>OU696664.1:24305998-25522565 GCA_916049575.1 Ancistrocerus nigricornis | reverse complement strand
AATGCGACTGCCGGATCTTGATTTTTATTTCAAAGTTCCAGCGCTAAAGCAATGCGACTGCCGGATCTTGATTTAATTTCAACGTTCCAGCGGTAAAGCAATGCGACTGCCGGATCTTGATTTCTATTTCAAAGTTCCAGCGGTAAAGCAATGCGACTGGCGGATCTTGATTTAATTTCAAAGTTCCATCGGTAAAGCAATGCGACTGCCGGATCTTGATTTTTATTTCAAAGTTTCAGCGCTAAAGCAATGCGACTGCCGAATCTTTGTTTTTATTTCAAAGTTCCAGCGCTACAGCAATGCGACTGCCGGATCTTGATTTAATTTCAACGTTCCAGCGGTAAAGCAATGCGACTGCCGGATCTTGATTTAATTTCAAAGTTCCAGCGGTAAAGCAATGCGACTGCCGGATCTTGATTTCTATTTCAAAGTTCCAGCGGTAAAGCAATGCGACTGGCGGATCTTGATTTAATTTCAAAGTTCCATCGGTAAAGCAATGCGACTGACGGATCTTGATTTAATTTCACGTTCCAGCGGTAAAGCAATGCGACTGCCGGATCTTGATTTAATTTCAAAGTTCCAGCGGTAAAGCAATGCGACTGCCGGATCTTGATTTTTATTTCAAAGTTTCAGCGCTAAAGCAATGCGACTGCCGAATCTTTGTTTCTATTTCAAAGTTCCAGCGGTAAAGCAATGCGACTGCTGGATCTTGATTTAATTTCAAAGTTCCAGCGATAAAGCAATGCGACTGCGGGATCTTGGTTTTTATTTCAAAGTTCCAACGGTAAAGCAATTCGACTGCCGGATCTTGATTTAATTTCAACGTTCCAGCGGAAAAGCAATGCGACAGCCGGATCTTGATTTAATTTCAAAGTTCCAACGGTAAAGCAATGCGACTGCCGGATCTTGATTTTTTTTTCAAAGTTCCATCGGTAAAGCAATGCGACTGCCGGATCTTGATTTTTATTTCAAAGTTTCAGCGCTAAAGCAATGCGACTGCCGAATCTTTGTTTCTATTTCAAAGTTCCAGCGGTAAAGCAATGCGACTGCCGGATCTTGATTTTTATTTCAAAGTTCCAGCGCTAAAGCAATGCGACTGCCGGATCTTGATTTAATTTCAACGTTCCAGCGGTAAAGCAATGCGACTGCCGGATCTTGATTTCTATTTCAAAGTTCCAGCGGTAAAGCAATGCGACTGGCGGATCTTGATTTAATTTCAAAGTTCCATCGGTAAAGCAATGCGACTGCCGGATCTTGATTTTTATTTCAAAGTTTCAGCGCTAAAGCAATGACTCTGCCGAATCTTTGTTTCTATTTCAAAGTTCCAGCGGTAAAGCAATGCGACTGCTGGATCTTGATTTAATTTCAAAGTTCCAGCGATAAAGCAATGCGACTGCGGGATCTTGGTTTTTATTTCAAAGTTCCAACGGTAAAGCAATGCGACTGCCGGATCTTGATTTAATTTCAACGTTCCAGCGGTAAAGCAATGCGACTGCCGGATCTTGATTTAATTTCAAAGTTCCAACGGTAAAGCAATGCGACTGCCGGATCTTGATTTCTATTTCAAAGTTCCAGCGGTAAAGCAATGCGACTGCCGAATTTTTGTTTCTATTTCAAAGGTCCAGCGGTAAAGCAATGCGACTGCCGGATCTTGATTTAATTTCAACGTTCCAGCGGTAAAGCAATGCGACTGCCGGATCTTGATTTCTATTTCAAAGTTCCAGCGGTAAAGCAATGCGACTGGCGGATCTTGATTTAATTTCAAAGTTCCATCGGTAAAGCAATGCGACTGCCGGATCTTGATTTTTATTTCAAAGTTTCAGCGCTAAAGCAATGCGACTGCCGAATCTTTGTTTTTATTTCAAAGTTCCAGCGGTAAAGCAATGCGACTGCCGGATCTTGATTTAATTTCAACGTTCCAGCGATAAAGCAATGCGACTGCGGGATCTTGGTTTTTATTTCAAAGTTCCAACGGTAAAGCAATGCGACTGCCGGATCTTGATTTTATTTCAATGTACCAACGGTGAAGCAATGCGACTGCCGGATCTTGATTTTATTTCAAAGTACCAACGGTGAAGCAATGCGACTGCCGGATCTTGATTTAATTTCAAAGTTCCAGCGCTAAAGCAATGCGACTGCCGGATCTTGATTTAATTTCAAAGTTCCAACGGTAAAGCAATGCGACTGCCGGATCTTGATTTCTATTTCAAAGTTCCAGCGGTAAAGCAATGCGTCTGGCGGATCTTGATTTAATTTCAAAGTTCCATCGGTAAAGCAATGCGACTGCCGGATCTTGATTTTTATTTCAAAGTTTCAGCGCTAAAGCAATGACTCTGCCGAATCTTTGTTTCTATTTCAAAGTTCCAGCGGTAAAGCAATGCGACTGCTGGATCTTGATTTAATTTCAAAGTTCCAGCGATAAAGCAATGCGACTGCGGGATCTTGGTTTTTATTTCAAAGTTCCAACGGTAAAGCAATGCGACTGCCGGATCTTGATTTAATTTCAACGTTCCAGCGGTAAAGCAATGCGACTGCCGGATCTTGATTTAATTTCAAAGTTCCAACGGTAAAGCAATGCGACTGCCGGATCTTGATTTCTATTTCAAAGTTCCAGCGGTAAAGCAATGCGACTGCCGAATTTTTGTTTCTATTTCAAAGGTCCAGCGGTAAAGCAATGCGACTGACGGATCTTGATTTAATTTCAACGTTCCAGCGGTAAAGCAATGCGACTGCCGGATCTTTATTTCTATTTCAAAGTTCCAGCGGTAAAGCAATGCGACTGGCGGATCTTGATTTAATTTCAAAGTTCCATCGGTAAAGCAATGCGACTGCCGGATCTTGATTTTTATTTCAAAGTTTCAGCGCTAAAGCAATGCGACTGCCGAATCTTTGTTTTTATTTCAAAGTTCCAGCGCTACAGCAATGCGACTGCCGGATCTTGATTTAATTTCAACGTTCCAGCGATAAAGCAATGCGACTGCGGGATCTTGGTTTTTATTTCAAAGTTCCAACGGTAAAGCAATGCGACTGCCGGATCTTGATTTTATTTCAATGTACCAACGGTGAAGCAATGCGACTGCCGGATCTTGATTTTATTTCAAAGTACCAACGGTGAAGCAATGCGACTGCCGGATCTTGATTTAATTTCAAAGTTCCAGCGCTAAAGCAATCCGACTGCCGGATCTTTATTTAATGTCAAAGTTCCAGCGATAAAGCAATGCGACTGCGGGATCTTGGTTTTTATTTCAAAGTTCCAACGGTAAAGCAATGCGACTGCCGGATCTTGATTTTATTTCAAAGTTCCAACGGTAAAGCAATGCGACTGCCGGATCTTGATTTTATTTCAAAGTACCAACGGTGAAGCAATGCGACTGCCGGATCTTGATTTAATTTCAAAGTTCCAGCGCTAAAGCAATCCGACTGCCGGATTTTTATTTAATGTCAAAGTTCCAGCGATAAAGCAATGCGACTGCGGGATCTTGGTTTTTATTTCAAAGTTCCAACGGTAAAGCAATGCGACTGCCGGATCTTGATTTTATTTCAAAGTACCAACGGTGAAGCAATGCGACTGCGGGATCTTGGTTTTTATTTCAAAGTTCCAGCGGTAAAGCAATGCGACTGCCGGATCTTGATTTTTATTTCAAAGTTCCAGCGTTAAAGCAATGCGACTGCCGGATCTTGATTTTATTTCAAAGTACCAACGGTGAAGCAATGCGACTGCCGGATCTTGATTTAATTTCAACGTTCCAGCGGTAAAGCAATGCGACTGCCGGATCTTGATTTAATTTCAACGTTCCAGCGGTAAAGCAATGCGACTGCCGGATGTTGATTTAATTTCAAAGTTCCAGCGGTAAAGCAATGCGACTGCCGGATCTTGATTTTATTTCAAAGTACCAACGGTGAAGCAATGCGACTGCCGGATCTTGATTTTTATTTCAAAGTTCCAGCGCTAAAGCAATCCGACTGCCGGATCTTGGTTTCTATTTCAAAGTTCCAGCGGTAAAGCAATGCGACTGCCGGATCTTGATTTTTATTTCAAAGTTCCAGCGGTAAAGCAATGCGACTGCCGGATCTTGATTTAATTTCAAAGTTCCAGCGGTAAAGCAATGCGACTGCCGGATCTTGATTTAATTTCAACGTTCCAGCGGTAGAGCAATGCGACTGCCGGATCTTGATTTAATTTCAAAGTTCCAACGATAAAGCAATGCGACTGCGGGATCTTGGTTTCTATTTCAAAGTTCCAGCGGTAAAGCAATGCGACTGCCGGATCTTGATTTTATTTCAAAGTACCAACGGTGAAGCAATGCGACTGCCGGATCTTGATTTTATTTCAAAGTACCAACGATGAAGCAATGCGACTGCCGGATCTTGATTTAATTTCAACGTTCCAACGGTAGAGCAATGCGACTGCCGGATCTTGATTTAATTTCAACGTTCCAGCGGTAAAGCAATGCGACTGCCGGATCTTGATTTAATTTCAAAGTTCCAGCGGTAAAGCAATGCGACTGCCGGATCTTGATTTCTATTTCAAAGTTCCAGCGGTAAAGCAATGCGACTGGCGGATCTTGATTTAATTTCAAAGTTCCATCGGTAAAGCAATGCGACTGACGGATCTTGATTTAATTTCACGTTCCAGCGGTAAAGCAATGCGACTGCCGGATCTTGATTTAATTTCAACGTTCCAGCGGTAAAGCAATGCGACTGCCGGATCTTGATTTCTATTTCAAAGTTCCAGCAGTAAAGCAATGCGACTGCTGGATCTTGATTTAATTTCAAAGTTCCAGCGATAAAGCAATGCGTCTGGCGGATCTTGATTTAATTTCAAAGTTCCATCGTTAAAGCAATGCGACTGCCGGATCTTGATTTTTATTTCAAAGTTTCAGCGCTAAAGCAATGCGACTGCCGAATCTTTGTTTCTATTTCAAAGTTCCAGCGGTAAAGCAATGCGACTGCTGGATCTTGATTTAATTTCAAAGTTCCAACGATAAAGCAATGCGACTGCGGGATCTTGGTTTTTATTTCAAAGTTCCAACGGTAAAGCAATGCGACTGCCGGATCTTGATTTAATTTCAAAGTTCCAGCGGAAAAGAAATGCGACTGCCGGATCTTGATTTAATTTCAAAGTTCCAACGGTAAAGCAATGCGACTGCCGGATATTGATTTTTTTTTCAAAGTTCCATCGGTAAAGCAATGCGACTGCCGGATCTTGATTTTTATTTCAAAGTTTCAGCGCTAAAGCAATGCGACTGCCGAATCTTTGTTTCTATTTCAAAGTTCCAGCGGTAAAGCAATGCGACTGCCGGATCTTGATTTTTATTTCAAAGTTCCAGCGCTAAAGCAATGCGACTGCCGGATCTTGATTTAATTTCAACGTTCCAGCGGTAAAGCAATGCGACTGCCGGATCTTGATTTCTATTTCAAAGTTCCAGCGGTAAAGCAATGCGTCTGGCGGATCTTGATTTAATTTCAAAGTTCCATCGGTAAAGCAATGCGACTGCCGGATCTTGATTTTTATTTCAAAGTTTCAGCGCTAAAGCAATGCGACTGCCGAATCTTTGTTTTTATTTCAAAGTTCCAGCGCTACAGCAATGCGACTGCCGGATCTTGATTTAATTTCAACGTTCCAGCGGTAAAGCAATGCGACTGCCGGATCTTGATTTAATTTCAAAGTTCCAGCGGTAAAGCAATGCGACTGCCGGATCTTGATTTCTATTTCAAAGTTCCAGCGGTAAAGCAATGCGACTGGCGGATCTTTTTTTAATTTCAAAGTTCCATCGGTAAAGCAATGCGACTGACGGATCTTGATTTAATTTCACGTTCCAGCGGTAAAGCAATGCGACTGCCGGATCTTGATTTAATTTCAACGTTCCAGCGGTAAAGCAATGCGACTGCCGGATCTTGATTTTTATTTCAAAGTTTCAGCGCTAAAGCAATGCGACTGCCGAATCTTTGTTTCTATTTCAAAGTTCCAGCGGTAAAGCAATGCGACTGCTGGATCTTGATTTAATTTCAAAGTTCCAGCGATAAAGCAATGCGACTGCGGGATCTTGGTTTTTATTTCAAAGTTCCAACGGTAAAGCAATTCGACTGCCGGATCTTGATTTAATTTCAACGTTCCAGCGGTAAAGCAATGCGACAGCCGGATCTTGATTTAATTTCAAAGTTCCAACGGTAAAGCAATGCGACTGCCGGATCTTGATTTTTTTTTCAAAGTTCCATCGGTAAAGCAATGCGACTGCCGGATCTTGATTTTTATTTCAAAGTTTCAGCGCTAAAGCAATGCGACTGCCGAATCTTTTTTTCTATTTCAAAGTTCCAGCGGTAAAGCAATGCGACTGCCGGATCTTGATTTTTATTTCAAAGTTCCAGCGCTAAAGCAATGCGACTGCCGGATCTTGATTTAATTTCAACGTTCCAGCGGTAAAGCAATGCGACTGCCGGATCTTGATTTCTATTTCAAAGTTCCAGCGGTAAAGCAATGCGTCTGGCGGATCTTGATTTAATTTCAAAGTTCCATCGGTAAAGCAATGCGACTGCCGGATCTTGATTTTTATTTCAAAGTTTCAGCGCTAAAGCAATGACTCTGCCGAATCTTTGTTTCTATTTCAAAGTTCCAGCGGTAAAGCAATGCGACTGCTGGATCTTGATTTAATTTCAAAGTTCCAGCGATAAAGCAATGCGACTGCGGGATCTTGGTTTTTATTTCAAAGTTCCAACGGTAAAGCAATGCGACTGCCGGATCTTGATTTAATTTCAACGTTCCAGCGGTAAAGCAATGCGACTGCCGGATCTTGATTTAATTTCAAAGTTCCATCGGTAAAGCAATGCGACTGCCGGATCTTGATTTCTATTTCAAAGTTCCAGCGGTAAAGCAATGCGACTGCCGAATTTTTGTTTCTATTTCAAAGGTCCAGCGGTAAAGCAATGCGACTGACGGATCTTGATTTAATTTCAACGTTCCAGCGGTAAAGCAATGCGACTGCCGGATCTTGATTTCTATTTCAAAGTTCCAGCGGTAAAGCAATGCGACTGGCGGATCTTGATTTAATTTCAAAGTTCCATCGGTAAAGCAATGCGACTGCCGGATCTTGATTTTTATTTCAAAGTTTCAGCGCTAAAGCAATGCGACTGCCGAATCTTTGTTTTTATTTCAAAGTTCCAGCGCTAAAGCAATGCGACTGCCGGATCTTGATTTAATTTCAACGTTCCAGCGATAAAGCAATGCGACTGCGGGATCTTGGTTTTTATTTCAAAGTTCCAACGGTAAAGCAATGCGACTGCCGGATCTTGATTTTATTTCAATGTACCAACGGTGAAGCAATGCGACTGCCGGATCTTGATTTTATTTCAAAGTACCAACGGTGAAGCAATGCGACTGCCGGATCTTGATTTAATTTCAAAGTTCCAGCGCTAAAGCAATGCGACTGCCGGATCTTGATTTAATTTCAAAGTTCCAACGGTAAAGCAATGCGACTGCCGGATCTTGATTTCTATTTCAAAGTTCCAGCGGTAAAGCAATGCGTCTGGCGGATCTTGATTTAATTTCAAAGTTCCATCGGTAAAGCAATGCGACTGCCGGATCTTGATTTTTATTTCAAAGTTTCAGCGCTAAAGCAATGACTCTGCCGAATCTTTGTTTCTATTTCAAAGTTCCAGCGGTAAAGCAATGCGACTGCTGGATCTTGATTTAATTTCAAAGTTCCAGCGATAAAGCAATGCGACTGCGGGATCTTGGTTTTTATTTCAAAGTTCCAACGGTAAAGCAATGCGACTGCCGGATCTTGATTTAATTTCAACGTTCCAGCGGTAAAGCAATGCGACTGCCGGATCTTGATTTAATTTCAAAGTTCCAACGGTAAAGCAATGCGACTGCCGGATCTTGATTTCTATTTCAAAGTTCCAGCGGTAAAGCAATGCGACTGCCGAATTTTTGTTTCTATTTCAAAGGTCCAGCGGTAAAGCAATGCGACTGACGGATCTTGATTTAATTTCAACGTTCCAGCGGTAAAGCAATGCGACTGCCGGATCTTGATTTCTATTTCAAAGTTCCAGCGGTAAAGCAATGCGACTGGCGGATCTTGATTTAATTTCAAAGTTCCATCGGTAAAGCAATGCGACTGCCGGATCTTGATTTTTATTTCAAAGTTTCAGCGCTAAAGCAATGCGACTGCCGAATCTTTGTTTTTATTTCAAAGTTCCAGCGCTACAGCAATGCGACTGCCGGATCTTGATTTAATTTCAACGTTCCAGCGATAAAGCAATGCGACTGCGGGATCTTGGTTTTTATTTCAAAGTTCCAACGGTAAAGCAATGCGACTGCCGGATCTTGATTTTATTTCAATGTACCAACGGTGAAGCAATGCGACTGCCGGATCTTGATTTTATTTCAAAGTACCAACGGTGAAGCAATGCGACTGCCGGATCTTGATTTAATTTCAAAGTTCCAGCGCTAAAGCAATCCGACTGCCGGATCTTTATTTAATGTCAAAGTTCCAGCGATAAAGCAATGCGACTGCGGGATCTTGGTTTTTATTTCAAAGTTCCAACGGTAAAGCAATGCGACTGCCGGATCTTGATTTTATTTCAAAGTTCCAACGGTAAAGCAATGCGACTGCCGGATCTTGATTTTATTTCAAAGTACCAACGGTGAAGCAATGCGACTGCCGGATCTTGATTTAATTTCAAAGTTCCAGCGCTAAAGCAATCCGACTGCCGGATTTTTATTTAATGTCAAAGTTCCAGCGATAAAGCAATGCGACTGCGGGATCTTGGTTTTTATTTCAAAGTTCCAACGGTAAAGCAATGCGACTGCCGGATCTTGATTTTATTTCAAAGTACCAACGGTGAAGCAATGCGACTGCGGGATCTTGGTTTTTATTTCAAAGTTCCAGCGGTAAAGCAATGCGACTGCCGGATCTTGGTTTTTATTTCAAAGTTCCAACGGTAAAGCAATGCGACTGCCGGATCTTGATTTAATTTCAACGTTCCAGCGGAAAAGCAATGCGACTGCCGGATCTTGATTTAATTTCAAAGTTCCAACGGTAAAGCAATGCGACTGCCGGATCTTGATTTTTTTTTCAAAGTTCCATCGGTAAAGCAATGCGACTGCCGGATCTTGATTTAATTTCAACGTTCCAGCGGTAAAGCAATGCGACTGCCGGATCTTGATTTAATTTCAACGTTCCAGCGGTAAAGCAATGCGACTGCCGGATCTTGATTTAATTTCAAAGTTCCAGCGGTAAAGCAATGCGACTGCCGGATCTTGATTTTATTTCAAAGTACCAACGGTGAAGCAATGCGACTGCCGGATCTTGATTTTTATTTCAAAGTTCCAGCGCTAAAGCAATCCGACTGCCGGATCTTGGTTTCTATTTCAAAGTTCCAGCGGTAAAGCAATGCGACTGCCGGATCTTGATTTTTATTTCAAAGTTCCAGCGGTAAAGCAATGCGACTGCCGGATCTTGATTTAATTTCAAAGTTCCAGCGGTAAAGCAATGCGACTGCCGGATCTTGATTTAATTTCAACGTTCCAGCGGTAGAGCAATGCGACTGCCGGATCTTGATTTAATTTCAAAGTTCCAACGATAAAGCAATGCGACTGCGGGATCTTGGTTTCTATTTCAAAGTTCCAGCGGTAAAGCAATGCGACTGCCGGATCTTGATTTTATTTCAAAGTACCAACGGTGAAGCAATGCGACTGCCGGATCTTGATTTTATTTCAAAGTACCAACGATGAAGCAATGCGACTGCCGGATCTTGATTTAATTTCAACGTTCCAACGGTAGAGCAATGCGACTGCCGGATCTTGATTTAATTTCAACGTTCCAGCGGTAAAGCAATGCGACTGCCGGATCTTGATTTAATTTCAAAGTTCCAGCGGTAAAGCAATGCGACTGCCGGATCTTGATTTCTATTTCAAAGTTCCAGCGGTAAAGCAATGCGACTGGCGGATCTTGATTTAATTTCAAAGTTCCATCGGTAAAGCAATGCGACTGACGGATCTTGATTTAATTTCACGTTCCAGCGGTAAAGCAATGCGACTGCCGGATCTTGATTTAATTTCAACGTTCCAGCGGTAAAGCAATGCGACTGCCGGATCTTGATTTCTATTTCAAAGTTCCAGCAGTAAAGCAATGCGACTGCTGGATCTTGATTTAATTTCAAAGTTCCAGCGATAAAGCAATGCGTCTGGCGGATCTTGATTTAATTTCAAAGTTCCATCGTTAAAGCAATGCGACTGCCGGATCTTGATTTTTATTTCAAAGTTTCAGCGCTAAAGCAATGCGACTGCCGAATCTTTGTTTCTATTTCAAAGTTCCAGCGGTAAAGCAATGCGACTGCTGGATCTTGATTTAATTTCAAAGTTCCAGCGATAAAGCAATGCGACTGCGGGATCTTGGTTTTTATTTCAAAGTTCCAACGGTAAAGCAATGCGACTGCCGGATCTTGATTTAATTTCAACGTTCCAGCGGAAAAGCAATGCGACTGCCGGATCTTGATTTAATTTCAAAGTTCCAACGGTAAAGCAATGCGACTGCCGGATCTTGATTTTTTTTTCAAAGTTCCATCGGTAAAGCAATGCGACTGCCTGATCTTGATTTTTATTTCAAAGTTTCAGCGCTAAAGCAATGCGACTGCCGAATCTTTGTTTCTATTTCAAAGTTCCAGCGGTAAAGCAATGCGACTGCCGGATCTTGATTTTTATTTCAAAGTTCCAGCGCTAAAGCAATGCGACTGCCGGATCTTGATTTAATTTCAACGTTCCAGCGGTAAAGCAATGCGACTGCCGGATCTTGATTTCTATTTCAAAGTTCCAGCGGTAAAGCAATGCGTCTGGCGGATCTTGATTTAATTTCAAAGTTCCATCGGTAAAGCAATGCGACTGCCGGATCTTGATTTTTATTTCAAAGTTTCAGCGCTAAAGCAATGCGACTGCCGAATCTTTGTTTTTATTTCAAAGTTCCAGCGCTACAGCAATGCGACTGCCGGATCTTGATTTAATTTCAACGTTCCAGCGGTAAAGCAATGCGACTGCCGGATCTTGATTTAATTTCAAAGTTCCAGCGGTAAAGCAATGCGACTGCCGGATCTTGATTTCTATTTCAAAGTTCCAGCGGTAAAGCAATGCGACTGGCGGATCTTGATTTAATTTCAAAGTTCCATCGGTAAAGCAATGCGACTGTCGGATCTTGATTTAATTTCACGTTCCAGCGGTAAAGCAATGCGACTGCCGGATCTTGATTTAATTTCAACGTTCCAGCGGTAAAGCAATGCGACTGCCGGATCTTGATTTTTATTTCAAAGTTTCAGCGCTAAAGCAATGCGACTGCCGAATCTTTGTTTCTATTTCAAAGTTCCAGCGGTAAAGCAATGCGACTGCTGGATCTTGATTTAATTTCAAAGTTCCAGCGATAAAGCAATGCGACTGCGGGATCTTGGTTTTTATTTCAAAGTTCCAACGGTAAAGCAATTCGACTGCCGGATCTTGATTTAATTTCAACGTTCCAGCGGAAAAGCAATGCGACAGCCGGATCTTGATTTAATTTCAAAGTTCCAACGGTAAAGCAATGCGACTGCCGGATCTTGATTTTTTTTTCAAAGTTCCATCGGTAAAGCAATGCGACTGCCGGATCTTGATTTTTATTTCAAAGTTTCAGCGCTAAAGCAATGCGACTGCCGAATCTTTGTTTCTATTTCAAAGTTCCAGCGGTAAAGCAATGCGACTGCCGGATCTTGATTTTTATTTCAAAGTTCCAGCGCTAAAGCAATGCGACTGCCGGATCTTGATTTAATTTCAACGTTCCAGCGGTAAAGCAATGCGACTGCCGGATCTTGATTTCTATTTCAAAGTTCCAGCGGTAAAGCAATGCGACTGGCGGATCTTGATTTAATTTCAAAGTTCCATCGGTAAAGCAATGCGACTGCCGGATCTTGATTTTTATTTCAAAGTTTCAGCGTTAAAGCAATGACTCTGCCGAATCTTTGTTTCTATTTCAAAGTTCCAGCGGTAAAGCAATGCGACTGCCGGATCTTGATTTAATTTCAAAGTTCCAGCGATAAAGCAATGCGACTGCGGGATCTTGGTTTTTATTTCAAAGTTCCAACGGTAAAGCAATGCGACTGCCGGATCTTGATTTAATTTCAACGTTCCAGCGGTAAAGCAATGCGACTGCCGGATCTTGATTTAATTTCAAAGTTCCAACGGTAAAGCAATGCGACTGCCGGATCTTGATTTCTATTTCAAAGTTCCAGCGGTAAAGCAATGCGACTGCCGAATTTTTGTTTCTATTTCAAAGGTCCAGCGGTAAAGCAATGCGACTGACGGATCTTGATTTAATTTCAACGTTCCAGCGGTAAAGCAATGCGACTGCCGGATCTTGATTTCTATTTCAAAGTTCCAGCGGTAAAGCAATGCGACTGGCGGATCTTGATTTAATTTCAAAGTTCCATCGGTAAAGCAATGCGACTGCCGGATCTTGATTTTTATTTCAAAGTTTCAGCGCTAAAGCAATGCGACTGCCGAATCTTTGTTTTTATTTCAAAGTTCCAGCGCTACAGCAATGCGACTGCCGGATCTTGATTTAATTTCAACGTTCCAGCGGTAAAGCAATGCGACTGCCGGATCTTGATTTAATTTCAAAGTTCCAGCGGTAAAGCAATGCGACTGCCGGATCTTGATTTCTATTTCAAAGTTCCAGCGGTAAAGCAATGCGACTGGCGGATCTTGATTTAATTTCAAAGTTCCATCGGTAAAGCAATGCGACTGACGGACCTTGATTTAATTTCACGTTCCAGCGGTAAAGCAATGCGACTGCCGGATCTTGATTTAATTTCAACGTTCCAGCGGTAAAGCAATGCGACTGCCGGATCTTGATTTTTTTTTCAAAGTTCCATCGGTAAAGCAATGCGACTGCCGGATCTTGGTTTTTATTTCAAAGTTCCAACGGTAAAGCAATGCGACTGCCGGATCTTGATTTAATTTCAACGTTCCAGCGGTAAAGCAATGCGACTGCCGGATCTTGATTTAATTTCAAAGTTCCAACGGTAAAGCAATGCGACTGCCGGATCTTGATTTCTATTTCAAAGTTCCAGCGGTAAAGCAATGCGACTGCGGGATCTTGGTTTTTATTTCAAAGTTCCAACGGTAAAGCAATGCGACTGCCAGATCTTGATTTTATTTCAAAGTACCAACGGTAAAGCAATGCGACTGCCGGATCTTGATTTAATTTCAACGTTCCAGCGGTAAAGCAATGCGACTGCCGGATCTTGATTTAATTTCAAAGTTCCAACGGTAAAGCAATGCGACTGCGGGATCTTGGTTTTTATTTCAAAGTTCCAACGGTAAAGCAATGCGACTGCCGGATCTTGATTTAATTTCCACGTTCCAGCGGTAAAGCAATGCGACTGCCGGATCTTGATTTAATTTCAAAGTTCCAACGGTAAAGCAATGCGACTGCCGGATCTTGATTTCTATTTCAAAGTTCCAGCGGTAAAGCAATGCGACTGCCGAATTTTTGTTTCTATTTCAAAGTTCCAGCGGTAAAGCAATGCGACTGCTGGATCTTGATTTAATTTCAAAGTTCCAGCGATAAAGCAATGCGACTGCCAGATCTTGATTTAATTTCAAAGTTCCAACGGTAAAGCAATGCGACTGACGGATCTTGGTTTTTTTTCAAAGTTCCAGCGATAAAGCAATGCGACTGCGGGATCTTGGTTTTTATTTCAAAGTTCCAACGGTAAAGCAATGCGACTGCCAGATCTTGATTTAATTTCAACGTTCCAGCGGTAAAGCAATGCGACTGCCTGATCTTGATTTAATTTCAAAGTTCCAACGGTAAAGCAATGCGACTGCCGGATCTTGATTTCTATTTCAAAGTTCCAGCGGTAAAGCAATGCGACTGCGGGATCTTGGTTTTTATTTCAAAGTTCCAACGGTAAAGCAATGCGACTGCCAGATCTTGATTTAATGTCAAAGTTCTCAGCGATAAAGCAATGCGACTGCGGGATCTTGGTTTTTATTTCAAAGTTCCAACGGTAAAGCAATGCGACTGCCGGATCTTGATTTCTATTTCAAAGTTCCAGCGGTAAAGCAATGCGACTGCCAGATCTTGATTTAATGTCAACGTTCCAGCGGTAAAGCAATGCGACTGCCGGATCTTGATTTAATTTCAACGTTCCAGCGGTAAAGCAATGCGACTACCGGATCTTGATTTAATTTCAAAGTTCCAACGGTAAAGCAGTGCGACTGCCGGATCTTGATTTCTATTTCAAAGTTCCAGCGGTAAAGCAATGCGACTGCTGGATCTTGATTTAATTTCAAAGTTCCAGCGGTAAAGCAATGCGACTGCCGGATCTTGATTTCTATTTCAAAGTTCCAGCGGTAAAGCAATGCGACTGGCGGATCTTGATTTAATTTCAAAGTTCCATCGGTAAAGCAATGCGACTGCCGGATCTTGATTTTTATTTCAAAGTTTCAGCGCTAAAGCAATGCGACTGCCGAATCTTTGTTTTTATTTCAAAGTTCCAGCGCTACAGCAATGCGACTGCCGGATCTTGATTTAATTTCAACGTTCCAGCGGTAAAGCAATGCGACTGCCGGATCTTGATTTAATTTCAAAGTTCCAGCGGTAAAGCAATGCGACTGCCGGATCTTGATTTCTATTTCAAAGTTCCAGCGGTAAAGCAATGCGACTGGCGGATCTTGATTTAATTTCAAAGTTCCATCGGTAAAGCAATGCGACTGACGGATCTTGATTTAATTTCACGTTCCAGCGGTAAAGCAATGCGACTGCCGGATCTTGATTTAATTTCAACGTTCCAGCGGTAAAGCAATGCGACTGCCGGATCTTGATTTCTATTTCAAAGTTCCAGCAGTAAAGCAATGCGACTGCTGGATCTTGATTTAATTTCAAAGTTCCAGCGATAAAGCAATGCGTCTGGCGGATCTTGATTTAATTTCAAAGTTCCATCGGTAAAGCAATGCGACTGCCGGATCTTGATTTTTATTTCAAAGTTTCAGCGCTAAAGCAATGCGACTGCCGAATCTTTGTTTCTATTTCAAAGTTCCAGCGGTAAAGCAATGCGACTGCTGGATCTTGATTTAATTTCAAAGTTCCAGCGATAAAGCAATGCGACTGCGGGATCTTGGTTTTTATTTCAAAGTTCCAACGGTAAAGCAATTCGACTGCCGGATCTTGATTTAATTTCAACGTTCCAGCGGAAAAGCAATGCGACTGCCGGATCTTGATTTAATTTCAAAGTTCCAACGGTAAAGCAATGCGACTGCCGGATCTTGATTTTTTTTTCAAAGTTCCATCGGTAAAGCAATGCGACTGCCGGATCTTGATTTTTATTTCAAAGTTTCAGCGCTAAAGCAATGCGACTGCCGAATCTTTGTTTCTATTTCAAAGTTCCAGCGGTAAAGCAATGCGACTGCCGGATCTTGATTTTTATTTCAAAGTTCCAGCGCTAAAGCAATGCGACTGCCGGATCTTAATTTAATTTCAACGTTCCAGCGGTAAAGCAATGCGACTGCCGGATCTTGATTTCTATTTCAAAGTTCCAGCGGTAAAGCAATGCGTCTGGCGGATCTTGATTTAATTTCAAAGTTCCATCGGTAAAGCAATGCGACTGCCGGATCTTGATTTTTATTTCAAAGTTTCAGCGCTAAAGCAATGCGACTGCCGAATCTTTGTTTTTATTTCAAAGTTCCAGCGCTACAGCAATGCGACTGCCGGATCTTGATTTAATTTCAACGTTCCAGCGGTAAAGCAATGCGACTGCCGGATCTTGATTTAATTTCAAAGTTCCAGCGGTAAAGCAATGCGACTGCCGGATCTTGATTTCTATTTCAAAGTTCCAGCGGTAAAGCAATGCGACTGGCGGATCTTGATTTAATTTCAAAGTTCCATCGGTAAAGCAATGCGACTGCCGGATCTTGATTTAATTTCACGTTCCAGCGGTAAAGCAATGCGACTGCCGGATCTTGATTTAATTTCAACGTTCCAGCGGTAAAGCAATGCGACTGCCGGATCTTGATTTTTATTTCAAAGTTTCAGCGCTAAAGCAATGCGACTGCCGAATCTTTGTTTCTATTTCAAAGTTCCAGCGGTAAAGCAATGCGACTGCTGGATCTTGATTTAATTTCAAAGTTCCAGCGATAAAGCAATGCGACTGCGGGATCTTGGTTTTTATTTCAAAGTTCCAACGGTAAAGCAATGCGACTGCCGGATCTTGATTTAATTTCAACGTTCCAGCGGAAAAGCAATGCGACAGCCGGATCTTGATTTAATTTCAAAGTTCCAACGGTAAAGCAATGCGACTGCCGGATCTTGATTTTTTTTTCAAAGTTCCATCGGTAAAGCAATGCGACTGCCGGATCTTGATTTAATTTCAAAGTTCCATCGGTAAAGCAATGCGACTGCCGGATCTTGATTTTTATTTCAAAGTTTCAGCGCTAAAGCAATGACTCTGCCGAATCTTTGTTTCTATTTCAAAGTTCCAGCGGTAAAGCAATGCGACTGCTGGATCTTGATTTAATTTCAAAGTTCCAGCGATAAAGCAATGCGACTGCGGGATCTTGGTTTTTATTTCAAAGTTCCAACGGTAAAGCAATGCGACTGCCGGATCTTGATTTAATTTCAACGTTCCAGCGGTAAAGCAATGCGACTGCCGGATCTTGCTTTAATTTCAAAGTTCCAACGGTAAAGCAATGCGACTGCCGGATCTTGATTTCTATTTCAAAGTTCCAGCGGTAAAGCAATGCGACTGCCGAATTTTTGTTTCTATTTCAAAGGTCCAGCGGTAAAGCAATGCGACTGACGGATCTTGATTTAATTTCAACGTTCCAGCGGTAAAGCAATGCGACTGCCGGATCTTGATTTCTATTTCAAAGTTCCAGCGGTAAAGCAATGCGACTGGCGGATCTTGATTTAATTTCAAAGTTCCATCGGTAAAGCAATGCGACTGCCGGATCTTGATTTTTATTTCAAAGTTTCAGCGCTAAAGCAATGCGACTGCCGAATCTTTGTTTTTATTTCAAAGTTCCAGCGCTACAGCAATGCGACTGCCGGATCTTGATTTAATTTCAACGTTCCAGCGGTAAAGCAATGCGACTGCCGGATCTTGATTTAATTTCAAAGTTCCAGCGGTAAAGCAATGCGACTGCCGGATCTTGATTTCTATTTCAAAGTTCCAGCGGTAAAGCAATGCGACTGGCGGATCTTGATTTAATTTCAAAGTTCCATCGGTAAAGCAATGCGACTGACGGACCTTGATTTAATTTCACGTTCCAGCGGTAAAGCAATGCGACTGCCGGATCTTGATTTAATTTCAACGTTCCAGCGGTAAAGCAATGCGACTGCCGGATCTTGGTTTTTTTTTCAAAGTTCCATCGGTAAAGCAATGCGACTGCCGGATCTTGGTTTTTATTTCAAAGTTCCAGCGGTAAAGCAATGCGACTGCCGGATCTTGATTTAATTTCAACGTTCCAGCGGTAAAGCAATGCGACTGCCGGATCTTGATTTAATTTCAAAGTTCCAACGGTAAAGCAATGCGACTGCCGGATCTTGATTTCTATTTCAAAGTTCCAGCGGTAAAGCAATGCGACTGCGGGATCTTGGTTTTTATTTCAAAGTTCCAACGGTAAAGCAATGCGACTGCCGGATCTTGATTTTATTTAAAAGTACCAACGGTAAAGCAATGCGACTGCCGGATCTTGATTTAATTTCAACGTTCCAGCGGTAAAGCAATGCGACTGCCGGATCTTGATTTAATTTCAAAGTTCCAACGGTAAAGCAATGCGACTTCGGGATCTTGGTTTTTATTTCAAAGTTCCAACGGTAAAGCAATGCGACTGCCGGATCTTGATTTAATTTCCACGTTCCAGCGGTAAAGCAATGCGACTGCCGGATCTTGATTTAATTTCAAAGTTCCAGCGGTAAAGCAATGCGACTTCGGGATCTTGGTTTTTATTTCAAAGTTCCAACGGTAAAGCAATGCGACTGCGGGATCTTGGTTTTTATTTCAAAGTTCCAACGGTAAAGCAATGCGACTGCCGGATCTTGATTTAATTTCAACGTTCCAGCGGAAAAGCAATGCGACTGCCGGATCTTGATTTAATTTCAAAGTTCCAACGGTAAAGCAATGCGACTGCCGGATCTTGATTTTTTTTTCAAAGTTCCATCGGTAAAGCAATGCGACTGCCGGATCTTGATTTTTATTTCAAAGTTTCAGCGCTAAAGCAATGCGACTGCCGAATCTTTGTTTCTATTTCAAAGTTCCAGCGGTAAAGCAATGCGACTGCCGGATCTTGATTTTTATTTCAAAGTTCCAGCGCTAAAGCAATGCGACTGCCGGATCTTGATTTAATTTCAAAGTTCCAGCGGTAAAGCAATGCGACTGCCGGATCTTGATTTCTATTTCAAAGTTCCAGCGGTAAAGCAATGCGTCTGGCGGATCTTGATTTAATTTCAAAGTTCCATCGGTAAAGCAATGCGACTGCCGGATCTTGATTTTTATTTCAAAGTTTCAGCGCTAAAGCAATGCGACTGCCGAATCTTTGTTTTTATTTCAAAGTTCCAGCGCTACAGCAATGCGACTGCCGGATCTTGATTTAATTTCAACGTTCCAGCGGTAAAGCAATGCGACTGCCGGATCTTGATTTCTATTTCAAAGTTCCAGCGGTAAAGCAATGCGTCTGGCGGATCTTGATTTAATTTCAAAGTTCCATCGGTAAAGCAATGCGACTGCCGGATCTTGATTTTTATTTCCAAGTTTCAGCGTTAAAGCAATGACTCTGCCGAATCTTTGTTTCTATTTCAAAGTTCCAGCGGTAAAGCAATGCGACTGCTGGATCTTGATTTAATTTCAAAGTTCCATCGATAAAGCAATGCGACTGCGGGATCTTGGTTTTTATTTCAAAGTTCCAACGGTAAAGCAATGCGACTGCCGGATCTTGATTTAATTTCAACGTTCCAGCGGTAAAGCAATGCGACTGCCGGATCTTGATTTAATTTCAAAGTTCCAACGGTAAAGCAATGCGACTGCCGGATCTTGATTTCTATTTCAAAGTTCCAGCGGTAAAGCAATGCGACTGCCGAATTTTTGTTTCTATTTCAAAGTTCCAGCGGTAAAGCAATGCGACTGACGGATCTTGATTTAATTTCAACGTTCCAGCGGTAAAGCAATGCGACTGCCGGATCTTGATTTCTATTTCAAAGTTCCAGCGGTAAAGCAATGCGACTGGCGGATCTTGATTTAATTTCAAAGTTCCATCGGTAAAGCAATGCGACTGCCGGATCTTGATTTTTATTTCAAAGTTCCAGCGATAAAGCAATGCGACTGCGGGATCTTGGTTTTTATTTCAAAGTTCCAACGGTAAAGCAATGCGACTGCCGGATCTTGATTTAATTTCAACGTTCCAGCGGTAAAGCAATGCGACTGCCGGATCTTGATTTAATTTCAAAGTTCCAACGGTAAAGCAATGCGACTGCCGGATCTTGATTTCTATTTCAAAGTTCCAGCGGTAAAGCAATGCGACTGCCGAATTTTTGTTTCTATTTCAAAGGTCCAGCGGTAAAGCAATGCGACTGACGGATCTTGATTTAATTTCAACGTTCCAGCGGTAAAGCAATGCGACTGCCGGATCTTGATTTCTATTTCAAAGTTCCAGCGGTAAAGCAATGCGACTGGCGGATCTTGATTTAATTTCAAAGTTCCATCGGTAAAGCAATGCGACTGCCGGATCTTGATTTAATTTCAACGTTCCAGCGGAAAAGCAATGCGACAGCCGGATCTTGATTTAATTTCAAAGTTCCAACGGTAAAGCAATGCGACTGCCGGATCTTGATTTTTTTTTCAAAGTTCCATCGGTAAAGCAATGCGACTGCCGGATCTTGATTTAATTTCAAAGTTCCATCGGTAAAGCAATGCGACTGCCGGATCTTGATTTTTATTTCAAAGTTTCAGCGCTAAAGCAATGACTCTGCCGAATCTTTGTTTCTATTTCAAAGTTCCAGCGGTAAAGCAATGCGACTGCTGGATCTTGATTTAATTTCAAAGTTCCAGCGATAAAGCAATGCGACTGCGGGATCTTGGTTTTTATTTCAAAGTTCCAGCGGTAAAGCAATGCGACTGCCGGATCTTGATTTAATTTCAACGTTCCAGCGGTAAAGCAATGCGACTGCCGGATCTTGATTTAATTTCAAAGTTCCAACGGTAAAGCAATGCGACTGCCGGATCTTGATTTCTATTTCAAAGTTCCAGCGGTAAAGCAATGCGACTGCCGAATTTTTGTTTCTATTTCAAAGGTCCAGCGGTAAAGCAATGCGACTGACGGATCTTGATTTAATTTCAACGTTCCAGCGGTAAAGCAATGCGACTGCCGGATCTTGATTTCTATTTCAAAGTTCCAGCGGTAAAGCAATGCGACTGGCGGATCTTGATTTAATTTCAAAGTTCCATCGGTAAAGCAATGCGACTGCCGGATCTTGATTTTTATTTCAAAGTTTCAGCGCTAAAGCAATGCGACTGCCGAATCTTTGTTTTTATTTCAAAGTTCCAGCGCTACAGCAATGCGACTGCCGGATCTTGATTTAATTTCAACGTTCCAGCGGTAAAGCAATGCGACTGCCGGATCTTGATTTAATTTCAAAGTTCCAGCGGTAAAGCAATGCGACTGCCGGATCTTGATTTCTATTTCAAAGTTCCAGCGGTAAAGCAATGCGACTGGCGGATCTTGATTTAATTTCAAAGTTCCATCGGTAAAGCAATGCGACTGACGGACCTTGATTTAATTTCACGTTCCAGCGGTAAAGCAATGCGACTGCCGGATCTTGATTTAATTTCAACGTTCCATCGGTAAAGCAATGCGACTGCCGGATCTTGGTTTTTTTTTCAAAGTTCCATCGGTAAAGCAATGCGACTGCCGGATCTTGGTTTTTATTTCAAAGTTCCAGCGGTAAAGCAATGCGACTGCCGGATCTTGATTTAATTTCAACGTTCCAGCGGTAAAGCAATGCGACTGCCGGATCTTGATTTAATTTCAAAGTTCCAACGGTAAAGCAATGCGACTGCCGGATCTTGATTTCTATTTCAAAGTTCCAGCGGTAAAGCAATGCGACTGCGGGATCTTGGTTTTTATTTCAAAGTTCCAACGGTAAAGCAATGCGACTGCCAGATCTTGATTTTATTTCAAAGTACCAACGGTAAAGCAATGCGACTGCCGGATCTTGATTTAATTTCAACGTTCCAGCGGTAAAGCAATGCGACTGCCGGATCTTGATTTAATTTCAAAGTTCCAACGGTAAAGCAATGCGACTTCGGGATCTTGGTTTTTATTTCAAAGTTTCAACGGTAAAGCAATGCGACTGCCGGATCTTGATTTAATTTCCACGTTCCAGCGGTAAAGCAATGCGACTGCCGGATCTTGATTTAATTTCAAAGTTCCAACGGTAAAGCAATGCGACTGCGGGATCTTGGTTTTTATTTCAAAGTTCCAACGGTAAAGCAATGCGACTGCGGGATCTTGGTTTTTATTTCAAAGTTCCAACGGTAAAGCAATGCGACTGCCGGATCTTGATTTAATTTCAACGTTCCAGCGGAAAAGCAATGCGACTGCCGGATCTTGATTTAATTTCAAAGTTCCAACGGTAAAGCAATGCGACTGCCGGATCTTGATTTTTTTTTCAAAGTTCCATCGGTAAAGCAATGCGACTGCCGGATCTTGATTTTTATTTCAAAGTTTCAGCGCTAAAGCAATGCGACTGCCGAATCTTTGTTTCTATTTCAAAGTTCCAGCGGTAAAGCAATGCGACTGCCGGATCTTGATTTTTATTTCAAAGTTCCAGCGCTAAAGCAATGCGACTGCCGTATCTTGATTTAATTTCAACGTTCCAGCGGTAAAGCAATGCGACTGCCGGATCTTGATTTCTATTTCAAAGTTCCAGCGGTAAAGCAATGCGTCTGGCGGATCTTGATTTAATTTCAAAGTTCCATCGGTAAAGCAATGCGACTGCCGGATCTTGATTTTTATTTCAAAGTTTCAGCGCTAAAGCAATGCGACTGCCGAATCTTTGTTTTTATTTCAAAGTTCCAGCGCTACAGCAATGCGACTGCCGGATCTTGATTTAATTTCAACGTTCCAGCGGTAAAGCAATGCGACTGCCGGATCTTGATTTCTATTTCAAAGTTCCAGCGGTAAAGCAATGCGTCTGGCGGATCTTGATTTAATTTCAAAGTTCCATCGGTAAAGCAATGCGACTGCCGGATCTTGATTTTTATTTCAAAGTTTCAGCGTTAAAGCAATGACTCTGCCGAATCTTTGTTTCTATTTCAAAGTTCCAGCGGTAAAGCAATGCGACTGCTGGATCTTGATTTAATTTCAAAGTTCCAGCGATAAAGCAATGCGACTGCGGGATCTTGGTTTTTATTTCAAAGTTCCAACGGTAAAGCAATGCGACTGCCGGATCTTGATTTAATTTCAACGTTCCAGCGGTAAAGCAATGCGACTGCCGGATCTTGATTTAATTTCAAAGTTCCAACGGTAAAGCAATGCGACTGCCGGATCTTGATTTCTATTTCAAAGTTCCAGCGGTAAAGCAATGCGACTGCCGAATTTTTGTTTCTATTTCAAAGGTCCAGCGGTAAAGCAATGCGACTGACGGATCTTGATTTAATTTCAACGTTCCAGCGGTAAAGCAATGCGACTGCCGGATCTTGATTTCTATTTCAAAGTTCCAGCGGTAAAGCAATGCGACTGGCGGATCTTGATTTAATTTCAAAGTTCCATCGGTAAAGCAATGCGACTGCCGGATCTTGATTTTTATTTCAAATTTTCAGCGCTAAAGCAATGCGACTGCCGAATCTTTGTTTTTATTTCAAAGTTCCAGCGCTACAGCAATGCGACTGCCGGATCTTGATTTAATTTCAACGTTCCAGCGGTAAAGCAATGCGACTGCCGGATCTTGATTTAATTTCAAAGTTCCAGCGGTAAAGCAATGCGACTGCCGGATCTTGATTTCTATTTCAAAGTTCCAGCGGTAAAGCAATGCGACTGGCGGATCTTGATTTAATTTCAAAGTTCCATCGGTAAAGCAATGCGACTGACGGACCTTGATTTAATTTCACGTTCCAGCGGTAAAGCAATGCGACTGCCGGATCTTGATTTAATTTCAACGTTCCAGCGGTAAAGCAATGCGACTGCCGGATCTTGATTTTTTTTTCAAAGTTCCATCGGTAAAGCAATGCGACTGCCGGATCTTGGTTTTTATTTCAAAGTTCCAACGGTAAAGCAATGCGACTGCCGGATCTTGATTTAATTTCAACGTTCCAGCGGTAAAGCAATGCGACTGCCGGATCTTGATTTAATTTCAAAGTTCCAACGGTAAAGCAATGCGACTGCCGGATCTTGATTTCTATTTCAAAGTTCCAGCGGTAAAGCAATGCGACTGCGGGATCTTGGTTTTTATTTCAAAGTTCCAACGGTAAAGCAATGCGACTGCCTGATCTTGATTTTATTTCAAAGTACCAACGGTAAAGCAATGCGACTGCCGGATCTTGATTTAATTTCAACGTTCCAGCGGTAAAGCAATGCGACTGCCGGATCTTGATTTAATTTCAAAGTTCCAACGGTAAAGCAATGCGACTGCGGGATCTTGGTTTTTATTTCAAAGTTCCAACGGTAAAGCAATGCGACTGCCGGATCTTGATTTAATTTCCACGTTCCAGCGGTAAAGCAATGCGACTGCCGGATCTTGATTTAATTTCAAAGTTCCAACGGTAAAGCAATGCGACTGCCGGATCTTGATTTCTATTTCAAAGTTCCAGCGGTAAAGCAATGCGACTGCCGAATTTTTGTTTCTATTTCAAAGTTCCAGCGGTAAAGCAATGCGACTGCTGGATCTTGATTTAATTTCAAAGTTCCAGCGATAAAGCAATGCGACTGCCAGATCTTGATTTAATTTCAAAGTTCCAACGGTAAAGCAATGCGACTGCCGGATCTTGGTTTTTTTTCAAAGTTCCAGCGATAAAGCAATGCGACTGCGGGATCTTGGTTTTTATTTCAAAGTTCCAACGGTAAAGCAATGCGACTGCCAGATCTTGATTTAATTTCAACGTTCCAGCGGTAAAGCAATGCGACTGCCTGATCTTGATTTAATTTCAAAGTTCCAACGGTAAAGCAATGCGACTGCCGGATCTTGATTTCTATTTCAAAGTTCCAGCGGTAAAGCAATGCGACTGCGGGATCTTGGTTTTTATTTCAAAGTTCCAAAGGTAAAGCAATGCGACTGCCAGATCTTGATTTAATGTCAAAGTTCTCAGCGATAAAGCAATGCGACTGCGGGATCTTGGTTTTTATTTCAAAGTTCCAACGGTAAAGCAATGCGACTGCCGGATCTTGATTTAATTTCAAAGTTCCAGCGGTAAAGCAATGCGACTGCCGGATCTTGATTTCTATTTCAAAGTTCCAGCGGTAAAGCAATGCGACTGGCGGATCTTGATTTAATTTCAAAGTTCCATCGGTAAAGCAATGCGACTGCCGGATCTTGATTTTTATTTCAAAGTTCCAGCGCTAAAGCAATGCGACTGCCGAATCTTTGTTTTTATTTCAAAGTTCCAGCGCTACAGCAATGCGACTGCCGGATCTTGATTTAATTTCAACGTTCCAGCGGTAAAGCAATGCGACTGCCGGATCTTGATTTAATTTCAAAGTTCCAGCGGTAAAGCAATGCGACTGCCGGATCTTGATTTCTATTTCAAAGTTCCAGCGGTAAAGCAATGCGACTGCCGGATCTTGATTTAATTTCAAAGTTCCATCGGTAAAGCAATGCGACTGACGGATCTTGATTTAATTTCACGTTCCAGCGGTAAAGCAATGCGACTGCCGGATCTTGATTTAATTTCAACGTTCCAGCGGTAAAGCAATGCGACTGCCGGATCTTGATTTCTATTTCAAAGTTCCAGCAGTAAAGCAATGCGACTGCTGGATCTTGATTTAATTTCAAAGTTCCAGCGATAAAGCAATGCGTCTGGCGGATCTTGATTTTATTTCAAAGTTCCATCGGTAAAGCAATGCGACTGCCGGATCTTGATTTTTATTTCAAAGTTTCAGCGCTAAAGCAATGCGACTGCCGAATCTTTGTTTCTATTTCAAAGTTCCAGCGGTAAAGCAATGCGACTGCTGGATCTTGATTTAATTTCAAAGTTCCAGCGATAAAGCAATGCGACTGCGGGATCTTGGTTTTTATTTCAAAGTTCCAACGGTAAAGCAATGCGACTGCCGGATCTTGATTTAATTTCAACGTTCCAGCGGAAAAGCAATGCGACTGCCGGATCTTGATTTAATTTCAAAGTTCCAACGGTAAAGCAATGCGACTGCCGGATCTTGATTTTTTTTTCAAAGTTCCATCGGTAAAGCAATGCGACTGCCGGATCTTGATTTTTATTTCAAAGTTTCAGCGCTAAAGCAATGCGACTGCCGAATCTTTGTTTCTATTTCAAAGTTCCAGCGGTAAAGCAATGCGACTGCCGGATCTTGATTTTTATTTCAAAGTTCCAGCGCTAAAGCAATGCGACTGCCGGATCTTAATTTAATTTCAACGTTCCAGCGGTAAAGCAATGCGACTGCCGGATCTTGATTTCTATTTCAAAGTTCCAGCGGTAAAGCAATGCGTCTGGCGGATCTTGATTTAATTTCAAAGTTCCATCGGTAAAGCAATGCGACTGCCGGATCTTGATTTTTATTTCAAAGTTTCAGCGCTAAAGCAATGCGACTGCCGAATCTTTGTTTTTATTTCAAAGTTCCAGCGCTACAGCAATGCGACTGCCGGATCTTGATTTAATTTCAACGTTCCAGCGGTAAAGCAATGCGACTGCCGGATCTTGATTTAATTTCAAAGTTCCAGCGGTAAAGCAATGCGACTGCCGGATCTTGATTTCTATTTCAAAGTTCCAGCGGTAAAGCAATGCGACTGGCGGATCTTGATTTAATTTCAAAGTTCCATCGGTAAAGCAATGCGACTGACGGATCTTGATTTAATTTCACGTTCCAGCGGTAAAGCAATGCGACTGCCGGATCTTGATTTAATTTCAACGTTCCAGCGGTAAAGCAATGCGACTGCCGGATCTTGATTTTTATTTCAAAGTTTCAGCGCTAAAGCAATGCGACTGCCGAATCTTTGTTTCTATTTCAAAGTTCCAGCGGTAAAGCAATGCGACTGCTGGATCTTGATTTAATTTCAAAGTTCCAGCGGTAAAGCAATGCGACTGCCGGATCTTGATTTCTATTTCAAAGTTCCAGCGGTAAAGCAATGCGACTGGCGGATCTTGATTTAATTTCAAAGTTCCATCGGTAAAGCAATGCGACTGCCGGATCTTGATTTTTATTTCAAAGTTTCAGCGCTAAAGCAATGCGACTGCCGAATCTTTGTTTTTATTTCAAAGTTCCAGCGCTACAGCAATGCGACTGCCGGATCTTGATTTAATTTCAACGTTCCAGCGGTAAAGCAATGCGACTGCCGGATCTTGATTTAATTTCAAAGTTCCAGCGGTAAAGCAATGCGACTGCCGGATCTTGATTTCTATTTCAAAGTTCCAGCGGTAAAGCAATGCGACTGGCGGATCTTGATTTAATTTCAAAGTTCCATCGGTAAAGCAATGCGACTGTCGGATCTTGATTTAATTTCACGTTCCAGCGGTAAAGCAATGCGACTGCCGGATCTTGATTTAATTTCAACGTTCCAGCGGTAAAGCAATGCGACTGCCGGATCTTGATTTCTATTTCAAAGTTCCAGCAGTAAAGCAATGCGACTGCTGGATCTTGATTTAATTTCAAAGTTCCAGCGATAAAGCAATGCGTCTGGCGGATCTTGATTTAATTTCAAAGTTCCATCGGTAAAGCAATGCGACTGCCGGATCTTGATTTTTATTTCAAAGTTTCAGCGCTAAAGCAATGCGACTGCCGAATCTTTGTTTCTATTTCAAAGTTCCAGCGGTAAAGCAATGCGACTGCTGGATCTTGATTTAATTTCAAAGTTCCAGCGATAAAGCAATGCGACTGCGGGATCTTGGTTTTTATTTCAAAGTTCCAACGGTAAAGCAATGCGACTGCCGGATCTTGATTTAATTTCAACGTTCCAGCGGAAAAGCAATGCGACTGCCGGATCTTGATTTAATTTCAAAGTTCCAACGGTAAAGCAATGCGACTGCCGGATCTTGATTTTTTTTTCAAAGTTCCATCGGTAAAGCAATGCGACTGCCGGATCTTGATTTTTATTTCAAAGTTTCAGCGCTAAAGCAATGCGACTGCCGAATCTTTGTTTCTATTTCAAAGTTCCAGCGGTAAAGCAATGCGACTGCCGGATCTTGATTTTTATTACAAAGTTCCAGCGCTAAAGCAATGCGACTGCCGGATCTTAATTTAATTTCAAAGTTCCAGCGGTAAAGCAATGCGACTGCCGGATCTTGATTTCTATTTCAAAGTTCCAGCGGTAAAGCAATGCGTCTGGCGGATCTTGATTTAATTTCAAAGTTCCATCGGTAAAGCAATGCGACTGCCGGATCTTGATTTTTATTTCAAAGTTTCAGCGCTAAAGCAATGCGACTGCCGAATCTTTGTTTTTATTTCAAAGTTCCAGCGCTACAGCAATGCTACTGCCGGATCTTGATTTAATTTCAACGTTCCAGCGGTAAAGCAATGCGACTGCCGGATCTTGATTTAATTTCAAAGTTCCAGCGGTAAAGCAATGCGACTGCCGGATCTTGATTTCTATTTCAAAGTTCCAGCGGTAAAGCAATGCGACTGGCGGATCTTGATTTAATTTCAAAGTTCCATCGGTAAAGCAATGCGACTGACGGATCTTGATTTAATTTCACGTTCCAGCGGTAAAGCAATGCGACTGCCGGATCTTGATTTAATTTCAACGTTCCAGCGGTAAAGCAATGCGACTGCCGGATCTTGATTTTTATTTCAAAGTTTCAGCGCTAAAGCAATGCGACTGCCGAATCTTTGTTTCTATTTCAAAGTTCCAGCGGTAAAGCAATGCGACTGCTGGATCTTGATTTAATTTCAAAGTTCCAGCGATAAAGCAATGCGACTGCGGGATCTTGGTTTTTATTTCAAAGTTCCAACGGTAAAGCAATGCGACTGCCGGATCTTGATTTAATTTCAACGTTCCAGCGGAAAAGCAATGCGACAGCCGGATCTTGATTTAATTTCAAAGTTCCAACGGTAAAGCAATGCGACTGCCGGATCTTGATTTTTTTTTCAAAGTTCCATCGGTAAAGCAATGCGACTGCCGGATCTTGATTTAATTTCAAAGTTCCAGCGGTAAAGCAATGCGACTGCCGGATCTTGGTTTTTATTTCAAAGTTTCAGCGCTAAAGCAATGACTCTGCCGAATCTTTGTTTCTATTTCAAAGTTCCAGCGGTAAAGCAATGCGACTGCTGGATCTTGATTTAATTTCAAAGTTCCAGCGTTAAAGCAATGCGACTGCGGGATCTTGGTTTTTATTTCAAAGTTCCAACGGTAAAGCAATGCGACTGCCGGATCTTGATTTAATTTCAACGTTCCAGCGGTAAAGCAATGCGACTGCCGGATCTTGATTTAATTTCAAAGTTCCAACGGTAAAGCAATGCGACTGCCGGATCTTTATTTCTATTTCAAAGTTCCAGCGGTAAAGCAATGCGACTGCCGAATTTTTGTTTCTATTTCAAAGGTCCAGCGGTAAAGCAATGCGACTGACGGATCTTGATTTAATTTCAACGTTCCAGCGGTAAAGCAATGCGACTGCCGGATCTTGATTTCTATTTCAAAGTTCCAGCGGTAAAGCAATGCGACTGGCGGATCTTGATTTAATTTCAAAGTTCCATCGGTAAAGCAATGCGACTGCCGGATCTTGATTTTTATTTCAAAGTTTCAGCGCTAAAGCAATGCGACTGCCGAATCTTTGTTTTTATTTCAAAGTTCCAGCGCTACAGCAATGCGACTGCCGGATCTTGATTTAATTTCAACGTTCCAGCGGTAAAGCAATGCGACTGCCGGATCTTGATTTAATTTCAAAGTTCCAGCGGTAAAGCAATGCGACTGCCGGATCTTGATTTCTATTTCAAAGTTCCAGCGGTAAAGCAATGCGACTGGCGGATCTTGATTTAATTTCAAAGTTCCATCGGTAAAGCAATGCGACTGACGGACCTTGATTTAATTTCACGTTCCAGCGGTAAAGCAATGCGACTGCCGGATCTTGATTTAATTTCAACGTTCCAGCGGTAAAGCAATGCGACTGCCGGATCTTGGTTTTTTTTTCAAAGTTCCATCGGTAAAGCAATGCGACTGCCGGATCTTGGTTTTTATTTCAAAGTTCCAACGGTAAAGCAATGCGACTGCCGGATCTTGATTTAATTTCAACGTTCCAGCGGTAAAGCAATGCGACTGCCGGATCTTGATTTAATTTCAAAGTTCCAACGGTAAAGCAATGCGACTGCCGGATCTTGATTTCTATTTCAAAGTTCCAGCGGTAAAGCAATGCGACTGCGGGATCTTGGTTTTTATTTCAAAGTTCCAACGGTAAAGCAATGCGACTGCCAGATCTTGTTTTTATTTCAAAGTACCAACGGTAAAGCAATGCGACTGCCGGATCTTGATTTAATTTCAACGTTCCAGCGGTAAAGCAATGCGACTGCCGGATCTTGATTTAATTTCAAAGTTCCAACGGTAAAGCAATGCGACTTCGGGATCTTGGTTTTTATTTCAAAGTTCCAACGGTAAAGCAATGCGACTGCCGGATCTTGATTTAATTTCCACGTTCCAGCGGTAAAGCAATGCGACTGCCGGATCTTGATTTAATTTCAAAGTTCCAACGGTAAAGCAATGCGACTTCGGGATCTTGGTTTTTATTTCAAAGTTCCAACGGTAAAGCAATGCGACTGCGGGATCTTGGTTTTTATTTCAAAGTTCCAACGGTAAAGCAATGCGACTGCCGGATCTTGATTTAATTTCAACGTTCCAGCGGAAAAGCAATGCGACTGCCGGATCTTGATTTAATTTCAAAGTTCCAACGGTAAAGCAATGCGACTGCCGGATCTTGATTTTTTTTTCAAAGTTCCATCGGTAAAGCAATGCGACTGCCGGATCTTGATTTTTATTTCAAAGTTTCAGCGCTAAAGCAATGCGACTGCCGGATCTTTGTTTCTATTTCAAAGTTCCAGCGGTAAAGCAATGCGACTGCCGGATCTTGATTTTTATTTCAAAGTTCCAGCGCTAAAGCAATGCGACTGCCGGATCTTGATTTAATTTCAACGTTCCAGCGGTAAAGCAATGCGACTGCCGGATCTTGATTTCTATTTCAAAGTTCCAGCGGTAAAGCAATGCGTCTGGCGGATCTTGATTTAATTTCAAAGTTCCATCGGTAAAGCAATGCGACTGCCGGATCTTGATTTTTATTTCAAAGTTTCAGCGCTAAAGCAATGCGACTGCCGAATCTTTGTTTTTATTTCAAAGTTCCAGCGCTACAGCAATGCGACTGCCGGATCTTGATTTAATTTCAACGTTCCAGCGGTAAAGCAATGCGACTGCCGGATCTTGATTTAATTTCAAAGTTCCAGCGGTAAAGCAATGCGACTGCCGGATCTTGATTTCTATTTCAAAGTTCCAGCGGTAAAGCAATGCGACTGGCGGATCTTGATTTAATTTCAAAGTTCCATCGGTAAAGCAATGCGACTGACGGATCTTGATTTAATTTCACGTTCCAGCGGTAAAGCAATGCGACTGCCGGATCTTGATTTAATTTCAACGTTCCAGCGGTAAAGCAATGCGACTGCCGGATCTTGATTTTTATTTCAAAGTTTCAGCGCTAAAGCAATGCGACTGCCGAATCTTTGTTTCTATTTCAAAGTTCCAGCGGTAAAGCAATGCGACTGCTGGATCTTGATTTAATTTCAAAGTTCCAGCGATAAAGCAATGCGACTGCGGGATCTTGGTTTTTATTTCAAAGTTCCAACGGTAAAGCAATTCGACTGCCGGATCTTGATTTAATTTCAACGTTCCAGCGGAAAAGCAATGCGACAGCCGGATCTTGATTTAATTTCAAAGTTCCAACGGTAAAGCAATGCGACTGCCGGATCTTGATTTTTTTTTCAAAGTTCCATCGGTAAAGCAATGCGACTGCCGGATCTTGATTTTTATTTCAAAGTTTCAGCGCTAAAGCAATGCGACTGCCGTATCTTTGTTTCTATTTCAAAGTTCCAGCGGTAAAGCAATGCGACTGCCGGATCTTGATTTTTATTTCAAAGTTCCAGCGCTAAAGCAATGCGACTGCCGGATCTTGATTTAATTTCAACGTTCCAGCGGTAAAGCAATGCGACTGCCGGATCTTGATTTCTATTTCAAAGTTCCAGCGGTAAAGCAATGCGTCTGGCGGATCTTGATTTAATTTCAAAGTTCCATCGGTAAAGCAATGCGACTGCCGGATCTTGATTTTTATTTCAAAGTTTCAGCGTTAAAGCAATGACTCTGCCGAATCTTTGTTTCTATTTCAAAGTTCCAGCGGTAAAGCAATGCGACTGCTGGATCTTGATTTAATTTCAAAGTTCCAGCGATAAAGCAATGCGACTGCGGGATCTTGGTTTTTATTTCAAAGTTCCAACGGTAAAGCAATGCGACTGCCGGATCTTGATTTAATTTCAACGTTCCAGCGGTAAAGCAATGCGACTGCCGGATCTTGATTTAAATTCAAAGTTCCAACGGTAAAGCAATGCGACTGCCGGATCTTGATTTCTATTTCAAAGTTCCAGCGGTAAAGCAATGCGACTGCCGAATTTTTGTTTCTATTTCAAAGGTCCAGCGGTAAAGCAATGCGACTGACGGATCTTGATTTAATTTCAACGTTCCAGCGGTAAAGCAATGCGACTGCCGGATCTTGATTTCTATTTCAAAGTTCCAGCGGTAAAGCAATGCGACTGGCGGATCTTGATTTAATTTCAAAGTTCCATCGGTAAAGCAATGCGACTGCCGGATCTTGATTTTTATTTCAAAGTTTCAGCGCTAAAGCAATGCGACTGCCGAATCTTTGTTTTTATTTCAAAGTTCCAGCGCTACAGCAATGCGACTGCCGGATCTTGATTTAATTTCAACGTTCCAGCGGTAAAGCAATGCGACTGCCGGATCTTGATTTAATTTCAAAGTTCCAGCGGTAAAGCAATGCGACTGCCGGATCTTGATTTCTATTTCAAAGTTCCAGCGGTAAAGCAATGCGACTGGCGGATCTTGATTTAATTTCAAAGTTCCATCGGTAAAGCAATGCGACTGACGGACCTTGATTTAATTTCACGTTCCAGCGGTAAAGCAATGCGACTGCCGGATCTTGATTTAATTTCAACGTTCCAGCGGTAAAGCAATGCGACTGCCGGATCTTGATTTTTTTTTCAAAGTTCCATCGGTAAAGCAATGCGACTGCCGGATCTTGGTTTTTATTTCAAAGTTCCAACGGTAAAGCAATGCGACTGCCGGATCTTGATTTAATTTCAACGTTCCAGCGGTAAAGCAATGCGACTGCCGGATCTTGATTTAATTTCAAAGTTCCAACGGTAAAGCAATGCGACTGCCGGATCTTGATTTCTATTTCAAAGTTCCAGCGGTAAAGCAATGCGACTGCGGGATCTTGGTTTTTATTTCAAAGTTCCAACGGTAAAGCAATGCGACTGCCAGATCTTGATTTTATTTCAAAGTACCAACGGTAAAGCAATGCGACTGCCGGATCTTGATTTAATTTCAACGTTCCAGCGGTAAAGCAATGCGACTGCCGGATCTTGATTTTTATTTCAAAGTTTCAGCGCTAAAGCAATGCGACTGCCGAATCTTTGTTTTTATTTCAAAGTTCCAGCGCTACAGCAATGCGACTGCCGGATCTTGATTTAATTTCAACGTTCCAGCGGTAAAGCAATGCGACTGCCGGATCTTGATTTAATTTCAAAGTTCCAGCGGTAAAGCAATGCGACTGCCGGATCTTGATTTCTATTTCAAAGTTCCAGCGGTAAAGCAATGCGACTGGCGGATCTTGATTTAATTTCAAAGTTCCATCGGTAAAGCAATGCGACTGACGGATCTTGATTTAATTTCACGTTCCAGCGGTAAAGCAATGCGACTGCCGGATCTTGATTTAATTTCAACGTTCCAGCGGTAAAGCAATGCGACTGCCGGATCTTGATTTTTATTTCAAAGTTTCAGCGCTAAAGCAATGCGACTGCCGAATCTTTGTTTCTATTTCAAAGTTCCAGCGGTAAAGCAATGCGACTGCTGGATCTTGATTTAATTTCAAAGTTCCAGCGATAAAGCAATGCGACTGCGGGATCTTGGTTTTTATTTCAAAGTTCCAACGGTAAAGCAATTCGACTGCCGGATCTTGATTTAATTTCAACGTTCCAGCGGAAAAGCAATGCGACAGCCGGATCTTGATTTAATTTCAAAGTTCCAACGGTAAAGCAATGCGACTGCCGGATCTTGATTTTTTTTTCAAAGTTCCATCGGTAAAGCAATGCGACTGCCGGATCTTGATTTTTATTTCAAAGTTTCAGCGCTAAAGCAATGCGACTGCCGAATCTTTGTTTCTATTTCAAAGTTCCAGCGGTAAAGCAATGCGACTGCCGGATCTTGATTTTTATTTCAAAGTTCCAGCGCTAAAGCAATGCGACTGCCGGATCTTGATTTAATTTCAACGTTCCAGCGGTAAAGCAATGCGACTGCCGGATCTTGATTTCTATTTCAAAGTTCCAGCGGTAAAGCAATGCGTCTGGCGGATCTTGATTTAATTTCAAAGTTCCATCGGTAAAGCAATGCGACTGCCGGATCTTGATTTTTATTTCAAAGTTTCAGCGCTAAAGCAATGACACTGCCGAATCTTTGTTTCTATTTCAAAGTTCCAGCGGTAAAGCAATGCGACTGCTGGATCTTGATTTAATTTCAAAGTTCCAGCGATAAAGCAATGCGACTGCGGGATCTTGGTTTTTATTTCAAAGTTCCAACGGTAAAGCAATGCGACTGCCGGATCTTGATTTAATTTCAACGTTCCAGCGGTAAAGCAATGCGACTGCCGGATCTTGATTTAATTTCAAAGTTCCAACGGTAAAGCAATGCGACTGCCGGATCTTGATTTCTATTTCAAAGTTCCAGCGGTAAAGCAATGCGACTGCCGAATTTTTGTTTCTATTTCAAAGGTCCAGCGGTAAAGCAATGCGACTGACGGATCTTGATTTAATTTCAACGTTCCAGCGGTAAAGCAATGCGACTGCCGGATCTTGATTTCTATTTCAAAGTTCCAGCGGTAAAGCAATGCGACTGGCGGATCTTGATTTAATTTCAAAGTTCCATCGGTAAAGCAATGCGACTGCCGGATCTTGATTTTTATTTCAAAGTTTCAGCGCTAAAGCAATGCGACTGCCGAATCTTTGTTTTTATTTCAAAGTTCCAGCGCTAAAGCAATGCGACTGCCGGATCTTGATTTAATTTCAACGTTCCAGCGATAAAGCAATGCGACTGCGGGATCTTGGTTTTTATTTCAAAGTTCCAACGGTAAAGCAATGCGACTGCCGGATCTTGATTTTATTTCAATGTACCAACGGTGAAGCAATGCGACTGCCGGATCTTGATTTTATTTCAAAGTACCAACGGTGAAGCAATGCGACTGCCGGATCTTGATTTAATTTCAAAGTTCCAGCGCTAAAGCAATGCGACTGCCGGATCTTGATTTAATTTCAAAGTTCCAACGGTAAAGCAATGCGACTGCCGGATCTTGATTTCTATTTCAAAGTTCCAGCGGTAAAGCAATGCGTCTGGCGGATCTTGATTTAATTTCAAAGTTCCATCGGTAAAGCAATGCGACTGCCGGATCTTGATTTTTATTTCAAAGTTTCAGCGCTAAAGCAATGACTCTGCCGAATCTTTGTTTCTATTTCAAAGTTCCAGCGGTAAAGCAATGCGACTGCTGGATCTTGATTTAATTTCAAAGTTCCAGCGATAAAGCAATGCGACTGCGGGATCTTGGTTTTTATTTCAAAGTTCCAACGGTAAAGCAATGCGACTGCCGGATCTTGATTTAATTTCAACGTTCCAGCGGTAAAGCAATGCGACTGCCGGATCTTGATTTAATTTCAAAGTTCCAACGGTAAAGCAATGCGACTGCCGGATCTTGATTTCTATTTCAAAGTTCCAGCGGTAAAGCAATGCGACTGCCGAATTTTTGTTTCTATTTCAAAGGTCCAGCGGTAAAGCAATGCGACTGACGGATCTTGATTTAATTTCAACGTTCCAGCGGTAAAGCAATGCGACTGCCGGATCTTGATTTCTATTTCAAAGTTCCAGCGGTAAAGCAATGCGACTGGCGGATCTTGATTTAATTTCAAAGTTCCATCGGTAAAGCAATGCGACTGCCGGATCTTGATTTTTATTTCAAAGTTTCAGCGCTAAAGCAATGCGACTGCCGAATCTTTGTTTTTATTTCAAAGTTCCAGCGCTAAAGCAATGCGACTGCCGGATCTTGATTTAATTTCAACGTTCCAGCGATAAAGCAATGCGACTGCGGGATCTTGGTTTTTATTTCAAAGTTCCAACGGTAAAGCAATGCGACTGCCGGATCTTGATTTTATTTCAATGTACCAACGGTGAAGCAATGCGACTGCCGGATCTTGATTTTATTTCAAAGTACCAACGGTGAAGCAATGCGACTGCCGGATCTTGATTTAATTTCAAAGTTCCAGCGCTAAAGCAATCCGACTGCCGGATCTTTATTTAATGTCAAAGTTCCAGCGATAAAGCAATGCGACTGCGGGATCTTGGTTTTTATTTCAAAGTTCCAACGGTAAAGCAATGCGACTGCCGGATCTTGATTTTATTTCAAAGTTCCAACGGTAAAGCAATGCGACTGCCGGATCTTGATTTTATTTCAAAGTACCAACGGTGAAGCAATGCGACTGCCGGATCTTGATTTAATTTCAAAGTTCCAGCGCTAAAGCAATCCGACTGCCGGATTTTTATTTAATGTCAAAGTTCCAGCGATAAAGCAATGCGACTGCGGGATCTTGGTTTTTATTTCAAAGTTCCAACGGTAAAGCAATGCGACTGCCGGATCTTGATTTTATTTCAAAGTACCAACGGTGAAGCAATGCGACTGCGGGATCTTGGTTTTTATTTCAAAGTTCCAGCGGTAAAGCAATGCGACTGCCGGATCTTGGTTTTTATTTCAAAGTTCCAACGGTAAAGCAATGCGACTGCCGGATCTTGATTTAATTTCAACGTTCCAGCGGAAAAGCAATGCGACTGCCGGATCTTGATTTAATTTCAAAGTTCCAACGGTAAAGCAATGCGACTGCCGGATCTTGATTTTTTTTTCAAAGTTCCATCGGTAAAGCAATGCGACTGCCGGATCTTGATTTAATTTCAACGTTCCAGCGGTAAAGCAATGCGACTGCCGGATCTTGATTTAATTTCAACGTTCCAGCGGTAAAGCAATGCGACTGCCGGATGTTGATTTAATTTCAAAGTTCCAGCGGTAAAGCAATGCGACTGCCGGATCTTGATTTTATTTCAAAGTACCAACGGTGAAGCAATGCGACTGCCGGATCTTGATTTTTATTTCAAAGTTCCAGCGCTAAAGCAATCCGACTGCCGGATCTTGGTTTCTATTTCAAAGTTCCAGCGGTAAAGCAATGCGACTGCCGGATCTTGATTTTTATTTCAAAGTTCCAGCGGTAAAGCAATGCGACTGCCGGATCTTGATTTAATTTCAAAGTTCCAGCGGTAAAGCAATGCGACTGCCGGATCTTGATTTAATTTCAACGTTCCAGCGGTAGAGCAATGCGACTGCCGGATCTTGATTTAATTTCAAAGTTCCAACGATAAAGCAATGCGACTGCGGGATCTTGGTTTCTATTTCAAAGTTCCAGCGGTAAAGCAATGCGACTGCCGGATCTTGATTTTATTTCAAAGTACCAACGGTGAAGCAATGCGACTGCCGGATCTTGATTTTATTTCAAAGTACCAACGATGAAGCAATGCGACTGCCGGATCTTGATTTAATTTCAACGTTCCAACGGTAGAGCAATGCGACTGCCGGATCTTGATTTAATTTCAACGTTCCAGCGGTAAAGCAATGCGACTGCCGGATCTTGATTTAATTTCAAAGTTCCAGCGGTAAAGCAATGCGACTGCCGGATCTTGATTTCTATTTCAAAGTTCCAGCGGTAAAGCAATGCGACTGGCGGATCTTGATTTAATTTCAAAGTTCCATCGGTAAAGCAATGCGACTGACGGATCTTGATTTAATTTCACGTTCCAGCGGTAAAGCAATGCGACTGCCGGATCTTGATTTAATTTCAACGTTCCAGCGGTAAAGCAATGCGACTGCCGGATCTTGATTTCTATTTCAAAGTTCCAGCAGTAAAGCAATGCGACTGCTGGATCTTGATTTAATTTCAAAGTTCCAGCGATAAAGCAATGCGTCTGGCGGATCTTGATTTAATTTCAAAGTTCCATCGTTAAAGCAATGCGACTGCCGGATCTTGATTTTTATTTCAAAGTTTCAGCGCTAAAGCAATGCGACTGCCGAATCTTTGTTTCTATTTCAAAGTTCCAGCGGTAAAGCAATGCGACTGCTGGATCTTGATTTAATTTCAAAGTTCCAGCGATAAAGCAATGCGACTGCGGGATCTTGGTTTTTATTTCAAAGTTCCAACGGTAAAGCAATGCGACTGCCGGATCTTGATTTAATTTCAACGTTCCAGCGGAAAAGCAATGCGACTGCCGGATCTTGATTTAATTTCAAAGTTCCAACGGTAAAGCAATGCGACTGCCGGATCTTGATTTTTTTTTCAAAGTTCCATCGGTAAAGCAATGCGACTGCCGGATCTTGATTTTTATTTCAAAGTTTCAGCGCTAAAGCAATGCGACTGCCGAATCTTTGTTTCTATTTCAAAGTTCCAGCGGTAAAGCAATGCGACTGCCGGATCTTGATTTTTATTTCAAAGTTCCAGCGCTAAAGCAATGCGACTGCCGGATCTTGATTTAATTTCAACGTTCCAGCGGTAAAGCAATGCGACTGCCGGATCTTGATTTCTATTTCAAAGTTCCAGCGGTAAAGCAATGCGTCTGGCGGATCTTGATTTAATTTCAAAGTTCCATCGGTAAAGCAATGCGACTGCCGGATCTTGATTTTTATTTCAAAGTTTCAGCGCTAAAGCAATGCGACTGCCGAATCTTTGTTTTTATTTCAAAGTTCCAGCGCTACAGCAATGCGACTGCCGGATCTTGATTTAATTTCAACGTTCCAGCGGTAAAGCAATGCGACTGCCGGATCTTGATTTAATTTCAAAGTTCCAGCGGTAAAGCAATGCGACTGCCGGATCTTGATTTCTATTTCAAAGTTCCAGCGGTAAAGCAATGCGACTGGCGGATCTTGATTTAATTTCAAAGTTCCATCGGTAAAGCAATGCGACTGACGGATCTTGATTTAATTTCACGTTCCAGCGGTAAAGCAATGCGACTGCCGGATCTTGATTTAATTTCAACGTTCCAGCGGTAAAGCAATGCGACTGCCGGATCTTGATTTTTATTTCAAAGTTTCAGCGCTAAAGCAATGCGACTGCCGAATCTTTGTTTCTATTTCAAAGTTCCAGCGGTAAAGCAATGCGACTGCTGGATCTTGATTTAATTTCAAAGTTCCAGCGATAAAGCAATGCGACTGCGGGATCTTGGTTTTTATTTCAAAGTTCCAACGGTAAAGCAATTCGACTGCCGGATCTTGATTTAATTTCAACGTTCCAGCGGAAAAGCAATGCGACTGCCGGATCTTGATTTAATTTCAAAGTTCCAACGGTAAAGCAATGCGACTGCCGGATCTTGATTTTTTTTTCAAAGTTCCATCGGTAAAGCAATGCGACTGCCGGATCTTGATTTTTATTTCAAAGTTTCAGCGCTAAAGCAATGCGACTGCCGAATCTTTGTTTCTATTTCAAAGTTCCAGCGGTAAAGCAATGCGACTGCCGGATCTTGATTTTTATTTCAAAGTTCCAGCGCTAAAGCAATGCGACTGCCGGATCTTGATTTAATTTCAACGTTCCAGCGGTAAAGCAATGCGACTGCCGGATCTTGATTTCTATTTCAAAGTTCCAGCGGTAAAGCAATGCGTCTGGCGGATCTTGATTTAATTTCAAAGTTCCATCGGTAAAGCAATGCGACTGCCGGATCTTGATTTTTATTTCAAAGTTTCAGCGTTAAAGCAATGACTCTGCCGAATCTTTGTTTCTATTTCAAAGTTCCAGCGGTAAAGCAATGCGACTGCTGGATCTTGATTTAATTTCAAAGTTCCAGCGATAAAGCAATGCGACTGCGGGATCTTGGTTTTTATTTCAAAGTTCCAACGGTAAAGCAATGCGACTGCCGGATCTTGATTTAATTTCAACGTTCCAGCGGTAAAGCAATGCGACTGCCGGATCTTGATTTAATTTCAAAGTTCCAACGGTAAAGCAATGCGACTGCCGGATCTTGATTTCTATTTCAAAGTTCCAGCGGTAAAGCAATGCGACTGCCGAATTTTTGTTTCTATTTCAAAGGTCCAGCGGTAAAGCAATGCGACTGACGGATCTTGATTTAATTTCAACGTTCCAGCGGTAAAGCAATGCGACTGCCGGATCTTGATTTCTATTTCAAAGTTCCAGCGGTAAAGCAATGCGACTGGCGGATCTTGATTTAATTTCAAAGTTCCATCGGTAAAGCAATGCGACTGCCGGATCTTGATTTTTATTTCAAAGTTTCAGCGCTAAAGCAATGCGACTGCCGAATCTTTGTTTTTATTTCAAAGTTCCAGCGCTACAGCAATGCGACTGCCGGATCTTGATTTAATTTCAACGTTCCAGCGGTAAAGCAATGCGACTGCCGGATCTGGATTTAATTTCAAAGTTCCAGCGGTAAAGCAATGCGACTGCCGGATCTTGATTTCTATTTCAAAGTTCCAGCGGTAAAGCAATGCGACTGGCGGATCTTGATTTAATTTCAAAGTTCCATCGGTAAAGCAATGCGACTGACGGACCTTGATTTAATTTCACGTTCCAGCGGTAAAGCAATGCGACTGCCGGATCTTGATTTAATTTCAACGTTCCAGCGGTAAAGCAATGCGACTGCCGGATCTTGATTTTTTTTTCAAAGTTCCATCGGTAAAGCAATGCGACTGCCGGATCTTGGTTTTTATTTCAAAGTTCCAACGGTAAAGCAATGCGACTGCCGGATCTTGATTTAATTTCAACGTTCCAGCGGTAAAGCAATGCGACTGCCGGATCTTGATTTAATTTCAAAGTTCCAACGGTAAAGCAATGCGACTGCCGGATCTTGATTTCTATTTCAAAGTTCCAGCGGTAAAGCAATGCGACTGCGGGATCTTGGTTTTTATTTCAAAGTTCCAACGGTAAAGCAATGCGACTGCCCGATCTTGATTTTATTTCAAAGTACCAACGGTAAAGCAATGCGACTGCCGGATCTTGATTTAATTTCAACGTTCCAGCGGTAAAGCAATGCGACTGCCGGATCTTGATTTAATTTCAAAGTTCCAACGGTAAAGCAATGCGACTGCGGGATCTTGGTTTTTATTTCAAAGTTCCAACGGTAAAGCAATGCGACTGCCGGATCTTGATTTAATTTCCACGTTCCAGCGGTAAAGCAATGCGACTGCCGGATCTTGATTTAATTTCAAAGTTCCAACGGTAAAGCAATGCGACTGCCGGATCTTGATTTCTATTTCAAAGTTCCAGCGGTAAAGCAATGCGACTGCCGAATTTTTGTTTCTATTTCAAAGTTCCAGCGGTAAAGCAATGCGACTGCTGGATCTTGATTTAATTTCAAAGTTCCAGCGATAAAGCAATGCGACTGCCAGATCTTGATTTAATTTCAAAGTTCCAACGGTAAAGCAATGCGACTGACGGATCTTGGTTTTTTTTCAAAGTTCCAGCGATAAAGCAATGCGACTGCGGGATCTTGGTTTTTATTTCAAAGTTCCAACGGTAAAGCAATGCGACTGCCAGATCTTGATTTAATTTCAACGTTCCAGCGGTAAAGCAATGCGACTGCCTGATCTTGATTTAATTTCAAAGTTCCAACGGTAAAGCAATGCGACTGCCGGATCTTGATTTCTATTTCAAAGTTCCAGCGGTAAAGCAATGCGACTGCGGGATCTTGGTTTTTATTTCAAAGTTCCAAAGGTAAAGCAATGCGACTGCCAGATCTTGATTTAATGTCAAAGTTCTCAGCGATAAAGCAATGCGACTGCGGGATCTTGGTTTTTATTTCAAAGTTCCAACGGTAAAGCAATGCGACTGCCGGATCTTGATTTCTATTTCAAAGTTCCAGCGGTAAAGCAATGCGACTGCCAGATCTTGATTTAATGTCAACGTTCCAGCGGTAAAGCAATGCGACTGCCGGATCTTGATTTAATTTCAACGTTCCAGCGGTAAAGCAATGCGACTACCGGATCTTGATTTAATTTCAAAGTTCCAACGGTAAAGCAGTGCGACTGCCGGATCTTGATTTCTATTTCAAAGTTCCAGCGGTAAAGCAATGCGACTGCTGGATCTTGATTTAATTTCAAAGTTCCAGCGGTAAAGCAATGCGACTGCCGGATCTTGATTTCTATTTCAAAGTTCCAGCGGTAAAGCAATGCGACTGGCGGATCTTGATTTAATTTCAAAGTTCCATCGGTAAAGCAATGCGACTGCCGGATCTTGATTTTTATTTCAAAGTTTCAGCGCTAAAGCAATGCGACTGCCGAATCTTTGTTTTTATTTCAAAGTTCCAGCGCTACAGCAATGCGACTGCCGGATCTTGATTTAATTTCAACGTTCCAGCGGTAAAGCAATGCGACTGCCGGATCTTGATTTAATTTCAAAGTTCCAGCGGTAAAGCAATGCGACTGCCGGATCTTGATTTCTATTTCAAAGTTCCAGCGGTAAAGCAATGCGACTGGCGGATCTTGATTTAATTTCAAAGTTCCATCGGTAAAGCAATGCGACTGACGGATCTTGATTTAATTTCACGTTCCAGCGGTAAAGCAATGCGACTGCCGGATCTTGATTTAATTTCAACGTTCCAGCGGTAAAGCAATGCGACTGCCGGATCTTGATTTCTATTTCAAAGTTCCAGCAGTAAAGCAATGCGACTGCTGGATCTTGATTTAATTTCAAAGTTCCAGCGATAAAGCAATGCGTCTGGCGGATCTTGATTTAATTTCAAAGTTCCATCGGTAAAGCAATGCGACTGCCGGATCTTGATTTTTATTTCAAAGTTTCAGCGCTAAAGCAATGCGACTGCCGAATCTTTGTTTCTATTTCAAAGTTCCAGCGGTAAAGCAATGCGACTGCTGGATCTTGATTTAATTTCAAAGTTCCAGCGATAAAGCAATGCGACTGCGGGATCTTGGTTTTTATTTCAAAGTTCCAACGGTAAAGCAATGCGACTGCCGGATCTTGATTTAATTTCAACGTTCCAGCGGAAAAGCAATGCGACTGCCGGATCTTGATTTAATTTCAAAGTTCCAACGGTAAAGCAATGCGACTGCCGGATCTTGATTTTTTTTTCAAAGTTCCAGCGGTAAAGCAATGCGACTGCCGGATCTTGATTTTTATTTCAAAGTTTCAGCGCTAAAGCAATGCGACTGCCGAATCTTTGTTTCTATTTCAAAGTTCCAGCGGTAAAGCAATGCGACTGCCGGATCTTGATTTTTATTTCAAAGTTCCAGCGCTAAAGCAATGCGACTGCCGGATCTTAATTTAATTTCAACGTTCCAGCGGTAAAGCAATGCGACTGCCGGATCTTGATTTCTATTTCAAAGTTCCAGCGGTAAAGCAATGCGTCTGGCGGATCTTGATTTAATTTCAAAGTTCCATCGGTAAAGCAATGCGACTGCCGGATCTTGATTTTTATTTCAAAGTTTCAGCGCTAAAGCAATGCGACTGCCGAATCTTTGTTTTTATTTCAAAGTTCCAGCGCTACAGCAATGCGACTGCCGGATCTTGATTTAATTTCAACGTTCCAGCGGTAAAGCAATGCGACTGCCGGATCTTGATTTAATTTCAAAGTTCCAGCGGTAAAGCAATGCGACTGCCGGATCTTGATTTCTATTTCAAAGTTCCAGCGGTAAAGCAATGCGACTGGCGGATCTTGATTTAATTTCAAAGTTCCATCGGTAAAGCAATGCGACTGACGGATCTTGATTTAATTTCACGTTCCAGCGGTAAAGCAATGCGACTGCCGGATCTTGATTTAATTTCAACGTTCCAGCGGTAAAGCAATGCGACTGCCGGATCTTGATTTTTATTTCAAAGTTTCAGCGCTAAAGCAATGCGACTGCCGAATCTTTGTTTCTATTTCAAAGTTCCAGCGGTAAAGCAATGCGACTGCTGGATCTTGATTTAATTTCAAAGTTCCAGCGATAAAGCAATGCGACTGCGGGATCTTGGTTTTTATTTCAAAGTTCCAACGGTAAAGCAATGCGACTGCCGGATCTTGATTTAATTTCAACGTTCCAGCGGAAAAGCAATGCGACAGCCGGATCTTGATTTAATTTCAAAGTTCCATCGGTAAAGCAATGCGACTGCCGGATCTTGATTTTTTTTTCAAAGTTCCATCGGTAAAGCAATGCGACTGCCGGATCTTGATTTAATTTCAAAGTTCCATCGGTAAAGCAATGCGACTGCCGGATCTTGATTTTTATTTCAAAGTTTCAGCGCTAAAGCAATGACTCTGCCGAATCTTTGTTTCTATTTCAAAGTTCCAGCGGTAAAGCAATGCGACTGCTGGATCTTGATTTAATTTCAAAGTTCCAGCGATAAAGCAATGCGACTGCGGGATCTTGGTTTTTATTTCAAAGTTCCAACGGTAAAGCAATGCGACTGCCGGATCTTGATTTAATTTCAACGTTCCAGCGGTAAAGCAATGCGACTGCCGGATCTTGATTTAATTTCAAAGTTCCAACGGTAAAGCAATGCGACTGCCGGATCTTGATTTCTATTTCAAAGTTCCAGCGGTAAAGCAATGCGACTGCCGAATTTTTGTTTCTATTTCAAAGGTCCAGCGGTAAAGCAATGCGACTGACGGATCTTGATTTAATTTCAACGTTCCAGCGGTAAAGCAATGCGACTGCCGGATCTTGATTTCTATTTCAAAGTTCCAGCGGTAAAGCAATGCGACTGGCGGATCTTGATTTAATTTCAAAGTTCCATCGGTAAAGCAATGCGACTGCCGGATCTTGATTTTTATTTCAAAGTTTCAGCGCTAAAGCAATGCGACTGCCGAATCTTTGTTTTTATTTCAAAGTTCCAGCGCTACAGCAATGCGACTGCCGGATCTTGATTTAATTTCAACGTTCCAGCGGTAAAGCAATGCGACTGCCGGATCTTGATTTAATTTCAAAGTTCCAGCGGTAAAGCAATGCGACTGCCGGATCTTGATTTCTATTTCAAAGTTCCAGCGGTAAAGCAATGCGACTGGCGGATCTTGATTTAATTTCAAAGTTCCATCGGTAAAGCAATGCGACTGACGGACCTTGATTTAATTTCACGTTCCAGCGGTAAAGCAATGCGACTGCCGGATCTTGATTTAATTTCAACGTTCCAGCGGTAAAGCAATGCGACTGCCGGATCTTGGTTTTTTTTTCAAAGTTCCATCGGTAAAGCAATGCGACTGCCGGATCTTGGTTTTTATTTCAAAGTTCCAACGGTAAAGCAATGCGACTGCCGGATCTTGATTTAATTTCAACGTTCCAGCGGTAAAGCAATGCGACTGCCGGATCTTGATTTAATTTCAAAGTTCCAACGGTAAAGCAATGCGACTGCCGGATCTTGATTTCTATTTCAAAGTTCCAGCGGTAAAGCAATGCGACTGCGGGATCTTGGTTTTTATTTCAAAGTTCCAACGGTAAAGCAATGCGACTGCCAGATATTGATTTTATTTCAAAGTACCAACGGTAAAGCAATGCGACTGCCGGATCTTGATTTAATTTCAACGTTCCAGCGGTAAAGCAATGCGACTGCCGGATCTTGATTTAATTTCAAAGTTCCAACGGTAAAGCAATGCGACTTCGGGATCTTGGTTTTTATTTCAAAGTTCCAACGGTAAAGCAATGCGACTGCCGGATCTTGATTTAATTTCCACGTTCCAGCGGTAAAGCAATGCGACTGCCGGATCTTGATTTAATTTCAAAGTTCCAACGGTAAAGCAATGCGACTTCGGGATCTTGGTTTTTATTTCAAAGTTCCAACGGTAAAGCAATGCGACTGCGGGATCTTGGTTTTTATTTCAAAGTTCCAACGGTAAAGCAATGCGACTGCCGGATCTTGATTTAATTTCAACGTTCCAGCGGAAAAGCAATGCGACTGCCGGATCTTGATTTAATTTCAAAGTTCCAACGGTAAAGCAATGCGACTGCCGGATCTTGATTTTTTTTTCAAAGTTCCATCGGTAAAGCAATGCGACTGCCGGATCTTGATTTTTATTTCAAAGTTTCAGCGCTAAAGCAATGCGACTGCCGAATCTTTGTTTCTATTTCAAAGTTCCAGCGGTAAAGCAATGCGACTGCCGGATCTTGATTTTTATTTCAAAGTTCCAGCGCTAAAGCAATGCGACTGCCGGATCTTGATTTAATTTCAACGTTCCAGCGGTAAAGCAATGCGACTGCCGGATCTTGATTTCTATTTCAAAGTTCCAGCGGTAAAGCAATGCGTCTGGCGGATCTTGATTTAATTTCAAAGTTCCATCGGTAAAGCAATGCGACTGCCGGATCTTGATTTTTATTTCAAAGTTTCAGCGCTAAAGCAATGCGACTGCCGTATCTTTGTTTTTATTTCAAAGTTCCAGCGCTACAGCAATGCGACTGCCGGATCTTGATTTAATTTCAACGTTCCAGCGGTAAAGCAATGCGACTGCCGGATCTTGATTTCTATTTCAAAGTTCCAGCGGTAAAGCAATGCGTCTGGCGGATCTTGATTTAATTTCAAAGTTCCAGCGGTAAAGCAATGCGACTGCCGGATCTTGATTTTTATTTCAAAGTTTCAGCGTTAAAGCAATGACTCTGCCGAATCTTTGTTTCTATTTCAAAGTTCCAGCGGTAAAGCAATGCGACTGCTGGATCTTGATTTAATTTCAAAGTTCCAGCGATAAAGCAATGCGACTGCGGGATCTTGGTTTTTATTTCAAAGTTCCAACGGTAAAGCAATGCGACTGCCGGATCTTGATTTAATTTCAACGTTCCAGCGGTAAAGCAATGCGACTGCCGGATCTTGATTTAATTTCAAAGTTCCAACGGTAAAGCAATGCGACTGCCGGATCTTGATTTCTATTTCAAAGTTCCAGCGGTAAAGCAATGCGACTGCCGAATTTTTGTTTCTATTTCAAAGGTCCAGCGGTAAAGCAATGCGACTGACGGATCTTGATTTAATTTCAACGTTCCAGCGGTAAAGCAATGCGACTGCCGGATCTTGATTTCTATTTCAAAGTTCCAGCGGTAAAGCAATGCGACTGGCGGATCTTGATTTAATTTCAAAGTTCCATCGGTAAAGCAATGCGACTGCCGGATCTTGATTTTTATTTCAAAGTTCCAGCGATAAAGCAATGCGACTGCGGGATCTTGGTTTTTATTTCAAAGTTCCAACGGTAAAGCAATGCGACTGCCGGATCTTGATTTAATTTCAACGTTCCAGCGGTAAAGCAATGCGACTGCCGGATCTTGATTTAATTTCAAAGTTCCAACGGTAAAGCAATGCGACTGCCGGATCTTGATTTCTATTTCAAAGTTCCAGCGGTAAAGCAATGCGACTGCCGAATTTTTGTTTCTATTTCAAAGGTCCAGCGGTAAAGCAATGCGACTGACGGATCTTGATTTAATTTCAACGTTCCAGCGGTAAAGCAATGCGACTGCCGGATCTTGATTTCTATTTCAAAGTTCCAGCGGTAAAGCAATGCGACTGGCGGATCTTGATTTAATTTCAAAGTTCCATCGGTAAAGCAATGCGACTGCCGGATCTTGATTTAATTTCAACGTTCCAGCGGAAAAGCAATGCGACAGCCGGATCTTGATTTAATTTCAAAGTTCCAACGGTAAAGCAATGCGACTGCCGGATCTTGATTTTTTTTTCAAAGTTCCATCGGTAAAGCAATGCGACTGCCGGATCTTGATTTAATTTCAAAGTTCCATCGGTAAAGCAATGCGACTGCCGGATCTTGATTTTTATTTCAAAGTTTCAGCGCTAAAGCAATGACTCTGCCGAATCTTTGTTTCTATTTCAAAGTTCCAGCGGTAAAGCAATGCGACTGCTGGATCTTGATTTAATTTCAAAGTTCCAGCGATAAAGCAATGCGACTGCGGGATCTTGGTTTTTATTTCAAAGTTCCAACGGTAAAGCAATGCGACTGCCGGATCTTGATTTAATTTCAACGTTCCAGCGGTAAAGCAATGCGACTGCCGGATCTTGATTTAATTTCAAAGTTCCAACGGTAAAGCAATGCGACTGCCGGATCTTGATTTCTATTTCAAAGTTCCAGCGGTAAAGCAATGCGACTGCCGAATTTTTGTTTCTATTTCAAAGGTCCAGCGGTAAAGCAATGCGACTGACGGATCTTGATTTAATTTCAACGTTCCAGCGGTAAAGCAATGCGACTGCCGGATCTTGATTTCTATTTCAAAGTTCCAGCGGTAAAGCAATGCGACTGGCGGATCTTGATTTAATTTCAAAGTTCCATCGGTAAAGCAATGCGACTGCCGGATCTTGATTTTTATTTCAAAGTTTCAGCGCTAAAGCAATGCGACTGCCGAATCTTTGTTTTTATTTCAAAGTTCCAGCGCTACAGCAATGCGACTGCCGGATCTTGATTTAATTTCAACGTTCCAGCGGTAAAGCAATGCGACTGCCGGATCTTGATTTAATTTCAAAGTTCCAGCGGTAAAGCAATGCGACTGCCGGATCTTGATTTCTATTTCAAAGTTCCAGCGGTAAAGCAATGCGACTGGCGGATCTTGATTTAATTTCAAAGTTCCATCGGTAAAGCAATGCGACTGACGGACCTTGATTTAATTTCACGTTCCAGCGGTAAAGCAATGCGACTGCCGGATCTTGATTTAATTTCAACGTTCCAGCGGTAAAGCAATGCGACTGCCGGATCTTGGTTTTTTTTTCAAAGTTCCAGCGGTAAAGCAATGCGACTGCCGGATCTTGGTTTTTATTTCAAAGTTCCAACGGTAAAGCAATGCGACTGCCGGATCTTGATTTAATTTCAACGTTCCAGCGGTAAAGCAATGCGACTGCCGGATCTTGATTTAATTTCAAAGTTCCAACGGTAAAGCAATGCGACTGCCGGATCTTGATTTCTATTTCAAAGTTCCAGCGGTAAAGCAATGCGACTGCGGGATCTTGGTTTTTATTTCAAAGTTCCAACGGTAAAGCAATGCGACTGCCAGATCTTGATTTTATTTCAAAGTACCAACGGTAAAGCAATGCGACTGCCGGATCTTGATTTAATTTCAACGTTCCAGCGGTAAAGCAATGCGACTGCCGGATCTTGATTTAATTTCAAAGTTCCAACGGTAAAGCAATGCGACTTCGGGATCTTGGTTTTTATTTCAAAGTTTCAACGGTAAAGCAATGCGACTGCCGGATCTTGATTTAATTTCCACGTTCCAGCGGTAAAGCAATGCGACTGCCGGATCTTGATTTAATTTCAAAGTTCCAACGGTAAAGCAATGCGACTTCGGGATCTTGGTTTTTATTTCAAAGTTCCAACGGTAAAGCAATGCGACTGCGGGATCTTGGTTTTTATTTCAAAGTTCCAACGGTAAAGCAATGCGACTGCCGGATCTTGATTTAATTTCAACGTTCCAGCGGAAAAGCAATGCGACTGCCGGATCTTGATTTAATTTCAAAGTTCCAACGGTAAAGCAATGCGACTGCCGGATCTTGATTTTTTTTTCAAAGTTCCATCGGTAAAGCAATGCGACTGCCGGATCTTGATTTTTATTTCAAAGTTTCAGCGCTAAAGCAATGCGACTGCCGAATCTTTGTTTCTATTTCAAAGTTCCAGCGGTAAAGCAATGCGACTGCCGTATCTTGATTTTTATTTCAAAGTTCCAGCGCTAAAGCAATGCGACTGCCGGATCTTGATTTAATTTCCACGTTCCAGCGGTAAAGCAATGCGACTGCCGGATCTTGATTTCTATTTCAAAGTTCCAGCGGTAAAGCAATGCGTCTGGCGGATCTTGATTTAATTTCAAAGTTCCATCGGTAAAGCAATGCGACTGCCGGATCTTGATTTTTATTTCAAAGTTTCAGCGCTAAAGCAATGCGACTGCCGAATCTTTGTTTTTATTTCAAAGTTCCAGCGCTACAGCAATGCGACTGCCGGATCTTGATTTAATTTCAACGTTCCAGCGGTAAAGCAATGCGACTGCCGGATCTTGATTTCTATTTCAAAGTTCCAGCGGTAAAGCAATGCGTCTGGCGGATCTTGATTTAATTTCAAAGTTCCATCGGTAAAGCAATGCGACTGCCGGATCTTGATTTTTATTTCAAAGTTTCAGCGTTAAAGCAATGACTCTGCCGAATCTTTGTTTCTATTTCAAAGTTCCAGCGGTAAAGCAATGCGACTGCTGGATCTTGATTTAATTTCAAAGTTCCAGCGATAAAGCAATGCGACTGCGGGATCTTTGTTTTTATTTCAAAGTTCCATCGGTAAAGCAATGCGACTGCCGGATCTTGATTTAATTTCAACGTTCCAGCGGTAAAGCAATGCGACTGCCGGATCTTGATTTAATTTCAAAGTTCCAACGGTAAAGCAATGCGACTGCCGGATCTTGATTTCTATTTCAAAGTTCCAGCGGTAAAGCAATGCGACTGCCGAATTTTTGTTTCTATTTCAAAGGTCCAGCGGTAAAGCAATGCGACTGACGGATCTTGATTTAATTTCAACGTTCCAGCGGTAAAGCAATGCGACTGCCGGATCTTGATTTCTATTTCAAAGTTCCAGCGGTAAAGCAATGCGACTGGCGGATCTTGATTTAATTTCAAAGTTCCATCGGTAAAGCAATGCGACTGCCGGATCTTGATTTTTATTTCAAAGTTTCAGCGCTAAAGCAATGCGACTGCCGAATCTTTGTTTTTATTTCAAAGTTCCAGCGCTACAGCAATGCGACTGCCGGATCTTGATTTAATTTCAACGTTCCAGCGGTAAAGCAATGCGACTGCCGGATCTTGATTTAATTTCAAAGTTCCAGCGGTAAAGCAATGCGACTGCCGGATCTTGATTTCTATTTCAAAGTTCCAGCGGTAAAGCAATGCGACTGGCGGATCTTGATTTAATTTCAAAGTTCCATCGGTAAAGCAATGCGACTGACGGACCTTGATTTAATTTCACGTTCCAGCGGTAAAGCAATGCGACTGCCGGATCTTGATTTAATTTCAACGTTCCAGCGGTAAAGCAATGCGACTGCCGGATCTTGATTTTTTTTTCAAAGTTCCATCGGTAAAGCAATGCGACTGCCGGATCTTGGTTTTTATTTCAAAGTTCCAACGGTAAAGCAATGCGACTGCCGGATCTTGATTTAATTTCAACGTTCCAGCGGTAAAGCAATGCGACTGCCGGATCTTGATTTAATTTCAAAGTTCCAACGGTAAAGCAATGCGACTGCCGGATCTTGATTTCTATTTCAAAGTTCCAGCGGTAAAGCAATGCGACTGCGGGATCTTGGTTTTTATTTCAAAGTTCCAACGGTAAAGCAATGCGACTGCCAGATCTTGATTTTATTTCAAAGTACCAACGGTAAAGCAATGCGACTGCCGGATCTTGATTTAATTTCAACGTTCCAGCGGTAAAGCAATGCGACTGCCGGATCTTGATTTAATTTCAAAGTTCCAACGGTAAAGCAATGCGACTGCGGGATCTTGGTTTTTATTTCAAAGTTCCAACGGTAAAGCAATGCGACTGCCGGATCTTGATTTAATTTCCACGTTCCAGCGGTAAAGCAATGCGACTGCCGGATCTTGATTTAATTTCAAAGTTCCAACGGTAAAGCAATGCGACTGCCGGATCTTGATTTCTATTTCAAAGTTCCAGCGGTAAAGCAATGCGACTGCCGAATTTTTGTTTCTATTTCAAAGTTCCAGCGGTAAAGCAATGCGACTGCTGGATCTTGATTTAATTTCAAAGTTCCAGCGATAAAGCAATGCGACTGCCAGATCTTGATTTAATTTCAAAGTTCCAACGGTAAAGCAATGCGACTGACGGATCTTGGTTTTTTTTCAAAGTTCCAGCGATAAAGCAATGCGACTGCGGGATCTTGGTTTTTATTTCAAAGTTCCAACGGTAAAGCAATGCGACTGCCAGATCTTGATTTAATTGCAACGTTCCAGCGGTAAAGCAATGCGACTGCCTGATCTTGATTTAATTTCAAAGTTCCAACGGTAAAGCAATGCGACTGCCGGATCTTGATTTCTATTTCAAAGTTCCAGCGGTAAAGCAATGCGACTGCGGGATCTTGGTTTTTATTTCAAAGTTCCAAAGGTAAAGCAATGCGACTGCCAGATCTTGATTTAATGTCAAAGTTCTCAGCGATAAAGCAATGCGACTGCGGGATCTTGGTTTTTATTTCAAAGTTCCAACGGTAAAGCAATGCGACTGCCGGATCTTGATTTAATTTCAAAGTTCCAGCGGTAAAGCAATGCGACTGCCGGATCTTGATTTCTATTTCAAAGTTCCAGCGGTAAAGCAATGCGACTGGCGGATCTTGATTTAATTTCAAAGTTCCATCGGTAAAGCAATGCGACTGCCGGATCTTGATTTTTATTTCAAAGTTTCAGCGCTAAAGCAATGCGACTGCCGAATCTTTGTTTTTATTTCAAAGTTCCAGCGCTACAGCAATGCGACTGCCGGATCTTGATTTAATTTCAACGTTCCAGCGGTAAAGCAATGCGACTGCCGGATCTTGATTTAATTTCAAAGTTCCAGCGGTAAAGCAATGCGACTGCCGGATCTTGATTTCTATTTCAAAGTTCCAGCGGTAAAGCAATGCGACTGGCGGATCTTGATTTAATTTCAAAGTTCCATCGGTAAAGCAATGCGACTGACGGATCTTGATTTAATTTCACGTTCCAGCGGTAAAGCAATGCGACTGCCGGATCTTGATTTAATTTCAACGTTCCAGCGGTAAAGCAATGCGACTGCCGGATCTTGATTTCTATTTCAAAGTTCCAGCAGTAAAGCAATGCGACTGCTGGATCTTGATTTAATTTCAAAGTTCCAGCGATAAAGCAATGCGTCTGGCGGATCTTGATTTAATTTCAAAGTTCCATCGGTAAAGCAATGCGACTGCCGGATCTTGATTTTTATTTCAAAGTTTCAGCGCTAAAGCAATGCGACTGCCGAATCTTTGTTTCTATTTCAAAGTTCCAGCGGTAAAGCAATGCGACTGCTGGATCTTGATTTAATTTCAAAGTTCCAGCGATAAAGCAATGCGACTGCGGGATCTTGGTTTTTATTTCAAAGTTCCAACGGTAAAGCAATGCGACTGCCGGATCTTGATTTAATTTCAACGTTCCAGCTGAAAAGCAATGCGACTGCCGGATCTTGATTTAATTTCAAAGTTCCAACGGTAAAGCAATGCGACTGCCGGATCTTGATTTTTTTTTCAAAGTTCCATCGGTAAAGCAATGCGACTGCCGGATCTTGATTTTTATTTCAAAGTTTCAGCGCTAAAGCAATGCGACTGCCGGATCTTTGTTTCTATTTCAAAGTTCCAGCGGTAAAGCAATGCGACTGCCGGATCTTGATTTTTATTTCAAAGTTCCAGCGCTAAAGCAATGCGACTGCCGGATCTTAATTTAATTTCAACGTTCCAGCGGTAAAGCAATGCGACTGCCGGATCTTGATTTCTATTTCAAAGTTCCAGCGGTAAAGCAATGCGTCTGGCGGATCTTGATTTAATTTCAAAGTTCCATCGGTAAAGCAATGCGACTGCCGGATCTTGATTTTTATTTCAAAGTTTCAGCGCTAAAGCAATGCGACTGCCGAATCTTTGTTTTTATTTCAAAGTTCCAGCGCTACAGCAATGCGACTGCCGGATCTTGATTTAATTTCAACGTTCCAGCGGTAAAGCAATGCGACTGCCGGATCTTGATTTAATTTCAAAGTTCCAGCGGTAAAGCAATGCGACTGCCGGATCTTGATTTCTATTTCAAAGTTCCAGCGGTAAAGCAATGCGACTGGCGGATCTTGATTTAATTTCAAAGTTCCATCGGTAAAGCAATGCGACTGACGGATCTTGATTTAATTTCACGTTCCAGCGGTAAAGCAATGCGACTGCCGGATCTTGATTTAATTTCAACGTTCCAGCGGTAAAGCAATGCGACTGCCGGATCTTGATTTTTATTTCAAAGTTTCAGCGCTAAAGCAATGCGACTGCCGAATCTTTGTTTCTATTTCAAAGTTCCAGCGGTAAAGCAATGCGACTGCTGGATCTTGATTTAATTTCAAAGTTCCAGCGGTAAAGCAATGCGACTGCCGGATCTTGATTTCTATTTCAAAGTTCCAGCGGTAAAGCAATGCGACTGGCGGATCTTGATTTAATTTCAAAGTTCCATCGGTAAAGCAATGCGACTGCCGGATCTTGATTTTTATTTCAAAGTTTCAGCGCTAAAGCAATGCGACTGCCGAATCTTTGTTTTTATTTCAAAGTTCCAGCGCTACAGCAATGCGACTGCCGGATCTTGATTTAATTTCAACGTTCCAGCGGTAAAGCAATGCGACTGCCGGATCTTGATTTAATTTCAAAGTTCCAGCGGTAAAGCAATGCGACTGCCGGATCTTGATTTCTATTTCAAAGTTCCAGCGGTAAAGCAATGCGACTGGCGGATCTTGATTTAATTTCAAAGTTCCATCGGTAAAGCAATGCGACTGTCGGATCTTGATTTAATTTCACGTTCCAGCGGTAAAGCAATGCGACTGCCGGATCTTGATTTAATTTCAACGTTCCAGCGGTAAAGCAATGCGACTGCCGGATCTTGATTTCTATTTCAAAGTTCCAGCAGTAAAGCAATGCGACTGCTGGATCTTGATTTAATTTCAAAGTTCCAGCGATAAAGCAATGCGTCTGGCGGATCTTGATTTAATTTCAAAGTTCCATCGGTAAAGCAATGCGACTGCCGGATCTTGATTTTTATTTCAAAGTTTCAGCGCTAAAGCAATGCGACTGCCGAATCTTTGTTTCTATTTCAAAGTTCCAGCGGTAAAGCAATGCGACTGCTGGATCTTGATTTAATTTCAAAGGTCCAGCGATAAAGCAATGCGACTGCGGGATCTTGGTTTTTATTTCAAAGTTCCAACGGTAAAGCAATGCGACTGCCGGATCTTGATTTAATTTCAACGTTCCAGCGGAAAAGCAATGCGACTGCCGGATCTTGATTTAATTTCAAAGTTCCATCGGTAAAGCAATGCGACTGACGGATCTTGATTTTTTTTTCAAAGTTCCATCGGTAAAGCAATGCGACTGCCGGATCTTGATTTTTATTTCAAAGTTTCAGCGCTAAAGCAATGCGACTGCCGAATCTTTGTTTTTATTTCAAAGTTCCAGCGGTAAAGCAATGCGACTGCCGGATCTTGATTTTTATTTCAAAGTTCCAGCGCTAAAGCAATGCGACTGCCGGATCTTAATTTAATTTCAACGTTCCAGCGGTAAAGCAATGCGACTGCCGGATCTTGATTTCTATTTCAAAGTTCCAGCGGTAAAGCAATGCGTCTGGCGGATCTTGATTTAATTTCAAAGTTCCATCGGTAAAGCAATGCGACTGCCGGATCTTGATTTTTATTTCAAAGTTTCAGCGCTAAAGCAATGCGACTGCCGAATCTTTGTTTTTATTTCAAAGTTCCAGCGCTACAGCAATGCGACTGCCGGATCTTGATTTAATTTCAACGTTCCAGCGGTAAAGCAATGCGACTGCCGGATCTTGATTTAATTTCAAAGTTCCAGCGGTAAAGCAATGCGACTGCCGGATCTTGATTTCTATTTCAAAGTTCCAGCGGTAAAGCAATGCGACTGGCGGATCTTGATTTAATTTCAAAGTTCCATCGGTAAAGCAATGCGACTGACGGATCTTGATTTAATTTCACGTTCCAGCGGTAAAGCAATGCGACTGCCGGATCTTGATTTAATTTCAACGTTCCAGCGGTAAAGCAATGCGACTGCCGGATCTTGATTTTTATTTCAAAGTTTCAGCGCTAAAGCAATGCGACTGCCGAATCTTTGTTTCTATTTCAAAGTTCCAGCGGTAAAGCAATGCGACTGCTGGATCTTGATTTAATTTCAAAGTTCCAGCGATAAAGCAATGCGACTGCGGGATCTTGGTTTTTATTTCAAAGTTCCAACGGTAAAGCAATGCGACTGCCGGATCTTGATTTAATTTCAACGTTCCAGCGGAAAAGCAATGCGACAGCCGGATCTTGATTTAATTTCAAAGTTCCAACGGTAAAGCAATGCGACTGCCGGATCTTGATTTTTTTTTCAAAGTTCCATCGGTAAAGCAATGCGACTGCCGGATCTTGATTTAATTTCAAAGTTCCATCGGTAAAGCAATGCGACTGCCGGATCTTGATTTTTATTTCAAAGTTTCAGCGCTAAAGCAATGACTCTGCCGAATCTTTGTTTCTATTTCAAAGTTCCAGCGGTAAAGCAATGCGACTGCTGGATCTTGATTTAATTTCAAAGTTCCAGCGATAAAGCAATGCGACTGCGGGATCTTGGTTTTTATTTCAAAGTTCCAACGGTAAAGCAATGCGACTGCCGGATCTTGATTTAATTTCAACGTTCCAGCGGTAAAGCAATGCGACTGCCGGATCTTGATTTAATTTCAAAGTTCCAACGGTAAAGCAATGCGACTGCCGGATCTTGATTTCTATTTCAAAGTTCCAGCGGTAAAGCAATGCGACTGCCGAATTTTTGTTTCTATTTCAAAGGTCCAGCGGTAAAGCAATGCGACTGACGGATCTTGATTTAATTTCAACGTTCCAGCGGTAAAGCAATGCGACTGCCGGATCTTGATTTCTATTTCAAAGTTCCAGCGGTAAAGCAATGCGACTGGCGGATCTTGATTTAATTTCAAAGTTCCATCGGTAAAGCAATGCGACTGCCGGATCTTGATTTTTATTTCAAAGTTTCAGCGCTAAAGCAATGCGACTGCCGAATCTTTGTTTTTATTTCAAAGTTCCAGCGCTACAGCAATGCGACTGCCGGATCTTGATTTAATTTCAACGTTCCAGCGGTAAAGCAATGCGACTGCCGGATCTTGATTTAATTTCAAAGTTCCAGCGGTAAAGCAATGCGACTGCCGGATCTTGATTTCTATTTCAAAGTTCCAGCGGTAAAGCAATGCGACTGGCGGATCTTGATTTAATTTCAAAGTTCCATCGGTAAAGCAATGCGACTGACGGACCTTGATTTAATTTCACGTTCCAGCGGTAAAGCAATGCGACTGCCGGATCTTGATTTAATTTCAACGTTCCAGCGGTAAAGCAATGCGACTGCCGGATCTTGGTTTTTTTTTCAAAGTTCCATCGGTAAAGCAATGCGACTGCCGGATCTTGGTTTTTATTTCAAAGTTCCAACGGTAAAGCAATGCGACTGCCGGATCTTGATTTAATTTCAACGTTCCAGCGGTAAAGCAATGCGACTGCCGGATCTTGATTTAATTTCAAAGTTCCAACGGTAAAGCAATGCGACTGCCGGATCTTGATTTCTATTTCAAAGTTCCAGCGGTAAAGCAATGCGACTGCGGGATCTTGGTTTTTATTTCAAAGTTCCAACGGTAAAGCAATGCGACTGCCAGATCTTGATTTTATTTCAAAGTACCAACGGTAAAGCAATGCGACTGCCGGATCTTGATTTAATTTCAACGTTCCAGCGGTAAAGCAATGCGACTGCCGGATCTTGATTTAATTTCAAAGTTCCAACGGTAAAGCAATGCGACTTCGGGATCTTGGTTTTTATTTCAAAGTTCCAACGGTAAAGCAATGCGACTGCCGGATCTTGATTTAATTTCCACGTTCCAGCGGTAAAGCAATGCGACTGCCGGATCTTGATTTAATTTCAAAGTTCCAACGGTAAAGCAATGCGACTGCGGGATCTTGGTTTTTATTTCAAAGTTCCAACGGTAAAGCAATGCGACTGCGGGATCTTGGTTTTTATTTCAAAGTTCCAACGGTAAAGCAATGCGACTGCCGGATCTTGATTTAATTTCAAAGTTCCAGCGGAAAAGCAATGCGACTGCCGGATCTTGATTTAATTTCAAAGTTCCAACGGTAAAGCAATGCGACTGCCGGATCTTGATTTTTTTTTCAAAGTTCCATCGGTAAAGCAATGCGACTGCCGTATCTTGATTTTTATTTCAAAGTTTCAGCGCTAAAGCAATGCGACTGCCGAATCTTTGTTTCTATTTCAAAGTTCCAGCGGTAAAGCAATGCGACTGCCGGATCTTGATTTTTATTTCAAAGTTCCAGCGCTAAAGAAATGCGACTGCCGGATCTTGATTTAATTTCAAAGTTCCAGCGGTAAAGCAATGCGACTGCCGGATCTTGATTTCTATTTCAAAGTTCCAGCGGTAAAGCAATGCGTCTGGCGGATCTTGATTTAATTTCAAAGTTCCATCGGTAAAGCAATGCGACTGCCGGATCTTGATTTTTATTTCAAAGTTTCAGCGCTAAAGCAATGCGACTGCCGAATCTTTGTTTTTATTTCAAAGTTCCAGCGCTACAGCAATGCGACTGCCGGATCTTGATTTAATTTCAACGTTCCAGCGGTAAAGCAATGCGACTGCCGGATCTTGATTTAATTTCAAAGTTCCATCGGTAAAGCAATGCGACTGCCGGATCTTGATTTCTATTTCAAAGTTCCAGCGGTAAAGCAATGCGACTGGCGGATCTTGATTTAATTTCAAAGTTCCATCGGTAAAGCAATGCGACTGACGGATCTTGATTTAATTTCACGTTCCAGCGGTAAAGCAATGCGACTGCCGGATCTTGATTTAATTTCAACGTTCCAGCGGTAAAGCAATGCGACTGCCGGATCTTGATTTTTATTTCAAAGTTTCAGCGCTAAAGCAATGCGACTGCCGAATCTTTGTTTCTATTTCAAAGTTCCAGCGGTAAAGCAATGCGACTGCTGGATCTTGATTTAATTTCAAAGTTCCAGCGATAAAGCAATGCGACTGCGGGATCTTGGTTTTTATTTCAAAGTTCCAACGGTAAAGCAATTCGACTGCCGGATCTTGATTTAATTTCAACGTTCCAGCGGAAAAGCAATGCGACAGCCGGATCTTGATTTAATTTCAAAGTTCCAACGGTAAAGCAATGCGACTGCCGGATCTTGATTTTTTTTTCAAAGTTCCATCGGTAAAGCAATGCGACTGCCGGATCTTGATTTTTATTTCAAAGTTTCAGCGCTAAAGCAATGCGACTGCCGAATCTTTGTTTCTATTTCAAAGTTCCAGCGGTAAAGCAATGCGACTGCCGGATCTTGATTTTTATTTCAAAGTTCCAGCGCTAAAGCAATGCGACTGCCGGATCTTGATTTAATTTCAACGTTCCAGCGGTAAAGCAATGCGACTGCCGGATCTTGATTTCTATTTCAAAGTTCCAGCGGTAAAGCAATGCGTCTGGCGGATCTTGATTTAATTTCAAAGTTCCATCGGTAAAGCAATGCGACTGCCGGATCTTGATTTTTATTTCAAAGTTTCAGCGTTAAAGCAATGACTCTGCCGAATCTTTGTTTCTATTTCAAAGTTCCAGCGGTAAAGCAATGCGACTGCTGGATCTTGATTTAATTTCAAAGTTCCAGCGATAAAGCAATGCGACTGCGGGATCTTGGTTTTTAGTTCAAAGTTCCAACGGTAAAGCAATGCGACTGCCGGATCTTGATTTAATTTCAACGTTCCAGCGGTAAAGCAATGCGACTGCCGGATCTTGATTTATTTTCAAAGTTCCAACGGTAAAGCAATGCGACTGCCGGATCTTGATTTCTATTTCAAAGTTCCAGCGGTAAAGCAATGCGACTGCCGAATTTTTGTTTCTATTTCAAAGGTCCAGCGGTAAAGCAATGCGACTGACGGATCTTGATTTAATTTCAACGTTCCAGCGGTAAAGCAATGCGACTGCCGGATCTTGATTTCTATTTCAAAGTTCCAGCGGTAAAGCAATGCGACTGGCGGATCTTGATTTAATTTCAAAGTTCCATCGGTAAAGCAATGCGACTGCCGGATCTTGATTTTTATTTCAAAGTTTCAGCGCTAAAGCAATGCGACTGCCGAATCTTTGTTTTTATTTCAAAGTTCCAGCGCTACAGCAATGCGACTGCCGGATCTTGATTTAATTTCAACGTTCCAGCGGTAAAGCAATGCGACTGCCGGATCTTGATTTAATTTCAAAGTTCCAGCGGTAAAGCAATGCGACTGCCGGATCTTGATTTCTATTTCAAAGTTCCAGCGGTAAAGCAATGCGACTGGCGGATCTTGATTTAATTTCAAAGTTCCATCGGTAAAGCAATGCGACTGACGGACCTTGATTTAATTTCACGTTCCAGCGGTAAAGCAATGCGACTGCCGGATCTTGATTTAATTTCAACGTTCCAGCGGTAAAGCAATGCGACTGCCGGATCTTGATTTTTTTTTCAAAGTTCCATCGGTAAAGCAATGCGACTGCGGGATCTTGGTTTTTATTTCAAAGTTCCAACGGTAAAGCAATGCGACTGCCGGATCTTGATTTAATTTCAACGTTCCAGCGGTAAAGCAATGCGACTGCCGGATCTTGATTTAATTTCAAAGTTCCAACGGTAAAGCAATGCGACTGCCGGATCTTGATTTCTATTTCAAAGTTCCAGCGGTAAAGCAATGCGACTGCGGGATCTTGGTTTTTATTTCAAAGTTCCAACGGTAAAGCAATGCGACTGCCAGATCTTGATTTTATTTCAAAGTACCAACGGTAAAGCAATGCGACTGCCGGATCTTGATTTAATTTCAACGTTCCAGCGGTAAAGCAATGCGACTGCCGGATCTTGATTTAATTTCAAAGTTCCAACGGTAAAGCAATGCGACTGCGGGATCTTGGTTTTTATTTCAAAGTTCCAACGGTAAAGCAATGCGACTGCCGGATCTTGATTTAATTTCCACGTTCCAGCGGTAAAGCAATGCGACTGCCGGATCTTGATTTAATTTCAAAGTTCCAACGGTAAAGCAATGCGACTGCCGGATCTTGATTTCTATTTCAAAGTTCCAGCGGTAAAGCAATGCGACTGCCGAATTTTTGTTTCTATTTCAAAGTTCCAGCGGTAAAGCAATGCGACTGCTGGATCTTGATTTAATTTCAAAGTTCCAGCGATAAAGCAATGCGACTGCCAGATCTTGATTTAATTTCAAAGTTCCAACGGTAAAGCAATGCGACTGACGGATCTTGGTTTTTTTTCAAAGTTCCAGCGATAAAGCAATGCGACTGCGGGATCTTGGTTTTTATTTCAAAGTTCCAACGGTAAAGCAATGCGACTGCCAGATCTTGATTTAATTTCAACGTTCCAGCGGTAAAGCAATGCGACTGCCTGATCTTGATTTAATTTCAAAGTTCCAACGGTAAAGCAATGCGACTGCCGGATCTTGATTTCTATTTCAAAGTTCCAGCGGTAAAGCAATGCGACTGCGGGATCTTGGTTTTTATTTCAAAGTTCCAAAGGTAAAGCAATGCGACTGCCAGATCTTGATTTAATGTCAAAGTTCTCAGCGATAAAGCAATGCGACTGCGGGATCTTGGTTTTTATTTCAAAGTTCCAACGGTAAAGCAATGCGACTGCCGGATCTTGATTTATATTTCAAAGTTCCAGCGGTAAAGCAATGCGACTGCCAGATCTTGATTTAATTTCAACGTTCCAGCGGTAAAGCAATGCGACTGCCGGATCTTGATTTAATTTCAACGTTCCAGCGGTAAAGCAATGCGACTGCCGGATCTTGATTTAATTTCAAAGTTCCAACGGTAAAGCAGTGCGACTGCCGGATCTTGATTTCTATTTCAAAGTTCCAGCGGTAAAGCAATGCGACTGCTGGATCTTGATTTAATTTCAAAGTTCCAGCGGTAAAGCAATGCGACTGCCGGATCTTGATTTCTATTTCAAAGTTCCAGCGGTAAAGCAATGCGACTGGCGGATCTTGATTTAATTTCAAAGTTCCATCGGTAAAGCAATGCGACTGCCGGATCTTGATTTTTATTTCAAAGTTTCAGCGCTAAAGCAATGCGACTGCCGAATCTTTGTTTTTATTTCAAAGTGCCAGCGCTACAGCAATGCTACTGCCGGATCTTGATTTAATTTCAACGTTCCAGCGGTAAAGCAATGCGACTGCCGGATCTTGATTTAATTTCAAAGTTCCAGCGGTAAAGCAATGCGACTGCCGGATCTTGATTTCTATTTCAAAGTTCCAGCGGTAAAGCAATGCGACTGGCGGATCTTGATTTAATTTCAAAGTTCCATCGGTAAAGCAATGCGACTGACGGATCTTGATTTAATTTCACGTTCCAGCGGTAAAGCAATGCGACTGCCGGATCTTGATTTAATTTCAACGTTCCAGCGGTAAAGCAATGCGACTGCCGGATCTTGATTTCTATTTCAAAGTTCCAGCAGTAAAGCAATGCGACTGCTGGATCTTGATTTAATTTCAAAGTTCCAGCGATAAAGCAATGCGTCTGGCGGATCTTGATTTAATTTCAAAGTTCCATCGGTAAAGCAATGCGACTGCCGGATCTTGATTTTTATTTCAAAGTTTCAGCGCTAAAGCAATGCGACTGCCGAATCTTTGTTTCTATTTCAAAGTTCCAGCGGTAAAGCAATGCGACTGCTGGATCTTGATTTAATTTCAAAGTTCCAGCGATAAAGCAATGCGACTGCGGGATCTTGGTTTTTATTTCAAAGTTCCAACGGTAAAGCAATGCGACTGCAGGATCTTGATTTAATTTCAACGTTCCAGCGGTAAAGCAATGCGACTGCCGGATCTTGATTTAATTTCAAAGTTCCAACGGTAAAGCAATGCGACTGCCGGATCTTGATTTTTTTTTCAAAGTTCCATCGGTAAAGCAATGCGACTGCCGGATCTTGATTTTTATTTCAAAGTTTCAGCGCTAAAGCAATGCGACTGCCGAATCTTTGTTTCTATTTCAAAGTTCCAGCGGTAAAGCAATGCGACTGCCGGATCTTGATTTTTATTTCAAAGTTCCAGCGCTAAAGCAATGCGACTGCCGGATCTTAATTTAATTTCAACGTTCCAGCGGTAAAGCAATGCGACTGCCGGATCTTGATTTCTATTTCAAAGTTCCAGCGGTAAAGCAATGCGTCTGGCGGATCTTGATTTAATTTCAAAGTTCCATCGGTAAAGCAATGCGACTGCCGGATCTTGATTTTTATTTCAAAGTTTCAGCGCTAAAGCAATGCGACTGCCGAATCTTTGTTTTTATTTCAAAGTTCCAGCGCTACAGCAATGCGACTGCCGGATCTTGATTTAATTTCAACGTTCCAGCGGTAAAGCAATGCGACTGCCGGATCTTGATTTAATTTCAAAGTTCCAGCGGTAAAGCAATGCGACTGCCGGATCTTGATTTCTATTTCAAAGTTCCAGCGGTAAAGCAATGCGACTGGCGGATCTTGATTTAATTTCAAAGTTCCATCGGTAAAGCAATGCGACTGACGGATCTTGATTTAATTTCACGTTCCAGCGGTAAAGCAATGCGACTGCCGGATCTTGATTTAATTTCAACGTTCCAGCGGTAAAGCAATGCGACTGCCGAATTTTTGTTTCTATTTCAAAGTTTCAGCGCTAAAGCAATGCGACTGCCGAATCTTTGTTTCTATTTCAAAGTTCCAGCGGTAAAGCAATGCGACTGCTGGATCTTGATTTAATTTCAAAGTTCCAGCGATAAAGCAATGCGACTGCGGGATCTTGGTTTTTATTTCAAAGTTCCAACGGTAAAGCAATGCGACTGCCGGATCTTGATTTAATTTCAACGTTCCAGCGGAAAAGCAATGCGACAGCCGGATCTTGATTTAATTTCAAAGTTCCAACGGTAAAGCAATGCGACTGCCGGATCTTGATTTTTTTTTCAAAGTTCCATCGGTAAAGCAATGCGACTGCCGGATCTTGATTTAATTTCAAAGTTCCATCGGTAAAGCAATGCGACTGCCGGATCTTGATTTTTATTTCAAAGTTTCAGCGCTAAAGCAATGACTCTGCCGAATCTTTGTTTCTATTTCAAAGTTCCAGCGGTAAAGCAATGCGACTGCTGGATCTTGATTTAATTTCAAAGTTCCAGCGATAAAGCAATGCGACTGCGGGATCTTGGTTTTTATTTCAAAGTTCCAACGGTAAAGCAATGCGACTGCCGGATCTTGATTTAATTTCAACGTTCCAGCGGTAAAGCAATGCGACTGCCGGATCTTGATTTAATTTCAAAGTTCCAACGGTAAAGCAATGCGACTGCCGGATCTTGATTTCTATTTCAAAGTTCCAGCGGTAAAGCAATGCGACTGCCGAATTTTTGTTTCTATTTCAAAGGTCCAGCGGTAAAGCAATGCGACTGACGGATCTTGATTTAATTTCAACGTTCCAGCGGTAAAGCAATGCGACTGCCGGATCTTGATTTCTATTTCAAAGTTCCAGCGGTAAAGCAATGCGACTGGCGGATCTTGATTTAATTTCAAAGTTCCATCGGTAAAGCAATGCGACTGCCGGATCTTGATTTTTATTTCAAAGTTTCAGCGCTAAAGCAATGCGACTGCCGAATCTTTGTTTTTATTTCAAAGTTCCAGCGCTACAGCAATGCGACTGCCGGATCTTGATTTAATTTCAACGTTCCAGCGGTAAAGCAATGCGACTGCCGGATCTTGATTTAATTTCAAAGTTCCAGCGGTAAAGCAATGCGACTGCCGGATCTTGATTTTTATTTCAAAGTTCCAGCGGTAAAGCAATGCGACTGGCGGATCTTGATTTAATTTCAAAGTTCCATCGGTAAAGCAATGCGACTGACGGACCTTGATTTAATTTCACGTTCCAGCGGTAAAGCAATGCGACTGCCGGATCTTGATTTAATTTCAACGTTCCAGCGGTAAAGCAATGCGACTGCCGGATCTTGGTTTTTTTTTCAAAGTTCCATCGGTAAAGCAATGCGACTGCCGGATCTTGGTTTTTATTTCAAAGTTCCAACGGTAAAGCAATGCGACTGCCGGATCTTGATTTAATTTCAACGTTCCAGCGGTAAAGCAATGCGACTGCCGGATCTTGATTTAATTTCAAAGTTCCAACGGTAAAGCAATGCGACTGCCGGATCTTGATTTCTATTTCAAAGTTCCAGCGGTAAAGCAATGCGACTGCGGGATCTTGGTTTTTATTTCAAAGTTCCAACGGTAAAGCAATGCGACTGCCAGATCTTGATTTTATTTCAAAGTACCAACGGTAAAGCAATGCGACTGCCGGATCTTGATTTAATTTCAACGTTCCAGCGGTAAAGCAATGCGACTGCCGGATCTTGATTTAATTTCAAAGTTCCAACGGTAAAGCAATGCGACTTCGGGATCTTGGTTTTTATTTCAAAGTTCCAACGGTAAAGCAATGCGACTGCCGGATCTTGATTTAATTTCCACGTTCCAGCGGTAAAGCAATGCGACTGCCGGATCTTGATTTAATTTCAAAGTTCCAACGGTAAAGCAATGCGACTTCGGGATCTTGGTTTTTATTTCAAAGTTCCAACGGTAAAGCAATGCGACTGCCGGATCTTGATTTAATTTCAACGTTCCAGCGGTAAAGCAATGCGACTGCCGGATCTTGATTTAATTTCAAAGTTCCAACGGTAAAGCAATGCGACTTCGGGATCTTGGTTTTTATTTCAAAGTTCCAACGGTAAAGCAATGCGACTGCCGGATCTTGATTTAATTTCCACGTTCCAGCGGTAAAGCAATGCGACTGCCGGATCTTGATTTAATTTCAAAGTTCCAGCGGTAAAGCAATGCGACTGCCGGATCTTGATTTCTATTTCAAAGTTCCAGCGGTAAAGCAATGCGACTGGCGGATCTTGATTTAATTTCAAAGTTCCATCGGTAAAGCAATGCGACTGACGGACCTTGATTTAATTTCACGTTCCAGCGGTAAAGCAATGCGACTGCCGGATCTTGATTTAATTTCAACGTTCCAGCGGTAAAGCAATGCGACTGCCGGATCTTGATTTTTTTTTCAAAGTTCCATCGGTAAAGCAATGCGACTGCCGGATCTTGGTTTTTATTTCAAAGTTCCAACGGTAAAGCAATGCGACTGCCGGATCTTGATTTAATTTCAACGTTCCAGCGGTAAAGCAATGCGACTGCCGGATCTTGATTTAATTTCAAAGTTCCAACGGTAAAGCAATGCGACTGCCGGATCTTGATTTCTATTTCAAAGTTCCAGCGGTAAAGCAATGCGACTGCCGGATCTTGATTTAATTTCAACGTTCCAGCGGTAAAGCAATGCGACTGCCGGATCTTGATTTAATTTCAAAGTTCCAACGGTAAAGCAATGCGACTGCCGGATCTTGATTTCTATTTCAAAGTTCCAGCGGTAAAGCAATGCGACTGCGGGATCTTGGTTTTTATTTCAAAGTTCCAACGGTAAAGCAATGCGACTGCCGGATCTTGATTTAATTTCAAAGTTCCAACGGTAAAGCAATGCGACTGCCGGATCTTGATTTCTATTTCAAAGTTCCAGCGGTAAAGCAATGCGACTGCGGGATCTTGGTTTTTATTTCAAAGTTCCAACGGTAAAGCAATGCGACTGCCAGATCTTGATTTTATTTCAAAGTACCAACGGTAAAGCAATGCGACTGCCGGATCTTGATTTAATTTCAACGTTCCAGCGGTAAAGCAATGCGACTGCCGGATCTTGATTTAATTTCAAAGTTCCAACGGTAAAGCAATGCGACTTCGGGATCTTGGTTTTTATTTCAAAGTTCCAACGGTAAAGCAATGCGACTGCCGGATCTTGATTTAATTTCCACGTTCCAGCGGTAAAGCAATGCGACTGCCGGATCTTGATTTAATTTCAAAGTTCCAACGGTAAAGCAATGCGACTTCGGGATCTTGGTTTTTATTTCAAAGTTCCAACGGTAAAGCAATGCGACTGCCGGATCTTGATTTAATTTCAACGTTCCAGCGGTAAAGCAATGCGACTGCCGGATCTTGATTTAATTTCAAAGTTCCAACGGTAAAGCAATGCGACTTCGGGATCTTGGTTTTTATTTCAAAGTTCCAACGGTAAAGCAATGCGACTGCCGGATCTTGATTTAATTTCCACGTTCCAGCGGTAAAGCAATGCGACTGCCGGATCTTGATTTAATTTCAAAGTTCCAGCGGTAAAGCAATGCGACTGCCGGATCTTGATTTCTATTTCAAAGTTCCAGCGGTAAAGCAATGCGACTGGCGGATCTTGATTTAATTTCAAAGTTCCATCGGTAAAGCAATGCGACTGACGGACCTTGATTTAATTTCACGTTCCAGCGGTAAAGCAATGCGACTGCCGGATCTTGATTTAATTTCAACGTTCCAGCGGTAAAGCAATGCGACTGCCGGATCTTGATTTTTTTTTCAAAGTTCCATCGGTAAAGCAATGCGACTGCCGGATCTTGGTTTTTATTTCAAAGTTCCAACGGTAAAGCAATGCGACTGCCGGATCTTGATTTAATTTCAACGTTCCAGCGGTAAAGCAATGCGACTGCCGGATCTTGATTTAATTTCAAAGTTCCAACGGTAAAGCAATGCGACTGCCGGATCTTGATTTCTATTTCAAAGTTCCAGCGGTAAAGCAATGCGACTGCGGGATCTTGGTTTTTATTTCAAAGTTCCAACGGTAAAGCAATGCGACTGCCAGATCTTGATTTTATTTCAAAGTACCAACGGTAAAGCAATGCGACTGCCGGATCTTGATTTAATTTCAACGTTCCAGCGGTAAAGCAATGCGACTGCCGGATCTTGATTTAATTTCAAAGTTCCAACGGTAAAGCAATTCGACTTCGGGATCTTGGTTTTTATTTCAAAGTTCCAACGGTAAAGCAATGCGACTGCCGGATCTTGATTTAATTTCCACGTTCCAGCGGTAAAGCAATGCGACTGCCGGATCTTGATTTAATTTCAAAGTTCCAACGGTAAAGCAATGCGACTTCGGGATCTTGGTTTTTATTTCAAAGTTCCAACGGTAAAGCAATGCGACTGCCGGATCTTGATTTAATTTCAACGTTCCAGCGGTAAAGCAATGCGACTGCCGGATCTTGATTTAATTTCAAAGTTCCAACGGTAAAGCAATGCGACTTCGGGATCTTGGTTTTTATTTCAAAGTTCCAACGGTAAAGCAATGCGACTGCCGGATCTTGATTTAATTTCCACGTTCCAGCGGTAAAGCAATGCGACTGCCGGATCTTGATTTAATTTCAAAGTTCCAGCGGTAAAGCAATGCGACTGCCGGATCTTGATTTCTATTTCAAAGTTCCAGCGGTAAAGCAATGCGACTGGCGGATCTTGATTTAATTTCAAAGTTCCATCGGTAAAGCAATGCGACTGACGGACCTTGATTTAATTTCACGTTCCAGCGGTAAAGCAATGCGACTGCCGGATCTTGATTTAATTTCAACGTTCCAGCGGTAAAGCAATGCGACTGCCGGATCTTGTTTTTTTTTTCAAAGTTCCATCGGTAAAGCAATGCGACTGCCGGATCTTGGTTTTTATTTCAAAGTTCCAACGGTAAAGCAATGCGACTGCCGGATCTTGATTTAATTTCAACGTTCCAGCGGTAAAGCAATGCGACTGCCGGATCTTGATTTAATTTCAAAGTTCCAACGGTAAAGCAATGCGACTGCCGGATCTTGATTTCTATTTCAAAGTTCCAGCGGTAAAGCAATGCGACTGCGGGATCTTGGTTTTTATTTCAAAGTTCCAACGGTAAAGCAATGCGACTGCCAGATCTTGATTTTATTTCAAAGTACCAACGGTAAAGCAATGCGACTGCCGGATCTTGATTTAATTTCAACGTTCCAGCGGTAAAGCAATGCGACTGCCGGATCTTGATTTAATTTCAAAGTTCCAACGGTAAAGCAATGCGACTTCGGGATCTTGGTTTTTATTTCAAAGTTCCAACGGTAAAGCAATGCGACTGCCGGATCTTGATTTAATTTCCACGTTCCAGCGGTAAAGCAATGCGACTGCCGGATCTTGATTTAATTTCAAAGTTCCAACGGTAAAGCAATGCGACTGCCGGATCTTGATTTCTATTTCAAAGTTCCAGCGGTAAAGCAATGCGACTGCCGAATTTTTGTTTCTATTTCAAAGTTCCAGCGGTAAAGCAATGCGACTGCTGGATCTTGATTTAATTTCAAAGTTCCAGCGATAAAGCAATGCGACTGCGGGATCTTGGTTTTTATTTCAAAGTTCCAACGGTAAAGCAATGCGACTGCCGGATCTTGATTTTATTTCAAAGTTCCAGCGGTAAAGCAATGCGACTGCGGGATCTTGGTTTTTATTTCAAAGTTCCAACGGTAAAGCAATGCGACTGCCAGATCTTGATTTTATTTCAAAGTACCAACGGTGAAGCAATGCGACTGCCGGATCTTGATTTAATGTCAAAGTTCTCAGCGATAAAGCAATGCGACTGCGGGATCTTGGTTTTTATTTCAAAGTTCCAACGGTAAAGCAATGCGACTGCCAGATCTTGATTTTATTTCAAAGTACCACCGGTAAAGCAATGCGACTGCCGGATCTTGATTTAATTTCAACGTTCCAGCGGTAAAGCAATGCGACTGCCGGATCTTGATTTAATTTCAAAGTTCCAACGGTAAAGCAATGCGACTGCGGGATCTTGGTTTTTATTTCAAAGTTCCAACGGTAAAGCAATGCGACTGCCGGATCTTGATTTAATTTCAACGTTCCAGCGGTAAAGCAATGCGACTGCCGGATCTTGATTTAATTTCAAAGTTCCAACGGTAAAGCAATGCGACTGCCGGATCTTGATTTCTATTTCAAAGTTCCAGCGGTAAAGCAATGCGACTGCCGAATTTTTGTTTCTATTTCAAAGTTCCAGCGGTAAAGCAATGCGACTGCTGGATCTTGATTTAATTTCAAAGTTCCAGCGATAAAGCAATGCGACTGCCAGATCTTGATTTAATTTCAAAGTTCCAACGGTAAAGCAATGCGACTGACGGATCTTGGTTTTTTTTCAAAGTTCCAGCGATAAAGCAATGCGACTGCGGGATCTTGGTTTTTATTTCAAAGTTCCAACGGTAAAGCAATGCGACTGCCAGATCTTGATTTAATTTCAACGTTCCAGCGGTAAAGCAATGCGACTGCCTGATCTTGATTTAATTTCAAAGTTCCAACGGTAAAGCAATGCGACTGCCGGATCTTGATTTCTATTTCAAAGTTCCAGCGGTAAAGCAATGCGACTGCGGGATCTTGGTTTTTATTTCAAAGTTCCAAAGGTAAAGCAATGCGACTGCCAGATCTTGATTTAATGTCAAAGTTCTCAGCGATAAAGCAATGCGACTGCGGGATCTTGGTTTTTATTTCAAAGTTCCAACGGTAAAGCAATGCGACTGCCGGATCTTGATTTCTATTTCAAAGTTCCAGCGGTAAAGCAATGCGACTGCCAGATCTTGATTTAATGTCAACGTTCCAGCGGTAAAGCAATGCGACTGCCGGATCTTGATTTAATTTCAACGTTCCAGCGGTAAAGCAATGCGACTGCCGGATCTTGATTTAATTTCAAAGTTCCAACGGTAAAGCAGTGCGACTGCCGGATCTTGATTTCTATTTCAAAGTTCCAGCGGTAAAGCAATGCGACTGCTGGATCTTGATTTAATTTCAAAGTTCCAGCGGTAAAGCAATGCGACTGCCGGATCTTGATTTCTATTTCAAAGTTCCAGCGGTAAAGCAATGCGACTGGCGGATCTTGATTTAATTTCAAAGTTCCATCGGTAAAGCAATGCGACTGCCGGATCTTGATTTTTATTTCAAAGTTTCAGCGGTAAAGCAATGCGACTGGCGGATCTTGATTTAATTTCAAAGTTCCATCGGTAAAGCAATGCGACTGCGGGATCTTGGTTTTTATTTCAAAGTTCCAGCGGTAAAGCAATGCGACTGCCGGATCTTGATTTAATTTCAACGTTCCAGCGGTAAAGCAATGCGACTGCCGGATCTTGATTTTTATTTCAAAGTTCCAGCGGTAAAGCAATGCGACTGCCGGATCTTGATTTAATTTCAACGTTCCAGCGGTAGAGCAATGCGACTGCCGGATCTTGATTTAATTTCAACGTTCTAGTGGTAGAGCAATGCGACTGCCGGATCTTGATTTTTATTTCAAAGTTCCAGCGGTAAAGCAATGCGACTGCCGGATCTTGATTTAATTTCAAAGTTCCAGCGGTAAGGCAATACGACTGCCGGATCTTTATTTAATGTCAAAGTTCCAACGGTAAAGCAATGCGACTGCCGGATCTTGATTTTATTTCAAAGTACCAACGGTGAAGCAATGCGACTGCCGGATCTTGATTTTTATTTCAAAGTTCCAGCGCTAAAGCAATCCGGCTGCCGGATCTTGGTTTCTATTTCAAAGTTCCAGCGGTAAAGCAATGCGACTGCCGGATCTTGATTTAATTTCAAAGTTCCAGCGGTAAAGCAATGCGACTGCCGGATCTTGATTTAATTTCAACGTTCCAGCGGTTGAGCAATGCGACTGCCGGTTCTTGATTTAATTTCAAAGTTCCAGCGGTAGAGCAATGCGACTGCCGGATCTTGATTTAATTTCAACGTTCCAGCGGTAAAGCAATGCGACTGCCGGATCTTGATTTTATTTCAAAGTTCCAACGGTAAAGCAATGCGACTGCCGGATCTTGATTTTATTTCAAAGTACCAACGGTGAAGCAATGCGACTGCGGGATCTTGGTTTTTATTTCAAAGTTCCAGCGGTAAAGCAATGCGACTGCCGGATCTTGATTTTTATTTCAAAGTTCCAGCGGTAAAGCAATGCGACTGCCGGATCTTGATTTAATTTCAACGTTCCAGCGGTAAAGCAATGCGACTGCCGGATCTTGATTAAATTTCAACGTTCCAGGGGTAAAGCAATGCGACTGCCGGATCTTGATTTTATTTCAACGTTCCAGCGGTAGAGCAATGCGACTGCCGGATCTTGATTTAATTTCAAAGTTCCAACGATAAAGCAATGCGACTGCGGGATCTTGGTTTCTATTTCAAAGTTCCAGCGGTAAAGCAATGCGACTGCCGGATCTTGATTTTATTTCAAAGTACCAACGGTGAAGCAATGCGACTGCCGGATCTTGATTTTATTTCAAAGCACCAACGATGAAGCAATGCGACTGCCGGATCTTGATTTAATTTCAACGTTCCAACGGTAGAGCAATGCGACTGCCGGATCTTGATTTAATTTCAACGTTCCAGCGGTAGAGCAATGCGACTGCCGGATCTTGATTTTTATTTCAAAGTTCCAGCGGTAAAGCAATGCGACTGCCGGATCTTGATTTAATTTCAAAGTTCCAGCGGTAAGGCAATGCGACTGCCGGATCTTTATTTAATGTCAAAGTTCCAGCGATAAAGCAATGCGACTGCGTGATCTTGGTTTTTATTTCAAAGTTCCAACGGTAAAGCAATGCGACTGCCGGATCTTGATTTTATTTCAAAGTACCAACGGTGAAGCAATGCGACTGCCGGATCTTGATTTTTATTTCAAAGTTCCAGCGCTAAAGCAATCCGACTGCCGGATCTTGGTTTCTATTTCAAAGTTCCAGCGGTAAAGCAATGCGACTGCCGGATCTTGATTTTTATTTCAAAGTTCCAGCGGTAAAGCAATGCGACTGCCGGATCTTGATTTTATTTCAAAGTACCAACGGTGAAGCAATGCGACTGCCGGATCTTGATTTTATTTTAAAGTACCAACGATGAAGCAATGCGACTGCCGGATCTTGATTTTTATTTCAAAGTTCCAGCGCTAAAGCAATGCGACTGCCGGATCTTGGTTTCTATATCAAAGTTCCAGCGGTAAAGCAATGCGACTGCCGGATCTTGATTTAATTTCAACGTTCCAGCGGTAGAGCAATGCGACTGCCGGTTCTTGATTTAATTTCAACGTTCCAGCGGTAAAGCAATGCGACTGCCGGATCTTGATTTTATTTCAAAGTTCCAACGGTAGAGCAATGCGACTGCCGGATCTTGATTTAATTTCAACGTTCCAGCGGTCAAGCAATGCGACTGCCGGATCTTGATTTTATTTCAAAGTTCCAACGGTAAAGCAATGCGACTGCCGGATCTTGATTTTATTTCAAAGTACCAACGGTGAAGCAATGCGACTGCGGGATCTTGGTTTTTATTTCAAAGTTCCAGCGGTAAAGCAATGCGACTGCCGTATCTTGATTTTTATTTCAAAGTTCCAGCGGTAAAGCAATGCGACTGCCGGATCTTGATTTAATTTCAACGTTCCAGCGGTAAAGCAATGCGACTGCCGGATCTTGATTAAATTTCAACGTTCCAGCGGTAAAGCAATGCGACTGCCGGATCTTGATTTTATTTCAAAGTACCAACGGTGAAGCAATGCGACTGCCGGATCTTGATTTTATTTCAAAGTACCAACGATGAAGCAATGCGACTGCCGGATCTTGATTTTTATTTCAAAGTTCCAGCGCTAAAGCAATGCGACTGCCGGATCTTGGTTTCTATTTCAAAGTTCCAGCGGTAAAGCAATGCGACTGCCGGATCTTGATTTTATTTCAAAGTACCAACGGTGATGCAATGCGACTGCCGGATCTTGATTTAATTTCAAAGTTCCAGCGGTAAAGCAATGCGACTGCCGGATCTTGATTTAATTTCAACGTTCCAGCGGTAGAGCAATGCGACTGCCGGATCTTGATTTAATTTCAAAGTTCCAACGATAAAGCAATGCGACTGCGGGATCTTGGTTTCTATTTCAAAGTTCCAGCGGTAAAGCAATGCGACTGCCGGATCTTGATTTTTATTTCAAAGTTCCAGCGGTAAAGCAATGCGTCTGCCGGATCTTGATTTTATTTCAAAGTACCAACGGTGAAGCAATGCGACTGCCGGATCTTGATTTTATTTCAAAGTACCAACGATGAAGCAATGCGACTGCGGGATCTTGGTTTTTATTTCAACGTTCCAGCGGTAAAGCAATGCGACTGCCGGATCTTGATTTAATTTCAACGTTCCAGCGGTAAAGCAATGCGACTGCCGGATCTTGATTTTTATTTCAAAGTTCCAGCGGTAAACCAATGCGACTGCCGGATCTTGATTTAATTTCAACGTTCCAGCGGTTGAGCAATGCGACTGCCGGTTCTTGATTTAATTTCAAAGTTCCAGCGGTAGAGCAATGCGACTGCCGGATCTTGATTTAATTTCAACGTTCCAACGGTGAAGCAATGCGACTGCGGGATCTTGGTTTTTATTTCAAAGTTCCAGCGGTAAAGCAATGCGACTGCCGGATCTTGATTTAATTTCAACGTTCCACCGGTAAAGCAATGCGACTGCCGGATCTTGATTTTTATTTCAAAGTTCCAGCGGTAAAGCAATGCGACTGCCGGATCTTGATTTAATTTCAACGTTCCAGCGGTTGAGCAATGCGACTGCCGGTTCTTGATTTAATTTCAAAGTTCCAGCGGTAGAGCAATGCAACTGCCGGATCTTGATTTAATTTCAACGTTCCAGCGGTAGAGCAATGCGACTGCCGGATCTTGATTTTTATTTCAAAGTTCCAGCGGTAAAGCAATGCGACTGCCGGATCTTGATTTAATTTCAAAGTTCCAGCGGTAAGGCAATGCGACTGCCGGATCTTTATTGAATGTCAAAGTTCCAGCGATAAAGCAATGCGACTGCGTGATCTTGGTTTTTATTTCAAAGTTCCAACGGTAAAGCAATGCGACTGCCGGATCTTGATTTTATTTCAAAGTACCAACGGTGAAGCAATGCGACTGCCGGATCTTGATTTTTATTTCAAAGTTCCAGCGCTAAAGCAATGCGACTGCCGGATCTTGATTAAATTTCAACGTTCCAGCGGTAAAGCAATGCGACTGCCGGATCTTGATTTTTATTTCAAAGTTCCAGCGGTAAAGCAATGCGACTGCCGGATCTTGATTTTATTTCAAAGTACCAACGGTGAAGCAATGCGACTGCCGGATCTTGATTTTATTTTAAAGTACCAACGATGAAGCAATGCGACTGCCGGATCTTGATTTTTATTTCAAAGTTCCAGCGCTAAAGCAATGCGACTGCCGGATCTTGGTTTCTATATCAAAGTTCCAGCGGTAAAGCAATGCGACTGCCGGATCTTGATTTAATTTCAACGTTCCAGCGGTAGAGCAATGCGACTGCCGGTTCTTGATTTAATTTCAACGTTCCAGCGGTAAAGCAATGCGACTGCCGGATCTTGATTTTATTTCAAAGTTCCAACGGTAGAGCAATGCGACTGCCGGATCTTGATTTAATTTCAACGTTCCAGCGGTCAAGCAATGCGACTGCCGGATCTTGATTTTATTTCAAAGTTCCAACGGTAAAGCAATGCGACTGCCGGATCTTGATTTTATTTCAAAGTACCAACGGTGAAGCAATGCGGCTGCGGGATCTTGGTTTTTATTTCAAAGTTCCAGCGGTAAAGCAATGCGACTGCCGGATCTTGATTTTTATTTCAAAGTTCCAGCGGTAAAGCAATGCGACTGCCGGATCTTGATTTAATTTCAACGTTCCAGCGGTAAAGCAATGCGACTGCCGGATCTTGATTAAATTTCAACGTTCCAGCGGTAAAGCAATGCGACTGCCGGATCTTGATTTTATTTCAAAGTACCAACGGTGAAGCAATGCGACTGCCGGATCTTGATTTTATTTCAAAGTACCAACGATGAAGCAATGCGACTGCCGGATCTTGATTTTTATTTCAAAGTTCCAGCGCTAAAGCAATGCGACTGCCGGATCTTGGTTTCTATTTCAAAGTTCCAGCGGTAAAGCAATGCGACTGCCGGATCTTGATTTTATTTCAAAGTACCAACGGTGATGCAATGCGACTGCCGGATCTTGATTTAATTTCAAAGTTCCAGCGGTAAAGCAATGCGACTGCCGGATCTTGATTTAATTTCAACGTTCCAGCGGTAAAGCAATGCGACTGCCGGATCTTGATTTTTATTTCAAAGTTCCAGCGGTAAAGCAATGCGACTGCCGGATCTTGATTTAATTTCAACGTTCCAGCGGTTGAGCAATGCGACTGCCGGTTCTTGATTTAATTTCAAAGTTCCAGCGGTAGAGCAATGCGACTGCCGGATCTTGATTTAATTTCAACGTTCCAGCGGTAAAGCAATGCGACTGCCGGATCTTGATTTTATTTCAAAGTTCCAACGGTAAAGCAATGCGACTGCCGGATCTTGATTTTATTTCAAAGTTCCAACGGTAAAGCAATGCGACTGCCGGATCTTGATTTTTATTTCAAAGTTCCAGCGCTAAAGCAATGCGACTGCCGGATCTTGGTTTCTATTTCAAAGTTCCAGCGGTAAAGCAATGCGACTGCCGGATCTTGATTTTATTTCAAAGTACCAACGGTGATGCAATGCGACTGCCGGATCTTGATTTAATTTCAAAGTTCCAGCGGTAAAGCAATGCGACTGCCGGATCTTGATTTAATTTCAACGTTCCAGCGGTAGAGCAATGCGACTGCCGGATCTTGATTTAATTTCAAAGTTCCAACGATAAAGCAATGCGACTGCGGGATCTTGGTTTCTATTTCAAAGTTCCAGCGGTAAAGCAATGCGACTGCCGGATCTTGATTTTTATTTCAAAGTTCCAGCGGTAAAGCAATGCGTCTGCCGGATCTTGATTTTATTTCAAAGTACCAACGGTGAAGCAATGCGACTGCCGGATCTTGATTTTATTTCAAAGTACCAACGATGAAGCAATGCGACTGCGGGATCTTGGTTTTTATTTCAAAGTTCCAGCGGTAAAGCAATGCGACTGCCGGATCTTGATTTAATTTCAACGTTCCAGCGGTAAAGCAATGCGACTGCCGGATCTTGATTTTTATTTCAAAGTTCCAGCGGTAAAGCAATGCGACTGCCGGATCTTGATTTAATTTCAACGTTCCAGCGGATGAGCAATGCGACTGCCGGTTCTTGATTTAATTTCAAAGTTCCAGCGGTAGAGCAATGCGACTGCCGGATCTTGATTTAATTTCAACGTTCCAGCGGTAAAGCAATGCGACTGCCGGATCTTGATTTTATTTCAAAGTTCCAACGGTAAAGCAATGCGACTGCCGGATCTTGATTTTATTTCAAAGTTCCAACGGTAAAGCAATGCGACTGCCGGATCTTGATTTTATTTCAAAGTACCAACGGTGAAGCAATGCGACTGCCGGATCTTGATTTTATTTCAAAGTACCAACGATGAAGCAATGCGACTGCCGGATCTTGATTTTTATTTCAAAGTTCCAGCGCTAAAGCAATGCGACTGCCGGATCTTGGTTTCTATTTCAAAGTTCCAGCGGTAAAGCAATGCGACTGCCGGATCTTGATTTTATTTCAAAGTACCAACGGTGATGCAATGCGACTGCCGGATCTTGATTTAATTTCAAAGTTCCAGCGGTAAAGCAATGCGACTGCCGGATCTTGATTTAATTTCAACGTTCCAGCGGTAAAGCAATGCGACTGCCGGATCTTGATTTTTATTTCAAAGTTCCAGCGGTAAAGCAATGCGACTGCCGGATCTTGATTTAATTTCAACGTTCCAGCGGTTGAGCAATGCGACTGCCGGTTCTTGATTTAATTTCAAAGTTCCAGCGGTAGAGCAATGCGACTGCCGGATCTTGATTTAATTTCAACGTTCCAGCGGTAAAGCAATGCGACTGCCGGATCTTGATTTTATTTCAAAGTTCCAACGGTAAAGCAATGCGACTGCCGGATCTTGATTTTATTTCAAAGTTCCAACGGTAAAGCAATGCGACTGCCGGATCTTGATTTTTATTTCAAAGTTCCAGCGCTAAAGCAATGCGACTGCCGGATCTTGGTTTCTATTTCAAAGTTCCAGCGGTAAAGCAATGCGACTGCCGGATCTTGATTTTATTTCAAAGTACCAACGGTGATGCAATGCGACTGCCGGATCTTGATTTAATTTCAAAGTTCCAGCGGTAAAGCAATGCGACTGCCGGATCTTGATTTAATTTCAAAGTTCCAGCGGTAGAGCAATGCGACTGCCGGATCTTGATTTAATTTCAAAGTTCCAACGATAAAGCAATGCGACTGCGGGATCTTGGTTTCTATTTCAAAGTTCCAGCGGTAAAGCAATGCGACTGCCGGATCTTGATTTTTATTTCAAAGTTCCAGCGGTAAAGCAATGCGTCTGCCGGATCTTGATTTTATTTCAAAGTACCAACGGTGAAGCAATGCGACTGCCGGATCTTGATTTTATTTCAAAGTACCAACGATAAAGCAATGCGACTGCGGGATCTTGGTTTTTATTTCAAAGTTCCAGCGGTAAAGCAATGCGACTGCCGGATCTTGATTTAATTTCAACGTTCCAGCGGTAAAGCAATGCGACTGCCGGATCTTGATTTTTATTTCAAAGTTCCAGCGGTAAAGCAATGCGACTGCCGGATCTTGATTTAATTTCAACGTTCCAGCGGATGAGCAATGCGACTGCCGGTTCTTGATTTAATTTCAAAGTTCCAGCGGTAGAGCAATGCGACTGCCGGATCTTGATTTAATTTCAACGTTCCAGCGGTAAAGCAATGCGACTGCCGGATCTTGATTTTATTTCAAAGTTCCAACGGTAAAGCAATGCGACTGCCGGATCTTGATTTTATTTCAAAGTTCCAACGGTAAAGCAATGCGACTGCCGGATCTTGATTTTATTTCAAAGTACCAACGGTGAAGCAATGCGACTGCGGGATCTTGGTTTTTATTTCAAAGTTCCAGCGGTAAAGCAATGCGACTGCCGGATCTTGATTTAATTTCAACGTTCCACCGGTAAAGCAATGCGACTGCCGGATCTTGATTTTTATTTCAAAGTTCCAGCGGTAAAGCAATGCGACTGCCGGATCTTGATTTAATTTCAACGTTCCAGCGGTTGAGCAATGCGACTGCCGGTTCTTGATTTAATTTCAAAGTTCCAGCGGTAGAGCAATGCAACTGCCGGATCTTGATTTAATTTCAACGTTCCAGCGGTAGAGCAATGCGACTGCCGGATCTTGATTTTTATTTCAAAGTTCCAGCGGTAAAGCAATGCGACTGCCGGATCTTGATTTAATTTCAAAGTTCCAGCGGTAAGGCAATGCGACTGCCGGATCTTTATTGAATGTCAAAGTTCCAGCGATAAAGCAATGCGACTGCGTGATCTTGGTTTTTATTTCAAAGTTCCAACGGTAAAGCAATGCGACTGCCGGATCTTGATTTTATTTCAAAGTACCAACGGTGAAGCAATGCGACTGCCGGATCTTGATTTTTATTTCAAAGTTCCAGCGCTAAAGCAATGCGACTGCCGGATCTTGATTAAATTTCAACGTTCCAGCGGTAAAGCAATGCGACTGCCGGATCTTGATTTTTATTTCAAAGTTCCAGCGGTAAAGCAATGCGACTGCCGGATCTTGATTTTATTTCAAAGTACCAACGGTGAAGCAATGCGACTGCCGGATCTTGATTTTATTTTAAAGTACCAACGATGAAGCAATGCGACTGCCGGATCTTGATTTTTATTTCAAAGTTCCAGCGCTAAAGCAATGCGACTGCCGGATCTTGGTTTCTATATCAAAGTTCCAGCGGTAAAGCAATGCGACTGCCGGATCTTGATTTAATTTCAACGTTCCAGCGGTAGAGCAATGCGACTGCCGGTTCTTGATTTAATTTCAACGTTCCAGCGGTAAAGCAATGCGACTGCCGGATCTTGATTTTATTTCAAAGTTCCACCGGTAGAGCAATGCGACTGCCGGATCTTGATTTAATTTCAACGTTCCAGCGGTCAAGCAATGCGACTGCCGGATCTTGATTTTATTTCAAAGTTCCAACGGTAAAGCAATGCGACTGCCGGATCTTGATTTTATTTCAAAGTACCAACGGTGAAGCAATGCGACTGCGGGATCTTGGTTTTTATTTCAAAGTTCCAGCGGTAAAGCAATGCGACTGCCGGATCTTGATTTTTATTTCAAAGTTCCAGCGGTAAAGCAATGCGACTGCCGGATCTTGATTTAATTTCAACGTTCCAGCGGTAAAGCAATGCGACTGCCGGATCTTGATTAAATTTCAACGTTCCAGCGGTAAAGCAATGCGACTGCCGGATCTTGATTTTATTTCAAAGTACCAACGGTGAAGCAATGCGACTGCCGGATCTTGATTTTATTTCAAAGTACCAACGATGAAGCAATGCGACTGCCGGATCTTGATTTTTATTTCAAAGTTCCAGCGCTAAAGCAATGCGACTGCCGGATCTTGGTTTCTATTTCAAAGTTCCAGCGGTAAAGCAATGCGACTGCCGGATCTTGATTTTATTTCAAAGTACCAACGGTGATGCAATGCGACTGCCGGATCTTGATTTAATTTCAAAGTTCCAGCGGTAAAGCAATGCGACTGCCGGATCTTGATTTAATTTCAACGTTCCAGCGGTAAAGCAATGCGACTGCCGGATCTTGATTTTTATTTCAAAGTTCCAGCGGTAAAGCAATGCGACTGCCGGATCTTGATTTTATTTCAACGTTCCAGCGGTTGAGCAATGCGACTGCCGGTTCTTGATTTAATTTCAAAGTTCCAGCGGTAGAGCAATGCGACTGCCGGATCTTGATTTAATTTCAACGTTCCAGCGGTAAAGCAATGCGACTGCCGGATCTTGATTTTATTTCAAAGTTCCAACGGTAAAGCAATGCGACTGCCGGATCTTGATTTTATTTCAAAGTTCCAACGGTAAAGCAATGCGACTGCCGGATCTTGATTTTTATTTCAAAGTTCCAGCGCTAAAGCAATGCGACTGCCGGATCTTGGTTTCTATTTCAAAGTTCCAGCGGTAAAGCAATGCGACTGCCGGATCTTGATTTTTTTTCAAAGTACCACCGGTGATGCAATGCGACTGCCGGATCTTGATTTAATTTCAAAGTTCCAGCGGTAAAGCAATGCGACTGCCGGATCTTGATTTAATTTCAACGTTCCAGCGGTAGAGCAATGCGACTGCCGGATCTTGATTTAATTTCAAAGTTCCAACGATAAAGCAATGCGACTGCGGGATCTTGGTTTCTATTTCAAAGTTCCAGCGGTAAAGCAATGCGACTGCCGGATCTTGATTTTTATTTCAAAGTTCCAGCGGTAAAGCAATGCGTCTGCCGGATCTTGATTTTATTTCAAAGTACCAACGGTGAAGCAATGCGACTGCCGGATCTTGATTTTATTTCAAAGTACCAACGTTGTAGCAATGCGACTGCGGGATCTTGGTTTTTATTTCAAAGTTCCAGCGGTAAAGCAATGCGACTGCCGGATCTTGATTTAATTTCAACGTTCCAGCGGTAAAGCAATGCGACTGCCGGATCTTGATTTTTATTTCAAAGTTCCAGCGGTAAAGCAATGCGACTGCCGGATCTTGATTTAATTTCAACGTTCCAGCGGTTGAGCAATGCGACTGCCGGTTCTTGATTTAATTTCAAAGTTCCAGCGGTAGAGCAATGCGACTGCCGGATCTTGATTTAATTTCAACGTTCCAGCGGTAAAGCAATGCGACTGCCGGATCTTGATTTTATTTCAAAGTTCCAACGGTAAAGCAATGCGACTGCCGGATCTTGATTTTATTTCAAAGTTCCAACGGTAAAGCAATGCGACTGCCGGATCTTGATTTTATTTCAAAGTACCAACGGTGAAGCAATGCGACTGCGGGATCTTGGTTTTTATTTCAAAGTTCCAGCGGTAAAGCAATGCGACTGCCGGATCTTGATTTAATTTCAACGTTCCAGCGGTAAAGCAATGCGACTGCCGGATCTTGATTTTTATTTCAAAGTTCCAGCGGTAAAGCAATGCGACTGCCGGATCTTGATTTAATTTCAACGTTCCAGCGGTTGAGCAATGCGACTGCCGGTTCTTGATTTAATTTCAAAGTTCCAGCGGTAGAGCAATGCAACTGCCGGATCTTGATTTAATTTCAACGTTCCAGCGGTAAAGCAATGCGACTGCCGGATCTTGATTTTATTTCAAAGTTCCAACGGTAAAGCAATGCGACTGCCGGATCTTGATTTTATTTCAAAGTACCAACGGTGAAGCAATGCGACTGCGGGATCTTGGTTTTTATTTCAAAGTTCCAGCGGTAAAGCAATGCGACTGCCGGATCTTGATTTTTATTTCAAAGTTCCAGCGGTAAAGCAATGCGACTGCCGGATCTTGATTTAATTTCAACGTTCCAGCGGTAGAGCAATGCGACTGCCGGATCTTGATTAAATTTCAACGTTCCAGCGGTAAAGCAATGCGACTGCCGGATCTTGATTTTATTTCAAAGTACCAACGGTGAAGCAATGCGACTGCCGGATCTTGATTTTATTTCAAAGTACCAACGATGAAGCAATGCGACTGCCGGATCTTGATTTTTATTTCAAAGTTCCAGCGCTAAAGCAATGCGACTGCCGGATCTTGGTTTCTATTTCAAAGTTCCAGCGGTACAGCAATGCGACTGCCGGATCTTGATTTTATTTCAAAGTACCAACGGTGAAGCAATGCGACTGCCGGATCTTGATTTAATTTCAAAGTTCCAGCGGTAAAGCAATGCGACTGCCGGATCTTGATTTAATTTCAACGTTCCAGCGGTAGAGCAATGCGACTGCCGGATCTTGATTTAATTTCAAAGTTCCAACGATAAAGCAATGCGACTGCGGGATCTTGGTTTCTATTTCAAAGTTCCAGCGGTAAAGCAATGCGACTGCCGGATCTTGATTTTTATTTCAAAGTTCCAGCGGTAAAGCAATGCGACTGCCGGATCTTGATTTTATTTCAAAGTACCAACGGTGAAGCAATGCGACTGCCGGATCTTGATTTTATTTCAAAGTACCAACGATGAAGCAATGCGACTGCCGGATCTTGATTTTATTTCAAAGTACCAACGGTGAAGCAATGCGACTGCGGGATCTTGGTTTTATTTCAAAGTTCCAACGGTAAAGCAATGCGACTGCCGGATCTTGATTTTATTTCAAAGTACCAACGGTGAAGCAATGCGACTGCGGGATCTTGGTTTTTATTTCAAAGTTCCAGCGGTAAAGCAATGCGACTGCCGGATCTTGATTTAATTTCAACGTTCCAGCGGTAAAGCAATGCGACTGCCGGATCTTGATTTTTATTTCAAAGTTCCAGCGGTAAAGCAATGCGACTGCCGGATCTTGATTTTATTTCAAAGTACCAACGGTGAAGCAATGCGACTGCCGGATCTTGATTTAATTTCAAAGTTCCAGCCGTAAAGCAATGCGACTGCCGGATCTTGATTTAATTTCAACGTTCCAGCGGTAGAGCAATGCGACTGCCGGATCTAGATTTAATTTCAAAGTTCCAACGATAAAGCAATGCGACTGCGGGATCTTGGTTTCTATTTCAAAGTTCCAGCGGTAAAGCAATGCGACTGCCGGATCTTGATTTTATTTCAAAGTACCAACGGTGAAGCAATGCGACTGCCGGATCTTGATTTAATTTCAAAGTTCCAGCGGTAAAGCAATGCGACTGCCGGATCTTGATTTAATTTCAACGTTCCAGCGGTAGAGCAATGCGACTGCCGGATCTTGATTTAATTTCAAAGTTCCAACGATAAAGCAATGCGACTGCCGGATCTTGGTTTCTATTTCAAAGTTCCAGCGGTAAAGCAATGCGACTGCCGGATCTTGATTTTATTTCAAAGTTCCAACGGTAAAGCAATGCGACTGCCGGATCTTGATTTTATTTCAAAGTTCCAACGGTAAAGCAATGCGACTGCCGGATCTTGATTTTATTTCAAAGTACCAACGGTGAAGCAATGCGACTGCGGGATCTTGGTTTTTATTTCAAAGTTCCAGCGGTAAAGCAATGCGACTGCCGGATCTTGATTTAATTTCAACGTTCCACCGGTAAAGCAATGCGACTGCCGGATCTTGATTTTTATTTCAAAGTTCCAGCGGTAAAGCAATGCGACTGCCGGATCTTGATTTAATTTCAACGTTCCAGCGGTTGAGCAATGCGACTGCCGGTTCTTGATTTAATTTCAAAGTTCCAGCGGTAGAGCAATGCAACTGCCGGATCTTGATTTAATTTCAACGTTCCAGCGGTAGAGCAATGCGACTGCCGGATCTTGATTTTTATTTCAAAGTTCCAGCGGTAAAGCAATGCGACTGCCGGATCTTGATTTAATTTCAAAGTTCCAGCGGTAAGGCAATGCGACTGCCGGATCTTTATTTAATGTCAAAGTTCCAGCGATAAAGCAATGCGACTGCGTGATCTTGGTTTTTATTTCAAAGTTCCAACGGTAAAGCAATGCGACTGCCGGATCTTGATTTTATTTCAAAGTACCAACGGTGAAGCAATGCGACTGCCGGATCTTGATTTTTATTTCAAAGTTCCAGCGCTAAAGCAATCCGACTGCCGGATCTTGGTTTCTATTTCAAAGTTCCAGCGGTAAAGCAATGCGACTGCCGGATCTTGATTTTTATTTCAAAGTTCCAGCGGTAAAGCAATGCGACTGCCGGATCTTGATTTTATTTCAAAGTACCAACGGTGAAGCAATGCGACTGCCGGATCTTGATTTTATTTTAAAGTACCAACGATGAAGCAATGCGACTGCCGGATCTTGATTTTTATTTCAAAGTTCCAGCGCTAAAGCAATGCGACTGCCGGATCTTGGTTTCTATATCAAAGTTCCAGCGGTAAAGCAATGCGACTGCCGGATCTTGATTTAATTTCAACGTTCCAGCGGTAGAGCAATGCGACTGCCGGTTCTTGATTTAATTTCAACGTTCCAGCGGTAAAGCAATGCGACTGCCGGATCTTGATTTTATTTCAAAGTTCCAGCGGTAGAGCAATGCGACTGCCGGATCTTGATTTAATTTCAACGTTCCAGCGGTCAAGCAATGCGACTGCCGGATCTTGATTTTATTTCAAAGTTCCAACGGTAAAGCAATGCGACTGCCGGATCTTGATTTTATTTCAAAGTACCAACGGTGAAGCAATGCGACTGCGGGATCTTGGTTTTTATTTCAAAGTTCCAGCGGTAAAGCAATGCGACTGCCGGATCTTGATTTTTATTTCAAAGTTCCAGCGGTAAAGCAATGCGACTGCCGGATCTTGATTTAATTTCAACGTTCCAGCGGTAAAGCAATGCGACTGCCGGATCTTGATTAAATTTCAACGTTCCAGCGGTAAAGCAATGCGACTGCCGGATCTTGATTTTATTTCAAAGTACCAACGGTGAAGCAATGCGACTGCCGGATCTTGATTTTATTTCAAAGTACCAACGATGAAGCAATGCGACTGCCGGATCTTGATTTTTATTTCAAAGTTCCAGCGCTAAAGCAATGCGACTGCCGGATCTTGGTTTCTATTTCAAAGTTCCAGCGGTAAAGCAATGCGACTGCCGGATCTTGATTTTATTTCAAAGTACCAACGGTGATGCAATGCGACTGCCGGATCTTGATTTAATTTCAAAGTTCCAGCGGTAAAGCAATGCGACTGCCGGATCTTGATTTAATTTCAACGTTCCAGCGGTAAAGCAATGCGACTGCCGGATCTTGATTTTTATTTCAAAGTTCCAGCGGTAAAGCAATGCGACTGCCGGATCTTGATTTAATTTCAACGTTCCAGCGGTTGAGCAATGCGACTGCCGGTTCTTGATTTAATTTCAAAGTTCCAGCGGTAGAGCAATGCGACTGCCGGATCTTGATTTAATTTCAACGTTCCAGCGGTAAAGCAATGCGACTGCCGGATCTTGATTTTATTTCAAAGTTCCAACGGTAAAGCAATGCGACTGCCGGATCTTGATTTTATTTCAAAGTACCAACGGTGATGCAATGCGACTGCCGTATCTTGATTTAATTTCAAAGTTCCAGCGGTAAAGCAATGCGACTGCCGGATCTTGATTTAATTTCAACGTTCCAGCGGTAGAGCAATGCGACTGCCGGATCTTGATTTAATTTCAAAGTTCCAACGATAAAGCAATGCGACTGCGGGATCTTGGTTTCTATTTCAAAGTTCCAGCGGTAAAGCAATGCGACTGCCGGATCTTGATTTTTATTTCAAAGTTCCAGCGGTAAAGCAATGCGACTGCCGGATCTTGATTTAATTTCAACGTTCCAGCGGTAGAGCAATGCGACTGCCGGATCTAGATTTAATTTCAAAGTTCCAACGATAAAGCAATGCGACTGCGGGATCTTGGTTTCTATTTCAAAGTTCCAGCGGTAAAGCAATGCGACTGCCGGATCTTGATTTTATTTCAAAGTACCAACGGTGAAGCAATGCGACTGCCGGATCTTGATTTAATTTCAAAGTTCCAGCGGTAAAGCAATGCGACTGCCGGATCTTGATTTAATTTCAACGTTCCAGCGGTAGAGCAATGCGACTGCCGGATCTTGATTTAATTTCAAAGTTCCAACGATAAAGCAATGCGACTGCCGGATCTTGGTTTCTATTTCAAAGTTCCAGCGGTAAAGCAATGCGACTGCCGGATCTTGATTTTATTTCAAAGTTCCAACGGTAAAGCAATGCGACTGCCGGATCTTGATTTTATTTCAAAGTTCCAACGGTAAAGCAATGCGACTGCCGGATCTTGATTTTATTTCAAAGTACCAACGGTGAAGCAATGCGACTGCGGGATCTTGGTTTTTATTTCAAAGTTCCAGCGGTAAAGCAATGCGACTGCCGGATCTTGATTTAATTTCAACGTTCCACCGGTAAAGCAATGCGACTGCCGGATCTTGATTTTTATTTCAAAGTTCCAGCGGTAAAGCAATGCGACTGCCGGATCTTGATTTAATTTCAACGTTCCAGCGGTTGAGCAATGCGACTGCCGGTTCTTGATTTAATTTCAAAGTTCCAGCGGTAGAGCAATGCAACTGCCGGATCTTGATTTAATTTCAACGTTCCAGCGGTAGAGCAATGCGACTGCCGGATCTTGATTTTTATTTCAAAGTTCCAGCGGTAAAGCAATGCGACTGCCGGATCTTGATTTAATTTCAAAGTTCCAGCGGTAAGGCAATGCGACTGCCGGATCTTTATTTAATGTCAAAGTTCCAGCGATAAAGCAATGCGACTGCGTGATCTTGGTTTTTATTTCAAAGTTCCAACGGTAAAGCAATGCGACTGCCGGATCTTGATTTTATTTCAAAGTACCAACGGTGAAGCAATGCGACTGCCGGATCTTGATTTTTATTTCAAAGTTCCAGCGCTAAAGCAATCCGACTGCCGGATCTTGGTTTCTATTTCAAAGTTCCAGCGGTAAAGCAATGCGACTGCCGGATCTTGATTTTTATTTCAAAGTTCCAGCGGTAAAGCAATGCGACTGCCGGATCTTGATTTTATTTCAAAGTACCAACGGTGAAGCAATGCGACTGCCGGATCTTGATTTTATTTTAAAGTACCAACGATGAAGCAATGCGACTGCCGGATCTTGATTTTTATTTCAAAGTTCCAGCGCTAAAGCAATGCGACTGCCGGATCTTGGTTTCTATATCAAAGTTCCAGCGGTAAAGCAATGCGACTGCCGGATCTTGATTTAATTTCAACGTTCCAGCGGTAGAGCAATGCGACTGCCGGTTCTTGATTTAATTTCAACGTTCCAGCGGTAAAGCAATGCGACTGCCGGATCTTGATTTTATTTCAAAGTTCCAACGGTAGAGCAATGCGACTGCCGGATCTTGATTTAATTTCAACGTTCCAGCGGTCAAGCAATGCGACTGCCGGATCTTGATTTTATTTCAAAGTTCCAACGGTAAAGCAATGCGACTGCCGGATCTTGATTTTATTTCAAAGTACCAACGGTGAAGCAATGCGACTGCGGGATCTTGGTTTTTATTTCAAAGTTCCAGCGGTAAAGCAATGCGACTGCCGGATCTTGATTTTTATTTCAAAGTTCCAGCGGTAAAGCAATGCGACTGCCGGATCTTGATTTAATTTCAACGTTCCAGCGGTAAAGCAATGCGACTGCCGGATCTTGATTAAATTTCAACGTTCCAGCGGTAAAGCAATGCGACTGCCGGATCTTGATTTTATTTCAAAGTACCAACGGTGAAGCAATGCGACTGCCGGATCTTGATTTTATTTCAAAGTACCAACGATGAAGCAATGCGACTGCCGGATCTTGATTTTTATTTCAAAGTTCCAGCGCTAAAGCAATGCGACTGCCGGATCTTGGTTTCTATTTCAAAGTTCCAGCGGTAAAGCAATGCGACTGCCGGATCTTGATTTTATTTCAAAGTACCAACGGTGATGCAATGCGACTGCCGGATCTTGATTTAATTTCAAAGTTCCAGCGGTAAAGCAATGCGACTGCCGGATCTTGATTTAATTTCAACGTTCCAGCGGTAAAGCAATGCGACTGCCGGATCTTGATTTTTATTTCAAAGTTCCAGCGGTAAAGCAATGCGACTGCCGGATCTTGATTTAATTTCAACGTTCCAGCGGTTGAGCAATGCGACTGCCGGTTCTTGATTTAATTTCAAAGTTCCAGCGGTAGAGCAATGCGACTGCCGGATCTTGATTTAATTTCAACGTTCCAGCGGTAAAGCAATGCGACTGCCGGATCTTGATTTTATTTCAAAGTTCCAACGGTAAAGCAATGCGACTGCCGGATCTTGATTTTATTTCAAAGTACCAACGGTGATGCAATGCGACTGCCGTATCTTGATTTAATTTCAAAGTTCCAGCGGTAAAGCAATGCGACTGCCGGATCTTGATTTAATTTCAACGTTCCAGCGGTAGAGCAATGCGACTGCCGGATCTTGATTTAATTTCAAAGTTCCAACGATAAAGCAATGCGACTGCGGGATCTTGGTTTCTATTTCAAAGTTCCAGCGGTAAAGCAATGCGACTGCCGGATCTTGATTTTTATTTCAAAGTTCCAGCGGTAAAGCAATGCGTCTGCCGGATCTTGATTTTATTTCAAAGTACCAACGGTGAAGCAATGCGACTGCCGGATCTTGATTTTATTTCAAAGTACCAACGATGAAGCAATGCGACTGCGGGATCTTGGTTTTTATTTCAAAGTTCCAGCGGTAAAGCAATGCGACTGCCGGATCTTGATTTAATTTCAACGTTCCAGCGGTAAAGCAATGCGACTGCCGGATCTTGATTTTTATTTCAAAGTTCCAGCGGTAAAGCAATGCGACTGCCGGATCTTGATTTAATTTCAACGTTCCAGCGGTTGAGCAATGCGACTGCCGGTTCTTGATTTAATTTCAAAGTTCCAGCGGTAGAGCAATGCGACTGCCGGATCTTGATTTAATTTCAACGTTCCAGCGGTAAAGCAATGCGACTGCCGGATCTTGATTTTATTTCAAAGTTCCACCGGTAAAGCAATGCGACTGCCGGATCTTGATTTTATTTCAAAGTTCCAACGGTAAAGCAATGCGACTGCCGGATCTTGATTTTATTTCAAAGTACCAACGGTGAAGCAATGCGACTGCGGGATCTTGGTTTTTATTTCAAAGTTCCAGCGGTAAAGCAATGCGACTGCCGGATCTTGATTTAATTTCAACGTTCCAGCGGTAAAGCAATGCGACTGCCGGATCTTGATTTTTATTTCAAAGTTCCAGCGGTAAAGCAATGCGACTGCCGGATCTTGATTTAATTTCAACGTTCCAGCGGTTGAGCAATGCGACTGCCGGTTCTTGATTTAATTTCAAAGTTCCAGCGGTAGAGCAATGCAACTGCCGGATCTTGATTTAATTTCAACGTTCCAGCGGTAAAGCAATGCGACTGCCGGATCTTGATTTTATTTCAAAGTTCCAACGGTAAAGCAATGCGACTGCCGGATCTTGATTTTATTTCAAAGTACCAACGGTGAAGCAATGCGACTGCGGGATCTTGGTTTTTATTTCAAAGTTCCAGCGGTAAAGCAATGCGACTGCCGGATCTTGATTTTTATTTCAAAGTTCCAGCGGTAAAGCAATGCGACTGCCGTATCTTGATTTAATTTCAACGTTCCAGCGGTAAAGCAATGCGACTGCCGGATCTTGATTAAATTTCAACGTTCCAGCGGTAAAGCAATGCGACTGCCGGATCTTGATTTTATTTCAAAGTACCAACGGTGAAGCAATGCGACTGCCGGATCTTGATTTTATTTCAAAGTACCAACGATGAAGCAATGCGACTGCCGGATCTTGATTTTTATTTCAAAGTTCCAGCGCTAAAGCAATGCGACTGCCGGATCTTGGTTTCTATTTCAAAGTTCCAGCGGTACAGCAATGCGACTGCCGGATCTTGATTTTATTTCAAAGTACCAACGGTGAAGCAATGCGACTGCCGGATCTTGATTTAATTTCAAAGTTCCAGCGGTAAAGCAATGCGACTGCCGGATCTTGATTTAATTTCAACGTTCCAGCGGTAGAGCAATGCGACTGCCGGATCTTGATTTAATTTCAAAGTTCCAACGATAAAGCAATGCGACTGCGGGATCTTGGTTTCTATTTCAAAGTTCCAGCGGTAAAGCAATGCGACTGCCGGATCTTGATTTTTATTTCAAAGTTCCAGCGGTAAAGCAATGCGACTGCCGGATCTTGATTTTATTTCAAAGTACCAACGGTGAAGCAATGCGACTGCCGGATCTTGATTTTATTTCAAAGTACCAACGATGAAGCAATGCGACTGCCGGATCTTGATTTTATTTCAAAGTACCAACGGTGAAGCAATGCGACTGCGGGATCTTGGTTTTATTTCAAAGTTCCATCGGTAAAGCAATGCGACTGCCGGATCTTGATTTTATTTCAAAGTACCAACGGTGAAGCAATGCGACTGCGGGATCTTGGTTTTTATTTCAAAGTTCCAGCGGTAAAGCAATGCGACTGCCGGATCTTGATTTAATTTCAACGTTCCAGCGGTAAAGCAATGCGACTGCCGGATCTTGATTTTTATTTCAAAGTTCCAGCGGTAAAGCAATGCGACTGCCGGATCTTGATTTTATTTCAAAGTACCAACGGTGAAGCAATGCGACTGCCGGATCTTGATTTAATTTCAAAGTTCCAGCCGTAAAGCAATGCGACTGCCGGATCTTGATTTAATTTCAACGTTCCAGCGGTAGAGCAATGCGACTGCCGGATCTTGATTTAATTTCAAAGTTCCAACGATAAAGCAATGCGACTGCGGGATCTTGGTTTCTATTTCAAAGTTCCAGCGGTAAAGCAATGCGACTGCCGGATCTTGATTTTTATTTCAAAGTTCCAGCGGTAAAGCAATGCGACTGCCGGATCTTGATTTTATTTCAAAGCACCAACGATGAAGCAATGCGACTGCCGGATCTTGATTTTATTTCAAAGTACCAACGGTGAAGCAATGCGACTGCCGGATCTTGATTTTATTTCAAAGTTCCAACGGTAAAGCAATGCGACTGCCGGATCTTGATTTTATTTCAAAGTACCAACGGTGAAGCAATGCGACTGCGGGATCTTGGTTTTTATTTCAAAGTTCCAGCGGTAAAGCAATGCGACTGCCGGATCTTGATTTAATTTCAACGTTCCAGCGGTAAAGCAATGCGACTGCCGGATCTTGATTAAATTTCAACGTTCCAGCGGTAAAGCAATGCGACTGCCGGATCTTGATTTTATTTCAAAGTACCAACGGTGAAGCAATGCGACTGCCGGATCTTGATTTTATTTCAAAGTACCAACGATGAAGCAATGCGACTGCCGGATCTTGATTTTTATTTCAAAGTTCCAGCGCTAAAGCAATGCGACTGCCGGATCTTGGTTTCTATTTCAAAGTTCCAGCGGTACAGCAATGCGACTGCCGGATCTTGATTTTATTTCAAAGTACCAACGGTGAAGCAATGCGACTGCCGGATCTTGATTTTATTTCAAAGTTCCAACGGTAAAGCAATGCGACTGCCGGATCTTGATTTTATTTCAAAGTACCAACGGTGAAGCAATGCGACTGCGGGATCTTGGTTTTTATTTCAAAGTTCCAGCGGTAAAGCAATGCGACTGCCGGATCTTGATTTAATTTCAAAGTACCAACGGTGAAGCAATGCGACTGCCGGATCTTGATTTTATTTCAAAGTACCAACGGTGAAGCAATGCGACTGCGGGATCTTGGTTTTTATTTCAAAGTACCAACGGTGAAGCAATGCGACTGCGGGATCTTGGTTTTTATTTCAAAGTTCCAGCGGTAAAGCAATGCGACTGCCGGATCTTGATTTAATTTCAAAGTACCAACGGTGAAGCAATGCGACTGCCGGATCTTGATTTTATTTCAAAGTACCAACGGTGAAGCAATGCGACTGCCGGATCTTGATTTTATTTCAAAGTACCAACGATGAAGCAATGCGACTGCCGGATCTTGATTTTTATTTCAAAGTTCCAGCGCTAAAGCAATGCGACTGCCGGATCTTGGTTTCTATTTCAAAGTTCCAGCGGTACAGCAATGCGACTGCCGGATCTTGATTTTATTTCAAAGTACCAACGGTGAAGCAATGCGACTGCCGGATCTTGATTTAATTTCAAAGTTCCAGCGGTAAAGCAATGCGACTGCCGGATCTTGATTTAATTTCAACGTTCCAGCGGTAGAGCAATGCGACTGCCGGATCTTGATTTAATTTCAAAGTTCCAACGATAAAGCAATGCGACTGCGGGATCTTGGTTTCTATTTCAAAGTTCCAGCGGTAAAGCAATGCGACTGCCGGATCTTGATTTTTATTTCAAAGTTCCAGCGGTAAAGCAATGCGACTGCCGGATCTTGATTTTATTTCAAAGTACCAACGGTGAAGCAATGCGACTGCCGGATCTTGATTTTATTTCAAAGTACCAACGATGAAGCAATGCGACTGCCGGATCTTGATTTTATTTCAAAGTACCAACGGTGAAGCAATGCGACTGCGGGATCTTGGTTTTATTTCAAAGTTCCAACGGTAAAGCAATGCGACTGCCGGATCTTGATTTTATTTCAAAGTACCAACGGTGAAGCAATGCGACTGCGGGATCTTGGTTTTTATTTCAAAGTTCCAGCGGTAAAGCAATGCGACTGCCGGATCTTGATTTAATTTCAACGTTCCAGCGGTAAAGCAATGCGACTGCCGGATCTTGATTTTTATTTCAAAGTTCCAGCGGTAAAGCAATGCGACTGCCGGATCTTGATTTTATTTCAAAGTACCAACGGTGAAGCAATGCGACTGCCGGATCTTGATTTAATTTCAAAGTTCCAGCCGTAAAGCAATGCGACTGCCGGATCTTGATTTAATTTCAACGTTCCAGCGGTAGAGCAATGCGACTGCCGGATCTTGATTTAATTTCAAAGTTCCAACGATAAAGCAATGCGACTGCGGGATCTTGGTTTCTATTTCAAAGTTCCAGCGGTAAAGCAATGCGACTGCGGGATCTTGGTTTCTATTTCAAAGTTCCAGCGGTAAAGCAATGCGACTGCCGGATCTTGATTTTATTTCAAAGTACCAACGGTGAAGCAATGCGACTGCGGGATCTTGGTTTTTATTTCAAAGTACCAACGGTGAAGCAATGCGACTGCGGGATCTTGGTTTTTATTTCAAAGTTCCAGCGGTAAAGCAATGCGACTGCCGGATCTTGATTTAATTTCAAAGTACCAACGGTGAAGCAATGCGACTGCCGGATCTTGATTTTATTTCAAAGTACCAACGGTGAAGCAATGCGACTGCCGGATCTTGATTTTATTTCAAAGTACCAACGATGAAGCAATGCGACTGCCGGATCTTGATTTTTATTTCAAAGTTCCAGCGCTAAAGCAATGCGACTGCCGGATCTTGGTTTCTATTTCAAAGTTCCAGCGGTACAGCAATGCGACTGCCGGATCTTGATTTTATTTCAAAGTACCAACGGTGAAGCAATGCGACTGCCGGATCTTGATTTAATTTCAAAGTTCCAGCGGTAAAGCAATGCGACTGCCGGATCTTGATTTAATTTCAACGTTCCAGCGGTAGAGCAATGCGACTGCCGGATCTTGATTTAATTTCAAAGTTCCAACGATAAAGCAATGCGACTGCGGGATCTTGGTTTCTATTTCAAAGTTCCAGCGGTAAAGCAATGCGACTGCCGGATCTTGATTTTTATTTCAAAGTTCCAGCGGTAAAGCAATGCGACTGCCGGATCTTGATTTTATTTCAAAGTACCAACGGTGAAGCAATGCGACTGCCGGATCTTGATTTTATTTCAAAGTACCAACGATGAAGCAATGCGACTGCCGGATCTTGATTTTATTTCAAAGTACCAACGGTGAAGCAATGCGACTGCGGGATCTTGGTTTTATTTCAAAGTTCCAACGGTAAAGCAATGCGACTGCCGGATCTTGATTTTATTTCAAAGTACCAACGGTGAAGCAATGCGACTGCGGGATCTTGGTTTTTATTTCAAAGTTCCAGCGGTAAAGCAATGCGACTGCCGGATCTTGATTTAATTTCAACGTTCCAGCGGTAAAGCAATGCGACTGCCGGATCTTGATTTTTATTACAAAGTTCCAGCGGTAAAGCAATGCGACTGCCGGATCTTGATTTTATTTCAAAGTACCAACGGTGAAGCAATGCGACTGCCGGATCTTGATTTAATTTCAAAGTTCCAGCCGTAAAGCAATGCGACTGCCGGATCTTGATTTAATTTCAACGTTCCAGCGGTAGAGCAATGCGACTGCCGGATCTTGATTTAATTTCAAAGTTCCAACGATAAAGCAATGCGACTGCGGGATCTTGGTTTCTATTTCAAAGTTCCAGCGGTAAAGCAATGCGACTGCCGGATCTTGATTTTTATTTCAAAGTTCCAGCGGTAAAGCAATGCGACTGCCGGATCTTGATTTTATTTCAAAGCACCAACGATGAAGCAATGCGACTGCCGGATCTTGATTTTATTTCAAAGTACCAACGGTGAAGCAATGCGACTGCCGGATCTTGATTTTATTTCAAAGTTCCAACGGTAAAGCAATGCGACTGCCGGATCTTGATTTTATTTCAAAGTACCAACGGTGAAGCAATGCGACTGCGGGATCTTGGTTTTTATTTCAAAGTTCCAGCGGTAAAGCAATGCGACTGCCGGATCTTGATTTAATTTCAACGTTCCAGCGGTAAAGCAATGCGACTGCCGGATCTTGATTAAATTTCAACGTTCCAGCGGTAAAGCAATGCGACTGCCGGATCTTGATTTTATTTCAAAGTACCAACGGTGAAGCAATGCGACTGCCGGATCTTGATTTTATTTCAAAGTACCAACGATGAAGCAATGCGACTGCCGGATCTTGATTTTTATTTCAAAGTTCCAGCGGTAAAGCAATGCGACTGCCGGATCTTGGTTTCTATTTCAAAGTTCCAGCGGTACAGCAATGCGACTGCCGGATCTTGATTTTATTTCAAAGTACCAACGGTGAAGCAATGCGACTGCCGGATCTTGATTTTATTTCAAAGTTCCAACGGTAAAGCAATGCGACTGCCGGATCTTGATTTTATTTCAAAGTACCAACGGTGAAGCAATGCGACTGCGGGATCTTGGTTTTTATTTCAAAGTTCCAGCGGTAAAGCAATGCGACTGCCGGATCTTGATTTAATTTCAAAGTACCAACGGTGAAGCAATGCGACTGCCGGATCTTGATTTTATTTCAAAGTACCAACGGTGAAGCAATGCGACTGCCGGATCTTGATTTTATTTCAAAGTACCAACGATGAAGCAATGCGACTGCCGGATCTTGATTTTTATTTCAAAGTTCCAGCGCTAAAGCAATGCGACTGCCGGATCTTGGTTTCTATTTCAAAGTTCCAGCGGTACAGCAATGCGACTGCCGGATCTTGATTTTATTTCAAAGTACCAACGGTGAAGCAATGCGACTGCCGGATCTTGATTTAATTTCAAAGTTCCAGCGGTAAAGCAATGCGACTGCCGGATCTTGATTTAATTTCAACGTTCCAGCGGTAGAGCAATGCGACTGCCGGATCTTGATTTAATTTCAAAGTTCCAACGATAAAGCAATGCGACTGCGGGATCTTGGTTTCTATTTCAAAGTTCCAGCGGTAAAGCAATGCGACTGCCGGATCTTGATTTTTATTTCAAAGTTCCAGCGGTAAAGCAATGCGACTGCCGGATCTTGATTTTATTTCAAAGTACCAACGGTGAAGCAATGCGACTGCCGGATCTTGATTTTATTTCAAAGTACCAACGATGAAGCAATGCGACTGCCGGATCTTGATTTTATTTCAAAGTACCAACGGTGAAGCAATGCGACTGCGGGATCTTGGTTTTATTTCAAACTTCCAACGGTAAAGCAATGCGACTGCCGGATCTTGATTTTATTTCAAAGTACCAACGGTGAAGCAATGCGACTGCGGGATCTTTGTTTTTATTTCAAAGTTCCAGCGGTAAAGCAATGCGACTGCCGGATCTTGATTTAATTTCAACGTTCCAGCGGTAAAGCAATGCGACTGCCGGATCTTGATTTTATTTCAAAGTACCAACGGTGAAGCAATGCGACTGCCGGATCTTGATTTAATTTCAAAGTTCCAGCCGTAAAGCAATGCGACTGCCGGATCTTGATTTAATTTCAACGTTCCAGCGGTAGAGCAATGCGACTGCCGGATCTTGATTTAATTTCAAAGTTCCAACGATAAAGCAATGCGACTGCGGGATCTTGGTTTCTATTTCAAAGTTCCAGCGGTAAAGCAATGCGACTGCCGGATCTTGATTTTTATTTCAAAGTTCCAGCGGTAAAGCAATGCGACTGCCGGATCTTGATTTTATTTCAAAGTACCAACGATGAAGCAATGCGACTGCCGGATCTTGATTTTATTTCAATGTACCAACGGTGAAGCAATGCGACTGCCGGATCTTGATTTTATTTCAAAGTTCCAACGGTAAAGCAATGCGACTGCCGGATCTTGATTTTATTTCAAAGTACCAACGGTGAAGCAATGCGACTGCGGGATCTTGGTTTTTATTTCAAAGTTCCAGCGGTAAAGCAATGCGACTGCCGGATCTTGATTTAATTTCAACGTTCCAGCGGTAAAGCAATGCGACTGCCGGATCTTGATTTTTATTTCAAAGTTCCAGCGGTAAAGCAATGCGACTGCCGGATCTTGATTTAATTTCAACGTTCCAGCGGTTGAGCAATGCGACTGCCGGTTCTTGATTTAATTTCGAAGTTCCAGCGGTAGAGCAATGCGACTGCCGGATCTTGATTTAATTTCAACGTTCCAGCGGTAAAGCAATGCGACTGCCGGATCTTGATTTTATTTCAAAGTTCCAACGGTAAAGCAATGCGACTGCCGGATCTTGATTTTATTTCAAAGTACCAACGGTGAAGCAATGCGACTGCGGGATCTTGGTTTTTATTTCAAAGTTCCAGCGGTAAAGCAATGCGACTGCCGGATCTTGATTTTTATTTCAAAGTTCCAGCGGTAAATCAATGCGACTGCCGGATCTTGATTTAATTTCAACGTTCCAGCGGTAAAGCAATGCGACTGCCGGATCTTGATTAAATTTCAACGTTCCAGCGGTAAAGCAATGCGACTGCCGGATCTTGATTTTATTTCAAAGTACCAACGGTTAAGCAATGCGACTGCCGGATCTTGATTTTATTTCAAAGTACCAACGATGAAGCAATGCGACTGCCGGATCTTGATTTTTATTTCAAAGTTCCAGCGCTAAAGCAATGCGACTGCCGGATCTTGGTTTCTATTTCAAAGTTCCAGCGGTAAAGCAATGCGACTGCCGGATCTTGATTTTATTTCAAAGTACCAACGGTGAAGCAATGCGACTGCCGGATCTTGATTTAATTTCAAAGTTCCAGCGGTAAAGCAATGCGACTGCCGGATCATGATTTAATTTCAACGTTCCAGCGGTAGAGCAATGCGACTGCCGGATCTTGATTTAATTTCAAAGTTCCAACGATAAAGCAATGCGACTGCGGGATCTTGGTTTCTATTTCAAAGTTCCAGCGGTAAAGCAATGCGACTGCCGGATCTTGATTTTTATTTCAAAGTTCCAGCGGTAAAGCAATGCGACTGCCGGATCTTGATTTTATTTCAAAGTACCAACGGTGAAGCAATGCGACTGCCGGATCTTGATTTTATTTCAAAGTACCAACGATGAAGCAATGCGACTGCCGGATCTTGATTTAATTTCAACGTTCCAGCGGTAGAGCAATGCGACTGCCGGATCTTGATTTAATTTCAACGTTCCAGCGGTAGAGCAATGCGACTGCCGGATCTTGATTTTTATTTCAAAGTTCCAGCGGTAAAGCAATGCGACTGCCGGATCTTGATTTAATTTCAAAGTTCCAGCGGTAAGGCAATGCGACTGCCAGATCTTTATTTAATGTCAAAGTTCCAGTGATAAAGCAATGCGACTGCGGGATCTTGGTTTTATTTCAAAGTACCAACGGTGAAGCAATGCGACTGCGGGATCTTGGTTTTTATTTCAAAGTTCCAGCGGTAAAGCAATGCGACTGCCGGATCTTGATTTAATTTCAACGTTCCAGCGGTAAAGCAATGCGACTGCCGGATCTTGATTTTTATTTCAAAGTTCCAGCGGTAAAGCAATGCGACTGCCGGATCTTGATTTAATTTCAACGTTCCAGCGGTTGAGCAATGCGACTGCCGGTTCTTGATTTAATTTCAAAGTTCCAGCGGTAGAGCAATGCGACTGCCGGATCTTGATTTAATTTCAACGTTCCAGCGGTAAAGCAATGCGACTGCCGGATCTTGATTTTATTTCAAAGTTCCAACGGTAAAGCAATGCGACTGCCGGATCTTGATTTTATTTCAAAGTACCAACGGTGAAGCAATGCGACTGCGGGATCTTGGTTTTTATTTCAAAGTTCCAGCGGTAAAGCAATGCGACTGCCGGATCTTGATTTTTATTTCAAAGTTCCAGCGGTAAAGCAATGCGACTGCCGGATCTTGATTTAATTTCAACGTTCCAGCGGTAAAGCAATGCGACTGCCGGATCTTGATTAAATTTCAACGTTCCAGCGGTAAAGCAATGCGACTGCCGGATCTTGATTTTATTTCAAAGTACCAACGGTGAAGCAATGCGACTGCCGGATCTTGATTTTATTTCAAAGTACCAACGATGAAGCAATGCGACTGCCGGATCTTGATTTAATTTCAACGTTCCAGCGGTAGAGCAATGCGACTGCCGGATCTTGATTTAATTTCAACGTTCCAGCGGTAGAGCAATGCGACTGCCGGATCTTGATTTTTATTTCAAAGTTCCAGCGGTAAAGCAATGCGACTGCCGGATCTTGATTTAATTTCAAAGTTCCAGCGGTAAGGCAATGCGACTGCCAGATCTTTATTTAATTTCAAAGTTCCAGTGATAAAGCAATGCGACGGCGGGATCTTGGTTTTTATTTCAAAGTTCCAACGGTAAAGCAATGCGACTGCCGGATCTTGATTTTATTTCAAAGTACCAACGGTGAAGCAATGCGACTGCCGGATCTTGATTTTTATTTCAAAGTTCCAGCGCTAAAGCAATCCGACTGCCGGATCTTGGTTTCTATTTCAAAGTTCCAGCGGTAAAGCAATGCGACTGTCGGATCTTGATTTTTATTTCAAAGTTCCAGCGGTAAAGCAATACGACTGCCGGATCTTGATTTTATTTCAAAGTACCAACGGTGAAGCAATGCGACTGCCGGATCTTGATTTTATTTTAAAGTACCAACGATAATGCAATGCGACTGCCGGATCTTGATTTTTATTTCAAAGTTCCAGCGCTAAAGCAATGCGACTGCCGGATCTTGGTTTCTATTTCAAAGTTCCAGCGGTAAAGCAATGCGACTGCCGGATCTTGATTTAATTTCAACGTTCCAGCGGTAGAGCAATGCGACTGCCGGTTCTTGATTTAATTTCAACGTTCCAGCGGTAAAGCAATGCGACTGCCGGATCTTGATTTAATTTCAACGTTCCAGCGGTAAAGCAATGCGACTGCCGGATGTTGATTTTATTTCAAAGTACCAACGGTGAAGCAATGCGACAGCGGGATCTTGGTTTTTATTTCAAAGTTCCAGCGGTAAAGCAATGCGACTGCCGGATCTTGATTTTTATTTCAAAGTTCCAGCGGTAAAGCAATGCGACTGCCGGATCTTGGTTTCTATTTAAAAGTTCCAGCGGTAAAGCAATGCGACTGCCGGATCTTGGTTTCTATTTCAAAGTTCCAGCGGTAAAGCAATGCGACTGCCGGATCTTGATTTTATTTCAAAGTTCCAACGGTAAAGCAATGCGACTGCCGGATCTTGATTTTATTTCAAAGTACCAACGGTGAAGCAATGCGACTGCGGGATCTTGGTTTTTATTTCAAAGTTCCAGCGGTAAAGCAATGCGACTGCCGGATCTTGATTTAATTTCAACGTTCCAGCGGTAAAGCAATGCGACTGCCGGATCTTGATTTTTATTTCAAAGTTCCAGCGGTAAAGCAATGCGACTGCCGGATCTTGATTTAATTTCAACGTTCCAGCGGTTGAGCAATGCGACTGCCGGTTCTTGATTTAATTTCAAAGTTCCAGCGGTAGAGCAATGCGACTGCCGGATCTTGATTTAATTTCAACGTTCCAGCGGTAAAGCAATGCGACTGCCGGATCTTGATTTTATTTCAAAGTTCCAACGGTAAAGCAATGCGACTGCCGGATCTTGATTTTATTTCAAAGTACCAACGGTGAAGCAATGCGACTGCGGGATCTTGGTTTTTATTTCAAAGTTCCAGCGGTAAAGCAATGCGACTGCCGGATCTTGATTTTTATTTCAAAGTTCCAGCGGTAAAGCAATGCGACTGCCGGATCTTGATTTAATTTCAACGTTCCAGCGGTAAAGCAATGCGACTGCCGGATCTTGATTAAATTTCAACGTTCCAGCGGTAAAGCAATGCGACTGCCGGATCTTGATTTTATTTCAAAGTACCAACGGTGAAGCAATGCGACTGCCGGATCTTGATTTTATTTCAAAGTACCAACGATGAAGCAATGCGACTGCCGGATCTTGATTTTTATTTCAAAGTTCCAGCGCTAAAGCAATGCGACTGCCGGATCTTGGTTTCTATTTCAAAGTACCAACGGTGAAGCAATGCGACTGCGGGATCTTGGTTTTATTTCAAAGTTCCAACGGTAAAGCAATGCGACTGCCGGATCTTGATTTTATTTCAAAGTACCAACGGTGAAGCAATGCGACAGCGGGATCTTGGTTTTTATTTCAAAGTTCCAGCGGTAAAGCAATGCGACTGCCGGATCTTGATTTTTATTTCAAAGTTCCAGCGGTAAAGCAATGCGACTGCCGGATCTTGGTTTCTATTTAAAAGTTCCAGCGGTAAAGCAATGCGACTGCCGGATCTTGGTTTCTATTTCAAAGTTCCAGCGGTAAAGCAATGCGACTGCCGGATCTTGATTTTATTTCAAAGTTCCAACGGTAAAGCAATGCGACTGCCGGATCTTGATTTAATTTCAACGTTCCAGCGGTAGAGCAATGCGACTGCCGGATCTTGATTTAATTTCAACGTTCCAGCGGTAAAGCAATGCGACTGCCGGATCTTGATTTTATTTCAAAGTTCCAACGGTAAAGCAATGCGACTGCCGGATCTTGATTTTATTTCAAAGTACCAACGGTGAAGCAATGCGACTGCGGGATCTTGGTTTTTATTTCAAAGTTCCAGCGGTAAAGCAATGCGACTGCCGGATCTTGATTTTTATTTCAAAGTTCCAGCGGTAAAGCAATGCGACTGCCGGATCTTGATTTAATTTCAACGTTCCAGCGGTAAAGCAATGCGACTGCCGGATCTTGATTAAATTTCAACGTTCCAGCGGTAAAGCAATGCGACTGCCGGATCTTGATTTTTATTTCAAAGTTCCAGCGCTAAAGCAATGCGACTGCCGGATCTTGGTTTCTATTTCAAAGTACCAACGGTGAAGCAATGCGACTGCGGGATCTTGGTTTTATTTCAAAGTTCCAACGGTAAAGCAATGCGACTGCCGGATCTTGATTTTATTTCAAAGTACCAACGGTGAAGCAATGCGACAGCGGGATCTTGGTTTTTATTTCAAAGTTCCAGCGGTAAAGCAATGCGACTGCCGGATCTTGATTTTTATTTCAAAGTTCCAGCGGTAAAGCAATGCGACTGCCGGATCTTGGTTTCTATTTAAAAGTTCCAGCGGTAAAGCAATGCGACTGCCGGATCTTGGTTTCTATTTCAAAGTTCCAGCGGTAAAGCAATGCGACTGCCGGATCTTGATTTTATTTCAAAGTTCCAACGGTAAAGCAATGCGACTGCCGGATCTTGATTTTATTTCAAAGTACCAACGGTGAAGCAATGCGACTGCGGGATCTTGGTTTTTATTTCAAAGTTCCAGCGGTAAAGCAATGCGACTGCCGGATCTTGATTTAATTTCAACGTTCCAGCGGTAAAGCAATGCGACTGCCGGATCTTGATTTTTATTTCAAAGTTCCAGCGGTAAAGCAATGCGACTGCCGGATCTTGATTTAATTTCAACGTTCCAGCGGTTGAGCAATGCGACTGCCGGTTCTTGATTTAATTTCAAAGTTCCAGCGGTAGAGCAATGCGACTGCCGGATCTTGATTTAATTTCAACGTTCCAGCGGTAAAGCAATGCGACTGCCGGATCTTGATTTTATTTCAAAGTTCCAACGGTAAAGCAATGCGACTGCCGGATCTTGATTTTATTTCAAAGTACCAACGGTGAAGCAATGCGACTGCGGGATCTTGGTTTTTATTTCAAAGTTCCAGCGGTAAAGCAATGCGACTGCCGGATCTTGATTTTTATTTCAAAGTTCCAGCGGTAAAGCAATGCGACTGCCGGATCTTGATTTAATTTCAACGTTCCAGCGGTAAAGCAATGCGACTGCCGGATCTTGATTAACCCTTTGCGGACGGAGACGCTCGACGGGCGAGCGTCGCTCCATCGTTCAAAAGTCTCTAATTTCATTGAGAGGCCACTTGACGTCTTAGGCTAGTATACCCATGTGTATCTTATCGCCTACGACGGCAGACGTACGCTAGCCGCAGCGCGAGAGTTGGGCGGATATATCCGACACTCGTCCGCAACGGTAAAAAGGCTTGGGCGGATATATCCGCCGCTCGTCCGCAAAGGGTTAAATTTCAACGTTCCAGCGGTAAAGCAATGCGACTGCCGGATCTTGATTTTATTTCAAAGTAGCAACGGTGAAGCAATGCGACTGCCGGATCTTGATTTTATTTCAAAGTACCAACGATGAAGCAATGCGACTGCCGGATCTTGATTTTTATTTCAAAGTTCCAGCGCTAAAGCAATGCGACTGCCGGATCTTGGTTTCTATTTCAAAGTACCAACGGTGAAGCAATGCGACTGCGGGATCTTGGTTTTATTTCAAAGTTCCAACGGTAAAGCAATGCGACTGCCGGATCTTGATTTTATTTCAAAGTACCAACGGTGAAGCAATGCGACTGCGGGATCTTGGTTTTTATTTCAAAGTTCCAGCGGTAAAGCAATGCGACTGCCGGATCTTGATTTAATTTCAACGTTCCAGCGGTAAAGCAATGCGACTGCCGGATCTTGATTTTTATTTCAAAGTTCCAGCGGTAAAGCAATGCGACTGCCGGATCTTGATTTTATTTCAAAGTACCAACGGTGAAGCAATGCGACTGCCGGATCTTGATTTAATTTCAAAGTTCCAGCCGTAAAGCAATGCGACTGCCGGATCTTGATTTAATTTCAACGTTCCAGCGGTAGAGCAATGCGACTGCCGGATCTTGATTTAATTTCAAAGTTCCAACGATAAAGCAATGCGACTGCGGGATCTTGGTTTCTATTTCAAAGTTCCAGCGGTAAAGCAATGCGACTGCCGGATCTTGATTTTTATTTCAAAGTTCCAGCGGTAAAGCAATGCGACTGCCGGATCTTGATTTTATTTCAAAGTACCAACGATGAAGCAATGCGACTGCCGGATCTTGATTTTATTTCAATGTACCAACGGTGAAGCAATGCGACTGCCGGATCTTGATTTTATTTCAAAGTACCAACGGTGAAGCAATGCGACTGCGGGATCTTGGTTTTTATTTCAAAGTTCCAGCGGTAAAGCAATGCGACTGCCGGATCTTGATTTAATTTCAACGTTCCAGCGGTAAAGCAATGCGACTGCCGGATCTTGATTTTATTTCAAAGTACCAACGGTGAAGCAATGCGACTGCGGGATCTTGGTTTTTATTTCAAAGTTCCAGCGGTAAAGCAATGCGACTGCCGGATCTTGATTTTTATTTCAAAGTTCCAGCGGTAAAGCAATGCGACTGCCGGATCTTGATTTAATTTCAACGTTCCAGCGGTAAAGCAATGCGACTGCCGGATCTTGATTTAATTTCAACGTTCCAGCGGTAAAGCAATGCGACTGCCGGATCTTGATTTTATTTCAAAGTACCAACGGTGAAGCAATGCGACTGCCGGATCTTGATTTTATTTCAAAGTACCAACGATGAAGCAATGCGACTGCCGGATCTTGATTTTTATTTCAAAGTTCCAGCGCTAAAGCAATGCGACTGCCGGATCTTGGTTTCTATTTCAAAGTTCCAGCGGTAAAGCAATGCGACTGCCGGATCTTGATTTTATTTCAAAGTACCAACGGTGAAGCAATGCGACTGCCGGATCTTGATTTAATTTCAAAGTTCCAGCGGTAAAGCAATGCGACTGCCGGATCATGATTTAATTTCAACGTTCCAGCGGTAGAGCAATGCGACTGCCGGATCTTGATTTAATTTCAAAGTTCCAACGATAAAGCAATGCGACTGCGGGATCTTGGTTTCTATTTCAAAGTTCCAGCGGTAAAGCAATGCGACTGCCGGATCTTGATTTTTATTTCAAAGTTCCAGCGGTAAAGCAATGCGACTGCCGGATCTTGATTTTATTTCAAAGTACCAACGGTGAAGCAATGCGACTGCCGGATCTTGATTTTATTTCAAAGTACCAACGATGAAGCAATGCGACTGCCGGATCTTGATTTAATTTCAACGTTCCAGCGGTAGAGCAATGCGACTGCCGGATCTTGATTTAATTTCAACGTTCCAGCGGTAGAGCAATGCGACTGCCGGATCTTGATTTTATTTCAAAGTACCAACGGTGAAGCAATGCGACTGCCGGATCTTGATTTTTATTTCAAAGTTCCAGCGCTAAAGCAATCCGACTGCCGGATCTTGGTTTCTATTTCAAAGTTCCAGCGGTAAAGCAATGCGACTGTCGGATCTTGATTTTTATTTCAAAGTTCCAGCGGTAAAGCAATACGACTGCCGGATCTTGATTTTATTTCAAAGTACCAACGGTGAAGCAATGCGACTGCCGGATCTTGATTTTATTTTAAAGTACCAACGATGAAGCAATGCGACTGCCGGATCTTGATTTTTATTTCAAAGTTCCAGCGCTAAAGCAATGCGACTGCCGGATCTTGATTTAATTTCAAAGTACCAACGGTGAAGCAATGCGACTGCCGGATCTTTATTTAATGTCAAAGTTCCAGCGATAAAGCAATGCGACTGCGTGATCTTGGTTTTTATTTCAAAGTTCCAACGGTAAAGCAATGCGACTGCCGGATCTTGATTTTATTTCAAAGTACCAACGGTGAAGCAATGCGACTGCCGGATCTTGATTTTTATTTCAAAGTTCCAGCGCTAAAGCAATCCGACTGCCGGATCTTGGTTTCTATTTCAAAGTTCCAGCGGTAAAGCAATGCGCCTGCCGGATCTTGATTTTTATTTCAAAGTTCCAGCGGTAAAGCAATGCGACCTCCGGATCTTGATTTTATTTCAAAGTACCAACGGTGAAGCAATGCGACAGCCGGATCTTGATTTTATTTTAAAGTACCAACGATGAAGCAATGCGACTGCCGGATCTTGATTTTTATTTCAAAGTTCCAGCGGTAAAGCAATGCGACTGCCGGATCTTGATTTTATTTCAAAGTACCAACGGTGAAGCAATGCGACTGCCGGATCTTGATTTTATTTCAAAGTACCAACGATGAAGCAATGCGACTGCCGGATCTTGATTTAATTTCAACGTTCCAGCGGTAGAGCAATGCGACTGCCGGATCTTGATTTAATTTCAACGTTCCAGCGGTAGAGCAATGCGACTGCCGGATCTTGATTTTTATTTCAAAGTTCCAGCGGTAAAGCAATGCGACTGCCGGATCTTGATTTAATTTCAAAGTTCCAGCGGTAAGGCAATGCGACTGCCAGATCTTTATTTAATGTCAAAGTTCCAGTGATAAAGCAATGCGACTGCGGGATCTTTATTTAATGTCAAAGTTCCAGCGATAAAGCAATGCGACTGCGTGATCTTGGTTTTTATTTCAAAGTTCCAACGGTAAAGCAATGCGACTGCCGGATCTTGATTTTATTTCAAAGTACCAACGGTGAAGCAATGCGACTGCCGGATCTTGGTTTTTATTTCAAAGTACCAACGATGAAGCAATGCGACTGCCGGATCTTGATTTTTATTTCAAAGTTCCAGCGCTAAAGCAATGCGACTGCCGGATCTTGGTTTCTATTTCAAAGTTCCAGCGGTAAAGCAATGCGACTGCCGGATCTTGATTTAATTTCAACGTTCCAGCGGTAGAGCAATGCGACTGCCGGTTCTTGATTTAATTTCAACGTTCCAGCGGTAAAGCAATGCGACTGCCGGATCTTGATTTAATTTCAACGTTCCAGCGGTAAAGCAATGCGACTGCCGGATGTTGATTTAATTTCAAAGTTCCAGCGATAAAGCAATGCGACTGCCGGATCTTGATTTAATTTCAACGTTCCAGCGGTAGAGCAATGCGACTGCCGGATCTTGATTTTTATTTCAAAGTTCCAGCGGTAAAGCAATGCGACTGCCGGATCTTGATTTAATTTCTAAGTTCCAGCGGTAAGGCAATGCGACTGCCGGATCTTTATTTAATGTCAAAGTTCCAGCGATAAAGCAATGCGACTGCGTGATCTTGGTTTTTATTTCAAAGTTCCAACGGTAAAGCAATGCGACTGCCGGATCTTGATTTTATTTCAAAGTACCAACGGTGAAGCAATGCGACTGCCGGATCTTGATTTAATTTCAAAGTTCCAGCCGTAAAGCAATGCGACTGCCGGATCTTGATTTAATTTCAACGTTCCAGCGGTAGAGCAATGCGACTGCCGGATCTTGATTTAATTTCAAAGTTCCAACGATAAAGCAATGCGACTGCGGGATCTTGGTTTCTATTTCAAAGTTCCAGCGGTAAAGCAATGCGACTGCCGGATCTTGATTTTTATTTCAAAGTTCCAGCGGTAAAGCAATGCGACTGCCGGATCTTGATTTTATTTCAAAGTACCAACGGTGAAGCAATGCGACTGCCGGATCTTGATTTAATTTCAAAGTTCCAGCCGTAAAGCAATGCGACTGCCGGATCTTGATTTAATTTCAACGTTCCAGCGGTAGAGCAATGCGACTGCCGGATCTTGATTTAATTTCAAAGTTCCAACGATAAAGCAATGCGACTGCGGGATCTTGGTTTCTATTTCAAAGTTCCAGCGGTAAAGCAATGCGACTGCCGGATCTTGATTTTTATTTCAAAGTTCCAGCGGTAAAGCAATGCGACTGCCGGATCTTGATTTTATTTCAAAGTACCAACGATGAAGCAATGCGACTGCCGGATCTTGATTTTATTTCAATGTACCAACGGTGAAGCAATGCGACTGCCGGATCTTGATTTTATTTCAAAGTACCAACGGTGAAGCAATGCGACTGCGGGATCTTGGTTTTTATTTCAAAGTTCCAGCGGTAAAGCAATGCGACTGCCGGATCTTGATTTAATTTCAACGTTCCAGCGGTAAAGCAATGCGACTGCCGGATCTTGATTTTATTTCAAAGTACCAACGGTGAAGCAATGCGACTGCGGGATCTTGGTTTTTATTTCAAAGTTCCAGCGGTAAAGCAATGCGACTGCCGGATCTTGATTTTTATTTCAAAGTTCCAGCGGTAAAGCAATGCGACTGCCGGATCTTGATTTAATTTCAACGTTCCAGCGGTAAAGCAATGCGACTGCCGGATCTTGATTTAATTTCAACGTTCCAGCGGTAAAGCAATGCGACTGCCGGATCTTGATTTTATTTCAAAGTACCAACGGTGAAGCAATGCGACTGCCGGATCTTGATTTTATTTCAAAGTACCAACGATGAAGCAATGCGACTGCCGGATCTTGATTTTTATTTCAAAGTTCCAGCGCTAAAGCAATGCGACTGCCGGATCTTGGTTTCTATTTCAAAGTTCCAGCGGTAAAGCAATGCGACTGCCGGATCTTGATTTTATTTCAAAGTACCAACGGTGAAGCAATGCGACTGCCGGATCTTGATTTAATTTCAAAGTTCCAGCGGTAAAGCAATGCGACTGCCGGATCATGATTTAATTTCAACGTTCCAGCGGTAGAGCAATGCGACTGCCGGATCTTGATTTAATTTCAAAGTTCCAACGATAAAGCAATGCGACTGCGGGATCTTGGTTTCTATTTCAAAGTTCCAGCGGTAAAGCAATGCGACTGCCGGATCTTGATTTTTATTTCAAAGTTCCAGCGGTAAAGCAATGCGACTGCCGGATCTTGATTTTATTTCAAAGTACCAACGGTGAAGCAATGCGACTGCCGGATCTTGATTTTATTTCAAAGTACCAACGATGAAGCAATGCGACTGCCGGATCTTGATTTAATTTCAACGTTCCAGCGGTAGAGCAATGCGACTGCCGGATCTTGATTTAATTTCAACGTTCCAGCGGTAGAGCAATGCGACTGCCGGATCTTGATTTTATTTCAAAGTACCAACGGTGAAGCAATGCGACTGCCGGATCTTGATTTTTATTTCAAAGTTCCAGCGCTAAAGCAATCCGACTGCCGGATCTTGGTTTCTATTTCAAAGTTCCAGCGGTAAAGCAATGCGACTGTCGGATCTTGATTTTTATTTCAAAGTTCCAGCGGTAAAGCAATACGACTGCCGGATCTTGATTTTATTTCAAAGTACCAACGGTGAAGCAATGCGACTGCCGGATCTTGATTTTATTTTAAAGTACCAACGATGAAGCAATGCGACTGCCGGATCTTGATTTTTATTTCAAAGTTCCAGCGCTAAAGCAATGCGACTGCCGGATCTTGATTTAATTTCAAAGTACCAACGGTGAAGCAATGCGACTGCCGGATCTTTATTTAATGTCAAAGTTCCAGCGATAAAGCAATGCGACTGCGTGATCTTGGTTTTTATTTCAAAGTTCCAACGGTAAAGCAATGCGACTGCCGGATCTTGATTTTATTTCAAAGTACCAACGGTGAAGCAATGCGACTGCCGGATCTTGATTTTTATTTCAAAGTTCCAGCGCTAAAGCAATCCGACTGCCGGATCTTGGTTTCTATTTCAAAGTTCCAGCGGTAAAGCAATGCGCCTGCCGGATCTTGATTTTTATTTCAAAGTTCCAGCGGTAAAGCAATGCGACCTCCGGATCTTGATTTTATTTCAAAGTACCAACGGTGAAGCAATGCGACAGCCGGATCTTGATTTTATTTTAAAGTACCAACGATGAAGCAATGCGACTGCCGGATCTTGATTTTTATTTCAAAGTTCCAGCGGTAAAGCAATGCGACTGCCGGATCTTGATTTAATTTCAAAGTTCCAGCGGTAAGGCAATGCGACTGCCAGATCTTTATTTAATGTCAAAGTTCCAGTGATAAAGCAATGCGACTGCGGGATCTTTATTTAATGTCAAAGTTCCAGCGATAAAGCAATGCGACTGCGGGATCTTGGTTTTTATTTCAAAGTTCCAACGGTAAAGCAATGCGACTGCCGGATCTTGATTTTATTTCAAAGTACCAACGGTGAAGCAATGCGACTGCCGGATCTTGATTTTTATTTCAAAGTACCAACGATGAAGCAATGCGACTGCCGGATCTTGATTTTTATTTCAAAGTTCCAGCGCTAAAGCAATGCGACTGCCGGATCTTGGTTTCTATTTCAAAGTTCCAGCGGTAAAGCAATGCGACTGCCGGATCTTGATTTAATTTCAACGTTCCAGCGGTAGAGCAATGCGACTGCCGGTTCTTGATTTAATTTCAACGTTCCAGCGGTAAAGCAATGCGACTGCCGGATCTTGATTTAATTTCAACGTTCCAGCGGTAAAGCAATGCGACTGCCGGATGTTGATTTAATTTCAAAGTTCCAGCGATAAAGCAATGCGACTGCCGGATCTTGATTTAATTTCAACGTTCCAGCGGTAGAGCAATGCGACTGCCGGATCTTGATTTTTATTTCAAAGTTCCAGCGGTAAAGCAATGCGACTGCCGGATCTTGATTTAATTTCTAAGTTCCAGCGGTAAGGCAATGCGACTGCCGGATCTTTATTTAATGTCAAAGTTCCAGCGATAAAGCAATGCGACTGCGTGATCTTGGTTTTTATTTCAAAGTTCCAACGGTAAAGCAATGCGACTGCCGGATCTTGATTTTATTTCAAAGTACCAACGGTGAAGCAATGCGACTGCCGGATCTTGGTTTCTATTTCAAAGTTCCAGCGGTAAAGCAATGCGACTGCCGGATCTTGATTTTTATTTCAAAGTTCCAGCGGTAAAGCAATGCGACTGCGGGATCTTGATTTAATTTCAACGTTCCAGCGGTAAAGCAATGCGACTGCCGGATCTTGGTTTTTATTTCCAAGTTCCAACGGTAAAGCAATGCGACTGCCGGATCTTGATTTTATTTCAAAGTACCAACGGTGAAGCAATGCGACTGCGGGATCTTGGTTTTTATTTCAAAGTTCCAGCGGTAAAGCAATGCGACTGCCGGATCTTGATTTAATTTCAACGTTCCAGCGGTAAAGCAATGCGACTGCCGGATCTTGATTTAATTTCAACGTTCCAGCGGTAAAGCAATGCGACTGCCGGATCTTGATTTTTATTTCAAAGTTCCAGCGGTAAAGCAATGCGACTGCCGGATCTTGATTTAATTTCAACGTTCCAGCGGTTGAGCAATGCGACTGCCGGTTCTTGATTTAATTTCAAAGTTCCAGCGGTAGAGCAATGCGACTGCCGGATCTTGATTTAATTTCAACGTTCCAGCGGTAAAGCAATGCGACTGCCGGATCTTGATTTTATTTCAAAGTTCCAACGGTAAAGCAATGCGACTGCCGGATCTTGATTTTATTTCAAAGTACCAACGGTGAAGCAATGCGACTGCGGGATCTTGGTTTTTATTTCAAAGTTCCAGCGGTAAAGCAATGCGACTGCCGGATCTTGATTTTTATTTCAAAGTTCCAGCGGTAAAGCAATGCGACTGCCGGATCTTGATTTAATTTCAACGTTCCAGCGGTAAAGCAATGCGACTGCCGGATCTTGATTAAATTTCAACGTTCCAGCGGTAAAGCAATGCGACTGCCGGATCTTGATTTTATTTCAAAGTACCAACGGTGAAGCAATGCGACTGCCGGATCTTGATTTTATTTCAAAGTACCAACGATGAAGCAATGCGACTGCCGGATCTTGATTTTTATTTCAAAGTTCCAGCGCTAAAGCAATGCGACTGCCGGATCTTGGTTTCTATTTCAAAGTTCCAGCGGTAAAGCAATGCGACTGCCGGATCTTGATTTTATTTCAAAGTACCAACGGTGAAGCAATGCGACTGCCGGATCTTGATTTAATTTCAAAGTTCCAGCGGTAAAGCAATGCGACTGCCGGATCATGATTTAATTTCAACGTTCCAGCGGTAGAGCAATGCGACTGCCGGATCTTGATTTAATTTCAAAGTACCAACGATGAAGCAATGCGACTGCCGGATCTTGATTTAATTTCAACGTTCCAGCGGTAGAGCAATGCGACTGCCGGATCTTGATTTAATTTCAACGTTCCAGCGGTAGAGCAATGCGACTGCCGGATCTTGATTTTTATTTCAAAGTTCCAGCGGTAAAGCAATGCGACTGCCGGATCTTGATTTAATTTCAAAGTTCCAGCGGTAAGGCAATGCGACTGCCAGATCTTTATTTAATGTCAAAGTTCCAGTGATAAAGCAATGCGACTGCGGGATCTTGGTTTTTATTTCAAAGTTCCAACGGTAAAGCAATGCGACTGCCGGATCTTGATTTTATTTCAAAGTACCAACGGTGAAGCAATGCGACTGCCGGATCTTGATTTTTATTTCAAAGTTCCAGCGCTAAAGCAATCCGACTGCCGGATCTTGGTTTCTATTTCAAAGTTCCAGCGGTAAAGCAATGCGACTGTCGGATCTTGATTTTTATTTCAAAGTTCCAGCGGTAAAGCAATACGACTGCCGGATCTTGATTTTATTTCAAAGTACCAACGGTGAAGCAATGCGACTGCCGGATCTTGATTTTATTTTAAAGTACCAACGATGAAGCAATGCGACTGCCGGATCTTGATTTTTATTTCAAAGTTCCAGCGCTAAAGCAATGCGACTGCCGGATCTTGATTTAATTTCAAAGTACCAACGGTGAAGCAATGCGACTGCCGGATCTTTATTTAATGTCAAATTTCCAGCGATAAAGCAATGCGACTGCGTGATCTTGGTTTTTATTTCAAAGTTCCAACGGTAAAGCAATGCGACTGCCGGATCTTGATTTTATTTCAAAGTACCAACGGTGAAGCAATGCGACTGCCGGATCTTGATTTTTATTTCAAAGTTCCAGCGCTAAAGCAATCCGACTGCCGGATCTTGGTTTCTATTTCAAAGTTCCAGCGGTAAAGCAATGCGCCTGCCGGATCTTGATTTTTATTTCAAAGTTCCAGCGGTAAAGCAATGCGACCTCCGGATCTTGATTTTATTTCAAAGTACCAACGGTGAAGCAATGCGACAGCCGGATCTTGATTTTATTTTAAAGTACCAACGATGAAGCAATGCGACTGCCGGATCTTGATTTTTATTTCAAAGTTCCAGCGGTAAAGCAATGCGACTGCCGGATCTTGATTTTATTTCAAAGTACCAACGGTGAAGCAATGCGACTGCCGGATCTTGATTTTATTTCAAAGTACCAACGATGAAGCAATGCGACTGCCGGATCTTGATTTAATTTCAACGTTCCAGCGGTAGAGCAATGCGACTGCCGGATCTTGATTTAATTTCAACGTTCCAGCGGTAGAGCAATGCGACTGCCGGATCTTGATTTTTATTTCAAAGTTCCAGCGGTAAAGCAATGCGACTGCCGGATCTTGATTTAATTTCAAAGTTCCAGCGGTAAGGCAATGCGACTGCCAGATCTTTATTTAATGTCAAAGTTCCAGTGATAAAGCAATGCGACTGCGGGATCTTTATTTAATGTCAAAGTTCCAGCGATAAAGCAATGCGACTGCGTGATCTTGGTTTTTATTTCAAAGTTCCAACGGTAAAGCAATGCGACTGCCGGATCTTGATTTTATTTCAAAGTACCAACGGTGAAGCAATGCGACTGCCGGATCATGATTTTTATTTCAAAGTACCAACGATGAAGCAATGCGACTGCCGGATCTTGATTTTTATTTCAAAGTTCCAGCGCTAAAGCAATGCGACTGCCGGATCTTGGTTTCTATTTCAAAGTTCCAGCGGTAAAGCAATGCGACTGCCGGATCTTGATTTAATTTCAACGTTCCAGCGGTAGAGCAATGCGACTGCCGGTTCTTGATTTAATTTCAACGTTCCAGCGGTAAAGCAATGCGACTGCCGGATCTTGATTTAATTTCAACGTTCCAGCGGTAAAGCAATGCGACTGCCGGATGTTGATTTAATTTCAAAGTTCCAGCGATAAAGCAATGCGACTGCCGGATCTTGATTTAATTTCAACGTTCCAGCGGTAGAGCAATGCGACTGCCGTATCTTGATTTTTATTTCAAAGTTCCAGCGGTAAAGCAATGCGACTGCCGGATCTTGATTTAATTTCTAAGTTCCAGCGGTAAGGCAATGCGACTGCCGGATCTTTATTTAATGTCAAAGTTCCAGCGATAAAGCAATGCGACTGCGTGATCTTGGTTTTTATTTCAAAGTTCCAACGGTAAAGCAATGCGACTGCCGGATCTTGATTTTATTTCAAAGTACCAACGGTGAAGCAATGCGACTGCCGGATCTTGGTTTCTATTTCAAAGTTCCAGCGGTAAAGCAATGCGACTGCCGGATCTTGATTTTTATTTCAAAGTTCCAGCGGTAAAGCAATGCGACTGCGGGATCTTGATTTAATTTCAACGTTCCAGCGGTAAAGCAATGCGACTGCCGGATCTTGGTTTTTATTTCCAAGTTCCAACGGTAAAGCAATGCGACTGCCGGATCTTGATTTTATTTCAAAGTACCAACGGTGAAGCAATGCGACTGCGGGATCTTGGTTTTTATTTCAAAGTTCCAGCGGTAAAGCAATGCGACTGCCGGATCTTGATTTAATTTCAACGTTCCAGCGGTAAAGCAATGCGACTGCCGGATCTTGATTTAATTTCAACGTTCCAGCGGTAAAGCAATGCGACTGCCGGATCTTGATTTAATTTCAACGTTCCAGCGGTAGAGCAATGCGACTGCCGGATCTTGATTTAATTTCAACGTTCCAGCGGTAGAGCAATGCGACTGCCGGATCTTGATTTTTATTTCAAAGTTCCAGCGGTAAAGCAATGCGACTGCCGGATCTTGATTTCATTTCAAAGTTCCAGCGGTAAGGCAATGCGACTGCCGGATCTTTATTTAATGTCAAAGTTCCAACGGTAAAGCAATGCGACTGCCGGATCTTGATTTTATTTCAAAGTACCAACGGTGAAGCAATGCGACTGCCGGATCTTGATTTTTATTTCAAAGTTCCAGCGCTAAAGCAATGCGACTGCCGGATCTTGGTTTCTATTTCAAAGTTCCAGCGGTAAAGCAATGCGACTGCCGGATCTTGATTTTTATTTCAAAGTTCCAGCGGTAAAGCAATGCGACTGCCGGATCTTGATTTTATTTCAAAGTACCAACGGTGAAGCAATGCGACTGCCGGATCTTGATTTTATTTCAAAGTACCAACGATGAAGCAATGCGACTGCCGGATCTTGATTTAATTTCAACGTTCCAGCGGTAGAGCAATGCGACTGCCGGATCTTGATTTAATTTCAACGTTCCAGCGGTAGAGCAATGCGACTGCCGGATCTTGATTTTTATTTCAAAGTTCCAGCGGTAAAGCAATGCGACTGCCGGATCTTGATTTAATTTCAAAGTTCCAGCGGTAAGGCAATGCGACTGCCGGATCTTTATTTAATGTCAAAGTTCCAGCGATAAAGCAATGCGACTGCGTGATCTTGGTTTTTATTTCAAAGTTCCAACGGTAAAGCAATGCGACTGCCGGATCTTGATTTTATTTCAAAGTACCAACGGTGAAGCAATGCGACTGCCGGATCTTGATTTTTATTTCAAAGTTCCAGCGCTAAAGCAATCCGACTGCCGGATCTTGGTTTCTATTTCAAAGTTCCAGCGGTAAAGCAATGCGACTGCCGGATCTTGATTTTTATTTCAAAGTTCCAGCGGTAAAGCAATGCGACCTCCGGATCTTGATTTTATTTCAAAGTACCAACGGTGAAGCAATGCGACAGCCGGATCTTGATTTTATTTTAAAGTACCAACGATGAAGCAATGCGACAGCCGGATCTTGATTTTTATTTCAAAGTTCCAGCGCTAAAGCAATGCGACTGCCGGATCTTGGTTTCTATTTCAAAGTTCCAGCGGTAAAGCAATGCGACTGCCGGATCTTGATTTAATTTCAACGTTCCAGCGGTAGAGCAATGCGACTGCCGGTTCTTGATTTAATTTCAACGTTCCAGCGGTAAAGCAATGCGACTGCCGGATCTTGATTTAATTTCAACGTTCCAGCGGTAAAGCAATGCGACTGCCGTATGTTGATTTAATTTAAAAGTTCCAGCGATAAAGCAATGCGACTGCCGGATCTTGATTTAATTTCAACGTTCCAGCGGTAGAGCAATGCGACTGCCGGATCTTGATTTTTATTTCAAAGTTCCAGCGGTAAAGCAATGCGACTGCCGGATCTTGATTTTATTTCAAAGTACCAACGGTGAAGCAATGCGACTGCCGGATCTTGGTTTCTATTTCAAAGTTCCAGCGGTAAAGCAATGCGACTGCCGGATCTTGATTTTTATTTCAAAGTTCCAGCGGTAAAGCAATGCGACTGCGGGATCTTGGTTTTTATTTCAAAGTTCCAACGGTAAAGCAATGCGACTGCCGGATCTTGATTTAATTTCAACGTTCCAGCGGTAAAGCAATGCGACTGCCGGATCTTGGTTTTTATTTCCAAGTTCCAACGGTAAAGCAATGCGACTGCCGGATCTTGATTTTATTTCAAAGTACCAACGGTGAAGCAATGCGACTGCGGGATCTTGGTTTTTATCTCAAAGTTCCAGCGGTAAAGCAATGCGACTGCCGGATCTTGATTTAATTTTAACGTTCCAGCGGTAAAGCAATGCGACTGCCGGATCTTGATTTTTATTTCAAAGTTCCAGCGGTAACGCAATGCGACTGCCGGATCTTGATTTAATTTCAACGTTCCAGCGGTAGAGCAATGCGACTGCCGGATCTTGATTTAATTTCAACGTTCTAGTGGTAGAGCAATGCGACTGCCGGATCTTGATTTTTATTTCAAAGTTCCAGCGGTAAAGCAATGCGACTGCCGGATCTTGATTTAATTTCAAAGTTCCAGCGGTAAAGCAATGCGACTGCCGGATCTTGATTTTTATTTCAAAGTTCCAGCGGTAAAGCAATGCGACTGCCGGATCTTGATTTAATTTCAACGTTCCAGCGGTTGAGCAATGCGACTGCCGGTTCTTGATTTAATTTCAAAGTTCCAGCGGTAGAGCAATGCGACTGCCGGATCTTGATTTAATTTCAACGTTCCAGCGGTAAAGCAATGCGACTGCCGGATCTTGATTTTATTTCAAAGTTCCAACGGTAAAGCAATGCGACTGCCGGATCTTGATTTTATTTCAAAGTACCAACGGTGAAGCAATGCGACTGCGGGATCTTGGTTTTTATTTCAAAGTTCCAGCGGTAAAGCAATGCGACTGCCGGATCTTGATTTTTATTTCAAAGTTCCAGCGGTAAAGCAATGCGACTGCCGGATCTTGATTTAATTTCAACGTTCCAGCGGTAAAGCAATGCGACTGCCGGATCTTGATTAAATTTCAACGTTCCAGCGGTAAAGCAATGCGACTGCCGGATCTTGATTTTATTTCAAAGTACCAACGGTGAAGCAATGCGACTGCCGGATCTTGATTTTATTTCAAAGTACCAACGATGAAGCAATGCGACTGCCGGATCTTGATTTTTATTTCAAAGTTCCAGCGCTAAAGCAATGCGACTGCCGGATCTTGATTTAATTTCAAAGTTCCAGCGGTAAAGCAATGCGACTGCCGGATCTTGATTTTTATTTCAAAGTTCCAGCGGTAAAGCAATGCGACTGCCGGATCTTGATTTTATTTCAAAGTACCAACGGTGAAGCAATGCGACTGCCGGATCTTGATTAAATTTCAACGTTCCAGCGGTAAAGCAATGCGACTGCCGGATCTTGATTTTATTTCAAAGTACCAACGGTGAAGCAATGCGACTGCCGGATCTTGATTTTATTTCAAAGTACCAACGATGAAGCAATGCGACTGCCGGATCTTGATTTTTATTTCAAAGTTCCAGCGCTAAAGCAATGCGACTGCCGGATCTTGGTTTCTATTTCAAAGTTCCAGCGGTAAAGCAATGCGACTGCCGGATCTTGATTTTATTTCAAAGTACCAACGGTGAAGCAATGCGACTGCCGGATCTTGATTTAATTTCAAAGTTCCAGCGGTAAAGCAATGCGACTGCCGGATCTTGATTTAATTTCAACGTTCCAGCGGTAGAGCAATGCGACTGCCGGATCTTGATTTAATTTCAAAGTTCCAACGATAAAGCAATGCGACTGCGGGATCTTGGTTTCTATTTCAAAGTTCCAGCGGTAAAGCAATGCGACTGCCGGATCTTGATTTTTATTTCAAAGTTCCAGCGGTAAAGCAATGCGACTGCCGGATCTTGATTTTATTTCAAAGTACCAACGGTGAAGCAATGCGACTGCCGGATCTTGATTTTATTTCAAAGTACCAACGATGAAGCAATGCGACTGCCGGATCTTGATTTAATTTCAACGTTCCAGCGGTAGAGCAATGCGACTGCCGGATCTTGATTTAATTTCAACGTTCCAGCGGTAGAGCAATGCGACTGCCGGATCTTGATTTTTATTTCAAAGTTCCAGCGGTAAAGCAATGCGACTGCCGGATCTTGATTTAATTTCAAAGTTCCAGCGGTAAGGCAATGCGACTGCCGGATCTTTATTTAATGTCAAAGTTCCAGCGATAAAGCAATGCGACTGCCGGATCTTGATTTTATTTCAAAGTTCCAACGGTAAAGCAATGCGACTGCCGGATCTTGATTTAATTTCAACGTTCCAGCGGTAAAGCAATGCGACTGCCGGATCTTGGTTTCTATTTCAAAGTTCCAGCGGTAAAGCAATGCGACTGCCGGATCTTGATTTTTATTTCAAAGTTCCAGCGGTAAAGCAATGCGACTGCGGGATCTTGGTTTTTATTTCAAAGTTCCAACGGTAAAGCAATGCGACTGCCGGATCTTGATTTAATTTCAACGTTCCAGCGGTAAAGCAATGCGACTGCCGGATCTTGGTTTCTATTTCAAAGTTCCAGCGGTAAAGCAATGCGACTGCCGGATCTTGATTTTATTTCAAAGTACCAACGGTGAAGCAATGCGACTGCCGGATCTTGATTTAATTTCAAAGTTCCAACGATAAAGCAATGCGACTGCGGGATCTTGGTTTCTATTTCAAAGTTCCAGCGGTAAAGCAATGCGACTGCCGGATCTTGATTTTTATTTCAAAGTTCCAGCGGTAAAGCAATGCGACTGCCGGATCTTGATTTTATTTCAAAGTACCAACGGTGAAGCAATGCGACTGCCGGATCTTGATTTTATTTCAAAGTACCAACGATGAAGCAATGCGACTGCCGGATCTTGATTTAATTTCAACGTTCCAGCGGTAGAGCAATGCGACTGCCGGATCTTGATTTAATTTCAACGTTCCAGCGGTAGAGCAATGCGACTGCCGGATCTTGATTTTTATTTCAAAGTTCCAGCGGTAAAGCAATGCGACTGCCGGATCTTGATTTAATTTCAAAGTTCCAGCGGTAAGGCAATGCGACTGCCGGATCTTTATTTAATGTCAAAGTTCCAGCGATAAAGCAATGCGACTGCCGGATCTTGATTTTATTTCAAAGTTCCAACGGTAAAGCAATGCGACTGCCGGATCTTGATTTAATTTCAACGTTCCAGCGGTAAAGCAATGCGACTGCCGGATCTTGGTTTCTATTTCAAAGTTCCAGCGGTAAAGCAATGCGACTGCCGGATCTTGATTTTTATTTCAAAGTTCCAGCGGTAAAGCAATGCGACTGCGGGATCTTGGTTTTTATTTCAAAGTTCCAACGGTAAAGCAATGCGACTGCCGGATCTTGATTTAATTTCAACGTTCCAGCGGTAAAGCAATGCGACTGCCGGATCTTGGTTTTTATTTCCAAGTTCCAACGGTAAAGCAATGCGACTGCCGGATCTTGATTTTATTTCAAAGTACCAACGGTGAAGCAATGCGACTGCGGGATCTTGGTTTTTATTTCAAAGTTCCAGCGGTAAAGCAATGCGACTGCCGGATCTTGATTTTTATTTCAAAGTTCCAGCGGTAAAGCAATGCGACTGCCGGATCTTGATTTAATTTCAACGTTCCAGCGGTAAAGCAATGCGACTGCCGGATCTTGATTAAATTTCAACGTTCCAGCGGTAAAGCAATGCGACTGCCGGATCTTGATTTTATTTCAAAGTACCAACGGTGAAGCAATGCGACTGCCGGATCTTGATTTTATTTCAAAGTACCGACGATGAAGCAATGCGACTGCCGGATCTTGATTTTTATTTCAAAGTTCCAGCGCTAAAGCAATGCGACTGCCGGATCTTGGTTTCTATTTCAAAGTTCCAGCGGTAAAGCAATGCGACTGCCGGATCTTGATTTTATTTCAAAGTACCAACGGTGAAGCAATGCGACTGCCGGATCTTGATTTTATTTCAAAGTTCCAACGGTAAAGCAATGCGACTGCCGGATCTTGATTTAATTTCAACGTTCCAGCGGTAAAGCAATGCGACTGCCGGATCTTGATTTTTATTTCAAAGTTCCAGCGGTAAAGCAATGCGACTGCCGGATCTTGATTTAATTTCAAAGTTCCAGCGGTAAGGCAATGCGACTGCCGGATCTTTATTTAATGTCAAAGTTCCAGCGATAAAGCAATGCGACTGCCGGATCTTGATTTTATTTCAAAGTTCCAACGGTAAAGCAATGCGACTGCCGGATCTTGATTTTTATTTCAAAGTTCCAGCGGTAAAGCAATGCGACTGCCGGATCTTGGTTTCTATTTCAAAGTACCAACGGTGAAGCAATGCGACTGCCGGATCTTGATTTTATTTCAAAGTACCAACGATGAAGCAATGCGACTGCCGGATCTTGATTTAATTTCAACGTTCCAGCGGTAGAGCAATGCGACTGCCGGATCTTGATTTAATTTCAACGTTCCAGCGGTAGAGCAATGCGACTGCCGGATCTTGATTTTTATTTCAAAGTTCCAGCGGTAAAGCAATGCGACTGCCGGATCTTGATTTAATTTCAAAGTTCCAGCGGTAAGGCAATGCGACTGCCGGATCTTTATTTAATGTCAAAGTTCCAGCGATAAAGCAATGCGACTGCCGGATCTTGATTTTATTTCAAAGTTCCAACGGTAAAGCAATGCGACTGCCGGATCTTGATTTAATTTCAACGTTCCAGCGGTAAAGCAATGCGACTGCCGGATCTTGGTTTCTATTTCAAAGTTCCAGCGGTAAAGCAATGCGACTGCCGGATCTTGATTTTTATTTCAAAGTTCCAGCGGTAAAGCAATGCGACTGCGGGATCTTGGTTTTTATTTCAAAGTTCCAACGGTAAAGCAATGCGACTGCCGGATCTTGATTTAATTTCAACGTTCCAGCGGTAAAGCAATGCGACTGCCGGATCTTGGTTTTTATTTCCAAGTTCCAACGGTAAAGCAATGCGACTGCCGGATCTTGATTTTATTTCAAAGTACCAACGGTGAAGCAATGCGACTGCGGGATCTTGGTTTTTATTTCAAAGTTCCAGCGGTAAAGCAATGCGACTGCCGGATCTTGATTTTTATTTCAAAGTTCCAGCGGTAAAGCAATGCGACTGCCGGATCTTGATTTAATTTCAACGTTCCAGCGGTAAAGCAATGCGACTGCCGGATCTTGATTAAATTTCAACGTTCCAGCGGTAAAGCAATGCGACTGCCGGATCTTGATTTTATTTCAAAGTACCAACGGTGAAGCAATGCGACTGCCGGATCTTGATTTTATTTCAAAGTACCGACGATGAAGCAATGCGACTGCCGGATCTTGATTTTTATTTCAAAGTTCCAGCGCTAAAGCAATGCGACTGCCGGATCTTGGTTTCTATTTCAAAGTTCCAGCGGTAAAGCAATGCGACTGCCGGATCTTGATTTTATTTCAAAGTACCAACGGTGAAGCAATGCGACTGCCGGATCTTGATTTAATTTCAACGTTCCAGCGGTAGAGCAATGCGACTGCCGGATCTTGATTTAATTTCAAAGTTCCAACGATAAAGCAATGCGACTGCGGGATCTTGGTTTCTATTTCAAAGTTCCAGCGGTAAAGCAATGCGACTGCCGGATCTTGATTTTATTTCAAAGTACCAACGGTGAAGCAATGCGACTGCCGGATCTTGATTTTATTTCAAAGTACCAACGATGAAGCAATGCGACTGCCGGATCTTGATTTTTATTTCAAAGTTCCAGCGCTAAAGCAATGCGACTGCCGGATCTTGGTTTCTATTTCAAAGTTCCAGCGGTAAAGCAATGCGACTGCCGGATCTTGATTTTATTTCAAAGTACCAACGGGGAAGCAATGCGACTGCCGGATCTTGATTTAATTTCAAAGTTCCAGCGGTAAAGCAATGCGACTGCCGGATCTTGATTTAATTTCAACGTTCCAGCGGTAGAGCAATGCGACTGCCGGATCTTGATTTAATTTCAAAGTTCCTACGATAAAGCAATGCGACTGCGGGATCTTGGTTTCTATTTCAAAGTTCCAGCGGTAAAGCAATGCGACTGCCGGATCTTGATTTTTATTTCAAAGTTCCAGCGGTAAAGCAATGCGACTGCCGGATCTTGATTTAATTTCAACGTTCCAGCGGTAGAGCAATGCGACTGCCGGATCTTGATTTAATTTCAACGTTCCAGCGGTAGAGCAATGCGACTGCCGGATCTTGATTTTTATTTCAAAGTTCCAGCGGTAAAGCAATGCGACTGCCGGATCTTGATTTAATTTCAAAGTTCCAGCGGTAAGGCAATGCGACTGCCGGATCTTGATTTCATTTCAAAGTTCCAACGGTAAAGCAATGCGACTGCCGGATCTTGATTTTATTTCAAAGTTCCAACGGTAAAGCAATGCGACTGCCGGATCTTGATTTTATTTCAAAGTACCAACGGTGAAGCAATGCGACTGCCGGATCTTGATTTTTATTTCAAAGTTCCAGCGGTAAAGCAATGCGACTGCGGGATCTTGGTTTTTATTTCAAAGTTCCAACGGTAAAGCAATGCGACTGCCGGATCTTGATTTAATTTCAACGTTCCAGCGGTAAAGCAATGCGACTGCTGGATCTTGGTTTTTATTTCCAAGTTCCAACGGTAAAGCAATGCGACTGCCGGATCTTGATTTTATTTCAAAGTACCAACGGTGAAGCAATGCGACTGCGAGATCTTGGTTTTTATTTCAAAGTTCCAGCGGTAAAGCAATGCGACTGCCGGATCTTGATTTAATTTCAACGTTCCAGCGGTAAAGCAATGCGACTGCCGGATCTTGATTTAATTTCAACGTTCCAGCGGTAAAGCAATGCGACTGCCGGATGTTGATTTTATTTCAAAGTACCAACGGTGAAGCAATGCGACAGCGGGATCTTGGTTTTTATTTCAAAGTTCCAGCGGTAAAGCAATGCGACTGCCGGATCTTGATTTTTATTTCAAAGTTCCAGCGGTAAAGCAATGCGACTGCCGGATCTTGGTTTCTATTTCAAAGTTCCAGCGGTAAAGCAATGCGACTGCCGGATCTTGGTTTCTATTTCAAAGTTCCAACGGTAAAGCAATGCGACTGCCGGATCTTGATTTTATTTCAAAGTACCAACGGTGAAGCAATGCGACTGCCGGATCTTGATTTTTATTTCAAAGTTCCAGCGGTAAAGCAATGCGACTGCGGGATCTTGGTTTTTATTTCAAAGTTCCAACGGTAAAGCAATGCGACTGCCGGATCTTGATTTTATTTCAAAGTTCCAACGGTAAAGCAATGCGACTGCCGGATCTTGATTTTATTTCAAAGTACCAACGGTGAAGCAATGCGACTGCCGGATCTTGATTTTTATTTCAAAGTTCCAGCGGTAAAGCAATGCGACTGCCGGATCTTGATTTTATTTCAAAGTACCAACGGTGAAGCAATGCGACTGCCGGATCTTGATTTAATTTCAAAGTTCCAGCGGTAAAGCAATGCGACTGCCGGATCTTGATTTAATTTCAACGTTCCAGCGGTAAAGCAATGCGACTGCCGGATCTTGATTTAATTTCAACGTTCCAGCGGTAAAGCAATGCGACTGCCGGATGTTGATTTAATTTCAAAGTTCCAGCGGTAAAGCAATGCGACTGCCGGATCTTGGTTTCTATTTCAAAGTTCCAGCGGCAAAGCAATGCGACTGCCGGATCTTGATTTTATTTCAAAGTACCAACGGTTAAGCAATGCGACTGCCGGATCTTGATTTTATTTCAAAGTACCAACGATGAAGCAATGCGACTGCCGGATCTTGATTTTTATTTCAAAGTTCCAGCGCTAAAGCAATGCGACTGCCGGATCTTGGTTTCTATTTCAAAGTTCCAGCGGTAAAGCAATGCGACTGCCGGATCTTGATTTTATTTCAAAGTACCAACGGTGAAGCAATGCGACTGCCGGATCTTGATTTAATTTCAAAGTACCAACGGTGAAGCAATGCGACTGCGGGATCTTGGTTTTTATTTCAAAGTTCCAGCGGTAAAGCAATGCGACTGCCGGATCTTGATTTAATTTCAACGTTCCAGCGGTAAAGCAATGCGACTGCCGGATCTTGATTAAATTTCAACGTTCCAGCGGTAAAGCAATGCGACTGCCGGATCTTGATTTTATTTCAAAGTACCAACGGTGAAGCAATGCGACTGCCGGATCTTGATTTTATTTCAAAGTACCAACGATGAAGCAATGCGACTGCCGGATCTTGATTTTTATTTCAAAGTTCCAGCGCTAAAGCAATGCGACTGCCGGATCTTGGTTTCTATTTCAAAGTTCCAGCGGTACAGCAATGCGACTGCCGGATCTTGATTTTATTTCAAAGTACCAACGGTGAAGCAATGCGACTGCCGGATCTTGATTTAATTTCAAAGTTCCAGCGGTAAAGCAATGCGACTGCCGGATCTTGATTTAATTTCAACGTTCCAGCGGTAGAGCAATGCGACTGCCGGATCTTGATTTAATTTCAAAGTTCCAACGATAAAGCAATGCGACTGCGGGATCTTGGTTTCTATTTCAAAGTTCCAGCGGTAAAGCAATGCGACTGCCGGATCTTGATTTTTATTTCAAAGTTCCAGCGGTAAAGCAATGCGACTGCCGGATCTTGATTTTATTTCAAAGTACCAACGGTGAAGCAATGCGACTGCCGGATCTTGATTTTATTTCAAAGTACCAACGATGAAGCAATGCGACTGCCGGATCTTGATTTTATTTCAAAGTACCAACGGTGAAGCAATGCGACTGCGGGATCTTGGTTTTTATTTCAAAGTTCCAGCGGTAAAGCAATGCGACTGCCGGATCTTGATTTAATTTCAACGTTCCAGCTGTAAAGCAATGCGACTGCCGGATCTTGATTTTTATTTCAAAGTTCCAGCGGTAAAGCAATGCGACTGCCGGATCTTGATTTTATTTCAAAGTACCAACGGTGAAGCAATGCGACTGCCGGATCTTGATTTAATTTCAAAGTTCCAGCCGTAAAGCAATGCGACTGCCGGATCTTGATTTAATTTCAACGTTCCAGCGGTAGAGCAATGCGACTGCCGGATCTTGATTTAATTTCAAAGTTCCAACGATAAAGCAATGCGACTGCGGGATCTTGGTTTCTATTTCAAAGTTCCAGCGGTAAAGCAATGCGACTGCCGGATCTTGATTTTTATTTCAAAGTTCCAGCGGTAAAGCAATGCGACTGCCGGATCTTGATTTTATTTCAAAGTACCAACGATGAAGCAATGCGACTGCCGGATCTTGATTTTATTTCAATGTACCAACGGTGAAGCAATGCGACTGCCGGATCTTGATTTTATTTCAAAGTTCCAACGGTAAAGCAATGCGACTGCCGGATCTTGATTTTATTTCAAAGTACCAACGGTGAAGCAATGCGACTGCGGGATCTTGGTTTTTATTTCAAAGTTCCAGCGGTAAAGCAATGCGACTGCCGGATCTTGATTTAATTTCAACGTTCCAGCGGTAAAGCAATGCGACTGCCGGATCTTGATTTTTATTTCAAAGTTCCAGCGGTAAAGCAATGCGACTGCCGGATCTTGATTTAATTTCAACGTTCCAGCGGTTGAGCAATGCGACTGCCGGTTCTTGATTTAATTTCAAAGTTCCAGCGGTAGAGCAATGCGACTGCCGGATCTTGATTTAATTTCAACGTTCCAGCGGTAAAGCAATGCGACTGCCGGATCTTGATTAAATTTCAACGTTCCAGCGGTAAAGCAATGCGACTGCCGGATCTTGATTTTTATTTCAAAGTTCCAGCGGTAAAGCAATGCGACTGCCGGATCTTGATTTAATTTCAACGTTCCAGCGGTTGAGCAATGCGACTGCCGGTTCTTGATTTAATTTCAAAGGTCCAGCGGTAGAGCAATGCGACTGCGGGATCTTGGTTTTTATTTCAAAGTTCCAGCGGTAAAGCAATGCGACTGCCGGATCTTGATTTTTATTTCAAAGTTCCAGCGGTAAAGCAATGCGACTGCCGGATCTTGATTTAATTTCAACGTTTCAGCGGTAAAGCAATGCGACTGCCGGATCTTGATTAAATTTCAACGTTCCAGCGGTAAAGCAATGCGACTGCCGGATCTTGATTTTATTTCAAAGTACCAACGGTGAAGCAATGCGACTGCCGGATCTTGATTTTATTTCAAAGTACCAACGATGAAGCAATGCGACTGCCGGATCTTGATTTTTATTTCAAAGTTCCAGCGCTAAAGCAATGCGACTGCCGGATCTTGGTTTCTATTTCAAAGTTCCAGCGGTAAAGCAATGCGACTGCCGGATCTTGATTTTATTTCAAAGTACCAACGGTGAAGCAATGCGACTGCCGGATCTTGATTTAATTTCAAAGTTCCAGCGGTAAAGCAATGCGACTGCCGGATCATGATTTAATTTCAACGTTCCAGCGGTAGAGCAATGCGACTGCCGGATCTTGATTTAATTTCAAAGTTCCAACGATAAAGCAATGCGACTGCGGGATCTTGGTTACTATTTCAAAGTTCCAGCGGTAAAGCAATGCGACTGCCGGATCTTGATTTTTATTTCAAAGTTCCAGCGGTAAAGCAATGCGACTGCCGGATCTTGATTTTATTTCAAAGTACCAACGGTGAAGCAATGCGACTGCCGGATCTTGATTTTATTTCAAAGTACCAACGATGAAGCAATGCGACTGCCGGATCTTGATTTAATTTCAACGTTCCAGCGGTAGAGCAATGCGACTGCCGGATCTTGATTTAATTTCAACGTTCCAGCGGTAGAGCAATGCGACTGCCGGATCTTGATTTTTATTTCAAAGTTCCAGCGGTAAAGCAATGCGACTGCCGGATCTTGATTTAATTTCAAAGTTCCAGCGGTAAGGCAATGCGACTGCCAGATCTTTATTTAATGTCAAAGTTCCAGCGATAAAGCAATGCGACTGCGGGATCTTGGTTTTTATTTCAAAGTTCCAACGGTAAAGCAATGCGACTGCCGGATCTTGATTTTATTTCAAAGTACCAACGGTGAAGCAATGCGACTGCCGGATCTTGATTTTTATTTCAAAGTTCCAGCGCTAAAGCAATCCGACTGCCGGATCTTGGTTTCTATTTCAAAGTTCCAGCGGTAAAGCAATGCGACTGTCGGATCTTGTTTTTTATTTCAAAGTTCCAGCGGTAAAGCAATACGACTGCCGGATCTTGATTTTATTTCAAAGTACCAACGGTGAAGCAATGCGACTGCCGGATCTTGATTTTATTTTAAAGTACCAACGATGAAGCAATGCGACTGCCGGATTTTGATTTTTATTTCAAAGTTCCAGCGCTAAAGCAATGCGACTGCCGGATCTTGGTTTCTATTTCAAAGTTCCAGCGGTAAAGCAATGCGACTGCCGGATCTTGATTTAATTTCAACGTTCCAGCGGTAGAGCAATGCGACTGCCGGTTCTTGATTTAATTTCAACGTTCCAGCGGTAAAGCAATGCGACTGCCGGATCTTGATTAAATTTCAACGTTCCAGCGGTAAAGCAATGCGACTGCCGGATCTTGATTTTATTTCAAAGTACCAACGGTGAAGCAATGCGACTGCCGGATCTTGATTTTATTTCAAAGTACCAACGATGAAGCAATGCGACTGCCGGATCTTGATTTTTATTTCAAAGTTCCAGCGCTAAAGCAATGCGACTGCCGGATCTTGGTTTCTATTTCAAAGTTCCAGCGGTAAAGCAATGCGACTGCCGGATCTTGATTTTATTTCAAAGTACCAACGGTGAAGCAATGCGACTGCCGGATCTTGATTTAATTTCAAAGTTCCAGCGGTAAAGCAATGCGACTGCCGGATCATGATTTAATTTCAACGTTCCAGCGGTAGAGCAATGCGACTGCCGGATCTTGATTTAATTTCAAAGTTCCAACGATAAAGCAATGCGACTGCGGGATCTTGGTTTCTATTTCAAAGTTCCAGCGGTAAAGCAATGCGACTGCCGGATCTTGATTTTTATTTCAACGTTCCAGCGGTAGAGCAATGCGACTGCCGGATCTTGATTTTTATTTCAAAGTTCCAGCGGTAAAGCAATGCGACTGCCGGATCTTGATTTAATTTCAAAGTTCCAGCGGTAAGGCAATGCGACTGCCAGATCTTTATTTAATGTCAAAGTTCCAGCGATAAAGCAATGCGACTGCGGGATCTTGGTTTTTATTTCAAAGTTCCAACGGTAAAGCAATGCGACTGCCGGATCTTGATTTTATTTCAAAGTACCAACGGTGAAGCAATGCGACTGCCGGATCTTGATTTTTATTTCAAAGTTCCAGCGCTAAAGCAATCCGACTGCCGGATCTTGGTTTCTATTTCAAAGTTCCAGCGGTAAAGCAATGCGACTGTCGGATCTTGGTTTCTATTTCAAAGTTCCAGCGGTAAAGCAATGCGACTGCCGGATCTTGATTTAATTTCAACGTTCCAGCGGTAGAGCAATGCGACTGCCGGTTCTTGATTTAATTTCAACGTTCCAGCGGTAAAGCAATGCGACTGCCGGATCTTGATTAAATTTCAACGTTCCAGCGGTAAAGCAATGCGACTGCCGGATCTTGATTTTATTTCAAAGTACCAACGGTGAAGCAATGCGACTGCCGGATCTTGATTTTATTTCAAAGTACCAACGATGAAGCAATGCGACTGCCGGATCTTGATTTTTATTTCAAAGTTCCAGCGCTAAAGCAATGCGACTACCGGATCTTGGTTTCTATTTCAAAGTTCCAGCGGTAAAGCAATGCGACTGCCGGATCTTGATTTTATTTCAAAGTACCAACGGTGAAGCAATGCGACTGCCGGATCTTGATTTAATTTCAAAGTTCCAGCGGTAAAGCAATGCGACTGCCGGATCATGATTTAATTTCAACGTTCCAGCGGTAGAGCAATGCGACTGCCGGATCTTGATTTAATTTCAAAGTTCCAACGATAAAGCAATGCGACTGCGGGATCTTGGTTTCTATTTCAAAGTTCCAGCGGTAAAGCAATGCGACTGCCGGATCTTGATTTTTATTTCAAAGTTCCAGCGGTAAAGCAATGCGACTGCCGGATCTTGATTTTATTTCAAAGTACCAACGGTGAAGCAATGCGACTGCCGGATCTTGATTTTATTTCAAAGTACCAACGATGAAGCAATGCGACTGCCGGATCTTGATTTAATTTCAACGTTCCAGCGGTAGAGCAATGCGACTGCCGGATCTTGATTTAATTTCAACGTTCCAGCGGTAGAGCAATGCGACTGCCGGATCTTGATTTTTATTTCAAAGTTCCAGCGGTAAGGCAATGCGACTGCCAGATCTTTATTTAATGTCAAAGTTCCAGCGATAAAGCAATGCGACTGCGGGATCTTGGTTTTTATTTCAAAGTTCCAACGGTAAAGCAATGCGACTGCCGGATCTTGATTTTATTTCAAAGTACCAACGGTGAAGCAATGCGACTGCCGGATCTTGATTTTTATTTCAAAGTTCCAGCGCTAAAGCAATCCGACTGCCGGATCTTGGTTTCTATTTCAAAGTTCCAGCGGTAAAGCAATGCGACTGTCGGATCTTGATTTTTATTTCAAAGTTCCAGCGGTAAAGCAATACGACTGCCGGATCTTGATTTTATTTCAAAGTACCAACGGTGAAGCAATGCGACTGCCGGATCTTGATTTTATTTTAAAGTACCAACGATGAAGCAATGCGACTGCCGGATTTTGATTTTTATTTCAAAGTTCCAGCGCTAAAGCAATGCGACTGCCGGATCTTGGTTTCTATTTCAAAGTTCCAGCGGTAAAGCAATGCGACTGCCGGATCTTGATTTAATTTCAACGTTCCAGCGGTAGAGCAATGCGACTGCCGGTTCTTGATTTAATTTCAACGTTCCAGCGGTAAAGCAATGCGACTGCCGGATCTTGATTTAATTTCAACGTTCCAGCGGTAAAGCAATGCGACTGCCGGATGTTGATTTTATTTCAAAGTACCAACGGTGAAGCAATGCGACAGCGGGATCTTGGTTTTTATTTCAAAGTTCCAGCGGTAAAGCAATGCGACTGCCGGATCTTGATTTTTATTTCAAAGTTCCAGCGGTAAAGCAATGCGACTGCCGGATCTTGGTTTCTATTTAAAAGTTCCAGCGGTAAAGCAATGCGACTGCCGGATCTTGGTTTCTATTTCAAAGTTCCAGCGGTAAAGCAATGCGACTGCCGGATCTTGATTTTTATTTCAAAGTTCCAGCGGTAAAGCAATGCGACTGCGGGATCTTGGTTTTTATTTCAAAGTTCCAACGGTAAAGCAATGCGACTGCCGGATCTTGATTTAATTTCAACGTTCCAGCGGTAAAGCAATGCGACTGCCGGATCTTGGTTTTTATTTCCAAGTTCCAACGGTAAAGCAATGCGACTGCCGGATCTTGATTTTATTTCAAAGTACCAACGGTGAAGCAATGCGACTGCGGGATCTTGGTTTTTATTTCAAAGTTCCAGCGGTAAAGCAATGCGACTGCCGGATCTTGATTTAATTTCAACGTTCCAGCGGTAAAGCAATGCGACTGCCGGATCTTGATTTAATTTCAACGTTCCAGCGGTAGAGCAATGCGACTGCCGGTACTTGATTTAATTTCAACGTTCCAGCGGTAGAGCAATGCGACTGCCGGATCTTGATTTTTATTTCAAAGTTCCAGCGGTAAAGCAATGCGACTGCCGGATCTTGATTTAATTTCAAAGTTCCAGCGGTAAGGCAATGCGACTGCCGGATCTTTATTTAATGTCAAAGTTCCAACGGTAAAGCAATGCGACTGCCGGATCTTGATTTTATTTCAAAGTACCAACGGTGAAGCAATGCGACTGCCGGATCTTGATTTTTATTTCAAAGTTCCAGCGCTAAAGCAATGCGACTGCCGGATCTTGGTTTCTATTTCAAAGTTCCAGCGGTAAAGCAATGCGACTGCCGGATCTTGATTTTTATTTCAAAGTTCCAGCGGTAAAGCAATGCGACTGCCGGATCTTGATTTTATTTCAAAGTACCAACGGTGAAGCAATGCGACTGCCGGATCTTGATTTTATTTCAAAGTACCAACGATGAAGCAATGCGACTGCCGGATCTTGATTTAATTTCAACGTTCCAGCGGTAGAGCAATGCGACTGCCGGATCTTGATTTTATTTCAAAGTACCAACGGTGAAGCAATGCGACTGCCGGATCTTGATTTTATTTCAAAGTACCAACGATGAAGCAATGCGACTGCCGGATCTTGATTTAATTTCAACGTTCCAGCGGTAGAGCAATGCGACTGCCGGATCTTGATTTAATTTCAACGTTCCAGCGGTAGAGCAATGCGACTGCCGGATCTTGATATAATTTCAACGTTCCAGCGGTAAAGCAATGCGACTGCCGGATCTTGATTTAATTTCAACGTTCCAGCGGTAGAGCAATGCGACTGCCGGTTCTTGATTTAATTTCAACGTTCCAGCGGTAAAGCAATGCGACTGCCGGATCTTGATTTAATTTCAACGTTCCAGCGGTAAAGCAATGCGACTGCCGGATGTTGATTTAATTTCAAAGTTCCAGCGATAAAGCAATGCGACTGCCGGATCTTGATTTAATTTCAACGTTCCAGCGGTAGAGCAATGCGACTGCCGGATCTTGGTTTCTATTTCAAAGTTCCAGCGGTAAAGCAATGCGACTGCCGGATCTTGATTTTTATTTCAAAGTTCCAGCGGTAAAGCAATGCGACTGCCGGATCTTGATTTTATTTCAAAGTACCAACGGTGAAGCAATGCGACTGCCGGATCTTGGATTCTATTTCAAAGTTCCAGCGGTAAAGCAATGCGACTGCCGGATCTTGATTTTTATTTCAAAGTTCCAGCGGTAAAGCAATGCGACTGCGGGATCTTGGTTTTTATTTCAAAGTTCCAACGGTAAAGCAATGCGACTGCCGGATCTTGATTTAATTTCAACGTTCCAGCGGTAAAGCAATGCGACTGCCGGATCTTGGTTTTTATTTCCAAGTTCCAACGGTAAAGCAATGCGACTGCCGGATCTTGATTTTATTTCAAAGTACCAACGGTGAAGCAATGCGACTGCGGGATCTTGGTTTTTATCTCAAAGTTCCAGCGGTAAAGCAATGCGACTGCCGGATCTTGATTTAATTTCAACGTTCCAGCGGTAAAGCAATGCGACTGCCGGATCTTGATTTTTATTTCAAAGTTCCAGCGGTAAAGCAATGCGACTGCCGGATCTTGATTTAATTTCAACGTTCCAGCGGTAGAGCAATGCGACTGCCGGATCTTGATTTAATTTCAACGTTCTAGTGGTAGAGCAATGCGACTGCCGGATCTTGATTTTTATTTCAAAGTTCCAGCGGTAAAGCAATGCGACTGCCGGATCTTGATTTAATTTCAACGTTCCAACGGTAAAGCAATGCGACTGCCGGATCTTGATTTTTATTTCAAAGTTCCAGCGGTAAAGCAATGCGACTGCCGGATCTTGATTTAATTTCAACGTTCCAGCGGTTGAGCAATGCGACTGCCGGATCTTGATTTTATTTCAAAGTACCAACGGTGAAGCAATGCGACTGCCGGATCTTGATTTAATTTCAAAGTTCCAGCGGTAGAGCAATGCGACTGCCGGATCTTGATTTAATTTCAAAGTTCCAACGATAAAGCAATGCGACTGCGGGATCTTGGTTTCTATTTCAAAGTTCCAGCGGTAAAGCAATGCGACTGCCGGATCTTGATTTTTATTTCAAAGTTCCAGCGGTAAAGCAATGCGACTGCCGGATCTTGATTTTATTTCAAAGTACCAACGGTGAAGCAATGCGACTGCCGGATCTTGATTTTATTTCAAAGTACCAACGATGAAGCAATGCGACTGCCGGATCTTGATTTAATTTCAACGTTCCAGCGGTAGAGCAATGCGACTGCCGGATCTTGATTTAATTTCAACGTTCCAACGATGAAGCAATGCGACTGCCGGATCTTGATTTTTATTTCAAAGTTCCAGCGCTAAAGCAATGCGACTGCCGGATCTTGGTTTCTATTTCAAAGTTCCAGCGGTAAAGCAATGCGACTGCCGGATCTTGATTTAATTTCAAAGTTCCAGCGGTAAAGCAATGCGACTGCCGGATCTTGATTTAATTTCAACGTTCCAGCGGTAGAGCAATGCGACTGCCGGATCTTGATTTAATTTCAAAGTTCCAACGATAAAGCAATGCGACTGCGGGATCTTGGTTTCTATTTCAAAGTTCCAGCGGTAAAGCAATGCGACTGCCGGATCTTGATTTTTATTTCAAAGTTCCAGCGGTAAAGCAATGCGACTGCCGGATCTTGATTTTATTTCAAAGTACCAACGGTGAAGCAATGCGACTGCCGGATCTTGGATTCTATTTCAAAGTTCCAGCGGTAAAGCAATGCGACTGCCGGATCTTGATTTTTATTTCAAAGTTCCAGCGGTAAAGCAATGCGACTGCGGGATCTTGGTTTTTATTTCAAAGTTCCAACGGTAAAGCAATGCGACTGCCGGATCTTGATTTAATTTCAACGTTCCAGCGGTAAAGCAATGCGACTGCCGGATCTTGGTTTTTATTTCCAAGTTCCAACGGTAAAGCAATGCGACTGCCGGATCTTGATTTTATTTCAAAGTACCAACGGTGAAGCAATGCGACTGCGGGATCTTGGTTTTTATCTCAAAGTTCCAGCGGTAAAGCAATGCGACTGCCGGATCTTGATTTAATTTCAACGTTCCAGCGGTAAAGCAATGCGACTGCCGGATCTTGATTTTTATTTCAAAGTTCCAGCGGTAAAGCAATGCGACTGCCGGATCTTGATTTAATTTCAACGTTCCAGCGGTAGAGCAATGCGACTGCCGGATCTTGATTTAATTTCAACGTTCTAGTGGTAGAGCAATGCGACTGCCGGATCTTGATTTTTATTTCAAAGTTCCAGCGGTAAAGCAATGCGACTGCCGGATCTTGATTTAATTTCAACGTTCCAACGGTAAAGCAATGCGACTGCCGGATCTTGATTTTTATTTCAAAGTTCCAGCGGTAAAGCAATGCGACTGCCGGATCTTGATTTAATTTCAACGTTCCAGCGGTTGAGCAATGCGACTGCCGGATCTTGATTTTATTTCAAAGTACCAACGGTGAAGCAATGCGACTGCCGGATCTTGATTTAATTTCAAAGTTCCAGCGGTAGAGCAATGCGACTGCCGGATCTTGATTTAATTTCAAAGTTCCAACGATAAAGCAATGCGACTGCGGGATCTTGGTTTCTATTTCAAAGTTCCAGCGGTAAAGCAATGCGACTGCCGGATCTTGATTTTTATTTCAAAGTTCCAGCGGTAAAGCAATGCGACTGCCGGATCTTGATTTTATTTCAAAGTACCAACGGTGAAGCAATGCGACTGCCGGATCTTGATTTTATTTCAAAGTACCAACGATGAAGCAATGCGACTGCCGGATCTTGATTTAATTTCAACGTTCCAGCGGTAGAGCAATGCGACTGCCGGATCTTGATTTAATTTCAACGTTCCAGCGGTAGAGCAATGCGACTGCCGGATCTTGATTTTTATTTCAAAGTTCCAGCGGTAAAGCAATGCGACTGCCGGATCTTGATTTAATTTCAAAGTTCCAGCGGTAAGGCAATGCGACTGCCGGATCTTTATTTAATGTCAAAGTTCCAGCGATAAAGCAATGCGACTGCCGGATCTTGATTTTATTTCAAAGTTCCAACGGTAAAGCAATGCGACTGCCGGATCTTGATTTAATTTCAACGTTCCAGCGGTAAAGCAATGCGACTGCCGGATCTTGATTTTTATTTCAAAGTTCCAGCGGTAAAGCAATGCGACTGCCGGATCTTGATTTAATTTCAACGTTCCAGCGGTTGAGCAATGCGACTGCCGGTTCTTGATTTAATTTCAAAGTTCCAGCGGTAGAGCAATGCGACTGCCGGATCTTGATTTAATTTCAACGTTCCAGCGGTAAAGCAATGCGACTGCCGGATCTTGATTTTATTTCAAAGTTCCAACGGTAAAGCAATGCGACTGCCGGATCTTGATTTTATTTCAAAGTACCAACGGTGAAGCAATGCGACTGCGGGATCTTGGTTTTTATTTCAAAGTTCCAGCGGTAAAGCAATGCGACTGCCGGATCTTGATTTTTATTTCAAAGTTCCAGCGGTAAAGCAATGCGACTGCCGGATCTTGATTTAATTTCAACGTTCCAGCGGTAAAGCAATGCGACTGCCGGATCTTGATTAAATTTCAACGTTCCAGCGGTAAAGCAATGCGACTGCCGGATCTTGATTTTATTTCAAAGTTCCAACGGTGAAGCAATGCGACTGCCGGATCTTGATTTTATTTCAAAGTACCAACGATGAAGCAATGCGACTGCCGGATCTTGATTTTTATTTCAAAGTTCCAGCGCTAAAGCAATGCGACTGCCGGATCTTGGTTTCTATTTCAAAGTTCCAGCGGTAAAGCAATGCGACTGCCGGATCTTGATTTTATTTCAAAGTACCAACGGTGAAGCAATGCGACTGCCGGATCTTGATTTAATTTCAAAGTTCCAGCGGTAAAGCAATGCGACTGCCGGATCTTGATTTAATTTCAACGTTCCAGCGGTAGAGCAATGCGACTGCCGGATCTTGATTTAATTTCAAAGTTCCAACGATAAAGCAATGCGACTGCGGGATCTTGGTTTCTATTTCAAAGTTCCAGCGGTAAAGCAATGCGACTGCCGGATCTTGATTTTTATTTCAAAGTTCCAGCGGTAAAGCAATGCGACTGCCGGATCTTGATTTTATTTCAAAGTACCAACGGTGAAGCAATGCGACTGCCGGATCTTGATTTTATTTCAAAGTACCAACGATGAAGCAATGCGACTGCCGGATCTTGATTTAATTTCAACGTTCCAGCGGTAGAGCAATGCGACTGCCGGATCTTGATTTAATTTCAACGTTCCAGCGGTAGAGCAATGCGACTGCCGGATCTTGATTTTTATTTCAAAGTTCCAGCGGTAAAGCAATGCGACTGCCGGATCTTGATTTAATTTCAAAGTTCCAGCGGTAAGGCAATGCGACTGCCGGATCTTGATTTAATTTCAAAGTTCCAACGGTAAAGCAATGCGACTGCCGGATCTTGATTTTATTTCAAAGTTCCAACGGTAAAGCAATGCGACTGCCGGATCTTGATTTTATTTCAAAGTACCAACGGTGAAGCAATGCGACTGCCGGATCTTGATTTTTATTTCAAAGTTCCAGCGGTAAAGCAATGCGACTGCGGGATCTTGGTTTTTATTTCAAAGTTCCAACGGTAAAGCAATGCGACTGCCGGATCTTGATTTAATTTCAAAGTTCCAGCGGTAAAGCAATGCGACTGCCGGATCTTGATTTAATTTCAACGTTCCAGCGGTAAAGCAATGCGACTGCCGGATCTTGATTTAATTTCAACGTTCCAGCGGTAAAGCAATGCGACTGCCGGATGTTGATTTTATTTCAAAGTACCAACGGTGAAGCAATGCGACAGCGGGATCTTGGTTTTTATTTCAAAGTTCCAGCGGTAAAGCAATGCGACTGCCGGATCTTGATTTTTATTTCAAAGTTCCAGCGGTAAAGCAATGCGACTGCCGGATCTTGGTTTCTATTTCAAAGTTCCAGCGGTAAAGCAATGCGACTGCCGGATCTTGGTTTCTATTTCAAAGTTCCAACGGTAAAGCAATGCGACTGCCGGATCTTGATTTTATTTCAAAGTAGCAACGGTGAAGCAATGCGACTGCCGGATCTTGATTTTTATTTCAAAGTTCCAGCGGTAAAGCAATGCGACTGCGGGATCTTGGTTTTTATTTCAAAGTTCCAGCGGTAAAGTAATGCGACTGCCGGATCTTGATTTAATTTCAACGTTCCAGCGGTAAAGCAATGCGACTGCCGGATCTTGATTTAATTTCAACGTTCCAGCGGTAAAGCAATGCGACTGCCGGATGTTGATTTTATTTCAAAGTACCAACGGTGAAGCAATGCGACAGCGGGATCTTGGTTTTTATTTCAAAGTTCCAGCGGTAAAGCAATGCGACTGCCGGATCTTGATTTTTATTTCAAAGTTCCAGCGGTAAAGCAATGCGACTGCCGGATCTTGATTTAATTTCAACGTTCCAGCGGTAAAGCAATGCGACTGCCGGATGTTGATTTTATTTCAAAGTTCCAGCGGTAAAGCAATGCGACTGCGGGATCTTGGTTTTTATTTCAAAGTTCCAACGGTAAAGCAATGCGACTGCCGGATCTTGATTTAATTTCAAAGTTCCAGCGGTAAAGCAATGCGACTGCCGGATCTTGATTTAATTTCAACGTTCCAGCGGTAAAGCAATGCGACTGCCGGATCTTGATTTAATTTCAACGTTCCAGCGGTAAAGCAATGCGACTGCCGGATGTTGATTTTATTTCAAAGTACCAACGGTGAAGCAATGCGACAGCGGGATCTTGGTTTTTATTTCAAAGTTCCAGCGGTAAAGCAATGCGACTGCCGGATCTTGATTTTTATTTCAAAGTTCCAGCGGTAAAGCAATGCGACTGCCGGATCTTGGTTTCTATTTCAAAGTTCCAGCGGTAAAGCAATGCGACTGCCGGATCTTGGTTTCTATTTCAAAGTTCCAACGGTAAAGCAATGCGACTGCCGGATCTTGATTTTATTTCAAAGTACCAACGGTGAAGCAATGCGACTGCCGGATCTTGATTTTTATTTCAAAGTTCCAGCGGTAAAGCAATGCGACTGCGGGATCTTGGTTTTTATTTCAAAGTTCCAGCGGTAAAGTAATGCGACTGCCGGATCTTGATTTAATTTCAACGTTCCAGCGGTAAAGCAATGCGACTGCCGGATCTTGATTTAATTTCAACGTTCCAGCGGTAAAGCAATGCGACTGCCGGATGTTGATTTTATTTCAAAGTACCAACGGTGAAGCAATGCGACAGCGGGATCTTGTTTTTTATTTCAAAGTTCCAGCGGTAAAGCAATGCGACTGCCGGATCTTGATTTTTATTTCAAAGTTCCAGCGGTAAAGCAATGCGACTGCCGGATCTTGATTTAATTTCAACGTTCCAGCGGTAAAGCAATGCGACTGCCGGATGTTGATTTTATTTCAAAGTACCAACGGTGAAGCAATGCGACAGCGGGATCTTGGTTTTTATTTCAAAGTTCCAGCGGTAAAGCAATGCGACTGCCGGATCTTGATTTTTATTTCAAAGTTCCAGCGGTAAAGCAATGCGACTGCCGGATCTTGGTTTCTATTTCAAAGTTCCAGCGGTAAAGCAATGCGACTGCCGGATCTTGGTTTCTATTTCAAAGTTCCAGCGGTAAAGCAATGCGACTGCGGGATCTTGGTTTCTATTTCAAAGTTCCAGCGGTAAAGCAATGCGACTGCCGGATCTTGATTTTTATTTCAAAGTTCCAGCGGTAAAGCAATGCGACTGCCGGATCTTGGTTTTTATTTCAAAGTTCCAACGGTAAAGCAATGCGACTGCCGGATCTTGATTTAATTTCAACGTTCCAGCGGTAAAGCAATGCGACTGCCGGATCTTGGTTTTTATTTCCAAGTTCCAACGGTAAAGCAATGCGACTGCCGGATCTTGATTTTATTTCAAAGTACCAACGGTGAAGCAATGCGACTGCGAGATCTTGGTTTTTATTTCAAAGTTCCAGCGGTAAAGCAATGCGACTGCCGGATCTTGATTTAATTTCAACGTTCCAGCGGTAAAGCAATGCGACTGCCGGATCTTGATTTAATTTCAACGTTCCAGCGGTAAAGCAATGCGACTGCCGGATGTTGATTTTATTTCAAAGTACCAACGGTGAAGCAATGCGACAGCGGGATCTTGGTTTTTATTTCAAAGTTCCAGCGGTAAAGCAATGCGACTGCCGGATCTTGATTTTTATTTCAAAGTTCCAGCGGTAAAGCAATGCGACTGCCGGATCTTGGTTTCTATTTCAAAGTTCCAGCGGTAAAGCAATGCGACTGCCGGATCTTGGTTTCTATTTCAAAGTTCCAGCGGTAAAGCAATGCGACTGCCGGATCTTGATTTTTATTTCAAAGTTCCAGCGGTAAAGCAATGCGACTGCGGGATCTTGGTTTTTATTTCAAAGTTCCAACGGTAAAGCAATGCGACTGCCGGATCTTGATTTAATTTCAACGTTCCAGCGGTAAAGCAATGCGACTGCCGGATCTTGGTTTTTATTTCCAAGTTCCAACGGTAAAGCAATGCGACTGCCGGATCTTGATTTTGTTTCAAAGTACCAACGGTGAAGCAATGCGACTGCGGGATCTTGGTTTTTATTTCAAAGTTCCAGCGGTAAAGCAATGCGACTGCCGGATCTTGATTTAATTTCAACGTTCCAGCGGTAAAGCAATGCGACTGCCGGATCTTGATTTAATTTCAACGTTCCAGCGGTAGAGCAATGCGACTGCCGGATCTTGATTTAATTTCAACGTTCCAGCGGTAGAGCAATGCGACTGCCGGATCTTGATTTAATTTCAACGTTCCAGCGGTAGAGCAATGCGACTGCCGGATCTTGATTTTTATTTCAAAGTTCCAGCGGTAAAGCAATGCGACTGCCGGATCTTGGTTTCTATTTCAAAGTTCCAGCGGTAAAGCAATGCGACTGCCGGATCTTTATTTAATGTCAAAGTTCCAACGGTAAAGCAATGCGACTGCCGGATCTTGATTTAATTTCAACGTTCCAGCGGTAGAGCAATGCGACTGCCGGATCTTGATTTTTATTTCAAAGTTCCAGCGGTAAAGCAATGCGACTGCCGGATCTTGATTTTTATTTCAAAGTTCCAGCGGTAAAGCAATGCGACTGCCGGATCTTGGTTTTTATTTCAAAGTTCCAACGGTAAAGCAATGCGACTGCCGGATCTTGATTTAATTTCAACGTTCCAGCGGTAAAGCAATGCGACTGCCGGATCTTGGTTTTTATTTCCAAGTTCCAACGGTAAAGCAATGCGACTGCCGGATCTTGATTTTATTTCAAAGTACCAACGGTGAAGCAATGCGACTGCGAGATCTTGGTTTTTATTTCAAAGTTCCAGCGGTAAAGCAATGCGACTGCCGGATCTTGATTTAATTTCAACGTTCCAGCGGTAAAGCAATGCGACTGCCGGATCTTGATTTAATTTCAACGTTCCAGCGGTAAAGCAATGCGACTGCCGGATGTTGATTTTATTTCAAAGTACCAACGGTGAAGCAATGCGACAGCGGGATCTTGGTTTTTATTTCAAAGTTCCAGCGGTAAAGCAATGCGACTGCCGGATCTTGATTTTTATTTCAAAGTTCCAGCGGTAAAGCAATGCGACTGCCGGATCTTGGTTTCTATTTCAAAGTTCCAGCGGTAAAGCAATGCGACTGCCGGATCTTGGTTTCTATTTCAAAGTTCCAGCGGTAAAGCAATGCGACTGCCGGATCTTGATTTTTATTTCAAAGTTCCAGCGGTAAAGCAATGCGACTGCGGGATCTTGGTTTTTATTTCAAAGTTCCAACGGTAAAGCAATGCGACTGCCGGATCTTGATTTAATTTCAACGTTCCAGCGGTAAAGCAATGCGACTGCCGGATCTTGGTTTTTATTTCCAAGTTCCAACGGTAAAGCAATGCGACTGCCGGATCTTGATTTTGTTTCAAAGTACCAACGGTGAAGCAATGCGACTGCGGGATCTTGGTTTTTATTTCAAAGTTCCAGCGGTAAAGCAATGCGACTGCCGGATCTTGATTTAATTTCAACGTTCCAGCGGTAAAGCAATGCGACTGCCGGATCTTGATTTAATTTCAACGTTCCAGCGGTAGAGCAATGCGACTGCCGGATCTTGATTTAATTTCAACGTTCCAGCGGTAGAGCAATGCGACTGCCGGATCTTGATTTAATTTCAACGTTCCAGCGGTAGAGCAATGCGACTGCCGGATCTTGATTTTTATTTCAAAGTTCCAGCGGTAAAGCAATGCGACTGCCGGATCTTGGTTTCTATTTCAAAGTTCCAGCGGTAAAGCAATGCGACTGCCGGATCTTTATTTAATGTCAAAGTTCCAACGGTAAAGCAATGCGACTGCCGGATCTTGATTTAATTTCAACGTTCCAGCGGTAGAGCAATGCGACTGCCGGATCTTGATTTTTATTTCAAAGTTCCAGCGGTAAAGCAATGCGACTGCCGGATCTTGATTTAATTTCAAAGTTCCAGCGGTAAGGCAATGCGACTGCCGGATCTTTATTTAATGTCAAAGTTCCAGCGATAAAGCAATGCGACTGCGTGATCTTGGTTTTTATTTCAAAGTTCCAACGGTAAAGCAATGCGACTGCCGGATCTTGATTTTATTTCAAAGTACCAACGGTGAAGCAATGCGACTGCCGGATCTTGATTTTTATTTCAAAGTTCCAGCGCTAAAGCAATCCGACTGCCGGATCTTGGTTTCTATTTCAAAGTTCCAGCGGTAAAGCAATGCGACTGCCGGATATTGATTTTTATTTCAAAGTTCCAGCGGTAAAGCAATGCGACTGCCGGATCTTGATTTTATTTCAAAGTACCAACGGTGAAGCATTGCGACTGCCGGATCTTGATTTTATTTTAAAGTACCAACGATGAAGCAATGCGACTGCCGGATCTTGATTTTTATTTCAAAGTTCCAGCGCTAAAGCAATGCGACTGCCGGATCTTGGTTTCTATTTCAAAGTTCCAGCGGTAAAGCAATGCGACTGCCGGATCTTGATTTAATTTCAACGTTCCAGCGGTAGAGCAATGCGACTGCCGGTTCTTGATTTAATTTCAACGTTCCAGCGGTAAAGCAATGCGACTGCCGGATCTTGATTTAATTTCAAAGTTCCAGCGGTAAAGCAATGCGACAGCCGGATGTTGATTTAATTTCAAAGTTCCAGCGATAAAGCAATGCGACTGCCGGATCTTGATTTAATTTCAAAGTTCCAACGGTAAAGCAATGCGACTGCCGGATCTTGATTTTATTTCAAAGTTCCAACGGTAAAGCAATGCGACTGCCGGATCTTGATTCTATTCCAAAGTACCAACGGTGAAGCAATGCGACTGCGGGATCTTGGTTTTTATTTCAAAGTTCCAGCGGTTAAGCAATGCGACTGCCGGATCTTGATTTAATTTCAACGTTCCAGCGGTAAAGCAATGCGACTGCCGGATCTTGATTTTTATTTCAAAGTTCCAGCGGTAAAGCAATGCGACTGCCGGATCTTGATTTAATTTCAACGTTCCAGCGGTTGAGCAATGCGACTGCCGGTTCTTGATTTAATTTCAAAGTTCCAGCGGTAGAGCAATGCGACTGCCGGATCTTGATTTAATTTCAACGTTCCAGCGGTAAAGCAATGCGACTGCCGGATCTTGATTTTATTTCAAAGTTCCAACGGTAAAGCAATGCGACTGCCGGATCTTGATTTTATTTCAAAGTACCAACGGTGAAGCAATGCGACTGCCGGATCTTGATTTTATTTCAAAGTACCAACGATGAAGCAATGCGACTGCCGGATCTTGATTTTTATTTCAAAGTTCCAGCGCTAAAGCAATGCGACTGCCGGATCTTGGTTTCTATTTCAAAGTTCCAGCGGTAAAGCAATGCGACTGCCGGATCTTGATTTTATTTCAAAGTACCAACGGTGAAGCAATGCGACTGCCGGATCTTGATTTAATTTCAAAGTTCCAGCGGTAAAGCAATGCGACTGCCGGATCTTGATTTAATTTCAACGTTCCAGCGGTAGAGCAATGCGACTGCCGGATCTTGATTTAATTTCAAAGTACCAACGGTGAAGCAATGCGACTGCCGGATCTTGATTTTATTTCAAAGTACCAACGATGAAGCAATGCGACTGCCGGATCTTGATTTAATTTCAACGTTCCAGCGGTAGAGCAATGCGACTGCCGGATCTTGATTTAATTTCAACGTTCCAGCGGTAGAGCAATGCGACTGCCGGATCTTGATTTTTATTTCAAAGTTCCAGCGGTAAAGCAATGCGACTGCCGGATCTTGATTTAATTTCAAAGTTCCAGCGGTAAGGCAATGCGACTGCCGGATCTTTATTTAATGTCAAAGTTCCAGCGATAAAGCAATGCGACTGCGGGATCTTGGTTTTTATTTCAAAGTTCCAACGGTAAAGCAATGCGACTGCCGGATCTTGATTTAATTTCAAAGTACCAACGGTGAAGCAATGCGACTGCCGGATCTTTATTTTTATTTCAAAGTTCCAGCGCTAAAGCAATCCGACTGCCGGATCTTGGTTTCTATTTCAAAGTTCCAGCGGTAAAGCAATGCGACTGCCGGATCTTGATTTTTATTTCAAAGTTCCAGCGGTAAAGCAATGCGACTGCCGGATCTTGATTTTATTTCAAAGTACCAACGGTGAAGCAATGCGACTGCCGGATCTCGATTTTATTTTAAAGTACCAACGATGAAGCAATGCGACTGCCGGATCTTGATTTTTATTTCAAAGTTCCAGCGCTAAAGCAATCCGACTGCCGGATCTTGGTTTCTATTTCAAAGTTCCAGCGATAAAGCAATGCGACTGCGGGATCTTGGTTTTTATTTCAAAGTTCCAACTGTAAAGCAATGCGACTGCCGGATCTTGATTTTATTTCAAAGTACCAACGGTGAAGCAATGCGACTGCCGGATCTTGATTTTATTTAAAAGTACCAACGATGAAGCAATGCGACTGCCGGATCTTGATTTTTATTTCAAAGTTCCAGCGCTAAAGCAATCCGACTGCCGGATCTTGGTTTCTATTTCAAAGTTCCAGCGATAAAGCAATGCGACTGCGGGATCTTGGTTTTTATTTCAAAGTTCCAACGGTAAAGCAATGCGACTGCCGGATCTTGATTTTATTTCAAAGTTCCAACGGTAAAGCAATGCGACTGCCGGATCTTGATTTTATTTCAAAGTTCCAACGGTAAAGCAATGCGACTGCCGGATCTTGATTTTATTTCAAAGTACCAACGGTGAAGCAATGCGACTGCCGGATCTTGATTTTTATTTCAAAGTTCCAGCGGTAAAGCAATGCGACTGCCGGATCTTGATTTTATTTCAAAGTACCAACGGTGAAGCAATGCGACTGCCGGATCTTGATTTAATTTCAAAGTTCCAGCGGTAAAGCAATGCGACTGCCGGATCTTGATTTAATTTCAACGTTCCAGCGGTAAAGCAATGCGACTGCCGGATCTTGATTTAATTTCAACGTTCCAGCGGTAAAGCAATGCGACTGCCGGATGTTGATTTAATTTCAAAGTTCCAGCGGTAAAGCAATGCGACTGCCGGATCTTGGTTTCTATTTCAAAGTTCCAGCGGCAAAGCAATGCGACTGCCGGATCTTGATTTTATTTCAAAGTACCAACGGTGAAGCAATGCGACTGCCGGATCTTGATTTTATTTCAAAGTACCAACGATGAAGCAATGCGACTGCCGGATCTTGATTTTATTTCAAAGTACCAACGGTGAAGCAATGCGACTGCCGGATCTTGATTTTATTTCAAAGTACCAACGATGAAGCAATGCGACTGCCGATCTTGTTTTAATTTCAACGTTCCAGCGGTAGAGCAATGCGACTGCCGGATCTTGATTTAATTTCAACGTTCCAGCGGTAGAGCAATGCGACTGCCGGATCTTGATTTTTATTTCAAAGTTCCAGCGGTAAAAGAATGCGACTGCCGGATCTTGATTTAATTTCAAAGTTCCAGCGGTAAGGCAATGCGACTGCCGGATCTTTATTTAATGTCAAAGTTACAGCGATAAAGCAATGCGACTGCGGGATCTTGGTTTTTATTTCAAAGTTCCAACGGTAAAGCAATGCGACTGCCGGATCTTGATTTTATTTCAAAGTACCAACGGTGAAGCAATGCGACTGCCGGATCTTGATTTTATTTCAAAGTACCAACGATGAAGCAATGCGACTGCCGGATCTTGGTTTCTATTTCAAAGTTCCAGCGCTAAAGCAATGCGACTGCCGGATCTTGATTTAATTTCAAAGTTCCAGCGGTAAAGCAATGCGACTGCCGGATCTTGATTTAATTTCAACGTTCCAGCGGTAGAGCAATGCGACTGCCGGATCTTGATTTTATTTCAAAGTACCAACGATGAAGCAATGCGACTGCCGGATCTTGGTTTCTATTTCAAAGTTCCAGCGCTAAAGCAATGCGACTGCCGGATCTTGGTTTCTATTTCAAAGTTCCAGCGGTAAAGCAATGCGACTGCCGGATCTTGATTTTATTTCAAAGTACCAACGGTGAAGCAATGCGACTGCCGGATCTTGATTTAATTTCAAAGTTCCAGCGGTAAAGCAATGCGACTGCCGGATCTTGATTTAATTTCAACGTTCCAGCGGTAGAGCAATGCGACTGCCGGATCTTGATTTAATTTCAAAGTTCCAACGATAAAGCAATGCGACTGCGGGATCTTGGTTTCTATTTCAAAGTTCAAGCGGTAAAGCAATGCGACTGCCGGATCTTGATTTTTATTTCAAAGTTCCAGCGGTAAAGCAATGCGACTGCCGGATCTTGATTTTATTTCAAAGTACCAACGGTGAAGCAATGCGACTGCCGGATCTTGATTTAATTTCAAAGTTCCAGCGGTAAAGCAATGCGACTGCCGGATCATGATTTAATTTCAACGTTCCAGCGGTAGAGCAATGCGACTGCCGGATCTTGATTTAATTTCAAAGTTCCAGCGGTAGAGCAATGCGACTGCCGGATCTTGATTTAATTTCAAAGTTCCAACGATAAAGCAATGCGACTGCGGGATCTTGGTTTCTATTTCAAAGTTCCAGCGGTAAAGCAATGCGACTGCCGGATCTTGATTTTTATTTCAAAGTTCCAGCGGTAAAGCAATGCGACTGCCGGATCTTGATTTTATTTCAAAGTACCAACGGTGAAGCAATGCGACTGCCGGATCTTGATTTTATTTCAAAGTACCAACGATGAAGCAATGCGACTGCCGGATCTTGATTTAATTTCAACGTTCCAGCGGTAGAGCAATGCGACTGCCGGATCTTGATTTTATTTCAAAGTACCAACGGTAGAGCAATGCGACTGCCGGATCTTGATTTTTATTTCAAAGTTCCAGCGGTAAAGCAATGCGACTGCCGGATCTTGATTTAATTTCAAAGTTCCAGCGGTAAGGCAATGCGACTGCCAGATCTTTATTTAATGTCAAAGTTCCAGCGATAAAGCAATGCGACTGCGGGATCTTGGTTTTTATTTCAAAGTTCCAACGGTAAAGCAATGCGACTGCCGGATCTTGATTTTATTTCAAAGTACCAACGGTGAAGCAATGCGACTGCCGGATCTTGATTTTTATTTCAAAGTTCCAGCGCTAAAGCAATCCGACTGCCGGATCTTGGTTTCTATTTCAAAGTTCCAGCGGTAAAGCAATGCGACTGTCGGATCTTGATTTTATTTCAAAGTACCAACGGTGAAGCAATGCGACTGCGAGATCTTGGTTTTTATTTCAAAGTTCCAGCGGTAAATCAATGCGACTGCCGGATCTTGATTTTATTTCAAAGTACCAACGGTGAAGCAATGCGACTGCCGGATCTTGATTTTTATTTCAAAGTTCCAGCGCTAAAGCAATCCGACTGCCGGATCTTGGTTTCTATTTCAAAGTTCCAGCGGTAAAGCAATGCGACTGTCGGATCTTGATTTTTATTTCAAAGTTCCAACGGTAAAGCAATGCGACTGCCGGATCTTGATTTTATTTCAAAGTACCAACGGTGAAGCAATGCGACTGCGAGATCTTGGTTTTTATTTCAAAGTTCCAGCGGTAAAGCAATGCGACTGCCGGATCTTGATTTAATTTCAACGTTCCAGCGGTAAAGCAATGCGACAGCCGGATCTTGATTTAATTTCAACGTTCCAGCGGTAAAGCAATGCGACTGCCGGATGTTGATTTTATTTCAAAGTACCAACGGTGAAGCAATGCGACAGCGGGATCTTGGTTTTTATTTCAAAGTTCCAGCGGTAAAGCAATGCGACTGCCGGATCTTGATTTTTATTTCAAAGTTCCAGCGGTAAAGCAATGCGACTGCCGGATCTTGGTTTCTATTTCAAAGTTCCAGCGGTAAAGCAATGCGACTGCCGGATCTTGGTTTCTATTTCAAAGTTCCAGCGGTAAAGCAATGCGACTGCCGGATCTTGATTTTTATTTCAAAGTTCCAGCGGTAAAGCAATGCGACTGCGGGATCTTGGTTTTTATTTCAAAGTTCCAACGGTAAAGCAATGCGACTGCCGGATCTTGATTTAATTTCAACGTTCCAGCGGTAAAGCAATGCGACTGCCGGATCTTGGTTTTTATTTCCAAGTTCCAACGGTAAAGCAATGCGACTGCCGGATCTTGATTTTATTTCAAAGTACCAACGGTGAAGCAATGCGACTGCGGGATCTTGGTTTTTATTTCAAAGTTCCAGCGGTAAAGCAATGCGACTGCCGGATCTTGATTTAATTTCAACGTTCCAGCGGTAAAGCAATGCGACTGCCGGATCTTGATTTAATTTCAACGTTCCAGCGGTAGAGCAATGCGACTGCCGGATCTTGATTTAATTTCAACGTTCCAGCGGTAAAGCAATGCGACTGCCGGATCTTGATTTAATTTCAACGTTCCAGCGGTAGAGCAATGCGACTGCCGGATCTTGATTTTTATTTCAAAGTTCCAGCGGTAAAGCAATGCGACTGCCGGATCTTGATTTAATTTCAAAGTTCCAGCGGTAAGGCAATGCGACTGCCGGATCTTTATTTAATGTCAAAGTTCCAACGGTAAAGCAATGCGACTGCCGGATCTTGATTTAATTTCAACGTTCCAGCGGTAGAGCAATGCGACTGCCGGATCTTGATTTAATTTCAACGTTCCAGCGGTAAAGCAATGCGACTGCCGGATCTTGATTTTATTTCAAAGTTCCAACGGTAAAGCAATGCGACTGCCGGATCTTGATTTTATTTCAAAGTACCAACGGTGAAGCAATGCGACTGCCGGATCTTGATTTTATTTCAAAGTACCAACGATGAAGCAATGCGACTGCCGGATCTTGATTTTTATTTCAAAGTTCCAGCGCTAAAGCAATGCGACTGCCGGATCTTGGTTTCTATTTCAAAGTTCCAGCGGTAAAGCAATGCGACTGCCGGATCTTGATTTTATTTCAAAGTACCAACGGTGAAGCAATGCGACTGCCGGATCTTGATTTAATTTCAAAGTTCCAGCGGTAAAGCAATGCGACTGCCGGATCTTGATTTAATTTCAACGTTCCAGCGGTAGAGCAATGCGACTGCCGGATCTTGATTTAATTTCAAAGTACCAACGATGAAGCAATGCGACTGCCGGATCTTGATTTAATTTCAACGTTCCAGCGGTAGAGCAATGCGACTGCCGGATCTTGATTTAATTTCAACGTTCCAGCGGTAGAGCAATGCGACTGCCGGATCTTGATTTTTATTTCAAAGTTCCAGCGGTAAAGCAATGCGACTGCCGGATCTTGATTTAATTTCAAAGTTCCAGCGGTAAGGCAATGCGACTGCCGGATCTTTATTTAATGTCAAAGTTCCAGCGATAAAGCAATGCGACTGCGGGATCTTGGTTTTTATTTCAAAGTTCCAACGGTAAAGCAATGCGACTGCCGGATCTTGATTTAATTTCAACGTTCCAGCGGTAAAGCAATGCGACTGCCGGATCTTGATTTTATTTCAAAGTACCAACGGTGAAGCAATGCGACTGCGAGATCTTGGTTTTTATTTCAAAGTTCCAGCGGTAGAGCAATGCGACTGCCGGATCTTGATTTAATTTCAACGTTCCAGCGGTAGAGCAATGCGACTGCCGGATCTTGATTTTTATTTCAAAGTTCCAGCGGTAAAGCAATGCGACTGCCGGATCTTGATTTAATTTCAAAGTTCCAGCGGTAAGGCAATGCGACTGCCGGATCTTTATTTAATGTCAAAGTTCCAGCGATAAAGCAATGCGACTGCGGGATCTTGGTTTTTATTTCAAAGTTCCAACGGTAAAGCAATGCGACTGCCGGATCTTGATTTAATTTCAAAGTACCAACGGTGAAGCAATGCGACTGCCGGATCTTGATTTTTATTTCAAAGTTCCAGCGCTAAAGCAATCCGACTGCCGGATCTTGGTTTCTATTTCAAAGTTCCAGCGGTAAAGCAATGCGACTGCCGGATCTTGATTTTTATTTCAAAGTTCCAGCGGTAAAGCAATGCGACTGCCGGATCTTGATTTTATTTCAAAGTACCAACGGTGAAGCAATGCGACTGCCGGATCTCGATTTTATTTTAAAGTACCAACGATGAAGCAATGCGACTGCCGGATCTTGATTTTTATTTCAAAGTTCCAGCGCTAAAGCAATCCGACTGCCGGATCTTGGTTTCTATTTCAAAGTTCCAGCGATAGAGCAATGCGACTGCGGGATCTTGGTTTTTATTTCAAAGTTCCAACTGTAAAGCAATGCGACTGCCGGATCTTGATTTTATTTCAAAGTATCAACGGTGAAGCAATGCGACTGCCGGATCTTGATTTTATTTAAAAGTACCAACGATGAAGCAATGCGACTGCCGGATCTTGATTTTTATTTCAAAGTTCCAGCGCTAAAGCAATCCGACTGCCGGATCTTGGTTTCTATTTCAAAGTTCCAGCGGTAAAGCAATGCGACTGCCGGATCTTGATTTTATTTCAAAGTACCAGCGGTAAAGCAATGCGACTGCCGGATCTTGATTTTATTTCAAAGTACCAACGGTGAAGCAATGCGACTGCCGGATCTTGATTTAATTTCAAAGTTCCAGCGGTAAAGCAATGCGACTGCCGGATCTTGATTTAATTTCCACGTTCCAGCGGTAAAGCAATGCGACTGCCGGATCTTGATTTAATTTCAACGTTCCAGCGGTAAAGCAATGCGACTGCCGGATGTTGATTTAATTTCAAAGTTCCAGCGGTAAAGCAATGCGACTGCCGGATCTTGGTTTCTATTTCAAAGTTCCAGCGGTAAAGCAATGCGACTGCCGGATCTTGATTTTATTTCAAAGTACCAACGATGAAGCAATGCGACTGCCGGATCTTGATTTTATTTCAAAGTACCAACGGTGAAGCAATGCGACTGCCGGATCTTGATTTTATTTCAAAGTACCAACGATGAAGCAATGCGACTGCCGATCTTGATTTAATTTCAACGTTCCAGCGGTAAAGCAATGCGACTGCCGGATCTTGATTTAATTTCAACGTTCCAGCGGTAAAGCAATGCGACTGCCGGATGTTGATTTAATTTCAAAGTTCCAGCGGTAAAGCAATGCGACTGCCGGATCTTGGTTTCTATTTCAAAGTTCCAGCGGCAAAGCAATGCGACTGCCGGATCTTGATTTTATTTCAAAGTACCAACGGTGAAGCAATGCGACTGCCGGATCTTGATTTTATTTCAAAGTACCAACGATGAAGCAATGCGACTGCCGGATCTTGATTTTATTTCAAAGTACCAACGGTGAAGCAATGCGACTGCCGGATCTTGATTTTATTTCAAAGTACCAACGATGAAGCAATGCGACTGCCGATCTTGATTTAATTTCAACGTTCCAGCGGTAGAGCAATGCGACTGCCGGATCTTGATTTAATTTCAACGTTCCAGCGGTAGAGCAATGCGACTGCCGGATCTTGATTTTTATTTCAAAGTTCCAGCGGTAAAAGAATGCGACTGCCGGATCTTGATTTAATTTCAAAGTTCCAGCGGTAAGGCAATGCGACTGCCGGATCTTTATTTAATGTCAAAGTTCCAGCGATAAAGCAATGCGACTGCGGGATCTTGGTTTTTATTTCAAAGTTCCAACGGTAAAGCAATGCGACTGCCGGATCTTGATTTTATTTCAAAGTACCAACGGTGAAGCAATGCGACTGCCGGATCTTGATTTTATTTCAAAGTACCAACGATGAAGCAATGCGACTGCCGGATCTTGATTTTTATTTCAAAGTTCCAGCGCAAAAGCAATGCGACTGCCGGATCTTGGTTTCTATTTCAAAGTTCCAGCGGTAAAGCAATGCGACTGCCGGATCTTCATTTTATTTCAAAGTACCAACGGTGAAGCAATGCGACGGCCGGATCTTGATTTTAATTTCAAAGTTCCAGCGGTAAAGCAATGCGACTGCCGGATCTTGATTTAATTTCAACGTTCCAGCGGTAGAGCAATGCGACTGCCGGATCTTGATTTAATTTCAAAGTTCCAACGATAAAGCAATGCGACTGCGGGATCTTGGTTTCTATTTCAAAGTTCAAGCGGTAAAGCAATGCGACTGCCGGATCTTGATTTTTATTTCAAAGTTCCAGCGGTAAAGCAATGCGACTGCCGGATCTTGATTTTATTTCAAAGTACCAACGGTGAAGCAATGCGACTGCCGGATCTTGATTTAATTTCAAAGTTCCAGCGGTAAAGCAATGCGACTGCCGGATCATGATTTAATTTCAACGTTCCAGCGGTAGAGCAATGCGACTGCCGGATCTTGATTTAATTTCAAAGTTCCAACGATAAAGCAATGCGACTGCGGGATCTTGGTTTCTATTTCAAAGTTCCAGCGGTAAAGCAATGCGACTGCCGGATCTTGATTTTTATTTCAAAGTTCCAGCGGTAAAGCAATGCGACTGCCGGATCTTGATTTTATTTCAAAGTACCAACGGTGAAGCAATGCGACTGCCGGATCTTGATTTTATTTCAAAGTACCAACGATGAAGCAATGCGACTGCCGGATCTTGATTTAATTTCAACGTTCCAGCGGTAGAGCAATGCGACTGCCGGATCTTGATTTTATTTCAAAGTACCAACGGTAGAGCAATGCGACTGCCGGATCTTGATTTTTATTTCAAAGTTCCAGCGGTAAAGCAATGCGACTGCCGGATCTTGATTTAATTTCAAAGTTCCAGCGGTAAGGCAATGCGACTGCCAGATCTTTATTTAATGTCAAAGTTCCAGCGATAAAGCAATGCGACTGCGGGATCTTGGTTTTTATTTCAAAGTTCCAGCGCTAAAGCAATCCGACTGCCGGATCTTGGTTTCTATTTCAAAGTTCCAGCGGTAAAGCAATGCGACTGTCGGATCTTGATTTTTATTTCAAAGTTCCAGCGGTAAAGCAATACGACTGCCGGATCTTGATTTTATTTCAAAGTACCAACGGTGAAGCAATGCGACTGCGGGATCTTGGTTTTTATTTCAAAGTTCCAGCGGTAAAGCAATGCGACTGCCGGATCTTGATTTTATTTCAAAGTACCAACGGTGAAGCAATGCGACTGCCGGATCTTGATTTTTATTTCAAAGTTCCAGCGCTAAAGCAATCCGACTGCCGGATCTTGGTTTCTATTTCAAAGTTCCAGCGGTAAAGCAATGCGACTGTCGGATCTTGATTTTTATTTCAAAGTTCCAACGGTAAAGCAATGCGACTGCCGGATCTTGATTTTATTTCAAAGTACCAACGGTGAAGCAATGCGACTGCGAGATCTTGGTTTTTATTTCAAAGTTCCAGCGGTAAAGCAATGCGACTGCCGGATCTTGATTTAATTTCAACGTTCCAGCGGTAAAGCAATGCGACTGCCGGATCTTGATTTAATTTCAACGTTCCAGCGGTAAAGCAATGCGACTGCCGGATGTTGATTTTATTTCAAAGTACCAACGGTGAAGCAATGCGACAGCGGGATCTTGGTTTTTATTTCAAAGTTCCAGCGGTAAAGCAATGCGACTGCCGGATCTTGATTTTTATTTCAAAGTTCCAGCGGTAAAGCAATGCGACTGCCGGATCTTGATTTTTATTTCAAAGTTCCAGCGCTAAAGCAATCCGACTGCCGGATCTTGGTTTCTATTTCAAAGTTCCAGCGGTAAAGCAATGCGACTGTCGGATCTTGATTTTTATTTCAAAGTTCCAACGGTAAAGCAATGCGACTGCCGGATCTTGATTTTATTTCAAAGTACCAACGGTGAAGCAATGCGACTGCGAGATCTTGGTTTTTATTTCAAAGTTCCAGCGGTAAAGCAATGCGACTGCCGGATCTTGATTTAATTTCAACGTTCCAGCGGTAAAGCAATGCGACTGCCGGATCTTGATTTAATTTCAACGTTCCAGCGGTAAAGCAATGCGACTGCCGGATGTTGATTTTATTTCAAAGTACCAACGGTGAAGCAATGCGACAGCGGGATCTTGGTTTTTATTTCAAAGTTCCAGCGGTAAAGCAATGCGACTGCCGGATCTTGATTTTTATTTCAAAGTTCCAGCGGTAAAGCAATGGGACTGCCGGATCTTGGTTTCTATTTCAAAGTTCCAGCGGTAAAGCAATGCGACTGCCGGATCTTGGTTTCTATTTCAAAGTTCCAGCGGTAAAGCAATGCGACTGCCGGATCTTGATTTTTATTTCAAAGTTCCAGCGGTAAAGCAATGCGACTGCGGGATCTTGGTTTTTATTTCAAAGTTCCAACGGTAAAGCAATGCGACTGCCGGATCTTGATTTAATTTCAACGTTCCAGCGGTAAAGCAATGCGACTGCCGGATCTTGGTTTTTATTTCCAAGTTCCAACGGTAAAGCAATGCGACTGCCGGATCTTGATTTTATTTCAAAGTACCAACGGTGAAGCAATGCGACTGCGGGATCTTGGTTTTTATTTCAAAGTTCCAGCGGTAAAGCAATGCGACTGCCGGATCTTGATTTAATTTCAACGTTCCAGCGGTAAAGCAATGCGACTGCCGGATCTTGATTTAATTTCAACGTTCCAGCGGTAGAGCAATGCGACTGCCGGATCTTGATTTAATTTCAACGTTCCAGCGGTAGAGCAATGCGACTGCCGGATCTTGATTTAATTTCAACGTTCCAGCGGTAGAGCAATGCGACTGCCGGATCTTGATTTTTATTTCAAAGTTCCAGCGGTAAAGCAATGCGACTGCCGGATCTTGATTTAATTTCAACGTTCCAGCGGTAAAGCAATGCGACTGCCGGATCTTGATTTAATTTCAACGTTCCAGCGGTAAAGCAATGCGACTGCCGGATCTTGATTTAATTTCAAAGTTCCAGCGGTAAAGCAATGCGACTGCCGGATCTTGATTTAATTTCAACGTTCCAGCGGTAAAGCAATGCGACTGCCGGATCTTGATTTAATTTCAACGTTCCAGCGGTAGAGCAATGCGACTGCCGGATCTTGATTTAATTTCAACGTTCCAGCGGTAGAGCAATGCGACTGCCGGATCTTGATTTAATTTCAACGTTCCAGCGGTAGAGCAATGCGACTGCCGGATCTTGATTTTTATTTCAAAGTTCCAGCGGTAAAGCAATGCGACTGCCGGATCTTGATTTAATTTCAAAGTTCCAGCGGTAAGGCAATGCGACTGCCGGATCTTTATTTAATGTCAAAGTTCCAACGGTAAAGCAATGCGACTGCCGGATCTTGATTTAATTTCAACGTTCCAGCGGTAGAGCAATGCGACTGCCGGATCTTGATTTTTATTTCAAAGTTCCAGCGGTAAAGCAATGCGACTGCCGGATCTTGATTTAATTTCAAAGTTCCAGCGCTAAAGCAATCCGACTGCCGGATCTTTATTTAATGTCAAAGTTCCAGCGATAAAGCAATGCGACTGCGGGATCTTGGTTTTTATTTCAAAGTTCCAACGGTAAAGCAATGCGACTGCCGGATCTTGATTTTATTTCAAAGTTCCAACGGTAAAGCAATGCGACTGCCGGATCTTGATTTTTATTTCAAAGTTCCAGCGGTAAAGCAATGCGACTGCCGGATCTTGATTTTATTTCAAAGTACCAACGGTGAAGCAATGCGACTGCGGGATCTTGGTTTTTATTTCAAAGTACCAACGGTAAAGCAATGCGACTGCCGGATCTTGATTTAATTTCAACGTTCCAGCGATAAAGCAATGCGACTGCGTGATCTTGGTTTTTATTTCAAAGTTCCAACGGTAAAGCAATGCGACTGCCGGATCTTGATTTAATTTCAACGTTCCAGCGGTTGAGCAATGCGACTGCCGGTTCTTGATTTAATTTCAAAGTTCCAGCGGTAGAGCAATGCGACTGCCGGATCTTGATTTAATTTCAACGTTCCAGCGGTACAGCAATGCGACTGCCGGATCTTGATTTTATTTCAAAGTTCCAACGGTAAAGCAATGCGACTGCCGGATCTTGATTTAATTTCAAAGTTCCAGCGGTAAAGCAATGCGACTGCCGGATCTTGATTTAATTTCAACGTTCCAGCGGTAGAGCAATGCGACTGCCGGATCTTGATTTAATTTCAAAGTACCAACGGTGAACGAATGCGACTGCCGGATCTTGATTTTATTTCAAAGTACCAACGATGAAGCAATGCGACTGCCGGATCTTGATTTAATTTCAACGTTCCAGCGGTAGAGCAATGCGACTGCCGGATCTTGATTTAATTTCAACGTTCCAGCGGTAGAGCAATGCGACTGCCGGATCTTGATTTTTATTTCAAAGTTCCAGCGGTAAAGCAATGCGACTGCCGGATCTTGATTTAATTTCAAAGTTCCAGCGGTAAGGCAATGCGACTGCCGGATCTTTATTTAATGTCAAAGTTCCAGCGATAAAGCAATGCGACTGCGGGATCTTGGTTTTTATTTCAAAGTTCCAACGGTAAAGCAATGCGACTGCCGGATCTTGATTTAATTTCAAAGTACCAACGGTGAAGCAATGCGACTGCCGGATCTTGATTTTTATTTCAAAGTTCCAGCGCTAAAGCAATCCGACTGCCGGATCTTGGTTTCTATTTCAAAGTTCCAGCGGTAAAGCAATGCGACTGCCGGATCTTGATTTTTATTTCAAAGTTCCAGCGGTAAAGCAATGCGACTGCCGGATCTTGATTTTATTTCAAAGTACCAACGGTGAAGCAATGCGACTGCCGGATCTCGATTTTATTTTAAAGTACCAACGATGAAGCAATGCGACTGCCGGATCTTGATTTTTATTTCAAAGTTCCAGCGCTAAAGCAATCCGACTGCCGGATCTTGGTTTCTATTTCAAAGTTCCAGCGATAAAGCAATGCGACTGCGGGATCTTGGTTTTTATTTCAAAGTTCCAACTGTAAAGCAATGCGACTGCCGGATCTTGATTTTATTTCAAAGTACCAACGGTGAAGCAATGCGACTGCCGGATCTTGATTTTATTTAAAAGTACCAACGATGAAGCAATGCGACTGCAGGATCTTGATTTTTATTTCAAAGTTCCAGCGCTAAAGCAATCCGACTGCCGGATCTTGGTTTCTATTTCAAAGTTCCAGCGATAAAGCAATGCGACTGCGGGATCTTGATTTTATTTCAAAGTTCCAACGGTAAAGCAATGCGACTGCCGGATCTTGATTTTATTTCAAAGTTCCAACGGTAAAGCAATGCGACTGCCGGATCTTGATTTTATTTCAAAGTACCAACGGTGAAGCAATGCGACTGCCGGATCTTGATTTTTATTTCAAAGTTCCAGCGGTAAAGCAATGCGACTGCCGGATCTTGATTTTATTTCAAAGTACCAACGGTGAAGCAATGCGACTGCCGGATCTTGATTTTTATTTCAAAGTTCCAGCGGTAAAGCAATGCGACTGCCGGATCTTGATTTTATTTCAAAGTACCAACGGTGAAGCAATGCGACTGCCGGATCTTGATTTAATTTCAAAGTTCCAGCGGTAAAGCAATGCGACTGCCGGATCTTGATTTAATTTCAACGTTCCAGCGGTAAAGCAATGCGACTGCCGGATCTTGATTTTATTTCAAAGTACCAACGGTGAAGCAATGCGACTGCCGGATCTTGATTTTTATTTCAAAGTTCCAGCGGTAAAGCAATGCGACTGCCGGATCTTGATTTTATTTCAAAGTACCAACGGTGAAGCAATGCGACTGCCGGATCTTGATTTAATTTCAAAGTTCCAGCGGTAAAGCAATGCGACTGCCGGATCTTGATTTAATTTCAACGTTCCAGCGGTAAAGCAATGCGACTGCCGGATCTTGATTTTATTTCAAAGTACCAGCGATGAAGCAATGCGACTGCCGGATCTTGATTTAATTTCAACGTTCCAGCGGTAGAGCAATGCGACTGCCGGATCTTGATTTAATTTCAACGTTCCAGCGGTAGAGCAATGCGACTGCCGGATCTTGATTTTTATTTCAAAGTTCCAGCGGTAAAGCAATGCGACTGCCGGATCTTGATTTAATTTCAAAGTTCCAGCGGTAAGGCAATGCGACTGCCGGATCTTTATTTAATGTCAAAGTTCCAGCGATAAAGCAATGCGACTGCCGGATCTTGATTTTTATTTCAAAGTTCCAGCGGTAAAGCAATGCGACTGCCGGATCTTGATTTTATTTCAAAGTACCAACGGTGAAGCAATGCGACTGCCGGATCTCGATTTTATTTTAAAGTACCAACGATGAAGCAATGCGACTGCCGGATCTTGATTTTTATTTCAAAGTTCCAGCGCTAAAGCAATCCGACTGCCGGATCTTGGTTTCTATTTCAAAGTTCCAGCGATAAAGCAATGCGACTGCGGGATCTTGGTTTTTATTTCAAAGTTCCAACTGTAAAGCAATGCGACTGCCGGATCTTGATTTTATTTCAAAGTACCAACGGTGAAGCAATGCGACTGCCGGATCTTGATTTTATTTAAAAGTACCAACGATGAAGCAATGCGACTGCCGGATCTTGATTTTTATTTCAAAGTTCCAGCGCTAAAGCAATCCGACTGCCGGATCTTGGTTTCTATTTCAAAGTTCCAGCGATAAAGCAATGCGACTGCGGGATCTTGGTTTTTATTTCAAAGTTCCAACGGTAAAGCAATGCGACTGCCGGATCTTGATTTTATTTCAAAGTTCCAACGGTAAAGCAATGCGACTGCCGGATCTTGATTTTATTTCAAAGTTCCAACGGTAAAGCAATGCGACTGCCGGATCTTGATTTTATTTCAAAGTACCAACGGTGAAGCAATGCGACTGCCGGATCTTGATTTTTATTTCAAAGTTCCAGCGGTAAAGCAATGCGACTGCCGGATCTTGATTTTATTTCAAAGTACCAACGGTGAAGCAATGCGACTGCCGGATCTTGATTTTTATTTCAAAGTTCCAGCGGTAAAGCAATGCGACTGCCGGATCTTGATTTTATTTCAAAGTACCAACGGTGAAGCAATGCGACTGCCGGATCTTGATTTAATTTCAAAGTTCCAGCGGTAAAGCAATGCGACTGCCGGATCTTGATTTAATTTCAACGTTCCAGCGGTAAAGCAATGCGACTGCCGGATCTTGATTTTATTTCAAAGTACCAACGGTGAAGCAATGCGACTGCCGGATCTTGATTTTTATTTCAAAGTTCCAGCGGTAAAGCAATGCGACTGCCGGATCTTGATTTTATTTCAAAGTACCAACGGTGAAGCAATGCGACTGCCGGATCTTGATTTAATTTCAAAGTTCCAGCGGTAAAGCAATGCGACTGCCGGATCTTGATTTAATTTCAACGTTCCAGCGGTAAAGCAATGCGACTGCCGGATCTTGATTTTATTTCAAAGTACCAGCGATGAAGCAATGCGACTGCCGGATCTTGATTTAATTTCAACGTTCCAGCGGTAGAGCAATGCGACTGCCGGATCTTGATTTAATTTCAACGTTCCAGCGGTAGAGCAATGCGACTGCCGGATCTTGATTTTTATTTCAAAGTTCCAGCGGTAAAGCAATGCGACTGCCGGATCTTGATTTAATTTCAAAGTTCCAGCGGTAAGGCAATGCGACTGCCGGATCTTTATTTAATGTCAAAGTTCCAGCGATAAAGCAATGCGACTGCGGGATCTTGGTTTTTATTTCAAAGTTCCAACGGTAAAGCAATGCGACTGCCGGATCTTGATTTAATTTCAACGTTCCAGCGGTAAAGCAATGCGACTGCCGGATCTTGATTTTATTTCAAAGTACCAACGGTGAAGCAATGCGACTGCGAGATCTTGGTTTTTATTTCAAAGTTCCAGCGGTAGAGCAATGCGACTGCCGGATCTTGATTTAATTTCAACGTTCCAGCGGTAGAGCAATGCGACTGCCGGATCTTGATTTTTATTTCAAAGTTCCAGCGGTAAAGCAATGCGACTGCCGGATCTTGATTTAATTTCAAAGTTCCAGCGGTAAGGCAATGCGACTGCCGGATCTTTATTTAATGTCAAAGTTCCAGCGATAAAGCAATGCGACTGCGGGATCTTGGTTTTTATTTCAAAGTTCCAACGGTAAAGCAATGCGACTGCCGGATCTTGATTTAATTTCAAAGTACCAACGGTGAAGCAATGCGACTGCCGGATCTTGATTTTTATTTCAAAGTTCCAGCGCTAAAGCAATCCGACTGCCGGATCTTGGTTTCTATTTCAAAGTTCCAGCGGTAAAGCAATGCGACTGCCGGATCTTGATTTTTATTTCAAAGTTCCAGCGGTAAAGCAATGCGACTGCCGGATCTTGATTTTATTTCAAAGTACCAACGGTGAAGCAATGCGACTGCCGGATCTCGATTTTATTTTAAAGTACCAACGATGAAGCAATGCGACTGCCGGATCTTGATTTTTATTTCAAAGTTCCAGCGCTAAAGCAATCCGACTGCCGGATCTTGGTTTCTATTTCAAAGTTCCAGCGATAGAGCAATGCGACTGCGGGATCTTGGTTTTTATTTCAAAGTTCCAACTGTAAAGCAATGCGACTGCCGGATCTTGATTTTATTTCAAAGTATCAACGGTGAAGCAATGCGACTGCCGGATCTTGATTTTATTTAAAAGTACCAACGATGAAGCAATGCGACTGCCGGATCTTGATTTTTATTTCAAAGTTCCAGCGCTAAAGCAATCCGACTGCCGGATCTTGGTTTCTATTTCAAAGTTCCAGCGATAAAGCAATGCGACTGCGGGATCTTGGTTTTTATTTCAAAGTTCCAACGGTAAAGCAATGCGACTGCCGGATCTTGATTTTATTTCAAAGTTCCAACGGTAAAGCAATGCGACTGCCGGATCTTGATTTTATTTCAAAGTTCCAACGGTAAAGCAATGCGACTGCCGGATCTTGATTTTATTTCAAAGTACCAACGGTGAAGCAATGCGACTGCCGGATCTTGATTTTTATTTCAAAGTTCCAGCGGTAAAGCAATGCGACTGCCGGATCTTGATTTTATTTCAAAGTACCAACGGTGAAGCAATGCGACTGCCGGATCTTGATTTAATTTCAAAGTTCCAGCGGTAAAGCAATGCGACTGCCGGATCTTGATTTAATTTCAACGTTCCAGCGGTAAAGCAATGCGACTGCCGGATCTTGATTTAATTTCAACGTTCCAGCGGTAAAGCAATGCGACTGCCGGATGTTGATTTAATTTCAAAGTTCCAGCGGTAAAGCAATGCGACTGCCGGATCTTGGTTTCTATTTCAAAGTTCCAGCGGTAAAGCAATGCGACTGCCGGATCTTGATTTTATTTCAAAGTACCAACGATGAAGCAATGCGACTGCCGGATCTTGATTTTATTTCAAAGTACCAACGGTGAAGCAATGCGACTGCCGGATCTTGATTTTATTTCAAAGTACCAACGATGAAGCAATGCGACTGCCGATCTTGATTTAATTTCAACGTTCCAGCGGTAAAGCAATGCGACTGCCGGATCTTGATTTAATTTCAACGTTCCAGCGGTAAAGCAATGCGACTGCCGGATGTTGATTTAATTTCAAAGTTCCAGCGGTAAAGCAATGCGACTGCCGGATCTTGGTTTCTATTTCAAAGTTCCAGCGGCAAAGCAATGCGACTGCCGGATCTTGATTTTATTTCAAAGTACCAACGGTGAAGCAATGCGACTGCCGGATCTTGATTTTATTTCAAAGTACCAACGATGAAGCAATGCGACTGCCGGATCTTGATTTTATTTCAAAGTACCAACGGTGAAGCAATGCGACTGCCGGATCTTGATTTTATTTCAAAGTACCAACGATGAAGCAATGCGACTGCCGATCTTGATTTAATTTCAACGTTCCAGCGGTAGAGCAATGCGACTGCCGGATCTTGATTTAATTTCAACGTTCCAGCGGTAGAGCAATGCGACTGCCGGATCTTGATTTTTATTTCAAAGTTCCAGCGGTAAAAGAATGCGACTGCCGGATCTTGATTTAATTTCAAAGTTCCAGCGGTAAGGCAATGCGACTGCCGGATCTTTATTTAATGTCAAAGTTCCAGCGATAAAGCAATGCGACTGCGGGATCTTGGTTTTTATTTCAAAGTTCCAACGGTAAAGCAATGCGACTGCCGGATCTTGATTTTATTTCAAAGTACCAACGGTGAAGCAATGCGACTGCCGGATCTTGATTTTATTTCAAAGTACCAACGATGAAGCAATGCGACTGCCGGATCTTGATTTTTATTTCAAAGTTCCAGCGCAAAAGCAATGCGACTGCCGGATCTTGGTTTCTATTTCAAAGTTCCAGCGGTAAAGCAATGCGACTGCCGGATCTTGATTTTATTTCAAAGTACCAACGGTGAAGCAATGCGACGGCCGGATCTTGATTTTAATTTCAAAGTTCCAGCGGTAAAGCAATGCGACTGCCGGATCTTGATTTAATTTCAACGTTCCAGCGGTAGAGCAATGCGACTGCCGGATCTTGATTTAATTTCAAAGTTCCAACGATAAAGCAATGCGACTGCGGGATCTTGGTTTCTATTTCAAAGTTCAAGCGGTAAAGCAATGCGACTGCCGGATCTTGATTTTTATTTCAAAGTTCCAGCGGTAAAGCAATGCGACTGCCGGATCTTGATTTTATTTCAAAGTACCAACGGTGAAGCAATGCGACTGCCGGATCTTGATTTAATTTCAAAGTTCCAGCGGTAAAGCAATGCGACTGCCGGATCATGATTTAATTTCAACGTTCCAGCGGTAGAGCAATGCGACTGCCGGATCTTGATTTAATTTCAAAGTTCCAACGATAAAGCAATGCGACTGCGGGATCTTGGTTTCTATTTCAAAGTTCCAGCGGTAAAGCAATGCGACTGCCGGATCTTGATTTTTATTTCAAAGTTCCAGCGGTAAAGCAATGCGACTGCCGGATCTTGATTTTATTTCAAAGTACCAACGGTGAAGCAATGCGACTGCCGGATCTTGATTTTATTTCAAAGTACCAACGATGAAGCAATGCGACTGCCGGATCTTGATTTAATTTCAACGTTCCAGCGGTAGAGCAATGCGACTGCCGGATCTTGATTTTATTTCAAAGTACCAACGGTAGAGCAATGCGACTGCCGGATCTTGATTTTTATTTCAAAGTTCCAGCGGTAAAGCAATGCGACTGCCGGATCTTGATTTAATTTCAAAGTTCCAGCGGTAAGGCAATGCGACTGCCAGATCTTTATTTAATGTCAAAGTTCCAGCGATAAAGCAATGCGACTGCGGGATCTTGGTTTTTATTTCAAAGTTCCAGCGCTAAAGCAATCCGACTGCCGGATCTTGGTTTCTATTTCAAAGTTCCAGCGGTAAAGCAATGCGACTGTCGGATCTTGATTTTTATTTCAAAGTTCCAGCGGTAAAGCAATACGACTGCCGGATCTTGATTTTATTTCAAAGTACCAACGGTGAAGCAATGCGACTGCGAGATCTTGGTTTTTATTTCAAAGTTCCAGCGGTAAAGCAATGCGACTGCCGGATCTTGATTTTATTTCAAAGTACCAACGGTGAAGCAATGCGACTGCCGGATCTTGATTTTTATTTCAAAGTTCCAGCGCTAAAGCAATCCGACTGCCGGATCTTGGTTTCTATTTCAAAGTTCCAGCGGTAAAGCAATGCGACTGTCGGATCTTGATTTTTATTTCAAAGTTCCAACGGTAAAGCAATGCGACTGCCGGATCTTGATTTTATTTCAAAGTACCAACGGTGAAGCAATGCGACTGCGAGATCTTGGTTTTTATTTCAAAGTTCCAGCGGTAAAGCAATGCGACTGCCGGATCTTGATTTAATTTCAACGTTCCAGCGGTAAAGCAATGCGACTGCCGGATCTTGATTTAATTTCAAAGTTCCAGCGGTAAAGCAATGCGACTGCCGGATGTTGATTTTATTTCAAAGTACCAACGGTGAAGCAATGCGACAGCGGGATCTTGGTTTTTATTTCAAAGTTCCAGCGGTAAAGCAATGCGACTGCCGGATCTTGATTTTTATTTCAAAGTTCCAGCGGTAAAGCAATGCGACTGCCGGATCTTGATTTTTATTTCAAAGTTCCAGCGCTAAAGCAATCCGACTGCCGGATCTTGGTTTCTATTTCAAAGTTCCAGCGGTAAAGCAATGCGACTGTCGGATCTTGATTTTTATTTCAAAGTTCCAACGGTAAAGCAATGCGACTGCCGGATCTTGATTTTATTTCAAAGTACCAACGGTGAAGCAATGCGACTGCGGGATCTTGGTTTTTATTTCAAAGTTCCAGCGGTAAAGCAATGCGACTGCCGGATCTTGATTTAATTTCAACGTTCCAGCGGTAAAGCAATGCGACTGCCGGATCTTGATTTAATTTCAACGTTCCAGCGGTAAAGCAATGCGACTGCCGGATGTTGATTTTATTTCAAAGTACCAACGGTGAAGCAATGCGACAGCGGGATCTTGGTTTTTATTTCAAAGTTCCAGCGGTAAAGCAATGCGACTGCCGGATCTTGATTTTTATTTCAAAGTTCCAGCGGTAAAGCAATGGGACTGCCGGATCTTGGTTTCTATTTCAAAGTTCCAGCGGTAAAGCAATGCGACTGCCGGATCTTGGTTTCTATTTCAAAGTTCCAGCGGTAAAGCAATGCGACTGCCGGATCTTGATTTTTATTTCAAAGTTCCAGCGGTAAAGCAATGCGACTGCGGGATCTTGGTTTTTATTTCAAAGTTCCAACGGTAAAGCAATGCGACTGCCGGATCTTGATTTAATTTCAACGTTCCAGCGGTAAAGCAATGCGACTGCCGGATCTTGGTTTTTATTTCCAAGTTCCAACGGTAAAGCAATGCGACTGCCGGATCTTGATTTTATTTCAAAGTACCAACGGTGAAGCAATGCGACTGCGGGATCTTGGTTTTTATTTCAAAGTTCCAGCGGTAAAGCAATGCGACTGCCGGATCTTGATTTAATTTCAACGTTCCAGCGGTAAAGCAATGCGACTGCCGGATCTTGATTTAATTTCAACGTTCCAGCGGTAGAGCAATGCGACTGCCGGATCTTGATTTAATTTCAACGTTCCAGCGGTAGAGCAATGCGACTGCCGGATCTTGATTTAATTTCAACGTTCCAGCGGTAGAGCAATGCGACTGCCGGATCTTGATTTTTATTTCAAAGTTCCAGCGGTAAAGCAATGCGACTGCCGGATCTTGATTTAATTTCAACGTTCCAGCGGTAAAGCAATGCGACTGCCGGATCTTGATTTAATTTCAACGTTCCAGCGGTAAAGCAATGCGACTGCCGGATCTTGATTTAATTTCAAAGTTCCAGCGGTAAAGCAATGCGACTGCCGGATCTTGATTTAATTTCAACGTTCCAGCGGTAAAGCAATGCGACTGCCGGATCTTGATTTAATTTCAACGTTCCAGCGGTAGAGCAATGCGACTGCCGGATCTTGATTTAATTTCAACGTTCCAGCGGTAGAGCAATGCGACTGCCGGATCTTGATTTAATTTCAACGTTCCAGCGGTAGAGCAATGCGACTGCCGGATCTTGATTTTTATTTCAAAGTTCCAGCGGTAAAGCAATGCGACTGCCGGATCTTGATTTAATTTCAAAGTTCCAGCGGTAAGGCAATGCGACTGCCGGATCTTTATTTAATGTCAAAGTTCCAACGGTAAAGCAATGCGACTGCCGGATCTTGATTTAATTTCAACGTTCCAGCGGTAGAGCAATGCGACTGCCGGATCTTGATTTTTATTTCAAAGTTCCAGCGGTAAAGCAATGCGACTGCCGGATCTTGATTTAATTTCAAAGTTCCAGCGCTAAAGCAATCCGACTGCCGGATCTTTATTTAATGTCAAAGTTCCAGCGATAAAGCAATGCGACTGCGGGATCTTGGTTTTTATTTCAAAGTTCCAACGGTAAAGCAATGCGACTGCCGGATCTTGATTTTATTTCAAAGTTCCAACGGTAAAGCAATGCGACTGCCGGATCTTGATTTTTATTTCAAAGTTCCAGCGGTAAAGCAATGCGACTGCCGGATCTTGATTTTATTTCAAAGTACCAACGGTGAAGCAATGCGACTGCGGGATCTTGGTTTTTATTTCAAAGTACCAACGGTAAAGCAATGCGACTGCCGGATCTTGATTTAATTTCAACGTTCCAGCGATAAAGCAATGCGACTGCGTGATCTTGGTTTTTATTTCAAAGTTCCAACGGTAAAGCAATGCGACTGCCGGATCTTGATTTAATTTCAACGTTCCAGCGGTTGAGCAATGCGACTGCCGGTTCTTGATTTAATTTCAAAGTTCCAGCGGTAGAGCAATGCGACTGCCGGATCTTGATTTAATTTCAACGTTCCAGCGGTACAGCAATGCGACTGCCGGATCTTGATTTTATTTCAAAGTTCCAACGGTAAAGCAATGCGACTGCCGGATCTTGATTTAATTTCAAAGTTCCAGCGGTAAAGCAATGCGACTGCCGGATCTTGATTTAATTTCAACGTTCCAGCGGTAGAGCAATGCGACTGCCGGATCTTGATTTAATTTCAAAGTACCAACGGTGAACGAATGCGACTGCCGGATCTTGATTTTATTTCAAAGTACCAACGATGAAGCAATGCGACTGCCGGATCTTGATTTAATTTCAACGTTCCAGCGGTAGAGCAATGCGACTGCCGGATCTTGATTTAATTTCAACGTTCCAGCGGTAGAGCAATGCGACTGCCGGATCTTGATTTTTATTTCAAAGTTCCAGCGGTAAAGCAATGCGACTGCCGGATCTTGATTTAATTTCAAAGTTCCAGCGGTAAGGCAATGCGACTGCCGGATCTTTATTTAATGTCAAAGTTCCAGCGATAAAGCAATGCGACTGCGGGATCTTGGTTTTTATTTCAAAGTTCCAACGGTAAAGCAATGCGACTGCCGGATCTTGATTTAATTTCAAAGTACCAACGGTGAAGCAATGCGACTGCCGGATCTTGATTTTTATTTCAAAGTTCCAGCGCTAAAGCAATCCGACTGCCGGATCTTGGTTTCTATTTCAAAGTTCCAGCGGTAAAGCAATGCGACTGCCGGATCTTGATTTTTATTTCAAAGTTCCAGCGGTAAAGCAATGCGACTGCCGGATCTTGATTTTATTTCAAAGTACCAACGGTGAAGCAATGCGACTGCCGGATCTCGATTTTATTTTAAAGTACCAACGATGAAGCAATGCGACTGCCGGATCTTGATTTTTATTTCAAAGTTCCAGCGATAAAGCAATGCGACTGCGGGATCTTGGTTTTTATTTCAAAGTTCCAACTGTAAAGCAATGCGACTGCCGGATCTTTATTTAATGTCAAAGTTCCAGCGATAAAGCAATGCGACTGCGGGATCTTGGTTTTTATTTCAAAGTTCCAACGGTAAAGCAATGCGACTGCCGGATCTTGATTTAATTTCAAAGTACCAACGGTGAAGCAATGCGACTGCCGGATCTTGATTTTTATTTCAAAGTTCCAGCGGTAAAGCAATGCGACTGCCGGATCTTGATTTTTATTTCAAAGTTCCAGCGATAAAGCAATGCGACTGCGGGATCTTGGTTTTTATTTCAAAGTTCCAACTGTAAAGCAATGCGACTGCCGGATCTTGATTTTATTTCAAAGTACCAACGGTGAAGCAATGCGACTGCCGGATCTTGATTTTATTTAAAAGTACCAACGATGAAGCAATGCGACTGCCGGATCTTGATTTTTATTTCAAAGTTCCAGCGCTAAAGCAATCCGACTGCCGGATCTTGGTTTCTATTTCAAAGTTCCAGCGATAAAGCAATGCGACTGCGGGATCTTGGTTTTTATTTCAAAGTTCCAACGGTAAAGCAATGCGACTGCCGGATCTTGATTTTATTTCAAAGTTCCAACGGTAAAGCAATGCGACTGCCGGATCTTGATTTTATTTCAAAGTTCCAACGGTAAAGCAATGCGACTGCCGGATCTTGATTTTATTTCAAAGTACCAACGGTGAAGCAATGCGACTGCCGGATCTTGATTTTTATTTCAAAGTTCCAGCGGTAAAGCAATGCGACTGCCGGATCTTGATTTTATTTCAAAGTACCAACGGTGAAGCAATGCGACTGCCGGATCTTGATTTTTATTTCAAAGTTCCAGCGGTAAAGCAATGCGACTGCCGGATCTTGATTTTATTTCAAAGTACCAACGGTGAAGCAATGCGACTGCCGGATCTTGATTTAATTTCAAAGTTCCAGCGGTAAAGCAATGCGACTGCCGGATCTTGATTTAATTTCAACGTTCCAGCGGTAAAGCAATGCGACTGCCGGATCTTGATTTTATTTCAAAGTACCAACGGTGAAGCAATGCGACTGCCGGATCTTGATTTTTATTTCAAGGTTCCAGCGGTAAAGCAATGCGACTGCCGGATCTTGATTTTATTTCAAAGTACCAACGGTGAAGCAATGCGACTGCCGGATCTTGATTTAATTTCAAAGTTCCAGCGGTAAAGCAATGCGACTGCCGGATCTTGATTTAATTTCAACGTTCCAGCGGTAAAGCAATGCGACTGCCGGATCTTGATTTTATTTCAAAGTACCAGCGATGAAGCAATGCGACTGCCGATCTTGATTTAATTTCAACGTTCCAGCGGTAGAGCAATGCGACTGCCGGATCTTGATTTAATTTCAACGTTCCAGCGGTAGAGCAATGCGACTGCCGGATCTTGATTTTTATTTCAAAGTTCCAGCGGTAAAAGAATGCGACTGCCGGATCTTGATTTAATTTCAAAGTTCCAGCGGTAAGGCAATGCGACTGCCGGATCTTTATTTAATGTCAAAGTTCCAGCGATAAAGCAATGCGACTGCGGGATCTTGGTTTTTATTTCAAAGTTCCAACGGTAAAGCAATGCGACTGCCGGATCTTGATTTTATTTCAAAGTACCAACGGTGAAGCAATGCGACTGCCGGATCTTGATTTTATTTCAAAGTACCAACGATGAAGCAATGCGACTGCCGGATCTTGATTTTTATTTCAAAGTTCCAGCGCTAAAGCAATGCGACTGCCGGATCTTGGTTTCTATTTCAAAGTTCCAGCGGTAAAGCAATGCGACTGCCGGATCTTGATTTTATTTCAAAGTACCAACGGTGAAGCAATGCGACTGCCGGATCTTGATTTAATTTCAAAGTTCCAGCGGTAAAGCAATGCGACTGCCGGATCTTGATTTAATTTCAACGTTCCAGCGGTAGAGCAATGCGACTGCCGGATCTTGATTTAATTTCAAAGTTCCAACGATAAAGCAATGCGACTGCGGGATCTTGGTTTCTATTTCAAAGTTCAAGCGGTAAAGCAATGCGACTGCCGGATCTTGATTTTTATTTCAAAGTTCCAGCGGTAAAGCAATGCGACTGCCGGATCTTGATTTTATTTCAAAGTACCAACGGTGAAGCAATGCGACTGCCGGATCTTGATTTAATTTCAAAGTTCCAGCGGTAAAGCAATGCGACTGCCGGATCATGATTTAATTTCAACGTTCCAGCGGTAGAGCAATGCGACTGCCGGATCTTGATTTAATTTCAAAGTTCCAACGATAAAGCAATGCGACTGCGGGATCTTGGTTTCTATTTCAAAGTTCCAGCGGTAAAGCAATGCGACTGCCGGATCTTGATTTTTATTTCAAAGTTCCAGCGGTAAAGCAATGCGACTGCCGGATCTTGATTTTATTTCAAAGTACCAACGGTGAAGCAATGCGACTGCCGGATCTTGATTTTATTTCAAAGTACCAACGATGAAGCAATGCGACTGCCGGATCTTGATTTAATTTCAACGTTCCAGCGGTAGAGCAATGCGACTGCCGGATCTTGATTTTATTTCAAAGTACCAACGGTAGAGCAATGCGACTGCCGGATCTTGATTTTTATTTCAAAGTTCCAGCGGTAAAGCAATGCGACTGCCGGATCTTGATTTAATTTCAAAGTTCCAGCGGTAAGGCAATGCGACTGCCAGATCTTTATTTAATGTCAAAGTTCCAGCGATAAAGCAATGCGACTGCGGGATCTTGGTTTTTATTTCAAAGTTCCAACGGTAAAGCAATGCGACTGCCGGATCTTGATTTTATTTCAAAGTACCAACGGTGAAGCAATGCGACTGCCTGATCTTGATTTTTATTTCAAAGTTCCAGCGCTAAAGCAATCCGACTGCCGGATCTTGGTTTCTATTTCAAAGTTCCAGCGGTAAAGCAATGCGACTGTCGGATCTTGATTTTTATTTCAAAGTTCCAGCGGTAAAGCAATACGACTGCCTGATCTTGATTTTATTTCAAAGTACCAACGGTGAAGCAATGCGACTGCGAGATCTTGGTTTTTATTTCAAAGTTCCAGCGGTAAAGCAATGCGACTGCCGGATCTTGATTTTATTTCAAAGTACCAACGGTGAAGCAATGCGACTGCCGGATCTTGATTTTTATTTCAAAGTTCCAGCGCTAAAGCAATCCGACTGCCGGATCTTGGTTTCTATTTCAAAGTTCCAGCGGTAAAGCAATGCGACTGTCGGATCTTGATTTTTATTTCAAAGTTCCAACGGTAAAGCAATGCGACTGCCGGATCTTGATTTTATTTCAAAGTACCAACGGTGAAGCAATGCGACTGCGAGATCTTGGTTTTTATTTCAAAGTTCCAGCGGTAAAGCAATGCGACTGCCGGATCTTGATTTTATTTCAAAGTACCAACGGTGAAGCAATGCGACTGCCGGATCTTGATTTTTATTTCAAAGTTCCAGCGCTAAAGCAATGCGACTGCCGGATGTTGATTTTATTTCAAAGTACCAACGGTGAAGCAATGCGACAGCGGGATCTTGGTTTTTATTTCAAAGTTCCAGCGGTAAAGCAATGCGACTGCCGGATCTTGATTTTTATTTCAAAGTTCCAGCGGTAAAGCAATGCGACTGCCGGATCTTGGTTTCTATTTCAAAGTTCCAGCGGTAAAGCAATGCGACTGCCGGATCTTGGTTTCTATTTCAAAGTTCCAGCGGTAAAGCAATGCGACTGCCGGATCTTGATTTTTATTTCAAAGTTCAAGCGGTAAAGCAATGCGACTGCGGGATCTTGGTTTTTATTTCAAAGTTCCAACGGTAAAGCAATGCGACTGCCGGATCTTGATTTAATTTCAACGTTCCAGCGGTAAAGCAATGCGACTGCCGGATCTTGGTTTTTATTTCCAAGTTCCAACGGTAAAGCAATGCGACTGCCGGATCTTGATTTTATTTCAAAGTACCAACGGTGAAGCAATGCGACTGCGGGATATTGGTTTTTATTTCAAAGTTCCAGCGGTAAAGCAATGCGACTGCCGGATCTTGATTTTTATTTCAAAGTTCCAGCGGTAAAGCAATGCGACTGCCGGATCTTGATTTAATTTCAACGTTCCAGCGGTAGAGCAATGCGACTGCCGGATCTTGATTTAATTTCAACGTTCCAGCGGTAGAGCAATGCGACTGCCGGATCTTGATTTTTATTTCAAAGTTCCAGCGGTAAAGCAATGCGACTGCCGGATCTTGATTTAATTTCAAAGTTCCAGCGGTAAGGCAATGCGACTGCCGGATCTTTATTTAATGTCAAAGTTCCAACGGTAAAGCAATGCGACTGCCGGATCTTGATTTAATTTCAACGTTCCAGCGGTAGAGCAATGCGACTGCCGGATCTTGATTTTTATTTCAAAGTTCCAGCGGTAAAGCAATGCGACTGCCGATCTTGATTTAATTTCAACGTTCCAGCGGTAGAGCAATGCGACTGCCGGATCTTGATTTAATTTCAACGTTCCAGCGGTAGAGCAATGCGACTGCCGGATCTTGATTTAATTTCAACGTTCCAGCGGTAGAGCAATGCGACTGCCGGATCTTGATTTTATTTCAAAGTACCAACGGTGAAGCAATGCGACTGCCGGATCTTGATTTTATTTCAAAGTACCAACGATGAAGCAATGCGACTGCCGATCTTGATTTAATTTCAACGTTCCAGCGGTAGAGCAATGCGACTGCCGGATCTTGATTTAATTTCAACGTTCCAGCGGTAGAGCAATGCGACTGCCGGATCTTGATTTTTATTTCAAAGTTCCAGCGGTAAAAGAATGCGACTGCCGGATCTTGATTTAATTTCAAAGTTCCAGCGGTAAGGCAATGCGACTGCCGGATCTTTATTTAATGTCAAAGTTCCAGCGATAAAGCAATGCGACTGCGGGATCTTGGTTTTTATTTCAAAGTTCCAACGGTAAAGCAATGCGACTGCCGGATCTTGATTTTATTTCAAAGTACCAACGGTGAAGCAATGCGACTGCCGGATCTTGATTTTTATTTCAAAGTTCCAGCGCTAAAGCAATGCGACTGCCGGATCTTGGTTTCTATTTCAAAGTTCCAGCGGTAAAGCAATGCGACTGCCGGATCTTGATTTTATTTCAAAGTACCAACGGTGAAGCAATGCGACTGCCGGATCTTGATTTTTATTTCAAAGTTCCAGCGGTAAAAGAATGCGACTGCCGGATCGTGATTTAATTTCAAAGTTCCAGCGGTAAGGCAATGCGACTGCCGGATCTTTATTTAATGTCAAAGTTCCAGCGATAAAGCAATGCGACTGCGGGATCTTGGTTTTTATTTCAAAGTTCCAACGGTAAAGCAATGCGACTGCCGGATCTTGATTTTATTTCAAAGTACCAACGGTGAAGCAATGCGACTGCCGGATCTTGATTTTTATTTCAAAGTTCCAGCGCTAAAGCAATGCGACTGCCGGATCTTGGTTTCTATTTCAAAGTTCCAGCGGTAAAGCAATGCGACTGCCGGATCTTGATTTAATTTCAAAGTTCCAACGATAAAGCAATGCGACTGCGGGATCTTGGTTTCTATTTCAAAGTTCAAGCGGTAAAGCAATGCGACTGCCGGATCTTGATTTTTATTTCAAAGTTCCAGCGGTAAAGCAATGCGACTGCCGGATCTTGATTTTATATCAAAGTACCAACGGTGAAGCAATGCGACTGCCGGATCTTGATTTAATTTCAAAGTTCCAGCGGTAAAGCAATGCGACTGCCGGATCATGATTTAATTTCAACGTTCCAGCGGTAGAGCAATGCGACTGCCGGATCTTGATTTAATTTCAAAGTTCCAACGATAAAGCAATGCGACTGCGGGATCTTGGTTTCTATTTCAAAGTTCCAGCGGTAAAGCAATGCGACTGCCGGATCTTGATTTTTATTTCAAAGTTCCAGCGGTAAAGCAATGCGACTGCCGGATCTTGATTTTATTTCAAAGTACCAACGGTGAAGCAATGCGACTGCCGGATCTTGATTTTATTTCAAAGTACCAACGATGAAGCAATGCGACTGCCGGATCTTGATTTAATTTCAACGTTCCAGCGGTAGAGCAATGCGACTGCCGGATCTTGATTTAATTTCAACGTTCCAGCGGTAGAGCAATGCGACTGCCGGATCTTGATTTTTATTTCAAAGTTCCAGCGGTAAAGCAATGCGACTGCCGGATCTTGATTTAATTTCAAAGTTCCAGCGGTAAGGCAATGCGACTGCCAGATCTTTATTTAATGTCAAAGTTCCAGCGATAAAGCAATGCGACTGCGGGATCTTGGTTTTTATTTCAAAGTTCCAACGGTAAAGCAATGCGACTGCCGGATCTTGATTTTATTTCAAAGTACCAACGGTGAAGCAATGCGACTGCCGGATCTTGATTTTTATTTCAAAGTTCCAGCGCTAAAGCAATCCGACTGCCGGATCTTGGTTTCTATTTCAAAGTTCCAGCGGTAAAGCAATGCGACTGTCGGATCTTGATTTTTATTTCAAAGTTCCAGCGGTAAAGCAATACGACTGCCGGATCTTGATTTTATTTCAAAGTACCAACGGTGAAGCAATGCGACTGCCGGATCTTGATTTTATTTTAAAGTACCAACGATGAAGCAATGCGACTGCCGGATCTTGATTTTTATTTCAAAGTTCCAGCGCTAAAGCAATGCGACTGCCGGATCTTGGTTTCTATTTCAAAGTTCCAGCGGTAAAGCAATGCGACTGCCGGATCTTGATTTAATTTCAACGTTCCAGCGGTAGAGCAATGCGACTGCCGGTTCTTGATTTAATTTCAACGTTCCAGCGGTAAAGCAATGCGACTGCCGGATCTTGATTTAATTTCAACGTTCCAGCGGTAAAGCAATGCGACTGCCGGATGTTGATTTTATTTCAAAGTACCAACGGTGAAGCAATGCGACAGCGGGATCTTGGTTTTTATTTCAAAGTTCCAGCGGTAAAGCAATGCGACTGCCGGATCATGATTTAATTTCAACGTTCCAGCGGTAGAGCAATGCGACTGCCGGATCTTGATTTAATTTCAAAGTTCCAACGATAAAGCAATGCGACTGCGGGATCTTGGTTTCTATTTCAAAGTTCCAGCGGTAAAGCAATGCGACTGCCGGATCTTGATTTTTATTTCAAAGTTCCAGCGGTAAAGCAATGCGACTGCCGGATCTTGATTTTATTTCAAAGTACCAACGGTGAAGCAATGCGACTGCCGGATCTTGATTTTATTTCAAAGTACCAACGATGAAGCAATGCGACTGCCGGATCTTGATTTAATTTCAACGTTCCAGCGGTAGAGCAATGCGACTGCCGGATCTTGATTTTATTTCAAAGTACCAACGGTAGAGCAATGCGACTGCCGGATCTTGATTTTTATTTCAAAGTTCCAGCGGTAAAGCAATGCGACTGCCGGATCTTGATTTAATTTCAAAGTTCCAACGATAAAGCAATGCGACTGCGGGATCTTGGTTTCTATTTCAAAGTTCAAGCGGTAAAGCAATGCGACTGCCGGATCTTGGTTTTTATTTCAAAGTTCCAACGGTAAAGCAATCCGACTGCCGGATCTTGGTTTCTATTTCAAAGTTCCAGCGGTAAAGCAATGCGACTGTCGGATCTTGATTTTTATTTCAAAGTTCCAGCGGTAAAGCAATACGACTGCCGGATCTTGATTTTATTTCAAAGTACCAACGGTGAAGCAATGCGACTGCCGGATCTTGATTTTATTTTAAAGTACCAACGATGAAGCAATGCGACTGCCGGATCTTGATTTTTATTTCAAAGTTCCAGCGCTAAAGCAATGCGACTGCCGGATCTTGGTTTCTATTTCAAAGTTCCAGCGGTAAAGCAATGCGACTGCCGGATCTTGATTTAATTTCAACGTTCCAGCGGTAGAGCAATGCGACTGCCGGATCTTGATTTAATTTCAAAGTTCCAACGATAAAGCAATGCGACTGCGGGATCTTGGTTTCTATTTCAAAGTTCAAGCGGTAAAGCAATGCGACTGCCGGATCTTGATTTTTATTTCAAAGTTCCAGCGGTAAAGCAATGCGACTGCCGGATCTTGATTTTATTTCAAAGTACCAACGGTGAAGCAATGCGACTGCCGGATCTTGATTTAATTTCAAAGTTCCAGCGGTAAAGCAATGCGACTGCCGGATCATGATTTAATTTCAACGTTCCAGCGGTAGAGCAATGCGACTGCCGGATCTTGATTTAATTTCAAAGTTCCAACGATAAAGCAATGCGACTGCGGGATCTTGGTTTCTATTTCAAAGTTCCAGCGGTAAAGCAATGCGACTGCCGGATCTTGATTTTTATTTCAAAGTTCCAGCGGTAAAGCAATGCGACTGCCGGATCTTGATTTTATTTCAAAGTACCAACGGTGAAGCAATGCGACTGCCGGATCTTGATTTTATTTCAAAGTACCAACGATGAAGCAATGCGACTGCCGGATCTTGATTTAATTTCAACGTTCCAGCGGTAGAGCAATGCGACTGCCGGATCTTGATTTTATTTCAAAGTACCAACGGTAGAGCAATGCGACTGCCGGATCTTGATTTTTATTTCAAAGTTCCAGCGGTAAAGCAATGCGACTGCCGGATCTTGATTTAATTTCAAAGTTCCAGCGGTAAGGCAATGCGACTGCCAGATCTTTATTTAATGTCAAAGTTCCAGCGATAAAGCAATGCGACTACGGGATCTTGGTTTTTATTTCAAAGTTCCAACGGTAAAGCAATGCGACTGCCGGATCTTGATTTTATTTCAAAGTACCAACGGTGAAGCAATGCGACTGCCGGATCTTGATTTTTATTTCAAAGTTCCAGCGCTAAAGCAATCCGACTGCCGGATCTTGGTTTCTATTTCAAAGTTCCAGCGGTAAAGCAATGCGACTGTCGGATCTTGATTTTTATTTCAAAGTTCCAGCGGTAAAGCAATACGACTGCCGGATCTTGATTTTATTTCAAAGTACCAACGGTGAAGCAATGCGACTGCGAGATCTTGGTTTTTATTTCAAAGTTCCAGCGGTAAAGCAATGCGACTGCCGGATCTTGATTTTATTTCAAAGTACCAACGGTGAAGCAATGCGACTGCCGGATCTTGATTTTTATTTCAAAGTTCCAGCGCTAAAGCAATCCGACTGCCGGATCTTGGTTTCTATTTCAAAGTTCCAGCGGTAAAGCAATGCGACTGTCGGATCTTGATTTTTATTTCAAAGTTCCAACGGTAAAGCAATGCGACTGCCGGATCTTGATTTTATTTCAAAGTACCAACGGTGAAGCAATGCGACTGCGAGATCTTGGTTTTTATTTCAAAGTTCCAGCGGTAAAGCAATGCGACTGCCGGATCTTGATTTTATTTCAAAGTACCAACGGTGAAGCAATGCGACTGCCGGATCTTGATTTTTATTTCAAAGTTCCAGCGCTAAAGCAATGCGACTGCCGGATGTTGATTTTATTTCAAAGTACCAACGGTGAAGCAATGCGACAGCGGGATCTTGGTTTTTATTTCAAAGTTCCAGCGGTAAAGCAATGCGACTGCCGGATCTTGATTTTTATTTCAAAGTTCCAGCGGTAAAGCAATGCGACTGCCGGATCTTGGTTTCTATTTCAAAGTTCCAGCGGTAAAGCAATGCGACTGCCGGATCTTGGTTTCTATTTCAAAGTTCCAGCGGTAAAGCAATGCGACTGCCGGATCTTGATTTTTATTTCAAAGTTCCAGCGGTAAAGCAATGCGACTGCGGGATCTTGGTTTTTATTTCAAAGTTCCAACGGTAAAGCAATGCGACTGCCGGATCTTGATTTAATTTCAACGTTCCAGCGGTAAAGCAATGCGACTGCCGGATCTTGGTTTTTATTTCCAAGTTCCAACGGTAAAGCAATGCGACTGCCGGATCTTGATTTTATTTCAAAGTACCAACGGTGAAGCAATGCGACTGCGGGATCTTGGTTTTTATTTCAAAGTTCCAGCGGTAAAGCAATGCGACTGCCGGATCTTGATTTAATTTCAACGTTCCAGCGGTAAAGCAATGCGACTGCCGGATCTTGATTTAATTTCAACGTTCCAGCGGTAGAGCAATGCGACTGCCGGATCTTGATTTAATTTCAACGTTCCAGCGGTAGAGCAATGCGACTGCCGGATCTTGATTTAATTTCAACGTTCCAGCGGTAGAGCAATGCGACTGCCGGATCTTGATTTTTATTTCAAAGTTCCAGCGGTAAAGCAATGCGACTGCCGGATCTTGATTTAATTTCAAAGTTCCAGCGGTAAGGCAATGCGACTGCCGGATCTTTATTTAATGTCAAAGTTCCAACGGTAAAGCAATGCGACTGCCGGATCTTGATTTAATTTCAACGTTCCAGCGGTAGAGCAATGCGACTGCCGGATCTTGATTTTTATTTCAAAGTTCCAGCGGTAAAGCAATGCGACTGCCGGATCTTGATTTTATTTCAAAGTACCAACGATGAAGCAATGCGACTGCCGGATCTTGATTTTATTTCAAAGTACCAACGGTGAAGCAATGCGACTGCCGGATCTTGATTTTATTTCAAAGTACCAACGATGAAGCAATGCGACTGCCGATCTTGATTTAATTTCAACGTTCCAGCGGTAGAGCAATGCGACTGCCGGATCTTGATTTAAATTCAACGTTCCAGCGGTAGAGCAATGCGACTGCCGGATCTTGATTTTTATTTCAAAGTTCCAGCGGTAAAAGAATGCGACTGCCGGATCTTGATTTAATTTCAAAGTTCCAGCGGTAAGGCAATGCGACTGCCGGATCTTTATTTAATGTCAAAGTTCCAGCGATAAAGCAATGCGACTGCGGGATCTTGGTTTTTATTTCAAAGTTCCAACGGTAAAGCAATGCGACTGCCGGATCTTGATTTTATTTCAAAGTACCAACGGTGAAGCAATGCGACTGCCGGATCTTGATTTTTATTTCAAAGTTCCAGCGCTAAAGCAATGCGACTGCCGGATCTTGGTTTCTATTTCAAAGTTCCAGCGGTAAGGCAATGCGACTGCCGGATCTTTATTTAATGTCAAAGTTCCAGCGATAAAGCAATGCGACTGCGGGATCTTGGTTTTTATTTCAAAGTTCCAACGGTAAAGCAATGCGACTGCCGGATCTTGATTTTATTTCAAAGTACCAACGGTGAAGCAATGCGACTGCCGGATCTTGATTTTTATTTCAAAGTTCCAGCGCTAAAGCAATGCGACTGCCGGATCTTGGTTTCTATTTCAAAGTTCCAGCGGTAAAGCAATGCGACTGCCGGATCTTGATTTAATTTCAAAGTTCCAACGATAAAGCAATGCGACTGCGGGATCTTGGTTTCTCTTTCAAAGTTCAAGCGGTAAAGCAATGCGACTGCCGGATCTTGATTTTTATTTCAAAGTTCCAGCGGTAAAGCAATGCGACTGCCGGATCTTGATTTTATATCAAAGTACCAACGGTGAAGCAATGCGACTGCCGGATCTTGATTTAATTTCAAAGTTCCAGCGGTAAAGCAATGCGACTGCCGGATCATGATTTAATTTCAACGTTCCAGCGGTAGAGCAATGCGACTGCCGGATCTTGATTTAATTTCAAAGTTCCAACGATAAAGCAATGCGACTGCGGGATCTTGGTTTCTATTTCAAAGTTCCAGCGGTAAAGCAATGCGACTGCCGGATCTTGATTTTTATTTCAAAGTTCCAGCGGTAAAGCAATGCGACTGCCGGATCTTGATTTTATTTCAAAGTACCAACGGTGAAGCAATGCGACTGCCGGATCTTGATTTTATTTCAAAGTACCAACGATGAAGCAATGCGACTGCCGGATCTTGATTTAATTTCAACGTTCCAGCGGTAGAGCAATGCGACTGCCGGATCTTGATTTAATTTCAACGTTCCAGCGGTAGAGCAATGCGACTGCCGGATCTTGATTTTTATTTCAAAGTTCCAGCGGTAAAGCAATGCGACTGCCGGATCTTGATTTAATTTCAAAGTTCCAGCGGTAAGGCAATGCGACTGCCAGATCTTTATTTAATGTCAAAGTTCCAGCGATAAAGCAATGCGACTGCGGGATCTTGGTTTTTATTTCAAAGTTCCAACGGTAAAGCAATGCGACTGCCGGATCTTGATTTTATTTCAAAGTACCAACGGTGAAGCAATGCGACTGCCGGATCTTGATTTTTATTTCAAAGTTCCAGCGCTAAAGCAATCCGACTGCCGGATCTTGGTTTCTATTTCAAAGTTCCAGCGGTAAAGCAATGCGACTGTCGGATCTTGATTTTTATTTCAAAGTTCCAGCGGTAAAGCAATACGACTGCCGGATCTTGATTTTATTTCAAAGTACCAACGGTGAAGCAATGCGACTGCCGGATCTTGATTTTATTTTAAAGTACCAACGATGAAGCAATGCGACTGCCGGATCTTGATTTTTATTTCAAAGTTCCAGCGCTAAAGCAATGCGACTGCCGGATCTTGGTTTCTATTTCAAAGTTCCAGCGGTAAAGCAATGCGACTGCCGGATCTTGATTTAATTTCAACGTTCCAGCGGTAGAGCAATGCGACTGCCGGTTCTTGATTTAATTTCAACGTTCCAGCGGTAAAGCAATGCGACTGCCGGATCTTGATTTAATTTCAACGTTCCAGCGGTAAAGCAATGCGACTGCCGGATGTTGATTTTATTTCAAAGTACCAACGGTGAAGCAATGCGACAGCGGGATCTTGGTTTTTATTTCAAAGTTCCAGCGGTAAAGCAATGCGACTGCCGGATCTTGATTTTTATTTCAAAGTTCCAGCGGTAAAGCAATGCGACTGCCGGATCTTGGTTTCTATTTCAAAGTTCCAGCGGTAAAGCAATGCGACTGCCGGATCTTGATTTAATTTCAACGTTCCAGCGGTAGAGCAATGCGACTGCCGGATCTTGATTTAATTTCAACGTTCTAGTGGTAGAGCAATGCGACTGCCGGATCTTTATTTAATGTCAAAGTTCCAGCGATAAAGCAATGCGACTGCGTGATCTTGGTTTTTATTTCCAAGTTCCAACGGTAAAGCAATGCGACTGCCGGATCTTGATTTTATTTCAAAGTACCAACGGTGAAGCAATGCGACTGCGGGATCTTGGTTTTTATTTCAAAGTTCCAGCGGTAAAGCAATGCGACTGCCGGATCTTGATTTAATTTCAACGTTCCAGCGGTAAAGCAATGCGACTGCCGGATCTTGATTTAATTTCAACGTTCCAGCGGTAGAGCAATGCGACTGCCGGATCTTGATTTAATTTCAACGTTCCAGCGGTAGAGCAATGCGACTGCCGGATCTTGATTTTTATTTCAAAGTTCCAGCGGTAAAGCAATGCGACTGCCGGATCTTGATTTAATTTCAAAGTTCCAGCGGTAAGGCAATGCGACTGCCGGATCTTTATTTAATGTCAAAGTTCCAACGGTAAAGCAATGCGACTGCCGGATCTTGATTTTATTTCAAAGTACCAACGGTGAAGCAATGCGACTGCCGGATCTTGATTTTTATTTCAAAGTTCCAGCGCTAAAGCAATGCGACTGCCGGATCTTGGTTTCTATTTCAAAGTTCCAGCGGTAAAGCAATGCGACTGCCGGATCTTGATTTTTATTTCAAAGTTCCAGCGGTAAAGCAATGCGACTGCCGGATCTTGATTTTATTTCAAAGTACCAACGGTGAAGCAATGCGACTGGCGGATCTTGATTTTATTTCAAAGTACCAACGATGAAGCAATGCGACTGCCGGATCTTGATTTAATTTCAACGTTCCAGCGGTAGAGCAATGCGACTGCCGGATCTTGATTTAATTTCAACGTTCCAGCGGTAGAGCAATGCGACTGCCGGATCTTGATTTTTATTTCAAAGTTCCAGCGGTAAAGCAATGCGACTGCCGGATCTTGATTTAATTTCAAAGTTCCAGCGGTAAGGCAATGCGACTGCCGGATCTTTATTTAATGTCAAAGTTCCAGCGATAAAGCAATGCGACTGCGTGATCTTGGTTTTTATTTCAAAGTTCCAACGGTAAAGCAATGCGACTGCCGGATCTTGATTTTATTTCAAAGTACCAACGGTGAAGCAATGCGACTGCCGGATCTTGATTTTTATTTCAAAGTTCCAGCGCTAAAGCAATCCGACTGCCGGATCTTGGTTTCTATTTCAAAGTTCCAGCGGTAAAGCAATGCGACTGCCGGATCTTGATTTTTATTCCAAAGTTCCAGCGGTAAAGCAATGCGACCTCCGGATCTTGATTTTATTTCAAAGTACCAACGGTGAAGCAATGCGACAGCCGGATCTTGATTTTATTTTAAAGTACCAACGATGAAGCAATGCGACTGCCGGATCTTGATTTTTATTTCAAAGTTCCAGCGCTAAAGCAATGCGACTGCCGGATCTTGATTTAATTTCAACGTTCCAGCGGTAGAGCAATGCGACTGCCGGTTCTTGATTTTTATTTCAAAGTTCCAGCGGTAAAGCAATGCGACTGCCGGATCTTGATTTAATTTCAACGTTCCAGCGGTTGAGCAATGCGACTGCCGGTTCTTGATTTAATTTCAAAGTTCCAGCGGTAGAGCAATGCGACAGCGGGATCTTGGTTTTTATTTCAAAGTTCCAGCGGTAAAGCAATGCGACTGCCGGATCTTGATTTTTATTTCAAAGTTCCAGCGGTAAAGCAATGCGACTGCCGGATCTTGATTTAATTTCAACGTTCCAGCGGTAGAGCAATGCGACTGCCGGATCTTGATTTAATTTCAACGTTCTAGTGGTAGAGCAATGCGACTGCCGGATCTTTATTTAATGTCAAAGTTCCAGCGATAAAGCAATGCGACTGCGTGATCTTGGTTTTTATTTCAAAGTTCCAACGGTAAAGCAATGCGACTGCCGGATCTTGATTTTATTTCAAAGTACCAACGGTGAAGCAATGCGACTGCCGGATCTTGGTTTCTATTTCAAAGTTCCAGCGGTAAAGCAATGCGACTGCCGGATCTTGATTTTTATTTCAAAGTTCCAGCGGTAAAGCAATGCGACTGCGGGATCTTGGTTTTTATTTCAAAGTTCCAACGGTAAAGCAATGCGACTGCCGGATCTTGATTTAATTTCAACGTTCCAGCGGTAAAGCAATGCGACTGCCGGATCTTGGTTTTTATTTCCAAGTTCCAACGGTAAAGCAATCCGACTGCCGGATCTTGATTTTATTTCAAAGTACCAACGGTGAAGCAATGCGACTGCGGGATCTTGGTTTTTATTTCAAAGTTCCAGCGGTAAAGCAATGCGACTGCCGGATCTTGATTTAATTTCAACGTTCCAGCGGTAAAGCAATGCGACTGCCGGATCTTGATTTAATTTCAACGTTCCAGCGGTAGAGCAATGCGACTGCCGGATCTTGATTTAATTTCAACGTTCCAGCGGTAGAGCAATGCGACTGCCGGATCTTGATTTTTATTTCAAAGTTCCAGCGATAAAGCAATGCGACTGCCGGATCTTGATTTAATTTCAACGTTCCAGCGGTAGAGCAATGCGACTGCCGGATCTTGATTTTTATTTCAAAGTTCCAGCGGTAAAGCAATGCGACTGCCGGATCTTGATTTAATTTCAAAGTTCCAGCGGTAAGGCAATGCGACTGCCGGATCTTTATTTAATGTCAAAGTTCCAGCGATAAAGCAATGCGACTGCGTGATCTTGGTTTTTATTTCAAAGTTCCAACGGTAAAGCAATGCGACTGCCGGATCTTGATTTTATTTCAAAGTACCAACGGTGAAGCAATGCGACTGCCGGATCTTGGTTTCTATTTCAAAGTTCCAGCGGTAAAGCAATGCGACTGCCGGATCTTGATTTTTATTTCAAAGTTCCAGCGGTAAAGCAATGCGACTGCGGGATCTTGGTTTTTATTTCAAAGTTCCAACGGTAAAGCAATGCGACTGCCGGATCTTGATTTAATTTCAACGTTCCAGCGGTAAAGCAATGCGACTGCCGGATCTTGGTTTTTATTTCCAAGTTCCAACGGTAAAGCAATCCGACTGCCGGATCTTGATTTTATTTCAAAGTACCAACGGTGAAGCAATGCGACTGCGGGATCTTGGTTTTTATTTCAAAGTTCCAGCGGTAAAGCAATGCGACTGCCGGATCTTGATTTAATTTCAACGTTCCAGCGGTAAAGCAATGCGACTGCCGGATCTTGATTTAATTTCAACGTTCCAGCGGTAGAGCAATGCGACTGCCGGATCTTGATTTAATTTCAACGTTCCAGCGGTAGAGCAATGCGACTGCCGGATCTTGATTTTTATTTCAAAGTTCCAGCGGTAAAGCAATGCGACTGCCGGATCTTGATTTAATTTCAAAGTTCCAGCGGTAAGGCAATGCGACTGCCGGATCTTGATTTTTATTTCAAAGTTCCAGCGGTAAAGCAATGCGACTGCCGGATCTTGATTTAATTTCAAAGTTCCAGCGGTAAGGCAATGCGACTGCCGGATCTTGATTTAATTTCAACGTTCCAGCGGTAGAGCAATGCGACTGCCGGATCTTGATTTTTATTTCAAAGTTCCAGCGGTAAAGCAATGCGACTGCCGGATCTTGATTTAATTTCAAAGTTCCAGCGGTAAGGCAATGCGACTGCCGGATCTTTATTTAATGTCAAAGTTCCAGCGATAAAGCAATGCGACTGCGTGATCTTGGTTTTTATTTCAAAGTTCCAACGGTAAAGCAATGCGACTGCCGGATCTTGATTTTATTTCAAAGTACCAACGGTGAAGCAATGCGACTGCCGGATCTTGGTTTCTATTTCAAAGTTCCAGCGGTAAAGCAATGCGACTGCCGGATCTTGATTTTTATTTCAAAGTTCCAGCGGTAAAGCAATGCGACTGCGGGATCTTGGTTTTTATTTCAAAGTTCCAACGGTAAAGCAATGCGACTGCCGGATCTTGATTTAATTTCAACGTTCCAGCGGTAAAGCAATGCGACTGCCGGATCTTGGTTTTTATTTCCAAGTTCCAACGGTAAAGCAATGCGACTGCCGGATCTTGATTTTATTTCAAAGTACCAACGGTGAAGCAATGCGACTGCCGGATCTTGATTTTTATTTCAAAGTTCCAGCGCTAAAGCAATGCGACTGCCGGATCTTGGTTTCTATTTCAAAGTTCCAGCGGTAAAGCAATGCGACTGCCGGATCTTGATTTTTATTTCAAAGTTCCAGCGGTAAAGCAATGCGACTGCCGGATCTTGATTTTATTTCAAAGTACCAACGGTGAAGCAATGCGACTGCCGGATCTTGATTTTATTTCAAAGTACCAACGATGAAGCAATGCGACTGCCGGATCTTGATTTAATTTCAACGTTCCAGCGGTAGAGCAATGCGACTGCCGGATCTTGATTTAATTTCAACGTTCCAGCGGTAGAGCAATGCGACTGCCGGATCTTGATTTTTATTTCAAAGTTCCAGCGGTAAAGCAATGCGACTGCCGGATCTTGATTTAATTTCAAAGTTCCAGCGGTAAGGCAATGCGACTGCCGGATCTTTATTTAATTTCAACGTTCCAGCGGTAGAGCAATGCGACTGCCGGATCTTGATTTTTATTTCAAAGTTCCAGCGGTAAAGCAATGCGACTGCCGGATCTTGATTTAATTTCAAAGTTCCAGCGATAAAGCAATGCGACTGCGTGATCTTGGTTTTTATTTCAAAGTTCCAACGGTAAAGCAATGCGACTGCCGGATCTTGATTTTATTTCAAAGTACCAACGGTGAAGCAATGCGACTGCCGGATCTTGATTTTTATTTCAAAGTTCCAGCGCTAAAGCAATCCGACTGCCGGATCTTGGTTTCTATTTCAAAGTTCCAGCGGTAAAGCAATGCGACTGCCGGATCTTGATTTTTATTTCAAAGTTCCAGCGGTAAAGCAATGCGACCTCCGGATCTTGATTTTATTTCAAAGTACCAACGGTGAAGCAATGCGACAGCCGGATCTTGATTTTATTTTAAAGTACCAACGATGAAGCAATGCGACTGCCGGATCTTGATTTTTATTTCAAAGTTCCAGCGCTAAAGCAATGCGACTGCCGGATCTTGGTTTCTATTTCAAAGTTCCAGCGGTAAAGCAATGCGACTGCCGGATCTTGATTTTTATTTCAAAGTTCCAGCGGTAAAGCAATGCGACTGCGGGATCTTGGTTTTTATTTCAAAGTTCCAACGGTAAAGCAATGCGACTGCCGGATCTTGATTTAATTTCAACGTTCCAGCGGTAAAGCAATGCGACTGCCGGTTCTTGATTTAATTTCAACGTTCCAGCGGTAAAGCAATGCGACTGCCGGATCTTGATTTAATTTCAACGTTCCAGCGGTAAAGCAATGCGACTGCCGGATGTTGATTTTATTTCAAAGTACCAACGGTGAAGCAATGCGACAGCGGGATCTTGGTTTTTATTTCAAAGTTCCAGCGGTAAAGCAATGCGACTGCCGGATCTTGATTTTTATTTCAAAGTTCCAGCGGTAAAGCAATGCGACTGCCGGATCTTGATTTTATTTTAAAGTACCAACGATGAAGCAATGCGACTGCCGGATCTTGATTTTTATTTCAAAGTTCCAGCGCTAAAGCAATGCGACTGCCGGATCTTGGTTTCTATTTCAAAGTTCCAGCGGTAAAGCAATGCGACTGCCGGATCTTGATTTAATTTCAACGTTCCAGCGGTAGAGCAATGCGACTGCCGGTTCTTGATTTTTATTTCAAAGTTCCAGCGGTAAAGCAATGCGACTGCCGGATCTTGATTTAATTTCAACGTTCCAGCGGTTGAGCAATGCGACTGCCGGTTCTTGATTTAATTTCAAAGTTCCAGCGGTAGAGCAATGCGACAGCGGGATCTTGGTTTTTATTTCAAAGTTCCAGCGGTAAAGCAATGCGACTGCCGGATCTTGATTTTTATTTCAAAGTTCCAGCGGTAAAGCAATGCGACTGCCGGATCTTGATTTAATTTCAACGTTCCAGCGGTAGAGCAATGCGACTGCCGGATCTTGATTTAATTTCAACGTTCTAGTGGTAGAGCAATGCGACTGCCGGATCTTGATTTTTATTTCAAAGTTCCAGCGGTAAAGCAATGCGACTGCCGGATCTTGATTTAATTTCAACGTTCCAACGGTAAAGCAATGCGACTGCCGGATCTTGATTTTTATTTCAAAGTTCCAGCGGTAAAGCAATGCGACTGCCGGATCTTGATTTAATTTCAACGTTCCAGCGGTTGAGCAATGCGACTGCCGGTTCTTGATTTAATTTCAAAGTTCCAGCGGTAGAGCAATGCGACTGCCGGATCTTGATTTAATTTCAACGTTCCAGCGGTAAAGCAATGCGACTGCCGGATCTTGATTTAATTTCAACGTTCCAGCGGTAAAGCAATGCGACTGCCGGATCTTGATTTTATTTCAAAGTTCCAACGGTAAAGCAATGCGACTGCCGGATCTTGATTTTATTTCAAAGTACCAACGGTGAAGCAATGCGACTGCGGGATCTTGGTTTTTATTTCAAAGTTCCAGCGGTAAAGCAATGCGACTGCCGGATCTTGATTTTTATTTCAAAGTTCCAGCGGTAAAGCAATGCGACTGCCGGATCTTGATTTAATTTCAACGTTCCAGCGGTAAAGCAATGCGACTGCCGGATCTTGATTAAATTTCAACGTTCCAGCGGTAAAGCAATGCGACTGCCGGATCTTGATTTAATTTCAACGTTCCAGCGGTAAAGCAATGCGACTGCCGGTTCTTGATTTAATTTCAACGTTCCAGCGGTAAAGCAATGCGACTGCCGGATCTTGATTTAATTTCAACGTTCCAGCGGTAAAGCAATGCGACTGCCGGATGTTGATTTTATTTCAAAGTACCAACGGTGAAGCAATGCGACTGCCGGATCTTGGTTTCTATTTCAAAGTTCCAGCGGTAAAGCAATGCGACTGCCGGATCTTGATTTTTATTTCAAAGTTCCAGCGGTAAAGCAATGCGACTGCGGGATCTTGGTTTTTATTTCAAAGTTCCAACGGTAAAGCAATGCGACTGCCGGATCTTGATTTAATTTCAACGTTCCAGCGGTAAAGCAATGCGACTGCCGGTTCTTGATTTAATTTCAACGTTCCAGCGGTAAAGCAATGCGACTGCCGGATCTTGATTTAATTTCAACGTTCCAGCGGTAAAGCAATGCGACTGCCGGATGTTGATTTTATTTCAAAGTACCAACGGTGAAGCAATGCGACAGCGGGATCTTGGTTTTTATTTCAAAGTTCCAGCGGTAAAGCAATGCGACTGCCGGATCTTGATTTTTATTTCAAAGTTCCAGCGGTAAAGCAATGCGACTGCCGGATCTTGATTTTATTTTAAAGTACCAACGATAATGCAATGCGACTGCCGGATCTTGATTTTTATTTCAAAGTTCCAGCGCTAAAGCAATGCGACTGCCGGATCTTGGTTTCTATTTCAAAGTTCCAGCGGTAAAGCAATGCGACTGCCGGATCTTGATTTAATTTCAACGTTCCAGCGGTAGAGCAATGCGACTGCCGGTTCTTGATTTTTATTTCAAAGTTCCAGCGGTAAAGCAATGCGACTGCCGGATCTTGATTTAATTTCAACGTTCCAGCGGTTGAGCAATGCGACTGCCGGTTCTTGATTTAATTTCAAAGTTCCAGCGGTAGAGCAATGCGACAGCGGGATCTTGGTTTTTATTTCAAAGTTCCAGCGGTAAAGCAATGCGACTGCCGGATCTTGATTTTTATTTCAAAGTTCCAGCGGTAAAGCAATGCGACTGCCGGATCTTGATTTAATTTCAACGTTCCAGCGGTAGAGCAATGCGACTGCCGGATCTTGATTTAATTTCAACGTTCTAGTGGTAGAGCAATGCGACTGCCGGATCTTGATTTTTATTTCAAAGTTCCAGCGGTAAAGCAATGCGACTGCCGGATCTTGATTTAATTTCAACGTTCCAACGGTAAAGCAATGCGACTGCCGGATCTTGATTTTTATTTCAAAGTTCCAGCGGTAAAGCAATGCGACTGCCGGATCTTGATTTAATTTCAACGTTCCAGCGGTTGAGCAATGCGACTGCCGGTTCTTGATTTAATTTCAAAGTTCCAGCGGTAGAGCAATGCGACTGCCGGATCTTGATTTAATTTCAACGTTCCAGCGGTAAAGCAATGCGACTGCCGGATCTTGATTTTATTTCAAAGTTCCAACGGTAAAGCAATGCGACTGCCGGATCTTGATTTTATTTCAAAGTACCAACGGTGAAGCAATGCGACTGCGGGATCTTGGTTTTTATTTCAAAGTTCCAGCGGTAAAGCAATGCGACTGCCGGATCTTGATTTTTATTTCAAAGTTCCAGCGGTAAAGCAATGCGACTGCCGGATCTTGATTTAATTTCAACGTTCCAGCGGTAAAGCAATGCGACTGCCGGATCTTGATTAAATTTCAACGTTCCAGCGGTAAAGCAATGCGACTGCCGGATCTTGATTTTATTTCAAAGTACCAACGGTGAAGCAATGCGACTGCCGGATCTTGATTTTATTTCAAAGTACCAACGATGAAGCAATGCGACTGCCGGATCTTGATTTTTATTTCAAAGTTCCAGCGCTAAAGCAATGCGACTGCCGGATCTTGGTTTCTATTTCAAAGTTCCAGCGGTAAAGCAATGCGACTGCCGGATCTTGATTTTATTTCAAAGTACCAACGGTGAAGCAATGCGACTGCCGGATCTTGATTTAATTTCAAAGTTCCAGCGGTAAAGCAATGCGACAGCGGGATCTTGATTTAATTTCAACGTTCCAGCGGTTGAGCAATGCGACTGCCGGATCTTGATTTTATTTCAAAGTACCAACGGTGAAGCAATGCGACTGCGGGATCTTGGTTTTTATTTCAAAGTTCCAGCGGTAAAGCAATGCGACTGCCGGATCTTGATTTTTATTTCAAAGTTCCAGCGGTAAAGCAATGCGACTGCCGGATCTTGGTTTCTATTTCAAAGTTCCAGCGGTAAAGCAATGCGACTGCCGGATCTTGGTTTCTATTTCAAAGTTCCAGCGGTAAAGCAATGCGACTGCCGGATCTTGATTTTTATTTCAAAGTTCCAGCGGTAAAGCAATGCGACTGCGGGATCTTGGTTTTTATTTCAAAGTTCCAACGGTAAAGCAATGCGACTGCCGGATCTTGATTTAATTTCAACGTTCCAGCGGTAAAGCAATGCGACTGCCGGATCTTGGTTTTTATTTCCAAGTTCCAACGGTAAAGCAATGCGACTGCCGGATCTTGATTTTATTTCAAAGTACCAACGGTGAAGCAATGCGACTGCCGGATCTTGGTTTCTATTTCAAAGTTCCAGCGGTAAAGCAATGCGACTGCCGGATCTTGATTTAATTTCAACGTTCCAGCGGTAAAGCAATGCGACTGCCGGATGTTGATTTAATTTCAAAGTTCCAGCGATAAAGCAATGCGACTGCCGGATCTTGATTTAATTTCAACGTTCCAGCGGTAGAGCAATGCGACTGCCGGATCTTGATTTTTATTTCAAAGTTCCAGCGGTAAAGCAATGCGACTGCCGGATCTTGATTTAATTTCAAAGTTCCAGCGGTAAGGCAATGCGACTGCCGGATCTTTATTTAATGTCAAAGTTCCAGCGATAAAGCAATGCGACTGCGTGATCTTGGTTTTTATTTCAAAGTTCCAACGGTAAAGCAATGCGACTGCCGGATCTTGATTTTATTTCAAAGTACCAACGGTGAAGCAATGCGACTGCCGGATCTTGGTTTCTATTTCAAAGTTCCAGCGGTAAAGCAATGCGACTGCCGGATCTTGATTTTTATTTCAAAGTTCCAGCGGTAAAGCAATGCGACTGCGGGATCTTGGTTTTTATTTCAAAGTTCCAACGGTAAAGCAATGCGACTGCCGGATCTTGATTTAATTTCAACGTTCCAGCGGTAAAGCAATGCGACTGCCGGTTCTTGATTTAATTTCAACGTTCCAGCGGTAAAGCAATGCGACTGCCGGATCTTGATTTAATTTCAACGTTCCAGCGGTAAAGCAATGCGACTGCCGGATGTTGATTTTATTTCAAAGTACCAACGGTGAAGCAATGCGACAGCGGGATCTTGGTTTTTATTTCAAAGTTCCAGCGGTAAAGCAATGCGACTGCCGGATCTTGATTTTTATTTCAAAGTTCCAGCGGTAAAGCAATGCGACTGCCGGATCTTGATTTAATTTCAACGTTCCAGCGGTAGAGCAATGCGACTGCCGGATCTTGATTTAATTTCAACGTTCTAGTGGTAGAGCAATGCGACTGCCGGATCTTGATTTTTATTTCAAAGTTCCAGCGGTAAAGCAATGCGACTGCCGGATCTTGATTTAATTTCAACGTTCCAACGGTAAAGCAATGCGACTGCCGGATCTTGATTTTTATTTCAAAGTTCCAGCGGTAAAGCAATGCGACTGCCGGATCTTGATTTAATTTCAACGTTCCAGCGGTTGAGCAATGCGACTGCCGGTTCTTGATTTAATTTCAAAGTTCCAGCGGTAGAGCAATGCGACTGCCGGATCTTGATTTAATTTCAACGTTCCAGCGGTAAAGCAATGCGACTGCCGGATCTTGATTTTATTTCAAAGTTCCAACGGTAAAGCAATGCGACTGCCGGATCTTGATTTTATTTCAAAGTACCAACGGTGAAGCAATGCGACTGCGGGATCTTGGTTTTTATTTCAAAGTTCCAGCGGTAAAGCAATGCGACTGCCGGATCTTGATTTTTATTTCAAAGTTCCAGCGGTAAAGCAATGCGACTGCCGGATCTTGATTTAATTTCAACGTTCCAGCGGTAAAGCAATGCGACTGCCGGATCTTGATTAAATTTCAACGTTCCAGCGGTAAAGCAATGCGACTGCCGGATCTTGATTTTATTTCAAAGTACCAACGGTGAAGCAATGCGACAGCCGGATCTTGATTTTATTTCAAAGTACCAACGATGAAGCAATGCGACTGCCGGATCTTGATTTTTATTTCAAAGTTCCAGCGCTAAAGCAATGCGACAGCCGGATCTTGATTTTATTTCAAAGTACCAACGATGAAGCAATGCGACTGCCGGATCTTGGTTTCTATTTCAAAGTTCCAGCGGTAAAGCAATGCGACTGCCGGATCTTGATTTTATTTCAAAGTACCAACGGTGAAGCAATGCGACTGCCGGATCTTGATTTAATTTCAAAGTTCCAGCGGTAAAGCAATGCGACTGCCGGATCTTGATTTAATTTCAACGTTCCAACGGTAAAGCAATGCGACTGCCGGATCTTGATTTTATTTCAAAGTACCAACGGTGAAGCAATGCGACTGCCGGATCTTGGTTTCTATTTCAAAGTTCCAGCGGTAAAGCAATGCGACTGCCGGATCTTGATTTTTATTTCAAAGTTCCAGCGGTAAAGCAATGCGACTGCGGGATCTTGGTTTTTATTTCAAAGTTCCAACGGTAAAGCAATGCGACTGCCGGATCTTGATTTAATTTCAACGTTCCAGCGGTAAAGCAATGCGACTGCCGGTTCTTGATTTAATTTCAACGTTCCAGCGGTAAAGCAATGCGACTGCCGGATCTTGATTTAATTTCAACGTTCCAGCGGTAAAGCAATGCGACTGCCGGATGTTGATTTTATTTCAAAGTACCAACGGTGAAGCAATGCGACAGCGGGATCTTGGTTTTTATTTCAAAGTTCCAGCGGTAAAGCAATGCGACTGCCGGATCTTGATTTTTATTTCAAAGTTCCAGCGGTAAAGCAATGCGACTGCCGGATCTTGATTTTATTTTAAAGTACCAACGATGAAGCAATGCGACTGCCGGATCTTGATTTTTATTTCAAAGTTCCAGCGCTAAAGCAATGCGACTGCCGGATCTTGGTTTCTATTTCAAAGTTCCAGCGGTAAAGCAATGCGACTGCCGGATCTTGATTTAATTTCAACGTTCCAGCGGTAGAGCAATGCGACTGCCGGTTCTTGATTTAATTTCAACGTTCCAGCGGTAAAGCAATGCGACTGCCGGATCTTGATTTAATTTCAACGTTCCAGCGGTAAAGCAATGCGACTGCCGGATGTTGATTTAATTTCAAAGTTCCAGCGATAAAGCAATGCGACTGCCGGATCTTGATTTAATTTCAACGTTCCAGCGGTAGAGCAATGCGACTGCCGGATCTTGATTTTTATTTCAAAGTTCCAGCGGTAAAGCAATGCGACTGCCGGATCTTGATTTAATTTCAAAGTTCCAGCGGTAAGGCAATGCGACTGCCGGATCTTTATTTAATGTCAAAGTTCCAGCGATAAAGCAATGCGACTGCGTGATCTTGGTTTTTATTTCAAAGTTCCAACGGTAAAGCAATGCGACTGCCGGATCTTGATTTTATTTCAAAGTACCAACGGTGAAGCAATGCGACTGCCGGATCTTGGTTTCTATTTCAAAGTTCCAGCGGTAAAGCAATGCGACTGCCGGATCTTGATTTTTATTTCAAAGTTCCAGCGGTAAAGCAATGCGACTGCGGGATCTTGGTTTTTATTTCAAAGTTCCAACGGTAAAGCAATGCGACTGCCGGATCTTGATTTAATTTCAACGTTCCAGCGGTAAAGCAATGCGACTGCCGGTTCTTGATTTAATTTCAACGTTCCAGCGGTAAAGCAATGCGACTGCCGGATCTTGATTTAATTTCAACGTTCCAGCGGTAAAGCAATGCGACTGCCGGATGTTGATTTTATTTCAAAGTACCAACGGTGAAGCAATGCGACAGCGGGATCTTGGTTTTTATTTCAAAGTTCCAGCGGTAAAGCAATGCGACTGCCGGATCTTGATTTTTATTTCAAAGTTCCAGCGGTAAAGCAATGCGACTGCCGGATCTTGATTTAATTTCAACGTTCCAGCGGTAGAGCAATGCGACTGCCGGATCTTGATTTAATTTCAACGTTCTAGTGGTAGAGCAATGCGACTGCCGGATCTTGATTTTTATTTCAAAGTTCCAGCGGTAAAGCAATGCGACTGCCGGATCTTGATTTAATTTCAACGTTCCAACGGTAAAGCAATGCGACTGCCGGATCTTGATTTTTATTTCAAAGTTCCAGCGGTAAAGCAATGCGACTGCCGGATCTTGATTTAATTTCAACGTTCCAGCGGTAAAGCAATGCGACTGCCGGATCTTGATTTTTATTTCAAAGTTCCAGCGGTAAAGCAATGCGACTGCGGGATCTTGGTTTTTATTTCAAAGTTCCAACGGTAAAGCAATGCGACTGCCGGATCTTGATTTAATTTCAACGTTCCAGCGGTAAAGCAATGCGACTGCCGGTTCTTGATTTAATTTCAACGTTCCAGCGGTAAAGCAATGCGACTGCCGGATCTTGATTTAATTTCAACGTTCCAGCGGTAAAGCAATGCGACTGCCGGATGTTGATTTTATTTCAAAGTACCAACGGTGAAGCAATGCGACAGCGGGATCTTGGTTTTTATTTCAAAGTTCCAGCGGTAAAGCAATGCGACTGCCGGATCTTGATTTAATTTCAACGTTCCAGCGGTAGAGCAATGCGACTGCCGGATCTTGATTTAATTTCAACGTTCTAGTGGTAGAGCAATGCGACTGCCGGATCTTGATTTTTATTTCAAAGTTCCAGCGGTAAAGCAATGCGACTGCCGGATCTTGATTTAATTTCAACGTTCCAACGGTAAAGCAATGCGACTGCCGGATCTTGATTTTTATTTCAAAGTTCCAGCGGTAAAGCAATGCGACTGCCGGATCTTGATTTAATTTCAACGTTCCAGCGGTTGAGCAATGCGACTGCCGGTTCTTGATTTAATTTCAAAGTTCCAGCGGTAGAGCAATGCGACTGCCGGATCTTGATTTAATTTCAACGTTCCAGCGGTAAAGCAATGCGACTGCCGGATCTTGATTTTATTTCAAAGTTCCAACGGTAAAGCAATGCGACTGCCGGATCTTGATTTTATTTCAAAGTACCAACGGTGAAGCAATGCGACTGCGGGATCTTGGTTTTTATTTCAAAGTTCCAGCGGTAAAGCAATGCGACTGCCGGATCTTGATTTTTATTTCAAAGTTCCAGCGGTAAAGCAATGCGACTGCCGGATCTTGATTTAATTTCAACGTTCCAGCGGTAAAGCAATGCGACTGCCGGATCTTGATTAAATTTCAAAGTTCCAGCGGTAAAGCAATGCGACTGCCGGATCTTGATTTTATTTCAAAGTACCATCGGTGAAGCAATGCGACTGCCGGATCTTGATTTTATTTCAAAGTACCAACGATGAAGCAATGCGACTGCCGGATCTTGATTTTTATTTCAAAGTTCCAGCGCTAAAGCAATGCGACTGCCGGATCTTGGTTTCTATTTCAAAGTTCCAGCGGTAAAGCAATGCGACTGCCGGATCTTGATTTTATTTCAAAGTACCAACGGTGAAGCAATGCGACTGCCGGATCTTGATTTAATTTCAAAGTTCCAGCGGTAAAGCAAAGCGACAGCGGGATCTTGATTTAATTTCAACGTTCCAGCGGTTGAGCAATGCGACTGCCGGATCTTGATTTTATTTCAAAGTACCAACGGTGAAGCAATGCGACTGCCGGATCTTGGTTTTTATTTCAAAGTTCCAGCGGTAAAGCAATGCGACTGCCGGATCTTGATTTTTATTTCAAAGTTCCAGCGGTAAAGCAATGCGACTGCCGGATCTTGGTTTCTATTTCAAAGTTCCAGCGGTAAAGCAATGCGACTGCCGGATCTTGGTTTCTATTTCAAAGTTCCAGCGGTAAAGCAATGCGACTGCCGGATCTTGATTTTTATTTCAAAGTTCCAGCGGTAAAGCAATGCGACTGCGGGATCTTGGTTTTTATTTCAAAGTTCCAACGGTAAAGCAATGCGACTGCCGGATCTTGATTTAATTTCAACGTTCCAGCGGTAAAGCAATGCGACTGCCGGATCTTGGTTTTTATTTCCAAGTTCCAACGGTAAAGCAATGCGACTGCCGGATCTTGATTTTATTTCAAAGTACCAACGGTGAAGCAATGCGACTGCGGGATCTTGGTTTTTATTTCAAAGTTCCAGCGGTAAAGCAATGCGACTGCCGGATCTTGGTTTCTATTTCAAAGTTCCAGCGGTAAAGCAATGCGACTGCCGGATCTTGATTTTATTTCAAAGTACCAACGGTGAAGCAATGCGACTGCCGGATCTTGATTTAATTTCAAAGTTCCAGCGGTAAAGCAATGCGACAGCGGGATCTTGATTTAATTTCAACGTTCCAGCGGTTGAGCAATGCGACTGCCGGATCTTGATTTTATTTCAAAGTACCAACGGTAAAGCAATGCGACTGCCGGATCTTGATTTTTATTTCAAAGTTCCAGCGGTAAAGCAATGCGACTGCGGGATCTTGGTTTTTATTTCAAAGTTCCAACGGTAAAGCAATGCGACTGCCGGTTCTTGATTTAATTTCAACGTTCCAGCGGTAAAGCAATGCGACTGCCGGATCTTGGTTTTTATTTCAAAGTTCCAACGGTAAAGCAATGCGACTGCCAGATCTTGATTTTATTTCAAAGTACCAACGGTGAAGCAATGCGACTGCCGGATCTTGATTTAATGTCAAAGTTCTCAGCGATAAAGCAATGCGACTGCGGGATCTTGGTTTTTATTTCAAAGTTCCAACGGTAAAGCAATGCGACTGCCAGATCTTGATTTTATTTCAAAGTACCAACGGTAAAGCAATGCGACTGCTGGATCTTGATTTAATTTCAAAGTTCCAGCGATAAAGCAATGCGACTGCGGGATCTTGGTTTTTATTTCAAAGTTCCAACGGTAAAGCAATGCGACTGCCGGATCTTGATTTAATTTCAACGTTCCAGCGGTAAAGCAATGCGACTGCCGGATCTTGATTTTATTTCAAAGTACCAACGGTGAAGCAATGCGACTGCGGGATCTTGGTTTTTATTTCAAAGTTCCAGCGGTAAAGCAATGCGACTGCCGGATCTTGGTTTCTATTTCAAAGTTCCAGCGGTAAAGCAATGCGACTGGCGGATCTTGATTTAATTTCAACGTTCCAGCGGTAAAGCATTGCGACTGACGGATCTTGATTTAATTTCAACGTTGCAGCGGTAAAGCAATGCGACTGCCGGATCTTGATTTAATGTCAAAGTTCCAGCGATAAAGCAATGCGACAGCGGGATCTTGCTTTTTATTTCAAAGTTCCAACGGTAAAGCAATGCGACTGCTTAATCTTGATTTAATTTCAACGTTCCAGCGGTAAAGCAATGCGACTGACGGATCTTGATTTAATTTCAAAGTTCCAACGGTAAAGCAATGCGACTGCCGGATCTCGATTTTATTTCAAAGTTCCAGCGGTAAAGCAATGCGACTGACGGATCTTGATTTAATTTCAAAGTTCCAACGGTAAAGCAATGCGACTGCCGGATCTCGATTTTATTTCAAAGTTCCAGCGCTAAAGCAATGCGACTGCCGAATCTTTGTTTCTATTTCAAAGTTCCAGCGGTAAAGCAATGCGACTGACGGATCTTGATTTAATTTCAACGTTCCAGCGGTAAAGCAATGCGACTGCCGGATCTTGATTTCTATTTCAAAGTTCCAGCGGTAAAGCAATGCGACTGGCGGATCTTGATTTAATTTCAAAGTTCCATCGGTAAAGCAATGCGACTGCCGGATCTTGATTTTTATTTCAAAGTTTCAGCGCTAAAGCAATGCGACTGCCGAATCTTTGTTTTTATTTCAAAGTTCCAGCGCTACAGCAATGCGACTGCCGGATCTTGATTTAATTTCAACGTTCCAGCGGTAAAGCAATGCGACTGCCGGATCTTGATTTAATTTCAAAGTTCCATCGGTAAAGCAATGCGACTGACGGATCTTGATTTAATTTCACGTTCCAGCGGTAAAGCAATGCGACTGCCGGATCTTGATTTCTATTTCAAAGTTCCAGCGGTAAAGCAATGCGACTGCCAGATCTTGATTTTTATTTCAAAGTTTCAGCGCTAAAGCAATGCGACTGCCGAATCTTTGTTTCTATTTCAAAGTTCCAGCGGTAAGCAATGCGACTGCTGGATCTTGATTTAATTTCAAAGTTCCAGCGATAAAGCAATGCGACTGCGGGATCTTGGTTTTTATTTCAAAGTTCCAACGGTAAAGCAATGCGACTGCCGGATCTTGATTTAATTTCAACGTTCCAGCGGTAAAGCAATGCGACTGCCGAATCTTGATTTAATTTCAAAGTTCCAACGGTAAAGCAATGCGACTGCCGGATCTTGATTTCTATTTCAAAGTTCCAGCGGTAAAGCAATGCGACTGCCGAATTTTTGTTTCTATTTCAAAGTTCCAGCGGTAAAGCAATGCGACTGCTGGATCTTGATTTAATTTCAAAGTTCCAGCGATAAAGCAATGCGACTGCGGGATCTTGGTTTTTATTTCAAAGTTCCAACGGTAAAGCAATGCGACTGCCAGATCTTAATTTTATTTCAAAGTTCCAGCGGTAAAGCAATGCGACTGCTGGATCTTGATTTAATTTCAAAGTTCCATCGGTAAAGCAATGCGACTGCCGGATCTTGATTTTTATTTCAAAGTTTCAGCGCTAAAGCAATGCGACTGCCGAATCTTTGTTTCTATTTCAAAGTTCCAGCGGTAAAGCAATGCGACTGCCGGATCTTGATTTTTATTTCAAAGTTCCAGCGCTAAAGCAATGCGACTGCCGGATCTTGATTTAATTTCAACGTTCCAGCGGTAAAGCAATGCGACTGCCGGATCTTGATTTCTATTTCAAAGTTCCAGCGGTAAAGCAATGCGTCTGGCGGATCTTGATTTAATTTCAACGTTCCAGCGGTAAAGCAATGCGACTGCCGGATCTTGATTTCTATTTCAAAGTTCCAGCGGTAAAGCAATGCGACTGCCGGATCTTGATTTCTATTTCAAAGTTCCAGCGGTAAAGCAATGCGACTGGCGGATCTTGATTTAATTTCAAAGTTCCATCGGTAAAGCAATGCGACTGACGGATCTTGATTTAATTTCACGTTCCAGCGGTAAAGCAATGCGACTGCCGGATCTTGATTTCTATTTCAAAGTTCCAGCGGTAAAGCAATGCGACTGGCGGATCTTGATTTAATTTCAAAGTTCCAGCGGTAAAGCAATGCGACTGCCGGATCTTGATTTCTATTTCAAAGTTCCAGCGGTAAAGCAATGCGACTGCCGGATCTTGATTTAATTTCAAAGTTCCAACGGTAAAGCAATGCGACTGCCGGATCTTGATTTCTATTTCAAAGTTCCAGCGGTAAAGCAATGCGACTGCCGGATCTCGATTTTATTTCAAAGTTCCAGCGCTAAAGCAATGCGACTGCCGGATCTTGATTTTATTTCAAAGTACCAACGGTGAAGCAATGCGACTGCCGGATCTTGGTTTCTATTTCAAAGTTCCAGCGGTAAAGCAATGCGACTGCCGGATCTTGATTTTTATTTCAAAGTTCCAGCGGTAAAGCAATGCGACTGCGTGATCTTGGTTTTTATTTCAAAGTTCCAACGGTAAAGCAATGCGACTGCCGGATCTTGATTTTATTTCAAAGTACCAACGGTGAAGCAATGCGACTGCCGGATCTTGGTTTCTATTTCAAAGTTCCAGCGGTAAAGCAATGCGACTGCCGGATCTTGATTTTTATTTCAAAGTTCCAGCGGTAAAGCAATGCGACTGCGGGATCTTGGTTTTTATTTCAAAGTTCCAACGGTAAAGCAATGCGACTGCCGGATCTTGATTTAATTTCAACGTTCCAGCGGTAAAGCAATGCGACTGCCGGTTCTTGATTTAATTTCAACGTTCCAGCGGTAAAGCAATGCGACTGCCGGATCTTGATTTAATTTCAACGTTCCAGCGGTAAAGCAATGCGACTGCCGGATGTTGATTTTATTTCAAAGTACCAACGGTGAAGCAATGCGACAGCGGGATCTTGGTTTTTATTTCAAAGTTCCAGCGATAAAGCAATGCGACTGCCGGATCTTGATTTTTATTTCAAAGTTCCAGCGGTAAAGCAATGCGACTGCCGGATCTTGATTTAATTTCAACGTTCCAGCGGTAGAGCAATGCGACTGCCGGATCTTGATTTAATTTCAACGTTCTAGTGGTAGAGCAATGCGACTGCCGGATCTTGATTTTTATTTCAAAGTTCCAGCGGTAAAGCAATGCGACTGCCGGATCTTGATTTAATTTCAACGTTCCAACGGTAAAGCAATGCGACTGCCGGATCTTGATTTTTATTTCAAAGTTCCAGCGGTAAAGCAATGCGACTGCCGGATCTTGATTTAATTTCAACGTTCCAACGGTAAAGCAATGCGACTGCCGGATCTTGATTTTTATTTCAAAGTTCCAGCGGTAAAGCAATGCGACTGCCGGATCTTGATTTAATTTCAACGTTCCAGCGGTTGAGCAATGCGACTGCCGGTTCTTGATTTAATTTCAAAGTTCCAGCGGTAGAGCAATGCGACTGCCGGATCTTGATTTAATTTCAACGTTCCAGCGGTAAAGCAATGCGACTGCCGGATCTTGATTTTATTTCAAAGTTCCAACGGTAAAGCAATGCGACTGCCGGATCTTGATTTTATTTCAAAGTACCAACGGTGAAGCAATGCGACTGCGGGATCTTGGTTTTTATTTCAAAGTTCCAGCGGTAAAGCAATGCGACTGCCGGATCTTGATTTTTATTTCAAAGTTCCAGCGGTAAAGCAATGCGACTGCGGGATCTTGGTTTTTATTTCAAAGTTCCAACGGTAAAGCAATGCGACTGCCGGATCTTGATTTAATTTCAACGTTCCAGCGGTAAAGCAATGCGACTGCCGGTTCTTGATTTAATTTCAACGTTCCAGCGGTAAAGCAATGCGACTGCCGGATCTTGATTTAATTTCAACGTTCCAGCGGTAAAGCAATGCGACTGCCGGATGTTGATTTTATTTCAAAGTACCAACGGTGAAGCAATGCGACAGCGGGATCTTGGTTTTTATTTCAAAGTTCCAGCGGTAAAGCAATGCGACTGCCGGATCTTGATTTAATTTCAACGTTCCAGCGGTAGAGCAATGCGACTGCCGGATCTTGATTTAATTTCAACGTTCTAGTGGTAGAGCAATGCGACTGCCGGATCTTGATTTTTATTTCAAAGTTCCAGCGGTAAAGCAATGCGACTGCCGGATCTTGATTTAATTTCAACGTTCCAACGGTAAAGCAATGCGACTGCCGGATCTTGATTTTTATTTCAAAGTTCCAGCGGTAAAGCAATGCGACTGCCGGATCTTGATTTAATTTCAACGTTCCAGCGGTTGAGCAATGCGACTGCCGGTTCTTGATTTAATTTCAAAGTTCCAGCGGTAGAGCAATGCGACTGCCGGATCTTGATTTAATTTCAACGTTCCAGCGGTAAAGCAATGCGACTGCCGGATCTTGATTTTATTTCAAAGTTCCAACGGTAAAGCAATGCGACTGCCGGATCTTGATTTTATTTCAAAGTACCAACGGTGAAGCAATGCGACTGCGGGATCTTGGTTTTTATTTCAAAGTTCCAGCGGTAAAGCAATGCGACTGCCGGATCTTGATTTTTATTTCAAAGTTCCAGCGGTAAAGCAATGCGACTGCCGGATCTTGATTTAATTTCAACGTTCCAGCGGTAAAGCAATGCGACTGCCGGATCTTGATTAAATTTCAACGTTCCAGCGGTAAAGCAATGCGACTGCCGGATCTTGATTTTATTTCAAAGTACCAACGGTGAAGCAATGCGACTGCCGGATCTTGATTTTATTTCAAAGTACCAACGATGAAGCAATGCGACTGCCGGATCTTGATTTTTATTTCAAAGTTCCAGCGCTAAAGCAATGCGACTGCCGGATCTTGGTTTCTATTTCAAAGTTCCAGCGGTAAAGCAATGCGACTGCCGGATCTTGATTTTATTTCAAAGTACCAACGGTGAAGCAATGCGACTGCCGGATCTTGATTTAATTTCAAAGTTCCAGCGGTAAAGCAATGCGACAGCGGGATCTTGATTTAATTTCAACGTTCCAGCGGTTGAGCAATGCGACTGCCGGATCTTGATTTTATTTCAAAGTACCAACGGTGAAGCAATGCGACTGCGGGATCTTGGTTTTTATTTCAAAGTTCCAGCGGTAAAGCAATGCGACTGCCGGATCTTGATTTTTATTTCAAAGTTCCAGCGGTAAAGCAATGCGACTGCCGGATCTTGGTTTCTATTTCAAAGTTCCAGCGGTAAAGCAATGCGACTGCCGGATCTTGGTTTCTATTTCAAAGTTCCAGCGGTAAAGCAATGCGACTGCCGGATCTTGATTTTTATTTCAAAGTTCCAGCGGTAAAGCAATGCGACTGCGGGATCTTGGTTTTTATTTCAAAGTTCCAACGGTAAAGCAATGCGACTGCCGGATCTTGATTTAATTTCAACGTTCCAGCGGTAAAGCAATGCGACTGCCGGATCTTGGTTTTTATTTCCAAGTTCCAACGGTAAAGCAATGCGACTGCCGGATCTTGATTTTATTTCAAAGTACCAACGGTGAAGCAATGCGACTGCGGGATCTTGGTTTTTATTTCAAAGTTCCAGCGGTAAAGCAATGCGACTGCCGGATCTTGGTTTCTATTTCAAAGTTCCAGCGGTAAAGCAATGCGACTGCCGGATCTTGATTTTATTTCAAAGTACCAACGGTGAAGCAATGCGACTGCCGGATCTTGATTTAATTTCAAAGTTCCAGCGGTAAAGCAATGCGACAGCGGGATCTTGATTTAATTTCAACGTTCCAGCGGTTGAGCAATGCGACTGCCGGATCTTGATTTTATTTCAAAGTACCAACGGTAAAGCAATGCGACTGCCGGATCTTGATTTTTATTTCAAAGTTCCAGCGGTAAAGCAATGCGACTGCGGGATCTTGGTTTTTATTTCAAAGTTCCAACGGTAAAGCAATGCGACTGCCGGTTCTTGATTTAATTTCAACGTTCCAGCGGTAAAGCAATGCGACTGCCGGATCTTGGTTTTTATTTCAAAGTTCCAACGGTAAAGCAATGCGACTGCCAGATCTTGATTTTATTTCAAAGTACCAACGGTGAAGCAATGCGACTGCCGGATCTTGATTTAATGTCAAAGTTCTCAGCGATAAAGCAATGCGACTGCGGGATCTTGGTTTTTATTTCAAAGTTCCAACGGTAAAGCAATGCGACTGCCAGATCTTGATTTTATTTCAAAGTACCAACGGTAAAGCAATGCGACTGCTGGATCTTGATTTAATTTCAAAGTTCCAGCGATAAAGCAATGCGACTGCGGGATCTTGGTTTTTATTTCAAAGTTCCAACGGTAAAGCAATGCGACTGCCGGATCTTGATTTAATTTCAACGTTCCAGCGGTAAAGCAATGCGACTGCCGGATCTTGATTTTATTTCAAAGTACCAGCGGTGAAGCAATGCGACTGCGGGATCTTGGTTTTTATTTCAAAGTTCCAGCGGTAAAGCAATGCGACTGCCGGATCTTGGTTTCTATTTCAAAGTTCCAGCGGTAAAGCAATGCGACTGGCGGATCTTGATTTAATTTCAACGTTCCAGCGGTAAAGCATTGCGACTGACGGATCTTGATTTAATTTCAACGTTGCAGCGGTAAAGCAATGCGACTGCCGGATCTTGATTTAATGTCAAAGTTCCAGCGATAAAGCAATGCGACAGCGGGATCTTGCTTTTTATTTCAAAGTTCCAACGGTAAAGCAATGCGACTGCTTAATCTTGATTTAATTTCAACGTTCCAGCGGTAAAGCAATGCGACTGACGGATCTTGATTTAATTTCAAAGTTCCAACGGTAAAGCAATGCGACTGCCGGATCTCGATTTTATTTCAAAGTTCCAGCGGTAAAGCAATGCGACTGACGGATCTTGATTTAATTTCAAAGTTCCAACGGTAAAGCAATGCGACTGCCGGATCTCGATTTTATTTCAAAGTTCCAGCGCCAAAGCAATGCGACTGCCGAATCTTTGTTTCTATTTCAAAGTTCCAGCGGTAAAGCAATGCGACTGACGGATCTTGATTTAATTTCAACGTTCCAGCGGTAAAGCAATGCGACTGCCGGATCTTGATTTCTATTTCAAAGTTCCAGCGGTAAAGCAATGCGACTGGCGGATCTTGATTTAATTTCAAAGTTCCATCGGTAAAGCAATGCGACTGCCGGATCTTGATTTTTATTTCAAAGTTTCAGCGCTAAAGCAATGCGACTGCCGAATCTTTGTTTTTATTTCAAAGTTCCAGCGCTACAGCAATGCGACTGCCGGATCTTGATTTAATTTCAACGTTCCAGCGGTAAAGCAATGCGACTGCCGGATCTTGATTTAATTTCAAAGTTCCATCGGTAAAGCAATGCGACTGACGGATCTTGATTTAATTTCACGTTCCAGCGGTAAAGCAATGCGACTGCCGGATCTTGATTTCTATTTCAAAGTTCCAGCGGTAAAGCAATGCGACTGCCGGATCTTGATTTTTATTTCAAAGTTTCAGCGCTAAAGCAATGCGACTGCCGAATCTTTGTTTCTATTTCAAAGTTCCAGCGGTAAGCAATGCGACTGCTGGATCTTGATTTAATTTCAAAGTTCCAGCGATAAAGCAATGCGACTGCGGGATCTTGGTTTTTATTTCAAAGTTCCAACGGTAAAGCAATGCGACTGCCGGATCTTGATTTAATTTCAACGTTCCAGCGGTAAAGCAATGCGACTGCCGGATCTTGATTTAATTTCAAAGTTCCAACGGTAAAGCAATGCGACTGCCGGATCTTGATTTCTATTTCAAAGTTCCAGCGGTAAAGCAATGCGACTGCCGAATTTTTGTTTCTATTTCAAAGTTCCAGCGGTAAAGCAATGCGACTGCTGGATCTTGATTTAATTTCACAGTTCCAGCGATAAAGCAATGCGACTGCGGGATCTTGGTTTTTATTTCAAAGTTCCAACGGTAAAGCAATGCGACTGCCAGATCTTAATTTTATTTCAAAGTTCCAGCGGTAAAGCAATGCGACTGCTGGATCTTGATTTAATTTCAAAGTTCCATCGGTAAAGCAATGCGACTGCCGGATCTTGATTTTTATTTCAAAGTTTCAGCGCTAAAGCAATGCGACTGCCGAATCTTTGTTTCTATTTCAAAGTTCCAGCGGTAAAGCAATGCGACTGCCGGATCTTGATTTTTATTTCAAAGTTCCAGCGCTAAAGCAATGCGACTGCCGGATCTTGATTTAATTTCAACGTTCCAGCGGTAAAGCAATGCGACTGCCGGATCTTGATTTCTATTTCAAAGTTCCAGCGGTAAAGCAATGCGTCTGGCGGATCTTGATTTAATTTCAACGTTCCAGCGGTAAAGCAATGCGACTGCCGGATCTTGATTTCTATTTCAAAGTTCCAGCGGTAAAGCAATGCGTCTGGCGGATCTTGATTTAATTTCAAAGTTCCATCGGTAAAGCAATGCGACTGCCGGATCTTGATTTTTATTTCAAAGTTTCAGCGCTAAAGCAATGCGACTGCCGAATCTTTGTTTCTATTTCAAAGTTCCAGCGGTAAAGCAATGCGACTGCTGGATCTTGATTTAATTTCAAAGTTCCAGCGATAAAGCAATGCGACTGCGGGATCTTGGTTTTTATTTCAAAGTTCCAACGGTAAAGCAATGCGACTGCCGGATCTTGATTTAATTTCAAAGTTCCAGCGGTAAAGCAATGCGACTGCCGGATCTTGATTTTTATTTCAAAGTTTCAGCGCTAAAGCAATGCGACTGCCGAATCTTTGTTTTTATTTCAAAGTTCCAGCGCTACAGCAATGCGACTGCCGGATCTTGATTTAATTTCAACGTTCCAGCGGTAAAGCAATGCGACTGTCGGATCTTGATTTCTATTTCAAAGTTCCAGCGGTAAAGCAATGCGACTGGCGGATCTTGATTTAATTTCAAAGTTCCATCGGTAAAGCAATGCGACTGACGGATCTTGATTTAATTTCACGTTCCAGCGGTAAAGCAATGCGACTGCCGGATCTTGATTTCTATTTCAAAGTTCCAGCGGTAAAGCAATGCGACTGGCGGATCTTGATTTAATTTCAAAGTTCCAGCGGTAAAGCAATGCGACTGCCGGATCTTGATTTCTATTTCAAAGTTCCAGCGGTAAAGCAATGCGACTGCCGGATCTTGATTTAATTTCAAAGTTCCATCGGTAAAGCAATGCGACTGCCGGATCTTGATTTTTATTTCAAAGTTTCAGCGCTAAAGCAATGCGACTGCCGAATCTTTGTTTTTATTTCAAAGTTCCAGCGCTACAGCAATGCGACTGCCGGATCTTGATTTAATTTCAACGTTCCAGCGGTAAAGCAATGCGACTGTCGGATCTTGATTTAATTTCACGTTCCAGCGGTAAAGCAATGCGACTGCCGGATCTTGATTTAATTTCAAAGTTCCAACGGTAAAGCAATGCGACTGCCGGATCTTGATTTCTATTTCAAAGTTCCAGCGGTAAAGCAATGCGACTGTCGGATCTTGATTTAATTTCAAAGTTCCAGCGGTAAAGCAATGCGACTGCCGGATCTTGATTTATATTTCAAAGTTCCAGCGGTAAAGCAATGCGACTGGCGGATCTTGATTTAATTTCAAAGTTCCATCGGTAAAGCAATGCGACTGACGGATCTTGATTTAATTTCACGTTCCAGCGGTAAAGCAATGCGACTGCCGGATCTTGATTTCTATTTCAAAGTTCCAGCGGTAAAGCAATGCGACTGGCGGATCTTGATTTAATTTCAAAGTTCCAGCGGTAAAGCAATGCGACTGCCGGATCTTGATTTCTATTTCAAAGTTCCAGCGGTAAAGCAATGCGACTGCCGGATCTTGATTTAATTTCAAAGTTCCAACGGTAAAGCAATGCGACTGCCGGATCTTGATTTCTATTTCAAAGTTCCAGCGGTAAAGCAATGCGACTGCCGAATTTTTGTTTCTATTTCAAAGTTCCAGCGGTAAAGCAATGCGACTGCTGGATCTTGATTTAATTTCAAAGTTCCAGCGGTAAAGCAATGCGACTGCCGGATCTTGATTTCTATTTCAAAGTTCCAGCGGTAAAGCAATGCGACTGGCGGATCTTGATTTAATTTCAAAGTTCCAGCGGTAAAGCAATGCGACTGCCGGATCTTGATTTATATTTCAAAGTTCCAGCGGTAAAGCAATGCGACTGGCGGATCTTGATTTAATTTCAAAGTTCCATCGGTAAAGCAATGCGACTGACGGATCTTGATTTAATTTCACGTTCCAGCGGTAAAGCAATGCGACTGCCGGATCTTGATTTCTATTTCAAAGTTCCAGCGGTAAAGCAATGCGACTGGCGGATCTTGATTTAATTTCAAAGTTCCAGCGGTAAAGCAATGCGACTGCCGGATCTTGATTTCTATTTCAAAGTTCCAGCGGTAAAGCAATGCGACTGCCGGATCTTGATTTAATTTCAAAGTTCCATCGGTAAAGCAATGCGACTGCCGGATCTTGATTTTTATTTCAAAGTTTCAGCGCTAAAGCAATGCGACTGCCGAATCTTTGTTTTTATTTCAAAGTTCCAGCGCTACAGCAATGCGACTGCCGGATCTTGATTTAATTTCAACGTTCCAGCGGTAAAGCAATGCGACTGTCGGATCTTGATTTAATTTCACGTTCCAGCGGTAAAGCAATGCGACTGCCGGATCTTGATTTAATTTCAAAGTTCCAACGGTAAAGCAATGCGACTGCCGGATCTTGATTTCTATTTCAAAGTTCCAGCGGTAAAGCAATGCGACTGTCGGATCTTGATTTAATTTCAAAGTTCCAGCGGTAAAGCAATGCGACTGCCGGATCTTGATTTCTATTTCAAAGTTCCAGCGGTAAAGCAATGCGACTGGCGGATCTTGATTTAATTTCAAAGTTCCATCGGTAAAGCAATGCGACTGACGGATCTTGATTTAATTTCACGTTCCAGCGGTAAAGCAATGCGACTGCCGGATCTTTATTTCTATTTCAAAGTTCCAGCGGTAAAGCAATGCGACTGGCGGATCTTGATTTAATTTCAAAGTTCCAGCGGTAAAGCAATGCGACTGCCGGATCTTGATTTCTATTTCAAAGTTCCAGCGGTAAAGCAATGCGACTGCCGGATCTTGATTTAATTTCAAAGTTCCAACGGTAAAGCAATGCGACTGCCGGATCTTGATTTCTATTTCAAAGTTCCAGCGGTAAAGCAATGCGACTGCCGAATTTTTGTTTCTATTTCAAAGTTCCAGCGGTAAAGCAATGCGACTGCTGGATCTTGATTTAATTTCAAAGTTCCAGCGGTAAAGCAATGCGACTGCCGGATCTTGATTTCTATTTCAAAGTTCCAGCGGTAAAGCAATGCGACTGTCGGATCTTGATTTAATTTCAAAGTTCCAGCGGTAAAGCAATGCGACTGCCGGATCTTGATTTCTATTTCAAAGTTCCAGCGGTAAAGCAATGCGACTGGCGGATCTTGATTTAATTTCAAAGTTCCATCGGTAAAGCAATGCGACTGACGGATCTTGATTTCTATTTCAAAGTTCCAGCGGTAAAGCAATGCGACTGCCGAATTTTTGTTTCTATTTCAAAGTTCCAGCGGTAAAGCAATGCGACTGCTGGATCTTGATTTAATTTCAAAGTTCCAGCGGTAAAGCAATGCGACTGCCGGATCTTGATTTCTATTTCAAAGTTCCAGCGGTAAAGCAATGCGACTGGCGGATCTTGATTTAATTTCAAAGTTCCAGCGGTAAAGCAATGCGACTGCCGGATCTTGATTTCTATTTCAAAGTTCCAGCGGTAAAGCAATGCGACTGGCGGATCTTGATTTAATTTCAAAGTTCCATCGGTAAAGCAATGCGACTGACGGATCTTGATTTAATTTCACGTTCCAGCGGTAAAGCAATGCGACTGCCGGATCTTGATTTCTATTTCAAAGTTCCAGCGGTAAAGCAATGCGACTGCCGGATCTTGATTTAATTTCAAAGTTCCAGCGGTAAAGCAATGCGACTGGCGGATCTTGATTTAATTTCAAAGTTCCATCGGTAAAGCAATGCGACTGACGGATCTTGATTTAATTTCACGTTCCAGCGGTAAAGCAATGCGACTGCCGGATCTTGATTTCTATTTCAAAGTTCCAGCGGTAAAGCAATGCGACTGGCGGATCTTGATTTAATTTCAAAGTTCCAGCGGTAAAGCAATGCGACTGCCGGATCTTGATTTCTATTTCAAAGTTCCAGCGGTAAAGCAATGCGACTGGCGGATCTTGATTTAATTTCAAAGTTCCATCGGTAAAGCAATGCGACTGACGGATCTTGATTTAATTTCACGTTCCAGCGGTAAAGCAATGCGACTGCCGGATCTTGATTTCTATTTCAAAGTTCCAGCGGTAAAGCAATGCGACTGGTGGATCTTGATTTAATTTCAAAGTTCCAGCGGTAAAGCAATGCGACTGCCGGATCTTGATTTCTATTTCAAAGTTCCAGCGGTAAAGCAATGCGACTGCCGGATCTTGATTTAATTTCAAAGTTCCAACGGTAAAGCAATGCGACTGCCGGATCTTGATTTCTATTTCAAAGTTCCAGCGGTAAAGCAATGCGTCTGCCGAATTTTTGTTTCTATTTCAAAGTTCCAGCGGTAAAGCAATGCGACTGCTGGATCTTGATTTAATTTCAAAGTTCCAGCGGTAAAGCAATGCGACTGCCGGATCTTGATTTCTATTTCAAAGTTCCAGCGGTAAAGCAATGCGACTGGCGGATCTTGATTTAATTTCAAAGTTCCAGCGGTAAAGCAATGCGACTGCCGGATCTTGATTTCTATTTCAAAGTTCCAGCGGTAAAGCAATGCGACTGGCGGATCTTGATTTAATTTCAAAGTTCCATCGGTAAAGCAATGCGACTGACGGATCTTGATTTAATTTCACGTTCCAGCGGTAAAGCAATGCGACTGCCGGATCTTGATTTCTATTTCAAAGTTCCAGCGGTAAAGCAATGCGACTGGCGGATCTTGATTTAATTTCAAAGTTCCAGCGGTAAAGCAATGCGACTGCCGGATCTTGATTTCTATTTCAAAGTTCCAGCGGTAAAGCAATGCGACTGCCGGATCTTGATTTAATTTCAAAGTTCCATCGGTAAAGCAATGCGACTGCCGGATCTTGATTTTTATTTCAAAGTTTCAGCGCTAAAGCAATGCGACTGCCGAATCTTTGTTTTTATTTCAAAGTTCCAGCGCTACAGCAATGCGACTGCCGGATCTTGATTTAATTTCAACGTTCCAGCGGTAAAGCAATGCGACTGTCGGATCTTGATTTAATTTCAACGTTCCAGCGGTAAAGCAATGCGACTGCCGGATCTTGATTAAATTTCAACGTTCCAGCGGTAAAGCAATGCGACTGCCGGATCTTGATTTTATTTCAAAGTACCAACGGTGAAGCAATGCGACTGCCGGATCTTGATTTTATTTCAAAGTACCAACGATGAAGCAATGCGACTGCCGGATCTTGATTTTTATTTCAAAGTTCCAGCGCTAAAGCAATGCGACTGCCGGATCTTGGTTTCTATTTCAAAGTTCCAGCGGTAAAGCAATGCGACTGCCGGATCTTGATTTTATTTCAAAGTACCAACGGTGAAGCAATGCGACTGCCGGATCTTGATTTAATTTCAAAGTTCCAGCGGTAAAGCAATGCGACAGCGGGATCTTGATTTAATTTCAACGTTCCAGCGGTTGAGCAATGCGACTGCCGGTTCTTGATTTAATTTCAAAGTTCCAGCGGTAGAGCAATGCGACTGCCGGATCTTGATTTTTATTTCAAAGTTCCAGCGGTAAAGCAATGCGACTGCCGGATCTTGATTTAATTTCAACGTTCCAGCGGTTGAGCAATGCGACTGCCGGTTCTTGATTTAATTTCAAAGTTCCAGCGGTAGAGCAATGCGACTGCCGGATCTTGATTTAATTTCAACGTTCCAGCGGTAAAGCAATGCGACTGCCGGATCTTGATTTTATTTCAAAGTTCCAACGGTAAAGCAATGCGACTGCCGGATCTTGATTTTATTTCAAAGTACCAACGGTGAAGCAATGCGACTGCGGGATCTTGGTTTTTATTTCAAAGTTCCAGCGGTAAAGCAATGCGACTGCCGGATCTTGATTTTTATTTCAAAGTTCCAGCGGTAAAGCAATGCGACTGCCGGATCTTGATTTAATTTCAACGTTCCAGCGGTAAAGCAATGCGACTGCCGGATCTTGATTAAATTTCAACGTTCCAGCGGTAAAGCAATGCGACTGCCGGATCTTGATTTTATTTCAAAGTACCAACGGTGAAGCAATGCGACTGCCGGATCTTGATTTTATTTCAAAGTACCAACGATGAAGCAATGCGACTGCCGGATCTTGATTTTTATTTCAAAGTTCCAGCGCTAAAGCAATGCGACTGCCGGATCTTGGTTTCTATTTCAAAGTTCCAGCGGTAAAGCAATGCGACTGCCGGATCTTGATTTTATTTCAAAGTACCAACGGTGAAGCAATGCGACTGCCGGATCTTGATTTAATTTCAAAGTTCCAGCGGTAAAGCAATGCGACAGCGGGATCTTGATTTAATTTCAACGTTCCAGCGGTTGAGCAATGCGACTGCCGGATCTTGATTTTATTTCAAAGTACCAACGGTGAAGCAATGCGACTGCGGGATCTTGGTTTTTATTTCAAAGTTCCAGCGGTAAAGCAATGCGACTGCCGGATCTTGATTTTTATTTCAAAGTTCCAGCGGTAAAGCAATGCGACTGCCGGATCTTGGTTTCTATTTCAAAGTTCCAGCGGTAAAGCAATGCGACTGCCGGATCTTGGTTTCTATTTCAAAGTTCCAGCGGTAAAGCAATGCGACTGCCGGATCTTGATTTTTATTTCAAAGTTCCAGCGGTAAAGCAATGCGACTGCGGGATCTTGGTTTTTATTTCAAAGTTCCAACGGTAAAGCAATGCGACTGCCGGATCTTGATTTAATTTCAACGTTCCAGCGGTAAAGCAATGCGACTGCCGGATCTTGGTTTTTATTTCCAAGTTCCAACGGTAAAGCAATGCGACTGCCGGATCTTGATTTTATTTCAAAGTACCAACGGTGAAGCAATGCGACTGCGGGATCTTGGTTTTTATTTCAAAGTTCCAGCGGTAAAGCAATGCGACTGCCGGATCTTGGTTTCTATTTCAAAGTTCCAGCGGTAAAGCAATGCGACTGCCGGATCTTGATTTTATTTCAAAGTACCAACGGTGAAGCAATGCGACTGCCGGATCTTGATTTAATTTCAAAGTTCCAGCGGTAAAGCAATGCGACAGCGGGATCTTGATTTAATTTCAACGTTCCAGCGGTTGAGCAATGCGACTGCCGGATCTTGATTTTATTTCAAAGTACCAACGGTAAAGCAATGCGACTGCCGGATCTTGATTTTTATTTCAAAGTTCCAGCGGTAAAGCAATGCGACTGCGGGATCTTGGTTTTTATTTCAAAGTTCCAACGGTAAAGCAATGCGACTGCCGGTTCTTGATTTAATTTCAACGTTCCAGCGGTAAAGCAATGCGACTGCCGGATCTTGGTTTTTATTTCAAAGTTCCAACGGTAAAGCAATGCGACTGCCAGATCTTGATTTTATTTCAAAGTACCAACGGTGAAGCAATGCGACTGCCGGATCTTGATTTAATGTCAAAGTTCTCAGCGATAAAGCAATGCGACTGCGGGATCTTGGTTTTTATTTCAAAGTTCCAACGGTAAAGCAATGCGACTGCCAGATCTTGATTTTATTTCAAAGTACCAACGGTAAAGCAATGCGACTGCTGGATCTTGATTTAATTTCAAAGTTCCAGCGATAAAGCAATGCGACTGCGGGATCTTGGTTTTTATTTCAAAGTTCCAACGGTAAAGCAATGCGACTGCCGGATCTTGATTTAATTTCAACGTTCCAGCGGTAAAGCAATGCGACTGCCGGATCTTGATTTTATTTCAAAGTACCAACGGTGAAGCAATGCGACTGCGGGATCTTGGTTTTTATTTCAAAGTTCCAGCGGTAAAGCAATGCGACTGCCGGATCTTGGTTTCTATTTCAAAGTTCCAGCGGTAAAGCAATGCGACTGGCGGATCTTGATTTAATTTCAACGTTCCAGCGGTAAAGCATTGCGACTGACGGATCTTGATTTAATTTCAACGTTGCAGCGGTAAAGCAATGCGACTGCCGGATCTTGATTTAATGTCAAAGTTCCAGCGATAAAGCAATGCGACAGCGGGATCTTGCTTTTTATTTCAAAGTTCCAACGGTAAAGCAATGCGACTGCTTAATCTTGATTTAATTTCAACGTTCCAGCGGTAAAGCAATGCGACTGACGGATCTTGATTTAATTTCAAAGTTCCAACGGTAAAGCAATGCGACTGCCGGATCTCGATTTTATTTCAAAGTTCCAGCGGTAAAGCAATGCGACTGACGGATCTTGATTTAATTTCAAAGTTCCAACGGTAAAGCAATGCGACTGCCGGATCTCGATTTTATTTCAAAGTTCCAGCGCTAAAGCAATGCGACTGCCGAATCTTTGTTTCTATTTCAAAGTTCCAGCGGTAAAGCAATGCGACTGACGGATCTTGTTTTAATTTAAACGTTCCAGCGGTAAAGCAATGCGACTGCCGGATCTTGATTTCTATTTCAAAGTTCCAGCGGTAAAGCAATGCGACTGGCGGATCTTGATTTAATTTCAAAGTTCCATCGGTAAAGCAATGCGACTGCCGGATCTTGATTTTTATTTCAAAGTTTCAGCGCTAAAGCAATGCGACTGCCGAATCTTTGTTTTTATTTCAAAGTTCCAGCGCTACAGCAATGCGACTGCCGGATCTTGATTTAATTTCAACGTTCCAGCGGTAAAGCAATGCGACTGCCGGATCTTGATTTAATTTCAAAGTTCCATCGGTAAAGCAATGCGACTGACGGATCTTGATTTAATTTCACGTTCCAGCGGTAAAGCAATGCGACTGCCGGATCTTGATTTCTATTTCAAAGTTCCAGCGGTAAAGCAATGCGACTGCCGGATCTTGATTTTTATTTCAAAGTTTCAGCGCTAAAGCAATGCGACTGCCGAATCTTTGTTTCTATTTCAAAGTTCCAGCGGTAAGCAATGCGACTGCTGGATCTTGATTTAATTTCAAAGTTCCAGCGATAAAGCAATGCGACTGCGGGATCTTGGTTTTTATTTCAAAGTTCCAACGGTAAAGCAATGCGACTGCCGGATCTTGATTTAATTTCAACGTTCCAGCGGTAAAGCAATGCGACTGCCGGATCTTGATTTAATTTCAAAGTTCCAACGGTAAAGCAATGCGACTGCCGGATCTTGATTTCTATTTCAAAGTTCCAGCGGTAAAGCAATGCGACTGCCGAATTTTTGTTTCTATTTCAAAGTTCCAGCGGTAAAGCAATGCGACTGCTGGATCTTGATTTAATTTCAAAGTTCCAGCGATAAAGCAATGCGACTGCGGGATCTTGGTTTTTATTTCAAAGTTCCAACGGTAAAGCAATGCGACTGCCAGATCTTAATTTTATTTCAAAGTTCCAGCGGTAAAGCAATGCGACTGCTGGATCTTGATTTAATTTCAAAGTTCCATCGGTAAAGCAATGCGACTGCCGGATCTTGATTTTTATTTCAAAGTTTCAGCGCTAAAGCAATGCGACTGCCGAATCTTTGTTTCTATTTCAAAGTTCCAGCGGTAAAGCAATGCGACTGCCGGATCTTGATTTTTATTTCAAAGTTCCAGCGCTAAAGCAATGCGACTGCCGGATCTTGATTTAATTTCAACGTTCCAGCGGTAAAGCAATGCGACTGCCGGATCTTGATTTCTATTTCAAAGTTCCAGCGGTAAAGCAATGCGTCTGGCGGATCTTGATTTAATTTCAACGTTCCAGCGGTAAAGCAATGCGACTGCCGGATCTTGATTTCTATTTCAAAGTTCCAGCGGTAAAGCAATGCGTCTGGCGGATCTTGATTTAATTTCAAAGTTCCATCGGTAAAGCAATGCGACTGCCGGATCTTGATTTTTATTTCAAAGTTTCAGCGCTAAAGCAATGCGACTGCCGGATCTTTGTTTCTATTTCAAAGTTCCAGCGGTAAAGCAATGCGACTGCTGGATCTTGATTTAATTTCAAAGTTCCAGCGATAAAGCAATGCGACTGCGGGATCTTGGTTTTTATTTCAAAGTTCCAACGGTAAAGCAATGCGACTGCCGGATCTTGATTTAATTTCAAAGTTCCATCGGTAAAGCAATGCGACTGCCGGATCTTGATTTTTATTTCAAAGTTTCAGCGCTAAAGCAATGCGACTGCCGAATCTTTGTTTTTATTTCAAAGTTCCAGCGCTACAGCAATGCGACTGCCGGATCTTGATTTAATTTCAACGTTCCAGCGGTAAAGCAATGCGACTGTCGGATCTTGATTTCTATTTCAAAGTTCCAGCGGTAAAGCAATGCGACTGGCGGATCTTGATTTAATTTCAAAGTTCCATCGGTAAAGCAATGCGACTGACGGATCTTGATTTAATTTCACGTTCCAGCGGTAAAGCAATGCGACTGCCGGATCTTGATTTCTATTTCAAAGTTCCAGCGGTAAAGCAATGCGACTGGCGGATCTTGATTTAATTTCAAAGTTCCAGCGGTAAAGCAATGCGACTGCCGGATCTTGATTTCTATTTCAAAGTTCCAGCGGTAAAGCAATGCGACTGCCGGATCTTGATTTAATTTCAAAGTTCCATCGGTAAAGCAATGCGACTGCCGGATCTTGATTTTTATTTCAAAGTTTCAGCGCTAAAGCAATGCGACTGCCGAATCTTTGTTTTTATTTCAAAGTTCCATCGGTACAGCAATGCGACTGCCGGATCTTGATTTAATTTCAACGTTCCAGCGGTAAAGCAATGCGACTGTCGGATCTTGATTTAATTTCACGTTCCAGCGGTAAAGCAATGCGACTGCCGGATCTTGATTTAATTTCAAAGTTCCAGCGGTAAAGCAATGCGACTGCCGGATCTTGATTTCTATTTCAAAGTTCCAGCGGTAAAGCAATGCGACTGTCGGATCTTGATTTAATTTCAAAGTTCCAGCGGTAAAGCAATGCGACTGCCGGATCTTGATTTCTATTTCAAAGTTCCAGCGGTAAAGCAATGCGACTGGCGGATCTTGATTTAATTTCAAAGTTCCATCGGTAAAGCAATGCGACTGACGGATCTTGATTTAATTTCACGTTCCAGCGGTAAAGCAATGCGACTGCCGGATCTTGTTTTCTATTTCAAAGTTCCAGCGGTAAAGCAATGCGACTGGCGGATCTTGATTTAATTTCAAAGTTCCAGCGGTAAAGCAATGCGACTGCCGGATCTTGATTTCTATTTCAAAGTTCCAGCGGTAAAGCAATGCGACTGCCGGATCTGGATTTAATTTCAAAGTTCCAACGGTAAAGCAATGCGACTGCCGGATCTTGATTTCTATTTCAAAGTTCCAGCGGTAAAGCAATGCGACTGCCGAATTTTTGTTTCTATTTCAAAGTTCCAGCGGAAAAGCAATGCGACTGCTGGATCTTGATTTAATTTCAAAGTTCCAGCGGTAAAGCAATGCGACTGCCGGATCTTGATTTCTATTTCAAAGTTCCAGCGGTAAAGCAATGCGACTGGCGGATCTTGATTTAATTTCAAAGTTCCATCGGTAAAGCAATGCGACTGCCGGATCTTGATTTATATTTCAAAGTTCCAGCGGTAAAGCAATGCGACTGGCGGATCTTGATTTAATTTCAAAGTTCCATCGGTAAAGCAATGCGACTGTCGGATCTTGATTTAATTTCACGTTCCAGCGGTAAAGCAATGCGACTGCCGGATCTTGATTTCTATTTCAAAGTTCCAGCGGTAAAGCAATGCGACTGGCGGATCTTGATTTAATTTCAAAGTTCCAGCGGTAAAGCAATGCGACTGCCGGATCTTGATTTCTATTTCAAAGTTCCAGCGGTAAAGCAATGCGACTGCCGGATCTTGATTTAATTTCAAAGTTCCATCGGTAAAGCAATGCGACTGCCGGATCTTGATTTTTATTTCAAAGTTTCAGCGCTAAAGCAATGCGACTGCCGAATCTTTGTTTTTATTTCAAAGTTCCAGCGCTACAGCAATGCGACTGCCGGATCTTGATTTAATTTCAACGTTCCAGCGGTAAAGCAATGCGACTGTCGGATCTTGATTTAATTTCACGTTCCAGCGGTAAAGCAATGCGACTGCCGGATCTTGATTTAATTTCAAAGTTCCAACGGTAAAGCAATGCGACTGCCGGATCTTGATTTCTATTTCAAAGTTCCAGCGGTAAAGCAATGCGACTGTCGGATCTTGATTTAATTTCAAAGTTCCAGCGGTAAAGCAATGCGACTGCCGGATCTTGATTTCTATTTCAAAGTTCCAGCGGTAAAGCAATGCGACTGGCGGATCTTGATTTAATTTCAAAGTTCCATCGGTAAAGCAATGCGACTGACGGATCTTGATTTAATTTCACGTTCCAGCGGTAAAGCAATGCGACTGCCGGATCTTTATTTCTATTTCAAAGTTCCAGCGGTAAAGCAATGCGACTGGCGGATCTTGATTTAATTTCAAAGTTCCAGCGGTAAAGCAATGCGACTGCCGGATCTTGATTTCTATTTCAAAGTTCCAGCGGTAAAGCAATGCGACTGCCGGATCTTGATTTAATTTCAAAGTTCCAACGGTAAAGCAATGCGACTGCCGGATCTTGATTTCTATTTCAAAGTTCCAGCGGTAAAGCAATGCGACTGCCGAATTTTTGTTTCTATTTCAAAGTTCCAGCGGTAAAGCAATGCGACTGCTGGATCTTGATTTAATTTCAAAGTTCCAGCGGTAAAGCAATGCGACTGCCGGATCTTGATTTCTATTTCAAAGTTCCAGCGGTAAAGCAATGCGACTGTCGGATCTTGATTTAATTTCAAAGTTCCAGCGGTAAAGCAATGCGACTGCCGGATCTTGATTTCTATTTCAAAGTTCCAGCGGTAAAGCAATGCGACTGGCGGATCTTGATTTAATTTCAAAGTTCCATCGGTAAAGCAATGCGACTGACGGATCTTGATTTCTATTTCAAAGTTCCAGCGGTAAAGCAATGCGACTGCCGAATTTTTGTTTCTATTTCAAAGTTCCAGCGGTAAAGCAATGCGACTGCTGGATCTTGATTTAATTTCAAAGTTCCAGCGGTAAAGCAATGCGACTGCCGGATCTTGATTTCTATTTCAAAGTTCCAGCGGTAAAGCAATGCGACTGGCGGATCTTGATTTAATTTCAAAGTTCCAGCGGTAAAGCAATGCGACTGCCGGATCTTGATTTCTATTTCAAAGTTCCAGCGGTAAAGCAATGCGACTGGCGGATCTTGATTTAATTTCAAAGTTCCATCGGTAAAGCAATGCGACTGACGGATCTTGATTTAATTTCACGTTCCAGCGGTAAAGCAATGCGACTGCCGGATCTTGATTTCTATTTCAAAGTTCCAGCGGTAAAGCAATGCGACTGCCGGATCTTGATTTAATTTCAAAGTTCCAGCGGTAAAGCAATGCGACTGGCGGATCTTGATTTAATTTCAAAGTTCCATCGGTAAAGCAATGCGACTGACGGATCTTGATTTAATTTCACGTTCCAGCGGTAAAGCAATGCGACTGCCGGATCTTGATTTCTATTTCAAAGTTCCAGCGGTAAAGCAATGCGACTGGCGGATCTTGATTTAATTTCAAAGTTCCAGCGGTAAAGCAATGCGACTGCCGGATCTTGATTTCTATTTCAAAGTTCCAGCGGTAAAGCAATGCGACTGGCGGATCTTGATTTAATTTCAAAGTTCCATCGGTAAAGCAATGCGACTGACGGATCTTGATTTAATTTCACGTTCCAGCGGTAAAGCAATGCGACTGCCGGATCTTGATTTCTATTTCAAAGTTCCAGCGGTAAAGCAATGCGACTGGCGGATCTTGATTTAATTTCAAAGTTCCAGCGGTAAAGCAATGCGACTGCCGGATCTTGATTTCTATTTCAAAGTTCCAGCGGTAAAGCAATGCGACTGCCGGATCTTGATTTAATTTCAAAGTTCCAACGGTAAAGCAATGCGACTGCCGGATCTTGATTTCTATTTCAAAGTTCCAGCGGTAAAGCAATGCGACTGCCGAATTTTTGTTTCTATTTCAAAGTTCCAGCGGTAAAGCAATGCGACTGCTGGATCTTGATTTAATTTCAAAGTTCCAGCGGTAAAGCAATGCGACTGCCGGATCTTGATTTCTATTTCAAAGTTCCAGCGGTAAAGCAATGCGACTGGCGGATCTTGATTTAATTTCAAAGTTCCAGCGGTAAAGCAATGCGACTGCCGGATCTTGATTTCTATTTCAAAGTTCCAGCGGTAAAGCAATGCGACTGGCGGATCTTGATTTAATTTCAAAGTTCCATCGGTAAAGCAATGCGACTGACGGATCTTGATTTAATTTCACGTTCCAGCGGTAAAGCAATGCGACTGCCGGATCTTGATTTCTATTTCAAAGTTCCAGCGGTAAAGCAATGCGACTGGCGGATCTTGATTTAATTTCAAAGTTCCAGCGGTAAAGCAATGCGACTGCCGGATCTTGATTTCTATTTCAAAGTTCCAGCGGTAAAGCAATGCGACTGCCGGATCTTGATTTAATTTCAAAGTTCCATCGGTAAAGCAATGCGACTGCCGGATCTTGATTTTTATTTCAAAGTTACAGCGCTAAAGCAATGCGACTGCCGAATCTTTGTTTTTATTTCAAAGTTCCAGCGCTACAGCAATGCGACTGCCGGATCTTGATTTAATTTCAACGTTCCAGCGGTAAAGCAATGCGACTGTCGGATCTTGATTTAATTTCACGTTCCAGCGGTAAAGCAATGCGACTGCCGGATCTTGATTTAATTTCAAAGTTCCAACGGTAAAGCAATGCGACTGCCGGATCTTGATTTCTATTTCAAAGTTCCAGCGGTAAAGCAATGCGACTGTCGGATCTTGATTTAATTTCAAAGTTCCAGCGGTAAAGCAATGCGACTGCCGGATCTTGATTTCTATTTCAAAGTTCCAGCGGTAAAGCAATGCGACTGGCGGATCTTGATTTAATTTCAAAGTTCCATCGGTAAAGCAATGCGACTGACGGATCTTGATTTAATTTCACGTTCCAGCGGTAAAGCAATGCGACTGCCGGATCTTGATTTCTATTTCAAAGTTCCAGCGGTAAAGCAATGCGACTGGCGGATCTTGTTTTAATTTCAAAGTTCCAGCGGTAAAGCAATGCGACTGCCGGATCTTGATTTCTATTTCAAAGTTCCAGCGGTAAAGCAATGCGACTGCCGGATCTTGATTTAATTTCAAAGTTCCAACGGTAAAGCAATGCGACTGCCGGATCTTGATTTCTATTTCAAAGTTCCAGCGGTAAAGCAATGCGACTGCCGAATTTTTGTTTCTATTTCAAAGTTCCAGCGGTAAAGCAATGCGACTGCTGGATCTTGATTTAATTTCAAAGTTCCAGCGGTAAAGCAATGCGACTGCCGGATCTTGATTTCTATTTCAAAGTTCCAGCGGTAAAGCAATGCGACTGTCGGATCTTGATTTAATTTCAAAGTTCCAGCGGTAAAGCAATGCGACTGCCGGATCTTGATTTCTATTTCAAAGTTCCAGCGGTAAAGCAATGCGACTGGCGGATCTTGATTTAATTTCAAAGTTCCATCGGTAAAGCAATGCGACTGACGGATCTTGATTTAATTTCACGTTCCAGCGGTAAAGCAATGCGACTGCCGGATCTTGATTTCTATTTCAAAGTTCCAGCGGTAAAGCAATGCGACTGGCGGATCTTGATTTAATTTCAAAGTTCCAGCGGTAAAGCAATGCGACTGCCGGATCTTGATTTCTATTTCAAAGTTCCAGCGGTAAAGCAATGCGACTGCCGGATCTTGATTTAATTTCAAAGTTCCAACGGTAAAGCAATGCGACTGCCGGATCTTGATTTCTATTTCAAAGTTCCAGCGGTAAAGCAATGCGACTGCCGAATTTTTGTTTCTATTTCAAAGTTCCAGCGGTAAAGCAATGCGACTGCTGGATCTTGATTTAATTTCAAAGTTCCAGCGGTAAAGCAATGCGACTGCCGGATCTTGATTTCTATTTCAAAGTTCCAGCGGTAAAGCAATGCGACTGGCGGATCTTGATTTAATTTCAAAGTTCCATCGGTAAAGCAATGCGACTGACGGATCTTGATTTAATTTCACGTTCCAGCGGTAAAGCAATGCGACTGCCGGATCTTGATTTCTATTTCAAAGTTCCATCGGTAAAGCAATGCGACTGCCGGATCTTGATTTTTTTTTCAAAGTTCCATCGGTAAAGCAATGCGACTGCCGGATCTTGATTTTTATTTCAAAGTTCCAGCGCTAAAGCAATGCGTCTGGCGGATCTTGATTTAATTTCAAAGTTCCATCGGTAAAGCAATGCGACTGCCGGATCTTGATTTAATTTCAAAGTTTCAGCGCTAAAGCAATGCGACTGCCGAATCTTTGTTTCTATTTCAAAGTTCCAGCGGTAAAGCAATGCGACTGGCGGATCTTGATTTAATTTCAAAGTTCCATCGGTAAAGCAATGCGACTGACGGATCTTGATTTAATTTCACGTTCCAGCGGTAAAGCAATGCGACTGCCGGATCTTGATTTCTATTTCAAAGTTCCATCGGTAAAGCAATGCGACTGCCGGATCTTGATTTAATTTCAACGTTCCAGCGGTAGAGCAATGCGACTGCCGGATCTTGATTTAATTTCAAAGTTCCAACGATAAAGCAATGCGACTGCGGGATCTTGGTTTCTATTTCAAAGTTCCAGCGGTAAAGCAATGCGACTGCCGGATCTTGATTTTTATTTCAAAGTTCCAGCGGTAAAGCAATGCGACTGCCGGATCTTGATTTAATGTCAAAGTTCCAGCGATAAAGCAATGCGACAGCGGGATCTTGCTTTTTATTTCAAAGTTCCAACGGTAAAGCAATGCGACTGCTTAATCTTGATTTAATTTCAACGTTCCAGCGGTAAAGCAATGCGACTGACGGATCTTGATTTAATTTCAAAGTTCCAACGGTAAAGCAATGCGACTGCCGGATCTCGATTTTATTTCAAAGTTCCAGCGGTAAAGCAATGCGACTGACGGATCTTGATTTAATTTCAAATTTCCAACGGTAAAGCAATGCGACTGCCGGATCTCGATTTTATTTCAAAGTTCCAGCGCTAAAGCAATGCGACTGCCGAATCTTTGTTTCTATTTCAAAGTTCCAGCGGTAAAGCAATGCGACTGACGGATCTTGATTTAATTTCAACGTTCCAGCGGTAAAGCAATGCGACTGCCGGATCTTGATTTCTATTTCAAAGTTCCAGCGGTAAAGCAATGCGACTGACGGATCTTGATTTAATTTCACGTTCCAGCGGTAAAGCAATGCGACTGCCGGATCTTGATTTCTATTTCAAAGTTCCAGCGGTAAAGCAATGCGACTGCCGGATCTTGATTTTTATTTCAAAGTTTCAGCGCTAAAGCAATGCGACTGCCGAATCTTTGTTTCTATTTCAAAGTTCCAGCGGTAAGCAATGCGACTGCTGGATCTTGATTTAATTTCAAAGTTCCAGCGATAAAGCAATGCGACTGCGGGATCTTGGTTTTTATTTCAAAGTTCCAACGGTAAAGCAATGCGACTGCCGGATCTTGATTTAATTTCAACGTTCCAGCGGTAAAGCAATGCGACTGCCGGATCTTGATTTAATTTCAAAGTTCCAACGGTAAAGCAATGCGACTGCCGGATCTTGATTTCTATTTCAAAGTTCCAGCGGTAAAGCAATGCGACTGCCGAATTTTTGTTTCTATTTCAAAGTTCCAGCGGTAAAGCAATGCGACTGCTGGATCTTGATTTAATTTCAAAGTTCCAGCGATAAAGCAATGCGACTGCGGGATCTTGGTTTTTATTTCAAAGTTCCAACGGTAAAGCAATGCGACTGCCAGATCTTAATTTTATTTCAAAGTTCCAGCGGTAAAGCAATGCGACTGCCGGATCTTGATTTAATTTCAAAGTTCCAACGGTAAAGCAATGCGACTGCCGGATCTTGATTTCTATTTCAAAGTTCCAGCGGTAAAGCAATGCGACTGCCGAATTTTTGTTTCTATTTCAAAGTTCCAGCGGTAAAGCAATGCGACTGCTGGATCTTGATTTAATTTCAAAGTTCCAGCGATAAAGCAATGCGACTGCGGGATCTTGGTTTTTATTTCAAAGTTCCAACGGTAAAGCAATGCGACTGCCAGATCTTAATTTTATTTCAAAGTTCCAGCGGTAAAGCAATGCGACTGCTGGATCTTGATTTAATTTCAAAGTTCCATCGGTAAAGCAATGCGACTGCCGGATCTTGATTTTTATTTCAAAGTTTCAGCGCTAAAGCAATGCGACTGCCGAATCTTTGTTTCTATTTCAAAGTTCCAGCGGTAAAGCAATGCGACTGCCGGATCTTGATTTTTATTTCAAAGTTCCAGCGCTAAAGCAATGCGACTGCCGGATCTTGATTTAATTTCAACGTTCCAGCGGTAAAGCAATGCGACTGCCGGATCTTGATTTCTATTTCAAAGTTCCAGCGGTAAAGCAATGCGTCTGGCGGATCTTGATTTAATTTCAACGTTCCAGCGGTAAAGCAATGCGACTGCCGGATCTTGATTTCTATTTCAAAGTTCCAGCGGTAAAGCAATGCGTCTGGCGGATCTTGATTTAATTTCAAAGTTCCATCGGTAAAGCAATGCGACTGCCGGATCTTGATTTTTATTTCAAAGTTCCAGCGCTAAAGCAATGCGACTGCCGAATCTTTGTTTCTATTTCAAAGTTCCAGCGGTAAAGCAATGCGACTGCTGGATCTTGATTTAATTTCAAAGTTCCAGCGATAAAGCAATGCGACTGCGGGATCTTGGTTTTTATTTCAAAGTTCCAACGGTAAAGCAATGCGACTGCCGGATCTTGATTTAATTTCAAAGTTCCATCGGTAAAGCAATGCGACTGCCGGATCTTGATTTTTATTTCAAAGTTTCAGCGCTAAAGCAATGCGACTGCCGAATCTTTGTTTTTATTTCAAAGTTCCAGCGCTACAGCAATGCGACTGCCGGATCTTGATTTAATTTCAACGTTCCAGCGGTAAAGCAATGCGACTGTCGGATCTTGATTTAATTTCACGTTCCAGCGGTAAAGCAATGCGACTGCCGGATCTTGATTTCTATTTCAAAGTTCCAGCGGTAAAGCAATGCGACTGGCGGATCTTGATTTAATTTCAAAGTTCCAGCGGTAAAGCAATGCGACTGCCGGATCTTGATTTCTATTTCAAAGTTCCAGCGGTAAAGCAATGCGACTGCCGGATCTTGATTTAATTTCAAAGTTCCAACGGTAAAGCAATGCGACTGCCGGATCTTGATTTCTATTTCAAAGTTCCAGCGGTAAAGCAATGCGACTGCCGGATCTTGATTTAATTTCAAAGTTCCATCGGTAAAGCAATGCGACTGCCGGATCTTGATTTTTATTTCAAAGTTTCAGCGCTAAAGCAATGCGACTGCCGAATCTTTGTTTTTATTTCAAAGTTCCAGCGCTACAGCAATGCGACTGCCGGATCTTGATTTAATTTCAACGTTCCAGCGGTAAAGCAATGCGACTGTCGGATCTTGATTTAATTTCACGTTCCAGCGGTAAAGCAATGCGACTGCCGGATCTTGATTTCTATTTCAAAGTTCCAGCGGTAAAGCAATGCGACTGGCGGATCTTGATTTAATTTCAAAGTTCCAGCGGTAAAGCAATGCGACTGCCGGATCTTGATTTCTATTTCAAAGTTCCAGCGGTAAAGCAATGCGACTGCCGGATCTTGATTTAATTTCAAAGTTCCAACGGTAAAGCAATGCGACTGCCGGATCTTGATTTCTATTTCAAAGTTCCAGCGGTAAAGCAATGCGACTGTCGGATCTTGATTTAATTTCAAAGTTCCAGCGGTAAAGCAATGCGACTGCCGGATCTTGATTTCTATTTCAAAGTTCCAGCGGTAAAGCAATGCGACTGGCGGATCTTGATTTAATTTCAAAGTTCCATCGGTAAAGCAATGCGACTGACGGATCTTGATTTAATTTCACGTTCCAGCGGTAAAGCAATGCGACTGCCGGATCTTGATTTCTATTTCAAAGTTCCAGCGGTAAAGCAATGCGACTGGCGGATCTTGATTTCTATTTCAAAGTTCCAGCGGTAAAGCAATGCGACTGCCGAATTTTTGTTTCTATTTCAAAGTTCCAGCGGTAAAGCAATGCGACTGCCGGATCTTGATTTCTATTTCAAAGTTCCAGCGGTAAAGCAATGCGACTGCCGGATCTTGATTTAATTTCAAAGTTCCAACGGTAAAGCAATGCGACTGCCGGATCTTGATTTCTATTTCAAAGTTCCAGCGGTAAAGCAATGCGACTGCCGAATTTTTGTTTCTATTTCAAAGTTCCAGCGGTAAAGCAATGCGACTGCTGGATCTTGATTTAATTTCAAAGTTCCAGCGGTAAAGCAATGCGACTGCCGGATCTTGATTTCTATTTCAAAGTTCCAGCGGTAAAGCAATGCGACTGGCGGATCTTGATTTAATTTCAAAGTTCCATCGGTAAAGCAATGCGACTGACGGATCTTGATTTAATTTCACGTTCCAGCGGTAAAGCAATGCGACTGCCGGATCTTGATTTCTATTTCAAAGTTCCATCGGTAAAGCAATGCGACTGCCGGATCTTGATTTTTTTTTCAAAGTTCCATCGGTAAAGCAATGCGACTGCCGGATCTTGATTTTTATTTCAAAGTTCCAGCGCTAAAGCAATGCGACTGCCGGATCTTGATTTAATTTCAACGTTCCAGCGGTAAAGCAATGCGACTGCCGGATCTTGATTTCTATTTCAAAGTTCCAGCGGTAAAGCAATGCGTCTGGCGGATCTTGATTTAATTTCAAAGTTCCATCGGTAAAGCAATGCGACTGCCGGATCTTGATTTTTATTTCAAAGTTTCAGCGCTAAAGCAATGCGACTGCCGAATCTTTGTTTCTATTTCAAAGTTCCAGCGGTAAAGCAATGCGACTGCTGGATCTTGATTTAATTTCAAAGTTCCAGCGATAAAGCAATGCGACTGCGGGATCTTGGTTTTTATTTCAAAGTTCCAACGGTAAAGCAATGCGACTGCCGGATCTTGATTTAATTTCAAAGTTCCATCGGTAAAGCAATGCGACTGCCGGATCTTGATTTTTATTTCAAAGTTTCAGCGCTAAAGCAATGCGACTGCCGAATCTTTGTTTTTATTTCAAAGTTCCAGCGCTACAGCAATGCGACTGCCGGATCTTGATTTAATTTCAACGTTCCAGCGGTAAAGCAATGCGACTGTCGGATCTTGATTTAATTTCACGTTCCAGCGGTAAAGCAATGCGACTGCCGGATCTTGATTTCTATTTCAAAGTTCCAGCGGTAAAGCAATGCGACTGGCGGATCTTGATTTAATTTCAAAGTTCCAGCGGTAAAGCAATGCGACTGCCGGATCTTGATTTCTATTTCAAAGTTCCAGCGGTAAAGCAATGCGACTGCCGGATCTTGATTTAATTTCAAAGTTCCAACGGTAAAGCAATGCGACTGCCGGATCTTGATTTCTATTTCAAAGTTCCAGCGGTAAAGCAATGCGACTGCCGGATCTTGATTTAATTTCAAAGTTCCATCGGTAAAGCAATGCGACTGCCGGATCTTGATTTTTATTTCAAAGTTTCAGCGCTAAAGCAATGCGACTGCCGAATCTTTGTTTTTATTTCAAAGTTCCAGCGCTACAGCAATGCGACTGCCGGATCTTGATTTAATTTCAACGTTCCAGCGGTAAAGCAATGCGACTGTCGGATCTTGATTTAATTTCACGTTCCAGCGGTAAAGCAATGCGACTGCCGGATATTGATTTCTATTTCAAAGTTCCAGCGGTAAAGCAATGCGACTGGCGGATCTTGATTTAATTTCAAAGTTCCAGCGGTAAAGCAATGCGACTGCCGGATCTTGATTTCTATTTCAAAGTTCCAGCGGTAAAGCAATGCGACTGCCGGATCTTGATTTAATTTCAAAGTTCCAACGGTAAAGCAATGCGACTGCCGGATCTTGATTTCTATTTCAAAGTTCCAGCGGTAAAGCAATGCGACTGTCGGATCTTGATTTAATTTCAAAGTTCCAGCGGTAAAGCAATGCGACTGCCGGATCTTGATTTCTATTTCAAAGTTCCAGCGGTAAAGCAATGCGACTGGCGGATCTTGATTTAATTTCAAAGTTCCATCGGTAAAGCAATGCGACTGACGGATCTTGATTTAATTTCACGTTCCAGCGGTAAAGCAATGCGACTGCCGGATCTTGATTTCTATTTCAAAGTTCCAGCGGTAAAGCAATGCGACTGGCGGATCTTGATTTCTATTTCAAAGTTCCAGCGGTAAAGCAATGCGACTGCCGAATTTTTGTTTCTATTTCAAAGTTCCAGCGGTAAAGCAATGCGACTGCCGGATCTTGATTTCTATTTCAAAGTTCCAGCGGTAAAGCAATGCGACTGCCGGATCTTGATTTAATTTCAAAGTTCCAACGGTAAAGCAATGCGACTGCCGGATCTTGATTTCTATTTCAAAGTTCCAGCGGTAAAGCAATGCGACTGCCGAATTTTTGTTTCTATTTCAAAGTTCCAGCGGTAAAGCAATGCGACTGCTGGATCTTGATTTAATTTCAAAGTTCCAGCGGTAAAGCAATGCGACTGCCGGATCTTGATTTCTATTTCAAAGTTCCAGCGGTAAAGCAATGCGACTGGCGGATCTTGATTTAATTTCAAAGTTCCATCGGTAAAGCAATGCGACTGACGGATCTTGATTTAATTTCACGTTCCAGCGGTAAAGCAATGCGACTGCCGGATCTTGATTTCTATTTCAAAGTTCCATCGGTAAAGCAATGCGACTGCCGGATCTTGATTTTTTTTTCAAAGTTCCATCGGTAAAGCAATGCGACTGCCGGATCTTGATTTTTATTTCAAAGTTCCAGCGCTAAAGCAATGCGACTGCCGGATCTTGATTTAATTTCAACGTTCCAGCGGTAAAGCAATGCGACTGCCGGATCTTGATTTCTATTTCAAAGTTCCAGCGGTAAAGCAATGCGTCTGGCGGATCTTGATTTAATTTCAAAGTTCCATCGGTAAAGCAATGCGACTGCCGGATCTTGATTTAATTTCAAAGTTTCAGCGCTAAAGCAATGCGACTGCCGAATCTTTGTTTCTATTTCAAAGTTCCAGCGGTAAAGCAATGCGACTGGCGGATCTTGATTTAATTTCAAAGTTCCATCGGTAAAGCAATGCGACTGACGGATCTTGATTTAATTTCACGTTCCAGCGGTAAAGCAATGCGACTGCCGGATCTTGATTTCTATTTCAAAGTTCCATCGGTAAAGCAATGCGACTGCCGGATCTTGATTTAATTTCAACGTTCCAGCGGTAGAGCAATGCGACTGCCGGATCTTGATTTAATTTCAAAGTTCCAACGATAAAGCAATGCGACTGCGGGATCTTGGTTTCTATTTCAAAGTTCCAGCGGTAAAGCAATGCGACTGCCGGATCTTGATTTTTATTTCAAAGTTCCAGCGGTAAAGCAATGCGACTGCCGGATCTTGATTTTATTTCAAAGTACCAACGGTGAAGCAATGCGACTGCCGGATCTTGATTTTATTTCAAAGTACCAACGATGAAGCAATGCGACTGCCGGATCTTGATTTAATTTCAACGTTCCAGCGGTAGAGCAATGCGACTGCCGGATCTTGATTTAATTTCAACGTTCCAGCGGTAGAGCAATGCGACTGCCGGATCTTGATTTTTATTTCAAAGTTCCAGCGGTAAAGCAATGCGACTGCCGGATCTTGATTTAATTTCAAAGTTCCAGCGGTAAGGCAATGCGACTGCCGGATCTTTATTTAATGTCAAAGTTCCAGCGATAAAGCAATGCGACTGCCGGATCTTGATTTTATTTCAAAGTTCCAACGGTAAAGCAATGCGACTGCCGGATCTTGATTTAATTTCAACGTTCCAGCGGTAAAGCAATGCGACTGCCGGATCTTGATTTTTATTTCAAAGTTCCAGCGGTAAAGCAATGCGACTGCCGGATCTTGATTTAATTTCAACGTTCCAACGGTAAAGCAATGCGACTGCCGGATCTTGATTTCTATTTCAAAGTTCCAGCGGTAAAGCAATGCGACTGGCGGATCTTGATTTAATTTCAAAGTTCCATCGGTAAAGCAATGCGACTGACGGATCTTGATTTAATTTCACGTTCCAGCGGTAAAGCAATGCGACTGCCGGATCTTGATTTCTATTTCAAAGTTCCATCGGTAAAGCAATGCGACTGCCGGATCTTGATTTTTTTTTCAAAGTTCCATCGGTAAAGCAATGCGACTGCCGGATCTTGATTTTTATTTCAAAGTTCCAGCGCTAAAGCAATGCGACTGCCGGATCTTGATTTAATTTCAACGTTCCAGCGGTAAAGCAATGCGACTGCCGGATCTTGATTTCTATTTCAAAGTTCCAGCGGTAAAGCAATGCGTCTGGCGGATCTTGATTTAATTTCAAAGTTCCATCGGTAAAGCAATGCGACTGCCGGATCTTGATTTAATTTCAAAGTTTCAGCGCTAAAGCAATGCGACTGCCGAATCTTTGTTTCTATTTCAAAGTTCCAGCGGTAAAGCAATGCGACTGGCGGATCTTGATTTAATTTCAAAGTTCCATCGGTAAAGCAATGCGACTGACGGATCTTGATTTAATTTCACGTTCCAGCGGTAAAGCAATGCGACTGCCGGATCTTGATTTCTATTTCAAAGTTCCATCGGTAAAGCAATGCGACTGCCGGATCTTGATTTAATTTCAACGTTCCAGCGGTAGAGCAATGCGACTGCCGGATCTTGATTTAATTTCAAAGTTCCAACGATAAAGCAATGCGACTGCGGGATCTTGGTTTCTATTTCAAAGTTCCAGCGGTAAAGCAATGCGACTGCCGGATCTTGATTTTTATTTCAAAGTTCCAGCGGTAAAGCAATGCGACTGCCGGATCTTGATTTTATTTCAAAGTACCAACGGTGAAGCAATGCGACTGCCGGATCTTGATTTTATTTCAAAGTACCAACGATGAAGCAATGCGACTGCCGGATCTTGATTTAATTTCAACGTTCCAGCGGTAGAGCAATGCGACTGCCGGATCTTGATTTAATTTCAACGTTCCAGCGGTAGAGCAATGCGACTGCCGGATCTTGATTTTTATTTCAAAGTTCCAGCGGTAAAGCAATGCGACTGCCGGATCTTGATTTAATTTCAAAGTTCCAGCGGTAAGGCAATGCGACTGCCGGATCTTTATTTAATGTCAAAGTTCCAGCGATAAAGCAATGCGACTGCGGGATCTTGATTTTATTTCAAAGTTCCAACGGTAAAGCAATGCGACTGCCGGATCTTGATTTAATTTCAACGTTCCAGCGGTAAAGCAATGCGACTGCCGGATCTTGATTTTTATTTCAAAGTTCCAGCGGTAAAGCAATGCGACTGCCGGATCTTGATTTAATTTCAACGTTCCAGCGGTTGAGCAATGCGACTGCCGGTTCTTGATTTAATTTCAAAGTTCCAGCGGTAGAGCAATGCGACTGCCGGATCTTGATTTAATTTCAACGTTCCAGCGGTAAAGCAATGCGACTGCCGGATCTTGATTTTATTTCAAAGTTCCAACGGTAAAGCAATGCGACTGCCGGATCTTGATTTTATTTCAAAGTACCAACGGTGAAGCAATGCGACTGCGGGATCTTGGTTTTTATTTCAAAGTTCCAGCGGTAAAGCAATGCGACTGCCGGATCTTGATTTTTATTTCAAAGTTCCAGCGGTAAAGCAATGCGACTGCCGGATCTTGATTTAATTTCAACGTTCCAGCGGTAAAGCAATGCGACTGCCGGATCTTGATTAAATTTCAACGTTCCAGCGGTAAAGCAATGCGACTGCCGGATCTTGATTTTATTTCAAAGTTCCAGCGCTAAAGCAATGCGACTGCCGGATCTTGGTTTCTATTTCAAAGTTCCAGCGGTAAAGCAATGCGACTGCCGGATCTTGATTTTATTTCAAAGTACCAACGGTGAAGCAATGCGACTGCCGGATCTTGATTTAATTTCAAAGTTCCAGCGGTAAAGCAATGCGACTGCCGGATCTTGATTTAATTTCAACGTTCCAGCGGTAGAGCAATGCGACTGCCGGATCTTGATTTAATTTCAAAGTTCCAACGATAAAGCAATGCGACTGCGGGATCTTGGTTTCTATTTCAAAGTTCCAGCGGTAAAGCAATGCGACTGCCGGATCTTGATTTTATTTCAAAGTACCAACGGTGAAGCAATGCGACTGCCGGATCTTGATTTTATTTCAAAGTACCAACGATGAAGCAATGCGACTGCCGGATCTTGATTTTTATTTCAAAGTTCCAGCGCTAAAGCAATGCGACTGCCGGATCTTGGTTTCTATTTCAAAGTTCCAGCGGTAAAGCAATGCGACTGCCGGATCTTGATTTTATTTCAAAGTACCAACGGTGAAGCAATGCGACTGCCGGATCTTGATTTAATTTCAAAGTTCCAGCGGTAAAGCAATGCGACTGCCGGATCTTGATTTAATTTCAACGTTCCAGCGGTAGAGCAATGCGACTGCCGGATCTTGATTTAATTTCAAAGTTCCAACGATAAAGCAATGCGACTGCGGGATCTTGGTTTCTATTTCAAAGTTCCAGCGGTAAAGCAATGCGACTGCCGGATCTTGATTTTTATTTCAAAGTTCCAGCGGTAAAGCAATGCGACTGCCGGATCTTGATTTTATTTCAAAGTACCAACGGTGAAGCAATGCGACTGCCGGATCTTGATTTTATTTCAAAGTACCAACGATGAAGCAATGCGACTGCCGGATCTTGATTTAATTTCAACGTTCCAGCGGTAGAGCAATGCGACTGCCGGATCTTGATTTAATTTCAACGTTCCAGCGGTAGAGCAATGCGACTGCCGGATCTTGATTTTTATTTCAAAGTTCCAGCGGTAAATCAATGCGACTGCCGGATCTTGATTTAATTTCAAAGTTCCAGCGGTTAAGCAATGCGACTGCCGGATCTTGATTTAATTTCAAAGTTCCAACGGTAAAGCAATGCGACTGCCGGATCTTGCTTTTATTTCAAAGTTCCAACGGTAAAGCAATGCGACTGCCGGATCTTGATTTTATTTCAAAGTACCAACGGTGAAGCAATGCGACTGCCGGATCTTGATTTTTATTTCAAAGTTCCAGCGGTAAAGCAATGCGACTGCGGGATCTTGTTTTTTATTTCAAAGTTCCAACGGTAAAGCAATGCGACTGCCGGATCTTGATTTAATTTCAACGTTCCAGCGGTAAAGCAATGCGACTGCCGGATCTTGGTTTTTATTTCCAAGTTCCAACGGTAAAGCAATGCGACTGCCGGATCTTGATTTTATTTCAAAGTACCAACGGTGAAGCAATGCGACTGCGAGATCTTGGTTTTTATTTCAAAGTTCCAGCGGTAAAGCAATGCGACTGCCGGATCTTGATTTAATTTCAACGTTCCAGCGGTAAAGCAATGCGACTGCCGGATCTTGATTAAATTTCAACGTTCCAGCGGTAAAGCAATGCGACTGCCGGATCTTGATTTTATTTCAAAGTTCCAACGGTGAAGCAATGCGACTGCCGGATCTTGATTTTATTTCAAAGTACCAACGATGAAGCAATGCGACTGCCGGATCTTGATTTTTATTTCAAAGTTCCAGCGCTAAAGCAATGCGACTGCCGGATCTTGGTTTCTATTTCAAAGTTCCAGCGGTAAAGCAATGCGACTGCCGGATCTTGATTTTATTTCAAAGTACCAACGGTGAAGCAATGCGACTGCCGGATCTTGATTTAATTTCAAAGTTCCAGCGGTAAAGCAATGCGACTGCCGGATCTTGATTTAATTTCAACGTTCCAGCGGTAGAGCAATGCGACTGCCGGATCTTGATTTAATTTCAAAGTTCCAACGATAAAGCAATGCGACTGCGGGATCTTGGTTTCTATTTCAAAGTTCCAGCGGTAAAGCAATGCGACTGCCGGATCTTGATTTTATTTCAAAGTACCAACGGTGAAGCAATGCGACTGCCGGATCTTGATTTTATTTCAAAGTACCAACGATGAAGCAATGCGACTGCCGGATCTTGATTTTTATTTCAAAGTTCCAGCGCTAAAGCAATGCGACTGCCGGATCTTGGTTTCTATTTCAAAGTTCCAGCGGTAAAGCAATGCGACTGCCGGATCTTGATTTTATTTCAAAGTACCAACGGTGAAGCAATGCGACTGCCGGATCTTGATTTAATTTCAAAGTTCCAGCGGTAAAGCAATGCGACTGCCGGATCTTGATTTAATTTCAACGTTCCAGCGGTAGAGCAATGCGACTGCCGGATCTTGATTTAATTTCAAAGTTCCAACGATAAAGCAATGCGACTGCGGGATCTTGGTTTCTATTTCAAAGTTCCAGCGGTAAAGCAATGCGACTGCCGGATCTTGATTTTTATTTCAAAGTTCCAGCGGTAAAGCAATGCGACTGCCGGATCTTGATTTTATTTCAAAGTACCAACGGTGAAGCAATGCGACTGCCGGATCTTGATTTTATTTCAAAGTACCAACGATGAAGCAATGCGACTGCCGGATCTTGATTTAATTTCAACGTTCCAGCGGTAGAGCAATGCGACTGCCGGATCTTGATTTAATTTCAACGTTCCAGCGGTAGAGCAATGCGACTGCCGGATCTTGATTTTTATTTCAAAGTTCCAGCGGTAAATCAATGCGACTGCCGGATCTTGATTTAATTTCAAAGTTCCAGCGGTAAGGCAATGCGACTGCCGGATCTTGATTTAATTTCAAAGTTCCAACGGTAAAGCAATGCGACTGCCGGATCTTGCTTTTATTTCAAAGTTCCAACGGTAAAGCAATGCGACTGCCGGATCTTGATTTTATTTCAAAGTACCAACGGTGAAGCAATGCGACTGCCGGATCTTGATTTTTATTTCAAAGTTCCAGCGGTAAAGCAATGCGACTGCGGGATCTTGGTTTTTATTTCAAAGTTCCAACGGTAAAGCAATGCGACTGCCGGATCTTGATTTAATTTCAACGTTCCAGCGGTAAAGCAATGCGACTGCCGGATCTTGGTTTTTATTTCCAAGTTCCAACGGTAAAGCAATGCGACTGCCGGATCTTGATTTTATTTCAAAGTACCAACGGTGAAGCAATGCGACTGCGAGATCTTGGTTTGTATTTCAAAGTTCCAGCGGTAAAGCAATGCGACTGCCGGATCTTGATTTAATTTCAACGTTCCAGCGGTAAAGCAATGAGACTGCCGGATCTTGATTTAATTTTAACGTTCCAGCGGTAAAGCAATTCGACTGCCGGATGTTGATTTTATTTCAAAGTACCAACGGTGAAGCAATGCGACAGCGGGATCTTGGTTTTTATTTCAAAGTTCCAGCGGTAAAGCAATGCGACTGCCGGATCTTGATTTTTATTTCAAAGTTCCAGCGGTAAAGCAATGCGACTGCCGGATCTTGGTTTCTATTTCAAAGTTCCAGCGGTAAAGCAATGCGACTGCCGGATCTTGGTTTCTATTTCAAAGTTCCAACGGTAAAGCAATGCGACTGCCGGATCTTGATTTTATTTCAAAGTACCAACGGTGAAGCAATGCGACTGCCGGATGTTGATTTTATTTCAAAGTACCAACGGTGAAGCAATGCGACAGCGGGATCTTGGTTTTTATTTCAAAGTTCCAGCGGTAAAGCAATGCGACTGCCGGATCTTGATTTTTATTTCAAAGTTCCAGCGGTAAAGCAATGCGACTGCCGGATCTTGGTTTCTATTTCAAAGTTCCAGCGGTAAAGCAATGCGACTGCCGGATCTTGGTTTCTATTTCAAAGTTCCAACGGTAAAGCAATGCGACTGCCGGATCTTGATTTTATTTCAAAGTACCAACGGTGAAGCAATGCGACTGCCGGATGTTGATTTTATTTCAAAGTACCAACGGTGAAGCAATGCGACAGCGGGATCTTGGTTTTTATTTCAAAGTTCCAGCGGTAAAGCAATGCGACTGCCGGATCTTGATTTTTATTTCAAAGTTCCAGCGGTAAAGCAATGCGACTGCCGGATCTTGATTTAATTTCAACGTTCCAGCGGTAAAGCAATGAGACTGCCGGATCTTGATTTAATTTTAACGTTCCAGCGGTAAAGCAATTCGACTGCCGGATGTTGATTTTATTTCAAAGTACCAACGGTGAAGCAATGCGACAGCGGGATCTTGGTTTTTATTTCAAAGTTCCAGCGGTAAAGCAATGCGACTGCCGGATCTTGATTTTTATTTCAAAGTTCCAGCGGTAAAGCAATGCGACTGCGGGATCTTGGTTTTTATTTCAAAGTTCCAGCGGTAAAGCAATGCGACTGCCGGATCTTGATTTAATTTCAACGTTCCAGCGGTAAAGCAATGCGACTGCCGGATCTTGATTTAATTTCAACGTTCCAGCGGTAAAGCAATGCGACTGCCGGATGTTGATTTTATTTCAAAGTACCAACGGTGAAGCAATGCGACAGCGGGATCTTGGTTTTTATTTCAAAGTTCCAGCGGTAAAGCAATGCGACTGCCGGATCTTGATTTTTATTTCAAAGTTCCAGCGGTAAAGCAATGCGACTGCCGGATCTTGATTTAATTTCAACGTTCCAGCGGTAAAGCAATGCGACTGCCGGATGTTGATTTTATTTCAAAGTACCAACGGTGAAGCAATGCGACAGCGGGATCTTGGTTTTTATTTCAAAGTTCCAGCGGTAAAGCAATGCGACTGCCGGATCTTGATTTTTATTTCAAAGTTCCAGCGGTAAAGCAATGCGACTGCCGGATCTTGGTTTCTATTTCAAAGTTCCAGCGGTAAAGCAATGCGACTGCCGGATCTTGGTTTCTATTTCAAAGTTCCAGCGGTAAAGCAATGCGACTGCGGGATCTTGGTTTCTATTTCAAAGTTCCAGCGGTAAAGCAATGCGACTGCCGGATCTTGATTTTTATTTCAAAGTTCCAGCGGTAAAGCAATGCGACTGCCGGATCTTGATTTTATTTCAAAGTACCAACGGTGAAGCAATGCGACTGCCGGATCTTGATTTTATTTCAAAGTACCAACGATGAAGCAATGCGACTGCCGGATCTTGATTTAATTTCAACGTTCCAGCGGTAGAGCAATGCGACTGCCGGATCTTGATTTAATTTCAACGTTCCAGCGGTAGAGCAATGCGACTGCCGGATCTTGATTTTTATTTCAAAGTTCCAGCGGTAAAGCAATGCGACTGCGGGATCTTGGTTTTTATTTCAAAGTTCCAACGGTAAAGCAATGCGACTGCCGGATCTTGATTTAATTTCAACGTTCCAGCGGTAAAGCAATGCGACTGCCGGATCTTGGTTTTTATTTCCAAGTTCCAACGGTAAAGCAATGCGACTGCCGGATCTTGATTTTATTTCAAAGTACCAACGGTGAAGCAATGCGACTGCGAGATCTTGGTTTTTATTTCAAAGTTCCAGCGGTAAAGCAATGCGACTGCCGGATCTTGATTTAATTTCAACGTTCCAGCGGTAAAGCAATGAGACTGCCGGATCTTGATTTAATTTCAACGTTCCAGCGGTAAAGCAATGCGACTGCCGGATGTTGATTTTATTATAAAGTACCAACGGTGAAGCAATGCGACAGCGGGATCTTGGTTTTTATTTCAAAGTTCCAGCGGTAAAGCAATGCGACTGCCGGATCTTGATTTTTATTTCAAAGTTCCAGCGGTAAAGCAATGCGACTGCCGGATCTTGGTTTCTATTTCAAAGTTCCAGCGGTAAAGCAATGCGACTGCCGGATCTTGGTTTCTATTTCAAAGTTCCAACGGTAAAGCAATGCGACTGCCGGATCTTGATTTTATTTCAAAGTACCAACGGTGAAGCAATGCGACTGCCGGATCTTGATTTTTATTTCAAAGTTCCAGCGGTAAAGCAATGCGACTGCGGGATCTTGGTTTTTATTTCAAAGTTCCAGCGGTAAAGCAATGCGACTGCCGGATCTTGATTTAATTTCAACGTTCCAGCGGTAAAGCAATGCGACTGCCGGATGTTGATTTTATTTCAAAGTACCAACGGTGAAGCAATGCGACAGCGGGATCTTGGTTTTTATTTCAAAGTTCCAGCGGTAAAGCAATGCGACTGCCGGATCTTGATTTTTATTTCAAAGTTCCAGCGGTAAAGCAATGCGACTGCCGGATCTTGATTTAATTTCAACGTTCCAGCGGTAAAGCAATGCGACTGCCGGATGTTGATTTTATTTCAAAGTACCAACGGTGAAGCAATGCGACAGCGGGATCTTGGTTTTTATTTCAAAGTTCCAGCGGTAAAGCAATGCGACTGCCGGATCTTGATTTTTATTTCAAAGTTCCAGCGGTAAAGCAATGCGACTGCCGGATCTTGGTTTCTATTTCAAAGTTCCAGCGGTAAAGCAATGCGACTGCCGGATCTTGGTTTCTATTTCAAAGTTCCAGCGGTAAAGCAATGCGACTGCGGGATCTTGGTTTCTATTTCAAAGTTCCAGCGGTAAAGCAATGCGACTGCCGGATCTTGATTTTTATTTCAAAGTTCCAGCGGTAAAGCAATGCGACTGCCGGATCTTGATTTTATTTCAAAGTACCAACGGTGAAGCAATGCGACTGCCGGATCTTGATTTTATTTCAAAGTACCAACGATGAAGCAATGCGACTGCCGGATCTTGATTTAATTTCAACGTTCCAGCGGTAGAGCAATGCGACTGCCGGATCTTGATTTAATTTCAACGTTCCAGCGGTAGAGCAATGCGACTGCCGGATCTTGATTTTTATTTCAAAGTTCCAGCGGTAAAGCAATGCGACTGCCGGATCTTGATTTAATTTCAAAGTTCCAACGGTAAAGCAATGCGACTGCCGGATCTTGATTTTATTTCAAAGTTCCAACGGTAAAGCAATGCGACTGCCGGATCTTGATTTTATTTCAAAGTACCAACGGTGAAGCAATGCGACTGCCGGATCTTGATTTTTATTTCAAAGTTCCAGCGGTAAAGCAATGCGACTGCGGGATCTTGGTTTTTATTTCAAAGTTCCAACGGTAAAGCAATGCGACTGCCGGATCTTGATTTAATTTCAACGTTCCAGCGGTAAAGCAATGCGACTGCCGGATCTTGGTTTTTATTTCCAAGTTCCAACGGTAAAGCAATGCGACTGCCGGATCTTGATTTTATTTCAAAGTACCAACGGTGAAGCAATGCGACTGCGAGATCTTGGTTTTTATTTCAAAGTTCCAGCGGTAAAGCAATGCGACTGCCGGATCTTGATTTAATTTCAACGTTCCAGCGGTAAAGCAATGCGACTGCCGGATCTTGATTTAATTTCAACGTTCCAGCGGTAAAGCAATGCGACTGCCGGATCTTGATTTAATTTCAACGTTCCAGCGGTAGAGCAATGCGACTGCCGGTTCTTGATTTAATTTCAACGTTCCAGCGGTAAAGCAATGCGACTGCCGGATCTTGATTTAATTTCAACGTTCCAGCGGTAAAGCAATGCGACTGCCGGATGTTGATTTAATTTCAAAGTTCCAGCGATAAAGCAATGCGACTGCCGGATCTTGATTTAATTTCAAAGTTCCAACGGTAAAGCAATGCGACTGCCGGATCTTGATTTTATTTCAAAGTTCCAACGGTAAAGCAATGCGACTGCCGGATCTTGATTTTATTTCAAAGTACCAACGGTGAAGCAATGCGACTGCGGGATCTTGGTTTTTATTTCAAAGTTCCAGCGGTTAAGCAATGCGACTGCCGGATCTTGATTTAATTTCAACGTTCCAGCGGTAAAGCAATGCGACTGCCGGATCTTGATTTTTATTTCAAAGTTCCAGCGGTAAAGCAATGCGACTGCCGGATCTTGATTTAATTTCAACGTTCCAGCGGTTGAGCAATGCGACTGCCGGTTCTTGATTTAATTTCAAAGTTCCAGCGGTAGAGCAATGCGACTGCCGGATCTTGATTTAATTTCAACGTTCCAGCGGTAAAGCAATGCGACTGCCGGATCTTGATTTTATTTCAAAGTTCCAACGGTAAAGCAATGCGACTGCCGGATCTTGATTTTATTTCAAAGTACCAACGGTGAAGCAATGCGACTGCCGGATCTTGATTTTATTTCAAAGTACCAACGATGAAGCAATGCGACTGCCGGATCTTGATTTTTATTTCAAAGTTCCAGCGCTAAAGCAATGCGACTGCCGGATCTTGGTTTATATTTCAAAGTTCCAGCGGTAAAGCAATGCGACTGCCGGATCTTGATTTTATTTCAAAGTACCAACGGTGAAGCAATGCGACTGCCGGATCTTGATTTAATTTCAAAGTTCCAGCGGTAAAGCAATGCGACTGCCGGATCTTGATTTAATTTCAAAGTTCCAGCGGTAGAGCAATGCGACTGCCGGATCTTGATTTAATTTCAAAGTACCAACGGTAAAGCAATGCGACTGCCGGATCTTGATTTTATTTCAAAGTACCAACGATGAAGCAATGCGACTGCCGGATCTTGATTTAATTTCAACGTTCCAGCGGTAGAGCAATGCGACTGCCGGATCTTGATTTAATTTCAACGTTCCAGCGGTAGAGCAATGCGACTGCCGGATCTTGATTTTTATTTCAAAGTTCCAGCGGTAAAGCAATGCGACTGCCGGATCTTGATTTAATTTCAAAGTTCCAGCGGTAAGGCAATGCGACTGCCGGATCTTTATTTAATGTCAAAGTTCCAGCGATAAAGCAATGCGACTGCGGGATCTTGGTTTTTATTTCAAAGTTCCAACGGTAAAGCAATGCGACCGCCGGAACTTGATTTAATTTCAAAGTACCAACGGTGAAGCAATGCGACTGCCGGATCTTGATTTTTATTTCAAAGTTCCAGCGCTAAAGCAATCCGACTGCCGGATCTTGGTTTCTATTTCAAAGTTCCAGCGGTAAAGCAATGCGACTGCCGGATCTTGATTTTTATTTCAAAGTTCCAGCGGTAAAGCAATGCGACTGCCGGATCTTGATTTTATTTCAAAGTACCAACGGTGAAGCAATGCGACTGCCGGATCTCGATTTTATTTTAAAGTACCAACGATGAAGCAATGCGACTGCCGGATCTTGATTTTTATTTCAAAGTTCCAGCGCTAAAGCAATCCGAGTGCCGGATCTTTGTTTCTATTTCAAAGTTCCAGCGATAAAGCAATGCGACTGCGGGATCTTGGTTTTTATTTCAAAGTTCCAACTGTAAAGCAATGCGACTGCCGGATCTTGATTTTATTTCAAAGTACCAACGGTGAAGCAATGCGACTGCCGGATCTTGATTTTATTTAAAAGTACCAACGATGAAGCAATGCGACTGCCGGATCTTGATTTTTATTTCAAAGTTCCAGCGCTAAAGCAATCCGACTGCCGGATCTTGGTTTCTATTTCAAAGTTCCAGCGATAAAGCAATGCGACTGCGGGATCTTGGTTTTTATTTCAAAGTTCCAACGGTAAAGCAATGCGACTGCCGGATCTTGATTTTATTTCAAAGTTCCAACGGTAAAGCAATGCGACTGCCGGATCTTGATTTTATTTCAAAGTACCAACGGTGAAGCAATGCGACTGCCGGATCTTGATTTTTATTTCAAAGTTCCAGCGGTAAAGCAATGCGACTGCGGGATCTTGGTTTTTATTTCAAAGTTCCAGCGGTAAAGCAATGCGACTGCCGGATCTTGATTTAATTTCAACGTTCCAGCGGTAAAGCAATGCGACTGCCGGATGTTGATTTTATTTCAAAGTACCAACGGTGAAGCAATGCGACAGCGGGATCTTGGTTTTTATTTCAAAGTTCCAGCGGTAAAGCAATGCGACTGCCGGATCTTGATTTTTATTTCAAAGTTCCAGCGGTAAAGCAATGCGACTGCCGGATCTTGATTTAATTTCAACGTTCCAGCGGTAAAGCAATGCGACTGCCGGATGTTGATTTTATTTCAAAGTTCCAACGGTGAAGCAATGCGACAGCGGGATCTTGGTTTTTATTTCAAAGTTCCAGCGGTAAAGCAATGCGACTGCCGGATCTTGATTTTTATTTCAAAGTTCCAGCGGTAAAGCAATGCGACTGCCGGATCTTGGTTTCTATTTCAAAGTTCCAGCGGTAAAGCAATGCGACTGCCGGATCTTGGTTTCTATTTCAAAGTTCCAGCGGTAAAGCAATGCGACTGCGGGATCTTGGTTTCTATTTCAAAGTTCCAGCGGTAAAGCAATGCGACTGCCGGATCTTGATTTTTATTTCAAAGTTCCAGCGGTAAAGCAATGCGACTGCCGGATCTTGATTTTATTTCAAAGTACCAACGGTGAAGCAATGCGACTGCCGGATCTTGATTTTATTTCAAAGTACCAACGATGAAGCAATGCGACTGCCGGATCTTGATTTAATTTCAACGTTCCAGCGGTAGAGCAATGCGACTGCCGGATCTTGATTTAATTTCAACGTTCCAGCGGTAGAGCAATGCGACTGCCGGATCTTGATTTTTATTTCAAAGTTCCAGCGGTAAAGCAATGCGACTGCCGGATCTTGATTTAATTTCAAAGTTCCAACGGTAAAGCAATGCGACTGCCGGATCTTGATTTTATTTCAAAGTTCCAACGGTAAAGCAATGCGACTGCCGGATCTTGATTTTATTTCAAAGTACCAACGGTGAAGCAATGCGACTGCCGGATCTTGATTTTTATTTCAAAGTTCCAGCGGTAAAGCAATGCGACTGCGGGATCTTGGTTTTTATTTCAAAGTTCCAACGGTAAAGCAATGCGACTGCCGGATCTTGATTTAATTTCAACGTTCCAGCGGTAAAGCAATGCGACTGCCGGATCTTGGTTTTTATTTCCAAGTTCCAACGGTAAAGCAATGCGACTGCCGGATCTTGATTTTATTTCAAAGTACCAACGGTGAAGCAATGCGACTGCGAGATCTTGGTTTTTATTTCAAAGTTCCAGCGGTAAAGCAATGCGACTGCCGGATCTTGATTTAATTTCAACGTTCCAGCGGTAAAGCAATGCGACTGCCGGATCTTGATTTAATTTCAACGTTCCAGCGGTAAAGCAATGCGACTGCCGGATGTTGATTTTATTTCAAAGTACCAACGGTGAAGCAATGCGACAGCGGGATCTTGGTTTTTATTTCAAAGTTCCAGCGGTAAAGCAATGCGACTACCGGATCTTGATTTTATTTCAAAGTACCAACGATGAAGCAATGCGACTGCCGGATCTTGATTTTTATTTCAAAGTTCCAGCGCTAAAGCAATGCGACTGCCGGATCTTGGTTTCTATTTCAAAGTTCCAGCGGTAAAGCAATGCGACTGCCGGATCTTGATTTTTATTTCAAAGTTCCAGCGGTAAAGCAATGCGACTGCGGGATCTTGGTTTTTATTTCAAAGTTCCAACGGTAAAGCAATGCGACTGCCGGATCTTGATTTTATTTCAAAGTACCAACGGTGAAGCAATGCGACTGCCGGATCTTGATTTTATTTTAAAGTACCAACGATGAAGCAATGCGACTGCCGGATCTTGATTTTTATTTCAAAGTTCCAGCGCTAAAGCAATGCGACTGCCGGATCTTGGTTTCTATTTCAAAGTTCCAGCGGTAAAGCAATGCGACTGCCGGATCTTGATTTAATTTCAACGTTCCAGCGGTAGAGCAATGCGACTGCCGGTTCTTGATTTAATTTCAACGTTCCAGCGGTAAAGCAATGCGACTGCCGGATCTTGATTTAATTTCAACGTTCCAGCGGTAAAGCAATGCGACTGCCGGATGTTGATTTAATTTCAAAGTTCCAGCGATAAAGCAATGCGACTGCCGGATCTTGATTTAATTTCAAAGTTCCAACGGTAAAGCAATGCGACTGCCGGATCTTGATTTTATTTCAAAGTTCCAACGGTAAAGCAATGCGACTGCCGGATCTTGATTTTATTTCAAAGTACCAACGGTGAAGCAATGCGACTGCGGGATCTTGGTTTTTATTTCAAAGTTCCAGCGGTTAAGCAATGCGACTGCCGGATCTTGATTTAATTTCAACGTTCCAGCGGTAAAGCAATGCGACTGCCGGATCTTGATTTTTATTTCAAAGTTCCAGCGGTAAAGCAATGCGACTGCCGGATCTTGATTTAATTTCAACGTTCCAGCGGTTGAGCAATGCGACTGCCGGTTCTTGATTTAATTTCAAAGTTCCAGCGGTAAAGCAATGCGACTGCCGGATCTTGATTTAATTTCAACGTTCCAGCGTTAAAGCAATGCGACTGCCGGATCTTGATTTTATTTCAAAGTTCCACCGGTAAAGCAATGCGACTGCCGGATCTTGATTTTATTTCAAAGTACCACCGGTGAAGCAATGCGACTGCCGGATCTTGATTTTATTTCAAAGTACCAACGATGAAGCAATGCGACTGCCGGATCTTGATTTTTATTTCAAAGTTCCAGCGCTAAAGCAATGCGACTGCCGGATCTTGGTTTCTATTTCAAAGTTCCAGCGGTAAAGCAATGCGACTGCCGGATCTTGATTTTATTTCAAAGTACCAACGGTGAAGCAATGCGACTGCCGGATCTTGATTTAATTTCAAAGTTCCAGCGGTAAAGCAATGCGACTGCCGGATCTTGATTTAATTTCAACGTTCCAGCGGTAGAGCAATGCGACTGCCGGATCTTGATTTAATTTCAAAGTACCAACGGTGAAGCAATGCGACTGCCGGATCTTGATTTTATTTCAAAGTACCAACGATGAAGCAATGCGACTGCCGGATCTTGATTTAATTTCAAAGTTCCAGCGGTAGAGCAATGCGACTGCCGGATCTTGATTTAATTTCAACGTTCCAGCGGTAGAGCAATGCGACTGCCGGATCTTGATTTTTATTTCAAAGTTCCAGCGGTAAAGCAATGCGACTGCCGGATCTTGATTTAATTTCAAAGTTCCAGCGGTAAGGCAATGCGACTGCCGGATCTTTATTTAATGTCAAAGTTCCAGCGATAAAGCAATGCGACTGCGGGATCTTGGTTTTTATTTCAAAGTTCCAACGGTAAAGCAATGCGACCGCCGGAACTTGATTTAATTTCAAAGTACCAACGGTGAAGCAATGCGACTGCCGGATCTTGATTTTTATTTCAAAGTTCCAGCGCTAAAGCAATCCGACTGCCGGATCTTGGTTTCTATTTCAAAGTTCCAGCGGTAAAGCAATGCGACTGCCGGATCTTGATTTTTATTTCAAAGTTCCAGCGGTAAAGCAATGCGACTGCCGGATCTTGATTTTATTTCAAAGTACCAACGGTGAAGCAATGCGACTGCCGGATCTCGATTTTATTTTAAAGTACCAACGATGAAGCAATGCGACTGCCGGATCTTGATTTTTATTTCAAAGTTCCAGCGCTAAAGCAATCCGAGTGCCGGATCTTTGTTTCTATTTCAAAGTTCCAGCGATAAAGCAATGCGACTGCGGGATCTTGGTTTTTATTTCAAAGTTCCAACTGTAAAGCAATGCGACTGCCGGATCTTGATTTTATTTCAAAGTTCCAGCGATAAAGCAATGCGACTGCCGGATCTTGATTTAATTTCAAAGTTCCAACGGTAAAGCAATGCGACTGCCGGATCTTGATTTTATTTCAAAGTTCCAACGGTAAAGCAATGCGACTGCCGGATCTTGATTTTATTTCAAAGTACCAACGGTGAAGCAATGCGACTGCGGGATCTTGGTTTTTATTTCAAAGTTCCAGCGGTTAAGCAATGCGACTGCCGGATCTTGATTTAATTTCAACGTTCCAGCGGTAAAGCAATGCGACTGCCGGATCTTGATTTTTATTTCAAAGTTCCAGCGGTAAAGCAATGCGACTGCCGGATCTTGATTTAATTTCAACGTTCCAGCGGTTGAGCAATGCGACTGCCGGTTCTTGATTTTATTTCAAAGTTCCAGCGGTAGAGCAATGCGACTGCCGGATCTTGATTTAATTTCAACGTTCCAGCGGTAAAGCAATGCGACTGCCGGATCTTGATTTTATTTCAAAGTTCCAACGGTAAAGCAATGCGACTGCCGGATCTTGATTTTATTTCAAAGTACCAACGGTGAAGCAATGCGACTGCCGGATCTTGATTTTATTTCAAAGTACCAACGATGAAGCAATGCGACTGCCGGATCTTGATTTTTATTTCAAAGTTCCAGCGCTAAAGCAATGCGACTGCCGGATCTTGGTTTCTATTTCAAAGTTCCAGCGGTAAAGCAATGCGACTGCCGGATCTTGATTTTATTTCAAAGTACCAACGGTGAAGCAATGCGACTGCCGGATCTTGATTTAATTTCAAAGTTCCAGCGGTAAAGCAATGCGACTGCCGGATCTTGATTTAATTTCAACGTTCCAGCGGTAGAGCAATGCGACTGCCGGATCTTGATTTAATTTCAAAGTACCAACGGTGAAGCAATGCGACTGCCGGATCTTGATTTTATTTCAAAGTACCAACGATGAAGCAATGCGACTGCCGGATCTTGATTTAATTTCAACGTTCCAGCGGTAGAGCAATGCGACTGCCGGATCTTGATTTAATTTCAACGTTCCAGCGGTAGAGCAATGCGACTGCCGGATCTTGATTTTTATTTCAAAGTTCCAGCGGTAAAGCAATGCGACTGCCGGATCTTGATTTAATTTCAAAGTTCCAGCGGTAAGGCAATGCGACTGCCGGATCTTTATTTAATGTCAAAGTTCCAGCGATAAAGCAATGCGACTGCGGGATCTTGGTTTTTATTTCAAAGTTCCAACGGTAAAGCAATGCGACCGCCGGAACTTGATTTAATTTCAAAGTACCAACGGTGAAGCAATGCGACTGCCGGATCTTGATTTTTATTTCAAAGTTCCAGCGCTAAAGCAATCCGACTGCCGGATCTTGGTTTCTATTTCAAAGTTCCAGCGGTAAAGCAATGCGACTGCCGGATCTTGATTTTTATTTCAAAGTTCCAGCGGTAAAGCAATGCGACTGCCGGATCTTGATTTTATTTCAAAGTACCAACGGTGAAGCAATGCGACTGCCGGATCTCGATTTTATTTTAAAGTACCAACGATGAAGCAATGCGACTGCCGGATCTTGATTTAATTTCAAAGTACCAACGGTGAAGCAATGCGACTGCCGGATCTTGATTTTATTTCAAAGTACCAACGATGAAGCAATGCGACTGCCGGATCTTGATTTAATTTCAACGTTCCAGCGGTAGAGCAATGCGACTGCCGGATCTTGATTTAATTTCAACGTTCCAGCGGTAGAGCAATGCGACTGCCGGATCTTGATTTTTATTTCAAAGTTCCAGCGGTAAAGCAATGCGACTGCCGGATCTTGATTTAATTTCAAAGTTCCAGCGGTAAGGCAATGCGACTGCCGGATCTTTATTTAATGTCAAAGTTCCAGCGATAAAGCAATGCGACTGCGGGATCTTGGTTTTTATTTCAAAGTTCCAACGGTAAAGCAATGCGACCGCCGGAACTTGATTTAATTTCAAAGTACCAACGGTGAAGCAATGCGACTGCCGGATCTTGATTTTTATTTCAAAGTTCCAGCGCTAAAGCAATCCGACTGCCGGATCTTGGTTTCTATTTCAAAGTTCCAGCGGTAAAGCAATGCGACTGCCGGATCTTGATTTTTATTTCAAAGTTCCAGCGGTAAAGCAATGCGACTGCCGGATCTTGATTTTATTTCAAAGTACCAACGGTGAAGCAATGCGACTGCCGGATCTCGATTTTATTTTAAAGTACCAACGATGAAGCAATGCGACTGCCGGATCTTGATTTTTATTTCAAAGTTCCAGCGCTAAAGCAATCCGAGTGCCGGATCTTTGTTTCTATTTCAAAGTTCCAGCGATAAAGCAATGCGACTGCGGGATCTTGGTTTTTATTTCAAAGTTCCAACTGTAAAGCAATGCGACTGCCGGATCTTGATTTTATTTCAAAGTTCCAGCGATAAAGCAATGCGACTGCCGGATCTTGATTTAATTTCAAAGTTCCAACGGTAAAGCAATGCGACTGCCGGATCTTGATTTTATTTCAAAGTTCCAACGGTAAAGCAATGCGACTGCCGGATCTTGATTTTTATTTCAAAGTTCCAGCGGTAAAGCAATGCGACTGCCGGATCTTGATTTAATTTCAAAGTTCCAGCGGTAAGGCAATGCGACTGCCGGATCTTTATTTAATGTCAAAGTTCCAGCGATAAAGCAATGCGACTGCGGGATCTTGGTTTTTATTTCAAAGTTCCAACGGTAAAGCAATGCGACCGCCGGAACTTGATTTAATTTCAAAGTACCAACGGTGAAGCAATGCGACTGCCGGATCTTGATTTTTATTTCAAAGTTCCAGCGCTAAAGCAATCCGACTGCCGGATCTTGGTTTCTATTTCAAAGTTCCAGCGGTAAAGCAATGCGACTGCCGGATCTTGATTTTTATTTCAAAGTTCCAGCGGTAAAGCAATGCGACTGCCGGATCTTGATTTTATTTCAAAGTACCAACGGTGAAGCAATGCGACTGCCGGATCTCGATTTTATTTTAAAGTACCAACGATGAAGCAATGCGACTGCCGGATCTTGATTTTTATTTCAAAGTTCCAGCGCTAAAGCAATCCGAGTGCCGGATCTTTGTTTCTATTTCAAAGTTCCAGCGATAAAGCAATGCGACTGCGGGATCTTGGTTTTTATTTCAAAGTTCCAACTGTAAAGCAATGCGACTGCCGGATCTTGATTTTATTTCAAAGTACCAACGGTGAAGCAATGCGACTGCCGGATCTTGATTTTATTTAAAAGTACCAACGATGAAGCAATGCGACTGCCGGATCTTGATTTTTATTTCAAAGTTCCAGCGCTAAAGCAATCCGACTGCCGGATCTTGGTTTCTATTTCAAAGTTCCAGCGATAAAGCAATGCGACTGCGGGATCTTGGTTTTTATTTCAAAGTTCCAACGGTAAAGCAATGCGACTGCCGGATCTTGATTTTATTTCAAAGTTCCAACGGTAAAGCAATGCGACTGCCGGATCTTGATTTTATTTCAAAGTACCAACGGTGAAGCAATGCGACTGCCGGATCTTGATTTAATTTCAAAGTTCCAGCGGTAAAGCAATGCGACTGCCGGATCTTGATTTAATTTCAACGTTCCAGCGGTAAAGCAATGCGACTGCCGGATCTTGGTTTTTATTTCCAAGTTCCAACGGTAAAGCAATGCGACTGCCGGATCTTGATTTTATTTCAAAGTACCAACGGTGAAGCAATGCGACTGCGAGATCTTGGTTTTTATTTCAAAGTTCCAGCGGTAAAGCAATGCGACTGCCGGATCTTGATTTAATTTCAACGTTCCAGCGGTAAAGCAATGAGACTGCCGGATCTTGATTTAATTTCAACGTTCCAGCGGTAAAGCAATGCGACTGCCGGATGTTGATTTTATTTCAAAGTACCAACGGTGAAGCAATGCGACAGCGGGATCTTGGTTTTTATTTCAAAGTTCCAGCGGTAAAGCAATGCGACTGCCGGATCTTGATTTTTATTTCAAAGTTCCAGCGGTAAAGCAATGCGACTGCCGGATCTTGGTTTCTATTTCAAAGTTCCAGCGGTAAAGCAATGCGACTGCCGGATCTTGGTTTCTATTTCAAAGTTCCAACGGTAAAGCAATGCGACTGCCGGATCTTGATTTTATTTCAAAGTACCAACGGTGAAGCAATGCGACTGCCGGATCTTGATTTTTATTTCAAAGTTCCAGCGGTAAAGCAATGCGACTGCGGGATCTTGGTTTTTATTTCAAAGTTCCAGCGGTAAAGCAATGCGACTGCCGGATCTTGATTTAATTTCAACGTTCCAGCGGTAAAGCAATGCGACTGCCGGATGTTGATTTTATTTCAAAGTACCAACGGTGAAGCAATGCGACAGCGGGATCTTGGTTTTTATTTCAAAGTTCCAGCGGTAAAGCAATGCGACTGCCGGATCTTGATTTTTATTTCAAAGTTCCAGCGGTAAAGCAATGCGACTGCCGGATCTTGATTTAATTTCAACGTTCCAGCGGTAAAGCAATGCGACTGCCGGATCTTGATTTTATTTCAAAGTACCAACGGTGAAGCAATGCGACAGCGGGATCTTGGTTTTTATTTCAAAGTTCCAGCGGTAAAGCAATGCGACTGCCGGATCTTGATTTTTATTTCAAAGTTCCAGCGGTAAAGCAATGCGACTGCCGGATCTTGGTTTCTATTTCAAAGTTCCAGCGGTAAAGCAATGCGACTGCCGGATCTTGGTTTCTATTTCAAAGTTCCAGCGGTAAAGCAATGCGACTGCGGGATCTTGGTTTCTATTTCAAAGTTCCAGCGGTAAAGCAATGCGACTGCCGGATCTTGATTTTTATTTCAAAGTTCCAGCGGTAAAGCAATGCGACTGCCGGATCTTGATTTTATTTCAAAGTACCAACGGTGAAGCAATGCGACTGCCGGATCTTGATTTTATTTCAAAGTACCAACGATGAAGCAATGCGACTGCCGGATCTTGATTTAATTTCAACGTTCCAGCGGTAGAGCAATGCGACTGCCGGATCTTGATTTAATTTCAACGTTCCAGCGGTAGAGCAATGCGACTGCCGGATCTTGATTTTTATTTCAAAGTTCCAGCGGTAAAGCAATGCGACTGCCGGATCTTGATTTAATTTCAAAGTTCCAACGGTAAAGCAATGCGACTGCCGGATCTTGATTTTATTTCAAAGTTCCAACGGTAAAGCAATGCGACTGCCGGATCTTGATTTTATTTCAAAGTACCAACGGTGAAGCAATGCGACTGCCGGATCTTGATTTTTATTTCAAAGTTCCAGCGGTAAAGCAATGCGACTGCGGGATCTTGGTTTTTATTTCAAAGTTCCAACGGTAAAGCAATGCGACTGCCGGATCTTGATTTAATTTCAACGTTCCAGCGGTAAAGCAATGCGACTGCCGGATCTTGGTTTTTATTTCCAAGTTCCAACGGTAAAGCAATGCGACTGCCGGATCTTGATTTTATTTCAAAGTACCAACGGTGAAGCAATGCGACTGCGAGATCTTGGTTTTTATTTCAAAGTTCCAGCGGTAAAGCAATGCGACTGCCGGATCTTGATTTAATTTCAACGTTCCAGCGGTAAAGCAATGCGACTGCCGGATCTTGATTTAATTTCAACGTTCCAGCGGTAAAGCAATGCGACTGCCGGATGTTGATTTTATTTCAAAGTACCAACGGTGAAGCAATGCGACAGCGGGATCTTGGTTTTTATTTCAAAGTTCCAGCGGTAAAGCAATGCGACTACCGGATCTTGATTTTATTTCAAAGTACCAACGATGAAGCAATGCGACTGCCGGATCTTGATTTTTATTTCAAAGTTCCAGCGCTAAAGCAATGCGACTGCCGGATCTTGGTTTCTATTTCAAAGTTCCAGCGGTAAAGCAATGCGACTGCCGGATCTTGATTTTTATTTCAAAGTTCCAGCGGTAAAGCAATGCGACTGCGGGATCTTGGTTTTTATTTCAAAGTTCCAACGGTAAAGCAATGCGACTGCCGGATCTTGATTTTATTTCAAAGTACCAACGGTGAAGCAATGCGACTGCCGGATCTTGATTTTATTTTAAAGTACCAACGATGAAGCAATGCGACTGCCGGATCTTGATTTTTATTTCAAAGTTCCAGCGCTAAAGCAATGCGACTGCCGGATCTTGGTTTCTATTTCAAAGTTCCAGCGGTAAAGCAATGCGACTGCCGGATCTTGATTTAATTTCAACGTTCCAGCGGTAGAGCAATGCGACTGCCGGTTCTTGATTTAATTTCAACGTTCCAGCGGTAAAGCAATGCGACTGCCGGATCTTGATTTAATTTCAACGTTCCAGCGGTAAAGCAATGCGACTGCCGGATGTTGATTTAATTTCAAAGTTCCAGCGATAAAGCAATGCGACTGCCGGATCTTGATTTAATTTCAAAGTTCCAACGGTAAAGCAATGCGACTGCCGGATCTTGATTTTATTTCAAAGTTCCAACGGTAAAGCAATGCGACTGCCGGACCTTGATTTTATTTCAAAGTACCAACGGTGAAGCAATGCGACTGCGGGATCTTGGTTTTTATTTCAAAGTTCCAGCGGTTAAGCAATGCGACTGCCGGATCTTGATTTAATTTCAACGTTCCAGCGGTAAAGCAATGCGACTGCCGGATCTTGATTTTTATTTCAAAGTTCCAGCGGTAAAGCAATGCGACTGCCGGATCTTGATTTAATTTCAACGTTCCAGCGGTTGAGCAATGCGACTGCCGGTTCTTGATTTAATTTCAAAGTTCCAGCGGTAGAGCAATGCGACTGCCGGATCTTGATTTAATTTCAACGTTCCAGCGGTAAAGCAATGCGACTGCCGGATCTTGATTTTATTTCAAAGTTCCAACGGTAAAGCAATGCGACTGCCGGATCTTGATTTTATTTCAAAGTACCAACGGTGAAGCAATGCGACTGCCGGATCTTGATTTTATTTCAAAGTACCAACGATGAAGCAATGCGACTGCCGGATCTTGATTTTTATTTCAAAGTTCCAGCGCTAAAGCAATGCGACTGCCGGATCTTGGTTTCTATTTCAAAGTTCCAGCGGTAAAGCAATGCGACTGCCGGATCTTGATTTTATTTCAAAGTACCAACGGTGAAGCAATGCGACTGCCGGATCTTGATTTAATTTCAAAGTTCCAGCGGTAAAGCAATGCGACTGCCGGATCTTGATTTAATTTCAACGTTCCAGCGGTAGAGCAATGCGACTGCCGGATCTTGATTTAATTTCAAAGTACCAACGGTGAAGCAATGCGACTGCCGGATCTTGATTTTATTTCAAAGTACCAACGATGAAGCAATGCGACTGCCGGATCTTGATTTAATTTCAACGTTCCAGCGGTAGAGCAATGCGACTGCCGGATCTTGATTTAATTTCAACGTTCCAGCGGTAGAGCAATGCGACTGCCGGATCTTGATTTTTATTTCAAAGTTCCAGCGGTAAAGCAATGCGACTGCCGGATCTTGATTTAATTTCAAAGTTCCAGCGGTAAGGCAATGCGACTGCCGGATCTTTATTTAATGTCAAAGTTCCAGCGATAAAGCAATGCGACTGCCGGATCTTGGTTTCTATTTCAAAGTTCCAGCGGTAAAGCAATGCGACTGCCGGATCTTGATTTAATTTCAACGTTCCAGCGGTAAAGCAATGCGACTGCCGGATCTTGATTTAATTTCAACGTTCCAGCGGTAAAGCAATGCGACTGCCGGATGTTGATTTAATTTCAAAGTTCCAGCGGTAAAGCAATGCGACTGCCGGATCTTGGTTTCTATTTCAAAGTTCCAGCGATAAAGCAATGCGACTGCGGGATCTTGGTTTTTATTTCAAAGTTCCAACGGTAAAGCAATGCGACCGCCGGAACTTGATTTAATTTCAAAGTACCAACGGTGAAGCAATGCGACTGCCGGATCTTGATTTTTATTTCAAAGTTCCAGCGCTAAAGCAATCCGACTGCCGGATCTTGGTTTCTATTTCAAAGTTCCAGCGGTAAAGCAATGCGACTGCCGGATCTTGATTTTTATTTCAAAGTTCCAGCGGTAAAGCAATGCGACTGCCGGATCTTGATTTTATTTCAAAGTACCAACGGTGAAGCAATGCGACTGCCGGATCTCGATTTTATTTTAAAGTACCAACGATGAAGCAATGCGACTGCCGGATCTTGATTTTTATTTCAAAGTTCCAGCGCTAAAGCAATCCGAGTGCCGGATCTTTGTTTCTATTTCAAAGTTCCAGCGATAAAGCAATGCGACTGCGGGATCTTGGTTTTTATTTCAAAGTTCCAACTGTAAAGCAATGCGACTGCCGGATCTTGATTTTATTTCAAAGTACCAACGGTGAAGCAATGCGACTGCCGGATCTTGATTTTATTTAAAAGTACCAACGATGAAGCAATGCGACTGCCGGATCTTGATTTTTATTTCAAAGTTCCAGCGCTAAAGCAATCCGACTGCCGGATCTTGGTTTCTATTTCAAAGTTCCAGCGATAAAGCAATGCGACTGCGGGATCTTGGTTTTTATTTCAAAGTTCCAACGGTAAAGCAATGCGACTGCCGGATCTTGATTTTATTTTAAAGTTCCAACGGTAAAGCAATGCGACTGCCGGATCTTGATTTTATTTCAAAGTACCAACGGTGAAGCAATGCGACTGCCGGATCTTGATTTAATTTCAAAGTTCCAGCGGTAAAGCAATGCGACTGCCGGATCTTGATTTAATTTCAACGTTCCAGCGGTAAAGCAATGCGACTGCCGGATCTTGATTTAATTTCAACGTTCCAGCGGTAAAGCAATGCGACTGCCGGATGTTGATTTAATTTCAAAGTTCCAGCGGTAAAGCAATGCGACTGCCGGATCTTGGTTTCTATTTCAAAGTTCCAGCGGCAAAGCAATGCGACTGCCGGATCTTGATTTTATTTCAAAGTACCAACGGTGAAGCAATGCGACTGCCGGATCTTGATTTTATTTCAAAGTACCAACGATGAAGCAATGCGACTGCCGGATCTTGATTTTTATTTCAAAGTTCCAGCGCTAAAGCAATGCGACTGCCGGATCTTGGTTTCTATTTCAAAGTTCCAGCGGTAAAGCAATGCGACTGCCGGATCTTGATTTTATTTCAAAGTACCAACGGTGAAGCAATGCGACTGCCGGATCTTGATTTAATTTCAAAGTTCCAGCGGTAAAGCAATGCGACTGCCGGATCTTGATTTAATTTCAACGTTCCAGCGGTAGAGCAATGCGACTGCCGGATCTTGATTTAATTTCAAAGTTCCAACGATAAAGCAATGCGACTGCGGGATCTTGGTTTCTATTTCAAAGTTCAAGCGGTAAAGCAATGCGACTGCCGGATCTTGATTTTTATTTCAAAGTTCCAGCGGTAAAGCAATGCGACTGCCGGATCTTGATTTTATTTCAAAGTACCAACGGTGAAGCAATGCGACTGCCGGATCTTGATTTAATTTCAAAGTTCCAGCGGTAAGGCAATGCGACTGCCGGATCTTTATTTAATGTCAAAGTTCCAGCGATAAAGCAATGCGACTGCGGGATCTTGGTTTTTATTTCAAAGTTCCAACGGTAAAGCAATGCGACTGCCGGATCTTGATTTTATTTCAAAGTACCAACGGTGAAGCAATGCGACTGCCGGATCTTGATTTTATTTCAAAGTACCAACGGTGAAGCAATGCGACTGCGGGATCTTGGTTTTTATTTCAAAGTTCCAGCGGTAAAGCAATGCGACTGCCGGATCTTGATTTAATTTCAACGTTCCAGCGGTAAAGCAATGCGACTGCCGGATCTTGATTTAATTTCAACGTTCCAGCGGTAAAGCAATGCGACTGCCGGATCTTGATTTTTATTTCAAAGTTCCAGCGCTAAAGCAATCCGACTGCCGGATCTTGGTTTCTATTTCAAAGTTCCAGCGGTAAAGCAATGCGACTGCCGGATCTTGATTTTTATTTCAAAGTTCCAGCGGTAAAGCAATGCGACTGCCGGATCTTGATTTTATTTCAAAGTACCAACGGTGAAGCAATGCGACTGCCGGATCTTGATTTTATTTTAAAGTACCAACGATGAAGCAATGCGACTGCCGGATCTTGATTTTTATTTCAAAGTTCCAGCGCTAAAGCAATGCGACTGCCGGATCTTGGTTTCTATTTCAAAGTTCCAGCGGTAAAGCAATGCGACTGCCGGATCTTGATTTAATTTCAACGTTCCAGCGGTAGAGCAATGCGACTGCCGGTTCTTGATTTAATTTCAACGTTCCAGCGGTAAAGCAATGCGACTGCCGGATCTTGATTTAATTTCAACGTTCCAGCGGTAAAGCAATGCGACTGCCGGATGTTGATTTTATTTCAAAGTACCAACGGTGAAGCAATGCGACTGCGGGATCTTGGTTTTTATTTCAAAGTTCCAGCGGTAAAGCAATGCGACTGCCGTATCTTGATTTAATTTCAAAGTTCCAGCGGTAAGGCAATGCGACTGCCGGATCTTTATTTAATGTCAAAGTTCCAGCGATAAAGCAATGCGACTGCGTGATCTTGGTTTTTATTTCAAAGTTCCAACGGTAAAGCAATGCGACTGCCGGATCTTGATTTTATTTCAAAGTACCAACGGTGAAGCAATGCGACTGCCGGATCTTGATTTTTATTTCAAAGTTCCAGCGCTAAAGCAATCCGACTGCCGGATCTTGGTTTCTATTTCAAAGTTCCAGCGGTAAAGCAATGCGACTGCCGGATCTTGATTTTTATTTCAAAGTTCCAGCGGTAAAGCAATGCGACTGCCGGATCTTGATTTTATTTCAAAGTACCAACGGTGAAGCAATGCGACTGCCGGATCTTGATTTTATTTTAAAGTACCAACGATGAAGCAATGCGACTTCCGGATCTTGATTTTTATTTCAAAGTTCCAGCGCTAAAGCAATGCGACTGCCGGATCTTGGTTTCTATTTCAAAGTTCCAGCGGTAAAGCAATGCGACTGCCGGATCTTGATTTAATTTCAACGTTCCAGCGGTAGAGCAATGCGACTGCCGGTTCTTGATTTAATTTCAACGTTCCAGCGGTAAAGCAATGCGACTGCCGGATCTTGATTTAATTTCAACGTTCCAGCGGTAAAGCAATGCGACTGCCGGATGTTGATTTAATTTCAAAGTTCCAGCGATAAAGCAATGCGACTGCCGGATCTTGATTTAATTTCAAAGTTCCAACGGTAAAGCAATGCGACTGCCGGATCTTGATTTTATTTCAAAGTTCCAACGGTAAAGCAATGCGACTGCCGGATCTTGATTTTATTTCAAAGTACCAACGGTGAAGCAATGCGACTGCGGGATCTTGGTTTTTATTTCAAAGTTCCAGCGGTTAAGCAATGCGACTGCCGGATCTTGATTTAATTTCAACGTTCCAGCGGTAAAGCAATGCGACTGCCGGATCTTGATTTTTATTTCAAAGTTCCAGCGGTAAAGCAATGCGACTGCCGGATCTTGATTTAATTTCAACGTTCCAGCGGTTGAGCAATGCGACTGCCGGTTCTTGATTTAATTTCAAAGTTCCAGCGGTAGAGCAATGCGACTGCCGGATCTTGATTTAATTTCAACGTTCCAGCGGTAAAGCAATGCGACTGCCGGATCTTGATTTTATTTCAAAGTTCCAACGGTAAAGCAATGCGACTGCCGGATCTTGATTTTATTTCAAAGTACCAACGGTGAAGCAATGCGACTGCCGGATCTTGATTTTATTTCAAAGTACCAACGATGAAGCAATGCGACTGCCGGATCTTGATTTTTATTTCAAAGTTCCAGCGATAAAGCAATGCGACTGCCGGATCTTGGTTTCTATTTCAAAGTTCCAGCGGTAAAGCAATGCGACTGCCGGATCTTGATTTTATTTCAAAGTACCAACGGTGAAGCAATGCGACTGCCGGATCTTGATTTAATTTCAAAGTTCCAGCGGTAAAGCAATGCGACTGCCGGATCTTGATTTAATTTCAACGTTCCAGCGGTAGAGCAATGCGACTGCCGGATCTTGATTTAATTTCAAAGTACCAACGGTGAAGCAATGCGACTGCCGGATCTTGATTTTATTTCAAAGTACCAACGATGAAGCAATGCGACTGCCGGATCTTGATTTAATTTCAACGTTCCAGCGGTAGAGCAATGCGACTGTTGGATCTTGATTTAATTTCAACGTTCCAGCGGTAGAGCAATGCGACTGCCGGATCTTGATTTTTATTTCAAAGTTCCAGCGGTAAAGCAATGCGACTGCCGGATCTTGATTTAATTTCAAAGTTCCAGCGGTAAGGCAATGCGACTGCCGGATCTTTATTTAATGTCAAAGTTCCAGCGATAAAGCAATGCGACTGCGGGATCTTGGTTTTTATTTCAAAGTTCCAACGGTAAAGCAATGCGACCGCCGGAACTTGATTTAATTTCAAAGTACCAACGGTGAAGCAATGCGACTGCCGGATCTTGATTTTTATTTCAAAGTTCCAGCGCTAAAGCAATCCGACTGCCGGATCTTGGTTTCTATTTCAAAGTACCAACGGTGAAGCAATGCGACTGCCGGATCTCGATTTTATTTTAAAGTACCAACGATGAAGCAATGCGACTGCCGGATCTTGATTTTTATTTCAAAGTTCCAGCGCTAAAGCAATCCGACTGCCGGATCTTGGTTTCTATTTCAAAGTTCCAGCGATAAAGCAATGCGACTGCGGGATCTTGGTTTTTATTTCAAAGTTCCAACTGTAAAGCAATGCGACTGCCGGATCTTGATTTTATTTCAAAGTACCAACGGTGAAGCAATGCGACTGCCGGATCTTGATTTTATTTAAAAGTACCAACGATGAAGCAATGCGACTGCCGGATCTTGATTTTTATTTCAAAGTTCCAGCGCTAAAGCAATCCGACTGCCGGATCTTGGTTTCTATTTCAAAGTTCCAGCGATAAAGCAATGCGACTGCGGGATCTTGGTTTTTATTTCAAAGTTCCAACGGTAAAGCAATGCGACTGCCGGATCTTGATTTTATTTCAAAGTTCCAACGGTAAAGCAATGCGACTGCCGGATCTTGATTTTATTTCAAAGTACCAACGGTGAAGCAATGCGACTGCCGGATCTTGATTTAATTTCAAAGTTCCAGCGGTAAAGCAATGCGACTGCCGGATCTTGATTTAATTTCAACGTTCCAGCGGTAAAGCAATGCGACTGCCGGATCTTGATTTAATTTCAACGTTCCAGCGGTAAAGCAATGCGACTGCCGGATGTTGATTTAATTTCAAAGTTCCAGCGGTAAAGCAATGCGACTGCCGGATCTTGGTTTCTATTTCAAAGTTCCAGCGGCAAAGCAATGCGACTGCCGGATCTTGATTTTATTTCAAAGTACCAACGGTGAAGCAATGCGACTGCCGGATCTTGATTTTATTTCAAAGTACCAACGATGAAGCAATGCGACTGCCGGATCTTGATTTTTATTTCAAAGTTCCAGCGCTAAAGCAATGCGACTGCCGGATCTTGGTTTCTATTTCAAAGTTCCAGCGGTAAAGCAATGCGACTGCCGGATCTTGATTTTATTTCAAAGTACCAACGGTGAAGCAATGCGACTGCCGGATCTTGATTTAATTTCAAAGTTCCAGCGGTAAAGCAATGCGACTGCCGGATCTTGATTTAATTTCAACGTTCCAGCGGTAGAGCAATGCGACTGCCGGATCTTGATTTAATTTCAAAGTTCCAACGATAAAGCAATGCGACTGCGGGATCTTGGTTTCTATTTCAAAGTTCAAGCGGTAAAGCAATGCGACTGCCGGATCTTGATTTTTATTTCAAAGTTCCAGCGGTAAAGCAATGCGACTGCCGGATCTTGATTTTATTTCAAAGTACCAACGGTGAAGCAATGCGACTGCCGGATCTTGATTTAATTTCAAAGTTCCAGCGGTAAGGCAATGCGACTGCCGGATCTTTATTTAATGTCAAAGTTCCAGCGATAAAGCAATGCGACTGCGGGATCTTGGTTTTTATTTCAAAGTTCCAACGGTAAAGCAATGCGACTGCCGGATCTTGATTTTATTTCAAAGTACCAACGGTGAAGCAATGCGACTGCCGGATGTTGATTTTATTTCAAAGTACCAACGGTGAAGCAATGCGACTGCGGGATCTTGGTTTTTATTTCAAAGTTCCAGCGGTAAAGCAATGCGACTGCCGGATCTTGATTTAATTTCAACGTTCCAGCGGTAAAGCAATGCGACTGCCGGATCTTGATTTAATTTCAACGTTCCAGCGGTAAAGCAATGCGACTGCCGGATCTTGATTTTTATTTCAAAGTTCCAGCGCTAAAGCAATCCGACTGCCGGATCTTGGTTTCTATTTCAAAGTTCCAGCGGTAAAGCAATGCGACTGCCGGATCTTGATTTTTATTTCAAAGTTCCAGCGGTAAAGCAATGCGACTGCCGGATCTTGATTTTATTTCAAAGTACCAACGGTGAAGCAATGCGACTGCCGGATCTTGATTTTATTTTAAAGTACCAACGATGAAGCAATGCGACTGCCGGATCTTGATTTTTATTTCAAAGTTCCAGCGCTAAAGCAATGCGACTGCCGGATCTTGGTTTCTATTTCAAAGTTCCAGCGGTAAAGCAATGCGACTGCCGGATCTTGATTTAATTTCAACGTTCCAGCGGAAGAGCAATGCGACTGCCGGTTCTTGATTTAATTTCAACGTTCCAGCGGTAAAGCAATGCGACTGCCGGATCTTGATTTAATTTCAACGTTCCAGCGGTAAAGCAATGCGACTGCCGGATGTTGATTTTATTTCAAAGTACCAACGGTGAAGCAATGCGACTGCGGGATCTTGGTTTTTATTTCAAAGTTCCAGCGGTAAAGCAATGCGACTGCCGGATCTTGATTTTTATTTCAAAGTTCCAGCGGTAGAGCAATGCGACTGCCGGATCTTGATTTAATTTCAACGTTCCAGCGGTAGAGCAATGCGACTGCCGGATCTTGATTTTTATTTCAAAGTTCCAGCGGTAAAAGAATGCGACTGCCGGATCTTGATTTAATTTCAAAGTTCCAGCGGTAAGGCAATGCGACTGCCGGATCTTGATTTAATTTCAACGTTCCAGCGGTAGAGCAATGCGACTGCCGGATCTTGATTTTTATTTCAAAGTTCCAGCGGTAAAGCAATGCGACTGCCGGATCTTGATTTAATTTCAAAGTTCCAGCGGTAAGGCAATGCGACTGCCGGATCTTGATTTAATTTCAACGTTCCAGCGGTAGAGCAATGCGACTGCCGGTTCTTGATTTAATTTCAACGTTCCAGCGGTAAAGCAATGCGACTGCCGGATGTTGATTTTATTTCAAAGTACCAACGGTGAAGCAATGCGACAGCGGGATCTTGGTTTTTATTTCAAAGTTCCAGCGGTAAAGCAATGCGACTGCCGGATCTTGATTTTTATTTCAAAGTTCCAGCGGTAAAGCAATGCGACTGCCGGATCTTGGTTTCTATTTCAAAGTTCCAGCGGTAAAGCAATGCGACTGCCGGATCTTGATTTTTATTTCAAAGTTCCAGCGGTAAAGCAATGCGACTGCCGGATCTTGATTTTTATTTCAAAGTACCAACGGTGAAGCAATGCGACTGCGGGATCTTGGTTTTTATTTCAAAGTTCCAGCGGTAAAGCAATGCGACTGCCGGATCTTGATTTTTATTTCAAAGTTCCAGCGGTAAAGCAATGCGACTGCCGGATCTTGATTTAATTTCAAAGTTCCAGCGGTAAGGCAATGCGACTGCCGGATCTTGATTTAATTTCAACGTTCCAGCGGTAGAGCAATGCGACTGCCGGATCTTGATTTTTATTTCAAAGTTCCAGCTCTAAAGCAATGCGACTGCCGGATCTTGGTTTCTATTTCAAAGTTCCAGCGGTAAAGCAATGCGACTGCCGGATCTTGATTTAATTTCAACGTTCCAGCGGTAGAGCAATGCGACTGCCGGTTCTTGATTTAATTTCAACGTTCCAGCGGTAAAGCAATGCGACTGCCGGATGTTGATTTTATTTCAAAGTACCAACGGTGAAGCAATGCGACAGCGGGATCTTGGTTTTTATTTCAAAGTTCCAGCGGTAAAGCAATGCGACTGCCGGATCTTGATTTTTATTTCAAAGTTCCAGCGGTAAAGCAATGCGACTGCCGGATCTTGGTTTCTATTTCAAAGTTCCAGCGGTAAAGCAATGCGACTGCCGGATCTTGGTTTCTATTTCAAAGTTCCAGCGGTAAAGCAATGCGACTGCCGGATCTTGATTTTTATTTCAAAGTTCCAGCGGTAAAGCAATGCGACTGCGGGATCTTGGTTTTTATTTCAAAGTTCCAACGGTAAAGCAATGCGACTGCCGGATCTTGATTTAATTTCAACGTTCCAGCGGTAAAGCAATGCGACTGCCGGATCTTGGTTTCTATTTCAAAGTTCCAGCGGTAAAGCAATGCGACTGCCGGATCTTGATTTTTATTTCAAAGTTCCAGCGGTAAAGCAATGCGACTGCGGGATCTTGGTTTTTATTTCAAAGTTCCAACGGTAAAGCAATGCGACTGCCGGATCTTGATTTAATTTCAACGTTCCAGCGGTAAAGCAATGCGACTGCCGGATCTTGGTTTTTATTTCCAAGTTCCAACGGTAAAGCAATGCGACTGCCGGATCTTGATTTTATTTCAAAGTACCAACGGTGAAGCAATGCGACTGCGGGATCTTGGTTTTTATTTCAAAGTTCCAGCGGTAAAGCAATGCGACTGCCGGATCTTGATTTAATTTCAACGTTCCAGCGGTAAAGCAATGCGACTGCCGGATCTTGATTTAATTTCAACGTTCCAGCGGTAGAGCAATGCGACTGCCGGATCTTGATTTAATTTCAACGTTCCAGCGGTAGAGCAATGCGACTGCCGGATCTTGATTTTTATTTCAAAGTTCCAGCGGTAAAAGAATGCGACTGCCGGATCTTGATTTAATTTCAAAGTTCCAGCGGTAAGGCAATGCGACTGCCGGATCTTGATTTAATTTCAACGTTCCAGCGGTAGAGCAATGCGACTGCCGGATCTTGATTTTTATTTAAAAGTTCCAGCGGTAAAGCAATGCGACTGCCGGATCTTGATTTAATTTCAAAGTTCCAGCGGTAAGGCAATGCGACTGCCGGATCTTTATTTAATGTCAAAGTTCCAGCGATAAAGCAATGCGACTGCGGGATCTTGGTTTTTATTTCAAAGTTCCAACGGTAAAGCAATGCGACTGCCGGATCTTGATTTTATTTCAAAGTACCAACGGTGAAGCAATGCGACTGCCGGATCTTGATTTTTATTTCAAAGTTCCAGCGCTAAAGCAATCCGACTGCCGGATCTTGGTTTCTATTTCAAAGTTCCAGCGGTAAAGCAATGCGACTGCCGGATCTTGATTTTTATTTCAAAGTTCCAGCGGTAAAGCAATGCGACTGCCGGATCTTGATTTTATTTCAAAGTACCAACGGTGAAGCAATGCGACTGCCGGATCTTGATTTTATTTTAAAGTACCAACGATGAAGCAATGCGACTGCCGGATCTTGATTTTTATTTCAAAGTTCCAGCTCTAAAGCAATGCGACTGCCGGATCTTGGTTTCTATTTCAAAGTTCCAGCGGTAAAGCAATGCGACTGCCGGATCTTGATTTAATTTCAAAGTTCCAGCGGTAAGGCAATGCGACTGCCGGATCTTTATTTAATGTCAAAGTTCCAGCGATAAAGCAATGCGACTGCGGGATCTTGGTTTTTATTTCAAAGTTCCAACGGTAAAGCAATGCGACTGCCGGATCTTGATTTTATTTCAAAGTACCAACGGTGAAGCAATGCGACTGCCGGATGTTGATTTTATTTCAAAGTACCAACGGTGAAGCAATGCGACTGCGGGATCTTGGTTTTTATTTCAAAGTTCCAGCGGTAAAGCAATGCGACTGCCGGATCTTGATTTAATTTCAACGTTCCAGCGGTAAAGCAATGCGACTGCCGGATCTTGATTTAATTTCAACGTTCCAGCGGTAAAGCAATGCGACTGCCGGATCTTGATTTTTATTTCAAAGTTCCAGCGCTAAAGCAATCCGACTGCCGGATCTTGGTTTCTATTTCAAAGTTCCAGCGGTAAAGCAATGCGACTGCCGGATCTTGATTTTTATTTCAAAGTTCCAGCGGTAAAGCAATGCGACTGCCGGATCTTGATTTTATTTCAAAGTACCAACGGTGAAGCAATGCGACTGCCGGATCTTGATTTTATTTTAAAGTACCAACGATGAAGCAATGCGACTGCCGGATCTTGATTTTTATTTCAAAGTTCCAGCGCTAAAGCAATGCGACTGCCGGATCTTGGTTTCTATTTCAAAGTTCCAGCGGTAAAGCAATGCGACTGCCGGATCTTGATTTAATTTCAACGTTCCAGCGGAAGAGCAATGCGACTGCCGGTTCTTGATTTAATTTCAACGTTCCAGCGGTAAAGCAATGCGACTGCCGGATCTTGATTTAATTTCAACGTTCCAGCGGTAAAGCAATGCGACTGCCGGATGTTGATTTTATTTCAAAGTACCAACGGTGAAGCAATGCGACTGCGGGATCTTGGTTTTTATTTCAAAGTTCCAGCGGTAAAGCAATGCGACTGCCGGATCTTGATTTTTATTTCAAAGTTCCAGCGGTAGAGCAATGCGACTGCCGGATCTTGATTTAATTTCAACGTTCCAGCGGTAGAGCAATGCGACTGCCGGATCTTGATTTTTATTTCAAAGTTCCAGCGGTAAAAGAATGCGACTGCCGGATCTTGATTTAATTTCAAAGTTCCAGCGGTAAGGCAATGCGACTGCCGGATCTTGATTTAATTTCAACGTTCCAGCGGTAGAGCAATGCGACTGCCGGATCTTGATTTTTATTTCAAAGTTCCAGCGGTAAAGCAATGCGACTGCCGGATCTTGATTTAATTTCAAAGTTCCAGCGGTAAGGCAATGCGACTGCCGGATCTTGATTTAATTTCAACGTTCCAGCGGTAGAGCAATGCGACTGCCGGTTCTTGATTTAATTTCAACGTTCCAGCGGTAAAGCAATGCGACTGCCGGATGTTGATTTTATTTCAAAGTACCAACGGTGAAGCAATGCGACAGCGGGATCTTGGTTTTTATTTCAAAGTTCCAGCGGTAAAGCAATGCGACTGCCGGATCTTGATTTTTATTTCAAAGTTCCAGCGGTAAAGCAATGCGACTGCCGGATCTTGGTTTCTATTTCAAAGTTCCAGCGGTAAAGCAATGCGACTGCCGGATCTTGATTTTTATTTCAAAGTTCCAGCGGTAAAGCAATGCGACTGCCGGATCTTGATTTTTATTTCAAAGTACCAACGGTGAAGCAATGCGACTGCGGGATCTTGGTTTTTATTTCAAAGTTCCAGCGGTAAAGCAATGCGACTGCCGGATCTTGATTTTTATTTCAAAGTTCCAGCGGTAAAGCAATGCGACTGCCGGATCTTGATTTAATTTCAAAGTTCCAGCGGTAAGGCAATGCGACTGCCGGATCTTGATTTAATTTCAACGTTCCAGCGGTAGAGCAATGCGACTGCCGGATCTTGATTTTTATTTCAAAGTTCCAGCTCTAAAGCAATGCGACTGCCGGATCTTGGTTTCTATTTCAAAGTTCCAGCGGTAAAGCAATGCGACTGCCGGATCTTGATTTAATTTCAACGTTCCAGCGGTAGAGCAATGCGACTGCCGGTTCTTGATTTAATTTCAACGTTCCAGCGGTAAAGCAATGCGACTGCCGGATGTTGATTTTATTTCAAAGTACCAACGGTGAAGCAATGCGACAGCGGGATCTTGGTTTTTATTTCAAAGTTCCAGCGGTAAAGCAATGCGACTGCCGGATCTTGATTTTTATTTCAAAGTTCCAGCGGTAAAGCAATGCGACTGCCGGATCTTGGTTTCTATTTCAAAGTTCCAGCGGTAAAGCAATGCGACTGCCGGATCTTGGTTTCTATTTCAAAGTTCCAGCGGTAAAGCAATGCGACTGCCGGATCTTGATTTTTATTTCAAAGTTCCAGCGGTAAAGCAATGCGACTGCGGGATCTTGGTTTTTATTTCAAAGTTCCAACGGTAAAGCAATGCGACTGCCGGATCTTGATTTAATTTCAACGTTCCAGCGGTAAAGCAATGCGACTGCCGGATCTTGGTTTCTATTTCAAAGTTCCAGCGGTAAAGCAATGCGACTGCCGGATCTTGATTTTTATTTCAAAGTTCCAGCGGTAAAGCAATGCGACTGCGGGATCTTGGTTTTTATTTCAAAGTTCCAACGGTAAAGCAATGCGACTGCCGGATCTTGATTTAATTTCAACGTTCCAGCGGTAAAGCAATGCGACTGCCGGATCTTGGTTTTTATTTCCAAGTTCCAACGGTAAAGCAATGCGACTGCCGGATCTTGATTTTATTTCAAAGTACCAACGGTGAAGCAATGCGACTGCGGGATCTTGGTTTTTATTTCAAAGTTCCAGCGGTAAAGCAATGCGACTGCCGGATCTTGATTTAATTTCAACGTTCCAGCGGTAAAGCAATGCGACTGCCGGATCTTGATTTAATTTCAACGTTCCAGCGGTAGAGCAATGCGACTGCCGGATCTTGATTTAATTTCAACGTTCCAGCGGTAGAGCAATGCGACTGCCGGATCTTGATTTTTATTTCAAAGTTCCAGCGGTAAAAGAATGCGACTGCCGGATCTTGATTTAATTTCAAAGTTCCAGCGGTAAGGCAATGCGACTGCCGGATCTTGATTTAATTTCAACGTTCCAGCGGTAGAGCAATGCGACTGCCGGATCTTGATTTTTATTTCAAAGTTCCAGCGGTAAAGCAATGCGACTGCCGGATCTTGATTTAATTTCAAAGTTCCAGCGGTAAGGCAATGCGACTGCCGGATCTTTATTTAATGTCAAAGTTCCAGCGTTAAAGCAATGCGACTGCGGGATCTTGGTTTTTATTTCAAAGTTCCAACGGTAAAGCAATGCGACTGCCGGATCTTGATTTTATTTCAAAGTACCAACGGTGAAGCAATGCGACTGCCGGATCTTGATTTTTATTTCAAAGTTCCAGCGCTAAAGCAATCCGACTGCCGGATCTTGGTTTCTATTTCAAAGTTCCAGCGGTAAAGCAATGCGACTGCCGGATCTTGATTTTTATTTCAAAGTTCCAGCGGTAAAGCAATGCGACTGCCGGATCTTGATTTTATTTCAAAGTACCAACGGTGAAGCAATGCGACTGCCGGATCTTGATTTTATTTTAAAGTACCAACGATGAAGCAATGCGACTGCCGGATCTTGATTTTTATTTCAAAGTTCCAGCTCTAAAGCAATGCGACTGCCGGATCTTGGTTTCTATTTCAAAGTTCCAGCGGTAAAGCAATGCGACTGCCGGATCTTGATTTAATTTCAACGTTCCAGCGGTAGAGCAATGCGACTGCCGGTTCTTGATTTAATTTCAACGTTCCAGCGGTAAAGCAATGCGACTGCCGGATCTTGATTTAATTTCAACGTTCCAGCGGTAAAGCAATGCGACTGCCGGATGTTGATTTTATTTCAAAGTACCAACGGTGAAGCAATGCGACAGCGGGATCTTGGTTTTTATTTCAAAGTTCCAGCGGTAAAGCAATGCGACTGCCGGATTTTGATTTTTATTTCAAAGTTCCAGCGGTAAAGCAATGCGACTGCCGGATCTTAGTTTCTATTTCAAAGTTCCAGCGGTAAAGCAATGCGACTGCCGGATCTTGGTTTCTATTTCAAAGTTCCAGCGGTAAAGCAATGCGACTGCCGGATCTTGATTTAATTTCAAAGTTCCAGCGGTAAGGCAATGCGACTGCCGGATCTTTATTTAATGTCAAAGTTCCAACGGTAAAGCAATGCGACTGCCGGATCTTGATGTTATTTCAAAGTACTAACGGTGAAGCAATGCGACTGCCGGATCTTGATTTTTATTTCAAAGTTCCAGCGCTAAAGCAATGCGACTGCCGGATCTTGGTTTCTATTTCAAAGTTCCAGCGGTAAAGCAATGCGACTGCCGGATCTTGATTTTTATTTCAAAGTTCCAGCGGTAAAGCAATGCGACTGCCGGATCTTGATTTAATTTCAAAGTTCCAGCGGTAAGGCAATGCGACTGCCGGATCTTTATTTAATGTCAAAGTTCCAACGGTAAAGCAATGCGACTGCCGGATCTTGATTTTATTTCAAAGTACCAACGGTGAAGCAATGCGACTGCCGGATCTTGATTTTTATTTCAAAGTTCCAGCGCTAAAGCAATGCGTCTGCCGGATCTTGGTTTCTATTTCAAAGTTCCAGCGGTAAAGCAATGCGACTGCCGGATCTTGATTTTTATTTCAAAGTTCCAGCGGTAAAGCAATGCGACTGCCGGATCTTGATTTTATTTCAAAGTACCAACGGTGAAGCAATGCGACTGCCGGATCTTGATTTTATTTCAAAGTACCAACGATGAAGCAATGCGACTGCCGGATCTTGATTTAATTTCAACGTTCCAGCGGTAGAGCAATGCGACTGCCGGATCTTGATTTAATTTCAACGTTCCAGCGGTAGAGCAATGCGACTGCCGGATCTTGATTTTTATTTCAAAGTTCCAGCGGTAAAGCAATGCGACTGCCGGATCTTGTTTTAATTTCAAAGTTCCAGCGGTAAGGCAATGCGACTGCCGGATCTTTATTTAATGTCAAAGTTCCAGCGATAAAGCAATGCGACTGCCGGATCTTGATTTTTATTTCAAAGTTCCAGCGGTAAAAGAATGCGACTGCCGGATCTTGATTTAATTTCAACGTTCCAGCGGTAGAGCAATGCGACTGCCGGATCTTGATTTAATTTCAACGTTCAAGCGGTAGAGGAATGCGACTGCCGGATCTTGATTTTTATTTCAAAGTTCCACCGGTAAAGCAATGCGACTGCCGGATCTTGATTTAATTTCAAAGTTCCAGCGGTAAGGCAATGCGACTGCCGGATCTTTATTTAATGTCAAAGTTCCAGCGATAAAGCAATGCGACTGCGGGATCTTGGTTTTTATTTCAAAGTTCCAACGGTAAAGCAATGCGACTGCCGGATCTTGATTTTATTTCAAAGTACCAACGGTGAAGCAATGCGACTGCCGGATCTTGATTTTATTTCAAAGTACCAACGATGAAGCAATGCGACTGCCGGATCTTGATTTTTATTTCAAAGTTCCAGCGCTAAAGCAATGCGACTGCCGGATCTTGGTTTCTATTTCAAAGTTCCAGCGGTAAAGCAATGCGACTGCCGGATCTTGATTTTATTTCAAAGTACCAACGGTGAAGCAATGCGACTGCCGGATCTTGATTTAATTTCAAAGTTCCAGCGGTAAAGCAATGCGACTGCCGGATCTTGATTTAATTTCAACGTTCCAGCGGTAGAGCAATGCGACTGCCGGATCTTGATTTAATTTCAAAGTTCCAACGATAAAGCAATGCGACTGCGGGATCTTGGTTTCTATTTCAAAGTTCAAGCGGTAAAGCAATGCGACTGCCGGATCTTGATTTAATTTCAACGTTCCAGCGGTAAGGCAATGCGACTGCCGGATCTTTATTTAATGTCAAAGTTCCAGCGATAAAGCAATGCGACTGCCGGATCTTGATTTTTATTTCAAAGTTCCAGCGGTAAAAGAATGCGACTGCCGGATCTTGATTTAATTTCAACGTTCCAGCGGTAGAGCAATGCGACTGCCGGATCTTGATTTAATTTCAACGTTCCAGCGGTAGAGCAATGCGACTGCCGGATCTTGATTTTTATTTCAAAGTTCCAGCGGTAAAGCAATGCGACTGCCGGATCTTGATTTAATTTCAACGTTCCAGCGGTAGAGCAATGCGACTGCCGGATCTTGATTTAATTTCAACGTTCCAGCGGTAGAGCAATGCGACTGCCGGATCTTGATTTTTATTTCAAAGTTCCAGCGGTAAAGCAATGCGACTGCCGGATCTTGATTTAATTTCAAAGTTCCAGCGGTAAGGCAATGCGACTGCCGGATCTTTATTTAATGTCAAAGTTCCAGCGATAAAGCAATGCGACTGCGGGATCTTGGTTTTTATTTCAAAGTTCCAACGGTAAAGCAATGCGACTGCCGGATCTTGATTTTATTTCAAAGTACCAACGGTGAAGCAATGCGACTGCCGGATCTTGATTTTATTTCAAAGTACCAACGGTGAAGCAATGCGACTGCCGGATCTTGATTTAATTTCAACGTTCCAGCGGTAGAGCAATGCGACTGCCGGATCTTGATTTAATTTCAAAGTTCCAACGATAAAGCAATGCGACTGCGGGATCTTGGTTTCTATTTCAAAGTTCAAGCGGTAAAGCAATGCGACTGCCGGATCTTGATTTTTATTTCAAAGTTCCAGCAGTAAAGCAATGCGACTGCCGGATCTTGATTTTATTTCAAAGTACCAACGGTGAAGCAATGCGACTGCCGATCTTGATTTAATTTCAACGTTCCAGCGGTAGAGCAATGCGACTGCCGGATCTTGATTTAATTTCAACGTTCCAGCGGTAGAGCAATGCGACTGCCGGATCTTGATTTTTATTTCAAAGTTCCAGCGGTAAAAGAATGCGACTGCCGGATCTTGATTTAATTTCAAAGTTCCAGCGGTAAGGCAATGCGACTGCCGGATCTTTATTTAATGTCAAAGTTCCAGCGATAAAGCAATGCGACTGCGGGATCTTGGTTTTTATTTCAAAGTTCCAACGGTAAAGCAATGCGACTGCCGGATCTTGATTTTATTTCAAAGTACCAACGGTGAAGCAATGCGACTGCCGGATCTTGATTTTTATTTCAAAGTTCCAGCGCTAAAGCAATCCGACTGCCGGATCTTGGTTTCTATTTCAAAGTTCCAGCGGTAAAGCAATGCGACTGCCGGATCTTGATTTTTATTTCAAAGTTCCAGCGGTAAAGCAATGCGACTGCCGGATCTTGATTTTATTTCAAAGTACCAACGGTGAAGCAATGCGACTGCCGGATCTTGATTTTATTTCAAAGTACCAACGATGAAGCAATGCGACTGCCGGATCTTGATTTTTATTTCAAAGTTCCAGCGCTAAAGCAATGCGACTGCCGGATCTTGATTTTATTTCAAAGTTCCAACGGTAAAGCAATGCGACTGCCGGATCTTGATTTTATTTCAAAGTACCAACGGTGAAGCAATGCGACTGCCGGATCTTGATTTTTATTTCAAAGTTCCAGCGCTAAAGCAATGCGACTGCCGGATCTTGGTTTATATTTCAAAGTTCCAGCGGTAAAGCAATGCGACTGCCGGATCTTGATTTTTATTTCAAAGTTCCAGCGGTAAAGCAATGCGACTGCCGGATCTTGATTTTATTTCAAAGTACCAACGGTGAAGCAATGCGACTGCGGGATCTTGGTTTTTATTTCAAAGTTCCAGCGGTAAAGCAATGCGACTGCCGGATCTTGATTTAATTTCAACGTTCCAGCGGTAAAGCAATGCGACTGCCGGATCTTGATTTTATTTCAAAGTACCAACGGTGAAGCAATGCGACTGCGGGATCTTGGTTTCTATTTCAAAGTTCAAGCGGTAAAGCAATGCGACTGCCGGATCTTGATTTTTATTTCAAAGTTCCAGCGGTAAAGCAATGCGACTGCCGGATCTTGATTTTATTTCAAAGTACCAACGGTGAAGCAATGCGACTGCCGGATCTTGATTTAATTTCAAAGTTCCAGCGGTAAGGCAATGCGACTGCCGGATCTTTATTTAATGTCAAAGTTCCAGCGATAAAGCAATGCGACTGCGGGATCTTGGTTTTTATTTCAAAGTACCAACGGTAAAGCAATGCGACTGCCGGATCTTGATTTTATTTCAAAGTACCAACGGTGAAGCAATGCGACTGCCGGATGTTGATTTTATTTCAAAGTACCAACGGTGAAGCAATGCGACTGCGGGATCTTGGTTTTTATTTCAAAGTTCCAGCGGTAAAGCAATGCGACTGCCGGATCTTGATTTAATTTCAACGTTCCAGCGGTAAAGCAATGCGACTGCCGGATCTTGATTTAATTTCAACGTTCCAGCGGTAAAGCAATGCGACTGCCGGATCTTGATTTTTATTTCAAAGTTCCAGCGCTAAAGCAATCCGACTGCCGGATCTTGGTTTCTATTTCAAAGTTCCAGCGGTAAAGCAATGCGACTGCCGGATCTTGATTTTTATTTCAAAGTTCCAGCGGTAAAGCAATGCGACTGCCGGATCTTGATTTTATTTCAAAGTACCAACGGTGAAGCAATGCGACTGCCGGATCTTGATTTTATTTTAAAGTACCAACGATGAAGCAATGCGACTGCCGGATCTTGATTTTTATTTCAAAGTTCCAGCGCTAAAGCAATGCGACTGCCGGATCTTGGTTTCTATTTCAAAGTTCCAGCGGTAAAGCAATGCGACTGCCGGATCTTGATTTAATTTCAACGTTCCAGCGGTAGAGCAATGCGACTGCCGGTTCTTGATTTAATTTCAACGTTCCAGCGGTAAAGCAATGCGACTGCCGGATCTAGATTTAATTTCAACGTTCCAGCGGTAAAGCAATGCGACTGCCGGATGTTGATTTTATTTCAAAGTACCAACGGTGAAGCAATGCGACTGCGGGATCTTGGTTTTTATTTCAAAGTTCCAGCGGTAAAGCAATGCGACTGCCGGATCTTGATTTTTATTTCAAAGTTCCAGCGGTAGAGCAATGCGACTGCCGGATCTTGATTTAATTTCAACGTTCCAGCGGTAGAGCAATGCGACTGCCGGATCTTGATTTTTATTTCAAAGTTCCAGCGGTAAAAGAATGCGACTGCCGGATCTTGATTTAATTTAAAAGTTCCAGCGGTAAGGCAATGCGACTGCCGGATCTTGATTTAATTTCAAAGTTCCAGCGGTAGAGCAATGCGACTGCCGGATCTTGATTTTTATTTCAAAGTTCCAGCGGTAAAGCAATGCGACTGCCGGATCTTGATTTAATTTCAAAGTTCCAGCGGTAAGGCAATGCGACTGCCGGATCTTTATTTAATGTCAAAGTTCCAGCGATAAAGCAATGCGACTGCGGGATCTTGGTTTTTATTTCAAAGTTCCAACGGTAAAGCAATGCGACTGCCGGATCTTGATTTTATTTCAAAGTACCAACGGTGAAGCAATGCGACTGCCGGATCTTGATTTTTATTTCAAAGTTCCAGCGCTAAAGCAATCCGACTGCCGGATCTTGGTTTCTATTTCAAAGTTCCAGCGGTAAAGCAATGCGACTGCCGGATCTTGATTTTCATTTCAAAGTTCCAGCGGTAAAGCAATGCGACTGCCGGATCTTGATTTTATTTCAAAGTACCAACGGTGAAGCAATGCGACTGCCGGATCTTGATTTTATTTTAAAGTACCAACGATGAAGCAATGCGACTGCCGGATCTTGATTTTTATGTCAAAGTTCCAGCTCTAAAGCAATGCGACTGCCGGATCTTGGTTTCTATTTCAAAGTTCCAGCGGTAAAGCAATGCGACTGCCGGATCTTGATTTAATTTCAACGTTCCAGCGGTAAAGCAATGCGACTGCCGGATCTTGATTTAATTTCAACGTTCCAGCGGTAAAGCAATGCGACTGCCGGATGTTGATTTTATTTCAAAGTACCAACGGTGAAGCAATGCGACAGCGGGATCTTGGTTTTTATTTCAAAGTTCCAGCGGTAAAGCAATCCGACTGCCGGATCTTGGTTTCTATTTCAAAGTTCCAGCGGTAAAGCAATGCGACTGCCGGATCTTGATTTTTATTTCAAAGTTCCAGCGGTAAAGCAATGCGACTGCGGGATCTTGATTTAATTTCAACGTTCCAGCGGTAAAGCAATGCGACTGCCGGATCTTGGTTTTTATTTCCAAGTTCCAACGGTAAAGCAATGCGACTGCCGGATCTTGATTTTATTTCAAAGTACCAACGGTGAAGCAATGCGACTGCGGGATCTTGGTTTTTATTTCAAAGTTCCAGCGGTAAAGCAATGCGACTGCCGGATCTTGATTTAATTTCAACGTTCCAGCGGTAAAGCAATGCGACTGCCGGATCTTGATTTAATTTCAACGTTCCAGCGGTAGAGCAATGCGACTGCCGGATCTTGATTTAATTTCAACGTTCCAGCGGTAGAGCAATGCGACTGCCGGATCTTGATTTTTATTTCAAAGTTCCAGCGGTAAAGCAATGCGACTGCCGGATCTTGATTTAATTTCAAAGTTCCAGCGGTAAGGCAATGCGACTGCCGGATCTTTATTTAATGTCAAAGTTCCAACGGTAAAGCAATGCGACTGCCGGATCTTGATTTTATTTCAAAGTACTAACGGTGAAGCAATGCGACTGCCGGATCTTGATTTTTATTTCAAAGTTCCAGCGCTAAAGCAATGCGACTGCCGGATCTTGGTTTCTATTTCAAAGTTCCAGCGGTAAAGCAATGCGACTGCCGGATCTTGATTTTTATTTCAAAGTTCCAGCGGTGAAGCAATGCGACTGCCGGATCTTGATTTAATTTCAAAGTTCCAGCGGTAAGGCAATGCGACTGCCGGATCTTTATTTAATGTCAAAGTTCCAGCGGTAAAGCAATGCGACTGCCGGATCTTGGTTTCTATTTCAAAGTTCCAGCGGTAAAGCAATGCGACTGCCGGATCTTGGTTTCTATTTCAAAGTTCCAGCGGTAAAGCAATGCGACTGCGGGATCTTGGTTTTTATTTCAAAGTTCCAACGGTAAAGCAATGCGACTGCCGGATCTTGATTTTTATTTCAAAGTTCCACCGGTAAAGCAATGCGACTGCCGGATCTTGATTTAATTTCAAAGTTCCAGCGGTAAGGCAATGCGACTGCCGGATCTTTATTTAATGTCAAAGTTCCAGCGATAAAGCAATGCGACTGCGGGATCTTGGTTTTTATTTCAAAGTTCCAGCGGTAAAGCAATGCGACTGCCGGATCTTGATTTTATTTCAAAGTACCAACGGTGAAGCAATGCGACTGCCGGATCTTGATTTTATTTCAAAGTACCAACGATGAAGCAATGCGACTGCCGGATCTTGATTTTTATTTCAAAGTTCCAGCGCTAAAGCAATGCGACTGCCGGATCTTGGTTTCTATTTCAAAGTTCCAGCGGTAAAGCAATGCGACTGCCGGATCTTGATTTTATTTCAAAGTACCAACGGTGAAGCAATGCGACTGCCGGATCTTGATTTAATTTCAAAGTTCCAGCGGTAAAGCAATGCGACTGCCGGATCTTGATTTAATTTCAACGTTCCAGCGGTAGAGCAATGCGACTGCCGGATCTTGATTTAATTTCAAAGTTCCAACGATAAAGCAATGCGACTGCGGGATCTTGGTTTCTATTTCAAAGTTCAAGCGGTAAAGCAATGCGACTGCCGGATCTTGATTTAATTTCAAAGTTCCAGCGATAAAGCAATGCGACTGCCGGATCTTGATTTTTATTTCAAAGTTCCAGCGGTAAAAGAATGCGACTGCCGGATCTTGATTTAATTTCAACGTTCCAGCGGTAGAGCAATGCGACTGCCGGATCTTGATTTAATTTCAACGTTCCAGCGGTAGAGCAATGCGACTGCCGGATCTTGATTTTTATTTCAAAGTTCCAGCGGTAAAGCAATGCGACTGCCGGATCTTGATTTAATTTCAACGTTCCAGCGGTAGAGCAATGCGACTGCCGGATCTTGATTTAATTTCAACGTTCCAGCGGTAGAGCAATGCGACTGCCGGATCTTGATTTTTATTTCAAAGTTCCAGCGGTAAAGCAATGCGACTGCCGGATCTTGATTTAATTTCAAAGTTCCAGCGGTAAGGCAATGCGACTGCCGGATCTTTATTTAATGTCAAAGTTCCAGCGATAAAGCAATGCGACTGCGGGATCTTGGTTTTTATTTCAAAGTTCCAACGGTAAAGCAATGCGACTGCCGGATCTTGATTTTATTTCAAAGTACCAACGGTGAAGCAATGCGACTGCCGGATCTTGATTTTATTTCAAAGTACCAACGGTGAAGCAATGCGACTGCCGGATCTTGATTTAATTTCAACGTTCCAGCGGTAGAGCAATGCGACTGCCGGATCTTGATTTAATTTCAACGTTCCAGCGGTAGAGCAATGCGACTGCCGGATCTTGATTTTTATTTCAAAGTTCCACCGGTAAAGCAATGCGACTGCCGGATCTTGATTTAATTTCAAAGTTCCAGCGGTAAGGCAATGCGACTGCCGGATCTTTATTTAATGTCAAAGTTCCAGCGATAAAGCAATGCGACTGCGGGATCTTGGTTTTTATTTCAAAGTTCCAACGGTAAAGCAATGCGACTGCCGGATCTTGATTTTATTTCAAAGTACCAACGGTGAAGCAATGCGACTGCCGGATCTTGATTTTATTTCAAAGTACCAACGATGAAGCAATGCGACTGCCGGATCTTGATTTTTATTTCAAAGTTCCAGCGCTAAAGCAATGCGACTGCCGGATCTTGGTTTCTATTTCAAAGTTCCAGCGGTAAAGCAATGCGACTGCCGGATCTTGATTTTATTTCAAAGTACCAACGGTGAAGCAATGCGACTGCCGGATCTTGATTTAATTTCAAAGTTCCAGCGGTAAAGCAATGCGACTGCCGGATCTTGATTTAATTTCAAAGTTCCAGCGGTAAGGCAATGCGACTGCCGGATCTTTATTTAATGTCAAAGTTCCAGCGATAAAGCAATGCGACTGCCGGATCTTGATTTTTATTTCAAAGTTCCAGCGGTAAAAGAATGCGACTGCCGGATCTTGATTTAATTTCAACGTTCCAGCGGTAGAGCAATGCGACTGCCGGATCTTGATTTAATTTCAACGTTCCAGCGGTAGAGCAATGCGACTGCCGGATCTTGATTTTTATTTCAAAGTTCCAGCGGTAAAGCAATGCGACTGCCGGATCTTGATTTAATTTCAACGTTCCAGCGGTAGAGCAATGCGACTGCCGGATCTTGATTTAATTTCAAAGTTCCAGCGGTAAAAGAATGCGACTGCCGGATCTTGATTTAATTTCAAAGTTCCAGCGGTAAGGCAATGCGACTGCCGGATCTTGATTTAATTTCAACGTTCCAGCGGTAGAGCAATGCGACTGCCGGATCTTGATTTTTATTTCAAAGTTCCAGCGGTAAAGCAATGCGACTGCCGGATCTTGATTTAATTTCAAGGTTCCAGCGGTAAGGCAATGCGACTGCCGGATCTTTATTTAATGTCAAAGTTCCAGCGATAAAGCAATGCGACTGCGGGATCTTGGTTTTTATTTCAAAGTTCCAACGGTAAAGCAATGCGACTGCCGGATCTTGATTTTATTTCAAAGTACCAACGGTAAAGCAATGCGACTGCCGGATCTTGATTTTTATTTCAAAGTTCCAGCGCTAAAGCAATCCGACTGCCGGATCTTGGTTTCTATTTCAAAGTTCCAGCGGTAAAGCAATGCGACTGCCGGATCTTGATTTTCATTTCAAAGTTCCAGCGGTAAAGCAATGCGACTGCCGGATCTTGATTTTATTTCAAAGTACCAACGGTGAAGCAATGCGACTGCCGGATCTTGATTTAATTTCAACGTTCCAGCGGTAGAGCAATGCGACTGCCGGATCTTGATTTAATTTCAACGTTCCAGCGGTAGAGCAATGCGACTGCCGGATCTTGATTTTTATTTCAAAGTTCCAGCGGTAAAGCAATGCGACTGCCGGATCTTGATTTAATTTCAAAGTTCCAGCGGTAAGGCAATGCGACTGCCGGATCTTTATTTAATGTCAAAGTTCCAACGGTAAAGCAATGCGACTGCCGGATCTTGATTTTATTTCAAAGTACTAACGGTGAAGCAATGCGACTGCCGGATCTTGATTTTTATTTCAAAGTTCCAGCGCTAAAGCAATGCGACTGCCGGATCTTGGTTTCTATTTCAAAGTTCCAGCGGTAAAGCAATGCGACTGCCGGATCTTGATTTTTATTTCAAAGTTCCAGCGGTAAAGCAATGCGACTGCCGGATCTTGATTTAATTTCAAAGTTCCAGCGGTAAGGCAATGCGACTGCCGGATCTTTATTTAATGTCAAAGTTCCAGCGGTAAAGCAATGCGACTGCCGGATCTTGGTTTTTATTTCAAAGTTCCAGCGGTAAAGCAATGCGACTGCCGGATCTTGGTTTCTATTTCAAAGTTCCAGCGGTAAAGCAATGCGACTGCGGGATCTTGGTTTTTATTTCAAAGTTCCAACGGTAAAGCAATGCGACTGCCGGATCTTGATTTTTATTTCAAAGTTCCACCGGTAAAGCAATGCGACTGCCGGATCTTGATTTAATTTCAAAGTTCCAGCGGTAAGGCAATGCGACTGCCGGATCTTTATTTAATGTCAAAGTTCCAGCGATAAAGCAATGCGACTGCGGGATCTTGGTTTTTATTTCAAAGTTCCAACGGTAAAGCAATGCGACTGCCGGATCTTGATTTTATTTCAAAGTACCAACGGTGAAGCAATGCGACTGCCGGATCTTGATTTTATTTCAAAGTACCAACGATGAAGCAATGCGACTGCCGGATCTTGATTTTTATTTCAAAGTTCCAGCGCTAAAGCAATGCGACTGCCGGATCTTGGTTTCTATTTCAAAGTTCCAGCGGTAAAGCAATGCGACTGCCGGATCTTGATTTTATTTCAAAGTACCAACGGTGAAGCAATGCGACTGCCGGATCTTGATTTAATTTCAAAGTTCCAGCGGTAAAGCAATGCGACTGCCGGATCTTGATTTAATTTCAAAGTTCCAGCGGTAGAGCAATGCGACTGCCGGATCTTGATTTAATTTCAAAGTTCCAACGATAAAGCAATGCGACTGCGGGATCTTGGTTTATATTTCAAAGTTCCAGCGGTAAAGCAATGCGACTGCCGGATCTTGATTTAATTTCAAAGTTCCAGCGATAAAGCAATGCGACTGCCGGATCTTGATTTTTATTTCAAAGTTCCAGCGGTAAAAGAATGCGACTGCCGGATCTTGATTTAATTTCAACGTTCCAGCGGTATAGCAATGCGACTGCCGGATCTTGATTTAATTTCAACGTTCCAGCGGTAGAGCAATGCGACTGCCGGATCTTGATTTTTATTTCAAAGTTCCAGCGGTAAAGCAATGCGACTGCCGGATCTTGATTTAATTTCAACGTTCCAGCGGTAGAGCAATGCGACTGCCGGATCTTGATTTAATTTCAACGTTCCAGCGGTAGAGCAATGCGACTGCCGGATCTTGATTTTTATTTCAAAGTTCCAGCGGTAAAGCAATGCGACTGCCGGATCTTGATTTAATTTCAAAGTTCCAGCGGTAAGGCAATGCGACTGCCGGATCTTTATTTAATGTCAAAGTTCCAGCGTTAAAGCAATGCGACTGCGGGATCTTGGTTTTTATTTCAAAGTTCCAACGGTAAAGCAATGCGACTGCCGGATCTTGATTTTATTTCAAAGTACCAACGGTGAAGCAATGCGACTGCCGGATCTTGATTTTATTTCAAAGTACCAACGGTGAAGCAATGCGACTGCCGGATCTTGATTTAATTTCAACGTTCCAGCGGTAGAGCAATGCGACTGCCGGATCTTGATTTAATTTCAACGTTCCAGCGGTAGAGCAATGCGACTGCCGGATCTTGATTTTTATTTCAAAGTTCCACCGGTAAAGCAATGCGACTGCCGGATCTTGATTTAATTTCAAAGTTCCAGCGGTAAGGCAATGCGACTGCCGGATCTTTATTTAATGTCAAAGTTCCAGCGATAAAGCAATGCGACTGCGGGATCTTGGTTTTTATTTCAAAGTTCCAACGGTAAAGCAATGCGACTGCCGGATCTTGATTTTATTTCAAAGTACCAACGGTGAAGCAATGCGACTGCCGGATCTTGATTTTATTTCAAAGTACCAACGATGAAGCAATGCGACTGCCGGATCTTGATTTTTATTTCAAAGTTCCAGCGCTAAAGCAATGCGACTGCCGGATCTTGGTTTCTATTTCAAAGTTCCAGCGGTAAAGCAATGCGACTGCCGGATCTTGATTTTATTTCAAAGTACCAACGGTGAAGCAATGCGACTGCCGGATCTTGATTTAATTTCAAAGTTCCAGCGGTAAAGCAATGCGACTGCCGGATCTTGATTTAATTTCAAAGTTCCAGCGGTAAGGCAATGCGACTGCCGGATCTTTATTTAATGTCAAAGTTCCAGCGATAAAGCAATGCGACTGCCGGATCTTGATTTTTATTTCAAAGTTCCAGCGGTAAAAGAATGCGACTGCCGGATCTTGATTTAATTTCAACGTTCCAGCGGTAGAGCAATGCGACTGCCGGATCTTGATTTAATTTCAACGTTCCAGCGGTAGAGCAATGCGACTGCCGGATCTTGATTTTTATTTCAAAGTTCCAGCGGTAAAGCAATGCGACTGCCGGATCTTGATTTAATTTCAACGTTCCAGCGGTAGAGCAATGCGACTGCCGGATCTTGATTTAATTTCAAAGTTCCAGCGGTAAAAGAATGCGACTGCCGGATCTTGATTTAATTTCAAAGTTCCAGCGGTAAGGCAATGCGACTGCCGGATCTTGATTTAATTTCAACGTTCCAGCGGTAGAGCAATGCGACTGCCGGATCTTGATTTTTATTTCAAAGTTCCAGCGGTAAAGCAATGCGACTGCCGGATCTTGATTTAATTTCAAGGTTCCAGCGGTAAGGCAATGCGACTGCCGGATCTTTATTTAATGTCAAAGTTCCAGCGATAAAGCAATGCGACTGCGGGATCTTGGTTTTTATTTCAAAGTTCCAACGGTAAAGCAATGCGACTGCCGGATCTTGATTTTATTTCAAAGTACCAACGGTAAAGCAATGCGACTGCCGGATCTTGATTTTTATTTCAAAGTTCCAGCGCTAAAGCAATCCGACTGCCGGATCTTGGTTTCTATTTCAAAGTTCCAGCGGTAAAGCAATGCGACTGCCGGATCTTGATTTTCATTTCAAAGTTCCAGCGGTAAAGCAATGCGACTGCCGGATCTTGATTTTATTTCAAAGTACCAACGGTGAAGCAATGCGACTGCCGGATCTTGATTTTATTTTAAAGTACCAACGATGAAGCAATGCGACTGCCGGATCTTGATTTTTATGTCAAAGTTCCAGCTCTAAAGCAATGCGACTGCCGGATCTTGGTTTCTATTTCAAAGTTCCAGCGGTAAAGCAATGCGACTGCCGGATCTTGATTTAATTTCAACGTTCCAGCGGTAGAGCAATGCGACTGCCGGTTCTTGATTTAATTTCAACGTTCCAGCGGTAAAGCAATGCGACTGCCGGATCTTGATTTAATTTCAACGTTCCAGCGGTAAAGCAATGCGACTGCCGGATGTTGATTTTATTTCAAAGTACCAACGGTGAAGCAATGCGACAGCGGGATCTTGGTTTTTATTTCAAAGTTCCAGCGGTAAAGCAATGCGACTGCCGGATCTTGATTTTTATTTCAAAGTTCCAGCGGTAAAGCAATGCGACTGCCGGATCTTGGTTTCTATTTCAAAGTTCCAGCGGTAAAGCAATGCGACTGCCGGATCTTGGTTTCTATTTCAAAGTTCCAGCGGTAAAGCAATGCGACTGCCGGATCTTGATTTTTATTTCAAAGTTCCAGCGGTAAAGCAATGCGACTGCGGGATCTTGGTTTTTATTTCAAAGTTCCAACGGTAAAGCAATGCGACTGCCGGATCTTGATTTAATTTCAACGTTCCAGCGGTAAAGCAATGCGACTGCCGGATCTTGGTTTTTATTTCCAAGTTCCAACGGTAAAGCAATGCGACTGCCGGATCTTGATTTTATTTCAAAGTACCAACGGTGAAGCAATGCGACTGCGGGATCTTGGTTTTTATTTCAAAGTTCCAGCGGTAAAGCAATGCGACTGCCGGATCTTGATTTAATTTCAACGTTCCAGCGGTAAAGCAATGCGACTGCCGGATCTTGATTTAATTTCAACGTTCCAGCGGTAGAGCAATGCGACTGCCGGATCTTGATTTAATTTCAACGTTCCAGCGGTAGAGCAATGCGACTGCCGGATCTTGATTTTTATTTCAAAGTTCCAGCGGTAAAGCAATGCGACTGCCGGATCTTGATTTAATTTCAAAGTTCCAGCGGTAAGGCAATGCGACTGCCGGATCTTTATTTAATGTCAAAGTTCCAACGGTAAAGCAATGCGACTGCCGGATCTTGATTTTATTTCAAAGTACTAACGGTGAAGCAATGCGACTGCCGGATCTTGATTTTTATTTCAAAGTTCCAGCGCTAAAGCAATGCGACTGCCGGATCTTGGTTTCTATTTCAAAGTTCCAGCGGTAAAGCAATGCGACTGCCGGATCTTGATTTTTATTTCAAAGTTCCAGCGGTAAAGCAATGCGACTGCCTGATCTTGATTTAATTTCAAAGTTCCAGCGGTAAGGCAATGCGACTGCCGGATCTTTATTTAATGTCAAAGTTCCAGCGGTAAAGCAATGCGACTGCCGGATCTTGGTTTCTATTTCAAAGTTCCAGCGGTAAAGCAATGCGACTGCCGGATCTTGGTTTCTATTTCAAAGTTCCAGCGGTAAAGCAATGCGACTGCGGGATCTTGGTTTTTATTTCAAAGTTCCAACGGTAAAGCAATGCGACTGCCGGATCTTGATTTTTATTTCAAAGTTCCACCGGTAAAGCAATGCGACTGCCGGATCTTGATTTAATTTCAAAGTTCCAGCGGTAAGGCAATGCGACTGCCGGATCTTTAATTAATGTCAAAGTTCCAGCGATAAAGCAATGCGACTGCGGGATCTTGGTTTTTATTTCAAAGTTCCAACGGTAAAGCAATGCGACTGCCGGATCTTGATTTTATTTCAAAGTACCAACGGTGAAGCAATGCGACTGCCGGATCTTGATTTTATTTCAAAGTACCAACGATGAAGCAATGCGACTGCCGGATCTTGATTTTTATTTCAAAGTTCCAGCGCTAAAGCAATGCGACTGCCGGATCTTGGTTTCTATTTCAAAGTTCCAGCGGTAAAGCAATGCGACTGCCGGATCTTTATTTAATGTCAAAGTTCCAGCGATAAAGCAATGCGACTGCGGGATCTTGGTTTTTATTTCAAAGTTCCAACGGTAAAGCAATGCGACTGCCGGATCTTGATTTTATTTCAAAGTACCAACGGTGAAGCAATGCGACTGCCGGATCTTGATTTTTATTTAAAAGTTCCAGCGCTAAAGCAATGCGACTGCCGGATCTTGATTTAATTTCAAAGTTCCAGCGGTAAGGCAATGCGACTGCCGGATCTTTATTTAATGTCAAAGTTCCAGCGATAAAGCAATGCGACTGCGGGATCTTGGTTTTTATTTCAAAGTTCCAACGGTAAAGCAATGCGACTGCCGGATCTTGATTTTATTTCAAAGTACCAACGGTGAAGCAATGCGACTGCCGGATCTTGATTTTATTTCAAAGTACCAACGATGAAGCAATGCGACTGCCGGATCTTGATTTCTATTTCAAAGTTCCAGCGCTAAAGCAATGCGACTGCCGGATCTTGATTTAATTTCAAAGTTCCAGCGGTAAGGCAATGCGACTGCCGGATCTTTATTTAATGTCAAAGTTCCAGCGATAAAGCAATGCGACTGCGGGATCTTGGTTTTTATTTCAAAGTTCCAACGGTAAAGCAATGCGACTGCCGGATCTTGATTTTATTTCAAAGTACCAACGGTGAAGCAATGCGACTGCCGGATCTTGATTTTATTTCAAAGTACCAACGATGAAGCAATGCGACTGCCGGATCTTGATTTTTATTTCAAAGTTCCAGCGCTAAAGCAATGCGACTGCCGGATCTTGGTTTCTATTTCAAAGTTCCAGCGGTAAAGCAATGCGACTGCCGGATCTTTATTTAATGTCAAAGTTCCAGCGATAAAGCAATGCGACTGCGGGATCTTGGTTTTTATTTCAAAGTTCCAACGGTAAAGCAATGCGACTGCCGGATCTTGATTTTATTTCAAAGTACCAACGGTGAAGCAATGCGACTGCCGGATCTTGATTTTTATTTCAAAGTTCCAGCGCTAAAGCAATGCGACTGCCGGATCTTGATTTAATTTCAAAGTTCCAGCGGTAAGGCAATGCGACTGCCGGATCTTTATTTAATGTCAAAGTTCCAGCGATAAAGCAATGCGACTGCGGGATCTTGGTTTTTATTTCAAAGTTCCAACGGTAAAGCAATGCGACTGCCGGATCTTGATTTTATTTCAAAGTACCAACGGTGAAGCAATGCGACTGCCGGATCTTGATTTTATTTCAAAGTACCAACGATGAAGCAATGCGACTGCCGGATCTTGATTTTTATTTCAAAGTTCCAGCGGTAAAGCAATGCGACTGCCGGATCTTGATTTTTATTTCAAAGTTCCAGCGGTAAAGCAATGCGACTGCCGGATCTTGATTTAATTTCAAAGTTCCAGCGGTAAGGCAATGCGACTGCCGGATCTTTATTTAATGTCAAAGTTCCAGCGCTAAAGCAATGCGACTGCCGGATCTTGGTTTCTATTTCAAAGTTCCAGCGGTAAAGCAATGCGACTGCCGGATCTTGATTTTATTTCAAAGTACCAACGGTGAAGCAATGCGACTGCCGGATCTTGATTTAATTTCAAAGTTCCAGCGGTAAAGCAATGCGACTGCCGGATCTTGATTTAATTTCAAAGTTCCAGCGGTAAGGCAATGCGACTGCCGGATCTTTATTTAATGTCAAAGTTCCAGCGATAAAGCAATGCGACTGCCGGATCTTGATTTTTATTTCAAAGTTCCAGCGGTAAAAGAATGCGACTGCCGGATCTTGATTTAATTTCAACGTTCCAGCGGTAGAGCAATGCGACTGCCGGATCTTGATTTAATTTCAACGTTCCAGCGGTAGAGCAATGCGACTGCCGGATCTTGATTTTTATTTCAAAGTTCCAGCGGTAAAGCAATGCGACTGCCGGATCTTGATTTAATTTCAAAGTTCCAGCGGTAAGGCAATGCGACTGCCGGATCTTTATTTAATGTCAAAGTTCCAGCGATAAAGCAATGCGACTGCGGGATCTTGGTTTTTATTTCAAAGTTCCAACGGTAAAGCAATGCGACTGCCGGATCTTGATTTTATTTCAAAGTACCAACGGTGAAGCAATGCGACTGCCGGATCTTGATTTTTATTTCAAAGTTCCAGCGCTAAAGCAATCCGACTGCCGGATCTTGGTTTCTATTTCAAAGTTCCAGCGGTAAAGCAATGCGACTGCCGGATCTTGATTTTCATTTCAAAGTTCCAGCGGTAAAGCAATGCGACTGCCGGATCTTGATTTTATTTCAAAGTACCAACGGTGAAGCAATGCGACTGCCGGATCTTGATTTTATTTTAAAGTACCAACGATGAAGCAATGCGACTGCCGGATCTTGATTTTTATGTCAAAGTTCCAGCTCTAAAGCAATGCGACTGCCGGATCTTGGTTTATATTTCAAAGTTCCAGCGGTAAAGCAATGCGACTGCCGGATCTTGATTTAATTTCAACGTTCCAGCGGTAGAGCAATGCGACTGCCGGTTCTTGATTTAATTTCAACGTTCCAGCGGTAAAGCAATGCGACTGCCGGATCTTGATTTAATTTCAACGTTCCAGCGGTAAAGCAATGCGACTGCCGGATGTTGATTTTATTTCAAAGTACCAACGGTGAAGCAATGCGACAGCGGGATCTTGGTTTTTATTTCAAAGTTCCAGCGGTAAAGCAATGCGACTGCCGGATCTTGTTTTTTATTTCAAAGTTCCAGCGGTAAAGCAATGCGACTGCCGGATCTTGGTTTCTATTTCAAAGTTCCAGCGGTAAAGCAATGCGACTGCCGGATCTTGGTTTCTATTTCAAAGTTCCAGCGGTAAAGCAATGCGACTGCCGGATCTTGATTTTTATTTCAAAGTTCCAGCGGTAAAGCAATGCGACTGCGGGATCTTGGTTTTTATTTCAAAGTTCCAACGGTAAAGCAATGCGACTGCCGGATCTTGATTTAATTTCAACGTTCCAGCGGTAAAGCAATGCGACTGCCGGATCTTGGTTTTTATTTCCAAGTTCCAACGGTAAAGCAATGCGACTGCCGGATCTTGATTTTATTTCAAAGTACCAACGGTGAAGCAATGCGACTGCGGGATCTTGGTTTTTATTTCAAAGTTCCAGCGGTAAAGCAATGCGACTGCCGGATCTTGATTTAATTTCAACGTTCCAGCGGTAAAGCAATGCGACTGCCGGATCTTGATTTAATTTCAACGTTCCAGCGGTAGAGCAATGCGACTGCCGGATCTTGATTTAATTTCAACGTTCCAGCGGTAGAGCAATGCGACTGCCGGATCTTGATTTTTATTTCAAAGTTCCAGCGGTAAAGCAATGCGACTGCCGGATCTTGATTTAATTTCAAAGTTCCAGCGGTAAGGCAATGCGACTGCCGGATCTTTATTTAATGTCAAAGTTCCAACGGTAAAGCAATGCGACTGCCGGATCTTGATTTTATTTCAAAGTACTAACGGTGAAGCAATGCGACTGCCGGATCTTGATTTTTATTTCAAAGTTCCAGCGCTAAAGCAATGCGACTGCCGGATCTTGGTTTCTATTTCAAAGTTCCAGCGGTAAAGCAATGCGACTGCCGGATCTTGATTTTTATTTCAAAGTTCCAGCGGTAAAGCAATGCGACTGCCGGATCTTGATTTAATTTCAAAGTTCCAGCGGTAAGGCAATGCGACTGCCGGATCTTTATTTAATGTCAAAGTTCCAGCGGTAAAGCAATGCGACTGCCGGATCTTGGTTTCTATTTCAAAGTTCCAGCGGTAAAGCAATGCGACTGCCGGATCTTGGTTTCTATTTCAAAGTTCCAGCGGTAAAGCAATGCGACTGCGGGATCTTGGTTTTTATTTCAAAGTTCCAACGGTAAAGCAATGCGACTGCCGGATCTTGATTTTTATTTCAAAGTTCCACCGGTAAAGCAATGCGACTGCCGGATCTTGATTTAATTTCAAAGTTCCAGCGGTAAGGCAATGCGACTGCCGGATCTTTATTTAATGTCAAAGTTCCAGCGATAAAGCAATGCGACTGCGGGATCTTGGTTTTTATTTCAAAGTTCCAACGGTAAAGCAATGCGACTGCCGGATCTTGATTTTATTTCAAAGTACCAACGGTGAAGCAATGCGACTGCCGGATCTTGATTTTATTTCAAAGTACCAACGATGAAGCAATGCGACTGCCGGATCTTGATTTTTATTTCAAAGTTCCAGCGCTAAAGCAATGCGACTGCCGGATCTTGGTTTCTATTTCAAAGTTCCAGCGGTAAAGCAATGCGACTGCCGGATCTTGATTTTATTTCAAAGTACCAACGGTGAAGCAATGCGACTGCCGGATCTTGATTTAATTTCAAAGTTCCAGCGGTAAAGCAATGCGACTGCCGGATCTTGATTTAATTTCAACGTTCCAGCGGTAGAGCAATGCGACTGCCGGATCTTGATTTAATTTCAAAGTTCCAACGATAAAGCAATGCGACTGCGGGATCTTGGTTTCTATTTCAAAGTTCAAGCGGTAAAGCAATGCGACTGCCGGATCTTGATTTAATTTCAAAGTTCCAGCGATAAAGCAATGCGACTGCCGGATCTTGATTTTTATTTCAAAGTTCCAGCGGTAAAAGAATGCGACTGCCGGATCTTGATTTAATTTCAACGTTCCAGCGGTAGAGCAATGCGACTGCCGGATCTTGATTTAATTTCAACGTTCCAGCGGTAGAGCAATGCGACTGCCGGATCTTGTTTTTTATTTCTAAGTTCCAGCGGTAAAGCAATGCGACTGCCGGATCTTGATTTTATTTCAACGTTCCAGCGGTAGAGCAATGCGACTGCCGGATCTTGATTTAATTTCAACGTTCCAGCGGTAGAGCAATGCGACTGCCGGATCTTGATTTTTATTTCAAAGTTCCAGCGGTAAAGCAATGCGACTGCCGGATCTTGATTTAATTTCAAAGTTCCAGCGGTAAGGCAATGCGACTGCCGGATCTTTATTTAATGTCAAAGTTCCAGCGATAAAGCAATGCGACTGCGGGATCTTGGTTTTTATTTCAAAGTTCCAACGGTAAAGCAATGCGACTGCCGGATCTTGATTTTATTTCAAAGTACCAACGGTGAAGCAATGCGACTGCCGGATCTTGATTTTATTTCAAAGTACCAACGGTGAAGCAATGCGACTGCCGGATCTTGATTTAATTTCAACGTTCCAGCGGTAGAGCAATGCGACTGCCGGATCTTGATTTAATTTCAACGTTCCAGCGGTAGAGCAATGCGACTGCCGGATCTTGATTTTTATTTCAAAGTTCCACCGGTAAAGCAATGCGACTGCCGGATCTTGATTTAATTTCAAAGTTCCAGCGGTAAGGCAATGCGACTGCCGGATCTTTATTTAATGTCAAAGTTCCAGCGATAAAGCAATGCGACTGCGGGATCTTGGTTTTTATTTCAAAGTTCCAACGGTAAAGCAATGCGACTGCCGGATCTTGATTTTATTTCAAAGTACCAACGGTGAAGCAATGCGACTGCCGGATCTTGATTTTATTTCAAAGTACCAACGATGAAGCAATGCGACTGCCGGATCTTGATTTTTATTTCAAAGTTCCAGCGGTAAAGCAATGCGACTGCCGGATCTTGATTTTTATTTCAAAGTTCCAGCGGTAAAGCAATGCGACTGCCGGATCTTGATTTAATTTCAAAGTTCCAGCGGTAAGGCAATGCGACTGCCGGATCTTTATTTAATGTCAAAGTTCCAGCGCTAAAGCAATGCGACTGCCGGATCTTGGTTTCTATTTCAAAGTTCCAGCGGTAAAGCAATGCGACTGCCGGATCTTGATTTTATTTCAAAGTACCAACGGTGAAGCAATGCGACTGCCGGATCTTGATTTAATTTCAAAGTTCCAGCGGTAAAGCAATGCGACTGCCGGATCTTGATTTAATTTCAAAGTTCCAGCGGTAAGGCAATGCGACTGCCGGATCTTTATTTAATGTCAAAGTTCCAGCGATAAAGCAATGCGACTGCCGGATCTTGATTTTTATTTCAAAGTTCCAGCGGTAAAAGAATGCGACTGCCGGATCTTGATTTAATTTCAACGTTCCAGCGGTAGAGCAATGCGACTGCCGGATCTTGATTTAATTTCAACGTTCCAGCGGTAGAGCAATGCGACTGCCGGATCTTGATTTTTATTTCAAAGTTCCAGCGGTAAAGCAATGCGACTGCCGGATCTTGATTTAATTTCAAAGTTCCAGCGGTAAGGCAATGCGACTGCCGGATCTTTATTTAATGTCAAAGTTCCAGCGATAAAGCAATGCGACTGCGGGATCTTGGTTTTTATTTCAAAGTTCCAACGGTTAAGCAATGCGACTGCCGGATCTTGATTTTATTTCAAAGTACCAACGGTGAAGCAATGCGACTGCCGGATCTTGATTTTTATTTCAAAGTTCCAGCGCTAAAGCAATCCGACTGCCGGATCTTGGTTTCTATTTCAAAGTTCCAGCGGTAAAGCAATGCGACTGCCGGATCTTGATTTTCATTTCAAAGTTCCAGCGGTAAAGCAATGCGACTGCCGGATCTTGATTTTATTTCAAAGTACCAACGGTGAAGCAATGCGACTGCCGGATCTTGATTTTATTTTAAAGTACCAACGATGAAGCAATGCGACTGCCGGATCTTGATTTTTATGTCAAAGTTCCAGCTCTAAAGCAATGCGACTGCCGGATCTTGGTTTCTATTTCAAAGTTCCAGCGGTAAAGCAATGCGACTGCCGGATCTTGATTTAATTTCAACGTTCCAGCGGTAGAGCAATGCGACTGCCGGTTCTTGATTTAATTTCAACGTTCCAGCGGTAAAGCAATGCGACTGCCGGATCTTGATTTAATTTCAACGTTCCAGCGGTAAAGCAATGCGACTGCCGGATGTTGATTTTATTTCAAAGTACCAACGGTGAAGCAATGCGACAGCGGGATCTTGGTTTTTATTTCAAAGTTCCAGCGGTAAAGCAATGCGACTGCCGGATCTTGATTTTTATTTCAAAGTTCCAGCGGTAAAGCAATGCGACTGCCGGATCTTGGTTTCTATTTCAAAGTTCCAGCGGTAAAGCAATGCGACTGCCGGATCTTGGTTTCTATTTCAAAGTTCCAGCGGTAAAGCAATGCGACTGCCGGATCTTGATTTTTATTTCAAAGTTCCAGCGGTAAAGCAATGCGACTGCGGGATCTTGGTTTTTATTTCAAAGTTCCAACGGTAAAGCAATGCGACTGCCGGATCTTGATTTAATTTCAACGTTCCAGCGGTAAAGCAATGCGACTGCCGGATCTTGGTTTTTATTTCCAAGTTCCAACGGTAAAGCAATGCGACTGCCGGATCTTGATTTTATTTCAAAGTACCAACGGTGAAGCAATGCGACTGCGGGATCTTGGTTTTTATTTCAAAGTTCCAGCGGTAAAGCAATGCGACTGCCGGATCTTGATTTAATTTCAACGTTCCAGCGGTAAAGCAATGCGACTGCCGGATCTTGATTTAATTTCAACGTTCCAGCGGTAGAGCAATGCGACTGCCGGATCTTGATTTAATTTCAACGTTCCAGCGGTAGAGCAATGCGACTGCCGGATCTTGATTTTTATTTCAAAGTTCCAGCGGTAAAGCAATGCGACTGCCGGATCTTGATTTAATTTCAAAGTTCCAGCGGTAAGGCAATGCGACTGCCGGATCTTTATTTAATTTCAAAGTTCCAACGGTAAAGCAATGCGACTGCCGGATCTTGATTTTATTTCAAAGTACTAACGGTGAAGCAATGCGACTGCCGGATCTTGATTTTTATTTCAAAGTTCCAGCGCTAAAGCAATGCGACTGCCGGATCTTGGTTTCTATTTCAAAGTTCCAGCGGTAAAGCAATGCGACTGCCGGATCTTGATTTTTATTTCAAAGTTCCAGCGGTAAAGCAATGCGACTGCCGGATCTTGATTTAATTTCAAAGTTCCAGCGGTAAGGCAATGCGACTGCCGGATCTTTATTTAATGTCAAAGTTCCAGCGGTAAAGCAATGCGACTGCCGGATCTTGGTTTCTATTTCAAAGTTCCAGCGGTAAAGCAATGCGACTGCCGGATCTTGGTTTCTATTTCAAAGTTCCAGCGGTAAAGCAATGCGACTGCGGGATCTTGGTTTTTATTTCAAAGTTCCAACGGTAAAGCAATGCGACTGCCGGATCTTGATTTTTATTTCAAAGTTCCACCGGTAAAGCAATGCGACTGCCGGATCTTGATTTAATTTCAAAGTTCCAGCGGTAATGCAATGCGACTGCCGGATCTTTATTTAATGTCAAAGTTCCAGCGATAAAGCAATGCGACTGCGGGATCTTGGTTTTTATTTCAAAGTTCCAACGGTAAAGCAATGCGACTGCCGGATCTTGATTTTATTTCAAAGTACCAACGGTGAAGCAATGCGACTGCCGGATCTTGATTTTATTTCAAAGTACCAACGATGAAGCAATGCGACTGCCGGATCTTGATTTTTATTTCAAAGTTCCAGCGCTAAAGCAATGCGACTGCCGGATCTTGGTTTCTATTTCAAAGTTCCAGCGGTAAAGCAATGCGACTGCCGGATCTTGATTTTATTTCAAAGTACCAACGGTGAAGCAATGCGACTGCCGGATCTTGATTTAATTTCAAAGTTCCAGCGGTAAAGCAATGCGACTGCCGGATCTTGATTTAATTTCAACGTTCCAGCGGTAGAGCAATGCGACTGCCGGATCTTGATTTAATTTCAAAGTTCCAACGATAAAGCAATGCGACTGCGGGATCTTGGTTTCTATTTCAAAGTTCAAGCGGTAAAGCAATGCGACTGCCGGATCTTGATTTTATTTCAAAGTTCCAGCGATAAAGCAATGCGACTGCCGGATCTTGATTTTTATTTCAAAGTTCCAGCGGTAAAAGAATGCGACTGCCGGATCTTGATTTAATTTCAACGTTCCAGCGGTAGAGCAATGCGACTGCCGTATCTTGATTTAATTTCAACGTTCCAGCGGTAGAGCAATGCGACTGCCGGATCTTGATTTTTATTTCAAAGTTCCAGCGGTAAAGCAATGCGACTGCCGGATCTTGATTTAATTTCAACGTTCCAGCGGTAGAGCAATGCGACTGCCGGATCTTGATTTAATTTCAACGTTCCAGCGGTAGAGCAATGCGACTGCCGGATCTTGATTTTTATTTCAAAGTTCCAGCGGTAAAGCAATGCGACTGCCGGATCTTGATTTAATTTCAAAGTTCCAGCGGTAAGGCAATGCGACTGCCGGATCTTTATTTAATGTCAAAGTTCCAGCGATAAAGCAATGCGACTGCGGGATCTTGGTTTTTATTTCAAAGTTCCAACGGTAAAGCAATGCGACTGCCGGATCTTGATTTTATTTCAAAGTACCAACGGTGAAGCAATGCGACTGCCGGATCTTGATTTTATTTCAAAGTACCAACGGTGAAGCAATGCGACTGCCGGATCTTGATTTAATTTCAACGTTCCAGCGGTAGAGCAATGCGACTGCCGGATCTTGATTTAATTTCAACGTTCCAGCGGTAGAGCAATGCGACTGCCGGATCTTGATTTTTATTTCAAAGTTCCACCGGTAAAGCAATGCGACTGCCGGATCTTGATTTAATTTCAAAGTTCCAGCGGTAAGGCAATGCGACTGCCGGATCTTTATTTAATGTCAAAGTTCCAGCGATAAAGCAATGCGACTGCGGGATCTTGGTTTTTATTTCAAAGTTCCAACGGTAAAGCAATGCGACTGCCGGATCTTGATTTTATTTCAAAGTACCAACGGTGAAGCAATGCGACTGCCGGATCTTGATTTTATTTCAAAGTACCAACGATGAAGCAATGCGACTGCCGGATCTTGATTTTTATTTCAAAGTTCCAGCGCTAAAGCAATGCGACTGCCGGATCTTGATTTAATTTCAAAGTTCCAGCGGTAAGGCAATGCGACTGCCGGATCTTTATTTAATGTCAAAGTTCCAACGGTAAAGCAATGCGACTGCCGGATCTTGATTTTATTTCAAAGTACTAACGGTGAAGCAATGCGACTGCCGGATCTTGATTTTTATTTCAAAGTTCCAGCGCTAAAGCAATGCGACTGCCGGATCTTGGTTTCTATTTCAAAGTTCCAGCGGTAAAGCAATGCGACTGCCGGATCTTGATTTTTATTTCAAAGTTCCAGCGGTAAAGCAATGCGACTGCCGGATCTTGATTTAATTTCAAAGTTCCAGCGGTAAGGCAATGCGACTGCCGGATCTTTATTTAATGTCAAAGTTCCAGCGGTAAAGCAATGCGACTGCCGGATCTTGGTTTCTATTTCAAAGTTCCAGCGGTAAAGCAATGCGACTGCCGGATCTTGGTTTCTATTTCAAAGTTCCAGCGGTAAAGCAATGCGACTGCGGGATCTTGGTTTTTATTTCAAAGTTCCAACGGTAAAGCAATGCGACTGCCGGATCTTGATTTTTATTAAAAAGATCCACCGGTAAAGCAATGCGACTGCCGGATCTTGATTTAATTTCAAAGTTCCAGCGGTAAGGCAATGCGACTGCCGGATCTTTATTTAATGTCAAAGTTCCAGCGATAAAGCAATGCGACTGCGGGATCTTGGTTTTTATTTCAAAGTTCCAACGGTAAAGCAATGCGACTGCCGGATCTTGATTTTATTTCAAAGTACCAACGGTGAAGCAATGCGACTGCCGGATCTTGATTTTATTTCAAAGTACCAACGATGAAGCAATGCGACTGCCGGATCTTGATTTTTATTTCAAAGTTCCAGCGCTAAAGCAATGCGACTGCCGGATCTTGGTTTCTATTTCAAAGTTCCAGCGGTAAAGCAATGCGACTGCCGGATCTTGATTTTATTTCAAAGTACCAACGGTGAAGCAATGCGACTGCCGGATCTTGATTTAATTTCAAAGTTCCAGCGGTAAAGCAATGCGACTGCCGGATCTTGATTTAATTTCAACGTTCCAGCGGTAGAGCAATGCGACTGCCGGATCTTGATTTAATTTCAAAGTTCCAACGATAAAGCAATGCGACTGCGGGATCTTGGTTTCTATTTCAAAGTTCAAGCGGTAAAGCAATGCGACTGCCGGATCTTGATTTAATTTCAAAGTTCCAGCGATAAAGCAATGCGACTGCCGGATCTTGATTTTTATTTCAAAGTTCCAGCGGTAAAAGAATGCGACTGCCGGATCTTGATTTAATTTCAACGTTCCAGCGGTAGAGCAATGCGACTGCCGGATCTTGATTTAATTTCAACGTTCCAGCGGTAAAGCAATGCGACTGCCGGATCTTGATTTAATTTCAACGTTCCAGCGGTAGAGCAATGCGACTGCCGGATCTTGATTTAATTTCAACGTTCCAGCGGTAGAGCAATGCGACTGCCGGATCTTGATTTTTATTTCAAAGTTCCAGCGCTAAAGCAATGCGACTGCCGGATCTTGGTTTCTATTTCAAAGTTCCAGCGGTAAAGCAATGCGACTGCCGGATCTTGATTTTATTTCAAAGTACCAACGGTGAAGCAATGCGACTGCCGGATCTTGATTTAATTTCAAAGTTCCAGCGGTAAAGCAATGCGACTGCCGGATCTTGATTTAATTTCAACGTTCCAGCGGTAGAGCAATGCGACTGCCGGATCTTGATTTAATTTCAAAGTTCCAACGATAAAGCAATGCGACTGCGGGATCTTGGTTTCTATTTCAAAGTTCAAGCGGTAAAGCAATGCGACTGCCGGATCTTGATTTAATTTCAAAGTTCCAGCGATAAAGCAATGCGACTGCCGGATCTTGATTTTTATTTCAAAGTTCCAGCGGTAAAAGAATGCGACTGCCGGATCTTGATTTAATTTCAACGTTCCAGCGGTAGAGCAATGCGACTGCCGGATCTTGATTTAATTTCAACGTTCCAGCGGTAGAGCAATGCGACTGCCGGATCTTGATTTTTATTTCAAAGTTCCAGCGGTAAAGCAATGCGACTGCCGGATCTTGATTTAATTTCAACGTTCCAGCGGTAGAGCAATGCGACTGCCGGATCTTGATTTAATTTCAACGTTCCAGCGGTAGAGCAATGCGACTGCCGGATCTTGATTTTTATTTCAAAGTTCCAGCGGTAAAGCAATGCGACTGCCGGATCTTGATTTAATTTCAAAGTTCCAGCGGTAAGGCAATGCGACTGCCGGATCTTTATTTAATTTCAAAGTTCCAGCGATAAAGCAATGCGACTGCGGGATCTTGGTTTTTATTTCAAAGTTCCAACGGTAAAGCAATGCGACTGCCGGATCTTGATTTTATTTCAAAGTACCAACGGTGAAGCAATGCGACTGCCGGATCTTGATTTTATTTCAAAGTACCAACGGTGAAGCAATGCGACTGCCGGATCTTGATTTAATTTCAACGTTCCAGCGGTAGAGCAATGCGACTGCCGGATCTTGATTTAATTTCAACGTTCCAGCGGTAGAGCAATGCGACTGCCGGATCTTGATTTTTATTTCAAAGTTCCACCGGTAAAGCAATGCGACTGCCGGATCTTGATTTAATTTCAAAGTTCCAGCGGTAAGGCAATGCGACTGCCGGATCTTTATTTAATGTCAAAGTTCCAGCGATAAAGCAATGCGACTGCGGGATCTTGGTTTTTATTTCAAAGTTCCAACGGTAAAGCAATGCGACTGCCGGATCTTGATTTTATTTCAAAGTACCAACGGTGAAGCAATGCGACTGCCGGATCTTGATTTTATTTCAAAGTACCAACGATGAAGCAATGCGACTGCCGGATCTTGATTTTTATTTCAAAGTTCCAGCGCTAAAGCAATGCGACTGCCGGATCTTGATTTAATTTCAAAGTTCCAGCGGTAAGGCAATGCGACTGCCGGATCTTTATTTAATGTCAAAGTTCCAACGGTAAAGCAATGCGACTGCCGGATCTTGATTTTATTTCAAAGTACTAACGGTGAAGCAATGCGACTGCCGGATCTTGATTTTTATTTCAAAGTTCCAGCGCTAAAGCAATGCGACTGCCGGATCTTGGTTTCTATTTCAAAGTTCCAGCGGTAAAGCAATGCGACTGCCGGATCTTGATTTTTATTTCAAAGTTCCAGCGGTAAAGCAATGCGACTGCCGGATCTTGATTTAATTTCAAAGTTCCAGCGGTAAGGCAATGCGACTGCCGGATCTTTATTTAATGTCAAAGTTCCAGCGGTAAAGCAATGCGACTGCCGGATATTGTTTTTTATTTCAAAGTTCCAGCGGTAAAGCAATGCGACTGCCGGATCTTGGTTTCTATTTCAAAGTTCCAGCGGTAAAGCAATGCGACTGCGGGATCTTGGTTTTTATTTCAAAGTTCCAACGGTAAAGCAATGCGACTGCCGGATCTTGATTTTTATTTCAAAGTTCCACCGGTAAAGCAATGCGACTGCCGGATCTTGATTTAATTTCAAAGTTCCAGCGGTAAGGCAATGCGACTGCCGGATCTTTATTTAATGTCAAAGTTCCAGCGATAAAGCAATGCGACTGCGGGATCTTGGTTTTTATTTCAAAGTTCCAACGGTAAAGCAATGCGACTGCCGGATCTTGATTTTATTTCAAAGTACCAACGGTGAAGCAATGCGACTGCCGGATCTTGATTTTATTTCAAAGTACCAACGATGAAGCAATGCGACTGCCGGATCTTGATTTTTATTTCAAAGTTCCAGCGCTAAAGCAATGCGACTGCCGGATTTTGGTTTCTATTTCAAAGTTCCAGCGGTAAAGCAATGCGACTGCCGGATCTTGATTTTATTTCAAAGTACCACCGGTGAAGCAATGCGACTGCCGGATCTTGATTTAATTTCAAAGTTCCAGCGGTAAAGCAATGCGACTGCCGGATCTTGATTTAATTTCAACGTTCCAGCGGTAGAGCAATGCGACTGCCGGATCTTGATTTAATTTCAAAGTTCCAACGATAAAGCAATGCGACTGCGGGATCTTGGTTTCTATTTCAAAGTTCAAGCGGTAAAGCAATGCGACTGCCGGATCTTTATTTAATTTCAAAGTTCCAGCGATAAAGCAATGCGACTGCCGGATCTTGATTTTTATTTCAAAGTCCAGCGGTAAAAGAATGCGACTGCCGGATCTTGATTTAATTTCAACGTTCCAGCGGTAGAGCAATGCGACTGCCGGATCTTGATTTAATTTCAACGTTCCAGCGGTAGAGCAATGCGACTGCCGGATCTTGATTTTTATTTCAAAGTTCCAGCGGTAAAGCAATGCGACTGCCGGATCTTGATTTAATTTCAACGTTCCAGCGGTAGAGCAATGCGACTGCCGGATCTTGATTTAATTTCAACGTTCCAGCGGTAGAGCAATGCGACTGCCGGATCTTGATTTTTATTTCAAAGTTCCAGCGGTAAAGCAATGCGACTGCCGGATCTTGATTTAATTTCAAAGTTCCAGCGGTAAGGCAATGCGACTGCCGGATCTTTATTTAATGTCAAAGTTCCAGCGATAAAGCAATGCGACTGCGGGATCTTGGTTTTTATTTCAAAGTTCCAACGGTAAAGCAATGCGACTGCCGGATCTTGATTTTATTTCAAAGTACCAACGGTGAAGCAATGCGACTGCCGGATCTTGATTTTATTTCAAAGTACCAACGGTGAAGCAATGCGACTGCCGGATCTTGATTTAATTTCAACGTTCCAGCGGTAGAGCAATGCGACTGCCGGATCTTGATTTAATTTCAACGTTCCAGCGGTAGAGCAATGCGACTGCCGGATCTTGATTTTTATTTCAAAGTTCCACCGGTAAAGCAATGCGACTGCCGGATCTTGATTTAATTTCAAAGTTCCAGCGGTAAGGCAATGCGACTGCCGGATCTTTATTTAATGTCAAAGTTCCAGCGATAAAGCAATGCGACTGCGGGATCTTGGTTTTTATTTCAAAGTTCCAACGGTAAAGCAATGCGACTGCCGGATCTTGATTTTATTTCAAAGTACCAACGGTGAAGCAATGCGACTGCCGGATCTTGATTTTATTTCAAAGTACCAACGATGAAGCAATGCGACTGCCGGATCTTGATTTTTATTTCAAAGTTCCAGCGCTAAAGCAATGCGACTGCCGGATCTTGGTTTCTATTTCAAAGTTCCAGCGGTAAAGCAATGCGACTGCCGGATCTTGATTTTATTTCAAAGTACCAACGGTGAAGCAATGCGACTGCCGGATCTTGATTTAATTTCAAAGTTCCAGCGGTAAAGCAATGCGACTGCCGGATCTTGATTTAATTTCAAAGTTCCAGCGGTAAGGCAATGCGACTGCCGGATCTTTATTTAATGTCAAAGTTCCAGCGATAAAGCAATGCGACTGCCGGATCTTGATTTTTATTTCAAAGTTCCAGCGGTAAAAGAATGCGACTGCCGGATCTTGATTTAATTTCAACGTTCCAGCGGTAGAGCAATGCGACTGCCGGATCTTGATTTAATTTCAACGTTCCAGCGGTAGAGCAATGCGACTGCCGGATCTTGATTTTTATTTCAAAGTTCCAGCGGTAAAGCAATGCGACTGCCGGATCTTGATTTAATTTCAACGTTCCAGCGGTAGAGCAATGCGACTGCCGGATCTTGATTTAATTTCAACGTTCCAGCGGTAGAGCAATGCGACTGCCGGATATTGATTTTTATTTCAAAGTTCCAGCGGTAAAGCAATGCGACTGCCGGATCTTGATTTAATTTCAAAGTTCCAGCGGTAAGGCAATGCGACTGCCGGATCTTTATTTAATGTCAAAGTTCCAGCGATAAAGCAATGCGACTGCGGGATCTTGGTTTTTATTTCAAAGTTCCAACGGTAAAGCAATGCGACTGCCGGATCTTGATTTTATTTCAAAGTACCAACGGTGAAGCAATGCGACTGCCGGATCTTGATTTTATTTCAAAGTACCAACGGTGAAGCAATGCGACTGCCGGATCTTGATTTAATTTCAACGTTCCAGCGGTAGAGCAATGCGACTGCCGGATCTTGATTTAATTTCAACGTTCCAGCGGTAGAGCAATGCGACTGCCGGATCTTGATTTTTATTTCAAAGTTCCACCGGTAAAGCAATGCGACTGCCGGATCTTGATTTAATTTCAAAGTTCCAGCGGTAAGGCAATGCGACTGCCGGATCTTTATTTAATGTCAAAGTTCCAGCGATAAAGCAATGCGACTGCGGGATCTTGGTTTTTATTTCAAAGTTCCAACGGTAAAGCAATGCGACTGCCGGATCTTGATTTTATTTCAAAGTACCAACGGTGAAGCAATGCGACTGCCGGATCTTGATTTTATTTCAAAGTACCAACGATGAAGCAATGCGACTGCCGGATCTTGATTTAATTTCAAAGTTCCAGCGGTAAGGCAATGCGACTGCCGGATCTTTATTTAATGTCAAAGTTCCAGCGATAAAGCAATGCGACTGCGGGATCTTGGTTTTTATTTCAAAGTTCCAACGGTAAAGCAATGCGACTGCCGGATCTTGATTTTATTTCAAAGTACCAACGGTGAAGCAATGCGACTGCCGGATCTTGATTTTTATTTCAAAGTTCCAGCGCTAAAGCAATCCGACTGCCGGATCTTGGTTTCTATTTCAAAGTTCCAGCGGTAAAGCAATGCGACTGCCGGATCTTGATTTTTATTTCAAAGTTCCAGCGGTAAAGCAATGCGACTGCCGGATCTTGATTTTATTTCAAAGTACCAACGGTGAAGCAATGCGACTGCCGGATCTTGATTTTATTTCAAAGTACCAACGATGAAGCAATGCGACTGCCGGATCTTGATTTTTATTTCAAAGTTCCAGCGCTAAAGCAATGCGACTGCCGGATCTTGGTTTCTATTTCAAAGTTCCAGCGGTAAAGCAATGCGACTGCCGGATCTTGATTTTATTTCAAAGTACCAACGGTGAAGCAATGCGACTGCCGGATCTTGATTTAATTTCAACGTTCCAGCGGTAGAGCAATGCGACTGCCGGATCTTGATTTAATTTCAAAGTTCCAACGATAAAGCAATGCGACTGCGGGATCTTGGTTTCTATTTCAAAGTTCAAGCGGTAAAGCAATGCGACTGCCGGATCTTGATTTAATTTCAAAGTTCCAGCGGTAAGGCAATGCGACTGCCGGATCTTGATTTAATTTCAACGTTCCAGCGGTAGAGCAATGCGACTGCCGGATCTTGATTTTTATTTCAAAGTTCCAGCGGTAAAGCAATGCGACTGCCGGATCTTGATTTAATTTCAAAGTTCCAGCGGTAAGGCAATGCGACTGCCGGATCTTTATTTAATGTCAAAGTTCCAGCGATAAAGCAATGCGACTGCGGGATCTTGGTTTTTATTTCAAAGTTCCAACGGTAAAGCAATGCGACTGCCGGATCTTGATTTTATTTCAAAGTACCAACGGTGAAGCAATGCGACTGCCGGATCTTGATTTTTATTTCAAAGTTCCAGCGCTAAAGCAATCCGACTGCCGGATCTTGGTTTCTATTTCAAAGTTCCAGCGGTAAAGCAATGCGACTGCCGGATCTTGATTTTTATTTCAAAGTTCCAGCGGTAAAGCAATGCGACTGCCGGATCTTGATTTTATTTCAAAGTACCAACGGTGAAGCAATGCGACTGCCGGATCTTGATTTTATTTTAAAGTACCAACGATGAAGCAATGCGACTGCCGGATCTTGATTTTTATTTCAAAGTTCCAGCTCTAAAGCAATGCGACTGCCGGATCTTGGTTTCTATTTCAAAGTTCCAGCGGTAAAGCAATGCGACTGCCGGATCTTGATTTAATTTCAACGTTCCAGCGGTAGAGCAATGCGACTGCCGGTTCTTGATTTAATTTGAACGTTCCAGCGGTAAAGCAATGCGACTGCCGGATCTTGATTTAATTTCAACGTTCCAGCGGTAAAGCAATGCGACTGCCGGATGTTGATTTTATTTCAAAGTACCAACGGTGAAGCAATGCGACAGCGGGATCTTGGTTTTTATTTCAAAGTTCCAGCGGTAAAGCAATGCGACTGCCGGATTTTGATTTTTATTTCAAAGTTCCAGCGGTAAAGCAATGCGACTGCCGGATCTTGGTTTCTATTTCAAAGTTCCAGCGGTAAAGCAATGCGACTGCCGGATCTTGGTTTCTATTTCAAAGTTCCAGCGGTAAAGCAATGCGACTGCCGGATCTTGATTTAATTTCAAAGTTCCAGCGGTAAGGCAATGCGACTGCCGGATCTTTATTTAATGTCAAAGTTCCAACGGTAAAGCAATGCGACTGCCGGATCTTGATTTTATTTCAAAGTACTAACGGTGAAGCAATGCGACTGCCGGATCTTGATTTTTATTTCAAAGTTCCAGCGCTAAAGCAATGCGACTGCCGGATCTTGGTTTCTATTTCAAAGTTCCAGCGGTAAAGCAATGCGACTGCCGGATCTTGATTTTTATTTCAAAGTTCCAGCGGTAAAGCAATGCGACTGCCGGATCTTGATTTAATGTCAAAGTTCCAACGGTAAAGCAATGCGACTGCCGGATCTTGATTTTATTTCAAAGTACCAACGGTGAAGCAATGCGACTGCCGGATCTTGATTTTTATTTCAAAGTTCCAGCGCTAAAGCAATGCGTCTGCCGGATCTTGGTTTCTATTTCAAAGTTCCAGCGGTAAAGCAATGCGACTGCCGGATCTTGATTTTTATTTCAAAGTTCCAGCGGTAAAGCAATGCGACTGCCGGATCTTGATTTTATTTCAAAGTACCAACGGTGAAGCAATGCGACTGCCGGATCTTGATTTTATTTCAAAGTACCAACGATGAAGCAATGCGACTGCCGGATCTTGATTTAATTTCAACGTTCCAGCGGTAGAGCAATGCGACTGCCGGATCTTGATTTAATTTCAACGTTCCAGCGGTAGAGCAATGCGACTGCCGGATCTTGATTTTTATTTCAAAGTTCCAGCGGTAAAGCAATGCGACTGCCGGATCTTGTTTTAATTTCAAAGTTCCAGCGGTAAGGCAATGCGACTGCCGGATCTTTATTTAATGTCAAAGTTCCAGCGATAAAGCAATGCGACTGCCAGATCTTGATTTTTATTTCAAAGTTCCAGCGGTAAAAGAATGCGACTGCCGGATCTTGATTTAATTTCAACGTTCCAGCGGTAGAGCAATGCGACTGCCGGATCTTGATTTAATTTCAACGTTCCAGCGGTAGAGGAATGCGACTGCCGGATCTTGATTTTTATTTCAAAGTTCCACCGGTAAAGCAATGCGACTGCCGGATCTTGATTTAATTTCAAAGTTCCAGCGGTAAGGCAATGCGACTGCCGGATCTTTATTTAATGTCAAAGTTCCAGCGATAAAGCAATGCGACTGCGGGATCTTGGTTTTTATTTCAAAGTTCCAACGGTAAAGCAATGCGACTGCCGGATCTTGATTTTATTTCAAAGTACCAACGGTGAAGCAATGCGACTGCCGGATCTTGATTTTATTTCAAAGTACCAACGATGAAGCAATGCGACTGCCGGATCTTGATTTTTATTTCAAAGTTCCAGCGCTAAAGCAATGCGACTGCCGGATCTTGGTTTCTATTTCAAAGTTCCAGCGGTAAAGCAATGCGACTGCCGGATCTTGATTTTATTTCAAAGTACTAACGGTGAAGCAATGCGACTGCCGGATCTTGATTTTTATTTCAAAGTTCCAGCGCTAAAGCAATGCGACTGCCGGATCTTGGTTTCTATTTCAAAGTTCCAGCGGTAAAGCAATGCGACTGCCGGATCTTGATTTTTATTTCAAAGTTCCAGCGGTAAAGCAATGCGACTGCCGGATCTTGATTTAAGTTCAATGTTCCAGCGGTAGAGCAATGCGACTGCCGGATCTTGATTTAATTTCAAAGTTCCAACGATAAAGCAATGCGACTGCGGGATCTTGGTTTCTATTTCAAAGTTCAAGCGGTAAAGCAATGCGACTGCCGGATCTTGATTTAATTTCAAAGTTCCAGCGGTAAGGCAATGCGACTGCCGGATCTTTATTTAATGTCAAAGTTCCAGCGATAAAGCAATGCGACTGCCGGATCTTGATTTTTATTTCAAAGTTCCAGCGGTAAAAGAATGCGACTGCCGGATCTTGATTTAATTTCAACGTTCCAGCGGTAGAGCAATGCGACTGCCGGATCTTGATTTAATTTCAACGTTCCAGCGGTAGAGCAATGCGACTGCCGGATCTTGATTTTTATTTCAAAGTTCCAGCGGTAAAGCAATGCGACTGCCGGATCTTGATTTAATTTCAACGTTCCAGCGGTAGAGCAATGCGACTGCCGGATCTTGATTTAATTTCAACGTTCCAGCGGTAGAGCAATGCGACTGCCGGATCTTGATTTTTATTTCAAAGTTCCAGCGGTAAAGCAATGCGACTGCCGGATCTTGATTTAATTTCAAAGTTCCAGCGGTAAGGCAATGCGACTGCCGGATCTTTATTTAATGTCAAAGTTCCAGCGATAAAGCAATGCGACTGCGGGATCTTGGTTTTTATTTCAAAGTTCCAACGGTAAAGCAATGCGACTGCCGGATCTTGATTTTATTTCAAAGTACCAACGGTGAAGCAATGCGACTGCCGGATCTTGATTTTATTTCAAAGTACCAACGGTGAAGCAATGCGACTGCCGGATCTTGATTTAATTTCAACGTTCCAGCGGTAGAGCAATGCGACTGCCGGATCTTGATTTAATTTCAAAGTTCCAACGATAAAGCAATGCGACTGCGGGATCTTGGTTTCTATTTCAAAGTTCAAGCGGTAAAGCAATGCGACTGCCGGATCTTGATTTTTATTTCAAAGTTCCAGCAGTAAAGCAATGCGACTGCCGGATCTTGATTTATTTCAAAGTACCAACGGTGAAGCAATGCGACTGCCGATCTTGATTTAATTTCAACGTTCCAGCGGTAGAGCAATGCGACTGCCGGATCTTGATTTAATTTCAACGTTCCAGCGGTAGAGCAATGCGACTGCCGGATCTTGATTTTTATTTCAAAGTTCCAGCGGTAAAAGAATGCGACTGCCGGATCTTGATTTAATTTCAAAGTTCCAGCGGTAAGGCAATGCGACTGCCGGATCTTTATTTAATGTCAAAGTTCCAGCGATAAAGCAATGCGACTGCGGGATCTTGGTTTTTATTTCAAAGTTCCAACGGTAAAGCAATGCGACTGCCGGATCTTGATTTTATTTCAAAGTACCAACGGTGAAGCAATGCGACTGCCGGATCTTGATTTTTATTTCAAAGTTCCAGCGCTAAAGCAATCCGACTGCCGGATCTTGGTTTCTATTTCAAAGTTCCAGCGGTAAAGCAATGCGACTGCCGGATCTTGATTTTTATTTCAAAGTTCCAGCGGTAAAGCAATGCGACTGCCGGATCTTGATTTTATTTCAAAGTACCAACGGTGAAGCAATGCGACTGCCGGATCTTGATTTTATTTTAAAGTACCAACGATGAAGCAATGCGACTGCCGGATCTTGATTTTTATTTCAAAGTTCCAGCGCTAAAGCAATGCGACTGCCGGATCTTGATTTTATTTCAAAGTTCCAACGGTAAAGCAATGCGACTGCCGGATCTTGATTTTATTTCAAAGTACCAACGGTGAAGCAATGCGACTGCCGGATCTTGATTTTTATTTCAAAGTTCCAGCGCTAAAGCAATCCGACTGCCGGATCTTGGTTTCTATTTCAAAGTTCCAGCGGTAAAGCAATGCGACTGCCGGATCTTGATTTTTATTTCAAAGTTCCAGCGGTAAAGCAATGCGACTGCCGGATCTTGATTTTATTTCAAAGTACCAACGGTGAAGCAATGCGACTGCGGGATCTTGGTTTTTATTTCAAAGTTCCAGCGGTAAAGCAATGCGACTGCCGGATCTTGATTTAATTTCAACGTTCCAGCGGTAAAGCAATGCGACTGCCGGATCTTGATTTTATTTCAAAGTACCAACGGTGAAGCAATGCGACTGCGGGATCTTGGTTTCTATTTCAAAGTTCAAGCGGTAAAGCAATGCGACTGCCGGATCTTGATTTTTATTTCAAAGTTCCAGCGGTAAAGCAATGCGACTGCCGGATCTTGATTTTATTTCAAAGTACCAACGGTGAAGCAATGCGACTGCCGGATCTTGATTTAATTTCAAAGTTCCAGCGGTAAGGCAATGCGACTGCCGGATCTTTATTTAATGTCAAAGTTCCAGCGATAAAGCAATGCGACTGCGGGATCTTGGTTTTTATTTCAAAGTACCAACGGTAAAGCAATGCGACTGCCGGATCTTGATTTTATTTCAAAGTACCAACGGTGAAGCAATGCGACTGCCGGATGTTGATTTTATTTCAAAGTACCAACGGTGAAGCAATGCGACTGCGGGATCTTGATTTTTATTTCAAAGTTCCAGCGCTAAAGCAATGCGACTGCCGGATCTTGGTTTCTATTTCAAAGTTCCAGCGGTAAAGCAATGCGACTGCCGGATCTTGATTTAATTTCAACGTTCCAGCGGTAGAGCAATGCGACTGCCGGTTCTTGATTTAATTTCAACGTTCCAGCGGTAAAGCAATGCGACTGCCGGATCTAGATTTAATTTCAACGTTCCAGCGGTAAAGCAATGCGACTGCCGGATGTTGATTTTATTTCAAAGTACCAACGGTGAAGCAATGCGACTGCGGGATCTTGGTTTTTATTTCAAAGTTCCAGCGGTAAAGCAATGCGACTGCCGGATCTTGATTTTTATTTCAAAGTTCCAGCGGTAGAGCAATGCGACTGCCGGATCTTGATTTAATTTCAACGTTCCAGCGGTAGAGCAATGCGACTGCCGGATCTTGATTTTTATTTCAAAGTTCCAGCGGTAAAAGAATGCGACTGCCGGATCTTGATTTAATTTCAAAGTTCCAGCGGTAATGCAATGCGACTGCCGGATCTTGATTTAATTTCAACGTTCCAGCGGTAGAGCAATGCGACTGCCGGATCTTGATTTTTATTTCAAAGTTCCAGCGGTAAAGCAATGCGACTGCCGGATCTTGATTTAATTTCAAAGTTCCAGCGGTAAGGCAATGCGACTGCCGGATCTTTATTTAATGTCAAAGTTCCAGCGATAAAGCAATGCGACTGCGGGATCTTGGTTTTTATTTCAAAGTTCCAACGGTAAAGCAATGCGACTGCCGGATCTTGATTTTATTTCAAAGTACCAACGGTGAAGCAATGCGACTGCCGGATCTTGATTTTTATTTCAAAGTTCCAGCGCTAAAGCAATCCGACTGCCGGATCTTGGTTTCTATTTCAAAGTTCCAGCGGTAAAGCAATGCGACTGCCGGATCTTGATTTTCATTTCAAAGTTCCAGCGGTAAAGCAATGCGACTGCCGGATCTTGATTTTATTTCAAAGTACCAACGGTGAAGCAATGCGACTGCCGGATCTTGATTTTATTTTAAAGTACCAACGATGAAGCAATGCGACTGCCGGATCTTGATTTTTATGTCAAAGTTCCAGCTCTAAAGCAATGCGACTGCCGGATCTTGGTTTCTATTTCAAAGTTCCAGCGGTAAAGCAATGCGACTGCCGGATCTTGATTTAATTTCAACGTTCCAGCGGTAGAGCAATGCGACTGCCGGTTCTTGATTTAATTTCAACGTTCCAGCGGTAAAGCAATGCGACTGCCGGATCTTGATTTAATTTCAACGTTCCAGCGGTAAAGCAATGCGACTGCCGGATGTTGATTTTATTTCAAAGTACCAACGGTGAAGCAATGCGACAGCGGGATCTTGGTTTTTATTTCAAAGTTCCATCGGTAAAGCAATGCGACTGCCGGATCTTGATTTTTATTTCAAAGTTCCAGCGGTAAAGCAATGCGACTGCCGGATCTTGGTTTCTATTTCAAAGTTCCAGCGGTAAAGCAATGCGACTGCCGGATCTTGGTTTCTATTTCAAAGTTCCAGCGGTAAAGCAATGCGACTGCCGGATCTTGATTTTTATTTCAAAGTTCCAGCGGTAAAGCAATGCGACTGCGGGATCTTGGTTTCTATTTCAAAGTTCCAACGGTAAAGCAATGCGACTGCCGGATCTTGATTTTATTTCAAAGTACCAACGGTGAAGCAATGCGACTGCGGGATCTTGGTTTTTATTTCAAAGTTCCAGCGGTAAAGCAATGCGACTGCCGGATCTTGATTTAATTTCAACGTTCCAGCGGTAAAGCAATGCGACTGCCGGATCTTGATTTAATTTCAACGTTCCAGCGGTAGAGCAATGCGACTGCCGGATCTTGATTTAATTTCAACGTTCCAGCGGTAGAGCAATGCGACTGCCGGATCTTGATTTTTATTTCAAAGTTCCAGCGGTAAAGCAATGCGACTGCCGGATCTTGATTTAATTTCAAAGTTCCAGCGGTAAGGCAATGCGACTGCCGGATCTTTATTTAATGTCAAAGTTCCAACGGTAAAGCAATGCGACTGCCGGATCTTGATTTTATTTCAAAGTACTAACGGTGAAGCAATGCGACTGCCGGATCTTGATTTTTATTTCAAAGTTCCAGCGCTAAAGCAATGCGACTGCCGGATCTTGGTTTCTATTTCAAAGTTCCAGCGGTAAAGCAATGCGACTGCCGGATCTTGATTTTTATTTCAAAGTTCCAGCGGTAAAGCAATGCGACTGCCGGATCTTGATTTAATTTCAAAGTTCCAGCGGTAAGGCAATGCGACTGCCGGATCTTTATTTAATGTCAAAGTTCCAGCGGTAAAGCAATGCGACTGCCGGATCTTGGTTTCTATTTCAAAGTTCCAGCGGTAAAGCAATGCGACTGCCGGATCTTGGTTTCTATTTCAAAGTTCCAGCGGTAAAGCAATGCGACTGCGGGATCTTGGTTTTTATTTCAAAGTTCCAACGGTAAAGCAATGCGACTGCCGGATCTTGATTTTTATTTCAAAGTTCCACCGGTAAAGCAATGCGACTGCCGGATCTTGATTTAATTTCAAAGTTCCAGCGGTAAGGCAATGCGACTGCCGGATCTTTATTTAATGTCAAAGTTCCAGCGATAAAGCAATGCGACTGCGGGATCTTGGTTTTTATTTCAAAGTTCCAACGGTAAAGCAATGCGAGTGCCGGATCTTGATTTTATTTCAAAGTACCAACGGTGAAGCAATGCGACTGCCGGATCTTGATTTTATTTCAAAGTACCAACGATGAAGCAATGCGACTGCCGGATCTTGATTTTTATTTCAAAGTTCCAGCGCTAAAGCAATGCGACTGCCGGATCTTGGTTTCTATTTCAAAGTTCCAGCGGTAAAGCAATGCGACTGCCGGATCTTGATTTTATTTCAAAGTACCAACGGTGAAGCAATGCGACTGCCGGATCTTGATTTAATTTCAAAGTTCCAGCGGTAAAGCAATGCGACTGCCGGATCTTGATTTAATTTCAACGTTCCAGCGGTAGAGCAATGCGACTGCCGGATCTTGATTTAATTTCAAAGTTCCAACGATAAAGCAATGCGACTGCGGGATCTTGGTTTCTATTTCAAAGTTCAAGCGGTAAAGCAATGCGACTGCCGGATCTTGATTTAATTTCAAAGTTCCAGCGATAAAGCAATGCGACTGCGGGATCTTGGTTTTTATTTCAAAGTTCCAACGGTAAAGCAATGCGACTGCCGGATCTTGATTTTATTTCAAAGTACCAACGGTGAAGCAATGCGACTGCCGGATCTTGATTTTTATTTCAAAGTTCCAGCGCTAAAGCAATCCGACTGCCGGATCTTGGTTTCTATTTCAAAGTTCCAGCGGTAAAGCAATGCGACTGCCGGATCTTGATTTTCATTTCAAAGTTCCAGCGGTAAAGCAATGCGACTGCCGGATCTTGATTTTATTTCAAAGTACCAACGGTGAAGCAATGCGACTGCCGGATCTTGATTTTATTTTAAAGTACCAACGATGAAGCAATGCGACTGCCGGATCTTGATTTTTATGTCAAAGTTCCAGCTCTAAAGCAATGCGACTGCCGGATCTTGGTTTCTATTTCAAAGTTCCAGCGGTAAAGCAATGCGACTGCCGGATCTTGATTTAATTTCAACGTTCCAGCGGTAGAGCAATGCGACTGCCGGTTCTTGATTTAATTTCAACGTTCCAGCGGTAAAGCAATGCGACTGCCGGATCTTGATTTAATTTCAACGTTCCAGCGGTAAAGCAATGCGACTGCCGGATGTTGATTTTATTTCAAAGTACCAACGGTGAAGCAATGCGACAGCGGGATCTTGGTTTTTATTTCAAAGTTCCAGCGGTAAAGCAATGCGACTGCCGGATCTTGATTTTTATTTCAAAGTTCCAGCGGTAAAGCAATGCGACTGCCGGATCTTGGTTTCTATTTCAAAGTTCCAGCGGTAAAGCAATGCGACTGCCGGATCTTGGTTTCTATTTCAAAGTTCCAGCGGTAAAGCAATGCGACTGCCGGATCTTGATTTTTATTTCAAAGTTCCAGCGGTAAAGCAATGCGACTGCGGGATCTTGGTTTCTATTTCAAAGTTCCAACGGTAAAGCAATGCGACTGCCGGATCTTGATTTTATTTCAAAGTACCAACGGTGAAGCAATGCGACTGCGGGATCTTGGTTTTTATTTCAAAGTTCCAGCGGTAAAGCAATGCGACTGCCGGATCTTGATTTAATTTCAACGTTCCAGCGGTAAAGCAATGCGACTGCCGGATCTTGATTTAATTTCAACGTTCCAGCGGTAGAGCAATGCGACTGCCGGATCTTGATTTAATTTCAACGTTCCAGCGGTAGAGCAATGCGACTGCCGGATCTTGATTTTTATTTCAAAGTTCCAGCGGTAAAGCAATGCGACTGCCGGATCTTGATTTAATTTCAAAGTTCCAGCGGTAAGGCAATGCGACTGCCGGATCTTTATTTAATGTCAAAGTTCCAACGGTAAAGCAATGCGACTGCCGGATCTTGATTTTATTTCAAAGTACTAACGGTGAAGCAATGCGACTGCCGGATCTTGATTTTTATTTCAAAGTTCCAGCGCTAAAGCAATGCGACTGCCGGATCTTGGTTTCTATTTCAAAGTTCCAGCGGTAAAGCAATGCGACTGCCGGATCTTGATTTTTATTTCAAAGTTCCAGCGGTAAAGCAATGCGACTGCCGGATCTTGATTTAATTTCAAAGTTCCAGCGGTAAAGCAATGCGACTGCCGGATCTTTATTTAATGTCAAAGTTCCAGCGGTAAAGCAATGCGACTGCCGGATCTTGGTTTCTATTTCAAAGTTCCAGCGGTAAAGCAATGCGACTGCCGGATCTTGGTTTCTATTTCAAAGTTCCAGCGGTAAAGCAATGCGACTGCGGGATCTTGGTTTTTATTTCAAAGTTCCAACGGTAAAGCAATGCGACTGCCGGATCTTGATTTTTATTTCAAAGTTCCACCGGTAAAGCAATGCGACTGCCGGATCTTGATTTAATTTCAAAGTTCCAGCGGTAAGGCAATGCGACTGCCGGATCTTTATTTAATGTCAAAGTTCCAGCGATAAAGCAATGCGACTGCGGGATCTTGGTTTTTATTTCAAAGTTCCAACGGTAAAGCAATGCGACTGCCGGATCTTGATTTTATTTCAAAGTACCAACGGTGAAGCAATGCGACTGCCGGATCTTGATTTTATTTCAAAGTACCAACGATGAAGCAATGCGACTGCCGGATCTTGATTTTTATTTCAAAGTTCCAGCGCTAAAGCAATGCGACTGCCGGATCTTGGTTTCTATTTCAAAGTTCCAGCGGTAAAGCAATGCGACTGCCGGATCTTGATTTTATTTCAAAGTACCAACGGTGAAGCAATGCGACTGCCGGATCTTGATTTAATTTCAAAGTTCCAGCGGTAAAGCAATGCGACTGCCGGATCTTGATTTAATTTCAACGTTCCAGCGGTAGAGCAATGCGACTGCCGGATCTTGATTTAATTTCAAAGTTCCAACGATAAAGCAATGCGACTGCGGGATCTTGGTTTCTATTTCAAAGTTCAAGCGGTAAAGCAATGCGACTGCCGGATCTTGATTTAATTTCAAAGTTCCAGCGATAAAGCAATGCGACTGCCGGATCTTGATTTTTATTTCAACGTTCCAGCGGTAGAGCAATGCGACTGCCGGATCTTGATTTTTATTTCAAAGTTCCACCGGTAAAGCAATGCGACTGCCGGATCTTGATTTAATTTCAAAGTTCCAGCGGTAGAGCAATGCGACTGCCGGATCTTGATTTAATTTCAACGTTCCAGCGGTAGAGCAATGCGACTGCCGGATCTTGATTTAATTACAACGTTCCAGCGGTAGAGCAATGCGACTGCCGGATCTTGATTTTTATTTCAAAGTTCCACCGGGAAAGCAATGCGACTGCCGGATCTTGATTTAATTTCAAAGTTCCAGCGGTAAGGCAATGCGACTGCCGGATCTTTATTTAATGTCAAAGTTCCAGCGATAAAGCAATGCGACTGCGGGATCTTGGTTTTTATTTCAAAGTTCCAACGGTAAAGCAATGCGACTGCCGGATCTTGATTTTATTTCAAAGTACCAACGGTGAAGCAATGCGACTGCCGGATCTTGATTTTATTTCAAAGTACCAACGATGAAGCAATGCGACTGCCGGATCTTGATTTTTATTTCAAAGTTCCAGCGCTAAAGCAATGCGACTGCCGGATCTTGGTTTCTATTTCAAAGTTCCAGCGGTAAAGCAATGCGACTGCCGGATCTTGATTTTATTTCAAAGTACCAACGGTGAAGCAATGCGACTGCCGGATCTTGATTTAATTTCAAAGTTCCAGCGGTAAAGCAATGCGACTGCCGGATCTTGATTTAATTTCAAAGTTCCAGCGGTAAGGCAATGCGACTGCCGGATCTTTATTTAATGTCAAAGTTCCAGCGATAAAGCAATGCGACTGCGGGATCTTGGTTTTTATTTCAAAGTTCCAACGGTAAAGCAATGCGACTGCCGGATCTTGATTTAATTTCAACGTTCCAGCGGTAGAGCAATGCGACTGCCGGATCTTGATTTAATTTCAACGTTCCAGCGGTAGAGCAATGCGACTGCCGGATCTTGATTTTTATTTCAAAGTTCCACCGGTAAAGCAATGCGACTGCCGGATCTTGATTTAATTTCAAAGTTCCAGCGGTAAGGCAATGCGACTGCCGGATCTTTATTTAATGTCAAAGTTCCAGCGATAAAGCAATGCGACTGCGGGATCTTGGTTTTTATTTCAAAGTTCCAACGGTAAAGCAATGCGACTGCCGGATCTTGATTTTATTTCAAAGTACCAACGGTGAAGCAATGCGACTGCCGGATCTTGATTTTATTTCAAAGTACCAACGATGAAGCAATGCGACTGCCGGATCTTGATTTAATTTCAAAGTTCCAGCGGTAAGGCAATGCGACTGCCGGATCTTTATTTAATGTCAAAGTTCCAGCGATAAAGCAATGCGACTGCGGGATCTTGGTTTTTATTTCAAAGTTCCAACGGTAAAGCAATGCGACTGCCGGATCTTGATTTTATTTCAAAGTACCAACGGTGAAGCAATGCGACTGCCGGATCTTGATTTTTATTTCAAAGTTCCAGCGCTAAAGCAATCCGACTGCCGGATCTTGGTTTCTATTTCAAAGTTCCAGCGGTAAAGCAATGCGACTGCCGGATCTTGATTTTTATTTCAAAGTTCCAGCGGTAAAGCAATGCGACTGCCGGATCTTGATTTTATTTCAAAGTACCAACGGTGAAGCAATGCGACTGCCGGATCTTGATTTTTATTTCAAAGTTCCAGCGGTAAAGCAATGCGACTGCCGGATCTTGTTTTAATTTCAAAGTTCCAGCGGTAAGGCAATGCGACTGCCGGATCTTTATTTAATGTCAAAGTTCCAGCGATAAAGCAATGCGACTGCCGGATCTTGATTTTTATTTCAAAGTTCCAGCGGTAAAAGAATGCGACTGCCGGATCTTGATTTAATTTCAACGTTCCAGCGGTAGAGCAATGCGACTGCCGGATCTTGATTTAATTTCAACGTTCCAGCGGTAGAGCAATGCGACTGCCGGATCTTGATTTTTATTTCAAAGTTCCACCGGTAAAGCAATGCGACTGCCGGATCTTGATTTAATTTCAAAGTTCCAGCGGTAAGGCAATGCGACTGCCGGATCTTTATTTAATGTCAAAGTTCCAGCGATAAAGCAATGCGACTGCGGGATCTTGGTTTTTATTTCAAAGTTCCAACGGTAAAGCAATGCGACTGCCGGATCTTGATTTTATTTCAAAGTACCAACGGTGAAGCAATGCGACTGCCGGATCTTGATTTTATTTCAAAGTACCAACGATGAAGCAATGCGACTGCCGGATCTTGATTTTTATTTCAAAGTTCCAGCGCTAAAGCAATGCGACTGCCGGATCTTGGTTTCTATTTCAAAGTTCCAGCGGTAAAGCAATGCGACTGCCGGATCTTGATTTTATTTCAAAGTACCAACGGTGAAGCAATGCGACTGCCGGATCTTGATTTAATTTCAACGTTCCAGCGGTAGAGCAATGCGACTGCCGGATCTTGATTTAATTTCAAAGTTCCAACGATAAAGCAATGCGACTGCGGGATCTTGGTTTCTATTTCAAAGTTCAAGCGGTAAAGCAATGCGACTGCCGGATCTTGATTTAATTTCAAAGTTCCAGCGGTAAGGCAATGCGACTGCCGGATCTTTATTTAATGTCAAAGTTCCAGCGATAAAGCAATGCGACTGCCGGATCTTGATTTTTATTTCAAAGTTCCAGCGGTAAAAGAATGCGACTGCCGGATCTTGATTTAATTTCAACGTTCCAGCGGTAGAGCAATGCGGCTGCCGGATCTTGATTTAATTTCAAAGTTCCAACGATAAAGCAATGCGACTGCGGGATCTTGGTTTCTATTTCAAAGTTCAAGCGGTAAAGCAATGCGACTGCCGGATCTTGATTTTTATTTCAAAGTTCCAGCGGTAAAGCAATGCGACTGCCGGATCTTGATTTTATTTCAAAGTACCAACGGTGAAGCAATGCGACTGCCGATCTTGATTTAATTTCAACGTTCCAGCGGTAGAGCAATGCGACTGCCGGATCTTGATTTAATTTCAACGTTTCAGCGGTAGAGCAATGCGACTGCCGGATCTTGATTTTTATTTCAAAGTTCCAGCGGTAAAAGAATGCGACTGCCGGATCTTGATTTAATTTCAAAGTTCCAGCGGTAAGGCAATGCGACTGCCGGATCTTTATTTAATGTCAAAGTTCCAGCGATAAAGCAATGCGACTGCGGGATCTTGGTTTTTATTTCAAAGTTCCAACGGTAAAGCAATGCGACTGCCGGATCTTGATTTTATTTCAAAGTACCAACGGTGAAGCAATGCGACTGCCGGATCTTGATTTTTATTTCAAAGTTCCAGCGCTAAAGCAATCCGACTGCCGGATCTTGGTTTCTATTTCAAAGTTCCAGCGGTAAAGCAATGCGACTGCCGGATCTTGATTTTTATTTCAAAGTTCCAGCGGTAAAGCAATGCGACTGCCGGATCTTGATTTTATTTCAAAGTACCAACGGTGAAGCAATGCGACTGCCGGATCTTGATTTTATTTTAAAGTACCAACGATGAAGCAATGCGACTGCCGGATCTTGATTTTTATTTCAAAGTTCCAGCGCTAAAGCAATGCGACTGCCGGATCTTGATTTTATTTCAAAGTTCCAACGGTAAAGCAATGCGACTGCCGGATCTTGATTTTATTTCAAAGTACCAACGGTGAAGCAATGCGACTGCCGGATCTTGATTTTTATTTCAAAGTTCCAGCGCTAAAGCAATCCGACTGCCGGATCTTGGTTTCTATTTCAAAGTTCCAGCGGTAAAGCAATGCGACTGCCGGATCTTGATTTTTATTTCAAAGTTCCAGCGGTAAAGCAATGCGACTGCCGGATCTTGATTTTATTTCAAAGTACCAACGGTGAAGCAATGCGACTGCCGGATCTTTATTTAATGTCAAAGTTCCAGCGATAAAGCAATGCGACTGCGGGATCTTGGTTTTTATTTCAAAGTTCCAACGGTAAAGCAATGCGACTGCCGGATCTTGATTTTATTTCAAAGTACCAACGGTGAAGCAATGCGACTGCCGATCTTGATTTAATTTCAACGTTCCAGCGGTAGAGCAATGCGACTGCCGGATCTTGATTTAATTTCAACGTTCCAGCGGTAGAGCAATGCGACTGCCGGATCTTGATTTTTATTTCAAAGTTCCAGCGGTAAAAGAATGCGACTGCCGGATCTTGATTTAATTTCAAAGTTCCAGCGGTAAGGCAATGCGACTGCCGGATCTTGATTTAATTTCAAAGTTCCAACGATAAAGCAATGCGACTGCGGGATCTTGGTTTCTATTTCAAAGTTCAAGCGGTAAAGCAATGCGACTGCCGGATCTTGATTTTTATTTCAAAGTTCCAGCGGTAAAGCAATGCGACTGCCGGATCTTGATTTTTATTTCAAAGTTCCAGCGGTAAAGCAATGCGACTGCCGGATCTTGATTTTATTTCAAAGTACCAACGGTGAAGCAATGCGACTGCCGGATCTTGATTTTATTTTAAAGTACCTACGATGAAGCAATGCGACTGCCGGATCTTGATTTTTATTTCAAAGTTCCAGCGCTAAAGCAATGCGACTGCCGGATCTTGATTTTATTTCAAAGTTCCAACGGTAAAGCAATGCGACTGCCGGATCTTGATTTTATTTCAAAGTACCAACGGTGAAGCAATGCGACTGCCGGATCTTGATTTTTATTTCAAAGTTCCAGCGCTAAAGCAATCCGACTGCCGGATCTTGGTTTCTATTTCAAAGTTCCAGCGGTAAAGCAATGCGACTGCCGGATCTTGATTTTTATTTCAAAGTTCCAGCGGTAAAGCAATGCGACTGCCGGATCTTGATTTTATTTCAAAGTACCAACGGTGAAGCAATGCGACTGCCGGATCTTTATTTAATGTCAAAGTTCCAGCGATAAAGCAATGCGACTGCGGGATCTTGGTTTTTATTTCAAAGTTCCAACGGTAAAGCAATGCGACTGCCGGATCTTGATTTTATTTCAAAGTACCAACGGTGAAGCAATGCGACTGCCGATCTTGATTTAATTTCAACGTTCCAGCGGTAGAGCAATGCGACTGCCGGATCTTGATTTAATTTCAACGTTCCAGCGGTAGAGCAATGCGACTGCCGGATCTTGATTTTTATTTCAAAGTTCCAGCGGTAAAAGAATGCGACTGCCGGATCTTGATTTAATTTCAAAGTTCCAGCGGTAAGGCAATGCGACTGCCGGATCTTGATTTAATTTCAAAGTTCCAACGATAAAGCAATGCGACTGCGGGATCTTGGTTTCTATTTCAAAGTTCAAGCGGTAAAGCAATGCGACTGCCGGATCTTGATTTTTATTTCAAAGTTCCAGCGGTAAAGCAATGCGACTGCCGGATCTTGATTTTATTTCAAAGTACCAACGGTGAAGCAATGCGACTGCCGATCTTGATTTAATTTCAACGTTCCAGCGGTAGAGCAATGCGACTGCCGGATCTTGATTTAATTTCAACGTTCCAGCGGTAGAGCAATGCGACTGCCGGATCTTGATTTTTATTTCAAAGTTCCAGCGGTAAAAGAATGCGACTGCCGGATCTTGATTTAATTTCAAAGTTCCAGCGGTAAGGCAATGCGACTGCCGGATCTTTATTTAATGTCAAAGTTCCAGCGATAAAGCAATGCGACTGCGGGATCTTGGTTTTTATTTCAAAGTTCCAACGGTAAAGCAATGCGACTGCCGGATCTTGATTTTATTTCAAAGTACCAACGGTGAAGCAATGCGACTGCCGGATCTTGATTTTTATTTCAAAGTTCCAGCGCTAAAGCAATCCGACTGCCGGATCTTGGTTTCTATTTCAAAGTTCCAGCGGTAAAGCAATGCGACTGCCGGATCTTGATTTTTATTTCAAAGTTCCAGCGGTAAAGCAATGCGACTGTCGGATCTTGATTTTATTTCAAAGTACCAACGGTGAAGCAATGCGACTGCCGGATCTTGATTTTATTTTAAAGTACCAACGATGAAGCAATGCGACTGCCGGATCTTGATTTTTATTTCAAAGTTCCAGCGCTAAAGCAATGCGACTGCCGGATCTTGATTTTATTTCAAAGTTCCAACGGTAAAGCAATGCGACTGCCGGATCTTGATTTTATTTCAAAGTACCAACGGTGAAGCAATGCGACTGCCGGATCTTGATTTTTATTTCAAAGTTCCAGCGCTAAAGCAATCCGACTGCCGGATCTTGGTTTCTATTTCAAAGTTCCAGCGGTAAAGCAATGCGACTGCCGGATCTTGATTTTTATTTCAAAGTTCCAGCGGTAAAGCAATGCGACTGCCGGATCTTGATTTTATTTCAAAGTACCAACGGTGAAGCAATGCGACTGCCGGATCTTTATTTAATGTCAAAGTTCCAGCGATAAAGCAATGCGACTGCGGGATCTTGGTTTTTATTTCAAAGTTCCAACGGTAAAGCAATGCGACTGCCGGATCTTGATTTTATTTCAAAGTACCAACGGTGAAGCAATGCGACTGCCGAATGTTGATTTTATTTCAAAGTACCAACGGTGAAGCAATGCGACTGCGGGATCTTGGTTTTTATTTCAAAGTTCCAGCGGTAAAGCAATGCGACTGCCGGATCTTGATTTAATTTCAACGTTCCAGCGGTAAAGCAATGCGACTGCCGGATCTTGATTTAATTTCAACGTTCCAGCGGTAAAGCAATGCGACTGCCGGATCTTGATTTTTATTTCAAAGTTCCAGCGCTAAAGCAATCCGACTGCCGGATCTTGGTTTCTATTTCAAAGTTCCAGCGGTAAAGCAATGCGACTGCCGGATCTTGATTTTTATTTCAAAGTTCCAGCGGTAAAGCAATGCGACTGCCGGATCTTGATTTAATTTCAACGTTCCAGCGGTAAAGCAATGCGACTGCCGGATCTTGATTTAATTTCAACGTTCCAGCGGTAAAGCAATGCGACTGCCGGATCTTGATTTTTATTTCAAAGTTCCAGCGCTAAAGCAATCCGACTGCCGGATCTTGGTTTCTATTTCAAAGTTCCAGCGGTAAAGCAATGCGACTGCCGGATCTTGATTTTTATTTCAAAGTTCCAGCGGTAAAGCAATGCGACTGCCGGATCTTGATTTTATTTCAAAGTACCAACGGTGAAGCAATGCGACTGCCGGATCTTGATTTTATTTTAAAGTACCAACGATGAAGCAATGCGACTGCCGGATCTTGATTTTTATTTCAAAGTTCCAGCGCTAAAGCAATGCGACTGCCGGATCTTGGTTTCTATTTCAAAGTTCCATGCGGTAAAGCAATGCGACTGCCGGATCTTGATTTAATTTCAACGTTCCAGCGGTAGAGCAATGCGACTGCCGGTTCTTGATTTAATTTCAACGTTCCAGCGGTAAAGCAATGCGACTGCCGGATCTAGATTTAATTTCAACGTTCCAGCGGTAAAGCAATGCGACTGCCGGATGTTGATTTTATTTCAAAGTACCAACGGTGAAGCAATGCGACTGCGGGATCTTGGTTTTTATTTCAAAGTTCCAGCGGTAAAGCAATGCGACTGCCGGATCTTGATTTTTATTTCAAAGTTCCAGCGGTAGAGCAATGCGACTGCCGGATCTTGATTTAATTTCAACGTTCCAGCGGTAGAGCAATGCGACTGCCGGATCTTGATTTTTATTTCAAAGTTCCAGCGGTAAAAGAATGCGACTGCCGGATCTTGATTTAATTTCAAAGTTCCAGCGGTAAGGCAATGCGACTGCCGGATCTTGATTTAATTTCAACGTTCCAGCGGTAGAGCAATGCGACTGCCGGATCTTGATTTTTATTTCAAAGTTCCAGCGGTAAAGCAATGCGACTGCCGGATCTTGATTTAATTTCAAAGTTCCAGCGGTAAGGCAATGCGACTGCCGGATCTTTATTTAATGTCAAAGTTCCAACGGTAAAGCAATGCGACTGCCGGATCTTGATTTTATTTCAAAGTACTAACGGTGAAGCAATGCGACTGCCGGATCTTGATTTTTATTTCAAAGTTCCAGCGCTAAAGCAATGCGACTGCCGGATCTTGGTTTCTATTTCAAAGTTCCAACGGTAAAGCAATGCGACTGCCGGATCTTGATTTTTATTTCAAAGTTCCACCGGTAAAGCAATGCGACTGCCGGATCTTGATTTAATTTCAAAGTTCCAGCGGTAAGGCAATGCGACTGCCGGATCTTTATTTAATGTCAAAGTTCCAGCGATAAAGCAATGCGACTGCGGGATCTTGGTTTTTATTTCAAAGTTCCAACGGTAAAGCAATGCGACTGCCGGATCTTGATTTTATTTCAAAGTACCAACGGTGAAGCAATGCGACTGCCGGATCTTGATTTTATTTCAAAGTACCAACGATGAAGCAATGCGACTGCCGGATCTTGATTTTTATTTCAAAGTTCCAGCGCTAAAGCAATGCGACTGCCGGATCTTGGTTTCTATTTCAAAGTTCCAGCGGTAAAGCAATGCGACTGCCGGATCTTGATTTTATTTCAAAGTACCAACGGTGAAGCAATGCGACTGCCGGATCTTGATTTAATTTCAAAGTTCCAGCGGTAAAGCAATGCGACTGCCGGATCTTGATTTAATTTCAACGTTCCAGCGGTAGAGCAATGCGACTGCCGGATCTTGATTTAATTTCAAAGTTCCAACGATAAAGCAATGCGACTGCGGGATCTTGGTTTCTATTTCAAAGTTCAAGCGGTAAAGCAATGCGACTGCCGGATCTTGATTTAATTTCAAAGTTCCAGCGGTAAGGCAATGCGACTGCCGGATCTTTATTTAATGTCAAAGTTCCAGCGATAAAGCAATGCGACTGCCGGATCTTGATTTTTATTTCAAAGTTCCAGCGGTAAAAGAATGCGACTGCCGGATCTTGATTTAATTTCAACGTTCCAGCGGTAGAGCAATGCGACTGCCGGATCTTGATTTAATTTCAACGTTCCAGCGGTAGAGCAATGCGACTGCCGGATCTTGATTTTTATTTCAAAGTTCCAGCGGTAAAGCAATGCGACTGCCGGATCTTGATTTAATTTCAACGTTCCAGCGGTAGAGCAATGCGACTGCCGGATCTTGATTTAATTTCAACGTTCCAGCGGTAGAGCAATGCGACTGCCGGATCTTGATTTTTATTTCAAAGTTCCAGCGGTAAAGCAATGCGACTGCCGGATCTTGATTTAATTTCAAAGTTCCAGCGGTAAGGCAATGCGACTGCCGGATCTTTATTTAATGTCAAAGTTCCAGCGATAAAGCAATGCGACTGCGGGATCTTGGTTTTTATTTCAAAGTTCCAACGGTAAAGCAATGCGACTGCCGGATCTTGATTTTATTTCAAAGTACCAACGGTGAAGCAATGCGACTGCCGGATCTTGATTTTATTTCAAAGTACCAACGGTGAAGCAATGCGACTGCCGGATCTTGATTTAATTTCAACGTTCCAGCGGTAGAGCAATGCGACTGCCGGATCTTGATTTAATTTCAACGTTCCAGCGGTAGAGCAATGCGACTGCCGGATCTTGATTTTTATTTCAAAGTTCCACCGGTAAAGCAATGCGACTGCCGGATCTTGATTTAATTTCAAAGTTCCAGCGGTAAGGCAATGCGACTGCCGGATCTTTATTTAATGTCAAAGTTCCAGCGATAAAGCAATGCGACTGCGGGATCTTGGTTTTTATTTCAAAGTTCCAACGGTAAAGCAATGCGACTGCCGGATCTTGATTTTATTTCAAAGTACCAACGGTGAAGCAATGCGACTGCCGGATCTTGATTTTATTTCAAAGTACCAACGATGAAGCAATGCGACTGCCGGATCTTGATTTTTATTTCAAAGTTCCAGCGCTAAAGCAATGCGACTGCCGGATCTTGGTTTCTATTTCAAAGTTCCAGCGGTAAAGCAATGCGACTGCCGGATCTTGATTTTATTTCAAAGTACCAACGGTGAAGCAATGCGACTGCCGGATTCTGATTTAATTTCAAAGTTCCAGCGGTAAAGCAATGCGACTGCCGGATCTTGATTTAATTTCAACGTTCCAGCGGTAGAGCAATGCGACTGCCGGATCTTGATTTAATTTCAAAGTTCCAACGATAAAGCAATGCGACTGCGGGATCTTGGTTTCTATTTCAAAGTTCAAGCGGTAAAGCAATGCGACTGCCGGATCTTGATTTAATTTCAAAGTTCCAGCGGTAAGGCAATGCGACTGCCGGATCTTTATTTAATGTCAAAGTTCCAGCGATAAAGCAATGCGACTGCCGGATCTTGATTTTTATTTCAAAGTTCCAGCGGTAAAAGAATGCGACTGCCGGATCTTGATTTAATTTCAACGTTCCAGCGGTAGAGCAATGCGACTGCCGGATCTTGATTTAATTTCAACGTACCAGCGGTAGAGCAATGCGACTGCCGGATCTTGATTTTTATTTCAAAGTTCCAGCGGTAAAGCAATGCGACTGCCGGATCTTGATTTAATTTCAACGTTCCAGCGGTAGAGCAATGCGACTGCCGGATCTTGATTTAATTTCAACGTTCCAGCGGTAGAGCAATGCGACTGCCGGATCTTGATTTTTATTTCAAAGTTCCAGCGGTAAAGCAATGCGACTGCCGGATCTTGATTTAATTTCAAAGTTCCAGCGGTAAGGCAATGCGACTGCCGGATCTTTATTTAATGTCAAAGTTCCAGCGATAAAGCAATGCGACTGCGGGATCTTGGTTTTTATTTCAAAGTTCCAACGGTAAAGCAATGCGACTGCCGGATCTTGATTTTATTTCAAAGTACCAACGGTGAAGCAATGCGACTGCCGGATCTTGATTTTATTTCAAAGTACCAACGGTGAAGCAATGCGACTGCCGGATCTTGATTTAATTTCAACGTTCCAGCGGTAGAGCAATGCGACTGCCGGATCTTGATTTAATTTCAAAGTTCCAACGATAAAGCAATGCGACTGCGGGATCTTGGTTTCTATTTCAAAGTTCAAGCGGTAAAGCAATGCGACTGCCGGATCTTGATTTTTATTTCAAAGTTCCAGCAGTAAAGCAATGCGACTGCCGGATCTTGATTTTATTTCAAAGTACCAACGGTGAAGCAATGCGACTGCCGATCTTGATTTAATTTCAACGTTCCAGCGGTAGAGCAATGCGACTGCCGGATCTTGATTTAATTTCAACGTTCCAGCGGTAGAGCAATGCGACTGCCGGATCTTGATTTTTATTTCAAATTTCCAGCGGTAAAAGAATGCGACTGCCGGATCTTGATTTAATTTCAAAGTTCCAGCGGTAAGGCAATGCGACTGCCGGATCTTTATTTAATGTCAAAGTTCCAGCGATAAAGCAATGCGACTGCGGGATCTTGGTTTTTATTTCAAAGTTCCAACGGTAAAGCAATGCGACTGCCGGATCTTGATTTTATTTCAAAGTACCAACGGTGAAGCAATGCGACTGCCGGATCTTGATTTTTATTTCAAAGTTCCAGCGCTAAAGCAATCCGACTGCCGGATCTTGGTTTCTATTTCAAAGTTCCAGCGGTAAAGCAATGCGACTGCCGGATCTTGATTTTTATTTCAAAGTTCCAGCGGTAAAGCAATGCGACTGCCGGATCTTGATTTTATTTCAAAGTACCAACGGTGAAGCAATGCGACTGCCGGATCTTGATTTTATTTTAAAGTACCAACGATGAAGCAATGCGACTGCCGGATCTTGATTTTTATTTCAAAGTTCCAGCGCTAAAGCAATGCGACTGCCGGATCTTGATTTTATTTCAAAGTTCCAACGGTAAAGCAATGCGACTGCCGGATCTTGATTTTATTTCAAAGTACCAACGGTGAAGCAATGCGACTGCCGGGTCTTGATTTTTATTTCAAAGTTCCAGCGCTAAAGCAATCCGACTGCCGGATCTTGGTTTCTATTTCAAAGTTCCAGCGGTAAAGCAATGCGACTGCCGGATCTTGATTTTTATTTCAAAGTTCCAGCGGTAAAGCAATGCGACTGCCGGATCTTGATTTTATTTCAAAGTACCAACGGTGAAGCAATGCGACTGCGGGATCTTGGTTTTTATTTCAAAGTTCCAGCGGTAAAGCAATGCGACTGCCGGATCTTGATTTAATTTCAACGTTCCAGCGGTAAAGCAATGCGACTGCCGGATCTTGATTTTATTTCAAAGTACCAACGGTGAAGCAATGCGACTGCGGGATCTTGGTTTCTATTTCAAAGTTCAAGCGGTAAAGCAATGCGACTGCCGGATCTTGATTTTTATTTCAAAGTTCCAGCGGTAAAGCAATGCGACTGCCGGATCTTGATTTTATTTCAAAGTACCAACGGTGAAGCAATGCGACTGCCGGATCTTGATTTAATTTCAAAGTTCCAGCGGTAAGGCAATGCGACTGCCGGATCTTTATTTAATGTCAAAGTTCCAGCGATAAAGCAATGCGACTGCGGGATCTTGGTTTTTATTTCAAAGTACCAACGGTAAAGCAATGCGACTGCCGGATCTTGATTTTATTTCAAAGTACCAACGGTGAAGCAATGCGACTGCCGGATGTTGATTTTATTTCAAAGTACCAACGGTGAAGCAATGCGACTGCGGGATCTTGATTTTTATTTCAAAGTTCCAGCGCTAAAGCAATGCGACTGCCGGATCTTGGTTTCTATTTCAAAGTTCCAGCGGTAAAGCAATGCGACTGCCGGATCTTGATTTAATTCAACGTTCCAGCGGTAGAGCAATGCGACTGCCGGTTCTTGATTTAATTTCAACGTTCCAGCGGTAAAGCAATGCGACTGCCGGATCTAGATTTAATTTCAACGTTCCAGCGGTAAAGCAATGCGACTGCCGGATGTTGATTTTATTTCAAAGTACCAACGGTGAAGCAATGCGACTGCGGGATCTTGGTTTTTATTTCAAAGTTCCAGCGGTAAAGCAATGCGACTGCCGGATCTTGATTTTTATTTCAAAGTTCCAGCGGTAGAGCAATGCGACTGCCGGATCTTGATTTAATTTCAACGTTCCAGCGGTAGAGCAATGCGACTGCCGGATCTTGATTTTTATTTCAAAGTTCCAGCGGTAAAAGAATGCGACTGCCGGATCTTGATTTAATTTCAAAGTTCCAGCGGTAAGGCAATGCGACTGCCGGATCTTGATTTAATTTCAACGTTCCAGCGGTAGAGCAATGCGACTGCCGGATCTTGATTTTTATTTCAAAGTTCCAGCGGTAAAGCAATGCGACTGCCGGATCTTGATTTAATTTCAAAGTTCCAGCGGTAAGGCAATGCGACTGCCGGATCTTTATTTAATGTCAAAGTTCCAGCGATAAAGCAATGCGACTGCGGGATCTTGGTTTTTATTTCAAAGTTCCAACGGTAAAGCAATGCGACTGCCGGATCTTGATTTTATTTCAAAGTACCAACGGTGAAGCAATGCGACTGCCGGATCTTGATTTTTATTTCAAAGTTCCAGCGCTAAAGCAATCCGACTGCCGGATCTTGGTTTCTATTTCAAAGTTCCAGCGGTAAAGCAATGCGACTGCCGGATCTTGATTTTCATTTCAAAGTTCCAGCGGTAAAGCAATGCGACTGCCGGATCTTGATTTTATTTCAAAGTACCAACGGTGAAGCAATGCGACTGCCGGATCTTGATTTTATTTTAAAGTACCAACGATGAAGCAATGCGACTGCCGGATCTTGATTTTTATGTCAAAGTTCCAGCTCTAAAGCAATGCGACTGCCGGATCTTGTTTTCTATTTCAAAGTTCCAGCGGTAAAGCAATGCGACTGCCGGATCTTGATTTAATTTCAACGTTCCAGCGGTAGAGCAATGCGACTGCCGGTTCTTGATTTAATTTCAACGTTCCAGCGGTAAAGCAATGCGACTGCCGGATCTTGATTTAATTTCAACGTTCCAGCGGTAAAGCAATGCGACTGCCGGATGTTGATTTTATTTCAAAGTACCAACGGTGAAGCAATGCGACAGCGGGATCTTGGTTTTTATTTCAAAGTTCCAGCGGTAAAGCAATGCGACTGCCGGATCTTGATTTTTATTTCAAAGTTCCAGCGGTAAAGCAATGCGACTGCCGGATCTTGGTTTCTATTTCAAAGTTCCAGCGGTAAAGCAATGCGACTGCCGGATCTTGGTTTCTATTTCAAAGTTCCAGCGGTAAAGCAATGCGACTGCCGGATCTTGATTTTTATTTCAAAGTTCCAGCGGTAAAGCAATGCGACTGCGGGATCTTGGTTTCTATTTCAAAGTTCCAACGGTAAAGCAATGCGACTGCCGGATCTTGATTTTATTTCAAAGTATCAACGGTGAAGCAATGCGACTGCGGGATCTTGGTTTTTATTTCAAAGTTCCAGCGGTAAAGCAATGCGACTGCCGGATCTTGATTTAATTTCAACGTTCCAGCGGTAAAGCAATGCGACTGCCGGATCTTGATTTAATTTCAACGTTCCAGCGGTAGAGCAATGCGACTGCCGGATCTTGATTTAATTTCAACGTTCCAGCGGTAGAGCAATGCGACTGCCGGATCTTGATTTTTATTTCAAAGTTCCAGCGGTAAAGCAATGCGACTGCCGGATCTTGATTTAATTTCAAAGTTCCAGCGGTAAGGCAATGCGACTGCCGGATCTTTATTTAATGTCAAAGTTCCAACGGTAAAGCAATGCGACTGCCGGATCTTGATTTTATTTCAAAGTACTAACGGTGAAGCAATGCGACTGCCGGATCTTGATTTTTATTTCAAAGTTCCAGCGCTAAAGCAATGCGACTGCCGGATCTTGGTTTCTATTTCAAAGTTCCAGCGGTAAAGCAATGCGACTGCCGGATCTTGATTTTTATTTCAAAGTTCCAGCGGTAAAGCAATGCGACTGCCGGATCTTGATTTAATTTCAAAGTTCCAGCGGTAAGGCAATGCGACTGCCGGATCTTTATTTAATGTCAAAGTTCCAGCGGTAAAGCAATGCGACTGCCGGATCTTGGTTTCTATTTCAAAGTTCCAGCGGTAAAGCAATGCGACTGCCGGATCTTGGTTTCTATTTCAAAGTTCCAGCGGTAAAGCAATGTGACTGCGGGATCTTGGTTTTTATTTCAAAGTTCCAACGGTAAAGCAATGCGACTGCCGGATCTTGATTTTTATTTCAAAGTTCCACCGGTAAAGCAATGCGACTGCCGGATCTTGATTTAATTTCAAAGTTCCAGCGGTAAGGCAATGCGACTGCCGGATCTTTATTTAATGTCAAAGTTCCAGCGATAAAGCAATGCGACTGCGGGATCTTGGTTTTTATTTCAAAGTTCCAACGGTAAAGCAATGCGACTGCCGGATCTTGATTTTATTTCAAAGTACCAACGGTGAAGCAATGCGACTGCCGGATCTTGATTTTATTTCAAAGTACCAACGATGAAGCAATGCGACTGCCGGATCTTGATTTTTATTTCAAAGTTCCAGCGCTAAAGCAATGCGACTGCCGGATCTTGGTTTCTATTTCAAAGTTCCAGCGGTAAAGCAATGCGACTGCCGGATCTTGATTTTATTTCAAAGTACCAACGGTGAAGCAATGCGACTGCCGGATCTTGATTTAATTTCAAAGTTCCAGCGGTAAAGCAATGCGACTGCCGGATCTTGATTTAATTTCAACGTTCCAGCGGTAGAGCAATGCGACTGCCGGATCTTGATTTAATTTCAAAGTTCCAACGATAAAGCAATGCGACTGCGGGATCTTGGTTTCTATTTCAAAGTTCAAGCGGTAAAGCAATGCGACTGCCGGATCTTGATTTAATTTCAAAGTTCCAGCGATAAAGCAATGCGACTGCCGGATCTTGATTTTTATTTCAAAGTTCCAGCGGTAAAAGAATGCGACTGCCGGATCTTGATTTAATTTCAACGTTCCAGCGGTAGAGCAATGCGACTGCCGGATCTTGATTTAATTTCAACGTTCCAGCGGTAGAGCAATGCGACTGCCGGATCTTGATTTTTATTTCAAAGTTCCAGCGGTAAAGCAATGCGACTGCCGGATCTTGATTTAATTTCAACGTTCCAGCGGTAGAGCAATGCGACTGCCGGATCTTGATTTAATTTCAACGTTCCAGCGGTAGAGCAATGCGACTGCCGGATCTTGATTTTTATTTCAAAGTTCCAGCGGTAAAGCAATGCGACTGCCGGATCTTGATTTAATTTCAAAGTTCCAGCGGTAAGGCAATGCGACTGCCGGATCTTTATTTAATGTCAAAGTTCCAGCGATAAAGCAATGCGACTGCGGGATCTTGGTATTTATTTCAAAGTTCCAACGGTAAAGCAATGCGACTGCCGGATCTTGATTTTATTTCAAAGTACCAACGGTGAAGCAATGCGACTGCCGGATCTTGATTTTATTTCAAAGTACCAACGGTGAAGCAATGCGACTGCCGGATCTTGATTTAATTTCAACGTTCCAGCGGTAGAGCAATGCGACTGCCGGATCTTGATTTAATTTCAACGTTCCAGCGGTAGAGCAATGCGACTGCCGGATCTTGATTTTTATTTCAAAGTTCCACCGGTAAAGCAATGCGACTGCCGGATCTTGATTTAATTTCAAAGTTCCAGCGGTAAGGCAATGCGACTGCAGGATCTTTATTTAATGTCAAAGTTCCAGCGATAAAGCAATGCGACTGCGGGATCTTGGTTTTTATTTCAAAGTTCCAACGGTAAAGCAATGCGACTGCCGGATCTTGATTTTATTTCAAAGTACCAACGGTGAAGCAATGCGACTGCCGGATCTTGATTTTATTTCAAAGTACCAACGATGAAGCAATGCGACTGCCGGATCTTGATTTTTATTTCAAAGTTCCAGCGCTAAAGCAATGCGACTGCCGGATCTTGGTTTCTATTTCAAAGTTCCAGCGGTAAAGCAATGCGACTGCCGGATCTTGATTTTATTTCAAAGTACCAACGGTGAAGCAATGCGACTGCCGGATCTTGATTTAATTTCAAAGTTCCAGCGGTAAAGCAATGCGACTGCCGGATCTTGATTTAATTTCAAAGTTCCAGCGGTAAGGCAATGCGACTGCCGGATCTTTATTTAATGTCAAAGTTCCAGCGATAAAGCAATGCGACTGCCGGATCTTGATTTTTATTTCAAAGTTCCAGCGGTAAAAGTATGCGACTGCCGGATCTTGATTTAATTTCAACGTTCCAGCGGTAGAGCAATGCGACTGCCGGATCTTGATTTAATTTCAACGTTCCAGCGGTAGAGCAATGCGACTGCCGGATCTTGATTTTTATTTCAAAGTTCCAGCGGTAAAGCAATGCGACTGCCGGATCTTGATTTAATTTCAACGTTCCAGCGGTAGAGCAATGCGACTGCCGGATCTTGATTTAATTTCAACGTTCCAGCGGTAGAGCAATGCGACTGCCGGATCTTGATTTTTATTTCAAAGTTCCAGCGGTAAAGCAATGCGACTGCCGGATCTTGATTTAATTTCAAAGTTCCAGCGGTAAGGCAATGCGACTGCCGGATCTTTATTTAATGTCAAAGTTCCAGCGATAAAGCAATGCGACTGCGGGATCTTGGTTTTTATTTCAAAGTTCCAACGGTAAAGCAATGCGACTGCCGGATCTTGATTTTATTTCAAAGTACCAACGGTGAAGCAATGCGACTGCCGGATCTTGATTTTATTTCAAAGTACCAACGGTTAAGCAATGCGACTGCCGGATCTTGATTTAATTTCAACGTTCCAGCGGTAGAGCAATGCGACTGCCGGATCTTGATTTAATTTCAACGTTCCAGCGGTAGAGCAATGCGACTGCCGGATCTTGATTTTTATTTCAAAGTTCCACCGGTAAAGCAATGCGACTGCCGGATCTTGATTTAATTTCAAAGTTCCAGCGGTAAGGCAATGCGACTGCCGGATCTTTATTTAATGTCAAAGTTCCAGCGATAAAGCAATGCGACTGCGGGATCTTGGTTTTTATTTCAAAGTTCCAACGGTAAAGCAATGCGACTGCCGGATCTTGATTTAATTTCAACGTTCCAGCGGTAGAGCAATGCGACTGCCGGATCTTGATTTAATTTCAACGTTCCAGCGGTAGAGCAATGCGACTGCCGGATCTTGATTTTTATTTCAAAGTTCCACCGGTAAAGCAATGCGACTGCCGGATCTTGATTTAATTTCAAAGTTCCAGCGGTAAGGCAATGCGACTGCCGGATCTTTATTTAATGTCAAAGTTCCAGCGATAAAGCAATGCGACTGCGGGATCTTGGTTTTTATTTCAAAGTTCCAACGGTAAAGCAATGCGACTGCCGGATCTTGATTTTATTTCAAAGTACCAACGGTGAAGCAATGCGACTGCCGGATCTTGATTTTATTTCAAAGTACCAACGATGAAGCAATGCGACTGCCGGATCTTGATTTAATTTCAAAGTTCCAGCGGTAAGGCAATGCGACTGCCGGATCTTTATTTAATGTCAAAGTTCCAGCGATAAAGCAATGCGACTGCGGGATCTTGGTTTTTATTTCAAAGTTCCAACGGTAAAGCAATGCGACTGCCGGATCTTGATTTTATTTCAAAGTACCAACGGTGAAGCAATGCGACTGCCGGATCTTGATTTTTATTTCAAAGTTCCAGCGCTAAAGCAATCCGACTGCCGGATCTTGGTTTCTATTTCAAAGTTCCAGCGGTAAAGCAATGCGACTGCCGGATCTTGATTTTATTTCAAAGTACCAACGGTGAAGCAATGCGACTGCCGGATCTTGATTTTTATTTCAAAGTTCCACCGGTAAAGCAATGCGACTGCCGGATCTTGATTTAATTTCAAAGTTCCAGCGGTAAGGCAATGCGACTGCCGGATCTTTATTTAATGTCAAAGTTCCAGCGATAAAGCAATGCGACTGCGGGATCTTGGTTTTTATTTCAAAGTTCCAACGGTAAAGCAATGCGACTGCCGGATCTTGATTTTATTTCAAAGTACCAACGGTGAAGCAATGCGACTGCCGGATCTTGATTTTATTTCAAAGTACCAACGATGAAGCAATGCGACTGCCGGATCTTGATTTTTATTTCAAAGTTCCAGCGCTAAAGCAATGCGACTGCCGGATCTTGGTTTCTATTTCAAAGTTCCAGCGGTAAAGCAATGCGACTGCCGGATCTTGATTTTATTTCAAAGTACCAACGGTGAAGCAATGCGACTGCCGGATCTTGATTTAATTTCAAAGTTCCAGCGGTAAAGCAATGCGACTGCCGGATCTTGATTTAATTTCAAAGTTCCAGCGGTAAGGCAATGCGACTGCCGGATCTTTATTTAATGTCAAAGTTCCAGCGATAAAGCAATGCGACTGCCGGATCTTGATTTTTATTTCAAAGTTCCAGCGGTAAAAGTATGCGACTGCCGGATCTTGATTTAATTTCAACGTTCCAGCGGTAGAGCAATGCGACTGCCGGATCTTGATTTAATTTCAACGTTCCAGCGGTAGAGCAATGCGACTGCCGGATCTTGATTTTTATTTCAAAGTTCCAGCGGTAAAGCAATGCGACTGCCGGATCTTGATTTAATTTCAACGTTCCAGCGGTAGAGCAATGCGACTGCCGGATCTTGATTTAATTTCAACGTTCCAGCGGTAGAGCAATGCGACTGCCGGATCTTGATTTTTATTTCAAAGTTCCAGCGGTAAAGCAATGCGACTGCCGGATCTTGATTTAATTTCAAAGTTCCAGCGGTAAGGCAATGCGACTGCCGGATCTTTATTTAATGTCAAAGTTCCAGCGATAAAGCAATGCGACTGCGGGATCTTGGTTTTTATTTCAAAGTTCCAACGGTAAAGCAATGCGACTGCCGGATCTTGATTTTATTTCAAAGTACCAACGGTGAAGCAATGCGACTGCCGGATCTTGATTTTATTTCAAAGTACCAACGGTGAAGCAATGCGACTGCCGGATCTTGATTTAATTTCAACGTTCCAGCGGTAGAGCAATGCGACTGCCGGATCTTGATTTAATTTCAACGTTCCAGCGGTAGAGCAATGCGACTGCCGGATCTTGATTTTTATTTCAAAGTTCCACCGGTAAAGCAATGCGACTGCCGGATCTTGATTTAATTTCAAAGTTCCAGCGGTAAGGCAATGCGACTGCCGGATCTTGATTTTATTTCAAAGTACCAACGGTGAAGCAATGCGACTGCCGGATCTTGATTTTTATTTCAAAGTTCCAGCGCTAAAGCAATCCGACTGCCGGATCTTGGTTTCTATTTCAAAGTTCCAGCGGTAAAGCAATGCGACTGCCGGATCTTGATTTTATTTCAAAGTACCAACGGTGAAGCAATGCGACTGCCGGATCTTGATTTTTAATTCAAAGTTCCACCGGTAAAGCAATGCGACTGCCGGATCTTGATTTAATTTCAAAGTTCCAGCGGTAAGGCAATGCGACTGCCGGATCTTGATTTTATTTCAAAGTACCAACGGTGAAGCAATGCGACTGCCGGATCTTGATTTTTATTTCAAAGTTCCAGCGCTAAAGCAATCCGACTGCCGGATCTTGGTTTCTATTTCAAAGTTCCAGCGGTAAAGCAATGCGACTGCCGGATCTTGATTTAATTTCAACGTTCCAGCGGTAAGGCAATGCGACTGCCGGATCTTTATTTAATGTCAAAGTTCCAGCGATAAAGCAATGCGACTGCGGGATCTTGGTTTTTATTTCAAAGTTCCAACGGTAAAGCAATGCGACTGCCGGATCTTGATTTTATTTCAAAGTACCAACGGTGAAGCAATGCGACTGCCGGATCTTGATTTTTATTTCAAAGTTCCAGCGCTAAAGCAATCCGACTGCCGGATCTTGGTTTCTATTTCAAAGTTCCAGCGGTAAAGCAATGCGACTGCCGGATCTTGATTTTATTTCAAAGTACCAACGGTGAAGCAATGCGACTGCCGGATCTTGATTTTTATTTCAAAGTTCCACCGGTAAAGCAATGCGACTGCCGGATCTTGATTTAATTTCAAAGTTCCAGCGGTAAGGCAATGCGACTGCCGGATCTTTATTTAATGTCAAAGTTCCAGCGATAAAGCAATGCGACTGCGGGATCTTGGTTTTTATTTCAAAGTTCCAACGGTAAAGCAATGCGACTGCCGGATCTTGATTTTATTTCAAAGTACCAACGGTGAAGCAATGCGACTGCCGGATCTTGATTTTATTTCAAAGTACCAACGATGAAGCAATGCGACTGCCGGATCTTGATTTTTATTTCAAAGTTCCAGCGCTAAAGCAATGCGACTGCCGGATCTTGGTTTCTATTTCAAAGTTCCAGCGGTAAAGCAATGCGACTGCCGGATCTTGATTTTATTTCAAAGTACCAACGGTGAAGCAATGCGACTGCCGGATCTTGATTTAATTTCAAAGTTCCAGCGGTAAAGCAATGCGACTGCCGGATCTTGATTTAATTTCAAAGTTCCAGCGGTAAAGCAATGCGACTGCCGGATCTTTATTTAATGTCAAAGTTCCAGCGATAAAGCAATGCGACTGCCGGATCTTGATTTTTATTTCAAAGTTCCAGCGGTAAAAGTATGCGACTGCCGGATCTTGATTTAATTTCAACGTTCCAGCGGTAGAGCAATGCGACTGCCGGATCTTGATTTAATTTCAACGTTCCAGCGGTAGAGCAATGCGACTGCCGGATCTTGATTTTTATTTCAAAGTTCCAGCGGTAAAGCAATGCGACTGCCGGATCTTGATTTAATTTCAACGTTCCAGCGGTAGAGCAATGCGACTGCCGGATCTTGATTTAATTTCAACGTTCCAGCGGTAGAGCAATGCGACTGCCGGATCTTGATTTTTATTTCAAAGTTCCAGCGGTAAAGCAATGCGACTGCCGGATCTTGATTTAATTTCAAAGTTCCAGCGGTAAGGCAATGCGACTGCCGGATCTTTATTTAATGTCAAAGTTCCAGCGATAAAGCAATGCGACTGCGGGATCTTGGTTTTTATTTCAAAGTTCCAACGGTAAAGCAATGCGACTGCCGGATCTTGATTTTATTTCAAAGTACCAACGGTGAAGCAATGCGACTGCCGGATCTTGATTTTATTTCAAAGTACCATCGGTGAAGCAATGCGACTGCCGGATCTTGATTTAATTTCAACGTTCCAGCGGTAGAGCAATGCGACTGCCGGATCTTGATTTAATTTCAACGTTCCAGCGGTAGAGCAATGCGACTGCCGGATCTTGATTTTTATTTCAAAGTTCCACCGGTAAAGCAATGCGACTGCCGGATCTTGATTTAATTTCAAAGTTCCAGCGGTAAGGCAATGCGACTGCCGGATCTTTATTTAATGTCAAAGTTCCAGCGATAAAGCAATGCGACTGCGGGATCTTGGTTTTTATTTCAAAGTTCCAACGGTAAAGCAATGCGACTGCCGGATCTTGATTTAATTTCAACGTTCCAGCGGTAGAGCAATGCGACTGCCGGATCTTGATTTAATTTCAACGTTCCAGCGGTAGAGCAATGCGACTGCCGGATCTTGATTTTTATTTCAAAGTTCCACCGGTAAAGCAATGCGACTGCCGGATCTTGATTTAATTTCAAAGTTCCAGCGGTAAGGCAATGCGACTGCCGGATCTTTATTTAATGTCAAAGTTCCAGCGATAAAGCAATGCGACTGCGGGATCTTGGTTTTTATTTCAAAGTTCCAACGGTAAAGCAATGCGACTGCCGGATCTTGATTTTATTTCAAAGTACCAACGGTGAAGCAATGCGACTGCCGGATCTTGATTTTATTTCAAAGTACCAACGATGAAGCAATGCGACTGCCGGATCTTGATTTAATTTCAAAGTTCCAGCGGTAAGGCAATGCGACTGCCGGATCTTTATTTAATGTCAAAGTTCCAGCGATAAAGCAATGCGACTGCGGGATCTTGGTTTTTATTTCAAAGTTCCAACGGTAAAGCAATGCGACTGCCGGATCTTGATTTTATTTCAAAGTACCAACGGTGAAGCAATGCGACTGCCGGATCTTGATTTTTATTTCAAAGTTCCAGCGCTAAAGCAATCCGACTGCCGGATCTTGGTTTCTATTTCAAAGTTCCAGCGGTAAAGCAATGCGACTGCCGGATCTTGATTTTATTTCAAAGTACCAACGGTGAAGCAATGCGACTGCCGGATCTTGATTTTTATTTCAAAGTTCCACCGGTAAAGCAATGCGACTGCCGGATCTTGATTTAATTTCAAAGTTCCAGCGGTAAGGCAATGCGACTGCCGGATCTTTATTTAATGTCAAAGTTCCAGCGATAAAGCAATGCGACTGCGGGATCTTGGTTTTTATTTCAAAGTTCCAACGGTAAAGCAATGCGACTGCCGGATCTTGATTTTATTTCAAAGTACCAACGGTGAAGCAATGCGACTGCCGGATCTTGATTTTATTTCAAAGTACCAACGATGAAGCAATGCGACTGCCGGATCTTGATTTTTATTTCAAAGTTCCAGCGCTAAAGCAATGCGACTGCCGGATCTTGGTTTCTATTTCAAAGTTCCAGCGGTAAAGCAATGCGACTGCCGGATCTTGATTTTATTTCAAAGTACCAACGGTGAAGCAATGCGACTGCCGGATCTTGATTTAATTTCAAAGTTCCAGCGGTAAAGCAATGCGACTGCCGGATCTTGATTTAATTTCAAAGTTCCAGCGGTAAGGCAATGCGACTGCCGGATCTTTATTTAATGTCAAAGTTCCAGCGATAAAGCAATGCGACTGCCGGATCTTGATTTTTATTTCAAAGTTCCAGCGGTAAAAGTATGCGACTGCCGGATCTTGATTTAATTTCAACGTTCCAGCGGTAGAGCAATGCGACTGCCGGATCTTGATTTAATTTCAACGTTCCAGCGGTAGAGCAATGCGACTGCCGGATCTTGATTTTTATTTCAAAGTTCCAGCGGTAAAGCAATGCGACTGCCGGATCTTGATTTAATTTCAACGTTCCAGCGGTAGAGCAATGCGACTGCCGGATCTTGATTTAATTTCAACGTTCCAGCGGTAGAGCAATGCGACTGCCGGATCTTGATTTTTATTTCAAAGTTCCAGCGGTAAAGCAATGCGACTGCCGGATCTTGATTTAATTTCAAAGTTCCAGCGGTAAGGCAATGCGACTGCCGGATCTTTATTTAATGTCAAAGTTCCAGCGATAAAGCAATGCGACTGCGGGATCTTGGTTTTTATTTCAAAGTTCCAACGGTAAAGCAATGCGACTGCCGGATCTTGATTTTATTTCAAAGTACCAACGGTGAAGCAATGCGACTGCCGGATCTTGATTTTATTTCAAAGTACCAACGGTGAAGCAATGCGACTGCCGGATCTTGATTTAATTTCAACGTTCCAGCGGTAGAGCAATGCGACTGCCGGATCTTGATTTAATTTCAACGTTCCAGCGGTAGAGCAATGCGACTGCCGGATCTTGATTTTTATTTCAAAGTTCCACCGGTAAAGCAATGCGACTGCCGGATCTTGATTTAATTTCAAAGTTCCAGCGGTAAGGCAATGCGACTGCCGGATCTTTATTTAATGTCAAAGTTCCAGCGATAAAGCAATGCGACTGCGGGATCTTGGTTTTTATTTCAAAGTTCCAACGGTAAAGCAATGCGACTGCCGGATCTTGATTTAATTTCAACGTTCCAGCGGTAGAGCAATGCGACTGCCGGATCTTGATTTAATTTCAACGTTCCAGCGGTAGAGCAATGCGACTGCCGGATCTTGATTTAATTTCAACGTTCCAGCGGTAGAGCAATGCGACTGCCGGATCTTGATTTAATTTCAACGTTCCAGCGGTAGAGCAATGCGACTGCCGGATCTTGATTTTTATTTCAAAGTTCCAGCGGTAAAGCAATGCGACTGCCGGATCTTGATTTAATTTCAAAGTTCCAGCGGTAAGGCAATGCGACTGCCGGATCTTTATTTAATGTCAAAGTTCCAGCGATAAAGCAATGCGACTGCGGGATCTTGGTTTTTATTTCAAAGTTCCAACGGTAAAGCAATGCGACTGCCGGATCTTGATTTTATTTCAAAGTACCAACGGTGAAGCAATGCGACTGCCGGATCTTGATTTTATTTCAAAGTACCAACGGTGAAGCAATGCGACTGCCGGATCTTGATTTAATTTCAACGTTCCAGCGGTAGAGCAATGCGACTGCCGGATCTTGATTTAATTTCAACGTTCCAGCGGTAGAGCAATGCGACTGCCGGATCTTGATTTTTATTTCAAAGTTCCACCGGTAAAGCAATGCGACTGCCGGATCTTGATTTAATTTCAAAGTTCCAGCGGTAAGGCAATGCGACTGCCGGATCTTTATTTAATGTCAAAGTTCCAGCGATAAAGCAATGCGACTGCGGGATCTTGGTTTTTATTTCAAAGTTCCAACGGTAAAGCAATGCGACTGCCGGATCTTGATTTAATTTCAACGTTCCAGCGGTAGAGCAATGCGACTGCCGGATCTTGATTTAATTTCAACGTTCCAGCGGTAGAGCAATGCGACTGCCGGATCTTGATTTTTATTACAAAGTGCCACCGGTAAAGCAATGCGACTGCCGGATCTTGATTTAATTTCAAAGTTCCAGCGGTAAGGCAATGCGACTGCCGGATCTTTATTTAATGTCAAAGTTCCAGCGATAAAGCAATGCGACTGCGGGATCTTGGTTTTTATTTCAAAGTTCCAACGGTAAAGCAATGCGACTGCCGGATCTTGATTTTATTTCAAAGTACCAACGGTGAAGCAATGCGACTGCCGGATCTTGATTTTATTTCAAAGTACCAACGATGAAGCAATGCGACTGCCGGATCTTGATTTAATTTCAAAGTTCCAGCGGTAAGGCAATGCGACTGCCGGATCTTTATTTAATGTCAAAGTTCCAGCGATAAAGCAATGCGACTGCGGGATCTTGGTTTTTATTTCAAAGTTCCAACGGTAAAGCAATGCGACTGCCGGATCTTGATTTTATTTCAAAGTACCAACGGTGAAGCAATGCGACTGCCGGATCTTGATTTTTATTTCAAAGTTCCAGCGCTAAAGCAATCCGACTGCCGGATCTTGGTTTCTATTTCAAAGTTCCAGCGGTAAAGCAATGCGACTGCCGGATCTTGATTTTTATTTCAAAGTTCCAGCGGTAAAGCAATGCGACTGCCGGATCTTGATTTTATTTCAAAGTACCAACGGTGAAGCAATGCGACTGCCGGATCTTGATTTTTATTTCAAAGTTCCAGCGGTAAAGCAATGCGACTGCCGGATCTTGTTTTAATTTCAAAGTTCCAGCGGTAAGGCAATGCGACTGCCGGATCTTTATTTAATGTCAAAGTTCCAGCGATAAAGCAATGCGACTGCCGGATCTTGATTTTTATTTCAAAGTTCCAGCGGTAAAAGAATGCGACTGCCGGATCTTGATTTAATTTCAACGTTCCAGCGGTAGAGCAATGCGACTGCCGGATCTTGATTTAATTTCAACGTTCCAGCGGTAGAGCAATGCGACTGCCGGATCTTGATTTAATTTCAACGTTCCAGCGGTAGAGCAATGCGACTGCCGGATCTTGATTTTTATTTCAAAGTTCCAGCGGTAAAGCAATGCGACTGCCGGATCTTGATTTAATTTCAACGTTCCAGCGGTAGAGCAATGCGACTGCCGGATCTTGATTTAATTTCAACGTTCCAGCGGTAGAGCAATGCGACTGCCGGATCTTGATTTTTATTTCAAAGTTCCAGCGGTAAAGCAATGCGACTGCCGGATCTTGATTTAATTTCAAAGTTCCACCGGTAAAGCAATGCGACTGCCGGATCTTGATTTAATTTCAAAGTTCCAGCGGTAAGGCAATGCGACTGCCGGATCTTTATTTAATGTCAAAGTTCCAGCGATAAAGCAATGCGACTGCGGGATCTTGGTTTTTATTTCAAAGTTCCAACGGTAAAGCAATGCGACTGCCGGATCTTGATTTTATTTCAAAGTACCAACGGTGAAGCAATGCGACTGCCGGATCTTGATTTTATTTCAAAGTACCAACGATGAAGCAATGCGACTGCCGGATCTTGATTTTTATTTCAAAGTTCCAGCGCTAAAGCAATGCGACTGCCGGATCTTGGTTTCTATTTCAAAGTTCCAGCGGTAAAGCAATGCGACTGCCGGATCTTGATTTTATTTCAAAGTACCAACGGTGAAGCAATGCGACTGCCGGATCTTGATTTAATTTCAAAGTTCCAGCGGTAAAGCAATGCGACTGCCGGATCTTGATTTTTATTTCAAAGTTCCAGCGGTAAAGCAATGCGACTGCCGGATCTTGATTTTATTTCAAAGTACCAACGGTGAAGCAATGCGACTGCCGGATCTTGATTTTTATTTCAAAGTTCCAGCGGTAAAGCAATGCGACTGCCGGATCTTGTTTTAATTTCAAAGTTCCAGCGGTAAGGCAATGCGACTGCCGGATCTTTATTTAATGTCAAAGTTCCAGCGATAAAGCAATGCGACTGCCGGATCTTGATTTTTATTTCAAAGTTCCAGCGGTAAAAGAATGCGACTGCCGGATCTTGATTTAATTTCAACGTTCCAGCGGTAGAGCAATGCGACTGCCGGATCTTGATTTAATTTCAACGTTCCAGCGGTAGAGCAATGCGACTGCCGGATCTTGATTTAATTTCAACGTTCCAGCGGTAGAGCAATGCGACTGCCGGATCTTGATTTTTATTTCAAAGTTCCAGCGGTAAAGCAATGCGACTGCCGGATCTTGATTTAATTTCAACGTTCCAGCGGTAGAGCAATGCGACTGCCGGATCTTGATTTAATTTCAACGTTCCAGCGGTAGAGCAATGCGACTGCCGGATCTTGATTTTTATTTCAAAGTTCCAGCGGTAAAGCAATGCGACTGCCGGATCTTGATTTAATTTCAAAGTTCCAGCGGTAAGGCAATGCGACTGCCGGATCTTTATTTAATGTCAAAGTTCCAGCGATAAAGCAATGCGACTGCGGGATCTTGGTTTTTATTTCAAAGTTCCAACGGTAAAGCAATGCGACTGCCGGATCTTGATTTTATTTCAAAGTACCAACGGTGAAGCAATGCGACTGCCGGATCTTGATTTTATTTCAAAGTACCAACGGTGAAGCAATGCGACTGCCGGATCTTGATTTAATTTCAACGTTCCAGCGGTAGAGCAATGCGACTGCCGGATCTTGATTTAATTTCAACGTTCCAGCGGTAGAGCAATGCGACTGCCGGATCTTGATTTTTATTTCAAAGTTCCACCGGTAAAGCAATGCGACTGCCGGATCTTGATTTAATTTCAAAGTTCCAGCGGTAAGGCAATGCGACTGCCGGATCTTTATTTAATGTCAAAGTTCCAGCGATAAAGCAATGCGACTGCGGGATCTTGGTTTTTATTTCAAAGTTCCAACGGTAAAGCAATGCGACTGCCGGATCTTGATTTTATTTCAAAGTACCAACGGTGAAGCAATGCGACTGCCGGATCTTGATTTTATTTCAAAGTACCAACGATGAAGCAATGCGACTGCCGGATCTTGATTTTTATTTCAAAGTTCCAGCGCTAAAGCAATGCGACTGCCGGATCTTGGTTTCTATTTCAAAGTTCCAGCGGTAAAGCAATGCGACTGCCGGATCTTGATTTTATTTCAAAGTACCAACGGTGAAGCAATGCGACTGCCGGATCTTGATTTAATTTCAAAGTTCCAGCGGTAAAGCAATGCGACTGCCGGATCTTGATTTAATTTCAACGTTCCAGCGGTAGAGCAATGCGACTGCCGGATCTTGATTTAATTTCAAAGTTCCAACGATAAAGCAATGCGACTGCGGGATCTTGGTTTCTATTTCAAAGTTCAAGCGGTAAAGCAATGCGACTGCCGGATCTTGATTTAATTTCAAAGTTCCAGCGGTAAGGCAATGCGACTGCCGGATCTTTATTTAATGTCAAAGTTCCAGCGATAAAGCAATGCGACTGCCGGATCTTGATTTTTATTTCAAAGTTCCAGCGGTAAAAGAATGCGACTGCCGGATCTTGATTTAATTTCAACGTTCCAGCGGTAGAGCAATGCGACTGCCGGATCTTGATTTAATTTCAACGTACCAGCGGTAGAGCAATGCGACTGCCGGATCTTGATTTTTATTTCAAAGTTCCAGCGGTAAAGCAATGCGACTGCCGGATCTTGATTTAATTTCAAAGTTCCAGCGGTAAGGCAATGCGACTGCCGGATCTTGATTTTATTTCAAAGTACCAACGGTGAAGCAATGCGACTGCCGGATCTTGATTTAATTTCAAAGTTCCAGCGGTAAAGCAATGCGACTGCCGGATCTTGATTTAATTTCAACGTTCCAGCGGTAGAGCAATGCGACTGCCGGATCTTGATTTAATTTCAAAGTTCCAACGATAAAGCAATGCGACTGCGGGATCTTGGTTTCTATTTCAAAGTTCAAGCGGTAAAGCAATGCGACTGCCGGATCTTGATTTAATTTCAAAGTTCCAGCGGTAAGGCAATGCGACTGCCGGATCTTTATTTAATGTCAAAGTTCCAGCGATAAAGCAATGCGACTGCCGGATCTTGATTTTTATTTCAAAGTTCCAGCGGTAAAAGAATGCGACTGCCGGATCTTGATTTAATTTCAACGTTCCAGCGGTAGAGCAATGCGACTGCCGGATCTTGATTTAATTTCAACGTTCCAGCGGTAGAGCAATGCGACTGCCGGATCTTGATTTTTATTTCAAAGTTCCAGCGGTAAAGCAATGCGACTGCCGGATCTTGATTTAATTTCAACGTTCCAGCGGTAGAGCAATGCGACTGCCGGATCTTGATTTAATTTCAACGTTCCAGCGGTAGAGCAATGCGACTGCCGGATCTTGATTTTTATTTCAAAGTTCCAGCGGTAAAGCAATGCGACTGCCGGATCTTGATTTAATTTCAAAGTTCCAGCGGTAAGGCAATGCGACTGCCGGATCTTTATTTAATGTCAAAGTTCCAGCGATAAAGCAATGCGACTGCGGGATCTTGGTTTTTATTTCAAAGTTCCAACGGTAAAGCAATGCGACTGCCGGATCTTGATTTTATTTCAAAGTTCCAACGGTGAAGCAATGCGACTGCCGGATCTTGATTTTATTTCAAAGTACCACCGGTGAAGCAATGCGACTGCCGGATCTTGATTTAATTTCAACGTTCCAGCGGTAGAGCAATGCGACTGCCGGATCTTGATTTAATTTCAACGTTCCAGCGGTAGAGCAATGCGACTGCCGGATCTTGATTTTTATTTCAAAGTTCCACCGGTAAAGCAATGCGACTGCCGGATCTTGATTTAATTTCAAAGTTCCAGCGGTAAGGCAATGCGACTGCCGGATCTTTATTTAATGTCAAAGTTCCAGCGATAAAGCAATGCGACTGCGGGATCTTGGTTTTTATTTCAAAGTTCCAACGGTAAAGCAATGCGACTGCCGGATCTTGATTTTATTTCAAAGTACCAACGGTGAAGCAATGCGACTGCCGGATCTTGATTTTATTTCAAAGTACCAACGATGAAGCAATGCGACTGCCGGATCTTGATTTTTATTTCAAAGTTCCAGCGCTAAAGCAATGCGACTGCCGGATCTTGGTTTCTATTTCAAAGTTCCAGCGGTAAAGCAATGCGACTGCCGGATCTTGATTTTATTTCAAAGTACCAACGGTGAAGCAATGCGACTGCCGGATCTTGATTTAATTTCAAAGTTCCAGCGGTAAAGCAATGCGACTGCCGGATCTTGATTTAATTTCAACGTTCCAGCGGTAGAGCAATGCGACTGCCGGATCTTGATTTAATTTCAAAGTTCCAACGATAAAGCAATGCGACTGCGGGATCTTGGTTTCTATTTCAAAGTTCAAGCGGTAAAGCAATGCGACTGCCGGATCTTGATTTAATTTCAAAGTTCCAGCGGTAAGGCAATGCGACTGCCGGATCTTTATTTAATGTCAAAGTTCCAGCGATAAAGCAATGCGACTGCCGGATCTTGATTTTTATTTCAAAGTTCCAGCGGTAAAAGAATGCGACTGCCGGATCTTGATTTAATTTCAACGTTCCAGCGGTAGAGCAATGCGACTGCCGGATCTTGATTTAATTTCAACGTACCAGCGGTAGAGCAATGCGACTGCCGGATCTTGATTTTTATTTCAAAGTTCCAGCGGTAAAGCAATGCGACTGCCGGATCTTGATTTAATTTCAACGTTCCAGCGGTAGAGCAATGCGACTGCCGGATCTTGATTTAATTTCAACGTTCCAGCGGTAGAGCAATGCGACTGCCGGATCTTGATTTTTATTTCAAAGTTCCAGCGGTAAAGCAATGCGACTGCCGGATCTTGATTTAATTTCAAAGTTCCAGCGGTAAGGCAATGCGACTGCCGGATCTTTATTTAATGTCAAAGTTCCAGCGATAAAGCAATGCGACTGCGGGATCTTGGTTTTTATTTCAAAGTTCCAACGGTAAAGCAATGCGACTGCCGGATCTTGATTTTATTTCAAAGTACCAACGGTGAAGCAATGCGACTGCCGGATCTTGATTTTATTTCAAAGTACCAACGGTGAAGCAATGCGACTGCCGGATCTTGATTTAATTTCAACGTTCCAGCGGTAGAGCAATGCGACTGCCGGATCTTGATTTAATTTCAAAGTTCCAACGATAAAGCAATGCGACTGCGGGATCTTGGTTTCTATTTCAAAGTTCAAGCGGTAAAGCAATGCGACTGCCGGATCTTGATTTTTATTTCAAAGTTCCAGCGGTAAAGCAATGCGACTGCCGGATCTTGATTTTATTTCAAAGTACCAACGGTGAAGCAATGCGACTGCCGATCTTGATTTAATTTCAACGTTCCAGCGGTAGAGCAATGCGACTGCCGGATCTTGATTTAATTTCAACGTTCCAGCGGTAGAGCAATGCGACTGCCGGATCTTGATTTTTATTTCAAAGTTCCAGCGGTAAAAGAATGCGACTGCCGGATCTTGATTTAATTTCAAAGTTCCAGCGGTAAGGCAATGCGACTGCCGGATCTTTATTTAATGTCAAAGTTCCAGCGATAAAGCAATGCGACTGCGGGATCTTGGTTTTTATTTCAAAGTTCCAACGGTAAAGCAATGCGACTGCCGGATCTTGATTTTATTTCAAAGTACCAACGGTGAAGCAATGCGACTGCCGGATCTTGATTTTTATTTCAAAGTTCCAGCGCTAAAGCAATCCGACTGCCGGATCTTGGTTTCTATTTCAAAGTTCCAGCGGTAAAGCAATGCGACTGCCGGATCTTGATTTTTATTTCAAAGTTCCAGCGGTAAAGCAATGCGACTGCCGGATCTTGATTTTATTTCAAAGTACCAACGGTGAAGCAATGCGACTGCCGGATCTTGATTTAATTTCAACGTTCCAGCGGTAGAGCAATGCGACTGCCGGATCTTGATTTAATTTCAACGTTCCAGCGGTAGAGCAATGCGACTGCCGGATCTTGATTTTTATTTCAAAGTTCCACCGGTAAAGCAATGCGACTGCCGGATCTTGATTTAATTTCAACGTTCCAGCGGTAGAGCAATGCGACTGCCGGATCTTGATTTAATTTCAACGTTCCAGCGGTAGAGCAATGCGACTGCCGGATCTTGATTTTTATTTCAAAGTTCCAGCGGTAAAGCAATGCGACTGCCGGATCTTGATTTAATTTCAACGTTCCAGCGGTAGAGCAATGCGACTGCCGGATCTTGATTTAATTTCAACGTTCCAGCGGTAGAGCAATGCGACTGCCGGATCTTGATTTTTATTTCAAAGTTCCAGCGGTAAGGCAATGCGACTGCCGGATCTTTATTTAATGTCAAAGTTCCAGCGATAAAGCAATGCGACTGCCGGATCTTGATTTTTATTTCAAAGTTCCAGCGGTAAAAGAATGCGACTGCCGGATCTTGATTTAATTTCAACGTTCCAGCGGTAGAGCAATGCGACTGCCGGATCTTGATTTAATTTCAACGTTCCAGCGGTAGAGCAATGCGACTGCCGGATCTTGATTTTTATTTCAAAGTTCCAGCGGTAAAGCAATGCGACTGCCGGATCTTGATTTAATTTCAACGTTCCAGCGGTAGAGCAATGCGACTGCCGGATCTTGATTTAATTTCAACGTTCCAGCGGTAGAGCAATGCGACTGCCGGATCTTGATTTTTATTTCAAAGTTCCAGCGGTAAAGCAATGCGACTGCCGGATCTTGATTTAATTTCAACGTTCCAGCGGTAGAGCAATGCGACTGCCGGATCTTGATTTAATTTCAACGTTCCAGCGGTAGAGCAATGCGACTGCCGGATCTTGATTTTTATTTCAAAGTTCCAGCGGTAAAGCAATGCGACTGCCGGATCTTGATTTAATTTCAAAGTTCCAGCGGTAAGGCAATGCGACTGCCGGATCTTTATTTAATGTCAAAGTTCCAGCGATAAAGCAATGCGACTGCGGGATCTTGGTTTTTATTTCAAAGTTCCAACGGTAAAGCAATGCGACTGCCGGATCTTGATTTTATTTCAAAGTACCAACGGTGAAGCAATGCGACTGCCGGATCTTGATTTTATTTCAAAGTACCAACGGTGAAGCAATGCGACTGCCGGATCTTGATTTAATTTCCACGTTCCAGCGGTAGAGCAATGCGACTGCCGGATCTTGATTTAATTTCAAAGTTCCAACGATAAAGCAATGCGACTGCGGGATCTTGGTTTCTATTTCAAAGTTCAAGCGGTAAAGCAATGCGACTGCCGGATCTTGATTTTTATTTCAAAGTTCCAGCGGTAAAGCAATGCGACTGCCGGATCTTGATTTTATTTCAAAGTACCAACGGTGAAGCAATGCGACTGCCGATCTTGATTTAATTTCAACGTTCCAGCGGTAGAGCAATGCGACTGCCGGATCTTGATTTAATTTCAACGTTCCAGCGGTAGAGCAATGCGACTGCCGGATCTTGATTTTTATTTCAAAGTTCCAGCGGTAAAAGAATGCGACTGCCGGATCTTGATTTAATTTCAAAGTTCCAGCGGTAAGGCAATGCGACTGCCGGATCTTTATTTAATGTCAAAGTTCCAGCGATAAAGCAATGCGACTGCGGGATCTTGGTTTTTATTTCAAAGTTCCAACGGTAAAGCAATGCGACTGCCGGATCTTGATTTTATTTCAAAGTACCAACGGTGAAGCAATGCGACTGCCGGATCTTGATTTTTATTTCAAAGTTCCAGCGCTAAAGCAATCCGACTGCCGGATCTTGGTTTCTATTTCAAAGTTCCAGCGGTAAAGCAATGCGACTGCCGGATCTTGATTTTTATTTCAAAGTTCCAGCGGTAAAGCAATGCGACTGCCGGATCTTGATTTTATTTCAAAGTACCAACGGTGAAGCAATGCGACTGCCGGATCTTGATTTTATTTCAAAGTACCAACGGTGAAGCAATGCGACTGCCGGATCTTGATTTAATTTCAACGTTCCAGCGGTAGAGCAATGCGACTGCCGGATCTTGATTTAATTTCAAAGTTCCAACGATAAAGCAATGCGACTGCGGGATCTTGGTTTCTATTTCAAAGTTCAAGCGGTAAAGCAATGCGACTGCCGGATCTTGATTTTTATTTCAAAGTTCCAGCGGTAAAGCAATGCGACTGCCGGATCTTGATTTTATTTCAAAGTACCAACGGTGAAGCAATGCGACTGCCGATCTTGATTTAATTTCAACGTTCCAGCGGTAGAGCAATGCGACTGCCGGATCTTGATTTAATTTCAACGTTCCAGCGGTAGAGCAATGCGACTGCCGGATCTTGATTTTTATTTCAAAGTTCCAGCGGTAAAAGAATGCGACTGCCGGATCTTGATTTAATTTCAAAGTTCCAGCGGTAAGGCAATGCGACTGCCGGATCTTTATTTAATGTCAAAGTTCCAGCGATAAAGCAATGCGACTGCGGGATCTTGGTTTTTATTTCAAAGTTCCAACGGTAAAGCAATGCGACTGCCGGATCTTGATTTTATTTCAAAGTACCAACGGTGAAGCAATGCGACTGCCGGATCTTTATTTAATGTCAAAGTTCCAGCGATAAAGCAATGCGACTGCGGGATCTTGGTTTTTATTTCAAAGTTCCAACGGTAAAGCAATGCGACTGCCGGATCTTGATTTTATTTCAAAGTACCAACGGTGAAGCAATGCGACTGCCGGATCTTGATTTTATTTCAAAGTACCAACGATGAAGCAATGCGACTGCCGGATCTTGATTTTTATTTCAAAGTTCCAGCGCTAAAGCAATGCGACTGCCGGATCTTGGTTTCTATTTCAAAGTTCCAGCGGTAAAGCAATGCGACTGCCGGATCTTGATTTTATTTCAAAGTACCAACGGTGAAGCAATGCGACTGCCGGATCTTGATTTAATTTCAAAGTTCCAGCGGTAAAGCAATGCGACTGCCGGATCTTGATTTAATTTCAACGTTCCAGCGGTAGAGCAATGCGACTGCCGGATCTTGATTTTATTTCAAAGTACCAACGATGAAGCAATGCGACTGCCGGATCTTGATTTTTATTTCAAAGTTCCAGCGCTAAAGCAATGCGACTGCCGGATCTTGATTTAATTTCAAAGTTCCAACGATAAAGCAATGCGACTGGGGGATCTTGATTTTATTTCAAAGTACCAACGGTAAAGCAATGCGACTGCCGGATGTTGATTTAATTTCAACGTTCCAGCGGTAAAGCAATGCGACTGCGGGATCTTGGTTTTTATTTCAAAGTTCCAACGGTAAAGCAATGCGACTGCCGGATCTTGATTTAATTTCAAAGTTCCAGCGGTAGAGCAATGCGACTGCCGGATCTTGATTTAATTTCAAAGTTCCAACGATAAAGCAATGCGACTGGGGGATCTTGATTTTATTTCAAAGTACCAACGGTAAAGCAATGCGACTGCCGGATGTTGATTTAATTTCAACGTTCCAGCGGTAGAGCAATGCGACTGCCGGATCTTGATTTTTATTTCAAAGTTCCAGCGGTAAAGCAATGCGACTGCGGGATCTTGGTTTTTATTTCAAAGTTCCAACGGTAAAGCAATGCGACTGCCGGATCTTGATTTTATTTCAAAGTTCCAGCGGTAAAGCAATGCGACTGCCGGATCTTGATTTAATTTCAACGTTCCAGCGGTAAAACAATGCGACTGCCGGATCTTGATTTAATTTCAACGTTCCAGCGGTAAAGCAATGCGACTGCCGGATGTTGATTTAATTTCAAAGTTCCAGCGGTAAAGCAATGCGACTGCCGGATCTTGATTTTTATTTCAAAGTTCCAGCGCTAAAGCAATGCGACTGCCGGATCTTGATTTTATTTCAAAGTTCCAACGGTAAAGCAATGCGACTGCCGGATCTTAATTTTATTTCAAAGTACCAACGGTGAAGCAATGCGACTGCCGGATCTTGATTTTTATTTCAAAGTTCCAGCGCTAAAGCAATCCGACTGCCGGATCTTGGTTTCTATTTCAAAGTTCCAGCGGTAAAGCAATGCGACTGCCGGATCTTGATTTTTATTTCAAAGTTCCAGCGGTAAAGCAATGCGACTGCCGGATCTTGATTTTATTTCAAAGTACCAACGGTGAAGCAATGCGACTGCCGGATCTTGATTTTATTTTAAAGTACCAACGATGAAGCAATGCGACTGCCGGATCTTGATTTTTATTTCAAAGTTCCAGCGCTAAAGCAATGCGACTGCCGGATCTTGATTTTATTTCAAAGTACCAACGGTGAAGCAATGCGACTGCCGGATCTTTATTTAATGTCAACGTTCCAGCGGTAAAGCAATGCGACTGCCGGATCTTGATTTTATTTCAAAGTACCAACGGTGAAGCAATGCGACTGCCGGATCTTGATTTTTATTTCAAAGTTCCAGCGCTAAAGCAATCCGACTGCCGGATCTTGGTTTCTATTTCAAAGTTCCAGCGGTAAAGCAATGCGACTGCCGGATCTTGATTTAATTTCAACGTTCCAGCGGTTGAGCAATGCGACTGCCGGATCTTGATTTTATTTCAAAGTACCAACGGTAAAGCAATGCGACTGCCGGATCTTGATTTAATTTCAACGTTCCAGCGGTTGAGCAATGCGACTGCCGGTTCTTGATTTAATTTCAAAGTTCCAGCGGTAGAGCAATGCGACTGCCGGATCTTGATTTAATTTCAAAGTACCAACGATGAAGCAATGCGACTGCCGGATCTTGATTTTTATTTCAAAGTTCCAGCGCTAAAGCAATGCGACTGCCGGATCTTGGTTTCTATTTCAAAGTTCCAGCGGTAAAGCAATCCGACTGCCGGATCTTGATTTTATTTCAAAGTACCAACGGTGAAGCAATGCGACTGCCGGATCTTGATTTTATTTCAAAGTTCCAGCGGTAAAGCAATGCGACTGCCGGATCTTGATTTAATTTCAACGTTCCAGCGGTAGAGCAATGCGACTGCCGGATCTTGATTTAATTTCAAAGTTCCAACGATAAAGCAATGCGACTGCGGGATCTTGGTTTCTATTTCAAAGTTCCAGCGGTAAAGCAATGCGACTGCCGGATCTTGGTTTTTATTTCAAAGTTCCAGCGGTAAAGCAATGCGACTGCCGGATCTTGATTTTATTTCAAAGTTCCAGCGGTAAAGCAATGCGACTGCCGGATCTTGATTTTATTTCAAAGTACCAACGGTAAAGCAATGCGACTGCCGGATCTTGATTTAATTTCAACGTTCCAGCGGTTGAGCAATGCGACTGCCGGTTCTTGATTTAATTTCAAAGTTCCAGCGGTAGAGCAATGCGACTGCCGGATCTTGATTTAATTTCAAAGTACCAACGATGAAGCAATGCGACTGCCGGATCTTGATTTTTATTTCAAAGTTCCAGCGCTAAAGCAATGCGACTGCCGGATCTTGGTTTCTATTTCAAAGTTCCAGCGGTAAAGCAATGCGACTGCCGGATCTTGATTTTATTTCAACGTTCCAGCGGTTGAGCAATGCGACTGCCGGATCTTGATTTTATTTCAAAGTACCAACGGTAAAGCAATGCGACTGCCGGATCTTGATTTTATTTCAAAGTTCCAGCGGTAAAGCAATGCGACTGCCGGATCTTGATTTTATTTCAAAGTACCAACGGTAAAGCAATGCGACTGCCGGATCTTGATTTAATTTCAACGTTCCAGCGGTTGAGCAATGCGACTGCCGGTTCTTGATTTAATTTCAAAGTTCCAGCGGTAGAGCAATGCGACTGCCGGATCTTGATTTAATTTCAAAGTACCAACGATGAAGCAATGCGACTGCCGGATCTTGATTTAATTTCAACGTTCCAGCGGTAAAGCAATGCGACTGCCGGATGTTGATTTTATTTCAAAGTACCAACGGTGAAGCAATGCGACAGCGGGATCTTGGTTTTTATTTCAAAGTTCCAGCGGTAAAGCAATGCGACTGCCGGATCTTGATTTTTATTTCAAAGTTCCAGCGGTAAAGCAATGCGACTGCCGGATCTTGATTTTTATTTCAAAGTTCCAGCGGTAAAGCAATGCGACTGCCGGATCTTGATTTTTATTTCAAAGTTCCAGCGGTAAAGCAATGCGACTGCCGGATCTTGATTTTATTTCAAAGTACCAACGGTGAAGCAATGCGACTGCCGGATCTTGATTTTTATTTCAACGTTCCAGCGCTAAAGCAATCCGACTGCCGGATCTTGGTTTCTATTTCAAAGTTCCAGCGGTAAAGCAATGCGACTGCCGGATCTTGGTTTTTATTTCCAAGTTCCAACGGTAAAGCAATGCGACTGCCGGATCTTGATTTTATTTCAAAGTACCAACGGTGAAGCAATGCGACTGCGGGATCTTGGTTTTTATTTCAAAGTTCCAGCGGTAAAGCAATGCGACTGCCGGATCTTGATTTAATTTCAACGTTCCAGCGGTAAAGCAATGCGACTGCCGGATCTTGATTTTTATTTCAAAGTTCCAGCGGTAAAGCAATGCGACTGCCCGATCTTGGTTTCTATTTCAAAGTTCCAGCGGTAAAGCAATGCGACTGCCGGATCTTGGTTTCTATTTCAAAGTTCCAACGGTAAAGCAATGCGACTGCCGGATCTTGATTTTTATTTCAAAGTTCCAGCGGTAAAGCAATGCGACTGCGGGATCTTGGTTTTTATTTCAAAGTTCCAACGGTAAAGCAATGCGACTGCCGGATCTTGATTTAATTTCAAAGTTCCAGCGGTAGAGCAATGCGACTGCCGGATCTTGATTTAATTTCAAAGTTCCAACGATAAAGCAATGCGACTGGGGGATCTTGGTTTCTATTTCAAAGTTCCATTGGTAAAGCAATGCGACTGCCGGATCTTGATTTTTATTTCAAAGTTCCAGCGGTAAAGCAATGCGACTGCCGGATCTTGATTTTATTTCAAAGTACCAACGGTGAAGCAATGCGACTGCCGGATCTTGATTTTATTTCAAAGTACCAACGATGAAGCAATGCGACTGCCGGTTCTTGATTTAATTTCAACGTTCCAGCGGTAAAGCAATGCGACTGCCGGATCTTGATTTAATTTCAACGTTCCAGCGGTAAAGCAATGCGACTGCCGGATGTTGATTTTATTTCAAAGTACCAACGGTGAAGCAATGCGACTGCGGGATCTTGGTTTTTATTTCAAAGTTCCAGCGGTAAAGCAATGCGACTGCCGGATCTTGATTTTTATTTCAAAGTTCCAGCGGTAAAGCAATGCGACTGCCGGATCTTGGTTTCTATTTCAAAGTTCCAGCGGTAAAGCAATGCGACTGCCGGATCTTTGTTTCTATTTCAAAGTTCCAGCGGTAAAGCAATGCGACTGCCGGATCTTGATTTAATTTCAACGTTCCAGCGGTAAAGCAATGCGACTGCCGGATCTTGATTTAATTTCAACGTTCCAGCGGTAAAGCAATGCGACTGCCGGATCTTGGTTTTTATTTCCAAGTTCCAACGGTAAAGCAATGCGACTGCCGGATCTTGATTTTATTTCAAAGTACCAACGGTGAAGCAATGCGACTGCGGGATCTTGGTTTTTATTTCAAAGTTCCAGCGGTAAAGCAATGCGACTGCCGGATCTTGATTTAATTTCAACGTTCCAGCGGTAAAGCAATGCGACTGCCGGATCTTGATTTTTATTTCAAAGTTCCAGCGGTAAAGCAATGCGACTGCCCGATCTTGGTTTCTATTTCAAAGTTCCAGCGGTAAAGCAATGCGACTGCCGGATCTTGGTTTCTATTTCAAAGTTCCAACGGTAAAGCAATGCGACTGCCGGATCTTGATTTTTATTTCAAAGTTCCAGCGGTAAAGCAATGCGACTGCGGGATCTTGGTTTTTATTTCAAAGTTCCAACGGTAAAGCAATGCGACTGCCGGATCTTGATTTAATTTCAAAGTTCCAGCGGTAGAGCAATGCGACTGCCGGATCTTGATTTAATTTCAACGTTCCAGCGGTAGAGCAATGCGACTGCCGGATCTTGATTTTTATTTCAAAGTTCCAGCGGTAAAGCAATGCGACTGCCGGATCTTGATTTAATTTCAAAGTTCCAGCGGTAAGGCAATGCGACTGCCGGATCTTTATTTAATGTCAAAGTTCCAGCGATAAAGCAATGCGACTGCGGGATCTTGGTTTTTATTTCAAAGTTCCAACGGTAAAGCAATGCGACTGCCGGATCTTGATTTTATTTCAAAGTACCAACGGTGAAGCAATGCGACTGCCGGATCTTGATTTTTATTTCAAAGTTCCAGCGCTAAAGCAATCCGACTGCCGGATCTTGGTTTCTATTTCAAAGTTCCAGCGGTAAAGCAATGCGACTGCCGGATCTTGATTTTTATTTCAAAGTTCCAGCGGTAAAGCAATGCGACTGCCGGATCTTGATTTTATTTCAAAGTACCAACGGTGAAGCAATGCGACTGCCGGATCTTGATTTTATTTTAAAGTACCAACGATGAAGCAATGCGACTGCCGGATCTTGATTTTTATTTCAATGTTCCAGCGCTAAAGCAATGCGACTGCCGGATCTTGGTTTCTATTTCAAAGTTCCAGCGGTAAAGCAATGCGACTGCCGGATCTTGATTTAATTTCAACGTTCCAGCGGTTGCGCAATGCGACTGCCGGATCTTGATTTTATTTCAAAGTACCAACGGTAAAGCAATGCGACTGCCGGATCTTGATTTAATTTCAACGTTCCAGCGGTTGAGCAATGCGACTGCCGGTTCTTGATTTAATTTCAAAGTTCCAGCGGTAGAGCAATGCGACTGCCGGATCTTGATTTTATTTCAAAGTTCCAGCGGTAAAGCAATGCGACTGCCGGATCTTGATTTAATTTCAACGTTCCAGCGGTAAAGCAATGCGACTGCCGGATCTTGATTTAATTTCAACGTTCCAGCGGTAAAGCAATGCGACTGCCGGATGTTGATTTAATTTCAAAGTTCCAGCGGTAAAGCAATGCGACTGCCGGATGTTGATTTAATTTCAAAGTTCCAGCGGTAAAGCAATGCGACTGCCGGATCTTGATTTAATTTCAACGTTCCAGCGGTAGAGCAATGCGACTGCCGGATCTTGATTTAATTTCAAAGTTCCAAGGATAAAGCAATGCGACTGCGGGATCTTGGTTTCTATTTCAAAGTTCAAGCGGTAAAGCAATGCGACTGCCGGATCTTGATTTTTATTTCAAAGTTCCAGCGGTAAAGCAATGCGACTGCCGGATCTTGATTTTATTTCAAAGTACCAACGGTGAAGCAATGCGACTGCCGGATCTTGATTTTATTTCAAAGTACCAACGATGAAGCAATGCGACTGCCGGATCTTGATTTAATTTCAACGTTCCAGCGGTAAAGCAATGCGACTGCCGGATGTTGATTTAATTTCAAAGTTCCAGCGGTAAAGCAATGCGACTGCCGGATCTTGATTTTTATTTCAAAGTTCCAGCGGTAAAGCAATGCGACTGCGGGATCTTGGTTTTTATTTCAAAGTTCCAACGGTAAAGCAATGCGACTGCCGGATCTTGATTTTATTTCAAAGTACCAACGGTGAAGCAATGCGACTGCGGGATCTTGGTTTTTATTTCAAAGTTCCAGCGGTAAAGCAATGCGACTGCCGGATCTTGATTTAATTTCAACGTTCCAGCGGTAAAGCAATGCGACTGCCGGATCTTGATTTTTATTTCAAAGTTCCAGCGGTAAAGCAATGCGACTGCCCGATCTTGGTTTCTATTTCAAAGTTCCAGCGGTAAAGCAATGCGACTGCCGGATCTTGGTTTCTATTTCAAAGTTCCAGCGGTAAAGCAATGCGACTGCCGGATCTTGATTTTTATTTCAAAGTTCCAGCGGTAAAGCAATGCGACTGCGGGATCTTGGTTTTTATTTCAAAGTTCCAACGGTAAAGCAATGCGACTGCCGGATCTTGATTTAATTTCAAAGTTCCAGCGGTAGAGCAATGCGACTGCCGGATCTTGATTTAATTTCAACGTTCCAGCGGTAGAGCATGCGACTGCCGGATCTTGATTTTTATTTCAAAGTTCCAGCGGTAAAGCAATGCGACTGCCGGATCTTGATTTAATTTCAAAGTTCCAGCGGTAAGGCAATGCGACTGCCGGATCTTTATTTAATGTCAAAGTTCCAGCGATAAAGCAATGCGACTGCGGGATCTTGGTTTTTATTTCAAAGTTCCAACGGTAAAGCAATGCGACTGCCGGATCTTGATTTTATTTCAAAGTACCAACGGTGAAGCAATGCGACTGCCGGATCTTGATTTTTATTTCAAAGTTCCAGCGCTAAAGCAATCCGACTGCCGGATCTTGGTTTCTATTTCAAAGTTCCAGCGGTAAAGCAATGCGACTGCCGGATCTTGATTTTTATTTCAAAGTTCCAGCGGTAAAGCAATGCGACTGCCGGATCTTGATTTTATTTCAAAGTACCAACGGTGAAGCAATGCGACTGCCGGATCTTGATTTTATTTTAAAGTACCAACGATGAAGCAATGCGACTGCCGGATCTTGATTTTTATTTCAATGTTCCAGCGCTAAAGCAATGCGACTGCCGGATCTTGGTTTCTATTTCAAAGTTCCAGCGGTAAAGCAATGCGACTGCCGGATCTTGATTTAATTTCAACGTTCCAGCGGTTGCGCAATGCGACTGCCGGATCTTGATTTTATTTCAAAGTACCAACGGTAAAGCAATGCGACTGCCGGATCTTGATTTAATTTCAACGTTCCAGCGGTTGAGCAATGCGACTGCCGGTTCTTGATTTAATTTCAAAGTTCCAGCGGTAGAGCAATGCGACTGCCGGATCTTGATTTAATTTCAAAGTACCAACGATGAAGCAATGCGACTGCCGGATCTTGATTTTTATTTCAAAGTTCCAGCGCTAAAGCAATGCGACTGCCGGATCTTGGTTTCTATTTCAAAGTTCCAGCGGTAAAGCAATGCGACTGCCGGATCTTGATTTTATTTCAAAGTACCAACGGTGAAGCAATGCGACTGCCGGATCTTGATTTAATTTCAAAGTTCCAGCGGTAAAGCAATGCGACTGCCGGATCTTGATTTAATTTCAACGTTCCAGCGGTAGAGCAATGCGACTGCCGGATCTTGATTTAATTTCAAAGTTCCAGCGGTAAGGCAATGCGACTGCCGGATCTTTATTTAATGTCAAAGTTCCAGCGATAAAGCAATGCGACTGCCGGATCTTGATTTTTATTTCAAAGTTCCAGCGGTAAAAGAATGCGACTGCCGGATCTTGATTTAATTTCAACGTTCCAGCGGTAGAGCAATGCGACTGCCGGATCTTGATTTAATTTCAACGTTCCAGCGGTAGAGCAATGCGACTGCCGGATCTTGATTTAATTTCAACGTTCCAGCGGTAAAACAATGCGACTGCCGGATCTTGATTGAATTTCAACGTTCCAGCGGTAAAGCAATGCGACTGCCGGATGTTGATTTAATTTCAACGTTCCAGCGGTAGAGCAATGCGACTGCCGGATCTTGATTTTTATTTCAAAGTTCCAGCGGTAAAGCAATGCGACTGCGGGATCTTGGTTTTTATTTCAAAGTTCCAACGGTAAAGCAATGCGACTGCCGGATCTTGATTTTATTTCAAAGTTCCAGCGGTAAAGCAATGCGACTGCCGGATCTTGATTTAATTTCAACGTTCCAGCGGTAAAACAATGCGACTGCCGGATCTTGATTTAATTTCAACGTTCCAGCGGTAAAGCAATGCGACTGCCGGATGTTGATTTAATTTCAAAGTTCCAGCGGTAAAGCAATGCGACTGCCGGATCTTGATTTTTATTTCAAAGTTCCAGCGCTAAAGCAATGCGACTGCCGGATCTTGATTTTATTTCAAAGTTCCAACGGTAAAGCAATGCGACTGCCGGATCTTGATTTTATTTCAAAGTACCAACGGTGAAGCAATGCGACTGCCGGATCTTGATTTTTATTTCAAAGTTCCAGCGCTAAAGCAATCCGACTGCCGGATCTTGGTTTCTATTTCAAAGTTCCAGCGGTAAAGCAATGCGACTGCCGGATCTTGATTTTTATTTCAAAGTTCCAGCGGTAAAGCAATGCGACTGCCGGATCTTGATTTTATTTCAAAGTACCAAAGGTGAAGCAATGCGACTGCCGGATCTTGATTTTATTTTAAAGTACCAACGATGAAGCAATGCGACTGCCGGATCTTGATTTTTATTTCAAAGTTCCAGCGCTAAAGCAATGCGACTGCCGGATCTTGATTTTATTTCAAAGTACCAACGGTGAAGCAATGCGACTGCCGGATCTTTATTTAATGTCAACGTTCCAGCGGTAAAGCAATGCGACTGCCGGATCTTGATTTTATTTCAAAGTACCAACGGTGAAGCAATGCGACTGCCGGATCTTGATTTTTATTTCAAAGTTCCAGCGCTAAAGCAATCCGACTGCCGGATCTTGGTTTCTATTTCAAAGTTCCAGCGGTAAAGCAATGCGACTGCCGGATCTTGATTTAATTTCAACGTTCCAGCGGTTGAGCAATGCGACTGCCGGATCTTGATTTTATTTCAAAGTACCAACGGTAAAGCAATGCGACTGCCGGATCTTGATTTAATTTCAACGTTCCAGCGGTAGAGCAATGCGACTGCCGGATCTTGATTTAATTTCAACGTTCCAGCGGTAGAGTAATGCGACTGCCGGATCTTGATTTTTATTTCAAAGTTCCAGCGGTAAAGCAATGCGACTGCCGGATCTTGATTTAATTTCAAAGTTCCAGCGGTAAGGCAATGCGACTGCCGGATCTTGATTTAATTTCAAAGTACCAACGGTAAAGCAATGCGACTGCCGGATCTTGATTTTATTTCAAAGTTCCAGCGGTAAAGCAATGCGACTGCCGGATCTTGATTTTATTTCAAAGTACCAACGGTAAAGCAATGCGACTGCCGGATCTTGATTTAATTTCAACGTTCCAGCGGTTGAGCAATGCGACTGCCGGTTCTTGATTTAATTTCAAAGTTCCAGCGGTAAAGCAATGCGACTGCCGGATCTTGATTTTATTTCAAAGTACCAACGGTGAAGCAATGCGACTGCCGGATCTTGATTTTATTTCAAAGTACCAACGATGAAGCAATGCGACTGCCGGTTCTTGATTTAATTTCAACGTTCCAGCGGTAAAGCAATGCGACTGCCGGATCTTGATTTAATTTCAACGTTCCAGCGGTAAAGCAATGCGACTGCCGGATGTTGATTTTATTTCAAAGTACCAACGGTGAAGCAATGCGACTGCGGGATCTTGGTTTTTATTTCAAAGTTCCAGCGGTAAAGCAATGCGACTGCCGGATCTTGATTTTTATTTCAAAGTTCCAGCGGTAAAGCAATGCGACTGCCGGATCTTGGTTTCTATTTCAAAGTTCCAGCGGTAAAGCAATGCGACTGCCGGATCTTGGTTTCTATTTCAAAGTTCCAGCGGTAAAGCAATGCGACTGCCGGATCTTGATTTAATTTCAACGTTCCAGCGGTAAAGCAATGCGACTGCCGGATCTTGATTTAATTTCAACGTTCCAGCGGTAAAGCAATGCGACTGCCGGATCTTGGTTTTTATTTCCAAGTTCCAACGGTAAAGCAATGCGACTGCCGGATCTTGATTTTATTTCAAAGTACCAACGGTGAAGCAATGCGACTGCGGGATCTTGGTTTTTATTTCAAAGTTCCAGCGGTAAAGCAATGCGACTGCCGGATCTTGATTTAATTTCAACGTTCCAGCGGTAAAGCAATGCGACTGCCGGATCTTGATTTTTATTTCAAAGTTCCAGCGGTAAAGCAATGCGACTGCCCGATCTTGGTTTCTATTTCAAAGTTCCAGCGGTAAAGCAATGCGACTGCCGGATCTTGGTTTCTATTTCAAAGTTCCAACGGTAAAGCAATGCGACTGCCGGATCTTGATTTTTATTTCAAAGTTCCAGCGGTAAAGCAATGCGACTGCGGGATCTTGGTTTTTATTTCAAAGTTCCAACGGTAAAGCAATGCGACTGCCGGATCTTGATTTAATTTCAAAGTTCCAGCGGTAGAGCAATGCGACTGCCGGATCTTGATTTAATTTCAACGTTCCAGCGGTAGAGCAATGCGACTGCCGGATCTTGATTTTTATTTCAAAGTTCCAGCGGTAAAGCAATGCGACTGCCGGATCTTGATTTAATTTCAAAGTTCCAGCGGTAAAGCAATGCGACTGCCGGATCTTTATTTAATGTCAAAGTTCCAGCGATAAAGCAATGCGACTGCGGGATCTTGGTTTTTATTTCAAAGTTCCAACGGTAAAGCAATGCGACTGCCGGATCTTGATTTTATTTCAAAGTACCAACGGTGAAGCAATGCGACTGCCGGATCTTGATTTTTATTTCAAAGTTCCAGCGCTAAAGCAATCCGACTGCCGGATCTTGGTTTCTATTTCAAAGTTCCAGCGGTAAAGCAATGCGACTGCCGGATCTTGATTTTTATTTCAAAGTTCCAGCGGTAAAGCAATGCGACTGCCGGATCTTGATTTTATTTCAAAGTACCAACGGTGAAGCAATGCGACTGCCGGATCTTGATTTTATTTTAAAGTACCAACGATGAAGCAATGCGACTGCCGGATCTTGATTTTTATTTCAATGTTCCAGCGCTAAAGCAATGCGACTGCCGGATCTTGGTTTCTATTTCAAAGTTCCAGCGGTAAAGCAATGCGACTGCCGGATCTTGATTTAATTTCAACGTTCCAGCGGTTGCGCAATGCGACTGCCGGATCTTGATTTTATTTCAAAGTACCAACGGTAAAGCAATGCGACTGCCGGATCTTGATTTAATTTCAACGTTCCAGCGGTTGAGCAATGCGACTGCCGGTTCTTGATTTAATTTCAAAGTTCCAGCGGTAGAGCAATGCGACTGCCGGATCTTGATTTTATTTCAAAGTACCAACGGTGAAGCAATGCGACTGCCGGATCTTGATTTTATTTTAAAGTACCAACGATGAAGCAATGCGACTGCCGGATCTTGATTTTTATTTCAATGTTCCAGCGCTAAAGCAATGCGACTGCCGGATCTTGGTTTCTATTTCAAAGTTCCAGCGGTAAAGCAATGCGACTGCCGGATCTTGATTTAATTTCAACGTTCCAGCGGTTGCGCAATGCGACTGCCGGATCTTGATTTTATTTCAAAGTACCAACGGTAAAGCAATGCGACTGCCGGATCTTGATTTAATTTCAACGTTCCAGCGGTTGAGCAATGCGACTGCCGGTTCTTGATTTAATTTCAAAGTTCCAGCGGTAGAGCAATGCGACTGCCGGATCTTGATTTAATTTCAAAGTACCAACGATGAAGCAATGCGACTGCCGGATCTTGATTTTTATTTCAAAGTTCCAGCGCTAAAGCAATGCGACTGCCGGATCTTGGTTTCTATTTCAAAGTTCCAGCGGTAAAGCAATGCGACTGCCGGATCTTGATTTTATTTCAAAGTACCAACGGTGAAGCAATGCGACTGCCGGATCTTGATTTTATTTCAAAGTTCCAGCGGTAAAGCAATGCGACTGCCGGATCTTGATTTAATTTCAACGTTCCAGCGGTAGAGCAATGCGACTGCCGGATCTTGATTTAATTTCAAAGTTCCAACGATAAAGCAATGCGACTGGGGGATCTTGGTTTCTATTTCAAAGTTCCAGCGGTAAAGCAATGCGACTGCCGGATCTTGATTTTTATTTCAAAGTTCCAGCGGTAAAGCAATGCGACTGCCGGATCTTGATTTTATTTCAAAGTACCAACGGTGAAGCAATGCGACTGCCGGATCTTGATTTTATTTCAAAGTACCAACGATGAAGCAATGCGACTGCCGGATCTTGATTTAATTTCAACGTTCCAGCGGTAGAGCAATGCGACTGCCGGATCTTGATTTAATTTCAACGTTCCAGCGGTAGAGCAATGCGACTGCCGGATCTTGATTTTTATTTCAAAGTTCCAGCGGTAAAGCAATGCGACTGCCGGATCTTGATTTAATTTCAAAGTTCCAGCGGTAAGGCAATGCGACTGCCGGATCTTGATTTAATTTCAACGTTCCAGCGGTAGAGCAATGCGACTGCCGGATCTTGATTTAATTTCAACGTTCCAGCGGTAAAACAATGCGACTGCCGGATCTTGATTTAATTTCAACGTTCCAGCGGTAAAGCAATGCGACTGCCGGATGTTGATTTAATTTCAACGTTCCAGCGGTAGAGCAATGCGACTGCCGGATCTTGATTTTTATTTCAAAGTTCCAGCGGTAAAGCAATGCGACTGCGGGATCTTGGTTTTTATTTCAAAGTTCCAACGGTAAAGCAATGCGACTGCCGGATCTTGATTTAATTTCAAAGTTCCAGCGGTAAAGCAATGCGACTGCCGGATCTTGATTTAATTTCAACGTTCCAGCGGTAGAGCAATGCGACTGCCGGATCTTGATTTAATTTCAAAGTTCCAACGATAAAGCAATGCGACTGGGGGATCTTGGTTTCTATTTCAAAGTTCCAGCGGTAAAGCAATGCGACTGCCGGATCTTGATTTTTATTTCAAAGTTCCAGCGGTAAAGCAATGCGACTGCCGGATCTTGATTTTATTTCAAAGTACCAACGGTGAAGCAATGCGACTGCCGGATCTTGATTTTATTTCAAAGTACCAACGATGAAGCAATGCGACTGCCGGATCTTGATTTAATTTCAACGTTCCAGCGGTAGAGCAATGCGACTGCCGGATCTTGATTTAATTTCAACGTTCCAGCGGTAGAGCAATGCGACTGCCGGATCTTGATTTTTATTTCAAAGTTCCAGCGGTAAAGCAATGCGACTGCCGGATCTTGATTTAATTTCAAAGTTCCAGCGGTAAGGCAATGCGACTGCCGGATCTTGATTTAATTTCAACGTTCCAGCGGTAGAGCAATGCGACTGCCGGATCTTGATTTAATTTCAACGTTCCAGCGGTAAAACAATGCGACTGCCGGATCTTGATTTAATTTCAACGTTCCAGCGGTAAAGCAATGCGACTGCCGGATGTTGATTTAATTTCAACGTTCCAGCGGTAGAGCAATGCGACTGCCGGATCTTGATTTTTATTTCAAAGTTCCAGCGGTAAAGCAATGCGACTGCGGGATCTTGGTTTTTATTTCAAAGTTCCAACGGTAAAGCAATGCGACTGCCGGATCTTGATTTTATTTCAAAGTTCCAGCGGTAAAGCAATGCGACTGCCGGATCTTGATTTAATTTCAACGTTCCAGCGGTAAAACAATGCGACTGCCGGATCTTGATTTAATTTCAACGTTCCAGCGGTAAAGCAATGCGACTGCCGGATGTTGATTTAATTTCAAAGTTCCAGCGGTAAAGCAATGCGACTGCCGGATGTTGATTTAATTTCAAAGTTCCAGCGGTAAAGCAATGCGACTGCCGGATCTTGATTTAATTTCAACGTTCCAGCGGTAGAGCAATGCGACTGCCGGATCTTGATTTAATTTCAAAGATCCAACGATAAAGCAATGCGACTGCGGGATCTTGGTTTCTATTTCAAAGTTCAAGCGGTAAAGCAATGCGACTGCCGGATCTTGATTTTTATTTCAAAGTTCCAGCGGTAAAGCAATGCGACTGCCGGATCTTGATTTTATTTCAAAGTACAAACGGTGAAGCAATGCGACTGCCGGATCTTGATTTTATTTCAAAGTACCAACGATGAAGCAATGCGACTGCCGGATCTTGATTTAATTTCAACGTTCCAGCGGTAGAGCAATGCGACTGCCGGATCTTGATTTAATTTCAACGTTCCAGCGGTAGAGCAATGCGACTGCCGGATCTTGATTTTTATTTCAAAGTTCCAGCGGTAAAGCAATGCGACTGCCGGATCTTGATTTAATTTCAAAGTTCCAGCGGTAAGGCAATGCGACTGCCGGATCTTTATTTAATGTCAAAGTTCCAGCGATAAAGCAATGCGACTGCCGGATCTTGATTTTTATTTCAAAGTTCCAGCGGTAAAAGAATGCGACTGCCGGATCTTGATTTAATTTCAACGTTCCAGCGGTAGAGCAATGCGACTGCCGGATCTTGATTTAATTTCAAAGTTCCAACGATAAAGCAATGCGACTGCGGGATCTTGGTTTCTATTTCAAAGTTCAAGCGGTAAAGCAATGCGACTGCCGGATCTTGATTTTTATTTCAAAGTTCCAGCGGTAAAGCAATGCGACTGCCGGATCTTGATTTTATTTCAAAGTACCAACGGTGAAGCAATGCGACTGCCGATCTTGATTTAATTTCAACGTTCCAGCGGTAGAGCAATGCGACTGCCGGATCTTGATTTAATTTCAACGTTCCAGCGGTAGAGCAATGCGACTGCCGGATCTTGATTTTTATTTCAAAGTTCCAGCGGTAAAAGAATGCGACTGCCGGATCTTGATTTAATTTCAAAGTTCCAGCGGTAAGGCAATGCGACTGCCGGATCTTTATTTAATGTCAAAGTTCCAGCGATAAAGCAATGCGACTGCGGGATCTTGGTTTTTATTTCAAAGTTCCAACGGTAAAGCAATGCGACTGCCGGATCTTGATTTTATTTCAAAGTACCAACGGTGAAGCAATGCGACTGCCGGATCTTGATTTTTATTTCAAAGTTCCAGCGCTAAAGCAATCCGACTGCCGGATCTTGGTTTCTATTTCAAAGTTCCAGCGGTAAAGCAATGCGACTGCCGGATCTTGATTTTTATTTCAAAGTTCCAGCGGTAAAGCAATGCGACTGCCGGATCTTGATTTTTATTTCAAAGTTCCAGCGGTAAAGCAATGCGACTGCCGGATCTTGATTTTATTTCAAAGTACCAACGGTGAAGCAATGCGACTGCCGGATCTTGATTTTATTTTAAAGTACCAACGATGAAGCAATGCGACTGCCGGATCTTGATTTTTATTTCAAAGTTCCAGCGCTAAAGCAATGCGACTGCCGGATCTTGATTTTATTTCAAAGTACCAACGGTGAAGCAATGCGACTGCCGGATCTTTATTTAATGTCAACGTTCCAGCGGTAAAGCAATGCGACTGCCGGATCTTGATTTTATTTCAAAGTACCAACGGTGAAGCAATGCGACTGCCGGATCTTGATTTTTATTTCAAAGTTCCAGAGCTAAAGCAATCCGACTGCCGGATCTTGGTTTCTATTTCAAAGTTCCAGCGGTAAAGCAATGCGACTGCCGGATCTTGATTTAATTTCAACGTTCCAGCGGTTGAGCAATGCGACTGCCGGATCTTGATTTTATTTCAAAGTACCAACGGTAAAGCAATGCGACTGCCGGATCTTGATTTAATTTCAACGTTCCAGCGGTTGAGCAATGCGACTGCCGGTTCTTGATTTAATTTCAAAGTTCCAGCGGTAGAGCAATGCGACTGCCGGATCTTGATTTAATTTCAACGTTCCAGCGGTTGAGCAATGCGACTGCCGGATCTTGATTTTATTTCAAAGTACCAACGGTAAAGCAATGCGACTGCCGGATCTTGATTTAATTTCAACGTTCCAGCGGTTGAGCAATGCGACTGCCGGTTCTTGATTTAATTTCAAAGTTCCAGCGGTAGAGCAATGCGACTGCCGGATCTTGATTTAATTTCAAAGTACAAACGATGAAGCAATGCGACTGCCGGATCTTGATTTTTATTTCAAAGTTCCAGCGCTAAAGCAATGCGACTGCCGGATCTTGGTTTCTATTTCAAAGTACCAACGGTGAAGCAATGCGACTGCCGGATCTTGATTTAATTTCAAAGTTCCAGCGGTAAAGCAATGCGACTGCCGGATCTTGATTTAATTTCAACGTTCCAGCGGTAGAGCAATGCGACTGCCGGATCTTGATTTAATTTCAAAGTTCCAACGATAAAGCAATGCGACTGCGGGATCTTGGTTTCTATTTCAAAGTTCCAGCGGTAAAGCAATGCGACTGCCGGATCTTGATTTTTATTTCAAAGTTCCAGCGGTAAAGCAATGCGACTGCCGGATCTTGATTTTATTTCAAAGTTCCAGCGGTAAAGCAATGCGACTGCCGGATCTTGATTTTATTTCAAAGTACCAACGGTAAAGCAATGCGACTGCCGGATCTGTATTTAATTTCAACGTTCCAGCGGTTGAGCAATGCGACTGCCGGTTCTTGATTTAATTTCAAAGTTCCAGCGGTAGAGCAATGCGACTGCCGGATCTTGATTTAATTTCAAAGTACCAACGATGAAGCAATGCGACTGCCGGATCTTGATTTAATTTCAACGTTCCAGCGGTTGCGCAATGCGACTGCCGGATCTTGATTTTATTTCAAAGTACCAACGGTAGAGCAATGCGACTGCCGGATCTTGATTTAATTTCAACGTTCCAGCGGTTGAGCAATGCGACTGCCGGTTCTTGATTTAATTTCAAAGTTCCAGCGGTAGAGCAATGCGACTGCCGGATCTTGATTTAATTTCAAAGTACCAACGATGAAGCAATGCGACTGCCGGATCTTGATTTTTATTTCAAAGTTCCAGCGCTAAAGCAATGCGACTGCCGGATCTTGGTTTCTATTTCAAAGTTCCAGCGGTAAAGCAATGCGACTACCGGATCTTGATTTTATTTCAAAGTACCAACGGTGAAGCAATGCGACTGCCGGATCTTGATTTAATTTCAAAGTTCCAGCGGTAAAGCAATGCGACTGCCGGATCTTGATTTAATTTCAACGTTCCAGCGGTTGAGCAATGCGACTGCCGGATCTTGATTTTATTTCAAAGTACCAACGGTAAAGCAATGCGACTGCCGGATCTTGATTTAATTTCAACGTTCCAGCGGTTGAGCAATGCGACTGCCGGTTCTTGATTTAATTTCAAAGTTCCAGCGGTAGAGCAATGCGACTGCCGGATCTTGATTTAATTTCAAAGTACCAACGATGAAGCAATGCGACTGCCGGATCTTGATTTTTATTTCAAAGTTCCAGCGCTAAAGCAATGCGACTGCCGGATCTTGGTTTCTATTTCAAAGTTCCAGCGGTAAAGCAATGCGACTGCCGGATCTTGATTTAATTTCAACGTTCCAGCGGTAAAGCAATGCGACTGCCGGATCTTGGTTTTTATTTCCAAGTTCCAACGGTAAAGCAATGCGACTGCCGGATCTTGATTTTATTTCAAAGTACCAACGGTGAAGCAATGCGACTGCGGGATCTTGGTTTTTATTTCAAAGTTCCAGCGGTAAAGCAATGCGACTGCCGGATCTTGATTTAATTTCAACGTTCCAGCGGTAAAGCAATGCGACTGCCGGATCTTGATTTTTATTTCAAAGTTCCAGCGGTAAAGCAATGCGACTGCCCGATCTTGGTTTCTATTTCAAAGTTCCAGCGGTAAAGCAATGCGACTGCCGGATCTTGGTTTCTATTTCAAAGTTCCAACGGTAAAGCAATGCGACTGCCGGATCTTGATTTTTATTTCAAAGTTCCAGCGGTAAAGCAATGCGACTGCGGGATCTTGGTTTTTATTTCAAAGTTCCAACGGTAAAGCAATGCGACTGCCGGATCTTGATTTAATTTCAAAGTTCCAGCGGTAGAGCAATGCGACTGCCGGATCTTGATTTAATTTCAACGTTCCAGCGGTAGAGCAATGCGACTGCCGGATCTTGATTTTTATTTCAAAGTTCCAGCGGTAAAGCAATGCGACTGCCGGATCTTGATTTAATTTCAAAGTTCCAGCGGTAAGGCAATGCGACTGCCGGATCTTTATTTAATGTCAAAGTTCCAGCGATAAAGCAATGCGACTGCGGGATCTTGGTTTTTATTTCAAAGTTCCAACGGTAAAGCAATGCGACTGCCGGATCTTGATTTTATTTCAAAGTACCAACGGTGAAGCAATGCGACTGCCGGATCTTGATTTTTATTTCAAAGTTCCAGCGCTAAAGCAATCCGACTGCCGGATCTTGGTTTCTATTTCAAAGTTCCAGCGGTAAAGCAATGCGACTGCCGGATCTTGATTTTTATTTCAAAGTTCCAGCGGTAAAGCAATGCGACTGCCGGATCTTGATTTTATTTCAAAGTACCAACGGTGAAGCAATGCGACTGCCGGATCTTGATTTTATTTTAAAGTACCAACGATGAAGCAATGCGACTGCCGGATCTTGATTTTTATTTCAATGTTCCAGCGCTAAAGCAATGCGACTGCCGGATCTTGGTTTCTATTTCAAAGTTCCAGCGGTAAAGCAATGCGACTGCCGGATCTTGATTTAATTTCAACGTTCCAGCGGTTGCGCAATGCGACTGCCGGATCTTGATTTTATTTCAAAGTACCAACGGTAAAGCAATGCGACTGCCGGATCTTGATTTAATTTCAACGTTCCAGCGGTTGAGCAATGCGACTGCCGGTTCTTGATTTAATTTCAAAGTTCCAGCGGTAGAGCAATGCGACTGCCGGATCTTGATTTTATTTCAAAGTACCAACGGTGAAGCAATGCGACTGCCGGATCTTGATTTTATTTTAAAGTACCAACGATGAAGCAATGCGACTGCCGGATCTTGATTTTTATTTCAATGTTCCAGCGCTAAAGCAATGCGACTGCCGGATCTTGGTTTCTATTTCAAAGTTCCAGCGGTAAAGCAATGCGACTGCCGGATCTTGATTTAATTTCAACGTTCCAGCGGTTGCGCAATGCGACTGCCGGATCTTGATTTTATTTCAAAGTACCAACGGTAAAGCAATGCGACTGCCGGATCTTGATTTAATTTCAACGTTCCAGCGGTTGAGCAATGCGACTGCCGGATCTTGATTTAATTTCAAAGTTCCAGCGGTAGAGCAATGCGACTGCCGGATCTTGATTTAATTTCAAAGTACCAACGATGAAGCAATGCGACTGCCGGATCTTGATTTTTATTTCAAAGTTCCAGCGCTAAAGCAATGCGACTGCCGGATCTTGGTTTCTATTTCAAAGTTCCAGCGGTAAAGCAATGCGACTACCGGATCTTGATTTTATTTCAAAGTACCAACGGTGAAGCAATGCGACTGCCGGATCTTGATTTAATTTCAAAGTTCCAGCGGTAAAGCAATGCGACTGCCGGATCTTGATTTAATTTCAACGTTCCAGCGGTAGAGCAATGCGACTGCCGGATCTTGATTTAATTTCAAAGTTCCAACGATAAAGCAATGCGACTGGGGGATCTTGGTTTCTATTTCAAAGTTCCAGCGGTAAAGCAATGCGACTGCCGGATCTTGATTTTTATTTCAAAGTTCCAGCGGTAAAGCAATGCGACTGCCGGATCTTGATTTTATTTCAAAGTACCAACGGTGAAGCAATGCGACTGCCGGATCTTGATTTAATTTCAAAGTTCCAGCGGTAAGGCAATGCGACTGCCGGATCTTGATTTAATTTCAACGTTCCAGCGGTAGAGCAATGCGACTGCCGGATCTTGATTTAATTTCAACGTTCCAGCGGTAAAGCAATGCGACTGCCGGATGTTGATTTAATTTCAAAGTTCCAGCGGTAAAGCAATGCGACTGCCGGATGTTGATTTAATTTCAAAGTTCCAGCGGTAAAGCAATGCGACTGCCGGATCTTGATTTAATTTCAAAGTTCCAGCGGTAAGGCAATGCGACTGCCGGATCTTTATTTAATGTCAAAGTTCCAGCGATAAAGCAATGCGACTGCCGGATCTTGATTTTTATTTCAAAGTTCCAGCGGTAAAAGAATGCGACTGCCGGATCTTGATTTAATTTCAACGTTCCAGCGGTAGAGCAATGCGACTGCCGGATCTTGATTTAATTTCAACGTTCCAGCGGTAGAGCAATGCGACTGCCGGATCTTGATTTAATTTCAACGTTCCAGCGGTAAAACAATGCGACTGCCGGATCTTGATTGAATTTCAACGTTCCAGCGGTAAAGCAATGCGACTGCCGGATGTTGATTTAATTTCAACGTTCCAGCGGTAGAGCAATGCGACTGCCGGATCTTGATTTTTATTTCAAAGTTCCAGCGGTAAAGCAATGCGACTGCGGGATCTTGGTTTTTATTTCAAAGTTCCAACGGTAAAGCAATGCGACTGCCGGATCTTGATTTTATTTCAAAGTTCCAGCGGTAAAGCAATGCGACTGCCGGATCTTGATTTAATTTCAACGTTCCAGCGGTAAAACAATGCGACTGCCGGATCTTGATTTAATTTCAACGTTCCAGCGGTAAAGCAATGCGACTGCCGGATGTTGATTTAATTTCAAAGTTCCAGCGGTAAAGCAATGCGACTGCCGGATCTTGATTTTTATTTCAAAGTTCCAGCGCTAAAGCAATGCGACTGCCGGATCTTGATTTTATTTCAAAGTTCCAACGGTAAAGCAATGCGACTGCCGGATCTTGATTTTATTTCAAAGTACCACCGGTGAAGCAATGCGACTGCCGGATCTTGATTTTTATTTCAAAGTTCCAGCGCTAAAGCAATCCGACTGCCGGATCTTGGTTTCTATTTCAAAGTTCCAGCGGTAAAGCAATGCGACTGCCGGATCTTGATTTTTATTTCAAAGTTCCAGCGGTAAAGCAATGCGACTGCCGGATCTTGATTTTATTTCAAAGTACCAACGGTGAAGCAATGCGACTGCCGGATCTTGATTTTATTTTAAAGTACCAACGATGAAGCAATGCGACTGCCGGATCTTGATTTTTATTTCAAAGTTCCAGCGCTAAAGCAATGCGACTGCCGGATCTTGATTTTATTTCAAAGTACCAACGGTGAAGCAATGCGACTGCCGGATCTTTATTTAATGTCAACGTTCCAGCGGTAAAGCAATGCGACTGCCGGATCTTGATTTTATTTCAAAGTACCAACGGTGAAGCAATGCGACTGCCGGATCTTGATTTTTATTTCAAAGTTCCAGCGCTAAAGCAATCCGACTGCCGGATCTTGGTTTCTATTTCAAAGTTCCAGCGGTAAAGCAATGCGACTGCCGGATCTTGATTTAATTTCAACGTTCCAGCGGTTGAGCAATGCGACTGCCGGATCTTGATTTTATTTCAAAGTACCAACGGTAAAGCAATGCGACTGCCGGATCTTGATTTAATTTCAACGTTCCAGCGGTTGAGCAATGCGACTGCCGGTTCTTGATTTAATTTCAAAGTTCCAGCGGTAGAGCAATGCGACTGCCGGATCTTGATTTAATTTCAAAGTACCAACGATGAAGCAATGCGACTGCCGGATCTTGATTTTTATTTCAAAGTTCCAGCGATAAAGCAATGCGACTGCCGGATCTTGGTTTCTATTTCAAAGTTCCAGCGGTAAAGCAATGCGACTGCCGGATCTTGATTTTATTTCAAAGTACCAACGGTGAAGCAATGCGACTGCCGGATCTTGATTTAATTTCAAAGTTCCAGCGGTAAAGCAATGCGACTGCCGGATCTTGATTTAATTTCAACGTTCCAGCGGTAGAGCAATGCGACTGCCGGATCTTGATTTAATTTCAAAGTTCCAACGATAAAGCAATGCGACTGCGGGATCTTGGTTTCTATTTCAAAGTTCCAGCGGTAAAGCAATGCGACTGCCGGATCTTGATTTTTATTTCAAAGTTCCAGCGGTAAAGCAATGCGACTGCCGGATCTTGATTTTATTTCAAAGTTCCAGCGGTAAAGCAATGCGACTGCCGGATCTTGATTTTATTTCAAAGTACCAACGGTAAAGCAATGCGACTGCCGGATCTTGATTTAATTTCAACGTTCCAGCGGTTGAGCAATGCGACTGCCGGTTCTTGATTTAATTTCAAAGTTCCAGCGGTAGAGCAATGCGACTGCCGGATCTTGATTTAATTTCAAAGTACCAACGATGAAGCAATGCGACTGCCGGATCTTGATTTTTATTTCAAAGTTCCAGCGCTAAAGCAATGCGACTGCCGGATCTTGGTTTCTATTTCAAAGTTCCAGCGGTAAAGCAATGCGACTGCCGGATCTTGATTTTATTTCAACGTTCCAGCGGTTGAGCAATGCGACTGCCGGATCTTGATTTTATTTCAAAGTACCAACGGTAAAGCAATGCGACTGCCGGATCTTGATTTTATTTCAAAGTTCCAGCGGTAAAGCAATGCGACTGCCGGATCTTGATTTTATTTCAAAGTACCAACGGTAAAGCAATGCGACTGCCGGATCTTGATTTAATTTCAACGTTCCAGCGGTAGAGCAATGCGACTGCCGGTTCTTGATTTAATTTCAAAGTTCCAGCGGTAGAGCAATGCGACTGCCGGATCTTGATTTAATTTCAAAGTACCAACGATGAAGCAATGCGACTGCCGGATCTTGATTTAATTTCAACGTTCCAGCGGTAAAGCAATGCGACTGCCGGATGTTGATTTTATTTCAAAGTACCAACGGTGAAGCAATGCGACAGCGGGATCTTGGTTTTTATTTCAAAGTTCCAGCGGTAAAGCAATGCGACTGCCGGATCTTGATTTTTATTTCAAAGTTCCAGCGGTAAAGCAATGCGACTGCCGGATCTTGATTTTTATTTCAAAGTTCCAGCGGTAAAGCAATGCGACTGCCGGATCTTGATTTTTATTTCAAAGTTCCAGCGGTAAAGCAATGCGACTGCCGGATCTTGATTTTATTTCAAAGTACCAACGGTGAAGCAATGCGACTGCCGGATCTTGATTTTTATTTCAAAGTTCCAGCGCTAAAGCAATCCGACTGCCGGATCTTGGTTTCTATTTCAAAGTTCCAGCGGTAAAGCAATGCGACTGCCGGATCTTGGTTTTTATTTCCAAGTTCCAACGGTAAAGCAATGCGACTGCCGGATCTTGATTTTATTTCAAAGTACCAACGGTGAAGCAATGCGACTGCGGGACCTTGGTTTTTATTTCAAAGTTCCAGCGGTAAAGCAATGCGACTGCCGGATCTTGATTTAATTTCAACGTTCCAGCGGTAAAGCAATGCGACTGCCGGATCTTGATTTTTATTTCAAAGTTCCAGCGGTAAAGCAATGCGACTGCCCGATCTTGGTTTCTATTTCAAAGTTCCAGCGGTAAAGCAATGCGACTGCCGGATCTTGGTTTCTATTTCAAAGTTCCAACGGTAAAGCAATGCGACTGCCGGATCTTGATTTTTATTTCAAAGTTCCAGCGGTAAAGCAATGCGACTGCGGGATCTTGGTTTTTATTTCAAAGTTCCAACGGTAAAGCAATGCGACTGCCGGATCTTGATTTAATTTCAAAGTTCCAGCGGTAGAGCAATGCGACTGCCGGATCTTGATTTAATTTCAAAGTTCCAACGATAAAGCAATGCGACTGGGGGATCTTGGTTTCTATTTCAAAGTTCCAGCGGTAAAGCAATGCGACTGCCGGATCTTGATTTTTATTTCAAAGTTCCAGCGGTAAAGCAATGCGACTGCCGGATCTTGATTTTATTTCAAAGTACCAACGGTGAAGCAATGCGACTGCCGGATCTTGATTTTATTTCAAAGTACCAACGATGAAGCAATGCGACTGCCGGTTCTTGATTTAATTTCAACGTTCCAGCGGTAAAGCAATGCGACTGCCGGATCTTGATTTAATTTCAACGTTCCAGCGGTAAAGCAATGCGACTGCCGGATGTTGATTTTATTTCAAAGTACCAACGGTGAAGCAATGCGACTGCGGGATCTTGGTTTTTATTTCAAAGTTCCAGCGGTAAAGCAATGCGACTGCCGGATCTTGATTTTTATTTCAAAGTTCCAGCGGTAAAGCAATGCGACTGCCGGATCTTGGTTTCTATTTCAAAGTTCCAGCGGTAAAGCAATGCGACTGCCGGATCTTGGTTTCTATTTCAAAGTTCCAGCGGTAAAGCAATGCGACTGCCGGATCTTGATTTAATTTCAACGTTCCAGCGGTAAAGCAATGCGACTGCCGGATCTTGATTTAATTTCAACGTTCCAGCGGTAAAGCAATGCGACTGCCGGATCTTGGTTTTTATTTCCAAGTTCCAACGGTAAAGCAATGCGACTGCCGGATCTTGATTTTATTTCAAAGTACCAACGGTGAAGCAATGCGACTGCGGGATCTTGGTTTTTATTTCAAAGTTCCAGCGGTAAAGCAATGCGACTGCCGGATCTTGATTTAATTTCAACGTTCCAGCGGTAAAGCAATGCGACTGCCGGATCTTGATTTTTATTTCAAAGTTCCAGCGGTAAAGCAATGCGACTGCCGGATCTTGGTTTCTATTTCAAAGTTCCAGCGGTAAAGCAATGCGACTGCCGGATCTTGGTTTCTATTTCAAAGTTCCAACGGTAAAGCAATGCGACTGCCGGATCTTGATTTTTATTTCAAAGTTCCAGCGGTAAAGCAATGCGACTGCGGGATCTTGGTTTTTATTTCAAAGTTCCAACGGTAAAGCAATGCGACTGCCGGATCTTGATTTAATTTCAAAGTTCCAGCGGTAGAGCAATGCGACTGCCGGATCTTGATTTAATTTCAACGTTCCAGCGGTAGAGCAATGCGACTGCCGGATCTTGATTTTTATTTCAAAGTTCCAGCGGTAAAGCAATGCGACTGCCGGATCTTGATTTAATTTCAAAGTTCCAGCGGTAAAGCAATGCGACTGCCGGATCTTTATTTAATGTCAAAGTTCCAGCGATAAAGCAATGCGACTGCGGGATCTTGGTTTTTATTTCAAAGTTCCAACGGTAAAGCAATGCGACTGCCGGATCTTGATTTTATTTCAAAGTACCAACGGTGAAGCAATGCGACTGCCGGATCTTGATTTTTATTTCAAAGTACCAGCGCTAAAGCAATCCGACTGCCGGATCTTGGTTTCTATTTCAAAGTTCCAGCGGTAAAGCAATGCGACTGCCGGATCTTGATTTTTATTTCAAAGTTCCAGCGGTAAAGCAATGCGACTGCCGGATCTTGATTTTATTTCAAAGTACCAACGGTGAAGCAATGCGACTGCCGGATCTTGATTTTATTTAAAGTACCAACGATGAAGCAATGCGACTGCCGGATCTTGATTTTTATTTCAATGTTCCAGCGCTAAAGCAATGCGACTGCCGGATCTTGGTTTCTATTTCAAAGTTCCAGCGGTAAAGCAATGCGACTGCCGGATCTTGATTTAATTTCAACGTTCCAGCGGTTGCGCAATGCGACTGCCGGATCTTGATTTTATTTCAAAGTACCAACGGTAAAGCAATGCGACTGCCGGATCTTGATTTAATTTCAACGTTCCAGCGGTTGAGCAATGCGACTGCCGGTTCTTGATTTAATTTCAAAGTTCCAGCGGTAGAGCAATGCGACTGCCGGATCTTGATTTTATTTCAAAGTACCAACGGTGAAGCAATGCGACTGCCGGATCTTGATTTTATTTTAAAGTACCAACGATGAAGCAATGCGACTGCCGGATCTTGATTTTTATTTCAATGTTCCAGCGCTAAAGCAATGCGACTGCCGGATCTTGGTTTCTATTTCAAAGTTCCAGCGGTAAAGCAATGCGACTGCCGGATCTTGATTTAATTTCAACGTTCCAGCGGTTGCGCAATGCGACTGCCGGATCTTGATTTTATTTCAAAGTACCAACGGTAAAGCAATGCGACTGCCGGATCTTGATTTAATTTCAACGTTCCAGCGGTTGAGCAATGCGACTGCCGGTTCTTGATTTAATTTCAAAGTTCCAGCGGTAGAGCAATGCGACTGCCGGATCTTGATTTAATTTCAAAGTACCAACGATGAAGCAATGCGACTGCCGGATCTTGATTTTTATTTCAAAGTTCCAGCGCTAAAGCAATGCGACTGCCGGATCTTGGTTTCTATTTCAAAGTTCCAGCGGTAAAGCAATGCGACTGCCGGATCTTGATTTTATTTCAAAGTACCAACGGTGAAGCAATGCGACTGCCGGATCTTGATTTAATTTCAAAGTTCCAGCGGTAAAGCAATGCGACTGCCGGATCTTGATTTAATTTCAACGTTCCAGCGGTAGAGCAATGCGACTGCCGGATCTTGATTTAATTTCAAAGTTCCAACGATAAAGCAATGCGACTGGGGGATCTTGGTTTCTATTTCAAAGTTCCAGCGGTAAAGCAATGCGACTGCCGGATCTTGATTTTTATTTCAAAGTTCCAGCGGTAAAGCAATGCGACTGCCGGATCTTGATTTTATTTCAAAGTACCAACGGTGAAGCAATGCGACTGCCGGATCTTGATTTTATTTCAAAGTACCCACGATGAAGCAATGCGACTGCCGGATCTTGATTTAATTTCAACGTTCCAGCGGTAGAGCAATGCGACTGCCGGATCTTGATTTAATTTCAACGTTCCAGCGGTAGAGCAATGCGACTGCCGGATCTTGATTTTTATTTCAAAGTTCCAGCGGTAAAGCAATGCGACTGCCGGATCTTGATTTAATTTCAAAGTTCCAGCGGTAAGGCAATGCGACTGCCGGATCTTGATTTAATTTCAACGTTCCAGCGGTAGAGCAATGCGACTGCCGGATCTTGATTTAATTTCAACGTTCCAGCGGTAAAACAATGCGACTGCCGGATCTTGATTTAATTTCAACGTTCCAGCGGTAAAGCAATGCGACTGCCGGATGTTGATTTAATTTCGACGTTCCAGCGGTAGAGCAATGCGACTGCCGGATCTTGATTTTTATTTCAAAGTTCCAGCGGTAAAGCAATGCGACTGCGGGATCTTGGTTTTTATTTCAAAGTTCCAACGGTAAAGCAATGCGACTGCCGGATCTTGATTTAATTTCAAAGTTCCAGCGGTAAAGCAATGCGACTGCCGGATCTTGATTTAATTTCAACGTTCCAGCGGTAGAGCAATGCGACTGCCGGATCTTGATTTAATTTCAAAGTTCCAACGATAAAGCAATGCGACTGGGGGATCTTGGTTTCTATTTCAAAGTTCCAGCGGTAAAGCAATGCGACTGCCGGATCTTGATTTTTATTTCAAAGTTCCAGCGGTAGAGCAATGCGACTGCCGGATCTTGATTTAATTTCAAAGTACCAACGATGAAGCAATGCGACTGTCGGATCTTGATTTAATTTCAAAGTACCAACGATGAAGCAATGCGACTGCCGGATCTTGATTTTTATTTCAAAGTTCCAGCGCTAAAGCAATGCGACTGCCGGATCTTGGTTTCTATTTCAAAGTTCCAGCGGTAAAGCAATGCGACTGCCGGATCTTGATTTTATTTCAAAGTACCAACGGTGAAGCAATGCGACTGCCGGATCTTGATTTAATTTCAAAGTTCCAGCGGTAAAGCAATGCGACTGCCGGATCTTGATTTAATTTCAACGTTCCAGCGGTAGAGCAATGCGACTGCCGGATCTTGATTTAATTTCAAAGTTCCAACGATAAAGCAATGCGACTGCGGGATCTTGGTTTCTATTTCAAAGTTCCAGCGGTAAAGCAATGCGACTGCCGGATCTTGATTTTTATTTCAAAGTTCCAGCGGTAAAGCAATGCGACTGCCGGATCTTGATTTTATTTCAAAGTTCCAGCGGTAAAGCAATGCGACTGCCGGATCTTGATTTTATTTCAAAGTACCAACGGTAAAGCAATGCGACTGCCGGATCTTGATTTAATTTCAACGTTCCAGCGGTTGAGCAATGCGACTGCCGGTTCTTGATTTAATTTCAAAGTTCCAGCGGTAGAGCAATGCGACTGCCGGATCTTGATTTAATTTCAAAGTACCAACGATGAAGCAATGCGACTGCCGGATCTTGATTTTTATTTCAAAGTTCCAGCGCTAAAGCAATGCGACTGCCGGATCTTGGTTTCTATTTCAAAGTTCCAGCGGTAAAGCAATGCGACTGCCGGATCTTGATTTTATTTCAACGTTCCAGCGGTTGAGCAATGCGACTGCCGGATCTTGATTTTATTTCAAAGTACCAACGGTAAAGCAATGCGACTGCCGGATCTTGATTTTATTTCAAAGTTCCAGCGGTAAAGCAATGCGACTGCCGGATCTTGATTTTATTTCAAAGTACCAACGGTAAAGCAATGCGACTGCCGGATCTTGATTTAATTTCAACGTTCCAGCGGTTGAGCAATGCGACTGCCGGTTCTTGATTTAATTTCAAAGTTCCAGCGGTAGAGCAATGCGACTGCCGGATCTTGATTTAATTTCAAAGTACCAACGATGAAGCAATGCGACTGCCGGATCTTGATTTAATTTCAAAGTACCAACGATGAAGCAATGCGACTGCCGGATCTTGATTTAATTTCAACGTTCCAGCGGTAAAGCAATGCGACTGCCGGATGTTGATTTTATTTCAAAGTACCAACGGTGAAGCAATGCGACAGCGGGATCTTGGTTTTTATTTCAAAGTTCCAGCGGTAAAGCAATGCGACTGCCGGATCTTGATTTTTATTTCAAAGTTCCAGCGGTAAAGCAATGCGACTGCCGGATCTTGATTTTTATTTCAAAGTTCCAGCGGTAAAGCAATGCGACTGCCGGATCTTGATTTTTATTTCAAAGTTCCAGCGGTAAAGCAATGCGACTGCCGGATCTTGATTTTATTTCAAAGTACCAACGGTGAAGCAATGCGACTGCCGGATCTTGATTTTTATTTCAAAGTTCCAGCGCTAAAGCAATCCGACTGCCGGATCTTGGTTTCTATTTCAAAGTTCCAGCGGTAAAGCAATGCGACTGCCGGATCTTGGTTTTTATTTCCAAGTTCCAACGGTAAAGCAATGCGACTGCCGGATCTTGATTTTATTTCAAAGTACCAACGGTGAAGCAATGCGACTGCGGGATCTTGGTTTTTATTTCAAAGTTCCAGCGGTAAAGCAATGCGACTGCCGGATCTTGATTTAATTTCAACGTTCCAGCGGTAAAGCAATGCGACTGCCGGATCTTGATTTTTATTTCAAAGTTCCAGCGGTAAAGCAATGCGACTGCCCGATCTTGGTTTCTATTTCAAAGTTCCAGCGGTAAAGCAATGCGACTGCCGGATCTTGGTTTCTATTTCAAAGTTCCAACGGTAAAGCAATGCGACTGCCGGATCTTGATTTTTATTTCAAAGTTCCAGCGGTAAAGCAATGCGACTGCGGGATCTTGGTTTTTATTTCAAAGTTCCAACGGTAAAGCAATGCGACTGCCGGATCTTGATTTAATTTCAAAGTTCCAGCGGTAGAGCAATGCGACTGCCGGATCTTGATTTAATTTCAAAGTTCCAACGATAAAGCAATGCGACTGGGGGATCTTGGTTTCTATTTCAAAGTTCCAGCGGTAAAGCAATGCGACTGCCGGATCTTGATTTTTATTTCAAAGTTCCAGCGGTAAAGCAATGCGACTGCCGGATCTTGATTTTATTTCAAAGTACCAACGGTGAAGCAATGCGACTGCCGGATCTTGATTTTATTTCAAAGTACCAACGATGAAGCAATGCGACTGCCGGTTCTTGATTTAATTTCAACGTTCCAGCGGTAAAGCAATGCGACTGCCGGATCTTGATTTAATTTCAACGTTCCAGCGGTAAAGCAATGCGACTGCCGGATGTTGATTTTATTTCAAAGTACCAACGGTGAAGCAATGCGACTGCGGGATCTTGGTTTTTATTTCAAAGTTCCAGCGGTAAAGCAATGCGACTGCCGGATCTTGATTTTTATTTCAAAGTTCCAGCGGTAAAGCAATGCGACTGCCGGATCTTGGTTTCTATTTCAAAGTTCCAGCGGTAAAGCAATGCGACTGCCGGATCTTGGTTTCTATTTCAAAGTTCCAGCGGTAAAGCAATGCGACTGCCGGATCTTGATTTAATTTCAACGTTCCAGCGGTAAAGCAATGCGACTGCCGGATCTTGATTTAATTTCAACGTTCCAGCGGTAAAGCAATGCGACTGCCGGATCTTGGTTTTTATTTCCAAGTTCCAACGGTAAAGCAATGCGACTGCCGGATCTTGATTTTATTTCAAAGTACCAACGGTGAAGCAATGCGACTGCGGGATCTTGGTTTTTATTTCAAAGTTCCAGCGGTAAAGCAATGCGACTGCCGGATCTTGATTTAATTTCAACGTTCCAGCGGTAAAGCAATGCGACTGCCGGATCTTGATTTTTATTTCAAAGTTCCAGCGGTAAAGCAATGCGACTGCCCGATCTTGGTTTCTATTTCAAAGTTCCAGCGGTAAAGCAATGCGACTGCCGGATCTTGGTTTCTATTTCAAAGTTCCAACGGTAAAGCAATGCGACTGCCGGATCTTGATTTTTATTTCAAAGTTCCAGCGGTAAAGCAATGCGACTGCGGGATCTTGGTTTTTATTTCAAAGTTCCAACGGTAAAGCAATGCGACTGCCGGATCTTGATTTAATTTCAAAGTTCCAGCGGTAGAGCAATGCGACTGCCGGATCTTGATTTAATTTCAACGTTCCAGCGGTAGAGCAATGCGACTGCCGGATCTTGATTTTTATTTCAAAGTTCCAGCGGTAAAGCAATGCGACTGCCGGATCTTGATTTAATTTCAAAGTTCCAGCGGTAAAGCAATGCGACTGCCGGATCTTTATTTAATGTCAAAGTTCCAGCGATAAAGCAATGCGACTGCGGGATCTTGGTTTTTATTTCAAAGTTCCAACGGTAAAGCAATGCGACTGCCGGATCTTGATTTTATTTCAAAGTACCAACGGTGAAGCAATGCGACTGCCGGATCTTGATTTTTATTTCAAAGTACCAGCGCTAAAGCAATCCGACTGCCGGATCTTGGTTTCTATTTCAAAGTTCCAGCGGTAAAGCAATGCGACTGCCGGATCTTGATTTTTATTTCAAAGTTCCAGCGGTAAAGCAATGCGACTGCCGGATCTTGATTTTATTTCAAAGTACCAACGGTGAAGCAATGCGACTGCCGGATCTTGATTTTATTTTAAAGTACCAACGATGAAGCAATGCGACTGCCGGATCTTGATTTTTATTTCAATGTTCCAGCGCTAAAGCAATGCGACTGCCGGATCTTGGTTTCTATTTCAAAGTTCCAGCGGTAAAGCAATGCGACTGCCGGATCTTGATTTAATTTCAACGTTCCAGCGGTTGCGCAATGCGACTGCCGGATCTTGATTTTATTTCAAAGTACCAACGGTAAAGCAATGCGACTGCCGGATCTTGATTTAATTTCAACGTTCCAGCGGTTGAGCAATGCGACTGCCGGTTCTTGATTTAATTTCAAAGTTCCAGCGGTAGAGCAATGCGACTGCCGGATCTTGATTTTATTTCAAAGTACCAACGGTGAAGCAATGCGACTGCCGGATCTTGATTTTATTTTAAAGTACCAACGATGAAGCAATGCGACTGCCGGATCTTGATTTTTATTTCAATGTTCCAGCGCTAAAGCAATGCGACTGCCGGATCTTGGTTTCTATTTCAAAGTTCCAGCGGTAAAGCAATGCGACTGCCGGATCTTGATTTAATTTCAACGTTCCAGCGGTTGCGCAATGCGACTGCCGGATCTTGATTTTATTTCAAAGTACCAACGGTAAAGCAATGCGACTGCCGGATCTTGATTTAATTTCAACGTTCCAGCGGTTGAGCAATGCGACTGCCGGTTCTTGATTTAATTTCAAAGTTCCAGCGGTAGAGCAATGCGACTGCCGGATCTTGATTTAATTTCAAAGTACCAACGATGAAGCAATGCGACTGCCGGATCTTGATTTAATTTCAAAGTTCCAACGATAAAGCAATGCGACTGGGGGATCTTGGTTTCTATTTCAAAGTTCCAGCGGTAAAGCAATGCGACTGCCGGATCTTGATTTTTATTTCAAAGTTCCAGCGGTAAAGCAATGCGACTGCCGGATCTTGATTTTATTTCAAAGTACCAACGGTGAAGCAATGCGACTGCCGGATCTTGATTTTATTTCAAAGTACCAACGATGAAGCAATGCGACTGCCGGATCTTGATTTAATTTCAACGTTCCAGCGGTAGAGCAATGCGACTGCCGGATCTTGATTTAATTTCAACGTTCCAGCGGTAGAGCAATGCGACTGCCGGATCTTGATTTTTATTTCAAAGTTCCAGCGGTAAAGCAATGCGACTGCCGGATCTTGATTTAATTTCAAAGTTCCAGCGGTAAGGCAATGCGACTGCCGGATCTTGATTTAATTTCAACGTTCCAGCGGTAGAGCAATGCGACTGCCGGATCTTGATTTAATTTCAACGTTCCAGCGGTAAAACAATGCGACTGCCGGATCTTGATTTAATTTCAACGTTCCAGCGGTAAAGCAATGCGACTGCCGGATCTTGATTTAATTTCAACGTTCCAGCGGTAGAGCAATGCGACTGCCGGATCTTGATTTTTATTTCAAAGTTCCAGCGGTAAAGCAATGCGACTGCGGGATCTTGGTTTTTATTTCAAAGTTCCAACGGTAAAGCAATGCGACTGCCGGATCTTGATTTAATTTCAAAGTTCCAGCGGTAAAGCAATGCGACTGCCGGATCTTGATTTAATTTCAACGTTCCAGCGGTAGAGCAATGCGACTGCCGGATCTTGATTTAATTTCAAAGTTCCAACGATAAAGCAATGCGACTGGGGGATCTTGGTTTCTATTTCAAAGTTCCAGCGGTAAAGCAATGCGACTGCCGGATCTTGATTTTTATTTCAAAGTTCCAGCGGTAAAGCAATGCGACTGCCGGATCTTGATTTTATTTCAAAGTACCAACGGTGAAGCAATGCGACTGCCGGATCTTGATTTTATTTCAAAGTACCAACGATGAAGCAATGCGACTGCCGGATCTTGATTTAATTTCAACGTTCCAGCGGTAGAGCAATGCGACTGCCGGATCTTGATTTAATTTCAACGTTCCAGCGGTAGAGCAATGCGACTGCCGGATCTTGATTTTTATTTCAAAGTTCCAGCGGTAAAGCAATGCGACTGCCGGATCTTGATTTAATTTCAAAGTTCCAGCGGTAAGGCAATGCGACTGCCGGATCTTGATTTAATTTCAACGTTCCAGCGGTAGAGCAATGCGACTGCCGGATCTTGATTTAATTTCAACGTTCCAGCGGTAAAACAATGCGACTGCCGGATCTTGATTTAATTTCAACGTTCCAGCGGTAAAGCAATGCGACTGCCGGATGTTGATTTAATTTCAACGTTCCAGCGGTAGAGCAATGCGACTGCCGGATCTTGATTTTTATTTCAAAGTTCCAGCGGTAAAGCAATGCGACTGCGGGATCTTGGTTTTTATTTCAAAGTTCCAACGGTAAAGCAATGCGACTGCCGGATCTTGATTTTATTTCAAAGTTCCAGCGGTAAAGCAATGCGACTGCCGGATCTTGATTTAATTTCAACGTTCCAGCGGTAAAACAATGCGACTGCCGGATCTTGATTTAATTTCAACGTTCCAGCGGTAAAGCAATGCGACTGCCGGATGTTGATTTAATTTCAAAGTTCCAGCGGTAAAGCAATGCGACTGCCGGATGTTGATTTAATTTCAAAGTTCCAGCGGTAAAGCAATGCGACTGCCGGATCTTGATTTAATTTCAACGTTCCAGCGGTAGAGCAATGCGACTGCCGGATCTTGATTTAATTTCAAAGTTCCAACGATAAAGCAATGCGACTGCGGGATCTTGGTTTCTATTTCAAAGTTCAAGCGGTAAAGCAATGCGACTGCCGGATCTTGATTTTTATTTCAAAGTTCCAGCGGTAAAGCAATGCGACTGCCGGATCTTGATTTTATTTCAAAGTACCAACGGTGAAGCAATGCGACTGCCGGATCTTGATTTTATTTCAAAGTACCAACGATGAAGCAATGCGACTGCCGGATCTTGATTTAATTTCAACGTTCCAGCGGTATAGCAATGCGACTGCCGGATCTTGATTTAATTTCAACGTTCCAGCGGTAGAGCAATGCGACTGCCGGATCTTGATTTTTATTTCAAAGTTCCAGCGGTAAAGCAATGCGACTGCCGGATCTTGATTTAATTTCAAAGTTCCAGCGGTAAGGCAATGCGACTGCCGGATCTTTATTTAATGTCAAAGTTCCAGCGATAAAGCAATGCGACTGCCGGATCTTGATTTTTATTTCAAAGTTCCAGCGGTAAAAGAATGCGACTGCCGGATCTTGATTTAATTTCAACGTTCCAGCGGTATAGCAATGCGACTGCCGGATCTTGATTTAATTTCAAAGTTCCAACGATAAAGCAATGCGACTGCGGGATCTTGGTTTCTATTTCAAAGTTCAAGCGGTAAAGCAATGCGACTGCCGGATCTTGATTTTTATTTCAAAGTTCCAGCGGTAAAGCAATGCGACTGCCGGATCTTGATTTTATTTCAAAGTACCAACGGTGAAGGAATGCGACTGCCGATCTTGATTTAATTTCAACGTTCCAGCGGTAGAGCAATGCGACTGCCGGATCTTGATTTAATTTCAACGTTCCAGCGGTAGAGCAATGCGACTGCCGGATCTTGATTTTTATTTCAAAGTTCCAGCGGTAAAAGAATGCGACTGCCGGATCTTGATTTAATTTCAAAGTTCCAGCGGTAAGGCAATGCGACTGCCGGATCTTTATTTAATGTCAAAGTTCCAGCGATAAAGCAATGCGACTGCGGGATCTTGGTTTTTATTTCAAAGTTCCAACGGTAAAGCAATGCGACTGCCGGATCTTGATTTTATTTCAAAGTACCAACGGTGAAGCAATGCGACTGCCGGATCTTGATTTTTATTTCAAAGTTCCAGCGCTAAAGCAATCCGACTGCCGGATCTTGGTTTCTATTTCAAAGTTCCAGCGGTAAAGCAATGCGACTGCCGGATCTTGATTTTTATTTCAAAGTTCCAGCGGTAAAGCAATGCGACTGCCGGATCTTGATTTTATTTCAAAGTACCAACGGTGAAGCAATGCGACTGCCGGATCTTGATTTTATTTTAAAGTACCAACGATGAAGCAATGCGACTGCCGGATCTTGATTTTTATTTCAAAGTTCCAGCGCTAAAGCAATGCGACTGCCGGATCTTGATTTTATTTCAAAGTTCCAACGGTAAAGCAATGCGACTGCCGGATCTTGATTTTATTTCAAAGTACCAACGGTGAAGCAATGCGACTGCCGGATCTTGATTTTTATTTCAAAGTTCCAGCGCTAAAGCAATCCGACTGCCGGATCTTGGTTTCTATTTCAAAGTTCCAGCGGTAAAGCAATGCGACTGCCGGATCTTGATTTTTATTTCAAAGTTCCAGCGGTAAAGCAATGCGACTGCCGGATCTTGATTTTATTTCAAAGTACCAACGGTGAAGCAATGCCACTGCCGGATCTTGATTTTATTTTAAAGTACCAACGATGAAGCAATGCGACTGCCGGATCTTGATTTTTATTTCAAAGTTCCAGCGCTAAAGCAATGCGACTGCCGGATCTTGATTTTATTTCAAAGTACCAACGGTGAAGCAATGCGACTGCCGGATCTTTATTTAATGTCAACGTTCCAGCGGTAAAGCAATGCGACTGCCGGATCTTGATTTTATTTCAAAGTACCAACGGTGAAGCAATGCGACTGCCGGATCTTGATTTTTATTTCAAAGTTCCAGAGCTAAAGCAATCCGACTGCCGGATCTTGGTTTCTATTTCAAAGTTCCAGCGGTAAAGCAATGCGACTGCCGGATCTTGATTTTATTTCAACGTTCCAGCGGTTTAGCAATGCGACTGCCGGATCTTGATTTTATTTCAAAGTACCAACGGTAAAGCAATGCGACTGCCGGATCTTGATTTAATTTCAACGTTCCAGCGGTTGAGCAATGCGACTGCCGGTTCTTGATTTAATTTCAAAGTTCCAGCGGTAGAGCAATGCGACTGCCGGATCTTGATTTAATTTCAACGTTCCAGCGGTTGAGCAATGCGACTGCCGGATCTTGATTTTATTTCAAAGTACCAACGGTTAAGCAATGCGACTGCCGGATCTTGATTTAATTTCAACGTTCCAGCGGTTGAGCAATGCGACTGCCGGTTCTTGATTTAATTTCAAAGTTCCAGCGGTAGAGCAATGCGACTGCCGGATCTTGATTTAATTTCAAAGTACCAACGATGAAGCAATGCGACTGCCGGATCTTGATTTTTATTTCAAAGTTCCAGCGCTAAAGCAATGCGACTGCCGGATCTTGGTTTCTATTTCAAAGTACCAACGGTGAAGCAATGCGACTGCCGGATCTTGATTTAATTTCAAAGTTCCAGCGGTAAAGCAATGCGACTGCCGGATCTTGATTTAATTTCAACGTTCCAGCGGTAGAGCAATGCGACTGCCGGATCTTGATTTAATTTCAAAGTTCCAACGATAAAGCAATGCGACTGCGGGATCTTGGTTTCTATTTCAAAGTTCCAGCGGTAAAGCAATGCGACTGCCGGATCTTGATTTTTATTTCAAAGTTCCAGCGGTAAAGCAATGCGACTGCCGGATCTTGATTTTATTTCAAAGTTCCAGCGGTAAAGCAATGCGACTGCCGGATCTTGATTTTATTTCAAAGTACCAACGGTAAAGCAATGCGACTGCCGGATCTGGATTTAATTTCAACGTTCCAGCGGTTGAGCAATGCGACTGCCGGTTCTTGATTTAATTTCAAAGTTCCAGCGGTAGAGCAATGCGACTGCCGGATCTTGATTTAATTTCAAAGTACCAACGATGAAGCAATGCGACTGCCGGATCTTGATTTTTATTTCAAAGTTCCAGCGCTAAAGCAATGCGACTGCCGGATCTTGGTTTCTATTTCAAAGTTCCAGCGGTAAAGCAATGCGACTGCCGGATCTTGATTTTATTTCAACGTTCCAGCGGTTGAGCAATGCGACTGCCGGATCTTGATTTTATTTCAAAGTACCAACGGTAAAGCAATGCGACTGCCGGATCTTGATTTAATTTCAACGTTCCAGCGGTTGAGCAATGCGACTGCCGGTTCTTGATTTAATTTCAAAGTTCCAGCGGTAGAGCAATGCGACTGCCGGATCTTGATTTAATTTCAAAGTACCAACGATGAAGCAATGCGACTGCCGGATCTTGATTTTTATTTCAAAGTTCCAGCGCTAAAGCAATGCGACTGCCGGATCTTGGTTTCTATTTCAAAGTTCCAGCGGTAAAGCAATGCGACTGCCGGATCTTGATTTTATTTCAAAGTACCAACGGTGAAGCAATGCGACTGCCGGATCTTGATTTAATTTCAAAGTTCCAGCGGTAAAGCAATGCGACTGCCGGATCTTGATTTAATTTCAACGTTCCAGCGGTAGAGCAATGCGACTGCCGGATCTTGATTTAATTTCAAAGTTCCAACGATAAAGCAATGCGACTGCGGGATCTTGGTTTCTATTTCAAAGTTCCAGCGGTAAAGCAATGCGACTGCCGGATCTTGATTTTTATTTCAAAGTTCCAGCGGTAAAGCAATGCGACTGCCGGATCTTGATTTTATTTCAAAGTACCAACGGTGAAGCAATGCGACTGCCGGATCTTGATTTAATTTCAAAGTTCCAGCGGTAAAGCAATGCGACTGCCGGATCTTGATTTAATTTCAACGTTCCAGCGGTAGAGCAATGCGACTGCCGGATCTTTATTTAATGTCAAAGTTCCAGCGATAAAGCAATGCGACTGCGGGATCTTGGTTTTTATTTCAAAGTTCCAACGGTAAAGCAATGCGACTGCCGGATCTTGATTTTATTTCAAAGTTCCAGCGGTAAAGCAATGCGACTGCCGGATCTTGATTTAATTTCAACGTTCCAGCGGTAAAGCAATGCGACTGCCGGATCTTGATTTAATTTCAACGTTCCAGCGGTAAAGCAATGCGACTGCCGGATCTTGATTTTTATTTCAAAGTTCCAGCGGTAAAGCAATGCGACTGCCGGATCTTGGTTTCTATTTCAAAGTTCCAGCGGTAAAGCAATGCGACTGCCGGATCTTGGTTTCTATTTCAAAGTTCCAACGGTAAAGCAATGCGACTGCCGGATCTTGATTTTTATTTCAAAGTTCCAGCGGTAAAGCAATGCGACTGCGGGATCTTGGTTTTTATTTCAAAGTTCCAACGGTAAAGCAATGCGACTGCCGGATCTTGATTTAATTTCAAAGTTCCAGCGGTAGAGCAATGCGACTGCCGGATCTTGATTTAATTTCAAAGTTCCAACGATAAAGCAATGCGACTGGGGGATCTTGGTTTCTATTTCAAAGTTCCAGCGGTAAAGCAATGCGACTGCCGGATCTTGATTTTTATTTCAAAGTTCCAGCGGTAAAGCAATGCGACTGCCGGATCTTGATTTTATTTCAAAGTACCAACGGTGAAGCAATGCGACTGCCGGATCTTGATTTTATTTCAAAGTACCAACGATGAAGCAATGCGACTGCCGGTTCTTGATTTAATTTCAACGTTCCAGCGGTAAAGCAATGCGACTGCCGGATCTTGATTTAATTTCAACGTTCCAGCGGTAAAGCAATGCGACTGCCGGATGTTGATTTTATTTCAAAGTACCAACGGTGAAGCAATGCGACTGCGGGATCTTGGTTTTTATTTCAAAGTTCCAGCGGTAAAGCAATGCGACTGCCGGATCTTGATTTTTATTTCAAAGTTCCAGCGGTAAAGCAATGCGACTGCCGGATCTTGGTTTCTATTTCAAAGTTCCAGCGGTAAAGCAATGCGACTGCCGGATCTTGGTTTCTATTTCAAAGTTCCAGCGGTAAAGCAATGCGACTGCCGGATCTTGATTTAATTTCAACGTTCCAGCGGTAAAGCAATGCGACTGCCGGATCTTGATTTAATTTCAACGTTCCAGCGGTAAAGCAATGCGACTGCCGGATCTTGATTTTTATTTCAAAGTTCCAGCGGTAAAGCAATGCGACTGCCCGATCTTGGTTTCTATTTCAAAGTTCCAGCGGTAAAGCAATGCGACTGCCGGATCTTGGTTTTTATTTCAAAGTTCCAACGGTAAAGCAATGCGACTGCCGGATCTTGATTTTTATTTCAAAGTTCCAGCGGTAAAGCAATGCGACTGCGGGATCTTGGTTTTTATTTCAAAGTTCCAACGGTAAAGCAATGCGACTGCCGGATCTTGATTTAATTTCAAAGTTCCAGCGGTAGAGCAATGCGACTGCCGGATCTTGATTTAATTTCAAAGTTCCAACGATAAAGCAATGCGACTGGGGGATCTTGGTTTCTATTTCAAAGTTCCAGCGGTAAAGCAATGCGACTGCCGGATCTTGATTTTTATTTCAAAGTTCCAGCGGTAAAGCAATGCGACTGCCGGATCTTGATTTTATTTCAAAGTACCAACGGTGAAGCAATGCGACTGCCGGATCTTGATTTTATTTCAAAGTACCAACGATGAAGCAATGCGACTGCCGGTTCTTGATTTAATTTCAACGTTCCAGCGGTAAAGCAATGCGACTGCCGGATCTTGATTTAATTTCAACGTTCCAGCGGTAAAGCAATGCGACTGCCGGATGTTGATTTTATTTCAAAGTACCAACGGTGAAGCAATGCGACTGCGGGATCTTGGTTTTTATTTCAAAGTTCCAGCGGTAAAGCAATGCGACTGCCGGATCTTGATTTTTATTTCAAAGTTCCAGCGGTAAAGCAATGCGACTGCCGGATCTTGGTTTCTATTTCAAAGTTCCAGCGGTAAAGCAATGCGACTGCCGGATCTTGGTTTCTATTTCAAAGTTCCAGCGGTAAAGCAATGCGACTGCCGGATCTTGATTTAATTTCAACGTTCCAGCGGTAAAGCAATGCGACTGCCGGATCTTGATTTAATTTCAACGTTCCAGCGGTAAAGCAATGCGACTGCCGGATCTTGGTTTTTATTTCCAAGTTCCAACGGTAAAGCAATGCGACTGCCGGATCTTGATTTTATTTCAAAGTACCAACGGTGAAGCAATGCGACTGCGGGATCTTGGTTTTTATTTCAAAGTTCCAGCGGTAAAGCAATGCGACTGCCGGATCTTGATTTAATTTCAACGTTCCAGCGGTAAAGCAATGCGACTGCCGGATCTTGATTTTTATTTCAAAGTTCCAGCGGTAAAGCAATGCGACTGCCCGATCTTGGTTTCTATTTCAAAGTTCCAGCGGTAAAGCAATGCGACTGCCGGATCTTGGTTTCTATTTCAAAGTTCCAACGGTAAAGCAATGCGACTGCCGGATCTTGATTTTTATTTCAAAGTTCCAGCGGTAAAGCAATGCGACTGCGGGATCTTGGTTTTTATTTCAAAGTTCCAGCGGTAAAGCAATGCGACTGCCGGATCTTGGTTTCTATTTCAAAGTTCCAACGGTAAAGCAATGCGACTGCCGGATCTTGATTTTTATTTCAAAGTTCCAGCGGTAAAGCAATGCGACTGCGGGATCTTGGTTTTTATTTCAAAGTTCCAACGGTAAAGCAATGCGACTGCCGGATCTTGATTTAATTTCAAAGTTCCAGCGGTAGAGCAATGCGACTGCCGGATCTTGATTTAATTTCAAAGTTCCAACGATAAAGCAATGCGACTGGGGGATCTTGGTTTCTATTTCAAAGTTCCAGCGGTAAAGCAATGCGACTGCCGGATCTTGATTTTTATTTCAAAGTTCCAGCGGTAAAGCAATGCGACTGCCGGATCTTGATTTTATTTCAAAGTACCAACGGTGAAGCAATGCGACTGCCGGATCTTGATTTTATTTCAAAGTACCAACGATGAAGCAATGCGACTGCCGGTTCTTGATTTAATTTCAACGTTCCAGCGGTAAAGCAATGCGACTGCCGGATCTTGATTTAATTTCAACGTTCCAGCGGTAAAGCAATGCGACTGCCGGATGTTGATTTTATTTCAAAGTACCAACGGTGAAGCAATGCGACTGCGGGATCTTGGTTTTTATTTCAAAGTTCCAGCGGTAAAGCAATGCGACTGCCGGATCTTGATTTTTATTTCAAAGTTCCAGCGGTAAAGCAATGCGACTGCCGGATCTTGGTTTCTATTTCAAAGTTCCAGCGGTAAAGCAATGCGACTGCCGGATCTTGGTTTCTATTTCAAAGTTCCAGCGGTAAAGCAATGCGACTGCCGGATCTTGATTTAATTTCAACGTTCCAGCGGTAAAGCAATGCGACTGCCGGATCTTGATTTAATTTCAACGTTCCAGCGGTAAAGCAATGCGACTGCCGGATCTTGATTTCATTTCAAAGTACCAACGGTGAAGCAATGCGACTGCCGGATCTTGATTTAATTTCAAAGTTCCAGCGGTAAAGCAATGCGACTGCCGGATCTTGATTTAATTTCAACGTTCCAGCGGTAGAGCAATGCGACTGCCGGATCTTGATTTAATTTCAAAGTTCCAACGATAAAGCAATGCGACTGCGGGATCTTGGTTTCTATTTCAAAGTTCCAGCGGTAAAGCAATGCGACTGCCGGATCTTGATTTTTATTTCAAAGTTCCAGCGGTAAAGCAATGCGACTGCCGGATCTTGATTTTATTTCAAAGTACCAACGGTGAAGCAATGCGACTGCCGGATCTTGATTTAATTTCAAAGTTCCAGCGGTAAAGCAATGCGACTGCCGGATCTTGATTTAATTTCAACGTTCCAGCGGTAGAGCAATGCGACTGCCGGATCTTTATTTAATGTCAAAGTTCCAGCGATAAAGCAATGCGACTGCGGGATCTTGGTTTTTATTTCAAAGTTCCAACGGTAAAGCAATGCGACTGCCGGATCTTGATTTTATTTCAAAGTTCCAGCGGTAAAGCAATGCGACTGCCGGATCTTGATTTAATTTCAACGTTCCAGCGGTAAAGCAATGCGACTGCCGGATCTTGATTTAATTTCAACGTTCCAGCGGTAAAGCAATGCGACTGCCGGATCTTGATTTTTATTTCAAAGTTCCAGCGGTAAAGCAATGCGACTGCCCGATCTTGGTTTCTATTTCAAAGTTCCAGCGGTAAAGCAATGCGACTGCCGGATCTTGGTTTCTATTTCAAAGTTCCAACGGTAAAGCAATGCGACTGCCGGATCTTGATTTTTATTTCAAAGTTCCAGCGGTAAAGCAATGCGACTGCGGGATCTTGGTTTTTATTTCAAAGTTCCAACGGTAAAGCAATGCGACTGCCGGATCTTGATTTAATTTCAAAGTTCCAGCGGTAGAGCAATGCGACTGCCGGATCTTGATTTAATTTCAAAGTTCCAACGATAAAGCAATGCGACTGGGGGATCTTGGTTTCTATTTCAAAGTTCCAGCGGTAAAGCAATGCGACTGCCGGATCTTGATTTTTATTTCAAAGTTCCAGCGGTAAAGCAATGCGACTGCCGGATCTTGATTTTATTTCAAAGTACCAACGGTGAAGCAATGCGACTGCCGGATCTTGATTTTATTTCAAAGTACCAACGATGAAGCAATGCGACTGCCGGTTCTTGATTTAATTTCAACGTTCCAGCGGTAAAGCAATGCGACTGCCGGATCTTGATTTAATTTCAACGTTCCAGCGGTAAAGCAATGCGACTGCCGGATGTTGATTTTATTTCAAAGTACCAACGGTGAAGCAATGCGACTGCGGGATCTTGGTTTTTATTTCAAAGTTCCAGCGGTAAAGCAATGCGACTGCCGGATCTTGATTTTTATTTCAAAGTTCCAGCGGTAAAGCAATGCGACTGCCGGATCTTGGTTTATATTTCAAAGTTCCAGCGGTAAAGCAATGCGACTGCCGGATCTTGGTTTCTATTTCAAAGTTCCAGCGGTAAAGCAATGCGACTGCCGGATCTTGATTTAATTTCAACGTTCCAGCGGTAAAGCAATGCGACTGCCGGATCTTGATTTAATTTCAACGTTCCAGCGGTAAAGCAATGCGACTGCCGGATCTTGATTTTTATTTCAAAGTTCCAGCGGTAAAGCAATGCGACTGCCCGATCTTGGTTTCTATTTCAAAGTTCCAGCGGTAAAGCAATGCGACTGCCGGATCTTGGTTTCTATTTCAAAGTTCCAACGGTAAAGCAATGCGACTGCCGGATCTTGATTTTTATTTCAAAGTTCCAGCGGTAAAGCAATGCGACTGCGGGATCTTGGTTTTTATTTCAAAGTTCCAACGGTAAAGCAATGCGACTGCCGGATCTTGATTTAATTTCAAAGTTCCAGCGGTAGAGCAATGCGACTGCCGGATCTTGATTTAATTTCAAAGTTCCAACGATAAAGCAATGCGACTGGGGGATCTTGGTTTCTATTTCAAAGTTCCAGCGGTAAAGCAATGCGACTGCCGGATCTTGATTTTTATTTCAAAGTTCCAGCGGTAAAGCAATGCGACTGCCGGATCTTGATTTTATTTCAAAGTACCAACGGTGAAGCAATGCGACTGCTGGATCTTGATTTTATTTCAAAGTACCAACGATGAAGCAATGCGACTGCCGGTTCTTGATTTAATTTCAACGTTCCAGCGGTAAAGCAATGCGACTGCCGGATCTTGATTTAATTTCAACGTTCCAGCGGTAAAGCAATGCGACTGCCGGATGTTGATTTTATTTCAAAGTACCAACGGTGAAGCACTGCGACTGCGGGATCTTGGTTTTTATTTCAAAGTTCCAGCGGTAAAGCAATGCGACTGCCGGATCTTGATTTTTATTTCAAAGTTCCAGCGGTAAAGCAATGCGACTGCCGGATCTTGGTTTCTATTTCAAAGTTCCAGCGGTAAAGCAATGCGACTGCCGGATCTTGGTTTCTATTTCAAAGTACCAGCGGTAAAGCAATGCGACTGCCGGATCTTGATTTAATTTCAACGTTCCAGCGGTAAAGCAATGCGACTGCCGGATCTTGATTTAATTTCAACGTTCCAGCGGTAAAGCAATGCGACTGCCGGATCTTGGTTTTTATTTCCAAGTTCCAACGGTAAAGCAATGCGACTGCCGGATCTTGATTTTATTTCAAAGTACCAACGGTGAAGCAATGCGACTGCGGGATCTTGGTTTTTATTTCAAAGTTCCAGCGGTAAAGCAATGCGACTGCCGGATCTTGATTTAATTTCAACGTTCCAGCGGTAAAGCAATGCGACTGCCGGATCTTGATTTTTATTTCAAAGTTCCAGCGGTAAAGCAATGCGACTGCCCGATCTTGGTTTCTATTTCAAAGTTCCAGCGGTAAAGCAATGCGACTGCCGGATCTTGGTTTCTATTTCAAAGTTCCAACGGTAAAGCAATGCGACTGCCGGATCTTGATTTTTATTTCAAAGTTCCAGCGGTAAAGCAATGCGACTGCGGGATCTTGGTTTTTATTTCAAAGTTCCAACGGTAAAGCAATGCGACTGCCGGATCTTGATTTAATTTCAAAGTTCCAGCGGTATAGCAATGCGACTGCCGGATCTTGATTTAATTTCAACGTTCCAGCGGTAGAGCAATGCGACTGCCGGATCTTGATTTTTATTTCAAAGTTCCAGCGGTAAAGCAATGCGACTGCCGGATCTTGATTTAATTTCAAAGTTCCAGCGGTAACGCAATGCGACTGCCGGATCTTTATTTAATGTCAAAGTTCCAGCGATAAAGCAATGCGACTGCGGGATCTTGGTTTTTATTTCAAAGTTCCACCGGTAAAGCAATGCGACTGCCGGATCTTGATTTTATTTCAAAGTACCAACGGTGAAGCAATGCGACTGCCGGATCTTGATTTTTATTTCAAAGTTCCAGCGCTAAAGCAATCCGACTGCCGGATCTTGGTTTCTATTTCAAAGTTCCAGCGGTAAAGCAATGCGACTGCCGGATCTTGATTTTTATTTCAAAGTTCCAGCGGTAAAGCAATGCGACTGCCGGATCTTGATTTTATTTCAAAGTACCAACGGTGAAGCAATGCGACTGCCGGATCTTGATTTTATTTTAAAGTACCAACGATGAAGCAATGCGACTGCCGGATCTTGATTTTTATTTCAATGTTCCAGCGCTAAAGCAATGCGACTGCCGGATCTTGGTTTCTATTTCAAAGTTCCAGCGGTAAAGCAATGCGACTGCCGGATCTTGATTTAATTTCAACGTTCCAGCGGTTGCGCAATGCGACTGCCGGATCTTGATTTTATTTCAAAGTACCAACGGTAAAGCAATGCGACTGCCGGATCTTGATTTAATTTCAACGTTCCAGCGGTTGAGCAATGCGACTGCCGGTTCTTGATTTAATTTCAAAGTTCCAGCGGTAGAGCAATGCGACTGCCGGATCTTGATTTTATTTCAAAGTACCAACGGTGAAGCAATGCGACTGCCGGATCTTGATTTTATTTTAAAGTACCAACGATGAAGCAATGCGACTGCCGGATCTTGATTTTTATTTCAATGTTCCAGCGCTAAAGCAATGCGACTGCCGGATCTTGGTTTCTATTTCAAAGTTCCAGCGGTAAAGCAATGCGACTGCCGGATCTTGATTTAATTTCAACGTTCCAGCGGTTGCGCAATGCGACTGCCGGATCTTGATTTTATTTCAAAGTACCAACGGTAAAGCAATGCGACTGCCGGATCTTGATTTAATTTCAACGTTCCAGCGGTTGAGCAATGCGACTGCCGGTTCTTGATTTAATTTCAAAGTTCCAGCGGTAGAGCAATGCGACTGCCGGATCTTGATTTTATTTCAAAGTACCAACGGTAAAGCAATGCGACTGCCGGATCTTGATTTAATTTCAACGTTCCAGCGGTTGAGCAATGCGACTGCCGGTTCTTGATTTAATTTCAAAGTTCCAGCGGTAGAGCAATGCGACTGCCGGATCTTGATTTTATTTCAAAGTACCAACGGTGAAGCAATGCGACTGCCGGATCTTGATTTTATTTTAAAGTACCAACGATGAAGCAATGCGACTGCCGGATCTTGATTTTTATTTCAATGTTCCAGCGCTAAAGCAATGCGACTGCCGGATCTTGGTTTCTATTTCAAAGTTCCAGCGGTAAAGCAATGCGACTGCCGGATCTTGACTTTATTTCAAAGTACCAACGATGAAGCAATGCGACTGCCGGTTCTTGATTTAATTTCAACGTTCCAGCGGTAAAGCAATGCGACTGCCGGATCTTGATTTAATTTCAACGTTCCAGCGGTAAAGCAATGCGACTGCCGGATGTTGATTTTATTTCAAAGTACCAACGGTGAAGCAATGCGACTGCGGGATCTTGGTTTTTATTTCAAAGTTCCAGCGGTAAAGCAATGCGACTGCCGGATCTTGATTTTTATTTCAAAGTTCCAGCGCTAAAGCAATGCGACTGCCGGATCTTGGTTTCTATTTCAAAGTTCCAGCGGTAAAGCAATGCGACTGCCGGATCTTGATTTTATTTCAAAGTACCAACGGTGAAGCAATGCGACTGCCGGATCTTGATTTAATTTCAAAGTTCCAGCGGTAAAGCAATGCGACTGCCGGATCTTGATTTAATTTCAACGTTCCAGCGGTAAAGCAATGCGACTGCCGGATCTTGATTTTTATTTCAAAGTTCCAGCGGTAAAGCAATGCGACTGCCCGATCTTGGTTTCTATTTCAAAGTTCCAGCGGTAAAGCAATGCGACTGCCGGATCTTGGTTTCTATTTCAAAGTTCCAACGGTAAAGCAATGCGACTGCCGGATCTTGATTTTTATTTCAAAGTTCCAGCGGTAAAGCAATGCGACTGCGGGATCTTGGTTTTTATTTCAAAGTTCCAACGGTAAAGCAATGCGACTGCCGGATCTTGATTTAATTTCAAAGTTCCAGCGGTAGAGCAATGCGACTGCCGGATCTTGATTTAATTTCAAAGTTCCAACGATAAAGCAATGCGACTGGGGGATCTTGGTTTCTATTTCAAAGTTCCAGCGGTAAAGCAATGCGACTGCCGGATCTTGATTTTTATTTCAAAGTTCCAGCGGTAAAGCAATGCGACTGCCGGATCTTGATTTTATTTCAAAGTACCAACGGTGAAGCAATGCGACTGCCGGATCTTGATTTTATTTCAAAGTACCAACGATGAAGCAATGCGACTGCCGGTTCTTGATTTAATTTCAACGTTCCAGCGGTAAAGCAATGCGACTGCCGGATCTTGATTTAATTTCAACGTTCCAGCGGTAAAGCAATGCGACTGCCGGATGTTGATTTTATTTCAAAGTACCAACGGTGAAGCAATGCGACTGCGGGATCTTGGTTTTTATTTCAAAGTTCCAGCGGTAAAGCAATGCGACTGCCGGATCTTGATTTTTATTTCAAAGTTCCAGCGGTAAAGCAATGCGACTGCCGGATCTTGGTTTCTATTTCAAAGTTCCAGCGGTAAAGCAATGCGACTGCCGGATCTTGGTTTCTATTTCAAAGTTCCAGCGGTAAAGCAATGCGACTGCCGGATCTTGATTTAATTTCAACGTTCCAGCGGTAAAGCAATGCGACTGCCGGATCTTGATTTAATTTCAACGTTCCAGCGGTAAAGCAATGCGACTGCCGGATCTTGATTTTTATTTCAAAGTTCCAGCGGTAAAGCAATGCGACTGCCCGATCTTGGTTTCTATTTCAAAGTTCCAGCGGTAAAGCAATGCGACTGCCGGATCTTGATTTTTATTTCAAAGTTCCAGCGGTAAAGCAATGCGACTGCGGGATCTTGGTTTTTATTTCAAAGTTCCAACGGTAAAGCAATGCGACTGCCGGATCTTGATTTAATTTCAAAGTTCCAGCGGTAGAGCAATGCGACTGCCGGATCTTGATTTAATTTCAAAGTTCCAACGATAAAGCAATGCGACTGGGGGATCTTGGTTTCTATTTCAAAGTTCCAGCGGTAAAGCAATGCGACTGCCGGATCTTGATTTTTATTTCAAAGTTCCAGCGGTAAAGCAATGCGACTGCCGGATCTTGATTTTATTTCAAAGTACCAACGGTGAAGCAATGCGACTGCTGGATCTTGATTTTATTTCAAAGTACCAACGATGAAGCAATGCGACTGCCGGTTCTTGATTTAATTTCAACGTTCCAGCGGTAAAGCAATGCGACTGCCGGATCTTGATTTAATTTCAACGTTCCAGCGGTAAAGCAATGCGACTGCCGGATGTTGATTTTATTTCAAAGTACCAACGGTGAAGCAATGCGACTGCGGGATCTTGGTTTTTATTTCAAAGTTCCAGCGGTAAAGCAATGCGACTGCCGGATCTTGATTTTTATTTCAAAGTTCCAGCGGTAAAGCAATGCGACTGCCGGATCTTGGTTTCTATTTCAAAGTTCCAGCGGTAAAGCAATGCGACTGCCGGATCTTGGTTTCTATTTCAAAGTTCCAGCGGTAAAGCAATGCGACTGCCGGATCTTGATTTAATTTCAACGTTCCAACGGTAAAGCAATGCGACTGCCGGATCTTGATTTAATTTCAAAGTTCCAGCGGTAGAGCAATGCGACTGCCGGATCTTGATTTAATTTCAAAGTTCCAACGATAAAGCAATGCGACTGGGGGATCTTGGTTTCTATTTCAAAGTTCCAGCGGTAAAGCAATGCGACTGCCGGATCTTGATTTTTATTTCAAAGTTCCAGCGGTAAAGCAATGCGACTGCCGGATCTTGATTTTATTTCAAAGTACCAACGGTGAAGCAATGCGACTGCCGGATCTTGATTTTATTTCAAAGTACCAACGATGAAGCAATGCGACTGCCGGTTCTTGATTTAATTTCAACGTTCCAGCGGTAAAGCAATGCGACTGCCGGATCTTGATTTAATTTCAACGTTCCAGCGGTAAAGCAATGCGACTGCCGGATGTTGATTTTATTTCAAAGTACCAACGGTGAAGCAATGCGACTGCGGGATCTTGGTTTTTATTTCAAAGTTCCAGCGGTAAAGCAATGCGACTGCCGGATCTTGATTTTTATTTCAAAGTTCCAGCGGTAAAGCAATGCGACTGCCGGATCTTGGTTTCTATTTCAAAGTTCCAGCGGTAAAGCAATGCGACTGCCGGATCTTGGTTTCTATTTCAAAGTTCCAGCGGTAAAGCAATGCGACTGCCGGATCTTGATTTAATTTCAACGTTCCAGCGGTAAAGCAATGCGACTGCCGGATCTTGATTTAATTTCAACGTTCCAGCGGTAAAGCAATGCGACTGCCGGATCTTGATTTTTATTTCAAAGTTCCAGCGGTAAAGCAATGCGACTGCCCGATCTTGGTTTCTATTTCAAAGTTCCAGCGGTAAAGCAATGCGACTGCCGGATCTTGATTTTTATTTCAAAGTTCCAGCGGTAAAGCAATGCGACTGCGGGATCTTGGTTTTTATTTCAAAGTTCCAACGGTAAAGCAATGCGACTGCCGGATCTTGATTTAATTTCAAAGTTCCAGCGGTAGAGCAATGCGACTGCCGGATCTTGATTTTATTTCAAAGTTCCAACGATAAAGCAATGCGACTGGGGGATCTTGGTTTCTATTTCAAAGTTCCAGCGGTAAAGCAATGCGACTGCCGGATCTTGATTTTTATTTCAAAGTTCCAGCGGTAAAGCAATGCGACTGCCGGATCTTGATTTTATTTCAAAGTACCAACGGTGAAGCAATGCGACTGCTGGATCTTGATTTTATTTCAAAGTACCAACGATGAAGCAATGCGACTGCCGGTTCTTGATTTAATTTCAACGTTCCAGCGGTAAAGCAATGCGACTGCCGGATCTTGATTTAATTTCAACGTTCCAGCGGTAAAGCAATGCGACTGCCGGATGTTGATTTTATTTCAAAGTACCAACGGTGAAGCAATGCGACTGCGGGATCTTGGTTTTTATTTCAAAGTTCCAGCGGTAAAGCAATGCGACTGCCGGATCTTGATTTTTATTTCAAAGTTCCAGCGGTAAAGCAATGCGACTGCCGGATCTTGGTTTCTATTTCAAAGTTCCAGCGGTAAAGCAATGCGACTGCCGGATCTTGGTTTCTATTTCAAAGTTCCAGCGGTAAAGCAATGCGACTGCCGGATCTTGATTTAATTTCAACGTTCCAGCGGTAAAGCAATGCGACTGCCGGATCTTGATTTAATTTCAACGTTCCAGCGGTAAAGCAATGCGACTGCCGGATCTTGGTTTTTATTTCCAAGTTCCAACGGTAAAGCAATGCGACTGCCGGATCTTGATTTTATTTCAAAGTACCAACGGTGAAGCAATGCGACTGCGGGATCTTGGTTTTTATTTCAAAGTTCCAGCGGTAAAGCAATGCGACTGCCGGATCTTGATTTAATTTCAACGTTCCAGCGGTAAAGCAATGCGACTGCCGGATCTTGATTTTTATTTCAAAGTTCCAGCGGTAAAGCAATGCGACTGCCCTATCTTGGTTTCTATTTCAAAGTTCCAGCGGTAAAGCAATGCGACTGCCGGATCTTGGTTTCTATTTCAAAGTTCCAACGGTAAAGCAATGCGACTGCCGGATCTTGATTTTTATTTCAAAGTTCCAGCGGTAAAGCAATGCGACTGCGGGATCTTGGTTTTTATTTCAAAGTTCCAACGGTAAAGCAATGCGACTGCCGGATCTTGATTTAATTTCAAAGTTCCAGCGGTAGAGCAATGCGACTGCCGGATCTTGATTTAATTTCAACGTTCCAGCGGTATAGCAATGCGACTGCCGGATCTTGATTTTTATTTCAAAGTTCCAGCGGTAAAGCAATGCGACTGCCGGATCTTGATTTAATTTCAAAGTTCCAGCGGTAAGGCAATGCGACTGCCGGATCTTTATTTAATGTCAAAGTTCCAGCGATAAAGCAATGCGACTGCGGGATCTTGGTTTTTATTTCAAAGTTCCAACGGTAAAGCAATGCGACTGCCGGATCTTGATTTTATTTCAAAGTACCAACGGTGAAGCAATGCGACTGCCGGATCTTGATTTTTATTTCAAAGTTCCAGCGCTAAAGCAATCCGACTGCCGGATCTTGGTTTCTATTTCAAAGTTCCAGCGGTAAAGCAATGCGACTGCCGGATCTTGATTTTTATTTCAAAGTTCCAGCGGTAAAGCAATGCGACTGCCGGATCTTGATTTTATTTCAAAGTACCAACGGTGAAGCAATGCGACTGCCGGATCTTGATTTTATTTTAAAGTACCAACGATGAAGCAATGCGACTGCCGGATCTTGATTTTTATTTCAATGTTCCAGCGCTAAAGCAATGCGACTGCCGGATCTTGGTTTCTATTTCAAAGTTCCAGCGGTAAAGCAATGCGACTGCCGGATCTTGATTTAATTTCAACGTTCCAGCGGTTGCGCAATGCGACTGCCGGATCTTGATTTTATTTCAAAGTACCAACGGTAAAGCAATGCGACTGCCGGATCTTGATTTAATTTCAACGTTCCAGCGGTTGAGCAATGCGACTGCCGGTTCTTGATTTAATTTCAAAGTTCCAGCGGTAGAGCAATGCGACTGCCGGATCTTGATTTTATTTCAAAGTACCAACGGTGAAGCAATGCGACTGCCGGATCTTGATTTTATTTTAAAGTACCAACGATGAAGCAATGCGACTGCCGGATCTTGATTTTTATTTCAATGTTCCAGCGCTAAAGCAATGCGACTGCCGGATCTTGGTTTCTATTTCAAAGTTCCAGCGGTAAAGCAATGCGACTGCCGGATCTTGATTTAATTTCAACGTTCCAGCGGTTGCGCAATGCGACTGCCGGATCTTGATTTTATTTCAAAGTACCAACGGTAAAGCAATGCGACTGCCGGATCTTGATTTAATTTCAACGTTCCAGCGGTTGAGCAATGCGACTGCCGGTTCTTGATTTAATTTCAAAGTTCCAGCGGTAGAGCAATGCGACTGCCGGATCTTGATTTTATTTCAAAGTACCAACGGTAAAGCAATGCGACTGCCGGATCTTGATTTAATTTCAACGTTCCAGCGGTTGAGCAATGCGACTGCCGGTTCTTGATTTAATTTCAAAGTTCCAGCGGTAGAGCAATGCGACTGCCGGATCTTGATTTTATTTCAAAGTACCAACGGTGAAGCAATGCGACTGCCGGATCTTGATTTTATTTTAAAGTACCAACGATGAAGCAATGCGACTGCCGGATCTTGATTTTTATTTCAATGTTCCAGCGCTAAAGCAATGCGACTGCCGGATCTTGGTTTCTATTTCAAAGTTCCAGCGGTAAAGCAATGCGACTGCCGGATCTTGATTTTATTTCAAAGTACCAACGATGAAGCAATGCGACTGCCGGTTCTTGATTTAATTTCAACGTTCCAGCGGTAAAGCAATGCGACTGCCGGATCTTGATTTAATTTCAACGTTCCAGCGGTAAAGCAATGCGACTGCCGGATGTTGATTTTATTTCAAAGTACCAACGGTGAAGCAATGCGACTGCGGGATCTTGGTTTTTATTTCAAAGTTCCAGCGGTAAAGCAATGCGACTGCCGGATCTTGATTTTTATTTCAAAGTTCCAGCGCTAAAGCAATGCGACTGCCGGATCTTGGTTTCTATTTCAAAGTTCCAGCGGTAAAGCAATGCGACTGCCGGATCTTGATTTTATTTCAAAGTACCAACGGTGAAGCAATGCGACTGCCGGATCTTGATTTAATTTCAAAGTTCCAGCGGTAAAGCAATGCGACTGCCGGATCTTGATTTAATTTCAACGTTCCAGCGGTAGAGCAATGCGACTGCCGGATCTTGATTTAATTTCAAAGTTCCAACGATAAAGCAATGCGACTGGGGGATCTTGGTTTCTATTTCAAAGTTCCAGCGGTAAAGCAATGCGACTGCCGGATCTTGATTTTTATTTCAAAGTTCCAGCGGTAAAGCAATGCGACTGCCGGATCTTGATTTTATTTCAAAGTACCAACGGTGAAGCAATGCGACTGCCGGATCTTGATTTTATTTCAAAGTACCAACGATGAAGCAATGCGACTGCCGGATCTTGATTTAATTTCAACGTTCCAGCGGTAGAGCAATGCGACTGCCGGATCTTGATTTAATTTCAACGTTCCAGCGGTAGAGCAATGCGACTGCCGGATCTTGATTTTTATTTCAAAGTTCCAGCGGTAAAGCAATGCGACTGCCGGATCTTGATTTAATTTCAAAGTTCCAGCGGTAAGGCAATGCGACTGCCGGATCTTGATTTAATTTCAACGTTCCAGCGGTAGAGCAATGCGACTGCCGGATCTTGATTTAATTTCAACGTTCCAGCGGTAAAACAATGCGACTGCCGGATCTTGATTTAATTTCAACGTTCCAGCGGTAAAGCAATGCGACTGCCGGATGTTGATTTAATTTCAACGTTCCAGCGGTAGAGCAATGCGACTGCCGGATCTTGATTTTTATTTCAAAGTTCCAGCGGTAAAGCAATGCGACTGCGGGATCTTGGTTTTTATTTCAAAGTTCCAACGGTAAAGCAATGCGACTGCCGGATCTTGATTTTATTTCAAAGTTCCAGCGGTAAAGCAATGCGACTGCCGGATCTTGATTTAATTTCAACGTTCCAGCGGTAAAACAATGCGACTGCCGGATCTTGATTTAATTTCAACGTTCCAGCGGTAAAGCAATGCGACTGCCGGATGTTGATTTAATTTCAAAGTTCCAGCGGTAAAGCAATGCGACTGCCGGATGTTGATTTAATTTCAAAGTTCCAGCGGTAAAGCAATGCGACTGCCGGATCTTGATTTAATTTCAACGTTCCAGCGGTAGAGCAATGCGACTGCCGGATCTTGATTTAATTTCAAAGTTCCAACGATAAAGCAATGCGACTGCGGGATCTTGGTTTCTATTTCAAAGTTCAAGCGGTAAAGCAATGCGACTGCCGGATCTTGATTTTTATTTCAAAGTTCCAGCGGTAAAGCAATGCGACTGCCGGATCTTGATTTTATTTCAAAGTACCAACGGTGAAGCAATGCGACTGCCGGATCTTGATTTTATTTCAAAGTACCAACGATGAAGCAATGCGACTGCCGGATCTTGATTTAATTTCAACGTTCCAGCGGTAGAGCAATGCGACTGCCGGATCTTGATTTAATTTCAACGTTCCAGCGGTAAGGCAATGCGACTGCCGGATCTTTATTTAATGTCAAAGTTCCAGCGATAAAGCAATGCGACTGCGGGATCTTGGTTTTTATTTCAAAGTTCCAACGGTAAAGCAATGCGACTGCCGGATCTTGATTTTATTTCAAAGTACCAACGGTGAAGCAATGCGACTGCCGGATCTTGATTTTTATTTCAAAGTTCCAGCGCTAAAGCAATCCGACTGCCGGATCTTGGTTTCTATTTCAAAGTTCCAGCGGTAAAGCAATGCGACTGCCGGATCTTGATTTTTATTTCAAAGTTCCAGCGGTAAAGCAATGCGACTGCCGGATCTTGATTTTATTTCAAAGTACCAACGGTGAAGCAATGCGACTGCCGGATCTTGATTTTATTTTAAAGTACCAACGATGAAGCAATGCGACTGCCGGATCTTGATTTTTATTTCAAAGTTCCAGCGCTAAAGCAATGCGACTGCCGGATCTTGATTTTATTTCAAAGTTCCAACGGTAAAGCAATGCGACTGCCGGATCTTGATTTTATTTCAAAGTACCAACGGTGAAGCAATGCGACTGCCGGATCTTGATTTTTATTTCAAAGTTCCAGCGCTAAAGCAATCCGACTGCCGGATCTTGGTTTCTATTTCAAAGTTCCAGCGGTAAAGCAATGCGACTGCCGGATCTTGATTTTTATTTCAAAGTTCCAGCGGTAAAGCAATGCGACTGCCGGATCTTGATTTTATTTCAAAGTACCAACGGTGAAGCAATGCGACTGCCGGATCTTGATTTTATTTTAAAGTACCAACGATGAAGCAATGCGACTGCCGGATCTTGATTTTTATTTCAAAGTTCCAGCGCTAAAGCAATGCGACTGCCGGATCTTGATTTTATTTCAAAGTTCCAACGGTAAAGCAATGCGACTGCCGGATCTTGATTTTATTTCAAAGTACCAACGGTGAAGCAATGCGACTGCCGGATCTTGATTTTTATTTCAAAGTTCCAGCGCTAAAGCAATGCGACTGCCGGATCTTGGTTTCTATTTCAAAGTTCCAGCGGTAAAGCAATGCGACTGCCGGATCTTGATTTTTATTTCAAAGTTCCAGCGGTAAAGCAATGCGACTGCCGGATCTTGATTTTATTTCAAAGTACCAACGGTGAAGCAATGCGACTGCCGGATCTTGATTTTATTTTAAAGTACCAACGATGAAGCAATGCGACTGCCGGATCTTGATTTTTATTTCAAAGTTCCAGCGCTAAAGCAATGCGACTGCCGGATCTTGATTTTATTTCAAAGTTCCAACGGTAAAGCAATGCGACTGCCGGATCTTGATTTTATTTCAAAGTACCAACGGTGAAGCAATGCGACTGCCGGATCTTGATTTTTATTTCAAAGTTCCAGCGCTAAAGCAATCCGACTGCCGGATCTTGGTTTCTATTTCAAAGTTCCAGCGGTAAAGCAATGCGACTGCCGGATCTTGATTTTTATTTCAAAGTTCCAGCGGTAAAGCAATGCGACTGCCGGATCTTGATTTTATTTCAAAGTACCAACGGTGAAGCAATGCGACTGCCGGATCGTGATTTTATTTTAAAGTACCAACGATGAAGCAATGCGACTGCCGGATCTTGATTTTTATTTCAAAGTTCCAGCGCTAAAGCAATGCGACTGCCGGATCTTGATTTTATTTCAAAGTACCAACGGTGAAGCAATGCGACTGCCGGATCTTTATTTTATGTCAACGTTCCAGCGGTAAAGCAATGCGACTGCCGGATCTTGATTTTATTTCAAAGTACCAACGGTGAAGCAATGCGACTGCCGGATCTTGATTTTTATTTCAAAGTTCCAGAGCTAAAGCAATCCGACTGCCGGATCTTGGTTTCTATTTCAAAGTTCCAGCGGTAAAGCAATGCGACTGCCGGATCTTGATTTAATTTCAACGTTCCAGCGGTTGAGCAATGCGACTGCCGGATCTTGATTTTATTTCAAAGTACCAACGGTAAAGCAATGCGACTGCCGGATCTTGATTTAATTTCAACGTTCCAGCGGTTGAGCAATGCGACTGCCGGTTCTTGATTTAATTTCAAAGTTCCAGCGGTAGAGCAATGCGACTGCCGGATCTTGATTTAATTTCAACGTTCCAGCGGTTGAGCAATGCGACTGCCGGATCTTGATTTTATTTCAAAGTACCAACGGTAAAGCAATGCGACTGCCGGATCTTGATTTAATTTCAACGTTCCAGCGGTTGAGCAATGCGACTGCCGGTTCTTGATTTAATTTCAAAGTTCCAGCGGTAGAGCAATGCGACTGCCGGATCTTGATTTAATTTCAAAGTACCAACGATGAAGCAATGCGACTGCCGGATCTTGATTTTTATTTCAAAGTTCCAGCGCTAAAGCAATGCGACTGCCGGATCTTGGTTTCTATTTCAAAGTTCCAGCGGTAAAGCAATGCGACTGCCGGATCTTGATTTTATTTCAAAGTACCAACGGTGAAGCAATGCGACTGCCGGATCTTGATTTAATTTCAAAGTTCCAGCGGTAAAGCAATGCGACTGCCGGATCTTGATTTAATTTCAACGTTCCAGCGGTAGAGCAATGCGACTGCCGGATCTTTATTTAATTTCAAAGTTCCAACGATAAAGCAATGCGACTGCGGGATCTTGGTTTCTATTTCAAAGTTCCAGCGGTAAAGCAATGCGACTGCCGGATCTTGATTTTTATTTCAAAGTTCCAGCGGTAAAGCAATGCGACTGCCGGATCTTGATTTTATTTCAAAGTTCCAGCGGTAAAGCAATGCGACTGCCGGATCTTGATTTTATTTCAAAGTACCAACGGTAAAGCAATGCGACTGCCGGATCTGGATTTAATTTCAACGTTCCAGCGGTTGAGCAATGCGACTGCCGGTTCTTGATTTAATTTCAAAGTTCCAGCGGTAGAGCAATGCGACTGCCGGATCTTGATTTAATTTCAAAGTACCAACGATGAAGCAATGCGACTGCCGGATCTTGATTTTTATTTCAAAGTTCCAGCGCTAAAGCAATGCGACTGCCGGATCTTGGTTTCTATTTTAAGTTCCAGCGGTAAAGCAATGCGACTGCCGGATGTTGATTTTATTTCAACGTTCCAGCGGTTGAGCAATGCGACTGCCGGATCTTGATTTTATTTCAAAGTACCAACGGTAAAGCAATGCGACTGCCGGATCTTGATTTAATTTCAACGTTCCAGCGGTTGAGCAATGCGACTGCCGGTTCTTGATTTAATTTAAAAGTTCCAGCGGTAGAGCAATGCGACTGCCGGATCTTGATTTAATTTCAAAGTACCAACGATGAAGCAATGCGACTGCCGGATCTTGATTTTTATTTCAAAGTTCCAGCGCTAAAGCAATGCGACTGCCGGATCTTGGTTTCTATTTCAAAGTTCCAGCGGTAAAGCAATGCGACTGCCGGATCTTGATTTTATTTCAAAGTACCAACGGTGAAGCAATGCGACTGCCGGATCTTGATTTAATTTCAAAGTTCCAGCGGTAAAGCAATGCGACTGCCGGATCTTGATTTAATTTCAACGTTCCAGCGGTAGAGCAATGCGACTGCCGGATCTTGATTTAATTTCAAAGTTCCAACGATAAAGCAATGCGACTGCGGGATCTTGGTTTCTATTTCAAAGTTCCAGCGGTAAAGCAATGCGACTGCCGGATCTTGATTTTTATTTCAAAGTTCCAGCGGTAAAGCAATGCGACTGCCGGATCTTGATTTTATTTAAAAGTACCAACGGTGAAGCAATGCGACTGCCGGATCTTGATTTAATTTCAAAGTTCCAGCGGTAAAGCAATGCGACTGCCGGATCTTGATTTAATTTCAACGTTCCAGCGGTAGAGCAATGCGACTGCCGGATCTTTATTTAATGTCAAAGTTCCAGCGATAAAGCAATGCGACTGCGGGATCTTGGTTTTTATTTCAAAGTTCCAACGGTAAAGCAATGCGACTGCCGGATCTTGATTTTATTTCAAAGTTCCAGCGGTAAAGCAATGCGACTGCCGGATCTTGATTTAATTTCAACGTTCCAGCGGTAAAGCAATGCGACTGCCGGATCTTGATTTAATTTCAACGTTCCAGCGGTAAAGCAATGCGACTGCCGGATCTTGATTTTTATTTCAAAGTTCCAGCGGTAAAGCAATGCGACTGCCCGATCTTGGTTTCTATTTCAAAGTTCCAGCGGTAAAGCAATGCGACTGCCGGATCTTGGTTTCTATTTCAAAGTTCCAACGGTAAAGCAATGCGACTGCCGGATCTTGATTTTTATTTCAAAGTTCCAGCGGTAAAGCAATGCGACTGCGGGTTCTTGGTTTTTATTTCAAAGTTCCAACGTTAAAGCAATGCGACTGCCGGATCTTGATTTAATTTCAAAGTTCCAGCGGTAGAGCAATGCGACTGCCGGATCTTGATTTAATTTCAAAGTTCCAACGATAAAGCAATGCGACTGGGGGATCTTGGTTTCTATTTCAAAGTTCCAGCGGTAAAGCAATGCGACTGCCGGATCTTGATTTTTATTTCAAAGTTCCAGCGGTAAAGCAATGCGACTGCCGGATCTTGATTTTATTTCAAAGTACCAACGGTGAAGCAATGCGACTGCCGGATCTTGATTTTATTTCAAAGTACCAACGATGAAGCAATGCGACTGCCGGTTCTTGATTTAATTTCAACGTTCCAGCGGTAAAGCAATGCGACTGCCGGATCTTGATTTAATTTCAACGTTCCAGCGGTAAAGCAATGCGACTGCCGGATGTTGATTTTATTTCAAAGTACCAACGGTGAAGCAATGCGACTGCGGGATCTTGGTTTTTATTTCAAAGTTCCAGCGGTAAAGCAATGCGACTGCCGGATCTTGATTTTTATTTCAAAGTTCCAGCGGTAAAGCAATGCGACTGCCGGATCTTGGTTTCTATTTCAAAGTTCCAGCGGTAAAGCAATGCGACTGCCGGATCTTGGTTTCTATTTCAAAGTTCCAGCGGTAAAGCAATGCGACTGCCGGATCTTGGTTTCTATTTCAAAGTTCCAGCGGTAAAGCAATGCGACTGCCGGATCTTGATTTAATTTCAACGTTCCAGCGGTAAAGCAATGCGACTGCCGGATCTTGATTTAATTTCAACGTTCCAGCGGTAAAGCAATGCGACTGCCGGATCTTGGTTTTTATTTCCAAGTTCCAACGGTAAAGCAATGCGACTGCCGGATCTTGATTTTATTTCAAAGTACCAACGGTGAAGCAATGCGACTGCGGGATCTTGGTTTTTATTTCAAAGTTCCAGCGGTAAAGCAATGCGACTGCCGGATCTTGATTTAATTTCAACGTTCCAGCGGTAAAGCAATGCGACTGCCGGATCTTGATTTTTATTTCAAAGTTCCAGCGGTAAAGCAATGCGACTGCCCGATCTTGGTTTCTATTTCAAAGTTCCAGCGGTAAAGCAATGCGACTGCCGGATCTTGGTTTCTATTTCAAAGTTCCAACGGTAAAGCAATGCGACTGCCGGATCTTGATTTTTATTTCAAAGTTCCAGCGGTAAAGCAATGCGACTGCGGGATCTTGGTTTTTATTTCAAAGTTCCAACGGTAAAGCAATGCGACTGCCGGATCTTGATTTAATTTCAAAGTTCCAGCGGTAGAGCAATGCGACTGCCGGATCTTGATTTAATTTCAACGTTCCAGCGGTAGAGCAATGCGACTGCCGGATCTTGATTTTTATTTCAAAGTTCCAGCGGTAAAGCAATGCGACTGCCGGATCTTGATTTAATTTCAAAGTTCCAGCGGTAAGGCAATGCGACTGCCGGATCTTTATTTAATGTCAAAGTTCCAGCGATAAAGCAATGCGACTGCGGGATCTTGGTTTTTATTTCAAAGTTCCAACGGTAAAGCAATGCGACTGCCGGATCTTGATTTTATTTCAAAGTACCAACGGTGAAGCAATGCGACTGCCGGATCTTGATTTTTATTTCAAAGTTCCAGCGCTAAAGCAATCCGACTGCCGGATCTTGGTTTCTATTTCAAAGTTCCAGCGGTAAAGCAATGCGACTGCCGGATCTTGATTTTTATTTCAAAGTTCCAGCGGTAAAGCAATGCGACTGCCGGATCTTGATTTTATTTCAAAGTACCAACGGTGAAGCAATGCGACTGCCGGATCTTGATTTTATTTTAAAGTACCAACGATGAAGCAATGCGACTGCCGGATCTTGATTTTTATTTCAATGTTCCAGCGCTAAAGCAATGCGACTGCCGGATCTTGGTTTCTATTTCAAAGTTCCAGCGGTAAAGCAATGCGACTGCCGGATCTTGATTTAATTTCAACGTTCCAGCGGTTGCGCAATGCGACTGCCGGATCTTGATTTTATTTCAAAGTACCAACGGTAAAGCAATGCGACTGCCGGATCTTGATTTAATTTCAACGTTCCAGCGGTTGAGCAATGCGACTGCCGGTTCTTGTTTTTATTTCAAAGTTCCAGCGGTATAGCAATGCGACTGCCGGATCTTGATTTTATTTCAAAGTACCAACGGTGAAGCAATGCGACTGCCGGATCTTGATTTTATTTTAAAGTACCAACGATGAAGCAATGCGACTGCCGGATCTTGATTTTTATTTCAATGTTCCAGCGCTAAAGCAATGCGACTGCCGGATCTTGGTTTCTATTTCAAAGTTCCAGCGGTAAAGCAATGCGACTGCCGGATCTTGATTTAATTTCAACGTTCCAGCGGTTGCGCAATGCGACTGCCGGATCTTGATTTTATTTCAAAGTACCAACGGTAAAGCAATGCGACTGCCGGATCTTGATTTAATTTCAACGTTCCAGCGGTTGAGCAATGCGACTGCCGGTTCTTGATTTAATTTCAAAGTTCCAGCGGTAGAGCAATGCGACTGCCGGATCTTGATTTAATTTCAAAGTACCAACGATGAAGCAATGCGACTGCCGGATCTTGATTTTTATTTCAAAGTTCCAGCGCTAAAGCAATGCGACTGCCGGATCTTGGTTTCTATTTCAAAGTTCCAGCGGTAAAGCAATGCGACTGCCGGATCTTGATTTTATTTCAAAGTACCAACGGTGAAGCAATGCGACTGCCGGATCTTGATTTAATTTCAAAGTTCCAGCGGTAAAGCAATGCGACTGCCGGATCTTGATTTAATTTCAACGTTCCAGCGGTAGAGCAATGCGACTGCCGGATCTTGATTTAATTTCAAAGTTCCAACGATAAAGCAATGGGTCTGGGGGATCTTGGTTTCTATTTCAAAGTTCCAGCGGTAAAGCAATGCGACTGCCGGATCTTGATTTTTATTTCAAAGTTCCAGCGGTAAAGCAATGCGACTGCCGGATCTTGATTTTATTTCAAAGTACCAACGGTGAAGCAATGCGACTGCCGGATCTTGATTTTATTTCAAAGTACCAACGATGAAGCAATGCGACTGCCGGATCTTGATTTAATTTCAACGTTCCAGCGGTAGAGCAATGCGACTGCCGGATCTTGATTTAATTTCAACGTTCCAGCGGTAGAGCAATGCGACTGCCGGATCTTGATTTTTATTTCAAAGTTCCAGCGGTAAAGCAATGCGACTGCCGGATCTTGATTTAATTTCAAAGTTCCAGCGGTAAAGCAATGCGACTGCCGGATCTTGATTTAATTTCAACGTTCCAGCGGTAGAGCAATGCGACTGCCGGATCTTGATTTAATTTCAACGTTCCAGCGGTAAAACAATGCGACTGCCGGATCTTGATTTAATTTCAACGTTCCAGCGGTAAAGCAATGCGACTGCCGGATGTTGATTTAATTTCAACGTTCCAGCGGTAGAGCAATGCGACTGCCGGATCTTGATTTTTATTTCAAAGTTCCAGCGGTAAAGCAATGCGACTGCGGGATCTTGGTTTTTATTTCAAAGTTCCAACGGTAAAGCAATGCGACTGCCGGATCTTGATTTTATTTCAAAGTTCCAGCGGTAAAGCAATGCGACTGCCGGATCTTGATTTAATTTCAACGTTCCAGCGGTAAAACAATGCGACTGCCGGATCTTGATTTAATTTCAACGTTCCAGCGGTAAAGCAATGCGACTGCCGGATGTTGATTTAATTTCAAAGTTCCAGCGGTAAAGCAATGCGACTGCCGGATGTTGATTTAATTTCAAAGTTCCAGCGGTAAAGCAATGCGACTGCCGGATCTTGATTTAATTTCAACGTTCCAGCGGTAGAGCAATGCGACTGCCGGATCTTGATTTAATTTCAAAGTTCCAACGATAAAGCAATGCGACTGCGGGATCTTGGTTTCTATTTCAAAGTTCAAGCGGTAAAGCAATGCGACTGCCGGATCTTGATTTTTATTTCAAAGTTCCAGCGGTAAAGCAATGCGACTGCCGGATCTTGATTTTATTTCAAAGTACCAACGGTGAAGCAATGCGACTGCCGGATCTTGATTTTATTTCAAAGTACCAACGATGAAGCAATGCGACTGCCGGATCTTGATTTAATTTCAACGTTCCAGCGGTAGAGCAATGCGACTGCCGGATCTTGATTTAATTTCAACGTTCCAGCGGTAGAGCAATGCGACTGCCGGATCTTGATTTTTATTTCAAAGTTCCAGCGGTAAAGCAATGCGACTGCCGGATCTTGATTTAATTTCAAAGTTCCAGCGGTAAGGCAATGCGACTGCCGGATCTTTATTTAATGTCAAAGTTCCAGCGATAAAGCAATGCGACTGCCGGATCTTGATTTTTATTTCAAAGTTCCAGCGGTAAAAGAATGCGACTGCCGGATCTTGATTTAATTTCAACGTTCCAGCGGTAGAGCAATGCGACTGCCGGATCTTGATTTAATTTCAAAGTTCCAACGATAAAGCAATGCGACTGCGGGATCTTGGTTTCTATTTCAAAGTTCAAGCGGTAAAGCAATGCGACTGCCGGATCTTGATTTTTATTTCAAAGTTCCAGCGGTAAAGCAATGCGACTGCCGGATCTTGATTTTATTTCAAAGTACCAACGGTGAAGCAATGCGACTGCCGATCTTGATTTAATTTCAACGTTCCAGCGGTAGAGCAATGCGACTGCCGGATCTTGATTTAATTTCAACGTTCCAGCGGTAGAGCAATGCGACTGCCGGATCTTGATTTTTATTTCAAAGTTCCAGCGGTAAAAGAATGCGACTGCCGGATCTTGATTTAATTTCAAAGTTCCAGCGGTAAGGCAATGCGACTGCCGGATCTTTATTTAATGTCAAAGTTCCAGCGATAAAGCAATGCGACTGCGGGATCTTGGTTTTTATTTCAAAGTTCCAACGGTAAAGCAATGCGACTGCCGGATCTTGATTTTATTTCAAAGTACCAACGGTGAAGCAATGCGACTGCCGGATCTTGATTTTTATTTCAAAGTTCCAGCGCTAAAGCAATCCGACTGCCGGATCTTGGTTTCTATTTCAAAGTTCCAGCGGTAAAGCAATGCGACTGCCGGATCTTGATTTTTATTTCAAAGTTCCAGCGGTAAAGCAATGCGACTGCCGGATCTTGATTTTATTTCAAAGTACCAACGGTGAAGCAATGCGACTGCCGGATCTTGATTTTATTTTAAAGTACCAACGATGAAGCAATGCGACTGCCGGATCTTGATTTTTATTTCAAAGTTCCAGCGCTAAAGCAATGCGACTGCCGGATCTTGATTTTATTTCAAAGTTCCAGCGGTAAAGCAATGCGACTGCCGGATCTTGATTTTATTTCAAAGTACCAACGGTTAAGCAATGCGACTGCCGGATCTTGATTTTTATTTCAAAGTTCCAGCGCTAAAGCAATCCGACTGCCGGATCTTGGTTTCTATTTCAAAGTTCCAGCGGTAAAGCAATGCGACTGCCGGATCTTGATTTTTATTTCAAAGTTCCAGCGGTAAAGCAATGCGACTGCCGGATCTTGATTTTATTTCAAAGTACCAACGGTGAAGCAATGCGACTGCCGGATCTTGATTTTATTTTAAAGTACCAACGATGAAGCAATGCGACTGCCGGATCTTGATTTTTATTTCAAAGTTCCAGCGCTAAAGCAATGCGACTGCCGGATCTTGATTTTATTTCAAAGTACCAACGGTGAAGCAATGCGACTGCCGGATCTTTATTTAATGTCAACGTTCCAGCGGTAAAGCAATGCGACTGCCGGATCTTGATTTTATTTCAAAGTACCAACGGTGAAGCAATGCGACTGCCGGATCTTGATTTTTATTTCAAAGTTCCAGAGCTAAAGCAATCCGACTGCCGGATCTTGGTTTCTATTTCAAAGTTCCAGCGGTAAAGCAATGCGACTGCCGGATCTTGATTTAATTTCAACGTTCCAGCGGTTGAGCAATGCGACTGCCGGATCTTGATTTTATTTCAAAGTACCAACGGTAAAGCAATGCGACTGCCGGATCTTGATTTAATTTCAACGTTCCAGCGGTTGAGCAATGCGACTGCCGGTTCTTGATTTAATTTCAAAGTTCCAGCGGTAGAGCAATGCGACTGCCGGATCTTGATTTAATTTCAACGTTCCAGCGGTTGAGCAATGCGACTGCCGGATCTTGATTTTATTTCAAAGTACCAACGGTAAAGCAATGCGACTGCCGGATCTTGATTTAATTTCAACGTTCCAGCGGTAGAGCAATGCGACTGCCGGGTCTTGATTTAATTTCAAAGTTCCAGCGGTAGAGCAATGCGACTGCCGGATCTTGATTTAATTTCAAAGTACCAACGATGAAGCAATGCGACTGCCGGATCTTGATTTTTATTTCAAAGTTCCAGCGCTAAAGCAATGCGACTGCCGGATCTTGGTTTCTATTTCAAAGTTCCAGCGGTAAAGCAATGCGACTGCCGGATCTTGATTTTATTTCAAAGTACCAACGGTGAAGCAATGCGACTGCCGGATCTTGATTTAATTTCAAAGTTCCAGCGGTAAAGCAATGCGACTGCCGGATCTTGATTTAATTTCAACGTTCCAGCGGTAGAGCAATGCGACTGCCGGATCTTGATTTAATTTCAACGTTCCAGCGGTTGAGCAATGCGACTGCCGGTTCTTGATTTAATTTCAAAGTTCCAGCGGTAGAGCAATGCGACTGCCGGATCTTGATTTAATTTCAAAGTACCAACGATGAAGCAATGCGACTGCCGGATCTTGATTTTTATTTCAAAGTTCCAGCGCTAAAGCAATGCGACTGCCGGATCTTGGTTTATATTTCAAAGTTCCAGCGGTAAAGCAATGCGACTGCCGGATCTTGATTTTATTTCAACGTTCCAGCGGTTGAGCAATGCGACTGCCGGATCTTGATTTTATTTCAAAGTACCAACGGTAAAGCAATGCGACTGCCGGATCTTGATTTAATTTCAACGTTCCAGCGGTTGAGCAATGCGACTGCCGGTTCTTGATTTAATTTCAAAGTTCCAGCGGTAGAGCAATGCGACTGCCGGATCTTGATTTAATTTCAAAGTACCAACGATGAAGCAATGCGACTGCCGGATCTTGATTTTTATTTCAAAGTTCCAGCGCTAAAGCAATGCGACTGCCGGATCTTGGTTTCTATTTCAAAGTTCCAGCGGTAAAGCAATGCGACTGCCGGATCTTGATTTTATTTCAAAGTACCAACGGTGAAGCAATGCGACTGCCGGATCTTGATTTAATTTCAAAGTTCCAGCGGTAAAGCAATGCGACTGCCGGATCTTGATTTAATTTCAACGTTCCAGCGGTAGAGCAATGCGACTGCCGGATCTTGATTTAATTTCAAAGTTCCAACGATAAAGCAATGCGACTGCGGGATCTTGGTTTCTATTTCAAAGTTCCAGCGGTAAAGCAATGCGACTGCCGGATCTTGATTTTTATTTCAAAGTTCCAGCGGTAAAGCAATGCGACTGCCGGATCTTGATTTTATTTCAAAGTACCAACGGTGAAGCAATGCGACTGCCGGATCTTGATTTAATTTCAAAGTTCCAGCGGTAAAGCAATGCGACTGCCGGATCTTGATTTAATTTCAACGTTCCAGCGGTAGAGCAATGCGACTGCCGGATCTTTATTTAATGTCAAAGTTCCAGCGATAAAGCAATGCGACTGCGGGATCTTGGTTTTTATTTCAAAGTTCCAACGGTAAAGCAATGCGACTGCCGGATCTTGATTTTATTTCAAAGTTCCAGCGGTAAAGCAATGCGACTGCCGGATCTTGGTTTCTATTTCAACGTTCCAGCGGTAAAGCAATGCGACTGCCGGATCTTGATTTAATTTCAACGTTCCAGCGGTAAAGCAATGCGACTGCCGGATGTTGATTTAATTTCAAAGTTCCAGCGGTAAAGCAATGCGACTGCCGGATGTTGATTTAATTTCAAAGTTCCAGCGGTAAAGCAATGCGACTGCCGGATCTTGATTTAATTTCAACGTTCCAGCGGTAAAGCAATGCGACTGCCGGATGTTGATTTTATTTCAAAGTACCAACGGTGAAGCAATGCGACTGCGGGATCTTGGTTTTTATTTCAAAGTTCCAGCGGTAAAGCAATGCGACTGCCGGATCTTGATTTTTATTTCAAAGTTCCAGCGGTAAAGCAATGCGACTGCCGGATCTTGGTTTCTATTTCAAAGTTCCAGCGGTAAAGCAATGCGACTGCCGGATCTTGGTTTCTATTTCAAAGTTCCAGCGGTAAAGCAATGCGACTGCCGGATCTTGATTTTTATTTCAAAGTTCCAGCGGTAAAGCAATGCGACTGCGGGATCTTGGTTTTTATTTCAAAGTTCCAACGGTAAAGCAATGCGACTGCCGGATCTTGATTTAATTTCAAAGTTCCAGCGGTAAAGCAATGCGACTGCCGGATCTTGATTTAATTTCAACGTTCCAGCGGTAGAGCAATGCGACTGCCGGATCTTGATTTTATTTCAAAGTACCAACGGTGAAGCAATGCGACTGCCGGATCTTGATTTTTATTTCAAAGTACCAACGGTGAAGCAATGCGACTGCCGGATCTTGATTTAATTTCAAAGTTCCAGCGGTAAAGCAATGCGACTGCCGGATCTTGATTTAATTTCAACGTTCCAGCGGTAGAGCAATGCGACTGCCGGATCTTGATTTTATTTCAAAGTACCAACGGTGAAGCAATGCGACTGCCGGATCTTGATTTTTATTTCAAAGTTCCAGCGCTAAAGCAATCCGACTGCCGGATCTTGGTTTCTATTTCAAAGTTCCAGCGGTAAAGCAATGCGACTGCCGGATCTTGATTTTTATTTCAAAGTTCCAGCGGTAAAGCAATGCGACTGCCGGATCTTGATTTTATTTCAAAGTACCAACGGTGAAGCAATGCGACTGCCGGATCTTGATTTTATTTTAAAGTACCAACGATGAAGCAATGCGACTGCCGGATCTTGATTTTTATTTCAAAGTTCAAGCGCTAAAGCAATGCGACTGCCGGATCTTGATTTTATTTCAAAGTTCCAACGGTAAAGCAATGCGACTGCCGGATCTTGATTTTATTTCAAAGTACCAACGGTGAAGCAATGCGACTGCCGGATCTTGATTTTTATTTCAAAGTTCCAGCGCTAAAGCAATCCGACTGCCGGATCTTGGTTTCTATTTCAAAGTTCCAGCGGTAAAGCAATGCGACTGCCGGATCTTGATTTTTATTTCAAAGTTCCAGCGGTAAAGCAATGCGACTGCCGGATCTTGATTTTATTTCAAAGTACCAACGGTGAAGCAATGCGACTGCCGGATCTTGATTTTATTTTAAAGTACCAACGATGAAGCAATGCGACTGCCGGATCTTGATTTTTATTTCAAAGTTCCAGCGCTAAAGCAATGCGACTGCCGGATCTTGATTTAATTTCAACGTTCCAGCGGTTGAGCAATGCGACTGCCGGTTCTTGATTTAATTTCAAAGTTCCAGCGGTAGAGCAATGCGACTGCCGGATCTTGATTTAATTTCAAAGTACCAACGATGAAGCAATGCGACTGCCGGATCTTGATTTTTATTTCAAAGTTCCAGCGCTAAAGCAATGCGACTGCCGGATCTTGGTTTCTATTTCAAAGTTCCAGCGGTAAAGCAATGCGACTGCCGGATCTTGATTTTATTTCAAAGTACCAACGGTGAAGCAATGCGACTGCCGGATCTTGATTTAATTTCAAAGTTCCAGCGGTAAAGCAATGCGACTGCCGGATCTTGATTTAATTTCAACGTTCCAGCGGTAGAGCAATGCGACTGCCGGATCTTGATTTAATTTCAAAGTTCCAACGATAAAGCAATGCGACTGCGGGATCTTGGTTTCTATTTCAAAGTTCCAGCGGTAAAGCAATGCGACTGCCGGATCTTGATTTTTATTTCAAAGTTCCAGCGGTAAAGCAATGCGACTGCCGGATCTTGATTTTATTTCAAAGTTCCAGCGGTAAAGCAATGCGACTGCCGGATCTTGATTTTATTTCAAAGTACCAACGGTGAAGCAATGCGACTGCCGGATCTTGATTTAATTTCAACGTTCCAGCGGTTGAGCAATGCGACTGCCGGTTCTTGATTTAATTTCAAAGTTCCAGCGGTAGAGCAATGCGACTGCCGGATCTTGATTTAATTTCAAAGTACCAACGATGAAGCAATGCGACTGCCGGATCTTGATTTTTATTTCAAAGTTCCAGCGCTAAAGCAATGCGACTGCCGGATCTTGGTTTCTATTTCAAAGTTCCAGCGGTAAAGCAATGCGACTGCCGGATCTTGATTTTATTTCAAGGTTCCAGCGGTTTAGCAATGCGACTGCCGGATCTTGATTTTATTTCAAAGTACCAACGGTAAAGCAATGCGACTGCCGGATCTTGATTTAATTTCAACGTTCCAGCGGTTGAGCAATGCGACTGCCGGTTCTTGATTTAATTTCAAAGTTCCAGCGGTAGAGCAATGCGACTGCCGGATCTTGATTTAATTTCAAAGTACCAACGATGAAGCAATGCGACTGCCGGATCTTGATTTTTATTTCAAAGTTCCAGCGCTAAAGCAATGCGACTGCCGGATCTTGGTTTCTATTTCAAAGTTCCAGCGGTAAAGCAATGCGACTGCCGGATCTTGATTTTATTTCAAAGTACCAACGGTGTAGCAATGCGACTGCCGGATCTTGATTTAATTTCAAAGTTCCAGCGGTAAAGCAATGCGACTGCCGGATCTTGATTTAATTTCAAAGTTCCAGCGGTAGAGCAATGCGACTGCCGGATCTTGATTTAATTTCAAAGTTCCAACGATAAAGCAATGCGACTGCGGGATCTTGGTTTCTATTTCAAAGTTCCAGCGGTAAAGCAATGCGACTGCCGGATCTTGATTTTTATTTCAAAGTTCCAGCGGTAAAGCAATGCGACTGCCGGATCTTGATTTTATTTCAAAGTACCAACGGTGAAGCAATGCGACTGCCGGATCTTGATTTAATTTCAAAGTTCCAGCGGTAAAGCAATGCGACTGCCGGATCTTGATTTAATTTCAACGTTCCAGCGGTAGAGCAATGCGACTGCCGGATCTTTATTTAATGTCAAAGTTCCAGCGATAAAGCAATGCGACTGCGGGATCTTGGTTTTTATTTCAAAGTTCCAACGGTAAAGCAATGCGACTGTCGGATCTTGATTTTATTTCAAAGTTCCAGCGGTAAAGCAATGCGACTGCCGGATCTTGATTTAATTTCAACGTTCCAGCGGTAAAGCAATGCGACTGCCGGATCTTGATTTAATTTCAACGTTCCAGCGGTAAAGCAATGCGACTGCCGGATGTTGATTTAATTTCAAAGTTCCAGCGGTAAAGCAATGCGACTGCCGGATGTTGATTTAATTTCAAAGTTCCAGCGGTAAAGCAATGCGACTGCCGGATCTTGATTTAATTTCAACGTTCCAGCGGTAGAGCAATGCGACTGCCGGATCTTGATTTAATTTCAAAGTTCCAACGATAAAGCAATGCGACTGCGGGATCTTGATTTCTATTTCAAAGTTCAAGCGGTAAAGCAATGCGACTGCCGGATCTTGATTTTTATTTCAAAGTTCCAGCGGTAAAGCAATGCGACTGCCGGATCTTGATTTTATTTCAAAGTACCAACGGTGAAGCAATGCGACTGCCGGATCTTGATTTTATTTCAAAGTACCAACGATGAAGCAATGCGACTGCCGGATCTTGATTTAATTTCAACGTTCCAGCGGTAGAGCAATGCGACTGCCGGATCTTGATTTAATTTCAACGTTCCAGCGGTAGAGCAATGCGACTGCCGGATCTTGATTTTTATTTCAAAGTTCCAGCGGTAAAGCAATGCGACTGCCGGATCTTGATTTAATTTCAAAGTTCCAGCGGTAAGGCAATGCGACTGCCGGATCTTTATTTAATGTCAAAGTTCCAGCGATAAAGCAATGCGACTGCGGGATCTTGGTTTTTATTTCAAAGTTCCAACGGTAAAGCAATGCGACTGCCGGATCTTGATTTTATTTCAAAGTACCAACGGTGAAGCAATGCGACTGCCGGATCTTGATTTTTATTTCAAAGTTCCAGCGCTAAAGCAATGCGACTGCCGGATCTTGGTTTTTATTTCAAAGTTCCAACGGTAAAGCAATGCGACTGCCGGATCTTGATTTAATTTCAAAGTTCCAGCGGTAGAGCAATGCGACTGCCGGATCTTGATTTAATTTCAACGTTCCAGCGGTAGAGCAATGCGACTGCCGGATCTTGATTTTTATTTCAAAGTTCCAGCGGTAAAGCAATGCGACTGCCGGATCTTGATTTAATTTCAAAGTTCCAGCGGTAAGGCAATGCGACTGCCGGATCTTTATTTAATGTCAAAGTTCCAGCGATAAAGCAATGCGACTGCGGGATCTTGATTTTATTTTAAAGTACCAACGATGAAGCAATGCGACTGCCGGATCTTGATTTTTATTTCAATGTTCCAGCGCTAAAGCAATGCGACTGCCGGATCTTGGTTTCTATTTCAAAGTTCCAGCGGTAAAGCAATGCGACTGCCGGATCTTGATTTTATTTCAATGTTCCAGCGCTAAAGCAATGCGACTGCCGGATCTTGGTTTCTATTTCAAAGTTCCAGCGGTAAAGCAATGCGACTGCCGGATCTTGATTTAATTTCAACGTTCCAGCGGTTGCGCAATGCGACTGCCGGATCTTGATTTTATTTCAAAGTACCAACGGTAAAGCAATGCGACTGCCGGATCTTGATTTAATTTCAACGTTCCAGCGGTTGCGCAATGCGACTGCCGGATCTTTATTTAATGTCAAAGTTCCAGCGATAAAGCAATGCGACTGCGGGATCTTGGTTTTTATTTCAAAGTTCCAACGGTAAAGCAATGCGACTGCCGGATCTTTATTTAATGTCAAAGTTCCAGCGATAAAGCAATGCGACTGCGGGATCTTGGTTTTTATTTCAAAGTTCCAACGGTAAAGCAATGCGACTGCCGGATCTTGATTTTATTTCAAAGTACCAACGGTGAAGCAATGCGACTGCCGGATCTTGATTTTTATTTCAAAGTTCCAGCGCTAAAGCAATCCGACTGCCGGATCTTGGTTTCTATTTCAAAGTTCCAGCGGTAAAGCAATGCGACTGCCGGATCTTGATTTTTATTTCAAAGTTCCAGCGGTAAAGCAATGCGACTGCCGGATCTTGATTTTATTTCAAAGTACCAACGGTGAAGCAATGCGACTGCCGGATCTTGATTTTATTTTAAAGTACCAACGATGAAGCAATGCGACTGCCGGATCTTGATTTTTATTTCAATGTTCCAGCGCTAAAGCAATGCGACTGCCGGATCTTGGTTTCTATTTCAAAGTTCCAGCGGTAAAGCAATGCGACTGCCGGATCTTGATTTAATTTCAACGTTCCAGCGGTTGCGCAATGCGACTGCCGGATCTTGATTTTATTTCAAAGTACCAACGGTAAAGCAATGCGACTGCCGGATCTTGATTTAATTTCAACGTTCCAGCGGTTGAGCAATGCGACTGCCGGTTCTTGATTTAATTTCAAAGTTCCAGCGGTAGAGCAATGCGACTGCCGGATCTTGATTTAATTTCAAAGTACCAACGATGAAGCAATGCGACTGCCGGATCTTGATTTTTATTTCAAAGTTCCAGCGCTAAAGCAATGCGACTGCCGGATCTTGGTTTCTATTTCAAAGTTCCAGCGGTAAAGCAATGCGACTGCCGGATCTTGATTTTATTTCAAAGTACCAACGGTGAAGCAATGCGACTGCCGGATCTTGATTTAATTTCAAAGTTCCAGCGGTAAAGCAATGCGACTGCCGGATCTTGATTTAATTTCAACGTTCCAGCGGTAGAGCAATGCGACTGCCGTATCTTGATTTAATTTCAAAGTTCCAACGATAAAGCAATGCGACTGGGGGATCTTGGTTTCTATTTCAAAGTTCCAGCGGTAAAGCAATGCGACTGCCGGATCTTGATTTTTATTTCAAAGTTCCAGCGGTAAAGCAATGCGACTGCCGGATCTTGATTTTATTTCAAAGTACCAACGATGAAGCAATGCGACTGCCGGATCTTGATTTAATTTCAACGTTCCAGCGGTAGAGCAATTCGACTGCCGGATCTTGATTTAATTTCAACGTTCCAGCGGTAGAGCAATGCGACTGCCGGATCTTGATTTAATTTCAACGTTCCAGCGGTAAAACAATGCGACTGCCGGATCTTGATTTAATTTCAACGTTCCAGCGGTAAAGCAATGCGACTGCCGGATGTTGATTTAATTTCAACGTTCCAGCGGTAGAGCAATGCGACTGCCGGATCTTGATTTTTATTTCAAAGTTCCAGCGGTAAAGCAATGCGACTGCGGGATCTTGGTTTTTATTTCAAAGTTCCAACGGTAAAGCAATGCGACTGCCGGATCTTGATTTTATTTCAAAGTTCCAGCGGTAAAGCAATGCGACTGCCGGATCTTGATTTAATTTCAACGTTCCAGCGGTAAAACAATGCGACTGCCGGATCTTGATTTAATTTCAACGTTCCAGCGGTAAAGCAATGCGACTGCCGGATGTTGATTTAATTTCAAAGTTCCAGCGGTAAAGCAATGCGACTGCCGGATGTTGATTTAATTTCAAAGTTCCAGCGGTAAAGCAATGCGACTGCCGGATCTTGATTTAATTTCAACGTTCCAGCGGTAGAGCAATGCGACTGCCGGATCTTGATTTAATTTCAAAGTTCCAACGATAAAGCAATGCGACTGCGGGAACTTGGTTTCTATTTCAAAGTTCAAGCGGTAAAGCAATGCGACTGCCGGATCTTGATTTTTATTTCAAAGTTCCAGCGGTAAAGCAATGCGACTGCCGGATCTTGATTTTATTTCAAAGTACCAACGGTGAAGCAATGCGACTGCCGGATCTTGATTTTATTTCAAAGTACCAACGGTGAAGCAATGCGACTGCCGGATCTTGATTTAATTTCAACGTTCCAGCGGTAGAGCAATGCGACTGCCGGATCTTGATTTAATTTCAACGTTCCAGCGGTAGAGCAATGCGACTGCCGGATCTTGATTTTTATTTCAAAGTTCCAGCGGTAAAGCAATGCGACTGCCGGATCTTGATTTAATTTCAAAGTTCCAGCGGTAAGGCAATGCGACTGCCGGATCTTTATTTAATGTCAAAGTTCCAGCGTTAAAGCAATGCGACTGCCGGATCTTGATTTTTATTTCAAAGTTCCAGCGGTAAAAGAATGCGACTGCCGGATCTTGATTTAATTTCAACGTTCCAGCGGTAGAGCAATGCGACTGCCGGATCTTGATTTAATTTCAACGTTCCAGCGGTAGAGCAATGCGACTGCCGGATCTTGATTTAATTTCAACGTTCCAGCGGTAAAACAATGCGACTGCCGGATCTTGATTGAATTTCAACGTTCCAGCGGTAAAGCAATGCGACTGCCGGATGTTGATTTAATTTCAACGTTCCAGCGGTAGAGCAATGCGACTGCCGGATCTTGATTTTTATTTCAAAGTTCCAGCGGTAAAGCAATGCGACTGCGGGATCTTGGTTTTTATTTCAAAGTTCCAACGGTAAAGCAATGCGACTGCCGGATCTTGATTTTATTTCAAAGTTCCAGCGGTAAAGCAATGCGACTGCCGGATCTTGATTTAATTTCAACGTTCCAGCGGTAAAACAATGCGACTGCCGGATCTTGATTTAATTTCAACGTTCCAGCGGTAAAGCAATGCGACTGCCGGATGTTGATTTAATTTCAAAGTTCCAGCGGTAAAGCAATGCGACTGCCGGATCTTGATTTTTATTTCAAAGTTCCAGCGCTAAAGCAATGCGACTGCCGGATCTTGATTTTATTTCAAAGTTCCAACGGTAAAGCAATGCGACTGCCGGATCTTGATTTTATTTCAAAGTACCAACGGTGAAGCAATGCGACTGCCGGATCTTGATTTTTATTTCAAAGTTCCAGCGCTAAAGCAATCCGACTGCCGGATCTTGGTTTCTATTTCAAAGTTCCAGCGGTAAAGCAATGCGACTGCCGGATCTTGATTTTTATTTCAAAGTTCCAGCGGTAAAGCAATGCGACTGCCGGATCTTGATTTTATTTCAAAGTACCAACGGTGAAGCAATGCGACTGCCGGATCTTGATTTTATTTTAAAGTACCAACGATGAAGCAATGCGACTGCCGGATCTTGATTTTTATTTCAAAGTTCCAGCGCTAAAGCAATGCGACTGCCGGATCTTGATTTTATTTCAAAGTACCAACGGTGAAGCAATGCGACTGCCGGATCTTTATTTAATGTCAACGTTCCAGCGGTAAAGCAATGCGACTGCCGGATCTTGATTTTATTTCAAAGTACCAACGGTGAAGCAATGCGACTGCCGGATCTTGATTTTTATTTCAAAGTTCCAGCGCTAAAGCAATCCGACTGCCGGATCTTGGTTTCTATTTCAAAGTTCCAGCGGTAAAGCAATGCGACTGCCGGATCTTGATTTAATTTCAACGTTCCAGCGGTTGAGCAATGCGACTGCCGGATCTTGATTTTATTTCAAAGTACCAACGGTAAAGCAATGCGACTGCCGGATCTTGATTTAATTTCAACGTTCCAGCGGTTGAGCAATGCGACTGCCGGTTCTTGATTTAATTTCAAAGTTCCAGCGGTAGAGCAATGCGACTGCCGGATCTTGATTTAATTTCAAAGTACCAACGATGAAGCAATGCGACTGCCGGATCTTGATTTTTATTTCAAAGTTCCAGCGCTAAAGCAATGCGACTGCCGGATCTTGGTTTCTATTTCAAAGTTCCAGCGGTAAAGCAATGCGACTGCCGGATCTTGATTTTATTTCAAAGTACCAACGGTGAAGCAATGCGACTGCCGGATCTTGATTTTTATTTCAATGTTCCAGCGCTAAAGCAATGCGACTGCCGGATCTTGGTTTCTATTTCAAAGTTCCAGCGGTAAAGCAATGCGACTGCCGGATCTTGATTTTATTTCAATGTTCCAGCGCTAAAGCAATGCGACTGCCGGATCTTGGTTTCTATTTCAAAGTTCCAGCGGTAAAGCAATGCGACTGCCGGATCTTGATTTAATTTCAACGTTCCAGCGGTTGCGCAATGCGACTGCCGGATCTTGATTTTATTTCAAAGTACCAACGATGAAGCAATGCGACTGCCGGATCTTGATTTAATTTCAACGTTCCAGCGGTAAAGCAATGCGACTGCCGGATCTTGATTTTATTTTAAAGTACCAACGATGAAGCAATGCGACTGCCGGATCTTGATTTTTATTTCAAAGTTCCAGCGCTAAAGCAATGCGACTGCCGGATCTTGATTTTATTTCAAAGTTCCAACGGTAAAGCAATGCGACTGCCGGATCTTGATTTTATTTCAAAGTACCAACGGTGAAGCAATGCGACTGCCGGATCTTGATTTTTATTTCAAAGTTCCAGCGCTAAAGCAATCCGACTGCCGGATCTTGGTTTCTATTTCAAAGTTCCAGCGGTAAAGCAATGCGACTGCCGGATCTTGATTTTTATTTCAAAGTTCCAGCGGTAAAGCAATGCGACTGCCGGATCTTGATTTTATTTCAAAGTACCAACGGTGAAGCAATGCGACTGCCGGATCTTGATTTTATTTTAAAGTACCAACGATGAAGCAATGCGACTGCCGGATCTTGATTTTTATTTCAAAGTTCCAGCGCTAAAGCAATGCGACTGCCGGATCTTGATTTAATTTCAACGTTCCAGCGGTTGAGCAATGCGACTGCCGGTTCTTGATTTAATTTCAAAGTTCCAGCGGTAGAGCAATGCGACTGCCGGATCTTGATTTAATTTCAAAGTACCAACGATGAAGCAATGCGACTGCCGGATCTTGATTTTTATTTCAAAGTTCCAGCGCTAAAGCAATGCGACTGCCGGATCTTGGTTTCTATTTCAAAGTTCCAGCGGTAAAGCAATGCGACTGCCGGATCTTGATTTTATTTCAAAGTACCAACGGTGAAGCAATGCGACTGCCGGATCTTGATTTAATTTCAAAGTTCCAGCGGTAAAGCAATGCGACTGCCGGATCTTGATTTAATTTCAACGTTCCAGCGGTAGAGCAATGCGACTGCCGGATCTTGATTTAATTTCAAAGTTCCAACGATAAAGCAATGCGACTGCGGGATCTTGGTTTTTATTTCAAAGTTCCAGCGGTAAAGCAATGCGACTGCCGGATCTTGATTTTTATTTCAAAGTTCCAGCGGTAAAGCAATGCGACTGCCGGATCTTGATTTTATTTCAAAGTTCCAGCGGTAAAGCAATGCGACTGCCGGATCTTGATTTTATTTCAAAGTACCAACGGTAAAGCAATGCGACTGCCGGATCTTGATTTAATTTCAACGTTCCAGCGGTTGAGCAATGCGACTGCCGGTTCTTGATTTTTATTTCAAAGTTCCAGCGGTAGAGCAATGCGACTGCCGGATCTTGATTTAATTTCAAAGTACCAACGATGAAGCAATGCGACTGCCGGATCTTGATTTTTATTTCAAAGTTCCAGCGCTAAAGCAATGCGACTGCCGGATCTTGGTTTCTATTTCAAAGTTCCAGCGGTAAAGCAATGCGACTGCCGGATCTTGATTTTATTTCAACGTTCCAGCGGTTGAGCAATGCGACTGCCGGATCTTGATTTTATTTCAAAGTACCAACGGTAAAGCAATGCGACTGCCGGATCTTGATTTAATTTCAACGTTCCAGCGGTTGAGCAATGCGACTGCCGGTTCTTGATTTAATTTCAAAGTTCCAGCGGTAGAGCAATGCGACTGCCGGATCTTGATTTAATTTCAAAGTACCAACGATGAAGCAATGCGACTGCCGGATCTTGATTTTTATTTCAAAGTTCCAGCGCTAAAGCAATGCGACTGCCGGATCTTGGTTTCTATTTCAAAGTTCCAGCGGTAAAGCAATGCGACTGCCGGATCTTGATTTTATTTCAAAGTACCAACGGTGAAGCAATGCGACTGCCGGATCTTGATTTAATTTCAAAGTTCCAGCGGTAAAGCAATGCGACTGCCGGATCTTGATTTAATTTCAACGTTCCAGCGGTAGAGCAATGCGACTGCCGGATCTTGATTTAATTTCAAAGTTCCAACGATAAAGCAATGCGACTGCGGGATCTTGGTTTCTATTTCAAAGTTCCAGCGGTAAAGCAATGCGACTGCCGGATCTTGATTTTTATTTCAAAGTTCCAGCGGTAAAGCAATGCGACTGCCGGATCTTGATTTTATTTCAAAGTACCAACGGTGAAGCAATGCGACTGCCGGATCTTGATTTAATTTCAAAGTTCCAGCGGTAAAGCAATGCGACTGCCGGATCTTGATTTAATTTCAACGTTCCAGCGGTAGAGCAATGCGACTGCCGGATCTTTATTTAATGTCAAAGTTCCAGCGATAAAGCAATGCGACTGCGGGATCTTGGTTTTTATTTCAAAGTTCCAACGGTAAAGCAATGCGACTGTCGGATCTTGATTTTATTTCAAAGTTCCAGCGGTAAAGCAATGCGACTGCCGGATCTTGATTTAATTTCAACGTTCCAGCGGTAAAGCAATGCGACTGCCGGATCTTGATTTAATTTCAACGTTCCAGCGGTAAAGCAATGCGACTGCCGGATGTTGATTTAATTTCAAAGTTCCAGCGGTAAAGCAATGCGACTGCCGGATGTTGATTTAATTTCAAAGTTCCATCGGTAAAGCAATGCGACTGCCGGATCTTGATTTAATTTCAACGTTCCAGCGGTAGAGCAATGCGACTGCCGGATCTTGATTTAATTTCAAAGTTCCAACGATAAAGCAATGCGACTGCGGGATCTTGGTTTCTATTTCAAAGTTCAAGCGGTAAAGCAATGCGACTGCCGGATCTTGATTTTTATTTCAAAGTTCCAGCGGTAAAGCAATGCGACTGCCGGATCTTGATTTTATTTCAAAGTACCAACGGTGAAGCAATGCGACTGCCGGATCTTGATTTTATTTCAAAGTACCAACGATGAAGCAATGCGACTGCCGGATCTTGATTTAATTTCAACGTTCCAGCGGTAGAGCAATGCGACTGCCGGATCTTGATTTAATTTCAACGTTCCAGCGGTAGAGCAATGCGACTGCCGGATCTTGATTTTTATTTCAAAGTTCCAGCGGTAAAGCAATGCGACTGCCGGATCTTGATTTAATTTCAAAGTTCCAGCGGTAAGGCAATGCGACTGCCGGATCTTTATTTAATGTCAAAGTTCCAGCGATAAAGCAATGCGACTGCGGGATCTTGGTTTTTATTTCAAAGTTCCAACGGTAAAGCAATGCGACTGCCGGATCTTGATTTTATTTCAAAGTACCAACGGTGAAGCAATGCGACTGCCGGATCTTGATTTTTATTTCAAAGTTCCAGCGCTAAAGCAATGCGACTGCCGGATCTTGGTTTTTATTTCAAAGTTCCAACGGTAAAGCAATGCGACTGCCGGATCTTGATTTAATTTCAAAGTTCCAGCGGTAGAGCAATGCGACTGCCGGATCTTGATTTAATTTCAACGTTCCAGCGGTAGAGCAATGCGACTGCCGGATCTTGATTTTTATTTCAAAGTTCCAGCGGTAAAGCAATGCGACTGCCGGATCTTGATTTAATTTCAAAGTTCCAGCGGTAAGGCAATGCGACTGCCGGATCTTTATTTAATGTCAAAGTTCCAGCGATAAAGCAATGCGACTGCGGGATCTTGATTTTATTTTAAAGTACCAACGATGAAGCAATGCGACTGCCGGATCTTGATTTTTATTTCAATGTTCCAGCGCTAAAGCAATGCGACTGCCGGATCTTGGTTTCTATTTCAAAGTTCCAGCGGTAAAGCAATGCGACTGCCGGATCTTGATTTTATTTCAATGTTCCAGCGCTAAAGCAATGCGACTGCCGGATCTTGGTTTCTATTTCAAAGTTCCAGCGGTAAAGCAATGCGACTGCCGGATCTTGATTTAATTTCAACGTTCCAGCGGTTGCGCAATGCGACTGCCGGATCTTGATTTTATTTCAAAGTACCAACGGTAAAGCAATGCGACTGCCGGATCTTGATTTAATTTCAACGTTCCAGCGGTTGCGCAATGCGACTGCCGGATCTTTATTTAATGTCAAAGTTCCAGCGATAAAGCAATGCGACTGCGGGATCTTGGTTTTTATTTCAAAGTTCCAACGGTAAAGCAATGCGACTGCCGGATCTTTATTTAATGTCAAAGTTCCAGCGATAAAGCAATGCGACTGCGGGATCTTGGTTTTTATTTCAAAGTTCCAACGGTAAAGCAATGCGACTGCCGGATCTTGATTTTATTTCAAAGTACCAACGGTGAAGCAATGCGACTGCCGGATCTTGATTTTTATTTCAAAGTTCCAGCGCTAAAGCAATCCGACTGCCGGATCTTGGTTTCTATTTCAAAGTTCCAGCGGTAAAGCAATGCGACTGCCGGATCTTGATTTTTATTTCAAAGTTCCAGCGGTAAAGCAATGCGACTGCCGGATCTTGATTTTATTTCAAAGTACCAACGGTGAAGCAATGCGACTGCCGGATCTTGATTTTATTTTAAAGTACCAACGATGAAGCAATGCGACTGCCGGATCTTGATTTTTATTTCAATGTTCCAGCGCTAAAGCAATGCGACTGCCGGATCTTGGTTTCTATTTCAAAGTTCCAGCGGTAAAGCAATGCGACTGCCGGATCTTGATTTAATTTCAACGTTCCAGCGGTTGCGCAATGCGACTGCCGGATCTTGATTTTATTTCAAAGTACCAACGGTAAAGCAATGCGACTGCCGGATCTTGATTTAATTTCAACGTTCCAGCGGTTGAGCAATGCGACTGCCGGTTCTTGATTTAATTTCAAAGTTCCAGCGGTAGAGCAATGCGACTGCCGGATCTTGATTTAATTTCAAAGTACCAACGATGAAGCAATGCGACTGCCGGATCTTGATTTTTATTTCAAAGTTCCAGCGCTAAAGCAATGCGACTGCCGGATCTTGGTTTCTATTTCAAAGTTCCAGCGGTAAAGCAATGCGACTGCCGGATCTTGATTTTATTTCAAAGTACCAACGGTGAAGCAATGCGACTGCCGGATCTTGATTTAATTTCAAAGTTCCAGCGGTAAAGCAATGCGACTGCCGGATCTTGATTTAATTTCAACGTTCCAGCGGTAGAGCAATGCGACTGCCGTATCTTGATTTAATTTCAAAGTTCCAACGATAAAGCAATGCGACTGGGGGATCTTGGTTTCTATTTCAAAGTTCCAGCGGTAAAGCAATGCGACTGCCGGATCTTGATTTTTATTTCAAAGTTCCAGCGGTAAAGCAATGCGACTGCCGGATCTTGATTTTATTTCAAAGTACCAACGATGAAGCAATGCGACTGCCGGATCTTGATTTAATTTCAACGTTCCAGCGGTAGAGCAATGCGACTGCCGGATCTTGATTTAATTTCAACGTTCCAGCGGTAGAGCAATGCGACTGCCGGATCTTGATTTAATTTCAACGTTCCAGCGGTAAAACAATGCGACTGCCGGATCTTGATTTAATTTCAACGTTCCAGCGGTAAAGCAATGCGACTGCCGGATGTTGATTTAATTTCAACGTTCCAGCGGTAGAGCAATGCGACTGCCGGATCTTGATTTTTATTTCAAAGTTCCAGCGGTAAAGCAATGCGACTGCGGGATCTTGGTTTTTATTTCAAAGTTCCAACGGTAAAGCAATGCGACTGCCGGATCTTGATTTTATTTCAAAGTTCCAGCGGTAAAGCAATGCGACTGCCGGATCTTGATTTAATTTCAACGTTCCAGCGGTAAAACAATGCGACTGCCGGATCTTGATTTAATTTCAACGTTCCAGCGGTAAAGCAATGCGACTGCCGGATGTTGATTTAATTTCAAAGTTCCAGCGGTAAAGCAATGCGACTGCCGGATGTTGATTTAATTTCAAAGTTCCAGCGGTAAAGCAATGCGACTGCCGGATCTTGATTTAATTTCAACGTTCCAGCGGTAGAGCAATGCGACTGCCGGATCTTGATTTAATTTCAAAGTTCCAACGATAAAGCAATGCGACTGCGGGAACTTGGTTTCTATTTCAAAGTTCAAGCGGTAAAGCAATGCGACTGCCGGATCTTGATTTTTATTTCAAAGTTCCAGCGGTAAAGCAATGCGACTGCCGGATCTTGATTTTATTTCAAAGTACCAACGGTTAAGCAATGCGACTGCCGGATCTTGATTTTATTTCAAAGTACCAACGATGAAGCAATGCGACTGCCGGATCTTGATTTAATTTCAACGTTCCAGCGGTAGAGCAATGCGACTGCCGGATCTTGATTTAATTTCAACGTTCCAGCGGTAGAGCAATGCGACTGCCGGATCTTGATTTTTATTTCAAAGTTCCAGCGGTAAAGCAATGCGACTGCCGGATCTTGATTTAATTTCAAAGTTCCAGCGGTAAGGCAATGCGACTGCCGGATCTTTATTTAATGTCAAAGTTCCAGCGATAAAGCAATGCGACTGCCGGATCTTGATTTTTATTTCAAAGTTCCAGCGGTAAAAGAATGCGACTGCCGGATCTTGATTTAATTTCAACGTTCCAGCGGTAGAGCAATGCGACTGCCGGATCTTGATTTAATTTCAACGTTCCAGCGGTAGAGCAATGCGACTGCCGGATCTTGATTTAATTTCAACGTTCCAGCGGTAAAACAATGCGACTGCCGGATCTTGATTGAATTTCAACGTTCCAGCGGTAAAGCAATGCGACTGCCGGATGTTGATTTAATTTCAACGTTCCAGCGGTAGAGCAATGCGACTGCCGGATCTTGATTTTTATTTCAAAGTTCCAGCGGTAAAGCAATGCGACTGCGGGATCTTGGTTTTTATTTCAAAGTTCCAACGGTAAAGCAATGCGACTGCCGGATCTTGATTTTATTTCAAAGTTCCAGCGGTAAAGCAATGCGACTGCCGGATCTTGATTTAATTTCAACGTTCCAGCGGTAAAACAATGCGACTGCCGGATCTTGATTTAATTTCAACGTTCCAGCGGTAAAGCAATGCGACTGCCGGATGTTGATTTAATTTCAAAGTTCCAGCGGTAAAGCAATGCGACTGCCGGATCTTGATTTTTATTTCAAAGTTCCAGCGCTAAAGCAATGCGACTGCCGGATCTTGATTTTATTTCAAAGTTCCAACGGTAAAGCAATGCGACTGCCGGATCTTGATTTTATTTCAAAGTACCAACGGTGAAGCAATGCGACTGCCGGATCTTGATTTTTATTTCAAAGTTCCAGCGCTAAAGCAATCCGACTGCCGGATCTTGGTTTCTATTTCAAAGTTCCAGCGGTAAAGCAATGCGACTGCCGGATCTTGATTTTTATTTCAAAGTTCCAGCGGTAAAGCAATGCGACTGCCGGATCTTGATTTTATTTCAAAGTACCAACGGTGAAGCAATGCGACTGCCGGATCTTGATTTTATTTTAAAGTACCAACGATGAAGCAATGCGACTGCCGGATCTTGATTTTTATTTCAAAGTTCCAGCGCTAAAGCAATGCGACTGCCGGATCTTGATTTTATTTCAAAGTACCAACGGTGAAGCAATGCGACTGCCGGATCTTTATTTAATGTCAACGTTCCAGCGGTAAAGCAATGCGACTGCCGGATCTTGATTTTATTTCAAAGTACCAACGGTGAAGCAATGCGACTGCCGGATCTTGATTTTTATTTCAAAGTTCCAGCGCTAAAGCAATCCGACTGCCGGATCTTTGTTTCTATTTCAAAGTTCCAGCGGTAAAGCAATGCGACTGCCGGATCTTGATTTAATTTCAACGTTCCAGCGGTTGAGCAATGCGACTGCCGGATCTTGATTTTATTTCAAAGTACCAACGGTAAAGCAATGCGACTGCCGGATCTTGATTTAATTTCAACGTTCAAGCGGTTGAGCAATGCGACTGCCGGTTCTTGATTTAATTTCAAAGTTCCAGCGGTAGAGCAATGCGACTGCCGGATCTTGATTTAATTTCAAAGTACCAACGATGAAGCAATGCGACTGCCGGATCTTGATTTTTATTTCAAAGTTCCAGCGCTAAAGCAATGCGACTGCCGGATCTTGGTTTCTATTTCAAAGTTCCAGCGGTAAAGCAATGCGACTGCCGGATCTTGATTTTATTTCAAAGTACCAACGGTGAAGCAATGCGACTGCCGGATCTTGATTTTTATTTCAATGTTCCAGCGCTAAAGCAATGCGACTGCCGGATCTTGGTTTCTATTTCAAAGTTCCAGCGGTAAAGCAATGCGACTGCCGGATCTTGATTTTATTTCAATGTTCCAGCGCTAAAGCAATGCGACTGCCGGATCTTGGTTTCTATTTCAAAGTTCCAGCGGTAAAGCAATGCGACTGCCGGATCTTGATTTAATTTCAACGTTCCAGCGGTTGCGCAATGCGACTGCCGGATCTTGATTTTATTTCAAAGTACCAACGGTAAAGCAATGCGACTGCCGGATCTTGATTTAATTTCAACGTTCCAGCGGTTGCGCAATGCGACTGCCGGATCTTTATTTAATGTCAAAGTTCCAGCGATAAAGCAATGCGACTGCGGGATCTTGGTTTTTATTTCAAAGTTCCAACGGTAAAGCAATGCGACTGCCGGATCTTTATTTAATGTCAAAGTTCCAGCGATAAAGCAATGCGACTGCGGGATCTTGGTTTTTATTTCAAAGTTCCAACGGTAAAGCAATGCGACTGCCGGATCTTGATTTTATTTCAAAGTACCAACGGTGAAGCAATGCGACTGCCGGATCTTGATTTTTATTTCAAAGTTCCAGCGCTAAAGCAATCCGACTGCCGGATCTTGGTTTCTATTTCAAAGTTCCAGCGGTAAAGCAATGCGACTGCCGGATCTTGATTTTTATTTCAAAGTTCCAGCGGTAAAGCAATGCGACTGCCGGATCTTGATTTTATTTCAAAGTACCAACGGTGAAGCAATGCGACTGCCGGATCTTGATTTTATTTTAAAGTACCAACGATGAAGCAATGCGACTGCCGGATCTTGATTTTTATTTCAATGTTCCAGCGCTAAAGCAATGCGACTGCCGGATCTTGGTTTCTATTTCAAAGTTCCAGCGGTAAAGCAATGCGACTGCCGGATCTTGATTTAATTTCAACGTTCCAGCGGTTGCGCAATGCGACTGCCGGATCTTGATTTTATTTCAAAGTACCAACGGTAAAGCAATGCGACTGCCGGATCTTGATTTAATTTCAACGTTCCAGCGGTTGAGCAATGCGACTGCCGGTTCTTGATTTAATTTCAAAGTTCCAGCGGTAGAGCAATGCGACTGCCGGATCTTGATTTAATTTCAAAGTACCAACGATGAAGCAATGCGACTGCCGGATCTTGATTTTTATTTCAAAGTTCCAGCGCTAAAGCAATGCGACTGCCGGATCTTGGTTTCTATTTCAAAGTTCCAGCGGTAAAGCAATGCGACTGCCGGATCTTGATTTTATTTCAAAGTACCAACGGTGAAGCAATGCGACTGCCGGATCTTGATTTAATTTCAAAGTTCCAGCGGTAAAGCAATGCGACTGCCGGATCTTGATTTTTATTTCAAAGTTCCAGCGGTAAAGCAATGCGACTGCCGGATCTTGATTTTATTTCAAAGTACCAACGGTGAAGCAATGCGACTGCCGGATCTTGATTTTATTTCAAAGTACCAACGATGAAGCAATGCGACTGCCGGATCTTGATTTAATTTCAACGTTCCAGCGGTAGAGCAATGCGACTGCCGGATCTTGATTTAATTTCAACGTTCCAGCGGTAGAGCAATGCGACTGCCGGATCTTGATTTTTATTTCAAAGTTCCAGCGGTAAAGCAATGCGACTGCCGGATCTTGATTTAATTTCAAAGTTCCAGCGGTAAGGCAATGCGACTGCCGGATCTTGATTTAATTTCAACGTTCCAGCGGTAGAGCAATGCGACTGCCGGATCTTGATTTAATTTCAACGTTCCAGCGGTAAAACAATGCGACTGCCGGATCTTGATTTAATTTCAACGTTCCAGCGGTAAAGCAATGCGACTGCCGGATGTTGATTTAATTTCAACGTTCCAGCGGTAGAGCAATGCGACTGCCGGATCTTGATTTTTATTTCAAAGTTCCAGCGGTAAAGCAATGCGACTGCGGGATCTTGGTTTTTATTTCAAAGTTCCAACGGTAAAGCAATGCGACTGCCGGATCTTGATTTTATTTCAAAGTTCCAGCGGTAAAGCAATGCGACTGCCGGATCTTGATTTAATTTCAACGTTCCAGCGGTAAAACAATGCGACTGCCGGATCTTGATTTAATTTCAACGTTCCAGCGGTAAAGCAATGCGACTGCCGGATGTTGATTTAATTTCAAAGTTCCAGCGGTAAAGCAATGCGACTGCCGGATGTTGATTTAATTTCAAAGTTCCAGCGGTAAAGCAATGCGACTGCCGGATCTTGATTTAATTTCAACGTTCCAGCGGTAGAGCAATGCGACTGCCGGATCTTGATTTAATTTCAAAGTTCCAACGATAAAGCAATGCGACTGCGGGAACTTGGTTTCTATTTCAAAGTTCAAGCGGTAAAGCAATGCGACTGCCGGATCTTGATTTTTATTTCAAAGTTCCAGCGGTAAAGCAATGCGACTGCCGGATCTTGATTTTATTTCAAAGTACCAACGGTGAAGCAATGCGACTGCCGGATCTTGATTTTATTTCAAAGTACCAACGATGAAGCAATGCGACTGCCGGATCTTGATTTAATTTCAACGTTCCAGCGGTAGAGCAATGCGACTGCCGGATCTTGATTTAATTTCAACGTTCCAGCGGTAGAGCAATGCGACTGCCGGATCTTGATTTTTATTTCAAAGTTCCAGCGGTAAAGCAATGCGACTGCCGGATCTTGATTTAATTTCAAAGTTCCAGCGGTAAGGCAATGCGACTGCCGGATCTTTATTTAATGTCAAAGTTCCAGCGATAAAGCAATGCGACTGCCGGATCTTGATTTTTATTTCAAAGTTCCAGCGGTAAAAGAATGCGACTGCCGGATCTTGATTTAATTTCAACGTTCCAGCGGTAGAGCAATGCGACTGCCGGATCTTGATTTAATTTCAACGTTCCAGCGGTAGAGCAATGCGACTGCCGGATCTTGATTTAATTTCAACGTTCCAGCGGTAAAACAATGCGACTGCCGGATCTTGATTGAATTTCAACGTTCCAGCGGTAAAGCAATGCGACTGCCGGATGTTGATTTAATTTCAACGTTCCAGCGGTAGAGCAATGCGACTGCCGGATCTTGATTTTTATTTCAAAGTTCCAGCGGTAAAGCAATGCGACTGCGGGATCTTGGTTTTTATTTCAAAGTTCCAACGGTAAAGCAATGCGACTGCCGGATCTTGATTTTATTTCAAAGTTCCAGCGGTAAAGCAATGCGACTGCCGGATCTTGATTTAATTTCAACGTTCCAGCGGTAAAACAATGCGACTGCCGGATCTTGATTTAATTTCAACGTTCCAGCGGTAAAGCAATGCGACTGCCGGATGTTGATTTAATTTCAAAGTTCCAGCGGTAAAGCAATGCGACTGCCGGATCTTGATTTTTATTTCAAAGTTCCAGCGCTAAAGCAATGCGACTGCCGGATCTTGATTTTATTTCAAAGTTCCAACGGTAAAGCAATGCGACTGCCGGATCTTGATTTTATTTCAAAGTACCAACGGTGAAGCAATGCGACTGCCGGATCTTGATTTTTATTTCAAAGTTCCAGCGCTAAAGCAATCCGACTGCCGGATCTTGGTTTCTATTTCAAAGTTCCAGCGGTAAAGCAATGCGACTGCCGGATCTTGATTTTATTTCAAAGTACCAACGGTGAAGCAATGCGACTGCCGGATCTTGATTTTATTTTAAAGTACCAACGATGAAGCAATGCGACTGCCGGATCTTGATTTTTATTTCAAAGTTCCAGCGCTAAAGCAATGCGACTGCCGGATCTTGATTTTATTTCAAAGTACCAACGGTGAAGCAATGCGACTGCCGGATCTTTATTTTATTTTAAAGTACCAACGATGAAGCAATGCGACTGCCGGATCTTGATTTTTATTTCAAAGTTCCAGCGCTAAAGCAATGCGACTGCCGGATCTTGATTTTATTTCAAAGTACCAACGGTGAAGCAATGCGACTGCCGGATCTTTATTTAATGTCAACGTTCCAGCGGTAAAGCAATGCGACTGCCGGATCTTGATTTTATTTCAAAGTACCAACGGTGAAGCAATGCGACTGCCGGATCTTGATTTTTATTTCAAAGTTCCAGCGCTAAAGCAATCCGACTGCCGGATCTTGGTTTCTATTTCAAAGTTCCAGCGGTAAAGCAATGCGACTGCCGGATCTTGATTTAATTTCAACGTTCCAGCGGTTGAGCAATGCGACTGCCGGATCTTGATTTTATTTCAAAGTACCAACGATAAAGCAATGCGACTGCCGGATCTTGATTTAATTTCAACGTTCCAGCGGTTGAGCAATGCGACTGCCGGTTCTTGATTTAATTTCAAAGTTCCAGCGGTAGAGCAATGCGACTGCCGGATCTTGATTTAATTTCAAAGTACCAACGATGAAGCAATGCGACTGCCGGATCTTGATTTTTATTTCAAAGTTCCAGCGCTAAAGCAATGCGACTGCCGGATCTTGGTTTCTATTTCAAAGTTCCAGCGGTAAAGCAATGCGACTGCCGGATCTTGATTTTATTTCAAAGTACCAACGGTGAAGCAATGCGACTGCCGGATCTTGATTTAATTTCAAAGTTCCAGCGGTAAAGCAATGCGACTGCCGGATCTTGATTTAATTTCAACGTTCCAGCGGTAGAGCAATGCGACTGCCGGATCTTGATTTAATTTCAAAGTTCCAACGATAAAGCAATGCGACTGCGGGATCATGGTTTCTATTTCAAAGTTCCAGCGGTAAAGCAATGCGACTGCCGGATCTTGATTTTTATTTCAAAGTTCCAGCGGTAAAGCAATGCGACTGCCGGATCTTGATTTTATTTCAAAGTTCCAGCGGTAAAGCAATGCGACTGCCGGATCTTGATTTTATTTCAAAGTACCAACGGTAAAGCAATGCGACTGCCGGATCTTGATTTAATTTCAACGTTCCAGCGGTTGAGCAATGCGACTGCCGGTTCTTGATTTAATTTCAAAGTTCCAGCGGTAGAGCAATGCGACTGCCGGATCTTGATTTAATTTCAAAGTACCAACGATGAAGCAATGCGACTGCCGGATCTTGATTTTTATTTCAAAGTTCCAGCGCTAAAGCAATGCGACTGCCGGATCTTGGTTTCTATTTCAAAGTTCCAGCGGTAAAGCAATGCGACTGCCGGATCTTGATTTTATTTCAACGTTCCAGCGGTTGAGCAATGCGACTGCCGGATCTTGATTTTATTTCAAAGTACCAACGGTAAAGCAATGCGACTGCCGGATCTTGATTTTATTTCAAAGTTCCAGCGGTAAAGCAATGCGACTGCCGGATCTTGATTTTATTTCAAAGTACCAACGGTAAAGCAATGCGACTGCCGGATCTTGATTTAATTTCAACGTTCCAGCGGTTGAGCAATGCGACTGCCGGTTCTTGATTTAATTTCAAAGTTCCAGCGGTAGAGCAATGCGACTGCCGGATCTTGATTTAATTTCAAAGTACCAACGATGAAGCAATGCGACTGCCGGATCTTGATTTAATTTCAACGTTCCAGCGGTAAAGCAATGCGACTGCCGGATGTTGATTTTATTTCAAAGTACCAACGGTGAAGCAATGCGACAGCGGGATCTTGGTTTTTATTTCAAAGTTCCAGCGGTAAAGCAATGCGACTGCCGGATCTTGATTTTTATTTCAAAGTTCCAGCGGTAAAGCAATGCGACTGCCGGATCTTGATTTTTATTTCAAAGTTCCAGCGGTAAAGCAATGCGACTGCCGGATCTTGATTTTTATTTCAAAGTTCCAGCGGTAAAGCAATGCGACTGCCGGATCTTGATTTTATTTCAAAGTACCAACGGTGAAGCAATGCGACTGCCGGATCTTGATTTTTATTTCAAAGTTCCAGCGCTAAAGCAATCCGACTGCCGGATCTTGGTTTCTATTTCAATGTTCCAGCGGTAAAGCAATGCGACTGCCGGATCTTGGTTTTTATTTCCAAGTTCCAACGGTAAAGCAATGCGACTGCCGGATCTTGATTTTATTTCAACGTTCCAGCGGTAAAGCAATGCGACAGCCGGATCTTGATTTTTATTTCAAAGTTCCAGCGGTAAAGCAATGCGACTGCCCGATCTTGGTTTCTATTTCAAAGTTCCAGCGGTAAAGCAATGCGACTGCCGGATCTTGGTTTCTATTTCAAAGTTCCAACGGTAAAGCAATGCGACTGCCGGATCTTGATTTTTATTTCAAAGTTCCAGCGGTAAAGCAATGCGACTGCGGGATCTTGGTTTTTATTTCAAAGTTCCAACGGTAAAGCAATGCGACTGCCGGATCTTGATTTAATTTCAAAGTTCCAGCGGTAGAGCAATGCGACTGCCGGATCTTGATTTAATTTCAAAGTTCCAACGATAAAGCAATGCGACTGGGGGATCTTGGTTTCTATTTCAAAGTTCCAGCGGTAAAGCAATGCGACTGCCGGATCTTGATTTTTATTTCAAAGTTCCAGCGGTAAAGCAATGCGACTGCCGGATCTTGGTTTCTATTTCAAAGTTCCAGCGGTAAAGCAATGCGACTGCGGGATCTTGGTTTTTATTTCAAAGTTCCAACGGTAAAGCAATGCGACTGCCGGATCTTGATTTAATTTCAAAGTTCCAGCGGTAGAGCAATGCGACTGCCGGATCTTGATTTAATTTCAAAGTTCCAACGATAAAGCAATGCGACTGGGGGATCTTGGTTTCTATTTCAAAGTTCCAGCGGTAAAGCAATGCGACTGCCGGATCTTGATTTTTATTTCAAAGTTCCAGCGGTAAAGCAATGCGACTGCCGGATCTTGATTTTTATTTCAAAGTTCCAGCGCTAAAGCAATCCGACTGCCGGATCTTGGTTTCTATTTCAAAGTTCCAGCGGTAAAGCAATGCGACTGCCGGATCTTGATTTTTATTTCAAAGTTCCAGCGGTAAAGCAATGCGACTGCCGGATCTTGGTTTCTATTTCAAAGTTCCAGCGGTAAAGCAATGCGACTGCCGGATCTTGATTTTATTTCAAAGTACCAACGGTGAAGCAATGCGACTGCCGGATCTTGATTTTATTTTAAAGTACCAACGATGAAGCAATGCGACTGCCGGATCTTGATTTTTATTTCAAAGTTCCAGCGCTAAAGCAATGCGACTGCCGGATCTTGATTTTTATTTCAAAGTTCCAGCGGTAAAGCAATGCGACTGCCGGATCTTGATTTTATTTCAAAGTACCAACGGTGAAGCAATGCGACTGCCGGATCTTGATTTTTATTTCAAAGTTCCAGCGCTAAAGCAATCCGACTGCCGGATCTTGGTTTCTATTTCAAAGTTCCAGCGGTAAAGCAATGCGACTGCCGGATCTTGATTTAATTTCAACGTTCCAGCGGTAAAGCAATGCGACTGCCGGATCTTGATGTAATTTCAACGTTCCAGCGGTAAAGCAATGCGACTGCCGGATGTTGATTTTATTTCAAAGTACCAACGGTGAAGCAATGCGACTGCGGGATCTTGGTTTTTATTTCAAAGTTCCAGCGGTAAAGCAATGCGACTGCCGGATCTTGGTTTCTATTTCAAAGTTCCAGCGGTAAAGCAATGCGACTGCCGGATCTTGGTTTCTATTTCAAAGTTCCAGCGGTAAAGCAATGCGACTGCCGGATCTTGATTTTTATTTCAAAGTTCCAGCGGTAAAGCAATGCGACTGCGGGATCTTGGTTTTTATTTCAAAGTTCCAACGGTAAAGCAATGCGACTGCCGGATCTTGATTTAATTTCAACGTTCCAGCGGTAAAGCAATGCGACTGCCGGATCTTGGTTTTTATTTCCAAGTTCCAACGGTAAAGCAATGCGACTGCCGGATCTTGATTTTATTTCAAAGTACCAACGGTAAAGCAATGCGACTGCGGGATCTTGGTTTTTATTTCAAAGTTCCAGCGGTAAAGCAATGCGACTGCCGGATCTTGATTTAATTTCAACGTTCCAGCGGTAAAGCAATGCGACTGCCGGATCTTGATTTTTATTTCAAAGTTCCAGCGGTAAAGCAATGCGACTGCCGGATCTTGATTTAATTTCAACGTTCCAGCGGTAAAGCAATGCGACTGCCGGATCTTGGTTTTTATTTCAAAGTTCCAACGGTAAAGCAATGCGACTGCCGGATCTTGATTTAATTTCAACGTTCCAGCGGTAAAGCAATGCGACTGCCGGATCTTGGTTTTTATTTCCAAGTTCCAACGGTAAAGCAATGCGACTGACGGATCTTGATTTAATTTCAACGTTCCAGCGGTAAAGCAATGCGACTGCCGGATCTTGATTTCTATTTCAAAGTTCCAGCGGTAAAGCAATGCGACTGGCGGATCTTGATTTAATTTCAAAGTTCCATCGGTAAAGCAATGCGACTGCCGGATCTTGGTTTTTATTTCAAAGTTCCAACGGTAAAGCAATGCGACTGCCGGATCTTGATTTAATGTCAAAGTTCCAGCGGTAAAGCAATGCGACTGCCGGATCTTGGTTTTTATTTCCAAGTTCCAACGGTAAAGCAATGCGACTGCCGGATCTTGATTTTATTTCAAAGTTCCAGCGGTAAAGCAATGCGACTGCCGGATCTTGATTTTATTTTAAAGTACCAACGGTGAAGCAATGCAACTGCCGGATCTTGATTTTATTTTAAAGTACCAACGATGAAGCAATGCGACTGCCGGATCTTGATTTTTATTTCAAAGTTCCAGCGCTAAAGCAATGCGACTGCCGGATCTTGGTTTCTATTTCAAAGTTCCAGCGGTAAAGCAATACGACTGCCGGATCTTGATTTAATTTCAACGTTCCAGCGGTAGAGCAATGCGACTGCCGGTTCTTGATTTAATTTCAACGTTCCAGCGGTAAAGCAATGCGACTGCCGGATCTTGATTTAATTTCAACGTTCCAGCGGTAAAGCAATGCGACTGCCGGATGTTGATTTTATTTCAAAGTACCAACGGTGAAGCAATGCGACTGCGGGATCTTGGTTTTTATTTCAAAGTTCCAGCGGTAAAGCAATGCGACTGCCGGATCTTGATTTTTATTTCAAAGTTCCAGCGGTAAAGCAATGCGACTGCCGGATCTTGGTTTCTATTTCAAAGTTCCAGCGGTAAAGCAATGCGACTGCCGGATCTTGGTTTCTATTTCAAAGTTCCAGCGGTAAAGCAATGCGACTGCCGGATCTTGATTTTTATTTCAAAGTTCCAGCGGTAAAGCAATGCGACTGCGGGATCTTGGTTTTTATTTCAAAGTTCCAACGGTAAAGCAATGCGACTGCCGGATCTTGGTTTTTATTTCCAAGTTCCAACGGTAAAGCAATGCGACTGCCGGATCTTGATTTTATTTCAAAGTACCAACGGTGAAGCAATGCGACTGCCGGATCTTGATTTTTATTTCAAAGTTCCAGCGCTAAAGCAATCCGACTGCCGGATCTTGGTTTCTATTTCAAAGTTCCAGCGGTAAAGCAATGCGACTGCCGGATCTTGATTTTTATTTCAAAGTTCCAGCGGTAAAGCAATGCGACTGCCGGATCTTGATTTTATTTCAAAGTACCAACGGTGAAGCAATGCGACTGCCGGATCTTGATTTTATTTTAAAGTACCAACGATGAAGCAATGCGACTGCCGGATCTTGATTTTTATTTCAAAGTTCCAGCGCTAAAGCAATGCGACTGCCGGATCTTGATTTTTATTTCAAAGTTCCAGCGGTAAAGCAATGCGACTGCCGGATCTTGATTTTATTTCAAAGTACCAACGGTGAAGCAATGCGACTGCCGGATCTTGATTTTTATTTCAAAGTTCCAGCGCTAAAGCAATCCGACTGCCGGATCTTGGTTTCTATTTCAAAGTTCCAGCGGTAAAGCAATGCGACTGCCGGATCTTGATTTTTATTTCAAAGTTCCAGCGGTAAAGCAATGCGACTGCCGGATCTTGGTTTCTATTTCAAAGTTCCAGCGGTAAAGCAATGCGACTGCCGGATCTTGGTTTCTATTTCAAAGTTCCAGCGGTAAAGCAATGCGACTGCCGGATCTTGATTTTTATTTCAAAGTTCCAGCGGTAAAGCAATGCGACTGCTGGATCTTGGTTTCTATTTCAAAGTTCCAGCGGTAAAGCAATGCGACTGCCGGATCTTGGTTTCTATTTCAAAGTTCCAGCGGTAAAGCAATGCGACTGCCGGATCTTGATTTTTATTTCAAAGTTCCAGCGGTAAAGCAATGCGACTGCGGGATCTTGGTTTTTATTTCAAAGTTCCAACGGTAAAGCAATGCGACTGCCGGATCTTGATTTAATTTCAACGTTCCAGCGGTAAAGCAATGCGACTGCCGGATCTTGGTTTTTATTTCCAAGTTCCAACGGTAAAGCAATGCGACTGCCGGATCTTGATTTTATTTCAAAGTACCAACGGTGAAGCAATGCGACTGCGGGATCTTGGTTTTTATTTCAAAGTTCCAGCGGTAAAGCAATGCGACTGCCGGATCTTGGTTTCTATTTCAAAGTTCCAGCGGTAAAGCAATGCGACTGCCGGATCTTGATTTAATTTCAACGTTCCAGCGGTTGAGCAATGCGACTGCCGGATCTTGATTTAATTTCAACGTTCCAGCGGTAGAGCAATGCGACTGCCGGTTCTTGATTTAATTTCAACGTTCCAGCGGTAAAGCAATGCGACTGCCGGATCTTGATTTAATTTCAACGTTCCAGCGGTAAAGCAATGCGACTGCCGGATCTTGATTTAATTTCAACGTTCCAGCGGTAGAGCAATGCGACTGCCGGTTCTTGATTTAATTTCAACGTTCCAGCGGTAAAGCAATGCGACTGCCGGATCTTGATTTAATTTCAACGTTCCAGCGGTAAAGCAATGCGACTGCCGGATCTTGATGTAATTTCAACGTTCCAGCGGTAAAGCAATGCGACTGCCGGATGTTGATTTTATTTCAAAGTACCAACGGTGAAGCAATGCGACTGCGGGATCTTGGTTTTTATTTCAAAGTTCCAGCGGTAAAGCAATGCGACTGCCGGATCTTGGTTTCTATTTCAAAGTTCCAGCGGTAAAGCAATGCGACTGCCGGATCTTGGTTTCTATTTCAAAGTTCCAGCGGTAAAGCAATGCGACTGCCGGATCTTGATTTTTATTTCAAAGTTCCAGCGGTAAAGCAATGCGACTGCGGGATCTTGGTTTTTATTTCAAAGTTCCAACGGTAAAGCAATGCGACTGCCGGATCTTGATTTAATTTCAACGTTCCAGCGGTAAAGCAATGCGACTGCCGGATCTTGGTTTTTATTTCCAAGTTCCAACGGTAAAGCAATGCGACTGCCGGATCTTGATTTTATTTCAAAGTACCAACGGTAAAGCAATGCGACTGCGGGATCTTGGTTTTTATTTCAAAGTTCCAGCGGTAAAGCAATGCGACTGCCGGATCTTGATTTAATTTCAACGTTCCAGCGGTAAAGCAATGCGACTGCCGGATCTTGATTTTTATTTCAAAGTTCCAACGGTAAAGCAATGCGACTGCCGGATCTTGATTTAATGTCAAAGTTCCAGCGGTAAAGCAATGCGACTGCCGGATCTTGGTTTTTATTTCCAAGTTCCAACGGTAAAGCAATGCGACTGCCGGATCTTGATTTTATTTCAAAGTTCCAGCGGTAAAGCAATGCGACTGCCGGATCTTGATTTTATTTTAAAGTACCAACGGTGAAGCAATGCAACTGCCGGATCTTGATTTTATTTTAAAGTACCAACGATGAAGCAATGCGACTGCCGGATCTTGATTTTTATTTCAAAGTTCCAGCGCTAAAGCAATGCGACTGCCGGATCTTGGTTTCTATTTCAAAGTTCCAGCGGTAAAGCAATACGACTGCCGGATCTTGATTTAATTTCAACGTTCCAGCGGTAGAGCAATGCGACTGCCGGTTCTTGATTTAATTTCAACGTTCCAGCGGTAAAGCAATGCGACTGCCGGATCTTGATTTAATTTCAACGTTCCAGCGGTAAAGCAATGCGACTGCCGGATGTTGATTTTATTTCAAAGTACCAACGGTGAAGCAATGCGACTGCGGGATCTTGGTTTTTATTTCAAAGTTCCAGCGGTAAAGCAATGCGACTGCCGGATCTTGATTTTTATTTCAAAGTTCCAGCGGTAAAGCAATGCGACTGCCGGATCTTGGTTTCTATTTCAAAGTTCCAGCGGTAAAGCAATGCGACTGCCGGATCTTGGTTTCTATTTCAAAGTTCCAGCGGTAAAGCAATGCGACTGCCGGATCATGATTTTTATTTCAAAGTTCCAGCGGTAAAGCAATGCGACTGCGGGATCTTGGTTTTTATTTCAAAGTTCCAACGGTAAAGCAATGCGACTGCCGGATCTTGGTTTTTATTTCCAAGTTCCAACGGTAAAGCAATGCGACTGCCGGATCTTGATTTTATTTCAAAGTACCAACGGTGAAGCAATGCGACTGCCGGATCTTGATTTTTATTTCAAAGTTCCAGCGCTAAAGCAATCCGACTGCCGGATCTTGGTTTCTATTTCAAAGTTCCAGCGGTAAAGCAATGCGACTGCCGGATCTTGATTTTTATTTCAAAGTTCCAGCGGTAAAGCAATGCGACTGCCGGATCTTGATTTTATTTCAAAGTACCAACGGTGAAGCAATGCGACTGCCGGATCTTGATTTTATTTTAAAGTACCAACGATGAAGCAATGCGACTGCCGGATCTTGATTTTTATTTCAAAGTTCCAGCGCTAAAGCAATGCGACTGCCGGATCTTGATTTTTATTTCAAAGTTCCAGCGGTAAAGCAATGCGACTGCCGGATCTTGATTTTATTTCAAAGTACCAACGGTGAAGCAATGCGACTGCCGGATCTTGATTTTTATTTCAAAGTTCCAGCGCTAAAGCAATCCGACTGCCGGATCTTGGTTTCTATTTCAAAGTTCCAGCGGTAAAGCAATGCGACTGCCGGATCTTGATTTTTATTTCAAAGTTCCAGCGGTAAAGCAATGCGACTGCCGGATCTTGGTTTCTATTTCAAAGTTCCAGCGGTAAAGCAATGCGACTGCCGGATCTTGGTTTCTATTTCAAAGTTCCAGCGGTAAAGCAATGCGACTGCCGGATCTTGATTTTTATTTCAAAGTTCCAGCGGTAAAGCAATGCGACTGCTGGATCTTGGTTTCTATTTCAAAGTTCCAGCGGTAAAGCAATGCGACTGCCGGATCTTGGTTTCTATTTCAAAGTTCCAGCGGTAAAGCAATGCGACTGCCGGATCTTGATTTTTATTTCAAAGTTCTAGCGGTAAAGCAATGCGACTGCGGGATCTTGGTTTTTATTTCAAAGTTCCAACGGTAAAGCAATGCGACTGCCGGATCTTGATTTAATTTCAACGTTCCAGCGGTAAAGCAATGCGACTGCCGGATCTTGGTTTTTATTTCCAAGTTCCAACGGTAAAGCAATGCGACTGCCGGATCTTGATTTTATTTCAAAGTACCAACGGTGAAGCAATGCGACTGCGGGATCTTGGTTTTTATTTCAAAGTTCCAGCGGTAAAGCAATGCGACTGCCGGATCTTGGTTTCTATTTCAAAGTTCCAGCGGTAAAGCAATGCGACTGCCGGATCTTGATTTAATTTCAACGTTCCAGCGGTTGAGCAATGCGACTGCCGGATCTTGATTTAATTTCAACGTTCCAGCGGTAGAGCAATGCGACTGCCGGTTCTTGATTTAATTTCAACGTTCCAGCGGTAAAGCAATGCGACTGCCGGATCTTGATTTAATTTCAACGTTCCAGCGGTAAAGCAATGCGACTGCCGGATGTTGATTTTATTTCAAAGTACCAACGGTGAAGCAATGCGACTGCGGGATCTTGGTTTTTATTTCAAAGTTCCAGCGGTAAAGCAATGCGACTGCCGGATCTTGGTTTCTATTTCAAAGTTCCAGCGGTAAAGCAATGCGACTGCCGGATCTTGGTTTCTATTTCAAAGTTCCAGCGGTAAAGCAATGCGACTGCCGGATCTTGATTTTTATTTCAAAGTTCCAGCGGTAAAGCAATGCGACTGCGGGATCTTGGTTTTTATTTCAAAGTTCCAACGGTAAAGCAATGCGACTGCCGGATCTTGATTTAATTTCAACGTTCCAGCGGTAAAGCAATGCGACTGCCGGATCTTGGTTTTTATTTCCAAGTTCCAACGGTAAAGCAATGCGACTGCCGGATCTTGATTTTATTTCAAAGTACCAACGGTAAAGCATTGCGACTGCGGGATCTTGGTTTTTATTTCAAAGTTCCAGCGGTAAAGCAATGCGACTGCCGGATCTTGATTTAATTTCAACGTTCCAGCGGTAAAGCAATGCGACTGCCGGATCTTGATTTTTATTTCAAAGTTCCAGCGGTAAAGCAATGCGACTGCCGGATCTTGATTTTTATTTCAAAGTTCCAGCGGTAAAGCAATGCGACTGCCGGATCTTGGTTTCTATTTCAAAGTGCCAGCGGTAAAGCAATGCGACTGCCGGATCTTGGTTTCTATTTCAAAGTTCCAGCGGTAAAGCAATGCGACTGCCGGATCTTGATTTTTATTTCAAAGTTCCAGCGGTAAAGCAATGCGACTGCGGGATCTTGGTTTTTATTTCAAAGTTCCAGCGGTAAAGCAATGCGACTGCCGGATCTTGATTTTATTTCAAAGTACCAACGGTGAAGCAATGCGACTGCGGGATCTTGGTTTTTATTTCAAAGTTCCAGCGGTAAAGCAATGCGACTGCCGGATCTTGGTTTCTATTTCAAAGTTCCAGCGGTAAAGCAATGCGACTGCCGGATCTTGATTTAATTTCAACGTTCCAGCGGTTGAGCAATGCGACTGCCGGATCTTGATTTTTATTTCAAAGTTCCAGCGGTAAAGCAATGCGACTGCCGGATCTTGGTTTCTATTTCAAAGTTCCAGCGGTAAAGCAATGCGACTGCCGGATCTTGGTTTCTATTTCAAAGTTCCAGCGGTAAAGCAATGCGACTGCCGGATCTTGATTTTTATTTCAAAGTTCCAGCGGTAAAGCAATGCGACTGCGGGATCTTGGTTTTTATTTCAAAGTTCCAACGGTAAAGCAATGCGACTGCCGGTTCTTGATTTAATTTCAACGTTCCAGCGGTAAAGCAATGCGACTGCCGGATCTTGGTTTTTATTTCAAAGTTCCAACGGTAAAGCAATGCGACTGCCAGATCTTGATTTTATTTCAAAGTACCAACGGTGAAGCAATGCGACTGCCGGATCTTGATTTAATGTCAAAGTTCTCAGCGATAAAGCAATGCGACTGCGGGATCTTGGTTTTTATTTCAAAGTTCCAACGGTAAAGCAATGCGACTGCCAGATCTTGATTTTATTTCAAAGTACCAACGGTAAAGCAATGCGACTGCTGGATCTTGATTTAATTTCAAAGTTCCAGCGATAAAGCAATGCGACTGCGGGATCTTGGTTTTTATTTCAAAGTTCCAACGGTAAAGCAATGCGACTGCCGGATCTTGATTTAATTTCAACGTTCCAGCGGTAAAGCAATGCGACTGCCGGATCTTGATTTTATTTCAAAGTTCCAACGGTAAAGCAATGCGACTGCCGGATCTTGATTTTATTTCAAAGTTCCAGCGGTAAAGCAATGCGACTGGCGGATCTTGATTTAATTTCAACGTTCCAGCGGTAAAGCATTGCGACTGACGGATCTTGATTTAATTTCAACGTTGCAGCGGTAAAGCAATGCGACTGCCGGATCTTGATTTAATGTCAAAGTTCCAGCGATAAAGCAATGCGACAGCGGGATCTTGCTTTTTATTTCAAAGTTCCAACGGTAAAGCAATGCGACTGCTTAATCTTGATTTAATTTCAACGTTCCAGCGGTAAAGCAATGCGACTGCCGGATCTTGATTTCTATTTCAAAGTTCCAGCGGTAAAGCAATGCGACTGGCGGATCTTGATTTAATTTCAAAGTTCCATCGGTAAAGCAATGCGACTGCCGGATCTTGATTTTTATTTCAAAGTTTCAGCGCTAAAGCAATGCGACTGCCGAATCTTTGTTTTTATTTCAAAGTTCCAGCGCTACAGCAATGCGACTGCCGGATCTTGATTTAATTTCAACGTTCCAGCGGTAAAGCAATGCGACTGCCGGATCTTGGTTTTTATTTCCAAGTTCCAACGGTAAAGCAATGCGACTGCCGGATCTTGATTTTATTTCAAAGTACCAACGGTGAAGCAATGCGACTGCGGGATCTTGGTTTTTATTTCAAAGTTCCAGCGGTAAAGCAATGCGACTGCCGGATCTTGATTTAATTTCAACGTTCCAGCGGTAAAGCAATGCGACTGCCGGATCTTGATTTTTATTTCAAAGTTCCAGCGGTAAAGCAATGCGACTGCCGGATCTTGATTTAATTTCAACGTTCCAGCGGTAAAGCAATGCGACTGCCGGATCTTGGTTTTTATTTCAAAGTTCCAACGGTAAAGCAATGCGACTGCCGGATCTTGATTTAATTTCAACGTTCCAGCGGTAAAGCAATGCGACTGCCGGATCTTGGTTTTTATTTCCAAGTTCCAACGGTAAAGCAATGCGACTGCCGGATCTTGATTTTATTTCAAAGTACCAACGGTGAAGCAATGCGACTGCGGGATCTTGGTTTTTATTTCAAAGTTCCAGCGGTAAAGCAATGCGACTGCCGGATCTTGATTTTTATTTCAAAGTTCCAGCGGTAAAGCAATGCGACTGCCGGATCTTGGTTTCTATTTCAAAGTTCCAGCGGTAAAGCAATGCGACTGCCGGATCTTTGTTTCTATTTCAAAGTTCCAGCGGTAAAGCAATGCGACTGCCGGATCTTGATTTTTATTTCAAAGTTCCAGCGGTAAAGCAATGCGACTGCGGGATCTTGGTTTTTATTTCAAAGTTCCAACGGTAAAGCAATGCGACTGCCGGATCTTGATTTAATTTCAACGTTCCAGCGGTAAAGCAATGCGACTGCCGGATCTTGGTTTTTATTTCCAAGTTCCAACGGTAAAGCAATGCGACTGCCGGATCTTGATTTTATTTCAAAGTACCAACGGTGAAGCAATGCGACTGCGGGATCTTGGTTTTTATTTCAAAGTTCCAGCGGTAAAGCAATGCGACTGCCGGATCTTGGTTTCTATTTCAAAGTTCCAGCGGTAAAGCAATGCGACTGCCGGATCTTGATTTAATTTCAACGTTCCAGCGGTTGAGCAATGCGACTGCCGGATCTTGATTTTTATTTCAAAGTTCCAGCGGTAAAGCAATGCGACTGCCGGATCTTGGTTTCTATTTCAAAGTTCCAGCGGTAAAGCAATGCGACTGCCGGATCTTGGTTTCTATTTCAAAGTTCCAGCGGTAAAGCAATGCGACTGCCGGATCTTGTTTTTTATTTCAAAGTTCCAGCGGTAAAGCAATGCGACTGCGGGATCTTGGTTTTTATTTCAAAGTTCCAACGGTAAAGCAATGCGACTGCCGGTTCTTGATTTAATTTCAACGTTCCAGCGGTAAAGCAATGCGACTGCCGGATCTTGGTTTTTATTTCAAAGTTCCAACGGTAAAGCAATGCGACTGCCAGATCTTGATTTTATTTCAAAGTACCAACGGTGAAGCAATGCGACTGCCGGATCTTGATTTAATGTCAAAGTTCTCAGCGATAAAGCAATGCGACTGCGGGATCTTGGTTTTTATTTCAAAGTTCCAACGGTAAAGCAATGCGACTGCCAGATCTTGATTTTATTTCAAAGTACCAACGGTAAAGCAATGCGACTGCTGGATCTTGATTTAATTTCAAAGTTCCAGCGATAAAGCAATGCGACTGCGGGATCTTGGTTTTTATTTCAAAGTTCCAACGGTAAAGCAATGCGACTGCCGGATCTTGATTTAATTTCAACGTTCCAGCGGTAAAGCAATGCGACTGCCAGATCTTGATTTTATTTCAAAGTTCCAACGGTAAAGCAATGCGACTGCCGGATCTTGATTTTATTTCAAAGTTCCAGCGGTAAAGCAATGCGACTGCCGGATCTTGATTTTATTTCAAAGTTCCAGCGGTAAAGCAATGCGACTGGCGGATCTTGATTTAATTTCAACGTTCCAGCGGTAAAGCATTGCGACTGACGGATCTTGATTTAATTTCAACGTTGCAGCGGTAAAGCAATGCGACTGCCGGATCTTGATTTAATGTCAAAGTTCCAGCGATAAAGCAATGCGACAGCGGGATCTTGCTTTTTATTTCAAAGTTCCAACGGTAAAGCAATGCGACTGCTTAATCTTGATTTAATTTCAACGTTCCAGCGGTAAAGCAATGCGACTGCCGGATCTTGATTTAATTTCAAAGTTCCAACGGTAAAGCAATGCGACTGCCGGATCTCGATTTTATTTCAAAGTTCCAGCGGTAAAGCAATGCGACTGACGGATCTTGATTTAATTTCAAAGTTCCAACGGTAAAGCAATGCGACTGCCGGATCTCGATTTTATTTCAAAGTTCCAGCGCTAAAGCAATGCGACTGCCGAATCTTTGTTTCTATTTCAAAGTTCCAGCGGTAAAGCAATGCGACTGACGGATCTTGATTTAATTTCAACGTTCCAGCGGTAAAGCAATGCGACTGCCGGATCTTGATTTCTATTTCAAAGTTCCAGCGGTAAAGCAATGCGACTGGCGGATCTTGATTTAATTTCAAAGTTCCATCGGTAAAGCAATGCGACTGCCGGATCTTGATTTTTATTTCAAAGTTTCAGCGCTAAAGCAATGCGACTGCCGAATCTTTGTTTTTATTTCAAAGTTCCAGCGCTACAGCAATGCGACTGCCGGATCTTGATTTAATTTCAACGTTCCAGCGGTAAAGCAATGCGACTGCCGGATCTTGATTTAATTTCAAAGTTCCATCGGTAAAGCAATGCGACTGACGGATCTTGATTTAATTTCACGTTCCAGCGGTAAAGCAATGCGACTGCCGGATCTTGATTTCTATTTCAAAGTTCCATCGGTAAAGCAATGCGACTGCCGGATCTTGATTTTTATTTCAAAGTTTCAGCGCTAAAGCAATGCGACTGCCGAATCTTTGTTTTTATTTCAAAGTTCCAGCGCTACAGCAATGCGACTGCCGGATCTTGATTTAATTTCAACGTTCCAGCGGTAAAGCAATGCGACTGCCGGATCTTGATTTCTATTTCAAAGTTCCAGCGGTAAAGCAATGCGACTGCCGAATTTTTGTTTCTATTTCAAAGTTCCAGCGGTAAAGCAATGCGACTGCTGGATCTTGATTTAATTTCAAAGTCCCAGCGATAAAGCAATGCGACTGCGGGATCTTGGTTTTTATTTCAAAGTTCCAACGGTAAAGCAATGCGACTGCCAGATCTTAATTTTATTTCAAAGTTCCAGCGGTAAAGCAATGCGACTGCTGGATCTTGATTTAATTTCAAAGTTCCATCGGTAAAGCAATGCGACTGCCGGATCTTGATTTTTATTTCAAAGTTTCAGCGCTAAAGCAATGCGACTGCCGAATCTTTGTTTCTATTTCAAAGTTCCAGCGGTAAAGCAATGCGACTGCCGGATCTTGATTTTTATTTCAAAGTTCCAGCGCTAAAGCAATGCGACTGCCGGATCTTGATTTAATTTCAACGTTCCAGCGGTAAAGCAATGCGACTGCCGGATCTTGATTTCTATTTCAAAGTTCCAGCGGTAAAGCAATGCGTCTGGCGGATCTTGATTTAATTTCAACGTTCCAGCGGTAAAGCAATGCGACTGCCGGATCTTGATTTCTATTTCAAAGTTCCAGCGGTAAAGCAATGCGTCTGGCGGATCTTGATTTAATTTCAAAGTTCCATCGGTAAAGCAATGCGACTGCCGGATCTTGATTTTTATTTCAAAGTTTCAGCGCTAAAGCAATGCGACTGCCGAATCTTTGTTTCTATTTCAAAGTTCCAGCGGTAAAGCAATGCGACTGCTGGATCTTGATTTAATTTCAAAGTTCCAGCGATAAAGCAATGCGACTGCGGGATCTTGGTTTTTATTTCAAAGTTCCAACGGTAAAGCAATGCGACTGCCGGATCTTGATTTAATTTCAAAGTTCCATCGGTAAAGCAATGCGACTGCCGGATCTTGATTTTTATTTCAAAGTTTCAGCGCTAAAGCAATGCGACTGCCGAATCTTTGTTTTTATTTCAAAGTTCCAGCGCTACAGCAATGCGACTGCCGGATCTTGATTTAATTTCAACGTTCCAGCGGTAAAGCAATGCGACTGTCGGATCTTGATTTAATTTCACGTTCCAGCGGTAAAGCAATGCGACTGCCGGATCTTGATTTCTATTTCAAAGTTCCAGCGGTAAAGCAATGCGACTGGCGGATCTTGATTTAATTTCAAAGTTCCAGCGGTAAAGCAATGCGACTGCCGGATCTTGATTTCTATTTCAAAGTTCCAGCGGTAAAGCAATGCGACTGCCGGATCTTGATTTAATTTCAAAGTTCCAACGGTAAAGCAATGCGACTGCCGGATCTTGATTTCTATTTCAAAGTTCCAGCGGTAAAGCAATGCGACTGTCGGATCTTGATTTAATTTCAAAGTTCCAGCGGTAAAGCAATGCGACTGCCGGATCTTGATTTCTATTTCAAAGTTCCAGCGGTAAAGCAATGCGACTGGCGGATCTTGATTTAATTTCAACGTTCCAGCGGTAAAGCATTGCGACTGCCAGATCTTGATTTAATTTCAACGTTCCAGCGGTAAAGCAATGCGACTGCCAGATCTTGATTTTATTTCAAAGTTCCAACGGTAAAGCAATGCGACTGCCGGATCTTGATTTTATTTCAAAGTTCCAGCGGTAAAGCAATGCGACTGCCGGATCTTGATTTTATTTCAAAGTTCCAGCGGTAAAGCAATGCGACTGGCGGATCTTGATTTAATTTCAACGTTCCAGCGGTAAAGCATTGCGACTGACGGATCTTGATTTAATTTCAACGTTGCAGCGGTAAAGCAATGCGACTGCCGGATCTTGATTTAATGTCAAAGTTCCAGCGATAAAGCAATGCGACAGCGGGATCTTGCTTTTTATTTCAAAGTTCCAACGGTAAAGCAATGCGACTGCTTAATCTTGATTTAATTTCAACGTTCCAGCGGTAAAGCAATGCGACTGACGGATCTTGATTTAATTTCAAAGTTCCACCGGTAAAGCAATGCGACTGCCGGATCTCGATTTTATTTCAAAGTTCCAGCGGTAAAGCAATGCGACTGACGGATCTTGATTTAATTTCAAAGTTCCAACGGTAAAGCAATGCGACTGCCGGATCTCGATTTTATTTCAAAGTTCCAGCGCTAAAGCAATGCGACTGCCGAATCTTTGTTTCTATTTCAAAGTTCCAGCGGTAAAGCAATGCGACTGACGGATCTTGATTTAATTTCAACGTTCCAGCGGTAAAGCAATGCGACTGCCGGATCTTGATTTCTATTTCAAAGTTCCAGCGGTAAAGCAATGCGACTGGCGGATCTTGATTTAATTTCAAAGTTCCATCGGTAAAGCAATGCGACTGCCGGATCTTGATTTTTATTTCAAAGTTTCAGCGCTAAAGCAATGCGACTGCCGAATCTTTGTTTTTATTTCAAAGTTCCAGCGCTACAGCAATGCGACTGCCGGATCTTGATTTAATTTCAACGTTCCAGCGGTAAAGCAATGCGACTGCCGGATCTTGATTTAATTTCAAAGTTCCATCGGTAAAGCAATGCGACTGACGGATCTTGATTTAATTTCACGTTCCAGCGGTAAAGCAATGCGACTGCCGGATCTTGATTTCTATTTCAAAGTTCCATCGGTAAAGCAATGCGACTGCCGGATCTTGATTTTTATTTCAAAGTTTCAGCGCTAAAGCAATGCGACTGCCGAATCTTTGTTTTTATTTCAAAGTTCCAGCGCTACAGCAATGCGACTGCCGGATCTTGATTTAATTTCAACGTTCCAGCGGTAAAGCAATGCGACTGCCGGATCTTGATTTCTATTTCAAAGTTCCAGCGGTAAAGCAATGCGACTGCCGAATTTTTGTTTCTATTTCAAAGTTCCAGCGGTAAAGCAATGCGACTGCTGGATCTTGATTTAATTTCAAAGTTCCAGCGATAAAGCAATGCGACTGCGGGATCTTGGTTTTTATTTCAAAGTTCCAACGGTAAAGCAATGCGACTGCCAGATCTTAATTTTATTTCAAAGTTCCAGCGGTAAAGCAATGCGACTGCTGGATCTTGATTTAATTTCAAAGTTCCATCGGTAAAGCAATGCGACTGCCGGATCTTGATTTTTATTTCAAAGTTTCAGCGCTAAAGCAATGCGACTGCCGAATCTTTGTTTCTATTTCAAAGTTCCAGCGGTAAAGCAATGCGACTGCCGGATCTTGATTTTTATTTCAAAGTTCCAGCGCTAAAGCAATGCGACTGCCGGATCTTGATTTAATTTCAACGTTCCAGCGGTAAAGCAATGCGACTGCCGGATCTTGATTTCTATTTCAAAGTTCCAGCGGTAAAGCAATGCGTCTGGCGGATCTTGATTTAATTTCAACGTTCCAGCGGTAAAGCAATGCGACTGCCGGATCTTGATTTCTATTTCAAAGTTCCAGCGGTAAAGCAATGCGTCTGGCGGATCTTGATTTAATTTCAAAGTTCCATCGGTAAAGCAATGCGACTGCCGGATCTTGATTTTTATTTCAAAGTTTCAGCGCTAAAGCAATGCGACTGCCGAATCTTTGTTTCTATTTCAAAGTTCCAGCGGTAAAGCAATGCGACTGCTGGATCTTGATTTAATTTCAAAGTTCCAGCGATAAAGCAATGCGACTGCGGGATCTTGGTTTTTATTTCAAAGTTCCAACGGTAAAGCAATGCGACTGCCGGATCTTGATTTAATTTCAAAGTTCCATCGGTAAAGCAATGCGACTGCCGGATCTTGATTTTTATTTCAAAGTTTCAGCGCTAAAGCAATGCGACTGCCGAATCTTTGTTTTTATTTCAAAGTTCCAGCGCTACAGCAATGCGACTGCCGGATCTTGATTTAATTTCAACGTTCCAGCGGTAAAGCAATGCGACGGTCGGATCTTGATTTAATTTCACGTTCCAGCGGTAAAGCAATGCGACTGCCGGATCTTGATTTCTATTTCAAAGTTCCAGCGGTAAAGCAATGCGACTGGCGGATCTTGATTTAATTTCAAAGTTCCAGCGGTAAAGCAATGCGACTGCCGGATCTTGATTTCTATTTCAACGTTCCAGCGGTAAAGCAATGCGACTGCCGGATCTTGATTTAATTTCAAAGTTCCAACGGTAAAGCAATGCGACTGCCGGATCTTGATTTCTATTTCAAAGTTCCAGCGGTAAAGCAATGCGACTGTCGGATCTTGATTTAATTTCAAAGTTCCAGCGGTAAAGCAATGCGACTGCCGGATCTTGATTTCTATTTCAAAGTTCCAGCGGTAAAGCAATGCGACTGGCGGATCTTGATTTAATTTCAAAGTTCCATCGGTAAAGCAATGCGACTGACGGATCTTGATTTAATTTCACGTTCCAGCGGTAAAGCAATGCGACTGCCGGATCTTGATTTCTATTTCAAAGTTCCAGCGGTAAAGCAATGCGACTGGCGGATCTTGATTTAATTTCAAAGTTCCAGCGGTAAAGCAATGCGACTGCCGGATCTTGATTTCTATTTCAAAGTTCCAGCGGTAAAGCAATGCGACTGCCGGATCTTGATTTAATTTCAAAGTTCCAACGGTAAAGCAATGCGACTGCCGGATCTTGATTTCTATTTCAAAGTTCCAGCGGTAAAGCAATGCGACTGCCGAATTTTTGTTTCTATTTCAAAGTTCCAGCGGTAAAGCAATGCGACTGCTGGATCTTGATTTAATTTCAAAGTTCCAGCGGTAAAGCAATGCGACTGCCGGATCTTGATTTCTATTTCAAAGTTCCAGCGGTAAAGCAATGCGACTGGCGGATCTTGATTTAATTTCAAAGTTCCATCGGTAAAGCAATGCGACTGACGGATCTTGATTTAATTTCACGTTCCAGCGGTAAAGCAATGCGACTGCCGGATCTTGATTTCTATTTCAAAGTTCCATCGGTAAAGCAATGCGACTGCCGGATCTTGATTTTTTTTTCAAAGTTCCATCGGTAAAGCAATGCGACTGCCGGATCTTGATTTTTATTTCAAAGTTCCAGCGCTACAGCAATGCGACTGCCGGATCTTGATTTAATTTCAACGTTCCAGCGGTAAAGCAATGCGACTGCCGGATCTTGATTTCTATTTCAAAGTTCCAGCGGTAAAGCAATGCGACTGGCGGATCTTGATTTAATTTCAAAGTTCCATCGGTAAAGCAATGCGACTGCCGGATCTTGATTTAATTTCAAAGTTTCAGCGCTAAAGCAATGCGACTGCCGAATCTTTGTTTCTATTTCAAAGTTCCAGCGGTAAAGCAATGCGACTGGCGGATCTTGATTTAATTTCAAAGTTCCATCGGTAAAGCAATGCGACTGACGGATCTTGATTTAATTTCACGTTCCAGCGGTAAAGCAATGCGACTGCCGGATCTTGATTTCTATTTCAAAGTTGCATCGGTAAAGCAATGCGACTGCCGGATCTTGATTTTTTTTTCAAAGTTCCATCGGTAAAGCAATGCGACTGCCGGATCTTGATTTCTATTTCAAAGTTCCAGCGGTAAAGCAATGCGTCTGGCGGATCTTGATTTAATTTCAAAGTTCCAACGGTAAAGCAATGCGACTGCCAGATCTTGATTTAATTTCAAAGTTTCAGCGCTAAAGCAATGCGACTGCCGAATCTTTGTTTCTATTTCAAAGTTCCAGCGGTAAAGCAATGCGACTGCCGGATCTTGATTTTTATTTCAAAGTTCCAGCGCTAAAGCAATGCGACTGCCGGATCTTGATTTAATTTCAACGTTCCAGCGGTAAAGCAATGCGACTGCCGGATCTTGATTTCTATTTCAAAGTTCCAGCGGTAAAGCAATGCGTCTGGCGGATCTTGATTTAATTTCAAAGTTCCATCGGTAAAGCAAGGCGACTGCCGGATCTTGATTTTTATTTCAAAGTTTCAGCGCTAAAGCAATGCGACTGCCGAATCTTGATTTAATTTCAAAGTTCCATCGGTAAAGCAATGCGACTGTCGGATCTTGATTTAATTTCACGTTCCAGCGGTAAAGCAATGCGACTGCCGGATCTTGATTTCTATTTCAAAGTTCCAGCGGTAAAGCAATGCGACTGGCGGATCTTGATTTAATTTCAAAGTTCCAGCGGTAAAGCAATGCGACTGCCGGATCTTGATTTCTATTTCAAAGTTCCAGCGGTAAAGCAATGCGACTGCCGGATCTTGATTTAATTTCAAAGTTCCAACGGTAAAGCAATGCGACTGCCGGATCTTGATTTCTATTTCAAAGTTCCAGCGGTAAAGCAATGCGACTGTCGGATCTTGATTTAATTTCAAAGTTCCAGCGGTAAAGCAATGCGACTGCCGGATCTTGATTTCTATTTCAAAGTTCCAGCGGTAAAGCAATGCGACTGGCGGATCTTGATTTAATTTCAAAGTTCCATCGGTAAAGCAATGCGACTGACGGATCTTGATTTAATTTCACGTTCCAGCGGTAAAGCAATGCGACTGCCGGATCTTGATTTCTATTTCAAAGTTCCAGCGGTAAAGCAATGCGACTGGCGGATCTTGATTTAATTTCAAAGTTCCAGCGGTAAAGCAATGCGACTGCCGGATCTTGATTTCTATTTCAAAGTTCCAGCGGTAAAGCAATGCGACTGCCGGATCTTGATTTAATTTCAAAGTTCCAACGGTAAAGCAATGCGACTGCCGGATCTTGATTTCTATTTCAAAGTTCCAGCGGTAAAGCAATGCGACTGCCGAATTTTTGTTTCTATTTCAAAGTTCCAGCGGTAAAGCAATGCGACTGCTGGATCTTGATTTAATTTCAAAGTTCCAGCGGTAAAGCAATGCGACTGCCGGATCTTGATTTCTATTTCAAAGTTCCAGCGGTAAAGCAATGCGACTGGCGGATCTTGATTTAATTTCAAAGTTCCATCGGTAAAGCAATGCGACTGACGGATCTTGATTTAATTTCACGTTCCAGCGGTAAAGCAATGCGACTGCCGGATCTTGATTTCTATTTCAAAGTTCCATCGGTAAAGCAATGCGACTGCCGGATCTTGATTTTTTTTTCAAAGTTCCATCGGTAAAGCAATGCGACTGCCGGATCTTGATTTTTATTTCAAAGTTCCAGCGCTACAGCAATGCGACTGCCGGATCTTGATTTAATTTCAACGTTCCAGCGGTAAAGCAATGCGACTGCCGGATCTTGATTTCTATTTCAAAGTTCCAGCGGTAAAGCAATGCGTCTGGCGGATCTTGATTTAATTTCAAAGTTCCATCGGTAAAGCAATGCGACTGCCGGATCTTGATTTAATTTCAAAGTTTCAGCGCTAAAGCAATGCGACTGCCGAATCTTTGTTTCTATTTCAAAGTTCCAGCGGTAAAGCAATGCGACTGGCGGATCTTGATTTAATTTCAAAGTTCCATCGGTAAAGCAATGCGACTGACGGATCTTGATTTAATTTCACGTTCCAGCGGTAAAGCAATGCGACTGCCGGATCTTGATTTCTATTTCAAAGTTGCATCGGTAAAGCAATGCGACTGCCGGATCTTGATTTTTTTTTCAAAGTTCCATCGGTAAAGCAATGCGACTGCCGGATCTTGATTTCTATTTCAAAGTTCCAGCGGTAAAGCAATGCGTCTGGCGGATCTTGATTTAATTTCAAAGTTCCAACGGTAAAGCAATGCGACTGCCAGATCTTGATTTAATTTCAAAGTTTCAGCGCTAAAGCAATGCGACTGCCGAATCTTTGTTTCTATTTCAAAGTTCCAGCGGTAAAGCAATGCGACTGCCGGATCTTGATTTTTATTTCAAAGTTCCAGCGCTAAAGCAATGCGACTGCCGGATCTTGATTTAATTTCAACGTTCCAGCGGTAAAGCAATGCGACTGCCGGATCTTGATTTCTATTTCAAAGTTCCAGCGGTAAAGCAATGCGTCTGGCGGATCTTGATTTAATTTCAAAGTTCCATCGGTAAAGCAAGGCGACTGCCGGATCTTGATTTTTATTTCAAAGTTTCAGCGCTAAAGCAATGCGACTGCCGAATCTTGATTTAATTTCAACGTTCCAGCGGTAAAGCAATGCGACTGCCGGATCTTGATTTCTATTTCAAAGTTCCAGCGGTAAAGCAATGCGACTGCCGAATTTTTGTTTCTATTTCAAAGTTCCAGCGGTAAAGCAATGCGACTGCTGGATCTTGATTTAATTTCAAAGTTCCAGCGATAAAGCAATGCGACTGCGGGATCTTGGTTTTTATTTCAAAGTTCCAACGGTAAAGCAATGCGACTGCCAGATCTTAATTTTATTTCAAAGTTCCAGCGGTAAAGCAATGCGACTGCTGGATCTTGATTTAATTTCAAAGTTCCATCGGTAAAGCAATGCGACTGCCGGATCTTGATTTTTATTTCAAAGTTTCAGCGCTAAAGCAATGCGACTGCCGAATCTTTGTTTCTATTTCAAAGTTCCAGCGGTAAAGCAATGCGACTGCCGGATCTTGATTTTTATTTCAAAGTTCCAGCGCTAAAGCAATGCGACTGCCGGATCTTGATTTAATTTCAACGTTCCAGCGGTAAAGCAATGCGACTGCCGGATCTTGATTTCTATTTCAAAGTTCCAGCGGTAAAGCAATGCGTCTGGCGGATCTTGATTTAATTTCAACGTTCCAGCGGTAAAGCAATGCGACTGCCGGATCTTGATTTCTATTTCAAAGTTCCAGCGGTAAAGCAATGCGTCTGGCGGATCTTGATTTAATTTCAAAGTTCCATCGGTAAAGCAATGCGACTGCCGGATCTTGATTTTTATTTCAAAGTTTCAGCGCTAAAGCAATGCGACTGCCGAATCTTTGTTTCTATTTCAAAGTTCCAGCGGTAAAGCAATGCGACTGCTGGATCTTGATTTAATTTCAAAGTTCCAGCGATAAAGCAATGCGACTGCGGGATCTTGGTTTTTATTTCAAAGTTCCAACGGTAAAGCAATGCGACTGCCGGATCTTGATTTAATTTCAAAGTTCCATCGGTAAAGCAATGCGACTGCCGGATCTTGATTTTTATTTCAAAGTTTCAGCGCTAAAGCAATGCGACTGCCGAATCTTTGTTTTTATTTCAAAGTTCCAGCGCTACAGCAATGCGACTGCCGGATCTTGATTTAATTTCAACGTTCCAGCGGTAAAGCAATGCGACTGTCGGATCTTGATTTAATTTCACGTTCCAGCGGTAAAGCAATGCGACTGCCGGATCTTGATTTCTATTTCAAAGTTCCAGCGGTAAAGCAATGCGACTGGCGGATCTTGATTTAATTTCAAAGTTCCAGCGGTAAAGCAATGCGACTGCCGGATCTTGATTTCTATTTCAAAGTTCCAGCGGTAAAGCAATGCGACTGCCGGATCTTGATTTAATTTCAAAGTTCCAACGGTAAAGCAATGCGACTGCCGGATCTTGATTTCTATTTCAAAGTTCCAGCGGTAAAGCAATGCGACTGTCGGATCTTGATTTAATTTCAAAGTTCCAGCGGTAAAGCAATGCGACTGCCGGATCTTGATTTCTATTTCAAAGTTCCAGCGGTAAAGCAATGCGACTGGCGGATCTTGATTTAATTTCAAAGTTCCATCGGTAAAGCAATGCGACTGACGGATCTTGATTTAATTTCACGTTCCAGCGGTAAAGCAATGCGACTGCCGGATCTTGATTTCTATTTCAAAGTTCCAGCGGTAAAGCAATGCGACTGGCGGATCTTGATTTAATTTCAAAGTTCCAGCGGTAAAGCAATGCGACTGCCGGATCTTGATTTCTATTTCAAAGTTCCAGCGGTAAAGCAATGCGACTGCCGGATCTTGATTTAATTTCAAAGTTCCAACGGTAAAGCAATGCGACTGCCGCATCTTGATTTCTATTTCAAAGTTCCAGCGGTAAAGCAATGCGACTGCCGAATTTTTGTTTCTATTTCAAAGTTCCAGCGGTAAAGCAATGCGACTGCTGGATCTTGATTTAATTTCAAAGTTCCAGCGGTAAAGCAATGCGACTGCCGGATCTTGATTTCTATTTCAAAGTTCCAGCGGTAAAGCAATGCGACTGGCGGATCTTGATTTAATTTCAAAGTTCCATCGGTAAAGCAATGCGACTGACGGATCTTGATTTAATTTCACGTTCCAGCGGTAAAGCAATGCGACTGCCGGATCTTGATTTCTATTTCAAAGTTCCATCGGTAAAGCAATGCGACTGCCGGATCTTGATTTTTTTTTCAAAGTTCCATCGGTAAAGCAATGCGACTGCCGGATCTTGATTTTTATTTCAAAGTTCCAGCGCTACAGCAATGCGACTGCCGGATCTTGATTTAATTTCAACGTTCCAGCGGTAAAGCAATGCGACTGCCGGATCTTGATTTCTATTTCAAAGTTCCAGCGGTAAAGCAATGCGTCTGGCGGATCTTGATTTAATTTCAAAGTTCCATCGGTAAAGCAATGCGACTGCCGGATCTTGATTTAATTTCAAAGTTTCAGCGCTAAAGCAATGCGACTGCCGAATCTTTGTTTCTATTTCAAAGTTCCAGCGGTAAAGCAATGCGACTGGCGGATCTTGATTTAATTTCAAAGTTCCATCGGTAAAGCAATGCGACTGACGGATCTTGATTTAATTTCACGTTCCAGCGGTAAAGCAATGCGACTGCCGGATCTTGATTTCTATTTCAAAGTTGCATCGGTAAAGCAATGCGACTGCCGGATCTTGATTTTTTTTTCAAAGTTCCATCGGTAAAGCAATGCGACTGCCGGATCTTGATTTCTATTTCAAAGTTCCAGCGGTAAAGCAATGCGTCTGGCGGATCTTGATTTAATTTCAAAGTTCCAACGGTAAAGCAATGCGACTGCCAGATCTTGATTTAATTTCAAAGTTTCAGCGCTAAAGCAATGCGACTGCCGAATCTTTGTTTCTATTTCAAAGTTCCAGCGGTAAAGCAATGCGACTGCCGGATCTTGATTTTTATTTCAAAGTTCCAGCGCTAAAGCAATGCGACTGCCGGATCTTGATTTAATTTCAACGTTCCAGCGGTAAAGCAATGCGACTGCCGGATCTTGATTTCTATTTCAAAGTTCCAGCGGTAAAGCAATGCGTCTGGCGGATCTTGATTTAATTTCAAAGTTCCATCGGTAAAGCAAGGCGACTGCCGGATCTTGATTTTTATTTCAAAGTTTCAGCGCTAAAGCAATGCGACTGCCGAATCTTTGTTTCTATTTCAAAGTTCCAGCAGTAAAGCAATGCGACTGCTGGATCTTGATTTAATTTCAAAGTTCCAGCGATAAAGCAATGCGACTGCGGGATCTTGGTTTTTATTTCAAAGTTCCAACGGTAAAGCAATGCGACTGCCGGATCTTGATTTAATTTCAAAGTTCCAACGGTAAAGCAATGCGACTGCCGGATCTTGATTTCTATTTCAAAGTTCCAGCGGTAAAGCAATGCGTCTGCCGAATTTTTGTTTCTATTTCAAAGTTCCAGCGGTAAAGCAATGCGACTGCTGGATCTTGATTTAATTTCAAAGTTCCAGCGGTAAAGCAATGCGACTGCCGGATCTTGATTTCTATTTCAAAGTTCCAGCGGTATAGCAATGCGACTGGCGGATCTTGATTTAATTTCAAAGTTCCATCGGTAAAGCAATGCGACTGACGGATCTTGATTTAATTTCACGTTCCAGCGGTAAAGCAATGCGACTGCCGGATCTTGATTTCTATTTCAAAGTTCCATCGGTAAAGCAATGCGACTGCCGGATCTTGATTTTTTTTTCAAAGTTCCATCGGTAAAGCAATGCGACTGCCGGATCTTGATTTTTATTTCAAAGTTTCAGCGCTAAAGCAATGCGACTGCCGAATCTTTGTTTCTATTTCAAAGTTCCAGCGGTAAAGCAATGCGACTGCCGGATCTTGATTTTTATTTCAAAGTTCCAGCGCTAAAGCAATGCGACTGCCGGATCTTGATTTAATTTCAACGTTCCAGCGGTAAAGCAATGCGACTGCCGGATCTTGATTTAATTTCAAAGTTCCAACGGTAAAGCAATGCGACTGCCGGATCTTGATTTCTATTTCAAAGTTCCAGCGGTAAAGCAATGCGACTGCCGAATTTTTGTTTCTATTTCAAAGTTACAGCGGTAAAGCAATGCGACTGCTGGATCTTGATTTAATTTCAAAGTTCCAGCGGTAAAGCAATGCGACTGCCGGATCTTGATTTAATGTCAAAGTTCCAGCGATAAAGCAATGCGATAGCGGGATCTTGCTTTTTATTTCAAAGTTCCAACGGTAAAGCAATGCGACTGCTTAATCTTGATTTAATTTCAACGTTCCAGCGGTAAGGCAATGCGACTGACGGATCTTGATTTAATTTCAAAGTTCCAACGGTAAAGCAATGCGACTGCCGGATCTCGATTTTATTTCAAAGTTCCAGCGGTAAAGCAATGCGACTGCCGGATCTTGATTTAATTTCAAAGTTCCATCGGTAAAGCAATGCGACTGCCGGATCTTGATTTCTATTTCAAAGTTCCAGCGGTAAAGCAATGCGACTGGCGGATCTTGATTTAATTTCAACGTTCCAGCGGTAAAGCAATGCGACTGCCGGATCTTGATTTCTATTTCAAAGTTCCAGCGGTAAAGCAATGCGTCTGGCGGATCTTGATTTAATTTCAAAGTTCCATCGGTAAAGCAATGCGACTGCCGGATCTTGATTTTTATTTCAAAGTTTCAGCGCTAAAGCAATGCGACTGCCGAATCTTTGTTTTTATTTCAAAGTTCCAGCGCTACAGCAATGCGACTGCCGGATCTTTGTTTTTATTTCAAAGTTCCAGCGCTACAGCAATGCGACTGTCGGATCTTGATTTAATTTCAACGTTCCAGCGGTAAAGCAATGCGACTGCCGGATCTTGATTTCTATTTCAAAGTTCCAGCTGTAAAGCAATGCGACTGGCGGATCTTGATTTAATTTCAAAGTTCCATCGGTAAAGCAATGCGACTGACGGATCTTGATTTAATTTCAACGTTCCAGCGGTAAAGCAATGCGACTGCCGGATCTTGATTTCTATTTCAAAGTTCCAGCGGTAAAGCAATGCGACTGCCGAATCTTTGTTTTTATTTCAAAGTTCCAGCGCTAAAGCAATGCGACTGCCGAATCTTTGTTTTTATTTCAAAGTTCCAGCGCTACAGCAATGCGACTGTCGGATCTTGATTTAATTTCAACGTTCCAGCGGTAAAGCAATGCGACTGCCGGATCTTGATTTCTATTTCAAAGTTCCAGCGGTAAAGCAATGCGACTGGCGGATCTTGATTTAATTTCAAAGTTCCATCGGTAAAGCAATGCGACTGACGGATCTTGATTTAATTTCACGTTCCAGCGGTAAAGCAATGCGACTGCCGGATCTTGATTTCTATTTCAAAGTTCCAGCGGTAAAGCAATGCGACTGGCGGATCTTGATTTAATTTCAAAGTTCCAGCGGTAAAGCAATGCGACTGCCGGATCTTGATTTCTATTTCAAAGTTCCAGCGGTAAAGCAATGCGACTGCCGGATCTTGATTTAATTTCAAAGTTCCAGCGGTAAAGCAATGCGACTGCCGGATCTTGATTTCTATTTCAAAGTTCCAGCGGTAAAGCAATGCGACTGCCGAATTTTTGTTTCTATTTCAAAGTTCCAGCGGTAAAGCAATGCGACTGCTGGATCTTGATTTAATTTCAAAGTTCCAGCGGTAAAGCAATGCGACTGCCGGATCTTGATTTAATGTCAAAGTTCCAGCGATAAAGCAATGCGATAGCGGGATCTTGCTTTTTATTTCAAAGTTCCAACGGTAAAGCAATGCGACTGCTTAATCTTGATTTAATTTCAACGTTCCAGCGGTAAAGCAATGCGACTGACGGATCTTGATTTAATTTCAAAGTTCCAACGGTAAAGCAATGCGACTGCCGGATCTCGATTTTATTTCAAAGTTCCAGCGATAAAGCAATGCGATAGCGGGATCTTGCTTTTTATTTCAAAGTTCCAACGGTAAAGCAATGCGACTGCTTAATCTTGATTTAATTTCAACGTTCCAGCGGTAAAGCAATGCGACTGACGGATCTTGATTTAATTTCAAAGTTCCAACGGTAAAGCAATGCGACTGCCGGATCTCGATTTTATTTCAAAGTTCCAGCGCTAAAGCAATGCGACTGCCGAATCTTTGTTTCTATTTCAAAGGTCCAGCGGTAAAGCAATGCGACTGACGGATCTTGATTTAATTTCAACGTTCCAGCGGTAAAGCAATGCGACTGCCGGATCTTGATTTAATTTCAAAGTTCCATCGGTAAAGCAATGCGACTGCCGGATCTTGATTTAATTTCAACGTTCCAGCGGTAAAGCAATGCGACTGCCGAATCTTTGTTTTTATTTCAAAGTTCCAGCGCTACAGCAATGCGACTGCCGGATCTTGATTTAATTTCAACGTTCCAGCGGTAAAGCAATGCGACTGCCGGATCTTGATTTAATTTCAAAGTTCCAGCGGTAAAGCAATGCGACTGCCGGATCTTGATTTCTATTTCAAAGTTCCAGCTGTAAAGCAATGCGACTGGCGGATCTTGATTTAATTTCAAAGTTCCATCGGTAAAGCAATGCGACTGACGGATCTTGATTTAATTTCAACGTTCCAGCGGTAAAGCAATGCGACTGCCGGATCTTGATTTCTATTTCAAAGTTCCAGCGGTAAAGCAATGCGTCTGGCGGATCTTGATTTAATTTCAAAGTTCCATCGGTAAAGCAATGCGACTGCCGGATCTTGATTTTTATTAAAAAGTTTCAGCGCTAAAGCAATGCGACTGCCGAATCTTTGTTTCTATTTCAAAGTTCCAGCGGTAAAGCAATGCGACTGCCGGATCTCGATTTTTATTTCAAAGTTCCAGCGCTAAAGCAATGCGACTGCCGGATCTTGATTTAATTTCAACGTTCCAGCGGTAAAGCAATGCGACTGCCGGATCTTGATTTCTATTTCAAAGTTCCAGCGGTAAAGCAATGCGTCTGGCGGATCTTGATTTAATTTCAAAGTTCCATCGGTAAAGCAATGCGACTGCCGGATCTTGATTTTTATTTCAAAGTTTCAGCGCTAAAGCAATGCGACTGCCGAATCTTTGTTTCTATTTCAAAGTTCCAGCGGTAAAGCAATGCGACTGCCGGATCTTGATTTCTATTTCAAAGTTCCAGCGGTAAAGCAATGCGACTGCCGGATCTTGATTTAATTTCAACGTTCCAGCGGTAAAGCAATGCGACTGCCGGATCTTGATTTAATTTCAAAGTTCCATCGGTAAAGCAATGCGACTGACGGATCTTGATTTAATTTCACGTTCCAGCGGTAAAGCAATGCGACTGCCGGATCTTGATTTCTATTTCAAAGTTCCAGCGGTAAAGCAATGCGACTGGCGGATCTTGATTTAATTTCAAAGTTCCATCGGTAAAGCAATGCGACTGACGGATCTTGATTTAATTTCACGTTCCAGCGGTAAAGCAATGCGACTGCCGGATCTTGATTTCTATTTCAAAGTTCCATCGGTAAAGCAATGCGACTGCCGGATCTTGATTTTTTTTTCAAAGTTCCATCGGTAAAGCAATGCGACTGACGGATCTTGATTTAATTTCACGTTCCAGCGGTAAAGCAATGCGACTGGCGGATCTTGATTTAATTTCAAAGTTCCATCGGTAAAGCAATGCGACTGCCGGATCTTGATTTTTATTTCAAAGTTTCAGCGCTAAAGCAATGCGACTGCCGAATCTTTGTTTCTATTTCAAAGTTCCAGCGGTAAAGCAATGCGACTGCCGGATCTTGATTTCTATTTCAAAGTTCCAGCGGTAAAGCAATGCGACTGCCGGATCTTGATTTAATTTCAACGTTCCAGCGGTAAAGCAATGCGACTGCCGGATCTTGATTTAATTTCAAAGTTCCATCGGTAAAGCAATGCGACTGACGGATCTTGATTTAATTTCACGTTCCAGCGGTAAAGCAATGCGACTGCCGGATCTTGATTTCTATTTCAAAGTTCCAGCGGTAAAGCAATGCGACTGGCGGATCTTGATTTAATTTCAAAGTTCCATCGGTAAAGCAATGCGACTGACGGATCTTGATTTAATTTCACGTTCCAGCGGTAAAGCAATGCGACTGCCGGATCTTGATTTCTATTTCAAAGTTCCATCGGTAAAGCAATGCGACTGCCGGATCTTGATTTTTTTTTCAAAGTTCCATCGGTAAAGCAATGCGACTGACGGATCTTGATTTAATTTCACGTTCCAGCGGTAAAGCAATGCGACTGACGGATCTTGATTTAATTTCACGTTCCAGCGGTAAAGCAATGCGACTGCCGGATCTTGATTTCTATTTCAAAGTTCCAGCGGTAAAGCAATGCGACTGGCGGATCTTGATTTAATTTCAAAGTTCCAGCGGTAAAGCAATGCGACTGCCGGATCTTGATTTCTATTTCAAAGTTCCAGCGGTAAAGCAATGCGACTGGCGGATCTTGATTTAATTTCAAAGTTCCATCGGTAAAGCAATGCGACTGACGGATCTTGATTTAATTTCACGTTCCAGCGGTAAAGCAATGCGACTGCCGGATCTTGATTTCTATTTCAAAGTTCCAGCGGTAAAGCAATGCGACTGGCGGATCTTGATTTAATTTCAAAGTTCCATCGGTAAAGCAATGCGACTGACGGATCTTGATTTAATTTCACGTTCCAGCGGTAAAGCAATGCGACTGCCGGATCTTGATTTCTATTTCAAAGTTCCAGCGGTAAAGCAATGCGACTGGCGGATCTTGATTTAATTTCAAAGTTCCAGCGGTAAAGCAATGCGACTGCCGGATCTTGATTTCTATTTCAAAGTTCCAGCGGTAAAGCAATGCGACTGCCGGATCTTGATTTAATTTCAAAGTTCCAGCGGTAAAGCAATGCGACTGCCGGATCTTGATTTCTATTTCAAAGTTCCAGCGGTAAAGCAATGCGACTGCCGAATTTTTGTTTCTATTTCAAAGTTCCAGCGGTAAAGCAATGCGACTGCTGGATCTTGATTTAATTTCAAAGTTCCAGCGGTAAAGCAATGCGACTGCCGGATCTTGATTTAATGTCAAAGTTCCAGCGATAAAGCAATGCGATAGCGGGATCTTGCTTTTTATTTCAAAGTTCCAACGGTAAAGCAATGCGACTGCTTAATCTTGATTTAATTTCAACGTTCCAGCGGTAAAACAATGCGACTGACGGATCTTGATTTAATTTCAAAGTTCCAACGGTAAAGCAATGCGACTGCCGGATCTCGATTTTATTTCAAAGTTCCAGCGATAAAGCAATGCGATAGCGGGATCTTGCTTTTTATTTCAAAGTTCCAACGGTAAAGCAATGCGACTGCTTAATCTTGATTTAATTTCAACGTTCCAGCGGTAAAGCAATGCGACTGACGGATCTTGATTTAATTTCAAAGTTCCAACGGTAAAGCAATGCGACTGCCGGATCTCGATTTTATTTCAAAGTTCCAGCGCTAAAGCAATGCGACTGCCGAATCTTTGTTTCTATTTCAAAGGTCCAGCGGTAAAGCAATGCGACTGACGGATCTTGATTTAATTTCAACGTTCCAGCGGTAAAGCAATGCGACTGCCGGATCTTGATTTAATTTCAAAGTTCCATCGGTAAAGCAATGCGACTGCCGGATCTTGATTTAATTTCAACGTTCCAGCGGTAAAGCAATGCGACTGCCGAATCTTTGTTTTTATTTCAAAGTTCCAGCGCTACAGCAATGCGACTGCCGGATCTTGATTTAATTTCAACGTTCCAGCGGTAAAGCAATGCGACTGCCGGATCTTGATTTAATTTCAAAGTTCCAGCGGTAAAGCAATGCGACTGCCGGATCTTGATTTCTATTTCAAAGTTCCAGCTGTAAAGCAATGCGACTGGCGGATCTTGATTTAATTTCAAAGTTCCATCGGTAAAGCAATGCGACTGACGGATCTTGATTTAATTTCAACGTTCCAGCGGTAAAGCAATGCGACTGCCGGATCTTGATTTCTATTTCAAAGTTCCAGCGGTAAAGCAATGCGTCTGGCGGATCTTGATTTAATTTCAAAGTTCCATCGGTAAAGCAATGCGACTGCCGGATCTTGATTTTTATTAAAAAGTTTCAGCGCTAAAGCAATGCGACTGCCGAATCTTTGTTTCTATTTCAAAGTTCCAGCGGTAAAGCAATGCGACTGCCGGATCTCGATTTTTATTTCAAAGTTCCAGCGCTAAAGCAATGCGACTGCCGGATCTTGATTTAATTTCAACGTTCCAGCGGTAAAGCAATGCGACTGCCGGATCTTGATTTCTATTTCAAAGTTCCAGCGGTAAAGCAATGCGTCTGGCGGATCTTGATTTAATTTCAAAGTTCCATCGGTAATGCAATGCGACTGCCGGATCTTGATTTTTATTTCAAAGTTTCAGCGCTAAAGCAATGCGACTGCCGAATCTTTGTTTCTATTTCAAAGTTCCAGCGGTAAAGCAATGCGACTGCCGGATCTTGATTTCTATTTCAAAGTTCCAGCGGTAAAGCAATGCGACTGCCGGATCTTGATTTAATTTCAACGTTCCAGCGGTAAAGCAATGCGACTGCCGGATCTTGATTTAATTTCAAAGTTCCATCGGTAAAGCAATGCGACTGACGGATCTTGATTTAATTTCACGTTCCAGCGGTAAAGCAATGCGACTGCCGGATCTTGATTTCTATTTCAAAGTTCCAGCGGTAAAGCAATGCGACTGGCGGATCTTGATTTAATTTCAAAGTTCCATCGGTAAAGCAATGCGACTGACGGATCTTGATTTAATTTCACGTTCCAGCGGTAAAGCAATGCGACTGCCGGATCTTGATTTCTATTTCAAAGTTCCATCGGTAAAGCAATGCGACTGCCGGATCTTGATTTTTATTTCAAAGTTCCATCGGTAAAGCAATGCGACTGCCGGATCTTGATTTTTATTTCAAAGTTTCAGCGCTAAAGCAATGCGACTGCCGAATCTTTGTTTCTATTTCAAAGTTCCAGCGGTAAAGCAATGCGACTGCCGGATCTTGATTTTTATTTCAAAGTTCCAGCGCTAAAGCAATGCGACTGCCGGATCTTGATTTAATTTCAACGTTCCAGCGGTAAAGCAATGCGACTGCCGGATCTTGATTTAATTTCAAAGTTCCAACGGTAAAGCAATGCGACTGCCGGATATTGATTTCTATTTCAAAGTTCCAGCGGTAAAGCAATGCGACTGCCGAATTTTTGTTTCTATTTCAAAGTTACAGCGGTAAAGCAATGCGACTGCTGGATCTTGATTTAATTTCAAAGTTCCAGCGGTAAAGCAATGCGACTGCCGGATCTTGATTTAATGTCAAAGTTCCAGCGATAAAGCAATGCGATAGCGGGATCTTGCTTTTTATTTCAAAGTTCCAACGGTAAAGCAATGCGACTGCTTAATCTTGATTTAATTTCAACGTTCCAGCGGTAAGGCAATGCGACTGACGGATCTTGATTTAATTTCAAAGTTCCAACGGTAAAGCAATGCGACTGCCGGATCTCGATTTTATTTCAAAGTTCCAGCGGTAAAGCAATGCGACTGCCGGATCTTGATTTAATTTCAAAGTTCCATCGGTAAAGCAATGCGACTGCCGGATCTTGATTTCTATTTCAAAGTTCCAGCGGTAAAGCAATGCGACTGGCGGATCTTGATTTAATTTCAACGTTCCAGCGGTAAAGCAATGCGACTGCCGGATCTTGATTTCTATTTCAAAGTTCCAGCGGTAAAGCAATGCGTCTGGCGGATCTTGATTTAATTTCAAAGTTCCATCGGTAAAGCAATGCGACTGCCGGATCTTGATTTTTATTTCAAAGTTTCAGCGCTAAAGCAATGCGACTGCCGAATCTTTGTTTCTATTTCAAAGTTCCAGCGGTAAAGCAATGCGACTGCCGGATCTTGATTTTTATTTCAAAGTTCCAGCGCTAAAGCAATGCGACTGCCGGATCTTGATTTAATTTCAACGTTCCAGCGGTAAAGCAATGCGACTGCCGGATCTTGATTTAATTTCAAAGTTCCAACGGTAAAGCAATGCGACTGCCGGATCTTGATTTCTATTTCAAAGTTCCAGCGGTAAAGCAATGCGACTGCCGAATTTTTGTTTCTATTTCAAAGTTACAGCGGTAAAGCAATGCGACTGCTGGATCTTGATTTAATTTCAAAGTTCCAGCGGTAAAGCAATGCGACTGCCGGATCTTGATTTAATGTCAAAGTTCCAGCGATAAAGCAATGCGATAGCGGGATCTTGCTTTTTATTTCAAAGTTCCAACGGTAAAGCAATGCGACTGCTTAATCTTGATTTAATTTCAACGTTCCAGCGGTAAGGCAATGCGACTGACGGATCTTGATTTAATTTCAAAGTTCCAACGGTAAAGCAATGCGACTGCCGGATCTCGATTTTATTTCAAAGTTCCAGCGGTAAAGCAATGCGACTGCCGGATCTTGATTTAATTTCAAAGTTCCATCGGTAAAGCAATGCGACTGCCGGATCTTGATTTCTATTTCAAAGTTCCAGCGGTAAAGCAATGCGACTGGCGGATCTTGATTTAATTTCAACGTTCCAGCGGTAAAGCAATGCGACTGCCGGATCTTGATTTCTATTTCAAAGTTCCAGCGGTAAAGCAATGCGTCTGGCGGATCTTGATTTAATTTCAAAGTTCCATCGGTAAAGCAATGCGACTGCCGGATCTTGATTTTTATTTCAAAGTTTCAGCGCTAAAGCAATGCGACTGCCGAATCTTTGTTTCTATTTCAAAGTTCTAGCGGTAAAGCAATGCGACTGCCGGATCTTGATTTTTATTTCAAAGTTCCAGCGCTAAAGCAATGCGACTGCCGGATCTTGATTTAATTTCAACGTTCCAGCGGTAAAGCAATGCGACTGCCGGATCTTGATTTCTATTTCAAAGTTCCAGCGGTAAAGCAATGCGTCTGGCGGATCTTGATTTAATTTCAAAGTTCCATCGGTAAAGCAATGCGACTGCCGGATCTTGATTTTTATTTCAAAGTTTCAGCGCTAAAGCAATGCGACTGCCGAATCTTTGTTTCTATTTCAAAGTTCCAGCGGTAAAGCAATGCGACTGCTGGATCTTGATTTAATTTCAAAGTTCCAGCGATAAAGCAATGCGACTGCGGGATCTTGGTTTTTATTTCAAAGTTCCAACGGTAAAGCAATGCGACTGCCGGATCTTGATTTAATTTCAAAGTTCCATCGGTAAAGCAATGCGACTGCCGGATCTTGATTTTTATTTCAAAGTTTCAGCGCTAAAGCAATGCGACTGCCGAATCTTTGTTTTTATTTCAAAGTTCCAGCGCTACAGCAATGCGACTGCCGGATCTTGATTTAATTTCAACGTTCCAGCGGTAAAGCAATGCGACTGTCGGATCTTGATTTAATTTCAAAGTTCCAGCGGTAAAGCAATGCGACTGCCGGATCTTGATTTCTATTTCAAAGTTCCAGCGGTAAAGCAATGCGACTGGCGGATCTTGATTTAATTTCAAAGTTCCATCGGTAAAGCAATGCGACTGACGGATCTTGATTTAATTTCACGTTCCAGCGGTAAAGCAATGCGACTGCCGGATCTTGATTTCTATTTCAAAGTTCCAGCGGTAAAGCAATGCGACTGGCGGATCTTGATTTAATTTCAAAGTTCCAGCGGTAAAGCAATGCGACTGCCGGATCTTGATTTCTATTTCAAAGTTCCAGCGGTAAAGCAATGCGACTGCCGGATCTTGATTTAATTTCAAAGTTCCAGCGGTAAAGCAATGCGACTGCCGGATCTTGATTTCTATTTCAAAGTTCCAGCGGTAAAGCAATGCGACTGCCGAATTTTTGTTTCTATTTCAAAGTTCCAGCGGTAAAGCAATGCGACTGCTGGATCTTGATTTAATTTCAAAGTTCCAGCGGTAAAGCAATGCGACTGGCGGATCTTGATTTAATTTCAAAGTTCCAGCGGTAAAGCAATGCGACTGCCGGATCTTGATTTCTATTTCAAAGTTCCAGCGGTAAAGCAATGCGACTGCCGGATCTTGATTTAATTTCAAAGTTCCAGCGGTAAAGCAATGCGACTGCCGGATCTTGATTTCTATTTCAAAGTTCCAGCGGTAAAGCAATGCGACTGCCGAATTTTTGTTTCTATTTCAAAGTTCCAGCGGTAAAGCAATGCGACTGCTGGATCTTGATTTAATTTCAAAGTTCCAGCGGTAAAGCAATGCGACTGCCGGATCTTGATTTAATGTCAAAGTTCCAGCGATAAAGCAATGCGATAGCGGGATCTTGCTTTTTATTTCAAAGTTCCAACGGTAAAGCAATGCGACTGCTTAATCTTGATTTAATTTCAACGTTCCAGCGGTAAAGCAATGCGACTGACGGATCTTGATTTAATTTCAAAGTTCCAACGGTAAAGCAATGCGACTGCCGGATCTCGATTTTATTTCAAAGTTCCAGCGATAAAGCAATGCGATAGCGGGATCTTGCTTTTTATTTCAAAGTTCCAACGGTAAAGCAATGCGACTGCTTAATCTTGATTTAATTTCAACGTTCCAACGGTAAAGCAATGCGACTGCCGGATCTCGATTTTATTTCAAAGTTCCAGCGCTAAAGCAATGCGACTGCCGAATCTTTGTTTCTATTTCAAAGGTCCAGCGGTAAAGCAATGCGACTGACGGATCTTGATTTAATTTCAACGTTCCAGCGGTAAAGCAATGCGACTGCCGGATCTTGATTTCTATTTCAAAGTTCCAGCGGTAAAGCAATGCTACTGGCGGATCTTGATTTAATTTCAAAGTTCCATCGGTAAAGCAATGCGACTGCCGGATCTTGATTTTTATTTCAAAGTTTCAGCGCTAAAGCAATGCGACTGCCGAATCTTTGTTTTTATTTCAAAGTTCCAGCGCTACAGCAATGCGACTGCCGGATCTTGATTTAATTTCAACGTTCCAGCGGTAAAGCAATGCGACTGCCGAATCTTTGTTTTTATTTCAAAGTTCCAGCGCTACAGCAATGCGACTGCCGGATCTTGATTTAATTTCAACGTTCCAGCGGTAAAGCAATGCGACTGCCGGATCTTGATTTAATTTCAAAGTTCCAGCGGTAAAGCAATGCGACTGCCGGATCTTGATTTCTATTTCAAAGTTCCAGCTGTAAAGCAATGCGACTGGCGGATCTTGATTTAATTTCAAAGTTCCATCGGTAAAGCAATGCGACTGACGGATCTTGATTTAATTTCAACGTTCCAGCGGTAAAGCAATGCGACTGCCGGATCTTGATTTCTATTTCAAAGTTCCAGCGGTAAAGCAATGCGTCTGGCGGATCTTGATTTAATTTCAAAGTTCCATCGGTAAAGCAATGCGACTGCCGGATCTTGATTTTTATTAAAAAGTTTCAGCGCTAAAGCAATGCGACTGCCGAATCTTTGTTTCTATTTCAAAGTTCCAGCGGTAAAGCAATGCGACTGCCGGATCTCGATTTTTATTTCAAAGTTCCAGCGCTAAAGCAATGCGACTGCCGGATCTTGATTTAATTTCAACGTTCCAGCGGTAAAGCAATGCGACTGCCGGATCTTGATTTCTATTTCAAAGTTCCAGCGGTAAAGCAATGCGACTGGCGGATCTTGATTTAATTTCAAAGTTCCATCGGTAAAGCAATGCGACTGCCGGATCTTGATTTTTATTTCAAAGTTTCAGCGCTAAAGCAATGCGACTGCCGAATCTTTGTTTCTATTTCAAAGTTCCAGCGGTAAAGCAATGCGACTGCCGGATCTTGATTTCTATTTCAAAGTTCCAGCGGTAAAGCAATGCGACTGCCGGATCTTGATTTAATTTCAACGTTCCAGCGGTAAAGCAATGCGACTGCCGGATCTTGATTTAATTTCAAAGTTCCATCGGTAAAGCAATGCGACTGACGGATCTTGATTTAATTTCACGTTCCAGCGGTAAAGCAATGCGACTGCCGGATCTTGATTTCTATTTCAAAGTTCCAGCGGTAAAGCAATGCGACTGGCGGATCTTGATTTAATTTCAAAGTTCCATCGGTAAAGCAATGCGACTGACGGATCTTGATTTAATTTCACGTTCCAGCGGTAAAGCAATGCGACTGCCGGATCTTGATTTCTATTTCAAAGTTCCATCGGTAAAGCAATGCGACTGCCGGATCTTGATTTTTTTTTCAAAGTTCCATCGGTAAAGCAATGCGACTGCCGGATCTTGATTTTTATTTCAAAGTTTCAGCGCTAAAGCAATGCGACTGCCGAATCTTTGTTTCTATTTCAAAGTTCCAGCGGTAAAGCAATGCGACTGCCGGATCTTGATTTTTATTTCAAAGTTCCAGCGCTAAAGCAATGCGACTGCCGGATCTTGATTTAATTTCAACGTTCCAGCGGTAAAGCAATGCGACTGCCGGATCTTGATTTAAATTCAAAGTTCCAACGGTAAAGCAATGCGACTGCCGGATCTTGATTTCTATTTCAAAGTTCAAGCGGTAAAGCAATGCGACTGCCGAATTTTTGTTTCTATTTCAAAGTTACAGCGGTAAAGCAATGCGACTGCTGGATCTTGATTTAATTTCAAAGTTCCAGCGGTAAAGCAATGCGACTGCCGGATCTTGATTTAATGTCAAAGTTCCAGCGATAAAGCAATGCGATAGCGGGATCTTGCTTTTTATTTCAAAGTTCCAACGGTAAAGCAATGCGACTGCTTAATCTTGATTTAATTTCAACGTTCCAGCGGTAAGGCAATGCGACTGACGGATCTTGATTTAATTTCAAAGTTCCAACGGTAAAGCAATGCGACTGCCGGATCTCGATTTTATTTCAAAGTTCCAGCGGTAAAGCAATGCGACTGCCGGATCTTGATTTAATTTCAAAGTTCCATCGGTAAAGCAATGCGACTGCCGGATCTTGATTTCTATTTCAAAGTTCCAGCGGTAAAGCAATGCGACTGGCGGATCTTGATTTAATTTCAACGTTCCAGCGGTAAAGCAATGCGACTGCCGGATCTTGATTTCTATTTCAAAGTTCCAGCGGTAAAGCAATGCGTCTGGCGGATCTTGATTTAATTTCAAAGTTCCATCGGTAAAGCAATGCGACTGCCGGATCTTGATTTTTATTTCAAAGTTTCAGCGCTAAAGCAATGCGACTGCCGAATCTTTGTTTCTATTTCAAAGTTCCAGCGGTAAAGCAATGCGACTGCCGGATCTTGATTTTTATTTCAAAGTTCCAGCGCTAAAGCAATGCGACTGCCGGATCTTGATTTAATTTCAACGTTCCAGCGGTAAAGCAATGCGACTGCCGGATCTTGATTTCTATTTCAAAGTTCCAGCGGTAAAGCAATGCGTCTGGCGGATCTTGATTTAATTTCAAAGTTCCATCGGTAAAGCAATGCGACTGCCGGATCTTGATTTTTATTTCAAAGTTTCAGCGCTAAAGCAATGCGACTGCCGAATCTTTGTTTCTATTTCAAAGTTCCAGCGGTAAAGCAATGCGACTGCTGGATCTTGATTTAATTTCAAAGTTCCAGCGATAAAGCAATGCGACTGCGGGATCTTGGTTTTTATTTCAAAGTTCCAACGGTAAAGCAATGCGACTGCCGGATCTTGATTTAATTTCAAAGTTCCATCGGTAAAGCAATGCGACTGCCGGATCTTGATTTTTATTTCAAAGTTTCAGCGCTAAAGCAATGCGACTGCCGAATCTTTGTTTTTATTTCAAAGTTCCAGCGCTACAGCAATGCGACTGCCGGATCTTGATTTAATTTCAACGTTCCAGCGGTAAAGCAATGCGACTGTCGGATCTTGATTTAATTTCAAAGTTCCAGCGGTAAAGCAATGCGACTGCCGGATCTTGATTTCTATTTCAAAGTTCCAGCGGTAAAGCAATGCGACTGGCGGATCTTGATTTAATTTCAAAGTTCCATCGGTAAAGCAATGCGACTGACGGATCTTGATTTAATTTCACGTTCCAGCGGTAAAGCAATGCGACTGCCGGATCTTGATTTCTATTTCAAAGTTCCAGCGGTAAAGCAATGCGACTGGCGGATCTTGATTTAATTTCAAAGTTCCAGCGGTAAAGCAATGCGACTGCCGGATCTTGATTTCTATTTCAAAGTTCCAGCGGTAAAGCAATGCGACTGGCGGATCTTGATTTAATTTCAAAGTTCCATCGGTAAAGCAATGCGACTGACGGATCTTGATTTAATTTCACGTTCCAGCGGTAAAGCAATGCGACTGCCGGATCTTGATTTCTATTTCAAAGTTCCATCGGTAAAGCAATGCGACTGCCGGATCTTGATTTTTTTTTCAAAGTTCCATCGGTAAAGCAATGCGACTGCCGGATCTTGATTTTTATTTCAAAGTTTCAGCGCTAAAGCAATGCGACTGCCGAATCTTTGTTTCTATTTCAAAGTTCCAGCGGTAAAGCAATGCGACTGCCGGATCTTGATTTTTATTTCAAAGTTCCAGCGCTAAAGCAATGCGACTGCCGGATCTTGATTTAATTTCAACGTTCCAGCGGTAAAGCAATGCGACTGCCGGATCTTGATTTAATTTCAAAGTTCCAACGGTAAAGCAATGCGACTGCCGGATCTTGATTTCTATTTCAAAGTTCCAGCGGTAAAGCAATGCGACTGCCGAATTTTTGTTTCTATTTCAAAGTTACAGCGGTAAAGCAATGCGACTGCTGGATCTTGATTTAATTTCAAAGTTCCAGCGGTAAAGCAATGCGACTGCCGGATCTTGATTTAATGTCAAAGTTCCAGCGATAAAGCAATGCGATAGCGGGATCTTGATTTTTATTTCAAAGTTCCAACGGTAAAGCAATGCGACTGCTTAATCTTGATTTAATTTCAACGTTCCAGCGGTAAGGCAATGCGACTGACGGATCTTGATTTAATTTCAAAGTTCCAACGGTAAAGCAATGCGACTGCCGGATCTCGATTTTATTTCAAAGTTCCAGCGGTAAAGCAATGCGACTGCCGGATCTTGATTTAATTTCAAAGTTCCATCGGTAAAGCAATGCGACTGCCGGATCTTGATTTCTATTTCAAAGTTCCAGCGGTAAAGCAATGCGACTGGCGGATCTTGATTTAATTTCAACGTTCCAGCGGTAAAGCAATGCGACTGCCGGATCTTGATTTCTATTTCAAAGTTCCAGCGGTAAAGCAATGCGTCTGGCGGATCTTGATTTAATTTCAAAGTTCCATCGGTAAAGCAATGCGACTGCCGGATCTTGATTTTTATTTCAAAGTTTCAGCGCTAAAGCAATGCGACTGCCGAATCTTTGTTTCTATTTCAAAGTTCCAGCGGTAAAGCAATGCGACTGCCGGATCTTGATTTTTATTTCAAAGTTCCAGCGCTAAAGCAAGTCGACTGCCGGATCTTGATTTAATTTCAACGTTCCAGCGGTAAAGCAATGCGACTGCCGGATCTTGATTTCTATTTCAAAGTTCCAGCGGTAAAGCAATGCGTCTGGCGGATCTTGATTTAATTTCAAAGTTCCATCGGTAAAGCAATGCGACTGCCGGATCTTGATTTTTATTTCAAAGTTTCAGCGCTAAAGCAATGCGACTGCCGAATCTTTGTTTCTATTTCAAAGTTCCAGCGGTAAAGCAATGCGACTGCTGGATCTTGATTTAATTTCAAAGTTCCAGCGATAAAGCAATGCGACTGCGGGATCTTGGTTTTTATTTCAAAGTTCCAACGGTAAAGCAATGCGACTGCCGGATCTTGATTTAATTTCAAAGTTCCATCGGTAAAGCAATGCGACTGCCGGATCTTGATTTTTATTTCAAAGTTTCAGCGCTAAAGCAATGCGACTGCCGAATCTTTGTTTTTATTTCAAAGTTCCAGCGCTACAGCAATGCGACTGCCGGATCTTGATTTAATTTCAACGTTCCAGCGGTAAAGCAATGCGACTGTCGGATCTTGATTTAATTTCAAAGTTCCAGCGGTAAAGCAATGCGACTGCCGGATCTTGATTTCTATTTCAAAGTTCCAGCGGTAAAGCAATGCGACTGGCGGATCTTGATTTAATTTCAAAGTTCCATCGGTAAAGCAATGCGACTGACGGATCTTGATTTAATTTCACGTTCCAGCGGTAAAGCAATGCGACTGCCGGATCTTGATTTCTATTTCAAAGTTCCAGCGGTAAAGCAATGCGACTGGCGGATCTTGATTTAATTTCAAAGTTCCAGCGGTAAAGCAATGCGACTGCCGGATCTTGATTTCTATTTCAAAGTTCCAGCGGTAAAGCAATGCGACTGCCGGATCTTGATTTAATTTCAAAGTTCCAGCGGTAAAGCAATGCGACTGCCGGATCTTGATTTCTATTTCAAAGTTCCAGCGGTAAAGCAATGCGACTGCCGAATTTTTGTTTCTATTTCAAAGTTCCAGCGGTAAAGCAATGCGACTGCTGGATCTTGATTTAATTTCAAAGTTCCAGCGGTAAAGCAATGCGACTGCCGGATCTTGATTTAATGTCAAAGTTCCAGCGATAAAGCAATGCGATAGCGGGATCTTGCTTTTTATTTCAAAGTTCCAACGGTAAAGCAATGCGACTGCTTAATCTTGATTTAATTTCAACGTTCCAGCGGTAAAGCAATGCGACTGACGGATCTTGATTTAATTTCAAAGTTCCAACGGTAAAGCAATGCGACTGCCGGATCTCGATTTTATTTCAAAGTTCCAGCGATAAAGCAATGCGATAGCGGGATCTTGCTTTTTATTTCAAAGTTCCAACGGTAAAGCAATGCGACTGCTTAATCTTGATTTAATTTCAACGTTCCAGCGGTAAAGCAATGCGACTGACGGATCTTGATTTAATTTCAAAGTTCCAACGGTAAAGCAATGCGACTGCCGGATCTCGATTTTATTTCAAAGTTCCAGCGCTAAAGCAATGCGACTGCCGAATCTTTGTTTCTATTTCAAAGGTCCAGCGGTAAAGCAATGCGACTGACGGATCTTGATTTAATTTCAACGTTCCAGCGGTAAAGCAATGCGACTGCCGGATCTTGATTTCTATTTCAAAGTTCCAGCGGTAAAGCAATGCTACTGGCGGATCTTGATTTAATTTCAAAGTTCCATCGGTAAAGCAATGCGACTGCCGGATCTTGATTTTTATTTCAAAGTTTCAGCGCTAAAGCAATGCGACTGCCGAATCTTTGTTTTTATTTCAAAGTTCCAGCGCTACAGCAATGCGACTGCCGGATCTTGATTTAATTTCAACGTTCCAGCGGTAAAGCAATGCGACTGCCGAATCTTTGTTTTTATTTCAAAGTTTCAGCGCTAAAGCAATGCGACTGCCGAATCTTTGTTTCTATTTCAAAGTTCCAGCGGTAAAGCAATGCGACTGCTGGATCTTGATTTAATTTCAAAGTTCCAGCGATAAAGCAATGCGACTGCGGGATCTTGGTTTTTATTTCAAAGTTCCAACGGTAAAGCAATGCGACTGCCGGATCTGGATTTAATTTCAAAGTTCCATCGGTAAAGCAATGCGACTGACGGATCTTGATTTAATTTCAACGTTCCAGCGGTAAAGCAATGCGACTGCCGGATCTTGATTTCTATTTCAAAGTTCCAGCGGTAAAGCAATGCGTCTGGCGGATCTTGATTTAATTTCAAAGTTCCATCGGTAAAGCAATGCGACTGCCGGATCTTGATTTTTATTTCAAAGTTTCAGCGCTAAAGCAATGCGACTGCCGAATCTTTGTTTCTATTTCAAAGTTCCAGCGGTAAAGCAATGCGACTGCCGGATCTCGATTTTTATTTCAAAGTTCCAGCGCTAAAGCAATGCGACTGCCGGATCTTGATTTAATTTCAACGTTCCAGCGGTAAAGCAATGCGACTGCCGGATCTTGATTTCTATTTCAAAGTTCCAGCGGTAAAGCAATGCGTCTGGCGGATCTTGATTTAATTTCAAAGTTCCATCGGTAAAGCAATGCGACTGCCGGATCTTGATTTTTATTTCAAAGTTTCAGCGCTAAAGCAATGCGACTGCCGAATCTTTGTTTCTATTTCAAAGTTCCAGCGGTAAAGCAATGCGACTGCCGGATCTTGATTTCTATTTCAAAGTTCCAGCGGTAAAGCAATGCGACTGCCGGATCTTGATTTAATTTCAAAGTTCCAACGGTAAAGCAATGCGACTGCCGGATCTTGATTTTTATTTCAACGTTCCAGCGGTAAAGCAATGCGACTGCCGGATCTTGATTTAATTTCAAAGTTCCAGCGGTAAAGCAATGCGACTGCCGGATCTTGATTTCTATTTCAAAGTTCCAGCGGTAAAGCAATGCGACTGGCGGATCTTGATTTAATTTCAAAGTTCCATCGGTAAAGCAATGCGACTGACGGATCTTGATTTAATTTCACGTTCCAGCGGTAAAGCAATGCGACTGCCGGATCTTGATTTAATTTCAACGTTCCAGCGGTAAAGCAATGCGACTGCCGGATCTTGATTTCTATTTCAAAGTTCCAGCGGTAAAGCAATGCGTCTGGCGGATCTTGATTTAATTTCAAAGTTCCATCGGTAAAGCAATGCGACTGCCGAATCTTGATTTTTATTTCAAAGTTTCAGCGCTAAAGCAATGCGACTGCCGAATCTTTGTTTCTATTTCAAAGTTCCAGCGGTAAAGCAATGCGACTGCTGGATCTTGATTTAATTTCAAAGTTCCAGCGATAAAGCAATGCGACTGCGGGATCTTGGTTTTTATTTCAAAGTTCCAACGGTAAAGCAATGCGACTGCCGGATCTTGATTTAATTTCAACGTTCCAGCGGTAAAGCAATGCAACTGCCGGATCTTGATTTAATTTCAAAGTTCCAACGGTAAAGCAATGCGACTGCCGGATCTTGATTTTTTTTTCAAAGTTCCATCGGTAAAGCAATGCGACTGCCGGATCTTGATTTTTATTTCAAAGTTTCAGCGCTAAAGCAATGCGACTGCCGAATCTTTGTTTCTATTTCAAAGTTCCAGCGGTAAAGCAATGCGACTGCCGGATCTTGATTTTTATTTCAAAGTTCCAGCGCTAAAGCAATGCGACTGCCGGATCTTGATTTAATTTCAACGTTCCAGCGGTAAAGCAATGCGACTGCCGGATCTTGATTTCTATTTCAAAGTTCCAGCGGTAAAGCAATGCGTCTGGCGGATCTTGATTTAATTTCAAAGTTCCATCGGTAAAGCAATGCGACTGCCGGATCTTGATTTTTATTTCAAAGTTTCAGCGCTAAAGCAATGACTCTGCCGAATCTTTGTTTCTATTTCAAAGTTCCAGCGGTAAAGCAATGCGACTGCTGGATCTTGATTTAATTTCAAAGTTCCAGCGATAAAGCAATGCGACTGCGGGATCTTGGTTTTTATTTCAAAGTTCCAACGGTAAAGCAATGCGACTGCCGGATCTTGATTTCTATTTCAAAGTTCCAGCGGTAAAGCAATGCGTCTGGCGGATCTTGATTTAATTTCAAAGTTCCATCGGTAAAGCAATGCGATTGCCGGATCTTGATTTTTATTTCAAAGTTTCAGCGCTAAAGCAATGACTCTGCCGAATCTTTGTTTCTATTTCAAAGTTCCAGCGGTAAAGCAATGCGACTGCTGGATCTTGATTTAATTTCAAAGTTCCAGCGATAAAGCAATGCGACTGCGGGATCTTGGTTTTTATTTCAAAGTTCCAACGGTAAAGCAATGCGACTGCCGGATCTTGATTTAATTTCAACGTTCCAGCGGTAAAGCAATGCGACTGCCGGATCTTGATTTAATTTCAAAGTTCCAACGGTAAAGCAATGCGACTGCCGGATCTTGATTTCTATTTCAAAGTTCCAGCGGTAAAGCAATGCGACTGCCGAATTTTTGTTTCTATTTCAAAGTTCCAGCGGTAAAGCAATGCGACTGCTGGATCTTGATTTAATTTCAAAGTTCCAGCGATAAAGCAATGCGACTGCGGGATCTTGGTTTTTATTTCAAAGTTCCAACGGTAAAGCAATGCGACTGCCAGATCTTGATTTTATTTCAAAGTTCCAGCGGTAAAGCAATGCGACTGCGGGATCTTGGTTTTTATTTCAAAGTTCCAACGGTAAAGCAATGCGACTGCCAGATCTTGATTTTATTTCAAAGTTCCAACGGTGAAGCAATGCGACTGCCGGATCTTGATTTAATGTCAAAGTTCTCAGCGATAAAGCAATGCGACTGCGGGATCTTGGTTTTTATTTCAAAGTTCCAACAGTAAAGCAATGCGACTGCCGGATCTTGATTTAATTTCAACGTTCCAGCGGTAAAGCAATGCGACTGCCGGATCTTGATTTAATTTCAAAGTTCCAACGGTAAAGCAATGCGACTGCCGGATCTTGATTTCTATTTCAAAGTTCCAGCGGTAAAGCTATGCGACTGCTGGATCTTGATTTAATTTCAACGTTCCAGCGGTAAAGCAATGCGACTGCCGGATCTTGATTTAATTCCAAAGTTCCAGCGGTAAAGCAATGCGACTGCCGGATCTTGATTTCTATTTCAAAGTTCCAGCGGTAAAGCAATGCGACTGCCGGATCTTGATTTCTATTTCAAAGTTCCAGCGCTACAGCAATGCGACTGCCGGATCTTGATTTAATTTCAACGTTCCAGCGGTAAAGCAATGCGACTGCCGGATCTTGATTTAATTTCAAAGTTCCAGCGGTAAAGCAATGCGACTGCCGGATCTTGATTTCTAATTCAAAGTTCCAGCGGTAAAGCAATGCGTCTGGCGGATCTTGATTTAATTTCAAAGTTCCATCGGTAAAGCAATGCGACTGCCGGATCTTGATTTTTATTTCAAAGTTTCAGCGCTAAAGCAATGCGACTGCCGAATCTTTGTTTCTATTTCAAAGTTCCAGCGGTAAAGCAATGCGACTGCCGGATCTTGATTTTTATTTCAAAGTTCCAGCGCTAAAGCAATGCGACTGCCGGATCTTGATTTAATTTCAACGTTCCAGCGGTAAAGCAATGCGACTGCCGGATCTTGATTTCTATTTCAAAGTTCCAGCGGTAAAGCAATGCGTCTGGCGGATCTTGATTTAATTTCAAAGTTCCATCGGTAAAGCAATGCGACTGCCGGATCTTGATTTTTATTTCAAAGTTACAGCGCTAAAGCAATGCGACTGCCGAATCTTTGTTTCTATTTCAAAGTTCCAGCGGTAAAGCAATGCGACTGCTGGATCTTGATTTAATTTCAAAGTTCCAGCGATAAAGCAATGCGACTGCGGGATCTTGGTTTTTATTTCAAAGTTCCAACGGTAAAGCAATGCGACTGCCGGATCTTGATTTAATTTCAACGTTCCAGCGGTAAAGCAATGCGACTGCCGGATCTTGATTTAATTTCAAAGTTCCAACGGTAAAGCAATGCGACTGCCGGATCTTGATTTCTATTTCAAAGTTCCAGCGGTAAAGCAATGCGACTGCCGAATTTTTGTTTCTATTTCAAAGTTCCAGCGGTAAAGCAATGCGACTGCTGGATCTTGATTTAATTTCAAAGTTCCAGCGATAAAGCAATGCGACTGCCGGATCTTGATTTTATTTCAAAGTTCCAGCGGTAAAGCAATGCGACTGCCGAATCTTGATTTAATTTCAACGATCCAGCGGTAAAGCAATGCGACTGCCGGATCTTGATTTAATTTCAAAGTTCCAACGGTAAAGCTATGCGACTGCCGGATCTCGATTTTATTTCAAAGTTCCAGCGGTAAAGCAATGCGACTGCCGGATCTTGATTTTATTTCAAAGTTCCAGCGGTAAAGCAATGCGACTGGCGGATCTTGATTTAATTTCAACGTTCCAGCGGTAAAGCATTGCGACTGACAGATCTTGATTTAATTTCAACGTTGCAGCGGTAAAGCAATGCGACTGCCGGATCTTGATTTAATATCAAAGTTCCAGCGATAAAGCAATGCGACAGCGGGATCTTGCTTTTTATTTCAAAGTTCCAACGGTAAAGCATTGCGACTGGCGGATCTTGATTTAATTTCAAAGTTCCATCGGTAAAGCAATGCGACTACCGGATCTTGATTTTTATTTCAAAGTTTCAGCGCTAAAGCAATGCGACTGCCGAATCTTTGTTTCTATTTCAAAGTTCCAGCGGTAAAGCAATGCGACTGCTGGATCTTGATTTAATTTCAAAGTTCCAGCGATAAAGCAATGCGACTGCGGGATCTTGGTTTTTATTTCAAAGTTCCAACGGTAAAGCAATGCGACTGCCGGATCTTGATTTTATTTCAAAGTTCCAGCGGTAAAGCAATGCGACTGCCGGATCTTGATTTAATTTCAACGATCCAGCGGTAAAGCAATGCGACTGCCGGATCTTGATTTAATTTCAAAGTTCCAGCGGTAAAGCAATGCGACTGCGGGATCTTGGTTTTTATTTCAAAGTTCCAACGGTAAAGCAATGCGACTGCCAGATCTTGATTTTATTTCAAAGTACCAACGGTGAAGCAATGCGACTGCCGGATCTTGATTTAATGTCAAAGTTCTCAGCGATAAAGCAATGCGACTGCGGGATCTTGGTTTTTATTTCAAAGTTCCAACGGTAAAGCAATGCGACTGCCGGATCTTGATTTTATTTCAAAGTTCCAGCGGTAAAGCAATGCGACTGCCGAATCTTGATTTAATTTCAACGATCCAGCGGTAAAGCAATGCGACTGCCGAATCTTGATTTAATTTCAAAGTTCCAACGGTAAAGCAATGCGACTGCCGGATCTTGATTTCTATTTCAAAGTTCCAGCGGTAAAGCAATGCGACTGCCGAATTTTTGTTTCTATTTCAAAGTTCCAGCGGTAAAGCAATGCGACTGCTGGATCTTGATTTAATTTCAAAGTTCCAGCGATAAAGCAATGCGACTGCGGGATCTTGGTTTTTATTTCAAAGTTCCAACGGTAAAGCAATGCGACTGCCAGATCTTGATTTTATTTCAAAGTTCCAGCGGTAAAGCAATGCGACTGCGGGATCTTGGTTTTTATTTCAAAGTTCCAACGGTAAAGCAATGCGACTGACAGATCTTGATTTTATTTCAAAGTACCAACGGTGAAGCAATGCGACTGCCGGATCTTGATTTAATGTCAAAGTTCTCAGCGATAAAGCAATGCGACTGACAGATCTTGATTTTATTTCAAAGTACCAACGGTGAAGCAATGCGACTGCCGGATCTTGATTTAATGTCAAAGTTCTCAGCGATAAAGCAATGCGACTGCGGGATCTTGGTTTTTATTTCAAAGTTCCAACAGTAAAGCAATGCGACTGCCGGATCTTGATTTAATTTCAACGTTCCAGCGGTAAAGCAATGCGACTGCCGGATCTTGATTTAATTTCAAAGTTCCAACGGTAAAGCAATGCGACTGCCGGATCTTGATTTCTATTTCAAAGTTCCAGCGGTAAAGCTATGCGACTGCTGGATCTTGATTTAATTTCAACGTTCCAGCGGTAAAGCAATGCGACTGCCGGATCTTGATTTAATTCCAACGTTCCAGCGGTAAAGCAATGCGACTGCCGGATCTTGATTTCTATTTCAAAGTTCCAGCGGTAAAGCAATGCGTCTGGCGGATCTTGATTTAATTTCAAAGTTCCATCGGTAAAGCAATGCGACTGCCGGATCTTGATTTTTATTTCAAAGTTTCAGCGCTAAAGCAATGCGACTGCCGAATCTTTGTTTCTATTTCAAAGTTCCAGCGGTAAAGCAATGCGACTGCCGGATCTTGATTTCTATTTCAAAGTTCCAGCGGTAAAGCAATGCGACTGCCGGATCTTGATTTAATTTCAACGTTCCAGCGGTAAAGCAATGCGACTGCCGGATCTTGATTTAATTTCAAAGTTCCATCGGTAAAGCAATGCGACTGACGGATCTTGATTTAATTTCACGTTCCAGCGGTAAAGCAATGCGACTGCCGGATCTTGATTTCTATTTCAAAGTTCCAGCGGTAAAGCAATGCGACTGGCGGATCTTGATTTAATTTCAAAGTTCCATCGGTAAAGCAATGCGACTGACGGATCTTGATTTAATTTCACGTTCCAGCGGTAAAGCAATGCGACTGCCGGATCTTGATTTCTATTTCAAAGTTCCATCGGTAAAGCAATGCGACTGCCGGATCTTGATTTTTTTTTCAAAGTTCCATCGGTAAAGCAATGCGACTGCCGGATCTTGATTTTTATTTCAAAGTTTCAGCGCTAAAGCAATGCGACTGCCGAATCTTTGTTTCTATTTCAAAGTTCCAGCGGTAAAGCAATGCGACTGCCGGATCTTGATTTTTATTTCAAAGTTCCAGCGCTAAAGCAATGCGACTGCCGGATCTTGATTTAATTTCAACGTTCCAGCGGTAAAGCAATGCGACTGCCGGATCTTGATTTAATTTCAAAGTTCCAACGGTAAAGCAATGCGACTGCCGGATCTTGATTTCTATTTCAAAGTTCCAGCGGTAAAGCAATGCGACTGCCGAATTTTTGTTTCTATTTCAAAGTTACAGCGGTAAAGCAATGCGACTGCTGGATCTTGATTTAATTTCAAAGTTCCAGCGGTAAAGCAATGCGACTGCCGGATCTTGATTTAATGTCAAAGTTCCAGCGATAAAGCAATGCGATAGCGGGATCTTGCTTTTTATTTCAAAGTTCCAACGGTAAAGCAATGCGACTGCTTAATCTTGATTTAATTTCAACGTTCCAGCGGTAAGGCAATGCGACTGACGGATCTTGATTTAATTTCAAAGTTCCAACGGTAAAGCAATGCGACTGCCGGATCTCGATTTTATTTCAAAGTTCCAGCGGTAAAGCAATGCGACTGCCGGATCTTGATTTAATTTCAAAGTTCCATCGGTAAAGCAATGCGACTGCCGGATCTTGATTTCTATTTCAAAGTTCCAGCGGTAAAGCAATGCGACTGGCGGATCTTGATTTAATTTCAACGTTCCAGCGGTAAAGCAATGCGACTGCCGGATCTTGATTTCTATTTCAAAGTTCCAGCGGTAAAGCAATGCGTCTGGCGGATCTTGATTTAATTTCAAAGTTCCATCGGTAAAGCAATGCGACTGCCGGATCTTGATTTTTATTTCAAAGTTTCAGCGCTAAAGCAATGCGACTGCCGAATCTTTGTTTCTATTTCAAAGTTCCAGCGGTAAAGCAATGCGACTGCCGGATCTTGATTTTTATTTCAAAGTTCCAGCGCTAAAGCAATGCGACTGCCGGATCTTGATTTAATTTCAACGTTCCAGCGGTAAAGCAATGCGACTGCCGGATCTTGATTTCTATTTCAAAGTTCCAGCGGTAAAGCAATGCGTCTGGCGGATCTTGATTTAATTTCAAAGTTCCATCGGTAAAGCAATGCGACTGCCGGATCTTGATTTTTATTTCAAAGTTTCAGCGCTAAAGCAATGCGACTGCCGAATCTTTGTTTCTATTTCAAAGTTCCAGCGGTAAAGCAATGCGACTGCTGGATCTTGATTTAATTTCAAAGTTCCAGCGATAAAGCAATGCGACTGCGGGATCTTGGTTTTTATTTCAAAGTTCCAACGGTAAAGCAATGCGACTGCCGGATCTTGATTTAATTTCAAAGTTCCATCGGTAAAGCAATGCGACTGCCGGATCTTGATTTTTATTTCAAAGTTTCAGCGCTAAAGCAATGCGACTGCCGAATCTTTGTTTTTATTTCAAAGTTCCAGCGCTACAGCAATGCGACTGCCGGATCTTGATTTAATTTCAACGTTCCAGCGGTAAAGCAATGCGACTGTCGGATCTTGATTTAATTTCAAAGTTCCAGCGGTAAAGCAATGCGACTGCCGGATCTTGATTTCTATTTCAAAGTTCCAGCGGTAAAGCAATGCGACTGGCGGATCTTGATTTAATTTCAAAGTTCCATCGGTAAAGCAATGCGACTGACGGATCTTGATTTAATTTCACGTTCCAGCGGTAAAGCAATGCGACTGCCGGATCTTGATTTCTATTTCAAAGTTCCAGCGGTAAAGCAATGCGACTGCCGGATCTCGATTTTATTTCAAAGTTCCAGCGCTAAAGCAATGCGACTGCCGAATCTTTGTTTCTATTTCAAAGGTCCAGCGGTAAAGCAATGCGACTGACGGATCTTGATTTAATTTCAACGTTCCAGCGGTAAAGCAATGCGACTGCCGGATCTTGATTTCTATTTCAAAGTTCCAGCGGTAAAGCAATGCTACTGGCGGATCTTGATTTAATTTCAAAGTTCCATCGGTAAAGCAATGCGACTGCCGGATCTTGATTTTTATTTCAAAGTTTCAGCGCTAAAGCAATGCGACTGCCGAATCTTTGTTTTTATTTCAAAGTTCCAGCGCTACAGCAATGCGACTGCCGGATCTTGATTTAATTTCAACGTTCCAGCGGTAAAGCAATGCGACTGCCGAATCTTTGTTTTTATTTCAAAGTTTCAGCGCTAAAGCAATGCGACTGCCGAATCTTTGTTTCTATTTCAAAGTTCCAGCGGTAAAGCAATGCGACTGCTGGATCTTGATTTAATTTCAAAGTTCCAGCGATAAAGCAATGCGACTGCGGGATCTTGGTTTTTATTTCAAAGTTCCAACGGTAAAGCAATGCGACTGCCGGATCTGGATTTAATTTCAAAGTTCCATCGGTAAAGCAATGCGACTGACGGATCTTGATTTAATTTCAACGTTCCAGCGGTAAAGCAATGCGACTGCCGGATCTTGATTTCTATTTCAAAGTTCCAGCGGTAAAGCAATGCGTCTGGCGGATCTTGATTTAATTTCAAAGTTCCATCGGTAAAGCAATGCGACTGCCGGATCTTGATTTTTATTTCAAAGTTTCAGCGCTAAAGCAATGCGACTGCCGAATCTTTGTTTCTATTTCAAAGTTCCAGCGGTAAAGCAATGCGACTGCCGGATCTCGATTTTTATTTCAAAGTTCCAGCGCTAAAGCAATGCGACTGCCGGATCTTGATTTCTATTTCAAAGTTCCAGCGGTAAAGCAATGCGTCTGGCGGATCTTGATTTAATTTCAAAGTTCCATCGGTAAAGCAATGCGATTGCCGGATCTTGATTTTTATTTCAAAGTTTCAGCGCTAAAGCAATGACTCTGCCGAATCTTTGTTTCTATTTCAAAGTTCCAGCGGTAAAGCAATGCGACTGCTGGATCTTGATTTAATTTCAAAGTTCCAGCGATAAAGCAATGCGACTGCGGGATCTTGGTTTTTATTTCAAAGTTCCAACGGTAAAGCAATGCGACTGCCGGATCTTGATTTAATTTCAACGTTCCAGCGGTAAAGCAATGCGACTGCCGGATCTTGATTTAATTTCAAAGTTCCAACGGTAAAGCAATGCGACTGCCGGATCTTGATTTCTATTTCAAAGTTCCAGCGGTAAAGCAATGCGACTGCCGAATTTTTGTTTCTATTTCAAAGTTCCAGCGGTAAAGCAATGCGACTGCTGGATCTTGATTTAATTTCAAAGTTCCAGCGATAAAGCAATGCGACTGCGGGATCTTGGTTTTTATTTCAAAGTTCCAACGGTAAAGCAATGCGACTGCCAGATCTTGATTTTATTTCAAAGTTCCAGCGGTAAAGCAATGCGACTGCGGGATCTTGGTTTTTATTTCAAAGTTCCAACGGTAAAGCAATGCGACTGCCAGATCTTGATTTTATTTCAAAGTACCAACGGTGAAGCAATGCGACTGCCGGATCTTGATTTAATGTCAAAGTTCTCAGCGATAAAGCAATGCGACTGCGGGATCTTGGTTTTTATTTCAAAGTTCCAACAGTAAAGCAATGCGACTGCCGGATCTTGATTTAATTTCAACGTTCCAGCGGTAAAGCAATGCGACTGCCGGATCTTGATTTAATTTCAAAGTTCCAACGGTAAAGCAATGCGACTGCCGGATCTTGATTTCTATTTCAAAGTTCCAGCGGTAAAGCTATGCGACTGCTGGATCTTGATTTAATTTCAACGTTCCAGCGGTAAAGCAATGCGACTGCCGGATCTTGATTTAATTCCAAAGTTCCAGCGGTAAAGCAATGCGACTGCCGGATCTTGATTTCTATTTCAAAGTTCCAGCGGTAAAGCAATGCGACTGCCGGATCTTGATTTCTATTTCAAAGTTCCAGCGCTACAGCAATGCGACTGCCGGATCTTGATTTAATTTCAACGTTCCAGCGGTAAAGCAATGCGACTGCCGGATCTTGATTTAATTTCAAAGTTCCAGCGGTAAAGCAATGCGACTGCCGGATCTTGATTTCTAATTCAAAGTTCCAGCGGTAAAGCAATGCGTCTGGCGGATCTTGATTTAATTTCAAAGTTCCATCGGTAAAGCAATGCGACTGCCGGATCTTGATTTTTATTTCAAAGTTTCAGCGCTAAAGCAATGCGACTGCCGAATCTTTGTTTCTATTTCAAAGTTCCAGCGGTAAAGCAATGCGACTGCCGGATCTTGATTTTTATTTCAAAGTTCCAGCGCTAAAGCAATGCGACTGCCGGATCTTGATTTAATTTCAACGTTCCAGCGGTAAAGCAATGCGACTGCCGGATCTTGATTTCTATTTCAAAGTTCCAGCGGTAAAGCAATGCGTCTGGCGGATCTTGATTTAATTTCAAAGTTCCATCGGTAAAGCAATGCGACTGCCGGATCTTGATTTTTATTTCAAAGTTTCAGCGCTAAAGCAATGCGACTGCCGAATCTTTGTTTCTATTTCAAAGTTCCAGCGGTAAAGCAATGCGACTGCTGGATCTTGATTTAATTTCAAAGTTCCAGCGATAAAGCAATGCGACTGCGGGATCTTGGTTTTTATTTCAAAGTTCCAACGGTAAAGCAATGCGACTGCCGGATCTTGATTTAATTTCAACGTTCCAGCGGTAAAGCAATGCGACTGCCGGATCTTGATTTAATTTCAAAGTTCCAACGGTAAAGCAATGCGACTGCCGGATCTTGATTTCTATTTCAAAGTTCCAGCGGTAAAGCAATGCGACTGCCGAATTTTTGTTTCTATTTCAAAGTTCCAGCGGTAAAGCAATGCGACTGCTGGATCTTGATTTAATTTCAAAGTTCCAGCGATAAAGCAATGCGACTGCCGGATCTTGATTTTATTTCAAAGTTCCAGCGGTAAAGCAATGCGACTGCCGAATCTTGATTTAATTTCAACGATCCAGCGGTAAAGCAATGCGACTGCCGGATCTTGATTTAATTTCAAAGTTCCAACGGTAAAGCTATGCGACTGCCGGATCTCGATTTTATTTCAAAGTTCCAGCGGTAAAGCAATGCGACTGCCGGATCTTGATTTTATTTCAAAGTTCCAGCGGTAAAGCAATGCGACTGGCGGATCTTGATTTAATTTCAACGTTCCAGCGGTAAAGCATTGCGACTGACAGATCTTGATTTAATTTCAACGTTGCAGCGGTAAAGCAATGCGACTGCCGGATCTTGATTTAATATCAAAGTTCCAGCGATAAAGCAATGCGACAGCGGGATCTTGCTTTTTATTTCAAAGTTCCAACGGTAAAGCATTGCGACTGGCGGATCTTGATTTAATTTCAAAGTTCCATCGGTAAAGCAATGCGACTACCGGATCTTGATTTTTATTTCAAAGTTTCAGCGCTAAAGCAATGCGACTGCCGAATCTTTGTTTCTATTTCAAAGTTCCAGCGGTAAAGCAATGCGACTGCTGGATCTTGATTTAATTTCAAAGTTCCAGCGATAAAGCAATGCGACTGCGGGATCTTGGTTTTTATTTCAAAGTTCCAACGGTAAAGCAATGCGACTGCCGGATCTTGATTTTATTTCAAAGTTCCAGCGGTAAAGCAATGCGACTGCCGAATCTTGATTTAATTTCAACGATCCAGCGGTAAAGCAATGCGACTGCCGGATCTTGATTTAATTTCAAAGTTCCAGCGGTAAAGCAATGCGACTGCGGGATCTTGGTTTTTATTTCAAAGTTCCAACGGTAAAGCAATGCGACTGCCAGATCTTGATTTTATTTCAAAGTACCAACGGTGAAGCAATGCGACTGCCGGATCTTGATTTAATGTCAAAGTTCTCAGCGATAAAGCAATGCGACTGCGGGATCTTGGTTTTTATTTCAAAGTTCCAACGGTAAAGCAATGCGACTGCCGGATCTTGATTTTATTTCAAAGTTCCAGCGGTAAAGCAATGCGACTGCCGAATCTTGATTTAATTTCAACGATCCAGCGGTAAAGCAATGCGACTGCCGAATCTTGATTTAATTTCAAAGTTCCAACGGTAAAGCAATGCGACTGCCGGATCTTGATTTCTATTTCAAAGTTCCAGCGGTAAAGCAATGCGACTGCCGAATTTTTGTTTCTATTTCAAAGTTCCAGCGGTAAAGCAATGCGACTGCTGGATCTTGATTTAATTTCAAAGTTCCAGCGATAAAGCAATGCGACTGCGGGATCTTGGTTTTTATTTCAAAGTTCCAACGGTAAAGCAATGCGACTGCCAGATCTTGATTTTATTTCAAAGTTCCAGCGGTAAAGCAATGCGACTGCGGGATCTTGGTTTTTATTTCAAAGTTCCAACGGTAAAGCAATGCGACTGACAGATCTTGATTTTATTTCAAAGTACCAACGGTGAAGCAATGCGACTGCCGGATCTTGATTTAATGTCAAAGTTCTCAGCGATAAAGCAATGCGACTGACAGATCTTGATTTTATTTCAAAGTACCAACGGTGAAGCAATGCGACTGCCGGATCTTGATTTAATGTCAAAGTTCTCAGCGATAAAGCAATGCGACTGCGGGATCTTGGTTTTTATTTCAAAGTTCCAACAGTAAAGCAATGCGACTGCCGGATCTTGATTTAATTTCAACGTTCCAGCGGTAAAGCAATGCGACTGCCGGATCTTGATTTAATTTCAAAGTTCCAACGGTAAAGCAATGCGACTGCCGGATCTTGATTTCTATTTCAAAGTTCCAGCGGTAAAGCTATGCGACTGCTGGATCTTGATTTAATTTCAACGTTCCAGCGGTAAAGCAATGCGACTGCCGGATCTTGATTTAATTCCAACGTTCCAGCGGTAAAGCAATGCGACTGCCGGATCTTGATTTCTATTTCAAAGTTCCAGCGGTAAAGCAATGCGTCTGGCGGATCTTGATTTAATTTCAAAGTTCCATCGGTAAAGCAATGCGACTGCCGGATCTTGATTTTTATTTCAAAGTTTCAGCGCTAAAGCAATGCGACTGCCGAATCTTTGTTTCTATTTCAAAGTTCCAGCGGTAAAGCAATGCGACTGCCGGATCTTGATTTCTATTTCAAAGTTCCAGCGGTAAAGCAATGCGACTGCCGGATCTTGATTTAATTTCAACGTTCCAGCGGTAAAGCAATGCGACTGCCGGATCTTGATTTAATTTCAAAGTTCCATCGGTAAAGCAATGCGACTGACGGATCTTGATTTAATTTCACGTTCCAGCGGTAAAGCAATGCGACTGCCGGATCTTGATTTCTATTTCAAAGTTCCAGCGGTAAAGCAATGCGACTGGCGGATCTTGATTTAATTTCAAAGTTCCATCGGTAAAGCAATGCGACTGACGGATCTTGATTTAATTTCACGTTCCAGCGGTAAAGCAATGCGACTGCCGGATCTTGATTTCTATTTCAAAGTTCCATCGGTAAAGCAATGCGACTGCCGGATCTTGATTTTTTTTTCAAAGTTCCATCGGTAAAGCAATGCGACTGCCGGATCTTGATTTTTATTTCAAAGTTTCAGCGCTAAAGCAATGCGACTGCCGAATCTTTGTTTCTATTTCAAAGTTCCAGCGGTAAAGCAATGCGACTGCCGGATCTTGATTTTTATTTCAAAGTTCCAGCGCTAAAGCAATGCGACTGCCGGATCTTGATTTAATTTCAACGTTCCAGCGGTAAAGCAATGCGACTGCCGGATCTTGATTTAATTTCAAAGTTCCAACGGTAAAGCAATGCGACTGCCGGATCTTGATTTCTATTTCAAAGTTCCAGCGGTAAAGCAATGCGACTGCCGAATTTTTGTTTCTATTTCAAAGTTACAGCGGTAAAGCAATGCGACTGCTGGATCTTGATTTAATTTCAAAGTTCCAGCGGTAAAGCAATGCGACTGCCGGATCTTGATTTAATGTCAAAGTTCCAGCGATAAAGCAATGCGATAGCGGGATCTTGCTTTTTATTTCAAAGTTCCAACGGTAAAGCAATGCGACTGCTTAATCTTGATTTAATTTCAACGTTCCAGCGGTAAGGCAATGCGACTGACGGATCTTGATTTAATTTCAAAGTTCCAACGGTAAAGCAATGCGACTGCCGGATCTCGATTTTATTTCAAAGTTCCAGCGGTAAAGCAATGCGACTGCCGGATCTTGATTTAATTTCAAAGTTCCATCGGTAAAGCAATGCGACTGCCGGATCTTGATTTCTATTTCAAAGTTCCAGCGGTAAAGCAATGCGACTGGCGGATCTTGATTTAATTTCAACGTTCCAGCGGTAAAGCAATGCGACTGCCGGATCTTGATTTCTATTTCAAAGTTCCAGCGGTAAAGCAATGCGTCTGGCGGATCTTGATTTAATTTCAAAGTTCCATCGGTAAAGCAATGCGACTGCCGGATCTTGATTTTTATTTCAAAGTTTCAGCGCTAAAGCAATGCGACTGCCGAATCTTTGTTTCTATTTCAAAGTTCCAGCGGTAAAGCAATGCGACTGCCGGATCTTGATTTTTATTTCAAAGTTCCAGCGCTAAAGCAATGCGACTGCCGGATCTTGATTTAATTTCAACGTTCCAGCGGTAAAGCAATGCGACTGCCGGATCTTGATTTCTATTTCAAAGTTCCAGCGGTAAAGCAATGCGTCTGGCGGATCTTGATTTAATTTCAAAGTTCCATCGGTAAAGCAATGCGACTGCCGGATCTTGATTTTTATTTCAAAGTTTCAGCGCTAAAGCAATGCGACTGCCGAATCTTTGTTTCTATTTCAAAGTTCCAGCGGTAAAGCAATGCGACTGCTGGATCTTGATTTAATTTCAAAGTTCCAGCGATAAAGCAATGCGACTGCGGGATCTTGGTTTTTATTTCAAAGTTCCAACGGTAAAGCAATGCGACTGCCGGATCTTGATTTAATTTCAAAGTTCCATCGGTAAAGCAATGCGACTGCCGGATCTTGATTTTTATTTCAAAGTTTCAGCGCTAAAGCAATGCGACTGCCGAATCTTTGTTTTTATTTCAAAGTTCCAGCGCTACAGCAATGCGACTGCCGGATCTTGATTTAATTTCAACGTTCCAGCGGTAAAGCAATGCGACTGTCGGATCTTGATTTAATTTCAAAGTTCCAGCGGTAAAGCAATGCGACTGCCGGATCTTGATTTCTATTTCAAAGTTCCAGCGGTAAAGCAATGCGACTGGCGGATCTTGATTTAATTTCAAAGTTCCATCGGTAAAGCAATGCGACTGACGGATCTTGATTTAATTTCACGTTCCAGCGGTAAAGCAATGCGACTGCCGGATCTTGATTTCTATTTCAAAGTTCCAGCGGTAAAGCAATGCGACTGCCGGATCTCGATTTTATTTCAAAGTTCCAGCGCTAAAGCAATGCGACTGCCGAATCTTTGTTTCTATTTCAAAGGTCCAGCGGTAAAGCAATGCGACTGACGGATCTTGATTTAATTTCAACGTTCCAGCGGTAAAGCAATGCGACTGCCGGATCTTGATTTCTATTTCAAAGTTCCAGCGGTAAAGCAATGCTACTGGCGGATCTTGATTTAATTTCAAAGTTCCATCGGTAAAGCAATGCGACTGCCGGATCTTGATTTTTATTTCAAAGTTTCAGCGCTAAAGCAATGCGACTGCCGAATCTTTGTTTTTATTTCAAAGTTCCAGCGCTACAGCAATGCGACTGCCGGATCTTGATTTAATTTCAACGTTCCAGCGGTAAAGCAATGCGACTGCCGAATCTTTGTTTTTATTTCAAAGTTTCAGCGCTAAAGCAATGCGACTGCCGAATCTTTGTTTCTATTTCAAAGTTCCAGCGGTAAAGCAATGCGACTGCTGGATCTTGATTTAATTTCAAAGTTCCAGCGATAAAGCAATGCGACTGCGGGATCTTGGTTTTTATTTCAAAGTTCCAACGGTAAAGCAATGCGACTGCCGGATCTGGATTTAATTTCAAAGTTCCATCGGTAAAGCAATGCGACTGACGGATCTTGATTTAATTTCAACGTTCCAGCGGTAAAGCAATGCGACTGCCGGATCTTGATTTCTATTTCAAAGTTCCAGCGGTAAAGCAATGCGTCTGGCGGATCTTGATTTAATTTCAAAGTTCCATCGGTAAAGCAATGCGACTGCCGGATCTTGTTTTTTATTTCAAAGTTTCAGCGCTAAAGCAATGCGACTGCCGAATCTTTGTTTCTATTTCAAAGTTCCAGCGGTAAAGCAATGCGACTGCCGGATCTCGATTTTTATTTCAAAGTTCCAGCGCTAAAGCAATGCGACTGCCGGATCTTGATTTAATTTCAACGTTCCAGCGGTAAAGCAATGCGACTGCCGGATCTTGATTTCTATTTCAAAGTTCCAGCGGTAAAGCAATGCGTCTGGCGGATCTTGATTTAATTTCAAAGTTCCATCGGTAAAGCAATGCGACTGCCGGATCTTGATTTTTATTTCAAAGTTTCAGCGCTAAAGCAATGCGACTGCCGAATCTTTGTTTCTATTTCAAAGTTCCAGCGGTAAAGCAATGCGACTGCCGGATCTTGATTTCTATTTCAAAGTTCCAGCGGTAAAGCAATGCGACTGCCGGATCTTGATTTAATTTCAAAGTTCCAACGGTAAAGCAATGCGACTGCCGGATCTTGATTTTTATTTCAACGTTCCAGCGGTAAAGCAATGCGACTGCCGGATCTTGATTTAATTTCAAAGTTCCAGCGGTAAAGCAATGCGACTGCCGGATCTTGATTTCTATTTCAAAGTTCCAGCGGTAAAGCAATGCGACTGGCGGATCTTGATTTAATTTCAAAGTTCCATCGGTAAAGCAATGCGACTGACGGATCTTGATTTAATTTCACGTTCCAGCGGTAAAGCAATGCGACTGCCGGATCTTGATTTAATTTCAACGTTCCAGCGGTAAAGCAATGCGACTGCCGGATCTTGATTTCTATTTCAAAGTTCCAGCGGTAAAGCAATGCGTCTGGCGGATCTTGATTTAATTTCAAAGTTCCATCGGTAAAGCAATGCGACTGCCGAATCTTGATTTTTATTTCAAAGTTTCAGCGCTAAAGCAATGCGACTGCCGAATCTTTGTTTCTATTTCAAAGTTCCAGCGGTAAAGCAATGCGACTGCTGGATCTTGATTTAATTTCAAAGTTCCAGCGATAAAGCAATGCGACTGCGGGATCTTGGTTTTTATTTCAAAGTTCCAACGGTAAAGCAATGCGACTGCCGGATCTTGATTTAATTTCAACGTTCCAGCGGTAAAGCAATGCAACTGCCGGATCTTGATTTAATTTCAAAGTTCCAACGGTAAAGCAATGCGACTGCCGGATCTTGATTTTTTTTTCAAAGTTCCATCGGTAAAGCAATGCGACTGCCGGATCTTGATTTTTATTTCAAAGTTTCAGCGCTAAAGCAATGCGACTGCCGAATCTTTGTTTCTATTTCAAAGTTCCAGCGGTAAAGCAATGCGACTGCCGGATCTTGATTTTTATTTCAAAGTTCCAGCGCTAAAGCAATGCGACTGCCGGATCTTGATTTAATTTCAACGTTCCAGCGGTAAAGCAATGCGACTGCCGGATCTTGATTTCTATTTCAAAGTTCCAGCGGTAAAGCAATGCGTCTGGCGGATCTTGATTTAATTTCAAAGTTCCATCGGTAAAGCAATGCGACTGCCGGATCTTGATTTTTATTTCAAAGTTTCAGCGCTAAAGCAATGACTCTGCCGAATCTTTGTTTCTATTTCAAAGTTCCAGCGGTAAAGCAATGCGACTGCTGGATCTTGATTTAATTTCAAAGTTCCAGCGATAAAGCAATGCGACTGCGGGATCTTGGTTTTTATTTCAAAGTTCCAACGGTAAAGCAATGCGACTGCCGGATCTTGATTTCTATTTCAAAGTTCCAGCGGTAAAGCAATGCGTCTGGCGGATCTTGATTTAATTTCAAAGTTCCATCGGTAAAGCAATGCGATTGCCGGATCTTGATTTTTATTTCAAAGTTTCAGCGCTAAAGCAATGACTCTGCCGAATCTTTGTTTCTATTTCAAAGTTCCAGCGGTAAAGCAATGCGACTGCTGGATCTTGATTTAATTTCAAAGTTCCAGCGATAAAGCAATGCGACTGCGGGATCTTGGTTTTTATTTCAAAGTTCCAACGGTAAAGCAATGCGACTGCCGGATCTTGATTTAATTTCAACGTTCCAGCGGTAAAGCAATGCGACTGCCGGATCTTGATTTAATTTCAAAGTTCCAACGGTAAAGCAATGCGACTGCCGGATCTTGATTTCTATTTCAAAGTTCCAGCGGTAAAGCAATGCGACTGCCGAATTTTTGTTTCTATTTCAAAGTTCCAGCGGTAAAGCAATGCGACTGCTGGATCTTGATTTAATTTCAAAGTTCCAGCGATAAAGCAATGCGACTGCGGGATCTTGGTTTTTATTTCAAAGTTCCAACGGTAAAGCAATGCGACTGCCAGATCTTGATTTTATTTCAAAGTTCCAGCGGTAAAGCAATGCGACTGCGGGATCTTGGTTTTTATTTCAAAGTTCCAACGGTAAAGCAATGCGACTGCCAGATCTTGATTTTATTTCAAAGTACCAACGGTGAAGCAATGCGACTGCCGGATCTTGATTTAATGTCAAAGTTCTCAGCGATAAAGCAATGCGACTGCGGGATCTTGGTTTTTATTTCAAAGTTCCAACAGTAAAGCAATGCGACTGCCGGATCTTGATTTAATTTCAACGTTCCAGCGGTAAAGCAATGCGACTGCCGGATCTTGATTTAATTTCAAAGTTCCAACGGTAAAGCAATGCGACTGCCGGATCTTGATTTCTATTTCAAAGTTCCAGCGGTAAAGCTATGCGACTGCTGGATCTTGATTTAATTTCAACGTTCCAGCGGTAAAGCAATGCGACTGCCGGATCTTGATTTAATTCCAAAGTTCCAGCGGTAAAGCAATGCGACTGCCGGATCTTGATTTCTATTTCAAAGTTCCAGCGGTAAAGCAATGCGACTGCCGGATCTTGATTTCTATTTCAAAGTTCCAGCGCTACAGCAATGCGACTGCCGGATCTTGATTTAATTTCAACGTTCCAGCGGTAAAGCAATGCGACTGCCGGATCTTGATTTAATTTCAAAGTTCCAGCGGTAAAGCAATGCGACTGCCGGATCTTGATTTCTAATTCAAAGTTCCAGCGGTAAAGCAATGCGTCTGGCGGATCTTGATTTAATTTCAAAGTTCCATCGGTAAAGCAATGCGACTGCCGGATCTTGATTTTTATTTCAAAGTTTCAGCGCTAAAGCAATGCGACTGCCGAATCTTTGTTTCTATTTCAAAGTTCCAGCGGTAAAGCAATGCGACTGCCGGATCTTGATTTTTATTTCAAAGTTCCAGCGCTAAAGCAATGCGACTGCCGGATCTTGATTTAATTTCAACGTTCCAGCGGTAAAGCAATGCGACTGCCGGATCTTGATTTCTATTTCAAAGTTCCAGCGGTAAAGCAATGCGTCTGGCGGATCTTGATTTAATTTCAAAGTTCCATCGGTAAAGCAATGCGACTGCCGGATCTTGATTTTTATTTCAAAGTTTCAGCGCTAAAGCAATGCGACTGCCGAATCTTTGTTTCTATTTCAAAGTTCCAGCGGTAAAGCAATGCGACTGCTGGATCTTGATTTAATTTCAAAGTTCCAGCGATAAAGCAATGCGACTGCGGGATCTTGGTTTTTATTTCAAAGTTCCAACGGTAAAGCAATGCGACTGCCGGATCTTGATTTAATTTCAACGTTCCAGCGGTAAAGCAATGCGACTGCCGGATCTTGATTTAATTTCAAAGTTCCAACGGTAAAGCAATGCGACTGCCGGATCTTGATTTCTATTTCAAAGTTCCAGCGGTAAAGCAATGCGACTGCCGAATTTTTGTTTCTATTTCAAAGTTCCAGCGGTAAAGCAATGCGACTGCTGGATCTTGATTTAATTTCAAAGTTCCAGCGATAAAGCAATGCGACTGCCGGATCTTGATTTTATTTCAAAGTTCCAGCGGTAAAGCAATGCGACTGCCGAATCTTGATTTAATTTCAACGATCCAGCGGTAAAGCAATGCGACTGCCGGATCTTGATTTAATTTCAAAGTTCCAACGGTAAAGCTATGCGACTGCCGGATCTCGATTTTATTTCAAAGTTCCAGCGGTAAAGCAATGCGACTGCCGGATCTTGATTTTATTTCAAAGTTCCAGCGGTAAAGCAATGCGACTGGCGGATCTTGATTTAATTTCAACGTTCCAGCGGTAAAGCATTGCGACTGACAGATCTTGATTTAATTTCAACGTTGCAGCGGTAAAGCAATGCGACTGCCGGATCTTGATTTAATATCAAAGTTCCAGCGATAAAGCAATGCGACAGCGGGATCTTGCTTTTTATTTCAAAGTTCCAACGGTAAAGCATTGCGACTGGCGGATCTTGATTTAATTTCAAAGTTCCATCGGTAAAGCAATGCGACTACCGGATCTTGATTTTTATTTCAAAGTTTCAGCGCTAAAGCAATGCGACTGCCGAATCTTTGTTTCTATTTCAAAGTTCCAGCGGTAAAGCAATGCGACTGCTGGATCTTGATTTAATTTCAAAGTTCCAGCGATAAAGCAATGCGACTGCGGGATCTTGGTTTTTATTTCAAAGTTCCAACGGTAAAGCAATGCGACTGCCGGATCTTGATTTTATTTCAAAGTTCCAGCGGTAAAGCAATGCGACTGCCGAATCTTGATTTAATTTCAACGATCCAGCGGTAAAGCAATGCGACTGCCGGATCTTGATTTAATTTCAAAGTTCCAGCGGTAAAGCAATGCGACTGCGGGATCTTGGTTTTTATTTCAAAGTTCCAACGGTAAAGCAATGCGACTGCCAGATCTTGATTTTATTTCAAAGTACCAACGGTGAAGCAATGCGACTGCCGGATCTTGATTTAATGTCAAAGTTCTCAGCGATAAAGCAATGCGACTGCGGGATCTTGGTTTTTATTTCAAAGTTCCAACGGTAAAGCAATGCGACTGCCGGATCTTGATTTTATTTCAAAGTTCCAGCGGTAAAGCAATGCGACTGCCGAATCTTGATTTAATTTCAACGATCCAGCGGTAAAGCAATGCGACTGCCGAATCTTGATTTAATTTCAAAGTTCCAACGGTAAAGCAATGCGACTGCCGGATCTTGATTTCTATTTCAAAGTTCCAGCGGTAAAGCAATGCGACTGCCGAATTTTTGTTTCTATTTCAAAGTTCCAGCGGTAAAGCAATGCGACTGCTGGATCTTGATTTAATTTCAAAGTTCCAGCGATAAAGCAATGCGACTGCGGGATCTTGGTTTTTATTTCAAAGTTCCAACGGTAAAGCAATGCGACTGCCAGATCTTGATTTTATTTCAAAGTTCCAGCGGTAAAGCAATGCGACTGCGGGATCTTGGTTTTTATTTCAAAGTTCCAACGGTAAAGCAATGCGACTGACAGATCTTGATTTTATTTCAAAGTACCAACGGTGAAGCAATGCGACTGCCGGATCTTGATTTAATGTCAAAGTTCTCAGCGATAAAGCAATGCGACTGACAGATCTTGATTTTATTTCAAAGTACCAACGGTGAAGCAATGCGACTGCCGGATCTTGATTTAATGTCAAAGTTCTCAGCGATAAAGCAATGCGACTGCGGGATCTTGGTTTTTATTTCAAAGTTCCAACAGTAAAGCAATGCGACTGCCGGATCTTGATTTAATTTCAACGTTCCAGCGGTAAAGCAATGCGACTGCCGGATCTTGATTTAATTTCAAAGTTCCAACGGTAAAGCAATGCGACTGCCGGATCTTGATTTCTATTTCAAAGTTCCAGCGGTAAAGCTATGCGACTGCTGGATCTTGATTTAATTTCAACGTTCCAGCGGTAAAGCAATGCGACTGCCGGATCTTGATTTAATTCCAAAGTTCCAGCGGTAAAGCAATGCGACTGCCGGATCTTGATTTCTATTTCAAAGTTCCAGCGGTAAAGCAATGCGACTGCCGGATCTTGATTTCTATTTCAAAGTTCCAGCGCTACAGCAATGCGACTGCCGGATCTTGATTTAATTTCAACGTTCCAGCGGTAAAGCAATGCGACTGCCGGATCTTGATTTAATTTCAAAGTTCCAGCGGTAAAGCAATGCGACTGCCGGATCTTGATTTCTAATTCAAAGTTCCAGCGGTAAAGCAATGCGTCTGGCGGATCTTGATTTAATTTCAAAGTTCCATCGGTAAAGCAATGCGACTGCCGGATCTTGATTTTTATTTCAAAGTTTCAGCGCTAAAGCAATGCGACTGCCGCATCTTTGTTTCTATTTCAACGTTCCAGCGGTAAAGCAATGCGACTGCCGGATCTTGATTTTTATTTCAAAGTTCCAGCGCTAAAGCAATGCGACTGCCGGATCTTGATTTAATTTCAAAGTTCCAGCGGTAAAGCAATGCGACTGCCGGATCTTGATTTCTATTTCAAAGTTCCAGCGGTAAAGCAATGCGTCTGGCGGATCTTGATTTAATTTCAAAGTTCCATCGGTAAAGCAATGCGACTGCCGGATCTTGATTTTTATTTCAAAGTTTCAGCGCTAAAGCAATGCGACTGCCGAATCTTTGTTTCTATTTCAAAGTTCCAGCGGTAAAGCAATGCGACTGCTGGATCTTGATTTAATTTCAAAGTTCCAGCGATAAAGCAATGCGACTGCGGGATCTTGGTTTTTATTTCAAAGTTCCAACGGTAAAGCAATGCGACTGCCGGATCTTGATTTAATTTCAACGTTCCAGCGGTAAAGCAATGCGACTGCCGGATCTTGATTTAATTTCAAAGTTCCAACGGTAAAGCAATGCGACTGCCGGATCTTGATTTCTATTTCAAAGTTCCAGCGGTAAAGCAATGCGACTGCCGAATTTTTGTTTCTATTTCAAAGTTCCAGCGGTAAAGCAATGCGACTGCTGGATCTTGATTTAATTTCAAAGTTCCAGCGATAAAGCAATGCGACTGCCGGATCTTGATTTTATTTCAAAGTTCCAGCGGTAAAGCAATGCGACTGCCGAATCTTGATTTAATTTCAACGATCCAGCGGTAAAGCAATGCGACTGCCGGATCTTGATTTAATTTCAAAGTTCCAACGGTAAAGCTATGCGACTGCCGGATCTCGATTTTATTTCAAAGTTCCAGCGGTAAAGCAATGCGACTGCCGGATCTTGATTTTATTTCAAAGTTCCAGCGGTAAAGCAATGCGACTGGCGGATCTTGATTTAATTTCAACGTTCCAGCGGTAAAGCATTGCGACTGACAGATCTTGATTTAATTTCAACGTTGCAGCGGTAAAGCAATGCGACTGCCGGATCTTGATTTAATATCAAAGTTCCAGCGATAAAGCAATGCGACAGCGGGATCTTGCTTTTTATTTCAAAGTTCCAACGGTAAAGCATTGCGACTGGCGGATCTTGATTTAATTTCAAAGTTCCATCGGTAAAGCAATGCGACTACCGGATCTTGATTTTTATTTCAAAGTTTCAGCGCTAAAGCAATGCGACTGCCGAATCTTTGTTTCTATTTCAAAGTTCCAGCGGTAAAGCAATGCGACTGCTGGATCTTGATTTAATTTCAAAGTTCCAGCGATAAAGCAATGCGACTGCGGGATCTTGGTTTTTATTTCAAAGTTCCAACGGTAAAGCAATGCGACTGCCGGATCTTGATTTTATTTCAAAGTTCCAGCGGTAAAGCAATGCGACTGCCGAATCTTGATTTAATTTCAACGATCCAGCGGTAAAGCAATGCGACTGCCGGATCTTGATTTAATTTCAAAGTTCCAGCGGTAAAGCAATGCGACTGCGGGATCTTGGTTTTTATTTCAAAGTTCCAACGGTAAAGCAATGCGACTGCCAGATCTTGATTTTATTTCAAAGTACCAACGGTGAAGCAATGCGACTGCCGGATCTTGATTTAATGTCAAAGTTCTCAGCGATAAAGCAATGCGACTGCGGGATCTTGGTTTTTATTTCAAAGTTCCAACGGTAAAGCAATGCGACTGCCGGATCTTGATTTTATTTCAAAGTTCCAGCGGTAAAGCAATGCGACTGCCGAATCTTGATTTAATTTCAACGATCCAGCGGTAAAGCAATGCGACTGCCGAATCTTGATTTAATTTCAAAGTTCCAACGGTAAAGCAATGCGACTGCCGGATCTTGATTTCTATTTCAAAGTTCCAGCGGTAAAGCAATGCGACTGCCGAATTTTTGTTTCTATTTCAAAGTTCCAGCGGTAAAGCAATGCGACTGCTGGATCTTGATTTAATTTCAAAGTTCCAGCGATAAAGCAATGCGACTGCGGGATCTTGGTTTTTATTTCAAAGTTCCAACGGTAAAGCAATGCGACTGCCAGATCTTGATTTTATTTCAAAGTTCCAGCGGTAAAGCAATGCGACTGCGGGATCTTGGTTTTTATTTCAAAGTTCCAACGGTAAAGCAATGCGACTGACAGATCTTGATTTTATTTCAAAGTACCAACGGTGAAGCAATGCGACTGCCGGATCTTGATTTAATGTCAAAGTTCTCAGCGATAAAGCAATGCGACTGCGGGATCTTGGTTTTTATTTCAAAGTTCCAACGGTAAAGCAATGCGACTGCCGGATCTTGATTTTATTTCAAAGTTCCAGCGGTAAAGCAATGCGACTGCCGAATCTTGATTTAATTTCAACGATCCAGCGGTAAAGCAATGCGACTGCCGAATCTTGATTTAATTTCAAAGTTCCAACGGTAAAGCAATGCGACTGCCGGATCTTGATTTCTATTTCAAAGTTCCAGCGGTAAAGCAATGCGACTGCCGAATTTTTGTTTCTATTTCAAAGTTCCAGCGGTAAAGCAATGCGACTGCTGGATCTTGATTTAATTTCAAAGTTCCAGCGATAAAGCAATGCGACTGCGGGATCTTGGTTTTTATTTCAAAGTTCCAACGGTAAAGCAATGCGACTGCCAGATCTTGATTTTATTTCAAAGTTCCAGCGGTAAAGCAATGCGACTGCGGGATCTTGGTTTTTATTTCAAAGTTCCAACGGTAAAGCAATGCGACTGACAGATCTTGATTTTATTTCAAAGTACCAACGGTGAAGCAATGCGACTGCCGGATCTTGATTTAATGTCAAAGTTCTCAGCGATAAAGCAATGCGACTGCGGGATCTTGATTTAATTTCAACGTTCCAGCGGTAAAGCAATGCGACTGCCGGATCTTGATTTAATTTCAAAGTTCCAACGGTAAAGCTATGCGACTGCCGGATCTCGATTTTATTTCAAAGTTCCAGCGGTAAAGCAATGCGACTGCCGGATCTTGATTTTATTTCAAAGTTCCAGCGGTAAAGCAATGCGACTGGCGGATCTTGATTTAATTTCAACGTTCCAGCGGTAAAGCATTGCGACTGACGGATCTTGATTTAATTTCAACGTTGCAGCGGTAAAGCAATGCGACTGCCGGATCTTGATTTAATGTCAAAGTTCCAGCGATAAAGCAATGCGACAGCGGGATCTTGCTTTTTATTTCAAAGTTCCAACGGTAAAGCAATGCGACTGCTTAATCTTGATTTAATTTCAACGTTCCAGCGGTAAAGCAATGCGACTGCCGAATCTTTGTTTCTATTTCAAAGTTCCAGCGGTAAAGCAATGCGACTGACGGATCTTGATTTAATTTCAACGTTCCAGCGGTAAAGCAATGCGACTGCCGGATCTTGATTTCTATTTCAAAGTTCCAGCGGTAAAGCAATGCGACTGGCGGATCTTGATTTAATTTCAAAGTTCCATCGGTAAAGCAATGCGACTGCCGGATCTTGATTTTTATTTCAAAGTTTCAGCGCTAAAGCAATGCGACTGCCAAATCTTTGTTTTTATTTCAAAGTTCCAGCGCTACAGCAATGCGACTGCCGGATCTTGATTTAATTTCAACGTTCCAGCGGTAAAGCAATGCGACTGCCGGATCTTGATTTAATTTCAAAGTTCCAGCGGTAAAGCAATGCGACTGCCGGATCTTGATTTCTATTTCAAAGTTCCAGCGGTAAAGCAATGCGACTGCTGGATCTTGATTTAATTTCAAAGTTCCAGCGATAAAGCAATGCGACTGGCGGATCTTGATTTAATTTCAACGTTCCAGCGGTAAAGCAATGCGACTGACGGATCTTGATTTAATTTCAACGTTGCAGCGGTAAAGCAATGCGACTGCCGGATCTGGATTTAATGTCAAAGTTCCAGCGATAAAGCAATGCGACAGCGGGATCTTGCTTTTTATTTCAAAGTTCCAACGGTAAAGCAATGCGACTGCTTAATCTTGATTTAATTTCAACGTTCCAGCGGTAAAGCAATGCGACTGACGGATCTTGATTTAATTTCAACGTTGCAGCGGTAAAGCAATGCGACTGCCGGATCTTGATTTAATGTCAAAGTTCCAGCGATAAAGCAATGCGACAGCGGGATCTTGCTTTTTATTTCAAAGTTCCAACGGTAAAGCAATGCGACTGCTTAATCTTGATTTAATTTCAACGTTCCAGCGGTAAAGCAATGCGACTGACGGATCTTGATTTAATTTCAAAGTTCCAACGGTAAAGCAATGCGACTGCCGGATCTCGATATTATTTCAAAGTTCCAGCGGTAAAGCAATGCGACTGCCGGATCTTGATTTAATTTCAACGTTCCAGCGGTAAAGCAATGCGACTGACGGATCTTGATTTAATTTCAACGTTGCAGCGGTAAAGCAATGCGACTGCCGGATCTTGATTTAATGTCAAAGTTCCAGCGATAAAGCAATGCGACAGCGGGATCTTGCTTTTTATTTCAAAGTTCCAACGGTAAAGCAATGCGACTGCTTAATCTTGATTTAATTTCAACGTTCCAGCGGTGAAGCAATGCGACTGCCGGATCTTGATTTAATTTCAAAGTTCCAGCGGTAAAGCAATGCGACTGACGGATCTTGATTTAATTTCAACGTTCCAGCGGTAAAGCAATGCGACTGCCGGATCTTGATTTCTATTTCAAAGTTCCAGCGGTAAAGCCATGCTACTAACGGATCTTGATTTAATTTCAAAGTTCCATCGGTAAAGCAATGCGACTGCCGGATCTTGATTTTTATTTCAAAGTTTCAGCGCTAAAGCAATGCAACTGCCGAATCTTTGTTTTTATTTAAAAGTTCCAGCGGTAAAGCAATGCGACTGCCGGACCTTGATTTTTATTTCAAAGTTCCAGCGCTAAAGCAATGCGACTGCCGGATCTTGATTTAATTTCAACGTTCCAGCGGTAAAGCAATGCGACTGCCGGATCTTGATTTAATTTCAAAGTTCCAGCGGTAAAGCAATGCGACTGCCGGATCTTGATTTCTATTTCAAAGTTCCAGCGGTAAAGCAATGCGACTGGCGGATCTTGATTTAATTTCAACGTTCCAGCGGTAAAGCAATGCGACTGCCGGATCTTGATTTAATTTCAACGTTCCAGCGGTAAAGCAATGCGACTGCCGGATCTTGATTTAATTTCAAAGTTCCAGCGGTAAAGCAATGCGACTGCCGGATCTTGATTTCTATTTCAAAGTTCCAGCGGTAAAGCAATGCGACTGCCGGATCTTGATTTAATGTCAAAGTTCCAGCGATAAAGCAATGCGACAGCGGGATCTTGCTTTTTATTTCAAAGTTCCAACGGTAAAGCAATGCGACTGCTTAATCTTGATTTAATTTCAACGTTCCAGCGGTAAAGCAATGCGACTGACGGATCTTGATTTAATTTCAAAGTTCCAACGGTAAAGCAATGCGACTGCCGGATCTCGATTTTATTTCAAAGTTCCAGCGGTAAAGCAATGCGACTGCCGGATCTTGATTTAATTTCAAAGTTCCATCGGTAAAGCAATGCGACTGCTGGATCTTGATTTTTATTTAAAAGTTCCAGCGCTAAAGCAATGCAACTGCCGAATCTTTGTTTCTATTTCAAAGTTCCAGCGGTAAAGCAATGCGACTGCCGGATCTTGATTTTTATTTCAAAGTTCCAGCGCTACAGCAATGCGACTGCCGGATCTTGATTTAATTTCAACGTTCCAGCGGTAAAGCAATGCGACTGCCGGATCTTGATTTAATTTCAAAGTTCCAGCGGTAAAGCAATGCGACTGCCGGATCTTGATTTCTATTTCAAAGTTCCAGCGGTAAAGCAATGCGACTGGCGGATCTTGATTTAATTTCAAAGTTCCATCGGTAAAGCAATGCGACTGCCGGATCTCGATTTTATTTCAAAGTTCCAGCGGTAAAGCAATGCGACTGCCGGATCTTGATTTTATTTCAAAGTTCCAGCGGAAAAGCAATGCGACTGGCGGATCTTGATTTAATTTCAACGTTCCAGCGGTAAAGCAATGCGACTGACGGATCTTGATTTAATTTCAACGTTGCAGCGGTAAAGCAATGCGACTGCGGGATCTTGCTTTTTATTTCAAAGTTCCAACGGTAAAGCAATGCGACTGCTTAATCTTGATTTAATTTCAACGTTCCAGCGGTAAAGCAATGCGACTGCCGGATCTTGATTTCTATTTCAAAGTTCCAGCGGTAAAGCAATGCGACTGCTGGATCTTGATTTAATTTCAAAGTTCCAGCGATAAAGCAATGCGACTGGCGGATCTTGATTTAATTTCAACGTTCCAGCGGTAAAGCAATGCGACTGACGGATCTTGATTTAATTTCAACGTTGCAGCGGTAAAGCAATGCGACTGCCGGATCTGGATTTAATGTCAAAGTTCCAGCGATAAAGCAATGCGACAGCGGGATCTTGCTTTTTATTTCAAAGTTCCAACGGTAAAGCAATGCGACTGCTTAATCTTGATTTAATTTCAACGTTCCAGCGGTAAAGCAATGCGACTGACGGATCTTGATTTAATTTCAACGTTGCAGCGGTAAAGCAATGCGACTGCCGGATCTTGATTTAATGTCAAAGTTCCAGCGATAAAGCAATGCGACAGCGGGATCTTGCTTTTTATTTCAAAGTTCCAACGGTAAAGCAATGCGACTGCTTAATCTTGATTTAATTTCAACGTTCCAGCGGTAAAGCAATGCGACTGACGGATCTTGATTTAATTTCAAAGTTCCAACGGTAAAGCAATGCGACTGCCGGATCTCGATATTATTTCAAAGTTCCAGCGGTAAAGCAATGCGACTGCCGGATCTTGATTTAATTTCAACGTTCCAGCGGTAAAGCAATGCGACTGACGGATCTTGATTTAATTTCAACGTTGCAGCGGTAAAGCAATGCGACTGCCGGATCTTGATTTAATGTCAAAGTTCCAGCGATAAAGCAATGCGACAGCGGGATCTTGCTTTTTATTTCAAAGTTCCAACGGTAAAGCAATGCGACTGCTTAATCTTGATTTAATTTCAACGTTCCAGCGGTAAAGCAATGCGACTGCCGGATCTTGATTTAATTTCAAAGTTCCAGCGGTAAAGCAATGCGACTGACGGATCTTGATTTAATTTCAACGTTCCAGCGGTAAAGCAATGCGACTGCCGGATCTTGATTTCTATTTCAAAGTTCCAGCGGTAAAGCCATGCTACTAACGGATCTTGATTTAATTTCAAAGTTCCATCGGTAAAGCAATGCGACTGCCGGATCTTGATTTTTATTTCAAAGTTTCAGCGCTAAAGCAATGCAACTGCCGAATCTTTGTTTTTATTTAAAAGTTCCAGCGGTAAAGCAATGCGACTGCCGGACCTTGATTTTTATTTCAAAGTTCCAGCGCTACAGCAATGCGACTGCCGGATCTTGATTTAATTTCAACGTTCCAGCGGTAAAGCAATGCGACTGCCGGATCTTGATTTAATTTCAAAGTTCCAGCGGTAAAGCAATGCGACTGCCGGATCTTGATTTCTATTTCAAAGTTCCAGCGGTAAAGCAATGCGACTGGCGGATCTTGATTTAATTTCAACGTTCCAGCGGTAAAGCAATGCGACTGCCGGATCTTGATTTAATTTCAACGTTCCAGCGGTAAAGCAATGCGACTGCCGGATCTTGATTTAATTTCAAAGTTCCAGCGGTAAAGCAATGCGACTGCCGGATCTTGATTTCTATTTCAAAGTTCCAGCGGTAAAGCAATGCGACTGCCGGATCTTGATTTAATTTCAAAGTACCAGCGATAAAGCAATGCGACAGCGGGATCTTGCTTTTTATTTCAAAGTTCCAACGGTAAAGCAATGCGACTGCTTAATCTTGATTTAATTTCAACGTTCCAGCGGTAAAGCAATGCGACTGACGGATCTTGATTTAATTTCAAAGTTCCAACGGTAAAGCAATGCGACTGCCGGATCTCGATTTTATTTCAAAGTTCCAGCGGTAAAGCAATGCGACTGCCGGATCTTGATTTAATTTCAAAGTTCCATCGGTAAAGCAATGCGACTGCTGGATCTTGATTTTTATTTAAAAGTTCCAGCGCTAAAGCAATGCAACTGCCGAATCTTTGTTTCTATTTCAAAGTTCCAGCGGTAAAGCAATGCGACTGCCGGATCTTGATTTTTATTTCAAAGTTCCAGCGCTACAGCAATGCGACTGCCGGATCTTGATTTAATTTCAACGTTCCAGCGGTAAAGCAATGCGACTGCCGGATCTTGATTTAATTTCAAAGTTCCAGCGGTAAAGCAATGCGACTGCCGGATCTTGATTTCTATTTCAAAGTTCCAGCGGTAAAGCAATGCAACTGGCGGATCTTGATTTAATTTCAAAGTTCCATCGGTAAAGCAATGCGACTGCCGGATCTCGATTTTATTTCAAAGTTCCAGCGGTAAAGCAATGCGACTGCCGGATCTTGATTTTATTTCAAAGTTCCAGCGGAAAAGCAATGCGACTGGCGGATCTTGATTTAATTTCAACGTTCCAGCGGTAAAGCAATGCGACTGACGGATCTTGATTTAATTTCAACGTTGCAGCGGTAAAGCAATGCGACTGCCGGATCTTGATTTAATGTCAAAGTTCCAGCGATAAAGCAATGCGACAGCGGGATCTTGCTTTTTATTTCAAAGTTCCAACGGTAAAGCAATGCGACTGCTTAATCTTGATTTAATTTCAACGTTCCAGCGGTAAAGCAATGCGACTGACGAATCTTGATTTAATTTCAAAGTTCCAACGGTAAAGCAATGCGACTGCCGGATCTTGATTTAATTTCAAAGTTCCAGCGGTAAAGCAATGCGACTGACGGATCTTGATTTAATTTCAACGTTCCAGCGGTAAAGCAATGCGACTGACGGATCTTGATTTAATTTCAACGTTCCAGCGGTAAAGCAATGCGACTGCCGGATCTTGATTTAATTTCAACGTTCCAGCGGTAAAGCAATGCGACTGCCGGATCTTGATTTCTATTTCAAAGTTCCAGCGGTAAAGCAATGCGACTGCCGAATCTTTGTTTCTATTTCAAAGTTCCAGCGGTAAAGCAATGCGACTGCGGGATCTTGCTTTTTATTTCAAAGTTCCAACGGTAAAGCAATGCGACTGCTTAATCTTGATTTAATTTCAAAGTACCAACGGTGAAGCAATGCGACTGCCGGATCTTGATTTAATGTCAAAGTTCTCAACGATAAAGCAATGCGACTGCGGGATCTTGGTTTTTATTTCAAAGTTCCAACGGTAAAGCAATGCGACTGCCGGATCTTGCTTTTTATTTCAAAGTTCCATCGGTAAAGCAATGCGACTGCCGAATCTTGATTTAATTTCAAAGTTCCAACGGTAAAGCTATGCGACTGCCGGATCTCGATTTTATTTCAAAGTTCCAGCGGTAAAGCAATGCGACTGCCGGATCTTGATTTTATTTCAAAGTTCCAGCGGTAAAGCAATGCGACTGGCGGATCTTGATTTTTATTTCAAAGTTCCAGCGCTAAAGCAATGCGACTGCCGAATCTTTGTTTCTATTTCAAAGTTCCAGCGGTAAAGCAATGCGCCTGACGGATCTTGATTTAATTTCAACGTTCCAGCGGTAAAGCAATGCGACTGCCAGATCTTGATTTTATTTCAAAGTACCAACGGTGAAGCAATGCGACTGCCGGATCTTGATTTAATGTCAAAGTTCTCAGCGATAAAGCAATGCGACTGCGGGATCTTGGTTTTTATTTCAAAGTTCCAGCGGTAAAGCAATGCGACTGCCGGATCTTGATTTAATTTCAAAGTTCCAGCGGTAAAGCAATGCGACTGCCGGATCTTGATTTCTATTTCAAAGTTCCAGCGGTAAAGCAATGCGACTGGCGGATCTTGATTTAATTTCAAAGTTCTATCGGTAAAGCAATGCGACTGCCGGATCTCGATTTTATTTCAAAGTTCCAGCGGTAAAGCAATGCGACTGCTTAATCTTGATTTAATTTCAACGTTCCAGCGGTAAAGCAATGCGACTGACGGATCTTGATTTAATTTCAAAGTTCCATCGGTAAAGCAATGCGACTGCCGGATCTCGATTTTATTTAAAAGTTCCAGCGGTAAAGCAATGCGACTGCCGGACCTTGATTTTTATTTCAAAGTTCCAGCGCTACAGCAATGCGACTGCCGGATCTTGATTTAATTTCAACGTTCCAGCGGTAAAGCAATGCGACTGCCGGATCTTGATTTAATTTCAAAGTTCCAGCGGTAAAGCAATGCGACTGCCGGATCTTGATTTCTATTTCAAAGTTCCAGCGGTAAAGCAATGCGACTGGCGGATCTTGATTTAATTTCAACGTTCCAGCGGTAAAGCAATGCGACTGCCGGATCTTGATTTAATTTCAACGTTCCAGCGGTAAAGCAATGCGACTGCCGGATCTTGATTTAATTTCAAAGTTCCAGCGGTAAAGCAATGCGACTGCCGGATCTTGATTTCTATTTCAAAGTTCCAGCGGTAAAGCAATGCGACTGCCGGATCTTGATTTAATGTCAAAGTTCCAGCGATAAAGCAATGCGACAGCGGGATCTTGCTTTTTATTTCAAAGTTCCAACGGTAAAGCAATGCGACTGCTTAATCTTGATTTAATTTCAACGTTCCAGCGGTAAAGCAATGCGACTGACGGATCTTGATTTAATTTCAAAGTTCCAACGGTAAAGCAATGCGACTGCCGGATCTCGATTTTATTTCAAAGTTCCAGCGGTAAAGCAATGCGACTGCCGGATCTTGATTTAATTTCAAAGTTCCATCGGTAAAGCAATGCGACTGCTGGATCTTGATTTTTATTTAAAAGTTCCAGCGCTAAAGCAATGCAACTGCCGAATATTTGTTTCTATTTCAAAGTTCCAGCGGTAAAGCAATGCGACTGCCGGATCTTGATTTTTATTTCAAAGTTCCAGCGCTACAGCAATGCGACTGCCGGATCTTGATTTAATTTCAACGTTCCAGCGGTAAAGCAATGCGACTGCCGGATCTTGATTTAATTTCAAAGTTCCAGCGGTAAAGCAATGCGACTGCCGGATCTTGATTTCTATTTCAAAGTTCCAGCGGTAAAGCAATGCGACTGGCGGATCTTGATTTAATTTCAAAGTTCCATCGGTAAAGCAATGCGACTGCCGGATCTCGATTTTATTTCAAAGTTCCAGCGGTAAAGCAATGCGACTGCCGGATCTTGATTTTATTTCAAAGTTCCAGCGGTAAAGCAATGCGACTGGCGGATCTTGATTTAATTTCAACGTTCCAGCGGTAAAGCAATGCGACTGACGGATCTTGATTTAATTTCAACGTTGCAGCGGTAAAGCAATGCGACTGCCGGATCTTGATTTAATGTCAAAGTTCCAGCGATAAAGCAATGCGACAGCGGGATCTTGCTTTTTATTTCAAAGTTCCAACGGTAAAGCAATGCGACTGCTTAATCTTGATTTAATTTCAACGTTCCAGCGGTAAAGCAATGCGACTGACGGATCTTGATTTAATTTCAAAGTTCCAACGGTAAAGCAATGCGACTGCCGGATCTTGATTTAATTTCAAAGTTCCAGCGGTAAAGCAATGCGACTGACGGATCTTGATTTAATTTCAACGTTCCAGCGGTAAAGCAATGCGACTGACGGATCTTGATTTAATTTCAACGTTCCAGCGGTAAAGCAATGCGACTGCCGGATCTTGATTTAATTTCAACGTTCCAGCGGTAAAGCAATGCGACTGCCGGATCTTGATTTCTATTTCAAAGTTCCAGCGGTAAAGCAATGCGACTGCCGAATCTTTGTTTCTATTTCAAAGTTCCAGCGGTAAAGCAATGCGACTGCGGGATCTTGGTTTTTATTTCAAAGTTCCAACGGTAAAGCAATGCGACTGCTTAATCTTGATTTAATTTCAAAGTACCAACGGTGAAGCAATGCGACTGCCGGATCTTGATTTAATGTCAAAGTTCTCAACGATAAAGCAATGCGACTGCGGGATCTTGGTTTTTATTTCAAAGTTCCAACGGTAAAGCAATGCGACTGCCGGATCTTGCTTTTTATTTCAAAGTTCCATCGGTAAAGCAATGCGACTGCCGAATCTTGATTTAATTTCAAAGTTCCAACGGTAAAGCTATGCGACTGCCGGATCTCGATTTTATTTCAAAGTTCCAGCGGTAAAGCAATGCGACTGCCGGATCTTGATTTTATTTCAAAGTTCCAGCGGTAAAGCAATGCGACTGGCGGATCTTGATTTTTATTTCAAAGTTCCAGCGCTAAAGCAATGCGACTGCCGAATCTTTGTTTCTATTTCAAAGTTCCAGCGGTAAAGCAATGCGCCTGACGGATCTTGATTTAATTTCAACGTTCCAGCGGTAAAGCAATGCGACTGCCAGATCTTGATTTTATTTCAAAGTACCAACGGTGAAGCAATGCGACTGCCGGATCTTGATTTAATGTCAAAGTTCTCAGCGATAAAGCAATGCGACTGCGGGATCTTGGTTTTTATTTCAAAGTTCCAGCGGTAAAGCAATGCGACTGCCGGATCTTGATTTAATTTCAAAGTTCCAGCGGTAAAGCAATGCGACTGCCGGATCTTGATTTCTATTTCAAAGTTCCAGCGGTAAAGCAATGCGACTGGCGGATCTTGATTTAATTTCAAAGTTCTATCGGTAAAGCAATGCGACTGCCGGATCTCGATTTTATTTCAAAGTTCCAGCGGTAAAGCAATGCGACTGCTTAATCTTGATTTAATTTCAACGTTCCAGCGGTAAAGCAATGCGACTGACGGATCTTGATTTAATTTCAACGTTGCAGCGGTAAAGCAATGCGACTGCCGGATCTTGATTTAATGTCAAAGTTCCAACGGTAAAGCAATGCGACTGCCGGATCTTGATTTTATTTCAAAGTTCTAGCGGTAAAGCAATGCGACTGCCGAATCTTGATTTAATTTCAACGTTCCAGCGGTAAAGCAATGCGACTGCCGGATCTTGATTTAATTTCAAGGTTCCAACGGTAAAGCTATGCGACTGCCGGATCTCGATTTTATTTCAAAGTTCCAGCGGTAAAGCAATGCGACTGCCGGATCTTGATTTTATTTCAAAGTTCCAGCGGTAAAGCAATGCGACTGGCGGATCTTGATTTTTATTTCAAAGTTCCAGCGGTAAAGCAATGCGACTGCCGGATCTTGATTTTATTTCAAAGTTCCAGCGGTAAAGCAATGCGACTGCCGGATCTTGATTTTATTTCAAAGTTCCAGCGGTAAAGCAATGCGACTGGCGGATCTTGATTTTTATTTCAAAGTTCCAGCGCTAAAGCAATGCGACTGCCGAATCTTTGTTTCTATTTCAAAGTTCCAGCGGTAAAGCAATGCGCCTGACGGATCTTGATTTAATTTCAACGTTCCAGCGGTAAAGCAATGCGACTGCCAGATCTTGATTTTATTTCAAAGTACCAACGGTGAAGCAATGCGACTGCCGGATCTTGATTTAATGTCAAAGTTCTCAGCGATAAAGCAATGCGACTGCGGGATCTTGGTTTTTATTTCAAAGTTCCAGCGGTAAAGCAATGCGACTGCCGGATCTTGATTTAATTTCAAAGTTCCAGCGGTAAAGCAATGCGACTGCCGGATCTTGATTTCTATTTCAAAGTTCCAGCGGTAAAGCAATGCGACTGGCGGATCTTGATTTAATTTCAAAGTTCTATCGGTAAAGCAATGCGACTGCCGGATCTCGATTTTATTTCAAAGTTCCAGCGGTAAAGCAATGCGACTGCTTAATCTTGATTTAATTTCAACGTTCCAGCGGTAAAGCAATGCGACTGACGGATCTTGATTTAATTTCAACGTTGCAGCGGTAAAGCAATGCGACTGCCGGATCTTGATTTAATGTCAAAGTTCCAACGGTAAAGCAATGCGACTGCCGGATCTTGATTTTATTTCAAAGTTCCAGCGGTAAAGCAATGCGACTGCCGAATCTTGATTTAATTTCAACGTTCCAGCGGTAAAGCAATGCGACTGCCGGATCTTGATTTAATTTCAAAGTTCCAACGGTAAAGCTATGCGACTGCCGGATCTCGATTTTATTTCAAAGTTCCAGCGGTAAAGCAATGCGACTGCCGGATCTTGATTTTATTTCAAAGTTCCAGCGGTGAAGCAATGCGACTGGCGGATCTTGATTTTTATTTCAAAGTTCCAGCGGTAAAGCAATGCGACTGCCGGATCTTGATTTTATTTCAAAGTTCCAGCGGTAAAGCTATGCGACTGCCGGATCTCGATTTTATTTCAAAGTTCCAACGGTAAAGCTATGCGACTGACGGATCTTGATTTAATTTCAACGTTGCAGCGGTAAAGCAATGCGACTGCCGGATCTGGATTTAATGTCAAAGTTCCAGCGATAAAGCAATGCGACAGCGGGATCTTGCTTTTTATTTCAAAGTTCCAACGGTAAAGCAATGCGACTGCTTAATCTTGATTTAATTTCAACGTTCCAGCGGTAAAGCAATGCGACTGACGGATCTTGATTTAATTTCAACGTTGCAGCGGTAAAGCAATGCGACTGCCGGATCTTGATTTAATGTCAAAGTTCCAGCGATAAAGCAATGCGACAGCGGGATCTTGCTTTTTATTTCAAAGTTCCAACGGTAAAGCAATGCGACTGCTTAATCTTGATTTAATTTCAACGTTCCAGCGGTAAAGCAATGCGACTGACGGATCTTGATTTAATTTCAAAGTTCCAACGGTAAAGCAATGCGACTGCCGGATCTCGATATTATTTCAAAGTTCCAGCGGTAAAGCAATGCGACTGCCGGATCTTGATTTAATTTCAACGTTCCAGCGGTAAAGCAATGCGACTGACGGATCTTGATTTAATTTCAACGTTGCAGCGGTAAAGCAATGCGACTGCCGGATCTTGATTTAATGTCAAAGTTCCAGCGATAAAGCAATGCGACAGCGGGATCTTGCTTTTTATTTCAAAGTTCCAACGGTAAAGCAATGCGACTGCTTAATCTTGATTTAATTTCAACGTTCCAGCGGTGAAGCAATGCGACTGCCGGATCTTGATTTAATTTCAAAGTTCCAGCGGTAAAGCAATGCGACTGACGGATCTTGATTTAATTTCAACGTTCCAGCGGTAAAGCAATGCGACTGCCGGATCTTGATTTCTATTTCAAAGTTCCAGCGGTAAAGCCATGCTACTAACGGATCTTGATTTAATTTCAAAGTTCCATCGGTAAAGCAATGCGACTGCCGGACCTTGATTTTTATTTCAAAGTTCCAGCGCTACAGCAATGCGACTGCCGGATCTTGATTTAATTTCAACGTTCCAGCGGTAAAGCAATGCGACTGCCGGATCTTGATTTAATTTCAAAGTTCCAGCGGTAAAGCAATGCGACTGCCGGATCTTGATTTCTATTTCAAAGTTCCAGCGGTAAAGCAATGCGACTGGCGGATCTTGATTTAATTTCAACGTTCCAGCGGTAAAGCAATGCGACTGCCGGATCTTGATTTAATTTCAACGTTCCAGCGGTAAAGCAATGCGACTGCCGGATCTTGATTTAATTTCAAAGTTCCAGCGGTAAAGCAATGCGACTGCCGGATCTTGATTTCTATTTCAAAGTTCCAGCGGTAAAGCAATGCGACTGCCGGATCTTGATTTAATGTCAAAGTTCCAGCGATAAAGCAATGCGACAGCGGGATCTTGCTTTTTATTTCAAAGTTCCAACGGTAAAGCAATGCGACTGCTTAATCTTGATTTAATTTCAACGTTCCAACGGTAAAGCAATGCGACTGCTTAATCTTGATTTAATTTCAACGTTCCAGCGGTGAAGCAATGCGACTGCCGGATCTTGATTTAATTTCAAAGTTCCAGCGGTAAAGCAATGCGACTGACGGATCTTGATTTAATTTCAACGTTCCAGCGGTAAAGCAATGCGACTGCCGGATCTTGATTTCTATTTCAAAGTTCCAGCGGTAAAGCCATGCTACTAACGGATCTTGATTTAATTTCAAAGTTCCATCGGTAAAGCAATGCGACTGCCGGATCTTGATTTTTATTTCAAAGTTTCAGCACTAAAGCAATGCAACTGCCGAATCTTTGTTTTTATTTAAAAGTTCCAGCGGTAAAGCAATGCGACTGCCGGACCTTGATTTTTATTTCAAAGTTCCAGCGCTACAGCAATGCGACTGCCGGATCTTGATTTAATTTCAACGTTCCAGCGGTAAAGCAATGCGACTGCCGGATCTTGATTTAATTTCAAAGTTCCAGCGGTAAAGCAATGCGACTGCCGGATCTTGATTTCTATTTCAAAGTTCCAGCGGTAAAGCAATGCGACTGGCGGATCTTGATTTAATTTCAACGTTCCAGCGGTAAAGCAATGCGACTGCCGGATCTTGATTTAATTTCAACGTTCCAGCGGTAAAGCAATGCGACTGCCGGATCTTGATTTAATTTCAAAGTTCCAGCGGTAAAGCAATGCGACTGCCGGATCTTGATTTAATGTCAAAGTTCCAGCGATAAAGCAATGCGACAGCGGGATCTTGCTTTTTATTTCAAAGTTCCAACGGTAAAGCAATGCGACTGCTTAATCTTGATTTAATTTCAACGTTCCAGCGGTAAAGCAATGCGACTGACGGATCTTGATTTAATTTCAAAGTTCCAACGGTAAAGCAATGCGACTGCCGGATCTCGATTTTATTTCAAAGTTCCAGCGGTAAAGCAATGCGACTGCCGGATCTTGATTTAATTTCAAAGTTCCATCGGTAAAGCAATGCGACTGCTGGATCTTGATTTTTATTTAAAAGTTCCAGCGCTAAAGCAATGCAACTGCCGAATCTTTGTTTCTATTTCAAAGTTCCAGCGGTAAAGCAATGCGACTGCCGGATCTTGATTTTTATTTCAAAGTTCCAGCGCTACAGCAATGCGACTGCCGGATCTTGATTTAATTTCAACGTTCCAGCGGTAAAGCAATGCGACTGCCGGATCTTGATTTAATTTCAAAGTTCCAGCGGTAAAGCAATGCGACTGCCGGATCTTGATTTCTATTTCAAAGTTCCAGCGGTAAAGCAATGCGACTGGCGGATCTTGATTTAATTTCAAAGTTCCATCGGTAAAGCAATGCGACTGCCGGATCTCGATTTTATTTCAAAGTTCCAGCGGTAAAGCAATGCGACTGCCGGATCTTGATTTTATTTCAAAGTTCCAGCGGAAAAGCAATGCGACTGGCGGATCTTGATTTAATTTCAACGTTCCAGCGGTAAAGCAATGCGACTGACGGATCTTGATTTAATTTCAACGTTCCAGCGGTAAAGCAATGCGACTGCCGGATCTTGATTTAATGTCAAAGTTCCAGCGATAAAGCAATGCGACAGCGGGATCTTGCTTTTTATTTCAAAGTTCCAACGGTAAAGCAATGCGACTGCTTAATCTTGATTTAATTTCAACGTTCCAGCGGTAAAGCAATGCGACTGACGGATCTTGATTTAATTTCAAAGTTCCAACGGTAAAGCAATGCGACTGCCGGATCTTGATTTAATTTCAAAGTTCCAGCGGTAAAGCAATGCGACTGACGGATCTTGATTTAATTTCAACGTTCCAGCGGTAAAGCAATGCGACTGACGGATCTTGATTTAATTTCAACGTTCCAGCGGTAAAGCAATGCGACTGCCGGATCTTGATTTAATTTCAACGTTCCAGCGGTAAAGCAATGCGACTGCCGGATCTTGATTTCTATTTCAAAGTTCCAGCGGTAAAGCAATGCGACTGCCGAATCTTTGTTTCTATTTCAAAGTTCCAGCGGTAAAGCAATGCGACTGCGGGATCTTGCTTTTTATTTCAAAGTTCCAACGGTAAAGCAATGCGACTGCTTAATCTTGATTTAATTTCAAAGTACCAACGGTGAAGCAATGCGACTGCCGGATCTTGATTTAATGTCAAAGTTCTCAACGATAAAGCAATGCGACTGCGGGATCTTGGTTTTTATTTCAAAGTTCCAACGGTAAAGCAATGCGACTGCCGGATCTTGCTTTTTATTTCAAAGTTCCATCGGTAAAGCAATGCGACTGCCGAATCTTGATTTAATTTCAAAGTTCCAACGGTAAAGCTATGCGACTGCCGGATCTCGATTTTATTTCAAAGTTCCAGCGGTAAAGCAATGCGACTGCCGGATCTTGATTTTATTTCAAAGTTCCAGCGGTAAAGCAATGCGACTGGCGGATCTTGATTTTTATTTCAAAGTTCCAGCGCTAAAGCAATGCGACTGCCGAATCTTTGTTTCTATTTCAAAGTTCCAGCGGTAAAGCAATGCGCCTGACGGATCTTGATTTAATTTCAACGTTCCAGCGGTAAAGCAATGCGACTGCCAGATCTTGATTTTATTTCAAAGTACCAACGGTGAAGCAATGCGACTGCCGGATCTTGATTTAATGTCAAAGTTCTCAGCGATAAAGCAATGCGACTGCGGGATCTTGGTTTTTATTTCAAAGTTCCAGCGGTAAAGCAATGCGACTGCCGGATCTTGATTTAATTTCAAAGTTCCAGCGGTAAAGCAATGCGACTGCCGGATCTTGATTTCTATTTCAAAGTTCCAGCGGTAAAGCAATGCGACTGGCGGATCTTGATTTAATTTCAAAGTTCTATCGGTAAAGCAATGCGACTGCCGGATCTCGATTTTATTTCAAAGTTCCAGCGGTAAAGCAATGCGACTGCTTAATCTTGATTTAATTTCAACGTTCCAGCGGTAAAGCAATGCGACTGACGGATCTTGATTTAATTTCAACGTTGCAGCGGTAAAGCAATGCGACTGCCGGATCTTGATTTAATGTCAAAGTTCCAACGGTAAAGCAATGCGACTGCCGGATCTTGATTTTATTTCAAAGTTCCAGCGGTAAAGCAATGCGACTGCCGAATCTTGATTTAATTTCAACGTTCCAGCGGTAAAGCAATGCGACTGCCGGATCTTGATTTAATTTCAAAGTTCCAACGGTAAAGCTATGCGACTGCCGGATCTCGATTTTATTTCAAAGTTCCAGCGGTAAAGCAATGCGACTGCCGGATCTTGATTTTATTTCAAAGTTCCAGCGGTAAAGCAATGCGACTGGCGGATCTTGATTTTTATTTCAAAGTTCCAGCGGTAAAGCAATGCGACTGCCGGATCTTGATTTTATTTCAAAGTTCCAGCGGTAAAGCTATGCGACTGCCGGATCTCGATTTTATTTCAAAGTTCCAACGGTAAAGCTATGCGACTGCCGGATCTTGTTTTTATTTCAAAGTTCCAGCGGTAAAGCAATGCGACTGCCGGATCTCGATTTTATTTCAAAGTTCCAGCGGTAAAGCAATGCGACTGCCGGATCTTGATTTTATTTCAAAGTTCCAGCGGTAAAGCTATGCGACTGCCGGATCTCGATTTTATTTCAAAGTTCCAACGGTAAAGCTATGCGACTGCCGGATCTCGATTTTATTTCAAAGTTCCAGCGGTAAAGCAATGCGACTGCCGGATCTTGATTTTATTTCAAAGTTCCAGCGGTAAAGCAATGCGACTGGCGGATCTTGATTTTTATTTCAAAGTTCCAGCGCTAAAGCAATGCGACTGCCGAATCTTGATTTAATTTCAACGTTCCAGCGGTAAAGCAATGCGACTGCCGGATCTTGATTTAATTTCAACGTTCCAGCGGTAAAGCAATGCGACTGCCGGATCTCGATTTTATTTCAAAGTTCCAGCGGTAAAGCAATGCGACTGCTTAATCTTGATTTAATTTCAACGTTCCAGCGGTAAAGCAATGCGACTGGCGGATCTTGATTTTTATTTCAAAGTTCCAGCGCTAAAGCAATGCGACTGACGGATCTTGATTTAATTTCAACGTTCCAGCGGTAAAGCAATGCGACTGCCAGATCTTGATTTTATTTCAAAGTACCAACGGTGAAGCTATGCGACTGCCGGATCTCGATTTTATTTCAAAGTTCCATCGGTAAAGCAATGCGACTGCCGGATCTTGATTTTTATTTCAAAGTTTCAGCGCTAAAGCAATGCAACTGCCGAATCTTTGTTTTTATTTAAAAGTTCCAGCGGTAAAGCAATGCGACTGCCGGACCTTGATTTTTATTTCAAAGTTCCAGCGCTACAGCAATGCGACTGCCGGATCTTGATTTAATTTCAACGTTCCAGCGGTAAAGCAATGCGACTGCCGGATCTTGATTTAATTTCAAAGTTCCAGCGGTAAAGCAATGCGACTGCCGGATCTTGATTTAATTTCAACGTTCCAGCGGTAAAGCAATGCGACTGCCGGATCTCGATTTTATTTCAAAGTTCCAGCGGTAAAGCAATGCGACTGCTTAATCTTGATTTAATTTCAACGTTCCAGCGGTAAAGCAATGCGACTGGCGGATCTTGATTTTTATTTCAAAGTTCCAGCGCTAAAGCAATGCGACTGCCGAATCTTTGTTTCTATTTCAAAGTTCCAGCGGTAAAGCAATGCGCCTGACGGATCTTGATTTAATTTCAACGTTCCAGCGGTAAAGCAATGCGACTGCCGGATCTTGATTTAATTTCAAAGTTCCAGCGGTAAAGCAATGCGACTGCCGGATCTTGATTTAATTTCAACGTTCCAGCGGTAAAGCAATGCGACTGCCGGATCTCGATTTTATTTCAAAGTTCCAGCGGTAAAGCAATGCGACTGCCGGATCTTGATTTTATTTCAAAGTTCCAGCGGTAAAGCAATGCGACTGGCGGATCTTGATTTTTATTTCAAAGTTCCAGCGCTAAAGCAATGCGACTGCCGAATCTTTGTTTCTATTTCAAAGTTCCAGCGGTAAAGCAATGCGCCTGACGGATCTTGATTTAATTTCAACGTTCCAGCGGTAAAGCAATGCGACTGCCGGATCTTGATTTAATTTCAAAGTTCCAGCGGTAAAGCAATGCGACTGCCGGATCTTGATTTAATTTCAACGTTCCAGCGGTAAAGCAATGCGACTGCCGGATCTCGATTTTATTTCAAAGTTCCAGCGGTAAAGCAATGCGACTGCCGGATCTTGATTTTATTTCAAAGTTCCAGCGGTAAAGCAATGCGACTGGCGGATCTTGATTTTTATTTCAAAGTTCCAGCGCTAAAGCAATGCGACTGCCGAATCTTTGTTTCTATTTCAAAGTTCCAGCGGTAAAGCAATGCGCCTGACGGATCTTGATTTAATTTCAACGTTCCAGCGGTAAAGCAATGCGACTGCCAGATCTTGATTTTATTTCAAAGTACCAACGGTGAAGCAATGCGACTGCCGGATCTTGATTTAATGTCAAAGTTCTCAGCGATAAAGCAATGCGACTGCGGGATCTTGGTTTTTATTTCAAAGTTCCAGCGGTAAAGCAATGCGACTGCCGGATCTTGATTTAATTTCAAAGTTCCAGCGGTAAAGCAATGCGACTGCCGGATCTTGATTTCTATTTCAAAGTTCCAGCGGTAAAGCAATGCGACTGGCGGATCTTGATTTAATTTCAAAGTTCTATCGGTAAAGCAATGCGACTGCCGGATCTCGATTTTATTTCAAAGTTCCAGCGGTAAAGCAATGCGACTGCTTAATCTTGATTTAATTTCAACGTTCCAGCGGTAAAGCAATGCGACTGACGGATCTTGATTTAATTTCAACGTTGCAGCGGTAAAGCAATGCGACTGCCGGATCTTGATTTAATGTCAAAGTTCCAACGGTAAAGCAATGCGACTGCCGGATCTTGATTTTATTTCAAAGTTCCAGCGGTAAAGCAATGCGACTGCCGAATCTTGATTTAATTTCAACGTTCCAGCGGTAAAGCAATGCGACTGCCGGATCTTGATTTAATTTCAAAGTTCCAACGGTAAAGCTATGCGACTGCCGGATCTCGATTTTATTTCAAAGTTCCAGCGGTAAAGCAATGCGACTGCCGGATCTTGATTTTATTTCAAAGTTCCAGCGGTGAAGCAATGCGACTGGCGGATCTTGATTTTTATTTCAAAGTTCCAGCGGTAAAGCAATGCGACTGCCGGATCTTGATTTTATTTCAAAGTTCCAGCGGTAAAGCTATGCGACTGCCGGATCTCGATTTTATTTCAAAGTTCCAACGGTAAAGCTATGCGACTGACGGATCTTGATTTAATTTCAACGTTGCAGCGGTAAAGCAATGCGACTGCCGGATCTGGATTTAATGTCAAAGTTCCAGCGATAAAGCAATGCGACAGCGGGATCTTGCTTTTTATTTCAAAGTTCCAACGGTAAAGCAATGCGACTGCTTAATCTTGATTTAATTTCAACGTTCCAGCGGTAAAGCAATGCGACTGACGGATCTTGATTTAATTTCAACGTTGCAGCGGTAAAGCAATGCGACTGCCGGATCTTGATTTAATGTCAAAGTTCCAGCGATAAAGCAATGCGACAGCGGGATCTTGCTTTTTATTTCAAAGTTCCAACGGTAAAGCAATGCGACTGCTTAATCTTGATTTAATTTCAACGTTCCAGCGGTAAAGCAATGCGACTGACGGATCTTGATTTAATTTCAAAGTTCCAACGGTAAAGCAATGCGACTGCCGGATCTCGATATTATTTCAAAGTTCCAGCGGTAAAGCAATGCGACTGCCGGATCTTGATTTAATTTCAACGTTCCAGCGGTAAAGCAATGCGACTGACGGATCTTGATTTAATTTCAACGTTGCAGCGGTAAAGCAATGCGACTGCCGGATCTTGATTTAATGTCAAAGTTCCAGCGATAAAGCAATGCGACAGCGGGATCTTGCTTTTTATTTCAAAGTTCCAACGGTAAAGCAATGCGACTGCTTAATCTTGATTTAATTTCAACGTTCCAGCGGTGAAGCAATGCGACTGCCGGATCTTGATTTAATTTCAAAGTTCCAGCGGTAAAGCAATGCGACTGACGGATCTTGATTTAATTTCAACGTTCCAGCGGTAAAGCAATGCGACTGCCGGATCTTGATTTCTATTTCAAAGTTCCAGCGGTAAAGCCATGCTACTAACGGATCTTGATTTAATTTCAAAGTTCCATCGGTAAAGCAATGCGACTGCCGGATCTTGATTTTTATTTCAAAGTTTCAGCGCTAAAGCAATGCAACTGCCGAATCTTTGTTTTTATTTAAAAGTTCCAGCGGTAAAGCAATGCGACTGCCGGACCTTGATTTTTATTTCAAAGTTCCAGCGCTACAGCAATGCGACTGCCGGATCTTGATTTAATTTCAACGTTCCAGCGGTAAAGCAATGCGACTGCCGGATCTTGATTTAATTTCAAAGTTCCAGCGGTAAAGCAATGCGACTGCCGGATCTTGATTTCTATTTCAAAGTTCCAGCGGTAAAGCAATGCGACTGGCGGATCTTGATTTAATTTCAACGTTCCAGCGGTAAAGCAATGCGACTGCCGGATCTTGATTTAATTTCAACGTTCCAGCGGTAAAGCAATGCGACTGCCGGATCTTGATTTAATTTCAAAGTTCCAGCGGTAAAGCAATGCGACTGCCGGATCTTGATTTCTATTTCAAAGTTCCAGCGGTAAAGCAATGCGACTGCCGGATCTTGATTTAATGTCAAAGTTCCAGCGATAAAGCAATGCGACAGCGGGATCTTGCTTTTTATTTCAAAGTTCCAACGGTAAAGCAATGCGACTGCTTAATCTTGATTTAATTTCAACGTTCCAACGGTAAAGCAATGCGACTGCTTAATCTTGATTTAATTTCAACGTTCCAGCGGTGAAGCAATGCGACTGCCGGATCTTGATTTAATTTCAAAGTTCCAGCGGTAAAGCAATGCGACTGACGGATCTTGATTTAATTTCAACGTTCCAGCGGTAAAGCAATGCGACTGCCGGATCTTGATTTCTATTTCAAAGTTCCAGCGGTAAAGCCATGCTACTAACGGATCTTGATTTAATTTCAAAGTTCCATCGGTAAAGCAATGCGACTGCCGGATCTTGATTTTTATTTCAAAGTTTCAGCACTAAAGCAATGCAACTGCCGAATCTTTGTTTTTATTTAAAAGTTCCAGCGGTAAAGCAATGCGACTGCCGGACCTTGATTTTTATTTCAAAGTTCCAGCGCTACAGCAATGCGACTGCCGGATCTTGATTTAATTTCAACGTTCCAGCGGTAAAGCAATGCGACTGCCGGATCTTGATTTAATTTCAAAGTTCCAGCGGTAAAGCAATGCGACTGCCGGATCTTGATTTCTATTTCAAAGTTCCAGCGGTAAAGCAATGCGACTGGCGGATCTTGATTTAATTTCAACGTTCCAGCGGTAAAGCAATGCGACTGCCGGATCTTGATTTAATTTCAACGTTCCAGCGGTAAAGCAATGCGACTGCCGGATCTTGATTTAATTTCAAAGTTCCAGCGGTAAAGCAATGCGACTGCCGGATCTTGATTTAATGTCAAAGTTCCAGCGATAAAGCAATGCGACAGCGGGATCTTGCTTTTTATTTCAAAGTTCCAACGGTAAAGCAATGCGACTGCTTAATCTTGATTTAATTTCAACGTTCCAGCGGTAAAGCAATGCGACTGACGGATCTTGATTTAATTTCAAAGTTCCAACGGTAAAGCAATGCGACTGCCGGATCTCGATTTTATTTCAAAGTTCCAGCGGTAAAGCAATGCGACTGCCGGATCTTGATTTAATTTCAAAGTTCCATCGGTAAAGCAATGCGACTGCTGGATCTTGATTTTTATTTAAAAGTTCCAGCGCTAAAGCAATGCAACTGCCGAATCTTTGTTTCTATTTCAAAGTTCCAGCGGTAAAGCAATGCGACTGCCGGATCTTGATTTTTATTTCAAAGTTCCAGCGCTACAGCAATGCGACTGCCGGATCTTGATTTAATTTCAACGTTCCAGCGGTAAAGCAATGCGACTGCCGGATCTTGATTTAATTTCAAAGTTCCAGCGGTAAAGCAATGCGACTGCCGGATCTTGATTTCTATTTCAAAGTTCCAGCGGTAAAGCAATGCGACTGGCGGATCTTGATTTAATTTCAAAGTTCCATCGGTAAAGCAATGCGACTGCCGGATCTCGATTTTATTTCAAAGTTCCAGCGGTAAAGCAATGCGACTGCCGGATCTTGATTTTATTTCAAAGTTCCAGCGGAAAAGCAATGCGACTGGCGGATCTTGATTTAATTTCAACGTTCCAGCGGTAAAGCAATGCGACTGACGGATCTTGATTTAATTTCAACGTTGCAGCGGTAAAGCAATGCGACTGCCGGATCTTGATTTAATGTCAAAGTTCCAGCGATAAAGCAATGCGACAGCGGGATCTTGCTTTTTATTTCAAAGTTCCAACGGTAAAGCAATGCGACTGCTTAATCTTGATTTAATTTCAACGTTCCAGCGGTAAAGCAATGCGACTGACGGATCTTGATTTAATTTCAAAGTTCCAACGGTAAAGCAATGCGACTGCCGGATCTTGATTTAATTTCAAAGTTCCAGCGGTAAAGCAATGCGACTGACGGATCTTGATTTAATTTCAACGTTCCAGCGGTAAAGCAATGCGACTGACGGATCTTGATTTAATTTCAACGTTCCAGCGGTAAAGCAATGCGACTGCCGGATCTTGATTTAATTTCAACGTTCCAGCGGTAAAGCAATGCGACTGCCGGATCTTGATTTCTATTTCAAAGTTCCAGCGGTAAAGCAATGCGACTGCCGAATCTTTGTTTCTATTTCAAAGTTCCAGCGGTAAAGCAATGCGACTGCCGGATCTTGATTTTTATTTCAAAGTTCCAACGGTAAAGCAATGCGACTGCTTAATCTTGATTTAATTTCAAAGTACCAACGGTGAAGCAATGCGACTGCCGGATCTTGATTTAATGTCAAAGTTCTCAACGATAAAGCAATGCGACTGCGGGATCTTGGTTTTTATTTCAAAGTTCCAACGGTAAAGCAATGCGACTGCCGGATCTTGCTTTTTATTTCAAAGTTCCATCGGTAAAGCAATGCGACTGCCGAATCTTGATTTAATTTCAAAGTTCCAACGGTAAAGCTATGCGACTGCCGGATCTCGATTTTATTTCAAAGTTCCAGCGGTAAAGCAATGCGACTGCCGGATCTTGATTTTATTTCAAAGTTCCAGCGGTAAAGCAATGCGACTGGCGGATCTTGATTTTTATTTCAAAGTTCCAGCGCTAAAGCAATGCGACTGCCGAATCTTTGTTTCTATTTCAAAGTTCCAGCGGTAAAGCAATGCGCCTGACGGATCTTGATTTAATTTCAACGTTCCAGCGGTAAAGCAATGCGACTGCCAGATCTTGATTTTATTTCAAAGTACCAACGGTGAAGCAATGCGACTGCCGGATCTTGATTTAATGTCAAAGTTCTCAGCGATAAAGCAATGCGACTGCGGGATCTTGGTTTTTATTTCAAAGTTCCAGCGGTAAAGCAATGCGACTGCCGGATCTTGATTTAATTTCAAAGTTCCAGCGGTAAAGCAATGCGACTGCCGGATCTTGATTTCTATTTCAAAGTTCCAGCGGTAAAGCAATGCGACTGGCGGATCTTGATTTAATTTCAAAGTTCTATCGGTAAAGCAATGCGACTGCCGGATCTCGATTTTATTTCAAAGTTCCAGCGGTAAAGCAATGCGACTGCTTAATCTTGATTTAATTTCAACGTTCCAGCGGTAAAGCAATGCGACTGACGGATCTTGATTTAATTTCAACGTTCCAGCGGTAAAGCAATGCGACTGCCGGATCTAGATTTAATGTCAAAGTTCCAACGGTAAAGCAATGCGACTGCCGGATCTTGATTTTATTTCAAAGTTCCAGCGGTAAAGCAATGCGACTGCCGAATCTTGATTTAATTTCAACGTTCCAGCGGTAAAGCAATGCGACTGCCGGATCTTGATTTAATTTCAAAGTTCCAACGGTAAAGCTATGCGACTGCCGGATCTCGATTTTATTTCAAAGTTCCAGCGGTAAAGCAATGCGACTGCCGGATCTTGATTTTATTTCAAAGTTCCAGCGGTAAAGCAATGCGACTGGCGGATCTTGATTTTTATTTCAAAGTTCCAGCGGTAAAGCAATGCGACTGCCGGATCTTGATTTTATTTCAAAGTTCCAGCGGTAAAGCTATGCGACTGCCGGATCTCGATTTTATTTCAAAGTTCCAACGGTAAAGCTATGCGACTGCCGGATCTTGTTTTTATTTCAAAGTTCCAGCGGTAAAGCAATGCGACTGCCGGATCTCGATTTTATTTCAAAGTTCCAGCGGTAAAGCAATGCGACTGCCGGATCTTGATTTTATTTCAAAGTTCCAGCGGTAAAGCTATGCGACTGCCGGATCTCGATTTTATTTCAAAGTTCCAACGGTAAAGCTATGCGACTGCCGGATCTCGATTTTATTTCAAAGTTCCAGCGGTAAAGCAATGCGACTGCCGGATCTTGATTTTATTTCAAAGTTCCAGCGGTAAAGCAATGCGACTGGCGGATCTTGATTTTTATTTCAAAGTTCCAGCGCTAAAGCAATGCGACTGCCGAATCTTGATTTAATTTCAACGTTCCAGCGGTAAAGCAATGCGACTGCCGGATCTTGATTTAATTTCAACGTTCCAGCGGTAAAGCAATGCGACTGCCGGATCTCGATTTTATTTCAAAGTTCCAGCGGTAAAGCAATGCGACTGCTTAATCTTGATTTAATTTCAACGTTCCAGCGGTAAAGCAATGCGACTGGCGGATCTTGATTTTTATTTCAAAGTTCCAGCGCTAAAGCAATGCGACTGACGGATCTTGATTTAATTTCAACGTTCCAGCGGTAAAGCAATGCGACTGCCAGATCTTGATTTTATTTCAAAGTACCAACGGTGAAGCTATGCGACTGCCGGATCTCGATTTTATTTCAAAGTTCCATCGGTAAAGCAATGCGACTGCCGGATCTTGATTTTTATTTCAAAGTTTCAGCGCTAAAGCAATGCAACTGCCGAATCTTTGTTTTTATTTAAAAGTTCCAGCGGTAAAGCAATGCGACTGCCGGACCTTGATTTTTATTTCAAAGTTCCAGCGCTACAGCAATGCGACTGCCGGATCTTGATTTAATTTCAACGTTCCAGCGGTAAAGCAATGCGACTGCCGGATCTTGATTTAATTTCAAAGTTCCAGCGGTAAAGCAATGCGACTGCCGGATCTTGATTTAATTTCAACGTTCCAGCGGTAAAGCAATGCGACTGCCGGATCTCGATTTTATTTCAAAGTTCCAGCGGTAAAGCAATGCGACTGCTTAATCTTGATTTAATTTCAACGTTCCAGCGGTAAAGCAATGCGACTGGCGGATCTTGATTTTTATTTCAAAGTTCCAGCGCTAAAGCAATGCGACTGACGGATCTTGATTTAATTTCAACGTTCCAGCGGTAAAGCAATGCGACTGCCAGATCTTGATTTTATTTCAAAGTACCAACGGTGAAGCTATGCGACTGCCGGATCTCGATTTTATTTCAAAGTTCCATCGGTAAAGCAATGCGACTGCCGGATCTTGATTTTTATTTCAAAGTTTCAGCGCTAAAGCAATGCAACTGCCGAATCTTTGTTTTTATTTAAAAGTTCCAGCGGTAAAGCAATGCGACTGCCGGACCTTGATTTTTATTTCAAAGTTCCAGCGCTACAGCAATGCGACTGCCGGATCTTGATTTAATTTCAACGTTCCAGCGGTAAAGCAATGCGACTGCCGGATCTTGATTTAATTTCAAAGTTCCAGCGGTAAAGCAATGCGACTGCCGGATCTTGATTTCTATTTCAAAGTTCCAGCGGTAAAGCAATGCGACTGGCGGATCTTGATTTAATTTCAACGTTCCAGCGGTAAAGCAATGCGACTGCCGGATCTTGATTTAATTTCAAAGTTCCAGCGGTAAAGCAATGCGACTGCCGGATCTTGATTTCTATTTCAAAGTTCCAGCGGTAAAGCAATGCGACTGCCGGATCTTGATTTAATGTCAAAGTTCCAGCGATAAAGCAATGCGACAGCGGGATCTTGCTTTTTATTTCAAAGTTCCAACGGTAAAGCAATGCGACTGCTTAATCTTGATTTAATTTCAACGTTCCAGCGGTAAAGCAATGCGACTGCCGGATCTTGATTTAATTTCAAAGTTCCAGCGGTAAAGCAATGCGACTGCCGGATCTTGATTTCTATTTCAAAGTTCCAACGGTAAAGCAATGCGTCTGCTTAATCTTGATTTAATTTCAACGTTCCAGCGGTAAAGCAATGCGACTGACGGATCTTGATTTAATTTCAACGTTGCAGCGGTAAAGCAATGCGACTGCCGGATCTTGATTTAATGTCAAAGTTCCAGCGATAAAGCAATGCGACAGCGGGATCTTGCTTTTTATTTCAAAGTTCCAACGGTAAAGCAATGCGACTGCTTAATCTTGATTTAATTTCAACGTTCCAGCGGTAAAGCAATGCGACTGCCGGATCTTGATTTAATTTCAAAGTTCCAGCGGTAAAGCAATGCGACTGCCGGATCTTGATTTCTATTTCAAAGTTCCAGCGGTAAAGCAATGCGACTGCCGGATCTTGATTTAATGTCAAAGTTCCAGCGATAAAGCAATGCGACAGCGGGATCTTGCTTTTTATTTCAAAGTTCCAACGGTAAAGCAATGCGACTGCTTAATCTTGATTTAATTTCAACGTTCCAGCGGTAAAGCAATGCGACTGACGGATCTTGATTTAATTTCAAAGTTCCAACGGTAAAGCAATGCGACTGCCGGATCTCGATTTTATTTCAAAGTTCCAGCGGTAAAGCAATGCGACTGCCGGATCTTGATTTAATTTCAAAGTTCCATCGGTAAAGCAATGCGACTGCTGGATCTTGATTTTTATTTAAAAGTTCCAGCGCTAAAGCAATGCAACTGCCGAATCTTTGTTTCTATTTCAAAGTTCCAGCGGTAAAGCAATGCGACTGCCGGATCTTGATTTTTATTTCAAAGTTCCAGCGCTACAGCAATGCGACTGCCGGATCTTGATTTAATTTCAACGTTCCAGCGGTAAAGCAATGCGACTGCCGGATCTTGATTTAATTTCAAAGTTCCAGCGGTAAAGCAATGCGACTGCCGGATCTTGATTTCTATTTCAAAGTTCCAGCGGTAAAGCAATGCGACTGGCGGATCTTGATTTAATTTCAAAGTTCCATCGGTAAAGCAATGCGACTGCCGGATCTCGATTTTATTTCAAAGTTCCAGCGGTAAAGCAATGCGACTGCAGGATCTTGATTTTATTTCAAAGTTCCAGCGGAAAAGCAATGCGACTGGCGGATCTTGATTTAATTTCAACGTTCCAGCGGTAAAGCAATGCGACTGACGGATCTTGATTTAATTTCAACGTTGCAGCGGTAAAGCAATGCGACTGCCGGATCTTGATTTAATGTCAAAGTTCCAGCGATAAAGCAATGCGACAGCGGGATCTTGCTTTTTATTTCAAAGTTCCAACGGTAAAGCAATGCGACTGCTTAATCTTGATTTAATTTCAACGTTCCAGCGGTAAAGCAATGCGACTGACGGATCTTGATTTAATTTCAAAGTTCCAACGGTAAAGCAATGCGACTGCCGGATCTTGATTTAATTTCAAAGTTCCAGCGGTAAAGCAATGCGACTGACGGATCTTGATTTAATTTCAACGTTCCAGCGGTAAAGCAATGCGACTGACGGATCTTGATTTAATTTCAACGTTCCAGCGGTAAAGCAATGCGACTGCCGGATCTTGATTTAATTTCAACGTTCCAGCGGTAAAGCAATGCGACTGCCGGATCTTGATTTCTATTTCAAAGTTCCAGCGGTAAAGCAATGCGACTGCCGAATCTTTGTTTCTATTTCAAAGTTCCAGCGGTAAAGCAATGCGACTGCGGGATCTTGCTTTTTATTTCAAAGTTCCAACGGTAAAGCAATGCGACTGCTTAATCTTGATTTAATTTCAAAGTACCAACGGTGAAGCAATGCGACTGCCGGATCTTGCTTTTTATTTCAAAGTTCCATCGGTAAAGCAATGCGACTGCCGAATCTTGATTTAATTTCAAAGTTCCAACGGTAAAGCTATGCGACTGCCGGATCTCGATTTTATTTCAAAGTTCCAGCGGTAAAGCAATGCGACTGCCGGATCTTGATTTTATTTCAAAGTTCCAGCGGTAAAGCAATGCGACTGGCGGATCTTGATTTTTATTTCAAAGTTCCAGCGCTAAAGCAATGCGACTGCCGAATCTTTGTTTCTATTTCAAAGTTCCAGCGGTAAAGCAATGCGCCTGACGGATCTTGATTTAATTTCAACGTTCCAGCGGTAAAGCAATGCGACTGCCAGATCTTGATTTTATTTCAAAGTACCAACGGTGAAGCAATGCGACTGCCGGATCTTCATTTAATGTCAAAGTTCTCAGCGATAAAGCAATGCGACTGCGGGATCTTGGTTTTTATTTCAAAGTTCCAGCGGTAAAGCAATGCGACTGCCGGATCTTGATTTAATTTCAAAGTTCCAGCGGTAAAGCAATGCGACTGCCGGATCTTGATTTCTATTTCAAAGTTCCAGCGGTAAAGCAATGCGACTGGCGGATCTTGATTTAATTTCAAAGTTCTATCGGTAAAGCAATGCGACTGCCGGATCTCGATTTTATTTCAAAGTTCCAGCGGTAAAGCAATGCGACTGCTTAATCTTGATTTAATTTCAACGTTCCAGCGGTAAAGCAATGCGACTGACGGATCTTGATTTAATTTCAACGTTGCAGCGGTAAAGCAATGCGACTGCCGGATCTTGATTTAATGTCAAAGTTCCAACGGTAAAGCAATGCGACTGCCGGATCTTGATTTTATTTCAAAGTTCCAGCGGTAAAGCAATGCGACTGCCGAATCTTGATTTAATTTCAACGTTCCAGCGGTAAAGCAATGCGACTGCCGGATCTTGATTTAATTTCAAAGTTCCAACGGTAAAGCTATGCGACTGCCGGATCTCGATTTTATTTCAAAGTTCCAGCGGTAAAGCAATGCGACTGCCGGATCTTGATTTTATTTCAAAGTTCCAGCGGTAAAGCAATGCGACTGGCGGATCTTGATTTTTATTTCAAAGTTCCAGCGGTAAAGCAATGCGACTGCCGGATCTTGATTTTATTTCAAAGTTCCAGCGGTAAAGCTATGCGACTGCCGGATCTCGATTTTATTTCAAAGTTCCAACGGTAAAGCTATGCGACTGCCGGATCTTGTTTTTATTTCAAAGTTCCAGCGGTAAAGCAATGCGACTGCCGGATCTCGATTTTATTTCAAAGTTCCAGCGGTAAAGCAATGCGACTGCCGGATCTTGATTTTATTTCAAAGTTCCAGCGGTAAAGCTATGCGACTGCCGGATCTCGATTTTATTTCAAAGTTCCAACGGTAAAGCTATGCGACTGCCGGATCTCGATTTTATTTCAAAGTTCCAGCGGTAAAGCAATGCGACTGCCGGATCTTGATTTTATTTCAAAGTTCCAGCGGTAAAGCAATGCGACTGGCGGATCTTGATTTTTATTTCAAAGTTCCAGCGCTAAAGCAATGCGACTGACGGATCTTGATTTAATTTCAACGTTCCAGCGGTAAAGCAATGCGACTGCCGGATCTTGATTTAATGTCAAAGTTCCAACGGTAAAGCAATGCGACTGCCGGATCTTGATTTTATTTCAAAGTTCCAGCGTTAAAGCAATGCGACTGCCGAATCTTGATTTAATTTCAACGTTCCAGCGGTAAAGCAATGCGACTGCCGGATCTTGATTTAATTTCAACGTTCCAGCGGTAAAGCAATGCGACTGCCGGATCTCGATTTTATTTCAAAGTTCCAGCGGTAAAGCAATGCGACTGCTTAATCTTGATTTAATTTCAACGTTCCAGCGGTAAAGCAATGCGACTGGCGGATCTTGATTTTTATTTCAAAGTTCCAGCGCTAAAGCAATGCGACTGACGGATCTTGATTTAATTTCAACGTTCCAGCGGTAAAGCAATGCGACTGCCAGATCTTGATTTTATTTCAAAGTACCAACGGTGAAGCTATGCGACTGCCGGATCTCGATTTTATTTCAAAGTTCCAGCGGTAAAGCAATGCGACTGCCGGATCTTGATTTTATTTCAAAGTTCCAGCGGTAAAGCAATGCGACTGCCGGATCTTGATTTTATTTCAAAGTTCCAGCGGTAAAGCAATGCGACTGACGGATCTTGATTTAATTTCAACGTTCCAGCGGTAAAGCAATGCGACTGCCAGATCTTGATTTTATTTCAAAGTACCAACGGTGAAGCAATGCGACTGCCGGATCTTGATTTAATGTCAAAGTTCTCAGCGATAAAGCAATGCGACTGCGGGATCTTGGTTTTTATTTCAAAGTTCCAGCGGTAAAGCAATGCGACTGCCGGATCTTGATTTTATTTCAAAGTTCCAGCGGTAAAGCTATGCGACTGCCGGATCTCGATTTTATTTCAAAGTTCCAACGGTAAAGCTATGCGACTGCCGGATCTTGTTTTTATTTCAAAGTTCCAGCGGTAAAGCAATGCGACTGACGGATCTTGATTTAATTTCAACGTTCCAGCGGTAAAGCAATGCGACTGCCAGATCTTGATTTTATTTCAAAGTACCAACGGTGAAGCAATGCGACTGCCGGATCTTGATTTAATGTCAAAGTTCTCAGCGATAAAGCAATGCGACTGCCGGATCTTGATTTAATTTCAAAGTTCCAGCGGTAAAGCAATGCGACTGCCGGATCTTGATTTCTATTTCAAAGTTCCAGCGGTAAAGCAATGCGACTGGCGGATCTTGATTTAATTTCAAAGTTCCATCGGTAAAGCAATGCGACTGCCGAATCTTTGTTTCTATTTCAAAGTTCCAGCGGTAAAGCAATGCGACTGACGGATCTTGATTTAATTTCAACGTTCCAGCGGTAAAGCAATGCGACTGCCGGATCTTGATTTCTATTTCAAAGTTCCAGCGGTAAAGCCATGCTACTGGCGGATCTTGATTTAATGTCAAAGTTCCAACGGTAAAGCAATGCGACTGCCGGATCTTGATTTTATTTCAAAGTTCCAGCGGTAAAGCAATGCGACTGCCGAATCTTGATTTAATTTCAACGTTCCAGCGGTAAAGCAATGCGACTGCCGGATCTTGATTTAATTTCAAAGTTCCAACGGTAAAGCTATGCGACTGCCGGATCTCGATTTTATTTCAAAGTTCCAGCGGTAAAGCAATGCGACTGCCGGATCTTGATTTTATTTCAAAGTTCCAGCGGTAAAGCAATGCGACTGGCGGATCTTGATTTTTATTTCAAAGTTCCAGCGCTAAAGCAATGCGACTGCCGAATCTTTGTTTCTATTTCAAAGTTCCAGCGGTAAAGCAATGCGACTGACGGATCTTGATTTTTATTTCAAAGTTTCAGCGCTAAAGCAATGCGACTGCCGAATCTTTGTTTTTATTTCAAAGTTCCAGCGGTAAAGCAATGCGACTGCCGGATCTTGATTTTATTTCAAAGTTCCAGCGGTAAAGCAATGCGACTGGCGGATCTTGATTTTTATTTCAAAGTTCCAGCGCTAAAGCAATGCGACTGCCGAATCTTTGTTTCTATTTCAAAGTTCCAGCGGTAAAGCAATGCGACTGACGGATCTTGATTTAATTTCAACGTTCCAGCGGTAAAGCAATGCGACTGCCGGATCTTGATTTCTATTTCAAAGTTCCAGCGGTAAAGCCATGCTACTGGCGGATCTTGATTTAATTTCAAAGTTCCATCGGTAAAGCAATGCGACTGCCGGATCTTGATTTTTATTTCAAAGTTTCAGCGCTAAAGCAATGCGACTGCCGAATCTTTGTTTTTATTTCAAAGTTCCAGCGGTAAAGCAATGCGACTGCCGGATCTTGATTTTTATTTCAAAGTTCCAGCGCTACAGCAATGCGACTGCCGGATCTTGATTTAATTTCAACGTTCCAGCGGTAAAGCAATGCGACTGCCGGATCTTGATTTAATTTCAAAGTTCCAGCGGTAAAGCAATGCGACTGCCGGATCTTGATTTCTATTTCAAAGTTCCAGCGGTAAAGCAATGCGACTGGCGGATCTGGATTTAATTTCAAAGTTCCATCGGTAAAGCAATGCGACTGCCGGATCTCGATTTTATTTCAAAGTTCCAGCGGTAAAGCAATGCGACTGCTTAATCTTGATTTAATTTCAACGTTCCAGCGGTAAAGCAATGCGACTGACGGATCTTGATTTAATTTCAAAGTTCCAACGGTAAAGCAATGCGACTGCCGGATCTCGATTTTATTTCAAAGTTCCAGCGGTAAAGCAATGCGACTGCCGGATCTTGATTTAATTTCAAAGTTCCATCGGTAAAGCAATGCGACTGCTGGATCTTGATTTTTATTTAAAAGTTCCAGCGCTAAAGCAATGCAACTGCCGAATCTTTGTTTCTATTTCAAAGTTCCAGCGGTAAGGCAATGCGACTGACGGATCTTGATTTAATTTCAACGTTCCAGCGGTAAAGCAATGCGACTGCCGGATCTTGATTTCTATTTCAAAGTTCCAGCGGTAAAGCAATTCGACTGGCGGATCTTGATTTAATTTCAAGGTTCCATCGGTAAAGCAATGCGACTGCCGGATCTTGATTTTTATTTCAAAGTTTCAGCGCTAAAGCAATGCGACTGCCGAATCTTTGTTTTTATTTCAAAGTTCCAGCGGTAAAGCAATGCGACTGCCGGATCTTGATTTTTATTTCAAAGTTCCAGCGCTACAGCAATGCGACTGCCGGATCTTGATTTAATTTCAACGTTCCAGCGGTAAAGCAATGCGACTGCCGGATCTTGATTTCTATTTCAAAGTTCCAGCGGTAAAGCAATGCGACTGACGGATCTTGATTTCTATTTCAAAGTTCCAGCGGTAAAGCAATGCGACTGGCGGATCTTGATTTAATTTCAAAGTTCCATCGGTAAAGCAATGCGACTGCCGAATCTTTGTTTCTATTTCAAAGTTCCAGCGGTAAAGCAATGCGACTGACGGATCTTGATTTAATTTCAACGTTCCAGCGGTAAAGCAATGCGACTACCGGATCTTGATTTCTATTTCAAAGTTCCAGCGGTAAAGCCATGCTACTGGCGGATCTTGATTTAATGTCAAAGTTCCAACGGTAAAGCAATGCGACTGCCGGATCTTGATTTTATTTCAAAGTTCCAGCGGTAAAGCAATGCGACTGCCGAATCTTGATTTAATTTCAACGTTCCAGCGGTAAAGCAATGCGACTGCCGGATCTTGATTTAATTTCAAAGTTCCAACGGTAAAGCTATGCGACTGCCGGATCTCGATTTTATTTCAAAGTTCCAGCGGTAAAGCAATGCGACTGCCGGATCTTGATTTTATTTCAAAGTTCCAGCGGTAAAGCAATGCGACTGGCGGATCTTGATTTTTATTTCAAAGTTCCAGCGCTAAAGCAATGCGACTGCCGAATCTTTGTTTCTATTTCAAAGTTCCAGCGGTAAAGCAATGCGACTGACGGATCTTGATTTAATTTCAACGTTCCAGCGGTAAAGCAATGCGACTGCCGGATCTTGATTTCTATTTCAAAGTTCCAGCGGTAAAGCCATGCTACTGGCGGATCTTGATTTAATTTCAAAGTTCCATCGGTAAAGCAATGCGACTGCCGGATCTTGATTTTTATTTCAAAGTTTCAGCGCTAAAGCAATGCGACTGCCGAATCTTTGTTTTTATTTCAAAGTTCCAGCGGTAAAGCAATGCGACTGCCGGATCTTGATTTTTATTTCAAAGTTCAAGCGCTACAGCAATGCGACTGCCGGATCTTGATTTAATTTCAACGTTCCAGCGGTAAAGCAATGCGACTGCCGGATCTTGATTTAATTTCAAAGTTCCAGCGGTAAAGCAATGCGACTGCCGGATCTTGATTTCTATTTCAAAGTTCCAGCGGTAAAGCAATGCGACTGGCGGATCTTGATTTAATTTCAAAGTTCCATCGGTAAAGCAATGCGACTGCCGGATCTCGATTTTATTTCAAAGTTCCAGCGGTAAAGCAATGCGACTGCTTAATCTTGATTTAATTTCAACGTTCCAGCGGTAAAGCAATGCGACTGACGGATCTTGATTTAATTTCAAAGTTCCAACGGTAAAGCAATGCGACTGCCGGATCTCGATTTTATTTCAAAGTTCCAGCGGTAAAGCAATGCGACTGCCGGATCTTGATTTAATTTCAAAGTTCCATCGGTAAAGCAATGCGACTGCTGGATCTTGATTTTTATTTAAAAGTTCCAGCGCTAAAGCAATGCAACTGCCGAATCTTTGTTTCTATTTCAAAGTTCCAGCGGTAAGGCAATGCGACTGACGGATCTTGATTTAATTTCAACGTTCCAGCGGTAAAGCAATGCGACTCCAGGATCTTGATTTCTATTTCAAAGTTCCAGCGGTAAAGCAATTCGACTGGCGGATCTTGATTTAATTTCAAGGTTCCATCGGTAAAGCAATGCGACTGCCGGATCTTGATTTTTATTTCAAAGTTTCAGCGCTAAAGCAATGCGACTGCCGAATCTTTGTTTTTATTTCAAAGTTCCAGCGGTAAAGCAATGCGACTGCCGGATCTTGATTTTTATTTCAAAGTTCCAGCGCTACAGCAATGCGACTGCCGGATCTTGATTTAATTTCAACGTTCCAGCGGTAAAGCAATGCGACTGCCGGATCTTGATTTCTATTTCAAAGTTCCAGCGGTAAAGCAATGCGACTGACGGATCTTGATTTCTATTTCAAAGTTCCAGCGGTAAAGCAATGCGACTGGCGGATCTTGATTTAATTTCAAAGTTCCATCGGTAAAGCAATGCGACTGCCGAATCTTTGTTTCTATTTCAAAGTTCCAGCGGTAAAGCAATGCGACTGACGGATCTTGATTTAATTTCAACGTTCCAGCGGTAAAGCAATGCGACTACCGGATCTTGATTTCTATTTCAAAGTTCCAGCGGTAAAGCCATGCTACTGGCGGATCTTGATTTAATGTCAAAGTTCCAACGGTAAAGCAATGCGACTGCCGGATCTTGATTTAATGTCAAAGTTCCAACGGTAAAGCAATGCGACTGCCGGATCTTGATTTTATTTCAAAGTTCCAGCGGTAAAGCAATGCGACTGCCGAATCTTGATTTAATTTCAACGTTCCAGCGGTAAAGCAATGCGACTGCCGGATCTTGATTTAATTTCAAAGTTCCAACGGTAAAGCTATGCGACTGCCGGATCTCGATTTTATTTCAAAGTTCCAGCGGTAAAGCAATGCGACTGCCGGATCTTGATTTTATTTCAAAGTTCCAGCGGTAAAGCAATGCGACTGGCGGATCTTGATTTTTATTTCAAAGTTCCAGCGCTAAAGCAATGCGACTGCCGAATCTTTGTTTCTATTTCAAAGTTCCAGCGGTAAAGCAATGCGACTGACGGATCTTGATTTAATTTCAACGTTCCAGCGGTAAAGCAATGCGACTGCCGGATCTTGATTTCTATTTCAAAGTTCCAGCGGTAAAGCCATGCTACTGGCGGATCTTGATTTAATTTCAAAGTTCCATCGGTAAAGCAATGCGACTGCCGGATCTTGATTTTTATTTCAAAGTTTCAGCGCTAAAGCAATGCGACTGCCGAATCTTTGTTTTTATTTCAAAGTTCCAGCGGTAAAGCAATGCGACTGCCGGATCTTGATTTTTATTTCAAAGTTCCAGCGCTACAGCAATGCGACTGCCGGATCTTAATTTAATTTCAACGTTCCAGCGGTAAAGCAATGCGACTGCCGGATCTTGATTTAATTTCAAAGTTCCAGCGGTAAAGCAATGCGACTGCCGGATCTTGATTTCTATTTCAAAGTTCCAGCGGTAAAGCAATGCGACTGGCGGATCTTGATTTAATTTCAAAGTTCCATCGGTAAAGCAATGCGACTGCCGGATCTCGATTTTATTTCAAAGTTCCAGCGGTAAAGCAATGCGACTGCTTAATCTTGATTTAATTTCAACGTTCCAGCGGTAAAGCAATGCGACTGACGGATCTTGATTTAATTTCAAAGTTCCAACGGTAAAGCAATGCGACTGCCGGATCTCGATTTTATTTCAAAGTTCCAGCGGTAAAGCAATGCGACTGCCGGATCTTGATTTAATTTCAAAGTTCCATCGGTAAAGCAATGCGACTGCTGGATCTTGATTTTTATTTAAAAGTTCCAGCGCTAAAGCAATGCAACTGCCGAATCTTTGTTTCTATTTCAAAGTTCCAGCGGTAAAGCAATGCGACTGACGGATCTTGATTTAATTTCAACGTTCCAGCGGTAAAGCAATGCGACTGCCGGATCTTGATTTCTATTTCAAAGTTCCAGCGGTAAAGCAATTCGACTGGCGGATCTTGATTTAATTTCAAAGTTCCATCGGTAAAGCAATGCGACTGCCGGATCTTGATTTTTATTTCAAAGTTCCAACGGTAAAGCAATGCGACTGCCGGATCTCGATTTTATTTCAAAGTTCCAGCGGTAAAGCAATGCGACTGCCGGATCTTGATTTAATTTCAAAGTTCCATCGGTAAAGCAATGCGACTGCTGGATCTTGATTTTTATTTAAAAGTTCCAGCGCTAAAGCAATGCAACTGCCGAATCTTTGTTTCTATTTCAAAGTTCCAGCGGTAAAGCAATGCGACTGACGGATCTTGATTTAATTTCAACGTTCCAGCGGTAAAGCAATGCGACTGCCGGATCTTGATTTCTATTTCAAAGTTCCAGCGGTAAAGCAATTCGACTGGCGAATCTTTGTTTCTATTTCAAAGTTCCAGCGGTAAAGCAATGCGACTGACGGATCTTGATTTAATTTCAACGTTCCAGCGGTAAAGCAATGCGACTACCGGATCTTGATTTCTATTTCAAAGTTCCAGCGGTAAAGCCATGCTACTGGCGGATCTTGATTTAATGTCAAAGTTCCAACGGTAAAGCAATGCGACTGCCGGATCTTGATTTTATTTCAAAGTTCCAGCGGTAAAGCAATGCGACTGCCGAATCTTGATTTAATTTCAACGTTCCAGCGGTAAAGCAATGCGACTGCCGGATCTTGATTTAATTTCAAAGTTCCAACGGTAAAGCTATGCGACTGGCGGATCTTGATTTAATTTCAAAGTTCCATCGGTAAAGCAATGCGACTGCCGGATCTTGATTTTTATTTCAAAGTTCCAACGGTAAAGCAATGCGACTGCCGGATCTCGATTTTATTTCAAAGTTCCAGCGGTAAAGCAATGCGACTGCCGAATCTTTGTTTCTATTTCAAAGTTCCAGCGGTAAAGCAATGCGACTGACGGATCTTGATTTAATTTCAACGTTCCAGCGGTAAAGCAATGCGACTGCCGGATCTTGATTTCTATTTCAAAGTTCCAGCGGTAAAGCCATGCTACTGGCGGATCTTGATTTAATTTCAAAGTTCCATCGGTAAAGCAATGCGACTGCCGGATCTTGATTTTTATTTCAAAGTTTCAGCGCTAAAGCAATGCGACTGCCGAATCTCGATTTTATTTCAAAGTTCCAGCGGTAAAGCAATGCGACTGCCGGATCTTGATTTAATTTCAAAGTTCCATCGGTAAAGCAATGCGACTGCTGGATCTTGATTTTTATTTAAAAGTTCCAGCGCTAAAGCAATGCAACTGCCGAATCTTTGTTTCTATTTCAAAGTTCCAGCGGTAAGGCAATGCGACTGACGGATCTTGATTTAATTTCAACGTTCCAGCGGTAAAGCAATGCGACTGCCGGATCTTGATTTCTATTTCAAAGTTCCAGCGGTAAAGCAATTCGACTGGCGGATCTTGATTTAATTTCAAAGTTCCATCGGTAAAGCAATGCGACTGCCGGATCTTGATTTTTATTTCAAAGTTCCAACGGTAAAGCAATGCGACTGCCGGATCTCGATTTTATTTCAAAGTTCCAGCGGTAAAGCAATGCGACTGCCGGATCTTGATTTTTATTTCAAAGTTCCAGCGCTACAGCAATGCGACTGCCGGATCTTGATTTAATTTCAACGTTCCAGCGGTAAAGCAATGCGACTGCCGGATCTTGATTTCTATTTCAAAGTTCCAGCGGTAAAGCAATGCGACTGACGGATCTTGATTTCTATTTCAAAGTTCCAGCGGTAAAGCAATGCGACTGGCGGATCTTGATTTAATTTCAAAGTTCCATCGGTAAAGCAATGCGACTGCCGAATCTTTGTTTCTATTTCAAAGTTCCAGCGGTAAAGCAATGCGACTGACGGATCTTGATTTAATTTCAACGTTCCAGCGGTAAAGCAATGCGACTACCGGATCTTGATTTCTATTTCAAAGTTCCAGCGGTAAAGCCATGCTACTGGCGGATCTTGATTTAATGTCAAAGTTCCAACGGTAAAGCAATGCGACTGCCGGATCTTGATTTTATTTCAAAGTTCCAGCGGTAAAGCAATGCGACTGCCGAATCTTGATTTAATTTCAACGTTCCAGCGGTAAAGCAATGCGACTGCCGGATCTTGATTTAATTTCAAAGTTCCAACGGTAAAGCTATGCGACTGGCGGATCTTGATTTAATTTCAAAGTTCCATCGGTAAAGCAATGCGACTGCCGGATCTTGATTTTTATTTCAAAGTTCCAACGGTAAAGCAATGCGACTGCCGGATCTCGATTTTATTTCAAAGTTCCAGCGGTAAAGCAATGCGACTGCCGAATCTTTGTTTCTATTTCAAAGTTCCAGCGGTAAAGCAATGCGACTGACGGATCTTGATTTAATTTCAACGTTCCAGCGGTAAAGCAATGCGACTGCCGGATCTTGATTTCTATTTCAAAGTTCCAGCGGTAAAGCCATGCTACTGGCGGATCTTGATTTAATTTCAAAGTTCCATCGGTAAAGCAATGCGACTGCCGGATCTTGATTTTTATTTCAAAGTTTCAGCGCTAAAGCAATGCGACTGCCGAATCTTTGTTTTTATTTCAAAGTTCCAGCGGTAAAGCAATGCGACTGCCGGATCTTGATTTTTATTTCAAAATTCCAGCGCTACAGCAATGCGACTGCCGGATCTTAATTTAATTTCAACGTTCCAGCGGTAAAGCAATGCGACTGCCGGATCTTGATTTAATTTCAAAGTTCCAGCGGTAAAGCAATGCGACTGCCGGATCTTGATTTCTATTTCAAAGTTCCAGCGGTAAAGCAATGCGACTGGCGGATCTTGATTTAATTTCAAAGTTCCATCGGTAAAGCAATGCGACTGCCGGATCTCGATTTTATTTCAAAGTTCCAGCGGTAAAGCAATGCGACTGCTTAATCTTGATTTAATTTCAACGTTCCAGCGGTAAAGCAATGCGACTGACGGATCTTGATTTAATTTCAAAGTTCCAACGGTAAAGCAATGCGACTGCCGGATCTCGATTTTATTTCAAAGTTCCAGCGGTAAAGCAATGCGACTGCCGGATCTTGATTTAATTTCAAAGTTCCATCGGTAAAGCAATGCGACTGCTGGATCTTGATTTTTATTTAAAAGTTCCAGCGCTAAAGCAATGCAACTGCCGAATCTTTGTTTCTATTTCAAAGTTCCAGCGGTAAAGCAATGCGACTGACGGATCTTGATTTAATTTCAACGTTCCAGCGGTAAAGCAATGCGACTGCCGGATCTTGATTTCTATTTCAAAGTTCCAGCGGTAAAGCAATTCGACTGGCGGATCTTGATTTAATTTCAAAGTTCCATCGGTAAAGCAATGCGACTGCCGGATCTTGATTTTTATTTCAAAGTTCCAACGGTAAAGCAATGCGACTGCCGGATCTCGATTTTATTTCAAAGTTCCAGCGGTAAAGCAATGCGACTGCCGGATCTTGATTTAATTTCAAAGTTCCATCGGTAAAGCAATGCGACTGCTGGATCTTGATTTTTATTTAAAAGTTCCAGCGCTAAAGCAATGCAACTGCCGAATCTTTGTTTCTATTTCAAAGTTCCAGCGGTAAAGCAATGCGACTGACGGATCTTGATTTAATTTCAACGTTCCAGCGGTAAAGCAATGCGACTGCCGGATCTTGATTTCTATTTCAAAGTTCCAGCGGTAAAGCAATTCGACTGGCGGATCTTGATTTAATTTCAAAGTTCCATCGGTAAAGCAATGCGACTGCCGGATCTTGATTTTTATTTCAAAGTTTCAGCGCTAAAGCAATGCGACTGCCGAATCTTTGTTTTTATTTCAAAGTTCCAGCGGTAAAGCAATGCGACTGCCGGATCTTGATTTTTATTTCAAAGTTCCAGCGCTACAGCAATGCGACTGCCGGATCTTGATTTAATTTCAACGTTCCAGCGGTAAAGCAATGCGACTGCCGGATCTTGATTTCTATTTCAAAGTTCCAGCGGTAAAGCAATGCGACTGGCGGATCTTGATTTCTATTTCAAAGTTCCAGCGGTAAAGCAATGCGACTGGCGGATCTTGATTTAATTTCAAAGTTCCATCGGTAAAGCAATGCGACTGCCGGATCTCGATTTTATTTCAAAGTTCCAGCGGTAAAGCAATGCGGCTGCTTAATCTTGATTTAATTTCAACGTTCCAGCGGTAAAGCAATGCGACTGACGGATCTTGATTTAATTTCAAAGTTCCAACGGTAAAGCAATGCGACTGCCGGATCTCGATTTTATTTCAAAGTTCCAGCGGTAAAGCAATGCGACTGCCGGATCTTGATTTAATTTCAAAGTTCCATCAGTAAAGCAATGCGACTGCTGGATCTTGATTTTTATTTAAAAGTTCCAGCGCTAAAGCAATGCAGCTGCCGAATCTTTGTTTCTATTTCAAAGTTCCAGCGGTAAAGCAATGCGACTGACGGATCTTGATTTAATTTCAACGTTCCAGCGGTAAAGCAATGCGACTGCCGGATCTTGATTTTTATTTCAAAGTTCCAGCGCTACAGCAATGCGACTGCCGGATCTTGATTTAATTTCAACGTTCCAGCGGTAAAGCAATGCGACTGCCGGATCTTGATTTCTATTTCAAAGTTCCAGCGGTAAAGCAATGCGACTGGCGGATCTTGATTTAATTTCAAAGTTCCATCGGTAAAGCAATGCGACTGCCGGATCTTGATTTTTATTTCAAAGTTTCAGCGCTAAAGCAATGCGACTGCCGAATCTTGATTTAATTTCAACGTTCCAGCGGTAAAGCAATGCGACTGCCGGATCTTGATTTAATTTCAAAGTTCCAACGGTAAAGCTATGCGACTGCCGGATCTCGATTTTATTTCAACGTTCCAGCGGTAAAGCAATGCGACTGCCGGATCTTGATTTAATTTCAAAGTTCCAACGGTAAAGCTATGCGACTGCCGGATCTCGATTTTATTTCAAAGTTCCAGCGGTAAAGCAATGCGACTGCCGGATCTTGATTTTTATTTCAAAGTTCCAGCGCTAAAGCAATGCGACTGCCGAATCTTTGTTTCTATTTCAAAGTTCCAGCGGTAAAGCAATGCGACTGACGGATCTTGATTTAATTTCAACGTTCCAGCGGTAAAGCAATGCGACTGCCAGATCTTGATTTTTTTTCAAAGTACCAACGGTGAAGCAATGCGACTGCCGGATCTTGATTTAATGTCAAAGTTCTCAGCGATAAAGCAATGCGACTGCGGGATCTTGGTTTTTATTTCAAAGTTCCAACGGTAAAGCAATGCGACTGCCGGATCTTGATTTTATTTCAAAGTTCCAGCGGTAAAGCAATGCGACTGCCGAATCTTGATTTAATTTCAACGTTCCAGCGGTAAAGCAATGCGACTGCCAGATCTTGATTTTTTTTCAAAGTACCAACGGTGAAGCAATGCGACTGCCGGATCTTGATTTAATGTCAAAGTTCTCAGCGATAAAGCAATGCGACTGCGGGATCTTGGTTTTTATTTCAAAGTTCCAACGGTAAAGCAATGCGACTGCCGGATCTTGATTTTTATTTCAAAGTTTCAGCGCTAAAGCAATGCGACTGCCGAATCTTTGTTTCTATTTCAAAGTTCCAGCGGTAAAGCAATGCGACTGGCGGATCTTGATTTAATTTCAAAGTTCCATCGGTAAAGCAATGCGACTGCCGGATCTTGATTTTTATTTCAAAGTTTCAGCGCTAAAGCAATGCGACTGCCGAATCTTTGTTTCTATTTCAAAGTTCCAGCGGTAAAGCAATGCGACTGACGGATCTTGATTTAATTTCAACGTTCCAGCGGTAAAGCAATGCGACTGCCGGATCTTGATTTCTATTTCAAAGTTCCAGCGGTAAAGCAATGCGTCTGGCGGATCTTGATTTAATTTCAAAGTTCCATCGGTAAAGCAATGCGACTGCCGAATCTTCGTTTCTATTTCAAAGTTCCAGCGGTAAAGCAATGCGACTGACGGATCTTGATTTTTATTTCAAAGTTTCAGCGCGAAAGCAATGCGACTGCCGAATCTTTGTATCTATTTCAAAGTTCCAGCGGTAAAGCAATGCGACTGCCGGATCTTGATTTAATTTCAAAGTTCCATCGGTAAAGCAATGCGACTGCCGGATCTTGATTTTTATTTCAAAGTTCCAGCGCTAAAGCAATGCGACTGCCGAATCTTTGTTTCTATTTCAAAGTTCCAGCGGTAAAGCAATGCGACTGACGGATCTTGATTTAATTTCAACGTTCCAGCGGTAAAGCAATGCGACTGCCGGATCTTGATTTCTATTTCAAAGTTCCAGCGGTAAAGCAATGCGACTGGCGGATCTTGATTTAATTTCAAAGTTCCATCGGTAAAGCAATGCGACTGCCGGATCTTGATTTTTATTTCAAAGTTTCAGCGCTAAAGCAATGCGACTGCCGAATCTTTGTATCTATTTCAAAGTTCCAGCGGTAAAGCAATGCGACTGCCGGATCTCGATTTTATTTCAAAGTTCCAGCGGTAAAGCAATGCGACTGCCGGATCTTGATTTAATTTCAAAGTTCCATCGGTAAAGCAATGCGACTGCCGGATCTTGATTTTTATTTCAAAGTTCCAGCGCTAAAGCAATGCGACTGCCGAATCTTTGTTTCTATTTCAAAGTTCCAGCGGTAAAGCAATGCGACTGCCGGATCTTGATTTTTATTTCAAAGTTTCAGCGCTAAAGCAATGCGACTGCCGAATCTTTGTTTCTATTTCAAAGTTCCAGCGGTAAAGCAATGCGACTGCCGGATCTTGATTTTTATTTCAAAGTTCCAACGGTAAAGCTATGCGACTGCCGGATCTCGATTTTATTTCAACGTTCCAGCGGTAAAGCAATGCGACTGCCGAATCTTTGTTTCTATTTCAAAGTTCCAGCGGTAAAGCAATGCGACTGCCGGATCTTGATTTCTATTTCAAAGTTCCATCGGTAAAGCAATGCGACTGCCGAATCTTCGTTTCTATTTCAAAGTTCCAGCGGTAAAGCAATGCGACTGACGGATCTTGATTTTTATTTCAAAGTTTCAGCGCTAAAGCAATGCGACTGCCGAATCTTTGTATCTATTTCAAAGTTCCAGCGGTAAAGCAATGCGACTGCCGGATCTCGATTTTATTTCAAAGTTCCAGCGGTAAAGCAATGCGACTGCTTAATCTTGATTTAATTTCAACGTTCCAGCGGTAAAGCAATGCGACTGGCGGATCTTGATTTTTATTTCAAAGTTCCAGCGCTAAAGCAATGCGACTGACGGATCTTGATTTAATTTCAACGTTCCAGCGGTAAAGCAATGCGACTGCCAGATCTTGATTTTATTTCAAAGTACCAACGGTGAAGCTATGCGACTGCCGGATCTCGATTTTATTTCAAAGTTCCAGCGGTAAAGCAATGCGACTGCCGGATCTTGATTTTATTTCAAAGTTCCAGCGGTAAAGCAATGCGACTGCCGGATCTTGATTTTATTTCAAAGTTCCAGCGGTAAAGCAATGCGACTGACGGATCTTGATTTAATTTCAACGTTCCAGCGGTAAAGCAATGCGACTGCCAGATCTTGATTTTATTTCAAAGTACCAACGGTGAAGCAATGCGACTGCCGGATCTTGATTTAATGTCAAAGTTCTCAGCGATAAAGCAATGCGACTGCGGGATCTTGGTTTTTATTTCAAAGTTCCAGCGGTAAAGCAATGCGACTGCCGGATCTTGATTTAATTTCAAAGTTCCAGCGGTAAAGCAATGCGACTGCCGGATCTTGATTTCTATTTCAAAGTTCCAGCGGTAAAGCAATGCGACTGGCGGATCTTGATTTAATTTCAAAGTTCCATCGGTAAAGCAATGCGACTGCCGAATCTTTGTTTCTATTTCAAAGTTCCAGCGGTAAAGCAATGCGACTGACGGATCTTGATTTAATTTCAACGTTCCAGCGGTAAAGCAATGCGACTGCCGGATCTTGATTTCTATTTCAAAGTTCCAGCGGTAAAGCCATGCTACTGGCGGATCTTGATTTAATGTCAAAGTTCCAACGGTAAAGCAATGCGACTGCCGGATCTTGATTTTATTTCAAAGTTCCAGCGGTAAAGCAATGCGACTGCCGAATCTTGATTTAATTTCAACGTTCCAGCGGTAAAGCAATGCGACTGCCGGATCTTGATTTAATTTCAAAGTTCCAACGGTAAAGCTATGCGACTGCCGGATCTCGATTTTATTTCAAAGTTCCAGCGGTAAAGCAATGCGACTGCCGGATCTTGATTTTATTTCAACGTTCCAGCGGTAAAGCAATGCGACTGCCGGATCTTGATTTCTATTTCAAAGTTCCAGCGGTAAAGCCATGCTACTGGCGGATCTTGATTTAATTTCAAAGTTCCATCGGTAAAGCAATGCGACTGCCGGATCTTGATTTTTATTTCAAAGTTTCAGCGCTAAAGCAATGCGACTGCCGAATCTTTGTTTTTATTTCAAAGTTCCAGCGGTAAAGCAATGCGACTGCCGGATCTTGATTTTTATTTCAAAGTTCCAGCGCTACAGCAATGCGACTGCCGGATCTTGATTTAATTTCAACGTTCCAGCGGTAAAGCAATGCGACTGCCGGATCTTGATTTAATTTCAAAGTTCCAGCGGTAAAGCAATGCGACTGCCGGATCTTGATTTCTATTTCAAAGTTCCAGCGGTAAAGCAATGCGACTGGCGGATCTTGATTTAATTTCAAAGTTCCATCGGTAAAGCAATGCGACTGCCGGATCTCGATTTTATTTCAAAGTTCCAGCGGTAAAGCAATGCGACTGCTTAATCTTGATTTAATTTCAACGTTCCAGCGGTAAAGCAATGCGACTGACGGATCTTGATTTAATTTCAAAGTTCCAACGGTAAAGCAATGCGACTGCCGGATCTCGATTTTATTTCAAAGTTCCAGCGGTAAAGCAATGCGACTGCCGGATCTTGATTTAATTTCAAAGTTCCATCGGTAAAGCAATGCGACTGCTGGATCTTGATTTTTATTTAAAAGTTCCAGCGCTAAAGCAATGCAACTGCCGAATCTTTGTTTCTATTTCAAAGTTCCAGCGGTAAAGCAATGCGACTGACGGATCTTGATTTAATTTCAACGTTCCAGCGGTAAAGCAATGCGACTGCCGGATCTTGATTTCTATTTCAAAGTTCCAGCGGTAAAGCAATTCGACTGGCGGATCTTGATTTAATTTCAAGGTTCCATCGGTAAAGCAATGCGACTGCCGGATCTTGATTTTTATTTCAAAGTTTCAGCGCTAAAGCAATGCGACTGCCGAATCTTTGTTTTTATTTCAAAGTTCCAGCGGTAAAGCAATGCGACTGCCGGATCTTGATTTTTATTTCAAAGTTCCAGCGCTACAGCAATGCGACTGCCGGATCTTGATTTAATTTCAACGTTCCAGCGGTAAAGCAATGCGACTGCCGGATCTTGATTTCTATTTCAAAGTTCCAGCGGTAAAGCAATGCGACTGACGGATCTTGATTTCTATTTCAAAGTTCCAGCGGTAAAGCAATGCGACTGGCGGATCTTGATTTAATTTCAAAGTTCCATCGGTAAAGCAATGCGACTGCCGAATCTTTGTTTCTATTTCAAAGTTCCATCGGTAAAGCAATGCGACTGCTGGATCTTGATTTTTATTTAAAAGTTCCAGCGCTAAAGCAATGCAACTGCCGAATCTTTGTTTCTATTTCAAAGTTCCAGCGGTAAAGCAATGCGACTGACGGATCTTGATTTAATTTCAACGTTCCAGCGGTAAAGCAATGCGACTGCCGGATCTTGATTTCTATTTCAAAGTTCCAGCGGTAAAGCAATTCGACTGGCGGATCTTGATTTAATTTCAAGGTTCCATCGGTAAAGCAATGCGACTGCCGGATCTTGATTTTTATTTCAAAGTTTCAGCGCTAAAGCAATGCGACTGCCGAATCTTTGTTTTTATTTCAAAGTTCCAGCGGTAAAGCAATGCGACTGCCGGATCTTGATTTTTATTTCAAAGTTCCAGCGCTACAGCAATGCGACTGCCGGATCTTGATTTAATTTCAACGTTCCAGCGGTAAAGCAATGCGACTGCCGGATCTTGATTTCTATTTCAAAGTTCCAACGGTAAAGCAATGCGACTGCCGGATCTTGATTTTATTTCAAAGTTCCAGCGGTAAAGCAATGCGACTGCCGAATCTTGATTTAATTTCAACGTTCCAGCGGTAAAGCAATGCGACTGCCGGATCTTGATTTAATTTCAAAGTTCCAACGGTAAAGCTATGCGACTGCCGGATCTCGATTTTATTTCAAAGTTCCAGCGGTAAAGCAATGCGACTGCCGGATCTTGATTTTATTTCAAAGTTCCAGCGGTAAAGCAATGCGACTGGCGGATCTTGATTTTTATTTCAAAGTTCCAGCGCTAAAGCAATGCGACTGCCGAATCTTTGTTTCTATTTCAAAGTTCCAGCGGTAAAGCAATGCGACTGACGGATCTTGATTTAATTTCAACGTTCCAGCGGTAAAGCAATGCGACTGCCGGATCTTGATTTCTATTTCAAAGTTCCAGCGGTAAAGCCATGCTACTGGCGGATCTTGATTTAATTTCAAAGTTCCATCGGTAAAGCAATGCGACTGCCGGATCTTGATTTTTATTTCAAAGTTTCAGCGCTAAAGCAATGCGACTGCCGAATCTTTGTTTTTATTTCAAAGTTCCAGCGGTAAAGCAATGCGACTGCCGGATCTTGATTTTTATTTCAAAGTTCCAGCGCTACAGCAATGCGACTGCCGGATCTTGATTTAATTTCAACGTTCCAGCGGTAAAGCAATGCGACTGCCGGATCTTGATTTAATTTCAAAGTTCCATCGGTAAAGCAATGCGACTGCCGGATCTCGATTTTATTTCAAAGTTCCAGCGGTAAAGCAATGCGACTGCTTAATCTTGATTTAATTTCAACGTTCCAGCGGTAAAGCAATGCGACTGACGGATCTTGATTTAATTTCAAAGTTCCAACGGTAAAGCAATGCGACTGCCGGATCTCGATTTTATTTCAAAGTTCCAGCGGTAAAGCAATGCGACTGCCGGATCTTGATTTAATTTCAAAGTTCCATCAGTAAAGCAATGCGACTGCTGGATCTTGATTTTTATTTAAAAGTTCCAGCGCTAAAGCAATGCAACTGCCGAATCTTTGTTTCTATTTCAAAGTTCCAGCGGTAAAGCAATGCGACTGACGGATCTTGATTTAATTTCAACGTTCCAGCGGTAAAGCAATGCGACTGCCGGATCTTGATTTTTATTTCAAAGTTCCAGCGCTACAGCAATGCGACTGCCGGATCTTGATTTAATTTCAACGTTCCAGCGGTAAAGCAATGCGACTGCCGGATCTTGATTTCTATTTCAAAGTTCCAGCGGTAAAGCAATGCGACTGGCGGATCTTGATTTAATTTCAAAGTTCCATCGGTAAAGCAATGCGACTGCCGGATCTTGATTTTTATTTCAAAGTTTCAGCGCTAAAGCAATGCGACTGCCGAATCTTGATTTAATTTCAACGTTCCAGCGGTAAAGCAATGCGACTGCCGGATCTTGATTTTTTTTCAAAGTACCAACGGTGAAGCAATGCGACTGCCGGATCTTGATTTAATGTCAAAGTTCTCAGCGATAAAGCAATGCGACTGCGGGATCTTGGTTTTTATTTCAAAGTTCCAACGGTAAAGCAATGCGACTGCCGGATCTTGATTTTTATTTCAAAGTTTCAGCGCTAAAGCAATGCGACTGCCGAATCTTTGTTTCTATTTCAAAGTTCCAGCGGTAAAGCAATGCGACTGACGGATCTTGATTTAATTTTAACGTTCCAGCGGTAAAGCAATGCGACTGCGGGATCTTGATTTCTATTTCAAAGTTCCAGCGGTAAAGCAATGCGACTGGCGGATCTTGATTTAATTTCAAAGTTCCATCGGTAAAGCAATGCGACTGCCGGATCTTGATTTTTATTTCAAAGTTTCAGCGCTAAAGCAATGCGACTGCCGAATCTTTGTTTCTATTTCAAAGTTCCAGCGGTAAAGCAATGCGACTGACGGATCTTGATTTAATTTCAACGTTCCAGCGGTAAAGCAATGCGACTGCCGGATCTTGATTTCTATTTCAAAGTTCCAGCGGTAAAGCAATGCGTCTGGCGGATCTTGATTTAATTTCAAAGTTCCATCGGTAAAGCAATGCGACTGCCGAATCTTCGTTTCTATTTCAAAGTTCCAGCGGTAAAGCAATGCGACTGACGGATCTTGATTTTTATTTCAAAGTTTCAGCGCGAAAGCAATGCGACTGCCGAATCTTTGTATCTATTTCAAAGTTCCAGCGGTAAAGCAATGCGACTGCCGGATCTTGATTTAATTTCAAAGTTCCATCGGTAAAGCAATGCGACTGCCGGATCTTGATTTTTATTTCAAAGTTCCAGCGCTAAAGCAATGCGACTGCCGAATCTTTGTTTCTATTTCAAAGTTCCAGCGGTAAAGCAATGCGACTGACGGATCTTGATTTAATTTCAACGTTCCAGCGGTAAAGCAATGCGACTGCCGGATCTTGATTTCTATTTCAAAGTTCCAGCGGTAAAGCAATGCGACTGGCGGATCTTGATTTAATTTCAAAGTTCCATCGGTAAAGCAATGCGACTGCCGGATCTTGATTTTTATTTCAAAGTTTCAGCGCTAAAGCAATGCGACTGCCGAATCTTTGTATCTATTTCAAAGTTCCAGCGGTAAAGCAATGCGACTGCCGGATCTCGATTTTATTTCAAAGTTCCAGCGGTAAAGCAATGCGACTGCCGGATCTTGATTTAATTTCAAAGTTCCATCGGTAAAGCAATGCGACTGCCGGATCTTGATTTTTATTTCAAAGTTCCAGCGCTAAAGCAATGCGACTGCCGAATCTTTGTTTCTATTTCAAAGTTCCAGCGGTAAAGCAATGCGACTGCCGGATCTTGATTTTTATTTCAAAGTTTCAGCGCTAAAGCAATGCGACTGCCGAATCTTTGTTTCTATTTCAAAGTTCCAGCGGTAAAGCAATGCGACTGCCGGATCTTGATTTTTATTTCAAAGTTCCAACGGTAAAGCTATGCGACTGCCGGATCTCGATTTTATTTCAACGTTCCAGCGGTAAAGCAATGCGACTGCCGAATCTTTGTTTCTATTTCAAAGTTCCAGCGGTAAAGCAATGCGACTGCCGGATCTTGATTTCTATTTCAAAGTTCCATCGGTAAAGCAATGCGACTGCCGAATCTTCGTTTCTATTTCAAAGTTCCAGCGGTAAAGCAATGCGACTGACGGATCTTGATTTTTATTTCAAAGTTTCAGCGCTAAAGCAATGCGACTGCCGAATCTTTGTATCTATTTCAAAGTTCCAGCGGTAAAGCAATGCGACTGCCGGATCTCGATTTTATTTCAAAGTTCCAGCGGTAAAGCAATGCGACTGCTTAATCTTGATTTAATTTCAACGTTCCAGCGGTAAAGCAATGCGACTGGCGGATCTTGATTTTTATTTCAAAGTTCCAGCGCTAAAGCAATGCGACTGACGGATCTTGATTTAATTTCAACGTTCCAGCGGTAAAGCAATGCGACTGCCAGATCTTGATTTTATTTCAAAGTACCAACGGTGAAGCTATGCGACTGCCGGATCTCGATTTTATTTCAAAGTTCCAGCGGTAAAGCAATGCGACTGCCGGATCTTGATTTTATTTCAAAGTTCCAGCGGTAAAGCAATGCGACTGCCGGATCTTGATTTTATTTCAAAGTTCCAGCGGTAAAGCAATGCGACTGACGGATCTTGATTTAATTTCAACGTTCCAGCGGTAAAGCAATGCGACTGCCAGATCTTGATTTTATTTCAAAGTACCAACGGTGAAGCAATGCGACTGCCGGATCTTGATTTAATGTCAAAGTTCTCAGCGATAAAGCAATGCGACTGCGGGATCTTGGTTTTTATTTCAAAGTTCCAGCGGTAAAGCAATGCGACTGCCGGATCTTGATTTAATTTCAAAGTTCCAGCGGTAAAGCAATGCGACTGCCGGATCTTGATTTCTATTTCAAAGTTCCAGCGGTAAAGCAATGCGACTGGCGGATCTTGATTTAATTTCAAAGTTCCATCGGTAAAGCAATGCGACTGACGGATCTTGATTTAATTTCAACGTTCCAGCGGTAAAGCAATGCGACTGCCGGATCTTGATTTCTATTTCAAAGTTCCAGCGGTAAAGCCATGCTACTGGCGGATCTTGATTTAATGTCAAAGTTCCAACGGTAAAGCAATGCGACTGCCGGATCTTGATTTTATTTCAAAGTTCCAGCGGTAAAGCAATGCGACTGCCGAATCTTGATTTAATTTCAACGTTCCAGCGGTAAAGCAATGCGACTGCCGGATCTTGATTTAATTTCAAAGTTCCAACGGTAAAGCTATGCGACTGCCGGATCTCGATTTTATTTCAAAGTTCCAGCGGTAAAGCAATGCGACTGCCGGATCTTGATTTTATTTCAAAGTTCCAGCGGTAAAGCAATGCGACTGGCGGATCTTGATTTTTATTTCAAAGTTCCAGCGCTAAAGCAATGCGACTGCCGAATCTTTGTTTCTATTTCAAAGTTCCAGCGGTAAAGCAATGCGACTGACGGATCTTGATTTAATTTCAACGTTCCAGCGGTAAAGCAATGCGACTGCCGGATCTTGATTTCTATTTCAAAGTTCCAGCGGTAAAGCCATGCTACTGGCGGATCTTGATTTAATTTCAAAGTTCCATCGGTAAAGCAATGCGACTGCCGGATCTTGATTTTTATTTCAAAGTTTCAGCGCTAAAGCAATGCGACTGCCGAATCTTTTTTTTTATTTCAAAGTTCCAGCGGTAAAGCAATGCGACTGCCGGATCTTGATTTTTATTTCAAAGTTCCAGCGCTACAGCAATGCGACTGCCGGATCTTGATTTAATTTCAACGTTCCAGCGGTAAAGCAATGCGACTGCCGGATCTTGATTTAATTTCAAAGTTCCAGCGGTAAAGCAATGCGACTGCCGGATCTTGATTTCTATTTCAAAGTTCCAGCGGTAAAGCAATGCGACTGGCGGATCTGGATTTAATTTCAAAGTTCCATCGGTAAAGCAATGCGACTGCCGGATCTCGATTTTATTTCAAAGTTCCAGCGGTAAAGCAATGCGACTGCTTAATCTTGATTTAATTTCAACGTTCCAGCGGTAAAGCAATGCGACTGACGGATCTTGATTTAATTTCAAAGTTCCAACGGTAAAGCAATGCGACTGCCGGATCTCGATTTTATTTCAAAGTTCCAGCGGTAAAGCAATGCGACTGCCGGATCTTGATTTAATTTCAAAGTTCCATCGGTAAAGCAATGCGACTGCTGGATCTTGATTTTTATTTAAAAGTTCCAGCGCTAAAGCAATGCAACTGCCGAATCTTTGTTTCTATTTCAAAGTTCCAGCGGTAAAGCAATGCGACTGACGGATCTTGATTTAATTTCAACGTTCCAGCGGTAAAGCAATGCGACTGCCGGATCTTGATTTCTATTTCAAAGTTCCAGCGGTAAAGCAATTCGACTGGCGGATCTTGATTTAATTTCAAGGTTCCATCGGTAAAGCAATGCGACTGCCGGATCTTGATTTTTATTTCAAAGTTTCAGCGCTAAAGCAATGCGACTGCCGAATCTTTGTTTTTATTTCAAAGTTCCAGCGGTAAAGCAATGCGACTGCCGGATCTTGATTTTTATTTCAAAGTTCCAGCGCTACAGCAATGCGACTGCCGGATCTTGATTTAATTTCAACGTTCCAGCGGTAAAGCAATGCGACTGCCGGATCTTGATTTCTATTTCAAAGTTCCAGCGGTAAAGCAATGCGACTGACGGATCTTGATTTCTATTTCAAAGTTCCAGCGGTAAAGCAATGCGACTGGCGGATCTTGATTTAATTTCAAAGTACCAACGGTGAAGCAATGCGACTGCCGGATCTTGATTTAATGTCAAAGTTCTCAGCGATAAAGCAATGCGACTGCGGGATCTTGGTTTTTATTTCAAAGTTCCAACGGTAAAGCAATGCGACTGCCGGATCTTGATTTTTATTTCAAAGTTTCAGCGCTAAAGCAATGCGACTGCCGAATCTTTGTTTCTATTTCAAAGTTCCAGCGGTAAAGCAATGCGACTGACGGATCTTGATTTAATTTTAACGTTCCAGCGGTAAAGCAATGCGACTGCGGGATCTTGATTTCTATTTCAAAGTTCCAGCGGTAAAGCAATGCGACTGGCGGATCTTGATTTAATTTCAAAGTTCCATCGGTAAAGCAATGCGACTGCCGGATCTTGATTTTTATTTCAAAGTTTCAGCGCTAAAGCAATGCGACTGCCGAATCTTTGTTTCTATTTCAAAGTTCCAGCGGTAAAGCAATGCGACTGACGGATCTTGATTTAATTTCAACGTTCCAGCGGTAAAGCAATGCGACTGCCGGATCTTGATTTCTATTTCAAAGTTCCAGCGGTAAAGCAATGCGTCTGGCGGATCTTGATTTAATTTCAAAGTTCCATCGGTAAAGCAATGCGACTGCCGAATCTTCGTTTCTATTTCAAAGTTCCAGCGGTAAAGCAATGCGACTGACGGATCTTGATTTTTATTTCAAAGTTTCAGCGCGAAAGCAATGCGACTGCCGAATCTTTGTATCTATTTCAAAGTTCCAGCGGTAAAGCAATGCGACTGCCGGATCTTGATTTAATTTCAAAGTTCCATCGGTAAAGCAATGCGACTGCCGGATCTTGATTTTTATTTCAAAGTTCCAGCGCTAAAGCAATGCGACTGCCGAATCTTTGTTTCTATTTCAAAGTTCCAGCGGTAAAGCAATGCGACTGACGGATCTTGATTTAATTTCAACGTTCCAGCGGTAAAGCAATGCGACTGCCGGATCTTGATTTCTATTTCAAAGTTCCAGCGGTAAAGCAATGCGACTGGCGGATCTTGATTTAATTTCAAAGTTCCATCGGTAAAGCAATGCGACTGCCGGATCTTGATTTTTATTTCAAAGTTTCAGCGCTAAAGCAATGCGACTGCCGAATCTTTGTATCTATTTCAAAGTTCCAGCGGTAAAGCAATGCGACTGCCGGATCTCGATTTTATTTCAAAGTTCCAGCGGTAAAGCAATGCGACTGCCGGATCTTGATTTAATTTCAAAGTTCCATCGGTAAAGCAATGCGACTGCCGGATCTTGATTTTTATTTCAAAGTTCCAGCGCTAAAGCAATGCGACTGCCGAATCTTTGTTTCTATTTCAAAGTTCCAGCGGTAAAGCAATGCGACTGCCGGATCTTGATTTTTATTTCAAAGTTTCAGCGCTAAAGCAATGCGACTGCCGAATCTTTGTTTCTATTTCAAAGTTCCAGCGGTAAAGCAATGCGACTGCCGGATCTTGATTTTTATTTCAAAGTTCCAACGGTAAAGCTATGCGACTGCCGGATCTCGATTTTATTTCAACGTTCCAGCGGTAAAGCAATGCGACTGCCGAATCTTTGTTTCTATTTCAAAGTTCCAGCGGTAAAGCAATGCGACTGCCGGATCTTGATTTCTATTTCAAAGTTCCATCGGTAAAGCAATGCGACTGCCGAATCTTCGTTTCTATTTCAAAGTTCCAGCGGTAAAGCAATGCGACTGACGGATCTTGATTTTTATTTCAAAGTTTCAGCGCTAAAGCAATGCGACTGCCGAATCTTTGTATCTATTTCAAAGTTCCAGCGGTAAAGCAATGCGACTGCCGGATCTTGATTTTATTTCAAAGTTCCAGCGGTAAAGCAATGCGACTGCTTAATCTTGATTTAATTTCAACGTTCCAGCGGTAAAGCAATGCGACTGGCGGATCTTGATTTTTATTTCAAAGTTCCAGCGCTAAAGCAATGCGACTGACGGATCTTGATTTAATTTCAACGTTCCAGCGGTAAAGCAATGCGACTGCCAGATCTTGATTTTATTTCAAAGTACCAACGGTGAAGCTATGCGACTGCCGGATCTCGATTTTATTTCAAAGTTCCAGCGGTAAAGCAATGCGACTGCCGGATCTTGATTTTATTTCAAAGTTCCAGCGGTAAAGCAATGCGACTGCCGGATCTTGATTTTATTTCAAAGTTCCAGCGGTAAAGCAATGCGACTGACGGATCTTGATTTAATTTCAACGTTCCAGCGGTAAAGCAATGCGACTGCCAGATCTTGATTTTATTTCAAAGTACCAACGGTGAAGCAATGCGACTGCCGGATCTTGATTTAATGTCAAAGTTCTCAGCGATAAAGCAATGCGACTGCGGGATCTTGGTTTTTATTTCAAAGTTCCAGCGGTAAAGCAATGCGACTGCCGGATCTTGATTTAATTTCAAAGTTCCAGCGGTAAAGCAATGCGACTGCCGGATCTTGATTTCTATTTCAAAGTTCCAGCGGTAAAGCAATGCGACTGGCGGATCTTGATTTAATTTCAAAGTTCCATCGGTAAAGCAATGCGACTGCCGAATCTTTGTTTCTATTTCAAAGTTCCAGCGGTAAAGCAATGCGACTGACGGATCTTGATTTAATTTCAACGTTCCAGCGGTAAAGCAATGCGACTGCCGGATCTTGATTTCTATTTCAAAGTTCCAGCGGTAAAGCCATGCTACTGGCGGATCTTGATTTAATGTCAAAGTTCCAACGGTAAAGCAATGCGACTGCCGGATCTTGATTTTATTTCAAAGTTCCAGCGGTAAAGCAATGCGACTGCCGGATCTTGATTTAATTTCAACGTTCCAGCGGTAAAGCAATGCGACTGCCGGATCTTGATTTAATTTCAAAGTTCCAACGGTAAAGCTATGCGACTGCCGGATCTCGATTTTATTTCAAAGTTCCAGCGGTAAAGCAATGCGACTGCCGGATCTTGATTTTATTTCAAAGTTCCAGCGGTAAAGCAATGCGACTGGCGGATCTTGATTTTTATTTCAAAGTTCCAGCGCTAAAGCAATGCGACTGCCGAATCTTTGTTTCTATTTCAAAGTTCCAGCGGTAAAGCAATGCGACTGACGGATCTTGATTTAATTTCAACGTTCCAGCGGTAAAGCAATGCGACTGCCGGATCTTGATTTCTATTTCAAAGTTCCAGCGGTAAAGCCATGCTACTGGCGGATCTTGATTTAATTTCAAAGTTCCATCGGTAAAGCAATGCGACTGCCGGATCTTGATTTTTATTTCAAAGTTTCAGCGCTAAAGCAATGCGACTGCCGAATCTTTGTTTTTATTTCAAAGTTCCAGCGGTAAAGCAATGCGACTGCCGGATCTTGATTTTTATTTCAAAGTTCCAGCGCTACAGCAATGCGACTGCCGGATCTTGATTTAATTTCAACGTTCCAGCGGTAAAGCAATGCGACTGCCGGATCTTGATTTAATTTCAAAGTTCCAGCGGTAAAGCAATGCGACTGCCGGATCTTGATTTCTATTTCAAAGTTCCAGCGGTAAAGCAATGCGACTGGCGGATCTTGATTTAATTTCAAAGTTCCATCGGTAAAGCAATGCGACTGCCGGATCTCGATTTTATTTCAAAGTTCCAGCGGTAAAGCAATGCGACTGCTTAATCTTGATTTAATTTCAACGTTCCAGCGGTAAAGCAATGCGACTGACGGATCTTGATTTAATTTCAAAGTTCCAACGGTAAAGCAATGCGACTGCCGGATCTCGATTTTATTTCAAAGTTCCAGCGGTAAAGCAATGCGACTGCCGGATCTTGATTTAATTTCAAAGTTCCATCGGTAAAGCAATGCGACTGCTGGATCTTGATTTTTATTTAAAAGTTCCAGCGCTAAAGCAATGCAACTGCCGAATCTTTGTTTCTATTTCAAAGTTCCAGCGGTAAAGCAATGCGACTGACGGATCTTGATTTAACTTCAACGTTCCAGCGGTAAAGCAATGCGACTGCCGGATCTTGATTTCTATTTCAAAGTTCCAGCGGTAAAGCAATTCGACTGGCGGATCTTGATTTAATTTCAAAGTTCCAGCGGTAAAGCCATGCTACTGGCGGATCTTGATTTAATTTCAAAGTTCCATCGGTAAAGCAATGCGACTGCCGGATCTTGATTTCTATTTCAAAGTTCCAGCGCTAAAGCAATGCGACTGCCGAATCTTTGTTTCTATTTCAAAGTTCCAGCGGTAAAGCAATGCGACTGACGGATCTTGATTTAATTTCAACGTTCCAGCGGTAAAGCAATGCGACTGCCGGATCTTGATTTCTATTTCAAAGTTCCAGCGGTAAAGCCATGCTACTGGCGGATCTTGATTTAATTTCAAAGTTCCATCGGTAAAGCAATGCGACTGCCGGATCTTGATTTTTATTTCAAAGTTTCAGCGCTAAAGCAATGCGACTGCCGAATCTTTGTTTTTATTTCAAAGTTCCAGCGGTAAAGCAATGCGACTGCCGGATCTTGATTTTTATTTCAAAGTTCCAGCGCTACAGCAATGCGACTGCTGGATCTTGATTTAATTTCAACGTTCCAGCGGTAAAGCAATGCGACTGCCGGATCTTGATTTAATTTCAAAGTTCCATCGGTAAAGCAATGCGACTGCCGGATCTCGATTTTATTTCAAAGTTCCAGCGGTAAAGCAATGCGACTGCTTAATCTTGATTTAATTTCAACGTTCCAGCGGTAAAGCAATGCGACTGACGGATCTTGATTTAATTTCAAAGTTCCAACGGTAAAGCAATGCGACTGACGGATCTTGATTTAATTTCAACGTTCCAGCGGTAAAGCAATGCGACTGCCGGATCTTGATTTCTATTTCAAAGTTCCAGCGGTAAAGCCATGCTACTGGCGGATCTTGATTTAATTTCAAAGTTCCATCGGTAAAGCAATGCGACTGCCGGATCTTGATTTTTATTTCAAAGTTTCAGCGCTAAAGCAATGCGACTGCCGAATCTTTGTTTTTATTTCAAAGTTCCAGCGGTAAAGCAATGCGACTGCCGGATCTTGATTTTTATTTCAAAGTTCCAGCGCTACAGCAATGCGACTGCTGGATCTTGATTTAATTTCAACGTTCCAGCGGTAAAGCAATGCGACTGCCGGATCTTGATTTAATTTCAAAGTTCCATCGGTAAAGCAATGCGACTGCTGGATCTTGATTTTTATTTAAAAGTTCCAGCGCTAAAGCAATGCAACTGCCGAATCTTTGTTTCTATTTCAAAGTTCCAGCGGTAAAGCAATGCGACTGACGGATCTTGATTTAACTTCAACGTTCCAGCGGTAAAGCAATGCGACTGCCGGATCTTGATTTCTATTTCAAAGTTCCAGCGGTAAAGCAATTCGACTGGCGGATCTTGATTTAATTTCAAAGTTCCAGCGGTAAAGCCATGCTACTGGCGGATCTTGATTTAATTTCAAAGTTCCATCGGTAAAGCAATGCGACTGCCGGATCTTGATTTCTATTTCAAAGTTCCAGCGCTAAAGCAATGCGACTGCCGAATCTTTGTTTCTATTTCAAAGTTCCAGCGGTAAAGCAATGCGACTGACGGATCTTGATTTAATTTCAACGTTCCAGCGGTAAAGCAATGCGACTGCCGGATCTTGATTTCTATTTCAAAGTTCCAGCGGTAAAGCCATGCTACTGGCGGATCTTGATTTAATTTCAAAGTTCCATCGGTAAAGCAATGCGACTGCCGGATCTTGATTTTTATTTCAAAGTTTCAGCGCTAAAGCAATGCGACTGCCGAATCTTTGTTTTTATTTCAAAGTTCCAGCGGTAAAGCAATGCGACTGCCGGATCTTGATTTTTATTTCAAAGTTCCAGCGCTACAGCAATGCGACTGCTGGATCTTGATTTAATTTCAACGTTCCAGCGGTAAAGCAATGCGACTGCCGGATCTTGATTTAATTTCAAAGTTCCATCGGTAAAGCAATGCGACTGCCGGATCTCGATTTTATTTCAAAGTTCCAGCGGTAAAGCAATGCGACTGCTTAATCTTGATTTAATTTCAACGTTCCAGCGGTAAAGCAATGCGACTGACGGATCTTGATTTAATTTCAAAGTTCCAACGGTAAAGCAATGCGACTGACGGATCTTGATTTAATTTCAACGTTCCAGCGGTAAAGCAATGCGACTGCCGGATCTTGATTTCTATTTCAAAGTTCCAGCGGTAAAGCCATGCTACTGGCGGATCTTGATTTAATTTCAAAGTTCCATCGGTAAAGCAATGCGACTGCCGGATCTTGATTTTTATTTCAAAGTTTCAGCGCTAAAGCAATGCGACTGCCGAATCTTTGTTTTTATTTCAAAGTTCCAGCGGTAAAGCAATGCGACTGCCGGATCTTGATTTTTATTTCAAAGTTCCAGCGCTACAGCAATGCGACTGCTGGATCTTGATTTAATTTCAACGTTCCAGCGGTAAAGCAATGCGACTGCCGGATCTTGATTTAATTTCAAAGTTCCATCGGTAAAGCAATGCGACTGCCGGATCTCGATTTTATTTCAAAGTTCCAGCGGTAAAGCAATGCGACTGCTTAATCTTGATTTAATTTCAACGTTCCAGCGGTAAAGCAATGCGACTGACGGATCTTGATTTAATTTCAAAGTTCCAACGGTAAAGCAATGCGACTGCCGGATCTCGATTTTATTTCAAAGTTCCAGCGGTAAAGCAATGCGACTGCCGGATCTTGATTTAATTTCAAAGTTCCATCGGTAAAGCAATGCGACTGCTGGATCTTGATTTTTATTTAAAAGTTCCAGCGCTAAAGCAATGCAACTGCCGAATCTTTGTTTCTATTTCAAAGTTCCAGCGGTAAAGCAATGCGACTGACGGATCTTGATTTAACTTCAACGTTCCATCGGTAAAGCAATGCGACTGCCGGATCTTGATTTTTATTTCAAAGTTTCAGCGCTAAAGCAATGCGACTGCCGAATCTTTGTTTTTATTTCAAAGTTCCAGCGGTAAAGCAATGCGACTGCCGGATCTTGATTTCTATTTCAAAGTTCCAGCGGTAAAGCAATGCGACTGACGGATCTTGATTTAATTTCAACGTTCCAGCGGTAAAGCAATGCGACTGCCGGATCTTGATTTAATTTCAAAGTTCCAACGGTAAAGCAATGCGACTGGCGGATCTCGATTTTATTTCAAAGTTCCAGCGGTAAAGCAATGCGACTGCCGGATCTTGATTTTATTTCAAAGTTCCAGCGGTAAAGCAATGCGACTGGCGGATCTTGATTTTTATTTCAAAGTTCCAGCGCTAAAGCAATGCGACTGCCGAATCTTTGTTTCTATTTCAAAGTTCCAGCGGTAAAGCAATGCGACTGACGGATCTTGATTTAATTTCAACGTTCCAGCGGTAAAGCAATGCGACTGCCGGATCTTGATTTCTATTTCAAAGTTCCAGCGGTAAAGCCATGCTACTGGCGGATCTTGATTTAATTTCAAAGTTCCATCGGTAAAGCAATGCGACTGCCGGATCTTGATTTTTATTTCAAAGTTTCAGCGCTAAAGCAATGCGACTGCCGAATCTTTGTTTTTATTTCAAAGTTCCAGCGGTAAAGCAATGCGACTGCCGGATCTTGATTTTTATTTCAAAGTTCCAGCGCTACAGCAATGCGACTGCTGGATCTTGATTTAATTTCAACGTTCCAGCGGTAAAGCAATGCGACTGCCGGATCTTGATTTAATTTCAAAGTTCCATCGGTAAAGCAATGCGACTGCCGGATCTCGATTTTATTTCAAAGTTCCAGCGGTAAAGCAATGCGACTGCTTAATCTTGATTTAATTTCAACGTTCCAGCGGTAAAGCAATGCGACTGACGGATCTTGATTTAATTTCAAAGTTCCAACGGTAAAGCAATGCGACTGCCGGATCTCGATTTTATTTCAAAGTTCCAGCGGTAAAGCAATGCGACTGCCGGATCTTGATTTAATTTCAAAGTTCCATCGGTAAAGCAATGCGACTGCTGGATCTTGATTTTTATTTAAAAGTTCCAGCGCTAAAGCAATGCAACTGCCGAATCTTTGTTTCTATTTCAAAGTTCCAGCGGTAAAGCAATGCGACTGACGGATCTTGATTTAACTTCAACGTTCCAGCGGTAAAGCAATGCGACTGCCGGATCTTGATTTCTATTTCAAAGTTCCAGCGGTAAAGCAATTCGACTGGCGGATCTTGATTTAATTTCAAAGTTCCATCGGTAAAGCAATGCGACTGCCGGATCTTGATTTTTATTTCAAAGTTTCAGCGCTAAAGCAATGCGACTGCCGAATCTTTGTTTTTATTTCAAAGTTCCAGCGGTAAAGCAATGCGACTGCCGGATCTTGATTTCTATTTCAAAGTTCCAGCGGTAAAGCAATGCGACTGACGGATCTTGATTTAATTTCAACGTTCCAGCGGTAAAGCAATGCGACTGCCGGATCTTGATTTAATTTCAAAGTTCCAACGGTAAAGCAATGCGACTGGCGGATCTTGATTTAATTTCAAAGTTCCATCGGTAAAGCAATGCGACTGCCGGATCTCGATTTTATTTCAAAGTTCCAGCGGTAAAGCAATGCGACTGCTTAATCTTGATTTAATTTCAACGTTCCAGCGGTAAAGCAATGCGACTGACGGATCTTGATTTAATTTCAACGTTCCAGCGGTAAAGCAATGCGACTGCCGGATCTTGATTTTTATTTCAAAGTTCCAGCGCTACAGCAATGCGACTGCCGGATCTTGATTTCTATTTCAAAGTTCCAGCGGTAAAGCAATTCGACTGCCGGATCTTGATTTCTATTTCAAAGTTCCAGCGGTAAAGCAATGCGACTGGCGGATACTGATTTAATTTCAAAGTTCCATCGGTAAAGCAATGCGACTGCCGGATCTTGATTTTTATTTCAAAGTTTCAGCGCTAAAGCAATGCGACTGCCGAATCTTGATTTAATTTCAACGTTCCAGCGGTAAAGCAATGCGACTGCCGGATCTTGATTTAATTTCAAAGTTCCAACGGTAAAGCTATGCGACTGCCGGATCTCGATTTTATTTCAACGTTCCAGCGGTAAAGCAATGCGACTGCCGGATCTTGATTTAATTTCAAAGTTCCAACGGTAAAGCTATGCGACTGCCGGATCTCGATTTTATTTCAAAGTTCCAGCGGTAAAGCAATGCGACTGCCGGATCTTGATTTTATTTCAAAGTTCCAGCGGTAAAGCAATGCGACTGGCGGATCTTGATTTTTATTTCAAAGTTCCAGCGCTAAAGCAATGCGACTGCCGAATCTTTGTTTCTATTTCAAAGTTCCAGCGGTAAAGCAATGCGACTGACGGATCTTGATTTAATTTCAACGTTCCAGCGGTAAAGCAATGCGACTGCCGGATCTTGATTTCTATTTCAAAGTTCCAGCGGTAAAGCCATGCTACTGGCGGATCTTGATTTAATTTCAAAGTTCCATCGGTAAAGCAATGCGACTGCCGGATCTTGATTTTTATTTCAAAGTTTCAGCGCTAAAGCAATGCGACTGCCGAATCTTTGTTTTTATTTCAAAGTTCCAGCGGTAAAGCAATGCGACTGCCGGATCTTGATTTTTATTTCAAAGTTCCAGCGCTACAGCAATGCGACTGCCGGATCTTGATTTAATTTCAACGTTCCAGCGGTAAAGCAATGCGACTGCCGGATCTTGATTTAATTTCAAAGTTCCAGCGGTAAAGCAATGCGACTGCCGGATCTTGATTTCTATTTCAAAGTTTCAGCGCTAAAGCAATGCGACTGCCGAATCTTTGTTTTTATTTCAAAGTTCCAGCGGTAAAGCAATGCGACTGCCGGATCTTGATTTCTATTTCAAAGTTCCAGCGGTAAAGCAATGCGACTGACGGATCTTGATTTCTATTTCAAAGTTCCAGCGGTAAAGCAATGCGACTGGCGGATACTGATTTAATTTCAAAGTTCCATCGGTAAAGCAATGCGACTGCCGGATCTTGATTTTTATTTCAAAGTTTCAGCGCTAAAGCAATGCGACTGCCGAATCTTGATTTAATTTCAACGTTCCAGCGGTAAAGCAATGCGACTGCCGGATCTTGATTTAATTTCAAAGTTCCAACGGTAAAGCTATGCGACTGCCGGATCTCGATTTTATTTCAACGTTCCAGCGGTAAAGCAATGCGACTGCCGGATCTTGATTTAATTTCAAAGTTCCAACGGTAAAGCTATGCGACTGCCGGATCTCGATTTTATTTCAAAGTTCCAGCGGTAAAGCAATGCGACTGCCGGATCTTGATTTTATTTCAAAGTTCCAGCGGTAAAGAAATGCGACTGGCGGATCTTGATTTAATTTCAAAGTTCCATCGGTAAAGCAATGCGACTGCCGGATCTTGATTTTTATTTCAAAGTTTCAGCGCTAAAGCAATGCGACTGCCGAATCTTTGTTTCTATTTCAAAGTTCCAGCGGTAAAGCAATGCGACTGACGGATCTTGATTTAATTTCAACGTTCCAGCGGTAAAGCAATGCGACTGCGGGATCTTGATTTCTATTTCAAAGTTCCAGCGCTACAGCAATGCGACTGCCGGATCTTGATTTAATTTCAACGTTCCAGCGGTAAAGCAATGCGACTGCCGGATCTTGATTTCCATTTCAAAGTTCCAGCGGTAAAGCAATGCGACTGACGGATCTTGATTTCTATTTCAAAGTTCCAGCGGTAAAGCAATGCGACTGGCGGATCTTGATTTAATTTCAAAGTTCCATCGGTAAAGCAATGCGACTGCCGAATCTTTGTTTCTATTTCAAAGTTCCAGCGGTAAAGCAATGCGACCGACGGATCTTGATTTAATTTCAACGTTCCAGCGGTAAAGCAATGCGACTGCCGGATCTTGATTTCTATTTCAAAGTTCCAGCGGTAAAGCCATGCTACTGGCGGATCTTGATTTAATGTCAAAGTTCCAACGGTAAAGCAATGCGACTGCCGGATCTTGATTTTATTTCAAAGTTCCAGCGGTAAAGCAATGCGACTGCCGAATCTTGATTTAATTTCAACGTTCCAGCGGTAAAGCAATGCGACTGCCGGATCTTGATTTAATTTCAAAGTTCCAACGGTAAAGCTATGCGACTGCCGGATCTCGATTTTATTTCAAAGTTCCAGCGGTAAAGCAATGCGACTGCCGGATCTTGATTTTATTTCAAAGTTCCAGCGGTAAAGCAATGCGACTGGCGGATCTTGATTTTTATTTCAAAGTTCCAGCGCTAAAGCAATGCGACTGCCGAATCTTTGTTTCTATTTCAAAGTTCCAGCGGTAAAGCAATGCGACTGACGGATCTTGATTTAATTTCAACGTTCCAGCGGTAAAGCAATGCGACTGCCGGATCTTGATTTCTATTTCAAAGTTCCAGCGGTAAAGCCATGCTACTGGCGGATCTTGATTTAATTTCAAAGTTCCATCGGTAAAGCAATGCGACTGCCGGATCTTGATTTTTATTTCAAAGTTTCAGCGCTAAAGCAATGCGACTGCCGAATCTTTGTTTTTATTTCAAAGTTCCAGCGGTAAAGCAATGCGACTGCCGGATCTTGATTTTTATTTCAAAGTTCCAGCGCTACAGCAATGCGACTGCCGGATCTTGATTTAATTTCAACGTTCCAGCGGTAAAGCAATGCGACTGCCGGATCTTGATTTAATTTCAAAGTTCCAGCGGTAAAGCAATGCGACTGCCGGATCTTGATTTCTATTTCAAAGTTCCAGCGGTAAAGCAATGCGACTGGCGGATCTTGATTTAATTTCAAAGTTCCATCGGTAAAGCAATGCGACTGCCGGATCTCGATTTTATTTCAAAGTTCCAGCGGTAAAGCAATGCGACTGCTTAATCTTGATTTAATTTCAACGTTCCAGCGGTAAAGCAATGCGACTGACGGATCTTGATTTAATTTCAAAGTTCCAACGGTAAAGCAATGCGACTGCCGGATCTCGATTTTATTTCAAAGTTCCAGCGGTAAAGCAATGCGACTGCCGGATCTTGATTTAATTTCAAAGTTCCATCGGTAAAGCAATGCGACTGCTGGATCTTGATTTTTATTTAAAAGTTCCAGCGCTAAAGCAATGCAACTGCCGAATCTTTGTTTCTATTTCAAAGTTCCAGCGGTAAAGCAATGCGACTGACGGATCTTGATTTAACTTCAACGTTCCAGCGGTAAAGCAATGCGACTGCCGGATCTTGATTTCTATTTCAAAGTTCCAGCGGTAAAGCAATTCGACTGGCGGATCTTGATTTAATTTCAAAGTTCCATCGGTAAAGCAATGCGACTGCTTAATCTTGATTTAATTTCAACGTTCCAGCGGTAAAGCAATGCGACTGACGGATCTTGATTTAACTTCAACGTTCCAGCGGTAAAGCAATGCGACTGCCGGATCTTGATTTCTATTTCAAAGTTCCAGCGGTAAAGCAATTCGACTGGCGGATCTTGATTTAATTTCAAAGTTCCAGCGGTAAAGCAATGCGACTGCTTAATCTTGATTTAATTTCAACGTTCCAGCGGTAAAGCAATGCGACTGACGGATCTTGATTTAACTTCAACGTTCCAGCGGTAAAGCAATGCGACTGCCGGATCTTGATTTCTATTTCAAAGTTCCAGCGGTAAAGCAATTCGACTGGCGGATCTTGATTTAATTTCAAAGTTCCATCGGTAAAGCAATGCGACTGCCGGATCTTGATTTTTATTTCAAAGTTTCAGCGCTAAAGCAATGCGACTGCCGAATCTTTGTTTTTATTTCAAAGTTCCAGCGGTAAAGCAATGCGACTGCCGGATCTTGATTTCTATTTCAAAGTTCCAGCGGTAAAGCAATGCGACTGACGGATCTTGATTTCTATTTCAAAGTTCCAGCGGTAAAGCAATGCGACTGGCGGATCTTGATTTAATTTCAAAGTTCCATCGGTAAAGCAATGCGACTGCCGGATCTCGATTTTATTTCAAAGTTCCAGCGGTAAAGCAATGCGACTGCTTAATCTTGATTTAATTTCAACGTTCCAGCGGTAAAGCAATGCGACTGACGGATCTTGATTTAATTTCAAAGTTCCAACGGTAAAGCAATGCGACTGCCGGATCTCGATTTTATTTCAAAGTTCCAGCGGTAAAGCAATGCGACTGCCGGATCTTGATTTAATTTCAAAGTTCCATCAGTAAAGCAATGCGACTGCTGGATCTTGATTTTTATTTAAAAGTTCCAGCGCTAAAGCAATGCAACTGCCGAATCTTTGTTTCTATTTCAAAGTTCCAGCGGTAAAGCAATGCGACTGACGGATCTTGATTTAATTTCAACGTTCCAGCGGTAAAGCAATGCGACTGCCGGATCTTGATTTTTATTTCAAAGTTCCAGCGCTACAGCAATGCGACTGCCGGATCTTGATTTAATTTCAACGTTCCAGCGGTAAAGCAATGCGACTGCCGGATCTTGATTTCTATTTCAAAGTTCCAGCGGTAAAGCAATGCGACTGGCGGATACTGATTTAATTTCAAAGTTCCATCGGTAAAGCAATGCGACTGCCGGATCTTGATTTTTATTTCAAAGTTTCAGCGCTAAAGCAATGCGACTGCCGAATCTTGATTTAATTTCAACGTTCCAGCGGTAAAGCAATGCGACTGCCGGATCTTGATTTAATTTCAAAGTTCCAAAGGTAAAGCTATGCGACTGCCGGATCTCGATTTTATTTCAACGTTCCAGCGGTAAAGCAATGCGACTGCCGGATCTTGATTTAATTTCAACGTTCCAGCGGTAAAGCAATGCGACTGCCGGATCTTGATTTTATTTCAAAGTTCCAGCGGTAAAGAAATGCGACTGGCGGATCTTGATTTTTATTTCAAAGTTCCAGCGCTAAAGCAATGCGACTGCCGAATCTTTGTTTCTATTTCAAAGTTCCAGCGGTAAAGCAATGCGACTGACGGATCTTGATTTAATTTCAACGTTCCAGCGGTAAAGCAATGCGACTGCCAGATCTTGATTTTTTTTCAAAGTACCAACGGTGAAGCAATGCGACTGCCGGATCTTGATTTAATGTCAAAGTTCTCAGCGATAAAGCAATGCGACTGCGGGATCTTGGTTTTTATTTCAAAGTTCCAACGGTAAAGCAATGCGACTGCCGGATCTTGATTTTATTTCAAAGTTCCAGCGGTAAAGCAATGCGACTGCCGAATCTTGATTTAATTTCAACGTTCCAGCGGTAAAGCAATGCGACTGCCGGATCTTGATTTAATTTCAAAGTTCCAGCGGTAAAGCAATGCGACTGGCGGATCTTGATTTTTATTTCAAAGTTCTAGCGCTAAAGCAATGCGACTGCCGAATCTTTGTTTCTATTTCAAAGTTCCAGCGGTAAAGCAATGCGACTGACGGATCTTGATTTAATTTCAACGTTCCAGCGGTAAAGCAATGCGACTGCGGGATCTTGATTTCTATTTCAAAGTTCCAGCGGTAAAGCAATGCGACTGGCGGATCTTGATTTAATTTCAAAGTTCCATCGGTAAAGCAATGCGACTGCCGGATCTTGATTTTTATTTCAAAGTTTCAGCGCTAAAGCAATGCGACTGCCGAATCTTTGTTTCTATTTCAAAGTTCCAGCGGTAAAGCAATGCGACTGACGGATCTTGATTTAATTTCAACGTTCCAGCGGTAAAGCAATGCGACTGCGGGATCTTGATTTCTATTTCAAAGTTCCAGCGGTAAAGCAATGCGACTGGCGGATCTTGATTTAATTTCAAAGTTCCATCGGTAAAGCAATGCGACTGCCGGATCTTGATTTTTATTTCAAAGTTTCAGCGCTAAAGCAATGCGACTGCCGAATCTTTGTTTCTATTTCAAAGTTCCAGCGGTAAAGCAATGCGACTGACGGATCTTGATTTAATTTCAACGTTCCAGCGGTAAAGCAATGCGACTGCCGGATCTTGATTTCTATTTCAAAGTTCCAGCGGTAAAGCAATGCGTCTGGCGGATCTTGATTTAATTTCAAAGTTCCATCGGTAAAGCAATGCGACTGCCGAATCTTCGTTTCTATTTCAAAGTTCCAGCGGTAAAGCAATGCGACTGACGGATCTTGATTTTTATTTCAAAGTTTCAGCGCTAAAGCAATGCGACTGCGGGATCTTGGTTTTTATTTCAAAGTTCCAACGGTAAAGCAATGCGACTGCCGGATCTTGATTTTATTTCAAAGTTCCAGCGGTAAAGCAATGCGACTGCCGGATCTTGATTTAATTTCAAAGTTCCAGCGGTAAAGCAATGCGACTGGCGGATCTTGATTTTTATTTCAAAGTTCTAGCGCTAAAGCAATGCGACTGCCGAATCTTTGTTTCTATTTCAAAGTTCCAGCGGTAAAGCAATGCGACTGACGGATCTTGATTTAATTTCAACGTTCCAGCGGTAAAGCAATGCGACTGCGGGATCTTGATTTCTATTTCAAAGTTCCAGCGGTAAAGCAATGCGACTGGCGGATCTTGATTTAATTTCAAAGTTCCATCGGTAAAGCAATGCGACTGCCGGATCTTGATTTTTATTTCAAAGTTTCAGCGCTAAAGCAATGCGACTGCCGAATCTTTGTTTCTATTTCAAAGTTCCAGCGGTAAAGCAATGCGACTGCCGGATCTTGATTTTTATTTCAAAGTTCCAGCGCTAAAGCAATGCGACTGCCGGATCTTGATTTAATTTCAACGTTCCGGCGGTAAAGCAATGCGACTGCCGGATCTTGATTTAATTTCAAAGTTCCAGCGGTAAAGCAATGCGACTGCCGGATCTTGATTTTATTTCAAAGTTCCAGCGCTAAAGCAATGCGACTGCCGAATCTTTGTTTCTATTTCAAAGTTCCAGCGGTAAAGCAATGCGACTGACGGATCTTGATTTAATTTCAACGTTCCAGCGGTAAAGCAATGCGACTGCCGGATCTTGATTTAATTTCAAAGTTCCAGCGGTAAAGCAATGCGACTGGCGGATCTTGATTTTTATTTCAAAGTTCTAGCGCTAAAGCAATGCGACTGCCGAATCTTTGTTTCTATTTCAAAGTTCCAGCGGTAAAGCAATGCGACTGACGGATCTTGATTTAATTTCAACGTTCCAGCGGTAAAGCAATGCGACTGCGGGATCTTGATTTCTATTTCAAAGTTCCAGCGGTAAAGCAATGCGACTGGCGGATCTTGATTTAATTTCAAAGTTCCATCGGTAAAGCAATGCGACTGCCGGATCTTGATTTTTATTTCAAAGTTTCAGCGCTAAAGCAATGCGACTGCCGAATCTTTGTTTCTATTTCAAAGTTCCAGCGGTAAAGCAATGCGACTGCCGGATCTTGATTTTTATTTCAAAGTTCCAGCGCTAAAGCAATGCGACTGCCGGATCTTGATTTAATTTCAACGTTCCGGCGGTAAAGCAATGCGACTGCCGGATCTTGATTTAATTTCAAAGTTCCAACGGTAAAGCTATGCGACTGCCGGATCTCGATTTTATTTCAAAGTTCCAGCGGTAAAGCAATGCGACTGCCGGATCTTGATTTTATTTCAAAGTTCCAGCAATAAAGCAATGCGACTGGCGGATCTTGATTTTTATTTCAAAGTTCCAGCGCTAAAGCAATGCGACTGCCGAATCTTTGTTTCTATTTCAAAGTTCCAGCGGTAAAGCAATGCGACTGCCAGATTTTGATTTTATTTCAAAGTACCAACGGTGAAGCAATGCGACTGCCGGATCTTGATTTAATGTCAAAGTTCTCAGCGATAAAGCAATGCGACTGCGGGATCTTGGTTTTTATTTCAAAGTTCCAACGGTAAAGCAATGCGACTGCCGGATCTCGATTTTATTTCAAAGTTCCAGCGGTAAAGCAATGCGACTGCCGGATCTTGATTTAATTTCAAAGTTCCATCGGTAAAGCAATGCGACTGCCGGATCTGGATTTTTATTTCAAAGTTCCAGCGCTAAAGCAATGCGACTGCCGAATCTTTGTTTCTATTTCAAAGTTCCAGCGCTAAAGCAATGCGACTGCCGAATCTTTGTTTCTATTTCAAAGTTCCAGCGGTAAAGCAATGCGACTGACGGATCTTGATTTAATTTCAACGTTCCAGCGGTAAAGCAATGCGACTGCCGGATCTTGATTTAATTTCAACGTTCCAGCGGTAAAGCAATGCGACTGCCGGATCTTGATTTAATTCCAACGTTCCAGCGGTAAAGCAATGCGACTGCCGGATCTTGATTTTTATTTCAAAGTTTCAGCGCTAAAGCAATGCGACTGCCGAATCTTTGTTTCTATTTCAAAGTTCCAGCGGTAAAGCAATGCGACTGCCGGATCTCGATTTTATTTCAAAGTTCCAGCGGTAAAGCAATGCGACTGCCGGATCTTGATTTAATTTCAAAGTTCCATCGGTAAAGCAATGCGACTGCCGGATCTTGATTTTTATTTCAAAGTTCCAGCGCTAAAGCAATGCGACTGCCGAATCTTTGTTTCTATTTCAAAGTTCCATCGGTAAAGCAATGCGACTGCCGGATCTTGATTTTATTTCAAAGTTCCAGCGGTAAAGCAATGCGACTGCCGGATCTTGATTTTTATTTCAAAGTTCCAGCGCTAAAGCAATGCGACTGCCGGATCTTGATTTAATTTCAACGTTCCAGCGGTAAAGCAATGCGACTGCCGGATCTTGATTTAATTTCAACGTTCCATCGGTAAAGCAATGCGACTGCCGGATCTTGATTTTTATTTCAAAGTTCCAGCGCTAAAGCAATGCGACTGCCGAATCTTTGTTTCTATTTCAAAGTTCCAGCGGTAAAGCAATGCGACTGCCGGATCTTGATTTTTATTTCAAAGTTTCAGCGCTAAAGCAATGCGACTGCCGGATCTTGATTTAATTTCAACGTTCCAGCGGTAAAGCAATGCGACTGCCGGATCTTGATTTAATTCCAACGTTCCAGCGGTAAAGCAATGCGACTGCCGGATCTTGATTTAATTTCAAAGTTCCAACGGTAAAGCAATGCGACTGCCGGATCTCGATTTTATTTCAAAGTTCCAGCGGTAAAGCAATGCGACTGCCGGATCTTGATTTAATTTCAAAGTTCCATCGGTAAAGCAATGCGACTGCCGGATCTTGATTTTTATTTCAAAGTTCCAGCGCTAAAGCAATGCGACTGCCGAATCTTCGTTTCTATTTCAAAGTTCCAGCGGTAAAGCAATGCGACTGACGGATCTTGATTTAATTTCAACGTTCCAGCGGTAAAGCAATGCGACTGCCGGATCTTGATTTCTATTTCAAAGTTCCAGCGGTAAAGCAATGCGACTGGCGGATCTTGATTTAATTTCAAAGTTCCATCGGTAAAGCAATGCGACTGCCGGATCTTGATTTTTATTTCAAAGTTTCAGCGCTAAAGCAATGCGACTGCCGAATCTTTGTATCTATTTCAAAGTTCCAGCGGAAAAGCAATGCGACTGCCGGATCTTGATTTTTATTTCAAAGTTTCAGCGCTAAAGCAATGCGACTGCCGGATCTTGATTTAATTTCAACGTTCCAGCGGTAAAGCAATGCGACTGCCGGATCTTGATTTAATTCCAACGTTCCAGCGGTAAAGCAATGCGACTGCCGGATCTTGATTTAATTTAAAAGTTCCAACGGTAAAGCAATGCGACTGCCGGATCTCGATTTTATTTCAAAGTTCCAGCGGTAAAGCAATGCGACAGCCGGATCTTGATTTAATTTCAAAGTTCCATCGGTAAAGCAATGCGACTGCCGGATCTTGATTTTTATTTCAAAGTTCCAGCGCTAAAGCAATGCGACTGCCGAATCTTCGTTTCTATTTCAAAGTTCCAGCGGTAAAGCAATGCGACTGCCGGATCTTGATTTAATTTCCAAGTTCCAACGGTAAAGCTATGCGACTGCCGGATCTCGATTTAATTTCAAAGTTCCATCGGTAAAGCAATGCGACTGCCGGATCTTGATTTTATTTCAAAGTTCCAGCAATAAAGCAATGCGACTGGCGGATCTTGATTTTTATTTCAAAGTTCCAGCGCTAAAGCAATGCGACTGCCGAATCTTTGTTTCTATTTCAAAGTTCCAGCGGTAAAGCAATGCGACTGCCAGATTTTGATTTTATTTCAAAGTACCAACGGTGAAGCAATGCGACTGCCGGATCTTGATTTAATGTCAAAGTTCTCAGCGATAAAGCAATGCGACTGCGGGATCTTGGTTTTTATTTCAAAGTTCCAACGGTAAAGCAATGCGACTGCCGGATCTCGATTTTATTTCAAAGTTCCAGCGGTAAAGCAATGCGACTGCCGGATCTTGATTTAATTTCAAAGTTCCATCGGTAAAGCAATGCGACTGCCGGATCTGGATTTTTATTTCAAAGTTCCAGCGCTAAAGCAATGCGACTGCCGAATCTTTGTTTCTATTTCAAAGTTCCAGCGCTAAAGCAATGCGACTGCCGAATCTTTGTTTCTATTTCAAAGTTCCAGCGGTAAAGCAATGCGACTGACGGATCTTGATTTAATTTCAACGTTCCAGCGGTAAAGCAATGCGACTGCCGGATCTTGATTTAATTTCAACGTTCCAGCGGTAAAGCAATGCGACTGCCGGATCTTGATTTAATTCCAACGTTCCAGCGGTAAAGCAATGCGACTGCCGGATCTTGATTTTTATTTCAAAGTTTCAGCGCTAAAGCAATGCGACTGCCGAATCTTTGTATCTATTTCAAAGTTCCAGCGGTAAAGCAATGCGACTGCCGGATCTCGATTTTATTTCAAAGTTCCAGCGGTAAAGCAATGCGACTGCCGGATCTTGATTTAATTTCAAAGTTCCATCGGTAAAGCAATGCGACTGCCGGATCTTGATTTTTATTTCAAAGTTCCAGCGCTAAAGCAATGCGACTGCCGAATCTTTGTTTCTATTTCAAAGTTCCATCGGTAAAGCAATGCGACTGCCGGATCTTGATTTTATTTCAAAGTTCCAGCGGTAAAGCAATGCGACTGCCGGATCTTGATTTTTATTTCAAAGTTCCAGCGCTAAAGCAATGCGACTGCCGGATCTTGATTTAATTTCAACGTTCCAGCGGTAAAGCAATGCGACTGCCGGATCTTGATTTAATTTCAACGTTCCATCGGTAAAGCAATGCGACTGCCGGATCTTGATTTTTATTTCAAAGTTCCAGCGCTAAAGCAATGCGACTGCCGAATCTTTGTTTCTATTTCAAAGTTCCAGCGGTAAAGCAATGCGACTGCCGGATCTTGATTTTTATTTCAAAGTTTCAGCGCTAAAGCAATGCGACTGCCGGATCTTGATTTAATTTCAACGTTCCAGCGGTAAAGCAATGCGACTGCCGGATCTTGATTTAATTCCAACGTTCCAGCGGTAAAGCAATGCGACTGCCGGATCTTGATTTAATTTCAAAGTTCCAACGGTAAAGCAATGCGACTGCCGGATCTCGATTTTATTTCAAAGTTCCAGCGGTAAAGCAATGCGACTGCCGGATCTTGATTTAATTTCAAAGTTCCATCGGTAAAGCAATGCGACTGCCGGATCTTGATTTTTATTTCAAAGTTCCAGCGCTAAAGCAATGCGACTGCCGAATCTTCGTTTCTATTTCAAAGTTCCAGCGGTAAAGCAATGCGACTGACGGATCTTGATTTAATTTCAACGTTCCAGCGGTAAAGCAATGCGACTGCCGGATCTTGATTTCTATTTCAAAGTTCCAGCGGTAAAGCAATGCGACTGGCGGATCTTGATTTAATTTCAAAGTTCCATCGGTAAAGCAATGCGACTGCCGGATCTTGATTTTTATTTCAAAGTTTCAGCGCTAAAGCAATGCGACTGCCGAATCTTTGTATCTATTTCAAAGTTCCAGCGGAAAAGCAATGCGACTGCCGGATCTTGATTTTTATTTCAAAGTTCCAGCGGTAAAGCAATGCGACTGACGGATCTTGATTTAATTTCAACGTTCCAGCGGTAAAGCAATGCGACTGCCGGATCTTGATTTAATTTCAACGTTCCAGCGGTAAAGCAATGCGACTGCCGGATCTTGATTTAATTCCAACGTTCCAGCGGTAAAGCAATGCGACTGCCGGATCTTGATTTTTATTTCAAAGTTTCAGCGCTAAAGCAATGCGACTGCCGAATCTTTGTATCTATTTCAAAGTTCCAGCGGTAAAGCAATGCGACTGCCGGATCTCGATTTTATTTCAAAGTTCCAGCGGTAAAGCAATGCGACTGCCGGATCTTGATTTAATTTCAAAGTTCCATCGGTAAAGCAATGCGACTGCCGGATCTTGATTTTTATTTCAAAGTTCCAGCGCTAAAGCAATGCGACTGCCGAATCTTTGTTTCTATTTCAAAGTTCCATCGGTAAAGCAATGCGACTGCCGGATCTTGATTTTATTTCAAAGTTCCAGCGGTAAAGCAATGCGACTGCCGGATCTTGATTTTTATTTCAAAGTTCCAGCGCTAAAGCAATGCGACTGCCGGATCTTGATTTAATTTCAACGTTCCAGCGGTAAAGCAATGCGACTGCCGGATCTTGATTTAATTTCAACGTTCCATCGGTAAAGCAATGCGACTGCCGGATCTTGATTTTTATTTCAAAGTTCCAGCGCTAAAGCAATGCGACTGCCGAATCTTTGTTTCTATTTCAAAGTTCCAGCGGTAAAGCAATGCGACTGCCGGATCTTGATTTTTATTTCAAAGTTTCAGCGCTAAAGCAATGCGACTGCCGGATCTTGATTTAATTTCAACGTTCCAGCGGTAAAGCAATGCGACTGCCGGATCTTGATTTAATTCCAACGTTCCAGCGGTAAAGCAATGCGACTGCCGGATCTTGATTTAATTTCAAAGTTCCAACGGTAAAGCAATGCGACTGCCGGATCTCGATTTTATTTCAAAGTTCCAGCGGTAAAGCAATGCGACTGCCGGATCTTGATTTAATTTCAAAGTTCCATCGGTAAAGCAATGCGACTGCCGGATCTTGATTTTTATTTCAAAGTTCCAGCGCTAAAGCAATGCGACTGCCGAATCTTCGTTTCTATTTCAAAGTTCCAGCGGTAAAGCAATGCGACTGACGGATCTTGATTTAATTTCAACGTTCCAGCGGTAAAGCAATGCGACTGCCGGATCTTGATTTCTATTTCAAAGTTCCAGCGGTAAAGCAATGCGACTGGCGGATCTTGATTTAATTTCAAAGTTCCATCGGTAAAGCAATGCGACTGCCGGATCTTGATTTTTATTTCAAAGTTTCAGCGCTAAAGCAATGCGACTGCCGAATCTTTGTATCTATTTCAAAGTTCCAGCGGAAAAGCAATGCGACTGCCGGATCTTGATTTTTATTTCAAAGTTTCAGCGCTAAAGCAATGCGACTGCCGGATCTTGATTTAATTTCAACGTTCCAGCGGTAAAGCAATGCGACTGCCGGATCTTGATTTAATTCCAACGTTCCAGCGGTAAAGCAATGCGACTGCCGGATCTTGATTTAATTTAAAAGTTCCAACGGTAAAGCAATGCGACTGCCGGATCTCGATTTTATTTCAAAGTTCCAGCGGTAAAGCAATGCGACAGCCGGATCTTGATTTAATTTCAAAGTTCCATCGGTAAAGCAATGCGACTGCCGGATCTTGATTTTTATTTCAAAGTTCCAGCGCTAAAGCAATGCGACTGCCGAATCTTCGTTTCTATTTCAAAGTTCCAGCGGTAAAGCAATGCGACTGCCGGATCTTGATTTAATTTCCAAGTTCCAACGGTAAAGCTATGCGACTGCCGGATCTCGATTTAATTTCAAAGTTCCATCGGTAAAGCAATGCGACTGCCGGATCTTGATTTTTATTTCAAAGTTTCAGCGCTAAAGCAATGCGACTGCCGGATCTTGATTTAATTTAAAAGGTCCAACGGTAAAGCAATGCGACTGCCGGATCTCGATTTTATTTCAAAGTTCCAGCGGTAAAGCAATGCGACTGCCGGATCTTGATTTAATTTCAAAGTTCCATCGGTAAAGCAATGCGACTGCCGGATCTGGATTTTTATTTCAAAGTTCCAGCGCTAAAGCAATGCGACTGCCGAATCTTTGTTTCTATTTCAAAGTTCCAGCGCTAAAGCAATGCGACTGCCGAATCTTTGTTTCTATTTCAAAGTTCCAGCGGTAAAGCAATGCGACTGACGGATCTTGATTTAATTTCAACGTTCCAGCGGTAAAGCAATGCGACTGCCGGATCTTGATTTAAATTCAACGTTCCAGCGGTAAAGCAATGCGACTGCCGGATCTTGATTTAATTCCAACGTTCCAGCGGTAAAGCAATGCGACTGCCGGATCTTGATTTTTATTTCAAAGTTTCAGCGCTAAAGCAATGCGACTGCCGAATCTTTGTATCTATTTCAAAGTTCCAGCGGTAAAGCAATGCGACTGCCGGATCTCGATTTTATTTCAAAGTTCCAGCGGTAAAGCAATGCGACTGCCGGATCTTGATTTTTATTTCAAAGTTCCAGCGCTAAAGCAATGCGACTGCCGGATCTTGATTTAATTTCAACGTTCCAGCGGTAAAGCAATGCGACTGCCGGATCTTGATTTAATTTCAACGTTCCATCGGTAAAGCAATGCGACTGCCGGATCTTGATTTTTATTTCAAAGTTCCAGCGCTAAAGCAATGCGACTGCCGAATCTTTGTTTCTATTTCAAAGTTCCAGCGGTAAAGCAATGCGACTGCCGGATCTTGATTTTTATTTCAAAGTTTCAGCGCTAAAGCAATGCGACTGCCGGATCTTGATTTAATTTCAACGTTCCAGCGGTAAAGCAATGCGACTGCCGGATCTTGATTTAATTCCAACGTTCCAGCGGTAAAGCAATGCGACTGCCGGATCTTGATTTAATTCCAACGTTCCAGCGGTAAAGCAATGCGACTGCCGGATCTTGATTTAATTTCAAAGTTCCAACGGTAAAGCAATGCGACTGCCGGATCTCGATTTTATTTCAAAGTTCCAGCGGTAAAGCAATGCGACTGCCGGATCTTGATTTAATTTCAAAGTTCCATCGGTAAAGCAATGCGACTGCCGGATCTTGATTTTTATTTCAAAGTTCCAGCGCTAAAGCAATGCGACTGCCGAATCTTCGTTTCTATTTCAAAGTTCCAGCGGTAAAGCAATGCGACTGACGGATCTTGATTTAATTTCAACGTTCCAGCGGTAAAGCAATGCGACTGCCGGATCTTGATTTCTATTTCAAAGTTCCAGCGGTAAAGCAATGCGACTGGCGGATCTTGATTTAATTTCAAAGTTCCATCGGTAAAGCAATGCGACTGCCGGATCTTGATTTTTATTTCAAAGTTTCAGCGCTAAAGCAATGCGACTGCCGAATCTTTGTATCTATTTCAAAGTTCCAGCGGAAAAGCAATGCGACTGCCGGATCTTGATTTTTATTTCAAAGTTTCAGCGCTAAAGCAATGCGACTGCCGGATCTTGATTTAATTTCAACGTTCCAGCGGTAAAGCAATGCGACTGCCGGATCTTGATTTAATTCCAACGTTCCAGCGGTAAAGCAATGCGACTGCCGGATCTTGATTTAATTTAAAAGTTCCAACGGTAAAGCAATGCGACTGCCGGATCTCGATTTTATTTCAAAGTTCCAGCGGTAAAGCAATGCGACAGCCGGATCTTGATTTAATTTCAAAGTTCCATCGGTAAAGCAATGCGACTGCCGGATCTTGATTTTTATTTCAAAGTTCCAGCGCTAAAGCAATGCGACTGCCGAATCTTCGTTTCTATTTCAAAGTTCCAGCAGTAAAGCAATGCGACTGCCGGATCTTGATTTAATTTCCAAGTTCCAACGGTAAAGCTATGCGACTGCCGGATCTCGATTTAATTTCAAAGTTCCATCGGTAAAGCAATGCGACTGCCGGATCTTGATTTTTATTTCAAAGTTTCAGCGCTAAAGCAATGCGACTGCCGGATCTTGATTTAATTTAAAAGGTCCAACGGTAAAGCAATGCGACTGCCGGATCTCGATTTTATTTCAAAGTTCCAGCGGTAAAGCAATGCGACTGCCGGATCTTGATTTAATTTCAAAGTTCCATCGGTAAAGCAATGCGACTGCCGGATCTGGATTTTTATTTCAAAGTTCCAGCGCTAAAGCAATGCGACTGCCGAATCTTTGTTTCTATTTCAAAGTTCCAGCGCTAAAGCAATGCGACTGACGGATCTTGATTTAATTTCAACGTTCCAGCGGTAAAGCAATGCGACTGCCGGATCTTGATTTAATTTCAACGTTCCAGCGGTAAAGCAATGCGACTGCCGGATCTTGATTTCTATTTCAAAGTTCCAGCGGTAAAGCAATGCGACTGGCGGATCTTGATTTAATTTCAAAGTTCCATCGGTAAAGCAATGCGACTGCCGGATCTTGATTTAATTTCAAAGTTCCATCGGTAAAGCAATGCGACTGCCGGATCTTGATTTTTATTTCAAAGTTTCAGCGCTAAAGCAATGCGACTGCCGAATCTTTGTATCTATTTCAAAGTTCCAGCGGTAAAGCAATGCGACTGCCGGATCTCGATTTTATTTCAAAGTTCCAGCGGTAAAGCAATGCGACTGCCGGATCTTGATTTAATTTCAAAGTTCCAGCGGTAAAGCAATGCGACTGACGGATCTTGATTTAATTCCAACGTTCCAGCGGTAAAGCAATGCGACTGCCGGATCTTGATTTAATTTCAAAGTTCCAACGGTAAAGCAATGCGACTGCCGGATCTCGATTTTATTTCAAAGTTCCAGCGGTAAAGCAATGCGACTGCCGGATCTTGATTTAATTTCAAAGTTCCATCGGTAAAGCAATGCGACTGCCGGATCTTGATTTAATTTCAAAGTTCCAGCGGTAAAGCAATGCGACTGACGGATCTTGATTTAATTTCAAAGTTCCATCGGTAAAGCAATGCGACTGCCGGATCTTGATTTTTATTTCAAAGTTTCAGCGCTAAAGCAATGCGACTGCCGAATCTTTGTATCTATTTCAAAGTTCCAGCGGTAAAGCAATGCGACTGCCGGATCTCGATTTTATTTCAAAGTTCCAGCGGTAAAGCAATGCGACTGCCGGATCTTGATTTAATTTCAAAGTTCCAGCGGTAAAGCAATGCGACTGACGGATCTTGATTTAATTCCAACGTTCCAGCGGTAAAGCAATGCGACTGCCGGATCTTGATTTAATTTCAAAGTTCCAACGGTAAAGCAATGCGACTGCCGGATCTCGATTTTATTTCAAAGATCCAGCGGTAAAGCAATGCGACTGACGGATCTTGATTTAATTTCAAAGTTCCATCGGTAAAGCAATGCGACTGCCGGATCTTGATTTTTATTTCAAAGTTTCAGCGCTAAAGCAATGCGACTGCCGAATCTTTGTATCTATTTCAAAGTTCCAGCGGTAAAGCAATGCGACTGCCGGATCTCGATTTTATTTCAAAGTTCCAGCGGTAAAGCAATGCGACTGCCGGATCTTGATTTAATTTCAAAGTTCCAGCGGTAAAGCAATGCGACTGACGGATCTTGATTTAATTCCAACGTTCCAGCGGTAAAGCAATGCGACTGCCGGATCTTGATTTAATTTCAAAGTTCCAACGGTAAAGCAATGCGACTGCCGGATCTCGATTTTATTTCAAAGATCCATCGGTAAAGCAATGCGACTGCCGGATCTTGATTTAATTTCAAAGTTCCAGCGCTAAAGCAATGCGAATGCCGAATCTTCGTTTCTATTTCAAAGTTCCAGCGGTAAAGCAATGCGACTGACGGATCTTGATTTAATTTCAACGTTCCAGCGGTAAAGCAATGCGACTGCCGGATCTTGATTTCTATTTCAAAGTTCCAGCGGTAAAGCAATGCGACTGGCGGATCTTGATTTAATTTCAAAGTTCCATCGGTAAAGCAATGCGACTGCCGGATCTTGATTTTTATTTCAAAGTTTCAGCGCTAAAGCAATGCGACTGCCGAATCTTTGTATCTATTTCAAAGTTCCAGCGGTAAAGCAATGCGACTGCCGGATCTCGATTTTATTTCAAAGTTCCAGCGGTAAAACAATGCGACTGCCGGATCTTGATTTAATTTCAAAGTTCCAGCGGTAAAGCAATGCGACTGACGGATCTTGATTTAATTCCAACGTTCCAGCGGTAAAGCAATGCGACTGCCGGATCTTGATTTAATTTCAAAGTTCCAACGGTAAAGCAATGCGACTGCCGGATCTCGATTTTATTTCAAAGTTCCAGCGCTAAAGCAATGCGACTGCCGAATCTTTGTTTCTATTTCAAAGTTCCAGCGGTAAAGCAATGCGACTGACGGATCTTGATTTAATTTCAACGTTCCAGCGGTAAAGCAATGCGACTGCCAGATCTTGATTTTATTTCGAAGTTCCAGCGGTAAAGCAATGCGACTGCCGAATCTTGATTTAATTTCAACGTTCCAGCGGTAAAGCAATGCGACTGCCGGATCTTGATTTAATTTCAAAGTTCCATCGGTAAAGCAATGCGACTGCCGGATCTTGATTTTTATTTCAAAGTTCCAGCGCTAAAGCAATGCGACTGCCGAATCTTTGTTTCTATTTCAAAGTTCCAGCGGTAAAGCAATGCGACTGACGGATCTTGATTTAATTTCAACGTTCCAGCGGTAAAGCAATGCGACTGCCGGATCTTGATTTCTATTTCAAAGTTCCAGCGGTAAAGCAATGCGTCTGGCGGATCTTGATTTAATTTCAAAGTTCCATCGGTAAAGCAATGCGACTGCCGAATCTTCGTTTCTATTTCAAAGTTCCAGCGGTAAAGCAATGCGACTGACGGATCTTGATTTTTATTTCAAAGTTTCAGCGCTAAAGCAATGCGACTGCCGAATCTTTGTATCTATTTCAAAGTTCCAGCGGTAAAGCAATGCGACTGCCGGATCTTGATTTAATTTCAAAGTTCCATCGGTAAAGCAATGCGACTGCCGGATCTTGATTTTTATTTCAAAGTTCCAGCGCTAAAGCAATGCGACTGCCGAATCTTTGTTTCTATTTCAAAGTTCCAGCGGTAAAGCAATGCGACTGCCGGATCTTGATTTAATTTCAAAGTTCCATCGGTAAAGCAATGCGACTGCCGGATCTTGATTTAATTTCAAAGTTCCAGCGGTAAAGCAATGCGACTGACGGATCTTGATTTAATTTCAAAGTTCCATCGGTAAAGCAATGCGACTGCCGGATCTTGATTTTTATTTCAAAGTTTCAGCGCTAAAGCAATGCGACTGCCGAATCTTTGTATCTATTTCAAAGTTCCAGCGGTAAAGCAATGCGACTGCCGGATCTCGATTTTATTTCAAAGTTCCAGCGGTAAAGCAATGCGACTGCCGGATCTTGATTTAATTTCAAAGTTCCAGCGGTAAAGCAATGCGACTGACGGATTGATTTAATTCCAACGTTCCAGCGGTAAAGCAATGCGACTGCCGGATCTTGATTTAATTTCAAAGTTCCAACGGTAAAGCAATGCGACTGCCGGATCTCGATTTTATTTCAAAGATCCAGCGGTAAAGCAATGCGACTGCCGGATCTTGATTTAATTTCAAAGTTCCATCGGTAAAGCAATGCGACTGCCGGATCTTGATTTTTATTTCAAAGTTCCAGCGCTAAAGCAATGCGAATGCCGAATCTTCGTTTCTATTTCAAAGTTCCAGCGGTAAAGCAATGCGACTGACGGATCTTGATTTAATTTCAACGTTCCAGCGGTAAAGCAATGCGACTGCCGGATCTTGATTTCTATTTCAAAGTTCCAGCGGTAAAGCAATGCGACTGGCGGATCTTGATTTAATTTCAAAGTTCCATCGGTAAAGCAATGCGACTGCCGGATCTTGATTTTTATTTCAAAGTTTCAGCGCTAAAGCAATGCGACTGCCGAATCTTTGTATCTATTTCAAAGTTCCAGCGGTAAAGCAATGCGACTGCCGGATCTCGATTTTATTTCAAAGTTCCAGCGGTAAAGCAATGCGACTGCCGGATCTTGATTTAATTTCAAAGTTCCAGCGGTAAAGCAATGCGACTGACGGATCTTGATTTAATTCCAACGTTCCAGCGGTAAAGCAATGCGACTGCCGGATCTTGATTTAATTTCAAAGTTCCAACGGTAAAGCAATGCGACTGCCGGATCTCGATTTTATTTCAAAGTTCCAGCGCTAAAGCAATGCGACTGCCGAATCTTTGTTTCTATTTCAAAGTTCCAGCGGTAAAGCAATGCGACTGACGGATCTTGATTTAATTTCAACGTTCCAGCGGTAAAGCAATGCGACTGCCAGATCTTGATTTTATTTCGAAGTTCCAGCGGTAAAGCAATGCGACTGCCGGATCTTGATTTAATTCCAACGTTCCAGCGGTAAAGCAATGCGACTGCCGGATCTTGATTTAATTTCAAAGTTCCAACGGTAAAGCAATGCGACTGCCGGATCTCGATTTTATTTCAAAGTTCCAGCGGTAAAGCAATGCGACTGCCGGATCTTGATTTAATTTCAAAGTTCCATCGGTAAAGCAATGCGACTGCCGGATCTTGATTTTTATTTCAAAGTTCCAGCGCTAAAGCAATGCGACTGCCGAATCTTCGTTTCTATTTCAAAGTTCCAGCGGTAAAGCAATGCGACTGACGGATCTTGATTTAATTTCAACGTTCCAGCGGTAAAGCAATGCGACTGCCGGATCTTGATTTCTATTTCAAAGTTCCAGCGGTAAAGCAATGCGACTGGCGGATCTTGATTTAATTTCAAAGTTCCATCGGTAAAGCAATGCGACTGCCGGATCTTGATTTTTATTTCAAAGTTTCAGCGCTAAAGCAATGCGACTGCCGAATCTTTGTATCTATTTCAAAGTTCCAGCGGTAAAGCAATGCGACTGCCGGATCTTGATTTTTATTTCAAAGTTTCAGCGCTAAAGCAATGCGACTGCCGGATCTTGATTTAATTTCAACGTTCCAGCGGTAAAGCAATGCGACTGCCGGATCTTGATTTAATTCCAACGTTCCAGCGGTAAAGCAATGCGACTGCCGGATCTTGATTTAATTCAAAAGTTCCAACGGTAAAGCAATGCGACTGCCGGATCTCGATTTTATTTCAAAGTTCCAGCGGTAAAGCAATGCGACTGCCGGATCTTGATTTTTATTTCAAAGTTTCAGCGCTAAAGCAATGCGACTGCCGGATCTTGATTTAATTTCAACGTTCCAGCGGTAAAGCAATGCGACTGCCGGATCTTGATTTAATTCCAACGTTCCAGCGGTAAAGCAATGCGACTGCCGGATCTTGATTTAATTCCAACGTTCCAGCGGTAAAGCAATGCGACTGCCGGATCTTGATTTAATTTCAAAGTTCCAACGGTAAAGCAATGCGACTGCCGGATCTCGATTTTATTTCAAAGTTCCAGCGGTAAAGCAATGCGACTGCCGGATCTTGATTTAATTTCAAAGTTCCATCGGTAAAGCAATGCGACTGCCGGATCTTGATTTTTATTTCAAAGTTCCAGCGCTAAAGCAATGCGACTGCCGAATCTTCGTTTCTATTTCAAAGTTCCAGCGGTAAAGCAATGCGACTGACGGATCTTGATTTAATTTCAACGTTCCAGCGGTAAAGCAATGCGACTGCCGGATCTTGATTTCTATTTCAAAGTTCCAGCGGTAAAGCAATGCGACTGGCGGATCTTGATTTAATTTCAAAGTTCCATCGGTAAAGCAATGCGACTGCCGGATCTTGATTTTTATTTCAAAGTTTCAGCGCTAAAGCAATGCGACTGCCGAATCTTTGTATCTATTTCAAAGTTTCAGCGGTAAAGCAATGCGACTGCCGGATCTTGATTTTTATTTCAAAGTTTCAGCGCTAAAGCAATGCGACTGCCGGATCTTGATTTAATTTCAACGTTCCAGCGGTAAAGCAATGCGACTGCCGGATCTTGATTTAATTCCAACGTTCCAGCGGTAAAGCAATGCGACTGCCGGATCTTGATTTAATTCAAAAGTTCCAACGGTAAAGCAATGCGACTGCCGGATCTCGATTTTATTTCAAAGTTCCAGCGGTAAAGCAATGCGACAGCCGGATCTTGATTTAAGTTCAAAGTTCCATCGGTAAAGCAATGCGACTGCCGGATCTTGATTTTTATTTCAAAGTTCCAGCGCTAAAGCAATGCGACTGCCGAATCTTCGTTTCTATTTCAAAGTTCCAGCGGTAAAGCAATGCGACTGCCGGATCTTGATTTAATTTCCAAGTTCCAACGGTAAAGCTATGCGACTGCCGGATCTCGATTTAATTTCAAAGTTCCATCGGTAAAGCAATGCGACTGCCGGATCTTGATTTTTATTTCAAAGTTTCAGCGCTAAAGCAATGCGACTGCCGGATCTTGATTTTTATTTCAAAGTTCCAGCGCTAAAGCAATGCGACTGCCGGATCTTGATTTAATTTCAACGTTCCAGCGGTAAAGCAATGCGACTGCCGGATCTTGATTTAATTCCAACGTTCCAGCGGTAAAGCAATGCGACTGCCGGATCTTGATTTAATTTAAAAGGTCCAACGGTAAAGCAATGCGACTGCCGGATCTCGATTTTATTTCAAAGTTCCAGCGGTAAAGCAATGCGACTGCCGGATCTTGATTTAATTTCAAAGTTCCATCGGTAAAGCAATGCGACTGCCGGATCTTGATTTTTATTTCAAAGTTCCATCGGTAAAGCAATGCGACTGCCGGATCTTGATTTTTATTTCAAAGTTCCAGCGGTAAAGCAATGCGACTGCCGGATCTTGATTTTTATTTCAAAGTTCCAGCGCTAAAGCAATGCGACTGCCGAATCTTTGTTTCTATTTCAAAGTTCCAGCGGTAAAGCAATGCGACTGACGGATCTTGATTTAATTTCAACGTTCCAGCGGTAAAGCAATGCGACTGCCGGATCTTGATTTCTATTTCAAAGTTCCAGCGGTAAAGCAATGCGTCTGGCGGATCTTGATTTAATTTCAAAGTTCCATCGGTAAAGCAATGCGACTGCCGAATCTTCGTTTCTATTTCAAAGTTCCAGCGGTAAAGCAATGCGACTGACGGATCTTGATTTTTATTTCAAAGTTTCAGCGCTAAAGCAATGCGACTGCCGAATCTTTGTATCTATTTCAAAGTTCCAGCGGTAAAGCAATGCGACTGCCGGATCTTGATTTAATTTCAAAGTTCCATCGGTAAAGCAATGCGACTGCCGGATCTTGATTTTTATTTCAAAGTTCCAGCGCTAAAGCAATGCGACTGCCGAATCTTTGTTTCTATTTCAAAGTTCCAGCGGTAAAGCAATGCGACTGACGGATCTTGATTTAATTTCAACGTTCCAGCGGTAAAGCAATGCGACTGGCGGATCTTGATTTAATTTCAAAGTTCCATCGGTAAAGCAATGCGACTGCCGGATCTTGATTTTTATTTCAAAGTTTCAGCGCTAAAGCAATGCGACTGCCGAATCTTTGTATCTATTTCAAAGTTCCAGCGGTAAAGCAATGCGACTGCCGGATCTCGATTTTATTTCAAAGTTCCAGCGGTAAAGCAATGCGACTGCCGGATCTCGATTTTATTTCAAAGTTCCAGCGGTAAAGCAATGCGACTGCCGGATCTTGATTTAATTTCAAAGTTCCATCGGTAAAGCAATGCGACTGCCGGATCTTGATTTTTATTTCAAAGTTCCAGCGCTAAAGCAATGCGACTGCCGAATCTTTGTTTCTATTTCAAAGTTCCAGCGGTAAAGCAATGCGACTGCCGGATCTTGATTTTTATTTCAAAGTTCCAGCGCTAAAGCAATGCGACTGCCGGATCTTGATTTCTATTTCAAAGTTCCAGCGGTAAAGCAATGCGACTGGCGGATCTTGATTTAATTTCAAAGTTCCATCGGTAAAGCAATGCGACTGCCGGATCTTGATTTTTATTTCAAAGTTTCAGCGCTAAAGCAATGCGACTGCCGAATCTTTGTATCTATTTCAAAGTTCCAGCGGTAAAGCAATGCGACTGCCGGATCTCGATTTTATTTCAAAGTTCCAGCGGTAAAGCAATGCGACTGCCGGATCTTGATTTTTATTTCAAAGTTCCAGCGCTAAAGCAATGCGACTGCCGGATCTTGATTTAATTTCAACGTTCCAGCGGTAAAGCAATGCGACTGCCGGATCTTGATTTAATTTCAACGTTCCATCGGTAAAGCAATGCGACTGCCGGATCTTGATTTTTATTTCAAAATTCCAGCGCTAAAGCAATGCGACTGCCGAATCTTTGTTTCTATTTCAAAGTTCCAGCGGTAAAGCAATGCGACTGCCGGATCTTGATTTTTATTTCAAAGTTTCAGCGCTAAAGCAATGCGACTGCCGGATCTTGATTTAATTTCAACGTTCCAGCGGTAAAGCAATGCGACTGCCGGATCTTGATTTAATTCCAACGTTCCAGCGGTAAAGCAATGCGACTGCCGGATCTTGATTTAATTCCAACGTTCCAGCGGTAAAGCAATGCGACTGCCGGATCTTGATTTTTATTTCAAAGTTCCAGCGCTAAAGCAATGCGACTGCCGGATCTTGATTTAATTTCAACGTTCCAGCGGTAAAGCAATGCGACTGCCGGATCTTGATTTAATTTCAACGTTCCATCGGTAAAGCAATGCGACTGCCGGATCTTGATTTTTATTTCAAAGTTCCAGCGCTAAAGCAATGCGACTGTCGAATCTTTGTTTCTATTTCAAAGTTCCAGCGGTAAAGCAATGCGACTGCCGGATCTTGATTTTTATTTCAAAGTTTCAGCGCTAAAGCAATGCGACTGCCGGATCTTGATTTAATTTCAACGTTCCAGCGGTAAAGCAATGCGACTGCCGGATCTTGATTTAATTCCAACGTTCCAGCGGTAAAGCAATGCGACTGCCGGATCTTGATTTAATTCCAACGTTCCAGCGGTAAAGCAATGCGACTGCCGGATCTTGATTTAATTTCAAAGTTCCAACGGTAAAGCAATGCGACTGCCGGATCTCGATTTTATTTCAAAGTTCCAGCGGTAAAGCAATGCGACTGCCGGATCTTGATTTAATTTCAAAGTTCCATCGGTAAAGCAATGCGACTGCCGGATCTTGATTTTTATTTCAAAGTTCCAGCGCTAAAGCAATGCGACTGCCGAATCTTCGTTTCTATTTCAAAGTTCCAGCGGTAAAGCAATGCGACTGACGGATCTTGATTTAATTTCAACGTTCCAGCGGTAAAGCAATGCGACTGCCGGATCTTGATTTCTATTTCAAAGTTCCAGCGGTAAAGCAATGCGACTGGCGGATCTTGATTTAATTTCAAAGTTCCATCGGTAAAGCAATGCGACTGCCGGATCTTGATTTTTATTTCAAAGTTTCAGCGCTAAAGCAATGCGACTGCCGAATCTTTGTATCTATTTCAAAGTTCCAGCGGTAAAGCAATGCGACTGCCGGATCTTGATTTTTATTTCAAAGTTTCAGCGCTAAAGCAATGCGACTGCCGGATCTTGATTTAATTTCAACGTTCCAGCGGTAAAGCAATGCGACTGCCGGATCTTGATTTAATTCCAACGTTCCAGCGGTAAAGCAATGCGACTGCCGGATCTTGATTTAATTCAAAAGTTCCAACGGTAAAGCAATGCGACTGCCGGATCTCGATTTTATTTCAAAGTTCCAGCGGTAAAGCAATGCGACTGCCGGATCTTGATTTTTATTTCAAAGTTTCAGCGCTAAAGCAATGCGACTGCCGGATCTTGATTTAATTTCAACGTTCCAGCGGTAAAGCAATGCGACTGCCGGATCTTGATTTAATTCCAACGTTCCAGCGGTAAAGCAATGCGACTGCCGGATCTTGATTTAATTCCAACGTTCCAGCGGTAAAGCAATGCGACTGCCGGATCTTGATTTAATTTCAAAGTTCCAACGGTAAAGCAATGCGACTGCCGGATCTCGATTTTATTTCAAAGTTCCAGCGGTAAAGCAATGCGACTGCCGGATCTTGATTTAATTTCAAAGTTCCATCGGTAAAGCAATGCGACTGCCGGATCTTGATTTTTATTTCAAAGTTCCAGCGCTAAAGCAATGCGACTGCCGAATCTTCGTTTCTATTTCAAAGTTCCAGCGGTAAAGCAATGCGACTGACGGATCTTGATTTAATTTCAACGTTCCAGCGGTAAAGCAATGCGACTGCCGGATCTTGATTTCTATTTCAAAGTTCCAGCGGTAAAGCAATGCGACTGGCGGATCTTGATTTAATTTCAAAGTTCCATCGGTAAAGCAATGCGACTGCCGGATCTTGATTTTTATTTCAAAGTTTCAGCGCTAAAGCAATGCGACTGCCGAATCTTTGTATCTATTTCAAAGTTTCAGCGGTAAAGCAATGCGACTGCCGGATCTTGATTTTTATTTCAAAGTTTCAGCGCTAAAGCAATGCGACTGCCGGATCTTGATTTAATTTCAACGTTCCAGCGGTAAAGCAATGCGACTGCCGGATCTTGATTTAATTCCAACGTTCCAGCGGTAAAGCAATGCGACTGCCGGATCTTGATTTAATTCAAAAGTTCCAACGGTAAAGCAATGCGACTGCCGGATCTCGATTTTATTTCAAAGTTCCAGCGGTAAAGCAATGCGACAGCCGGATCTTGATTTAATTTCAAAGTTCCATCGGTAAAGCAATGCGACTGCCGGATCTTGATTTTTATTTCAAAGTTCCAGCGCTAAAGCAATGCGACTGCCGAATCTTCGTTTCTATTTCAAAGTTCCAGCGGTAAAGCAATGCGACTGCCGGATCTTGATTTAATTTCCAAGTTCCAACGGTAAAGCTATGCGACTGCCGGATCTCGATTTAATTTCAAAGTTCCATCGGTAAAGCAATGCGACTGCCGGATCTTGATTTTTATTTCAAAGTTTCAGCGCTAAAGCAATGCGACTGCCGGATCTTGATTTTTATTTCAAAGTTCCAGCGCTAAAGCAATGCGACTGCCGGATCTTGATTTAATTTCAACGTTCCAGCGGTAAAGCAATGCGACTGCCGGATCTTGATTTAATTCCAACGTTCCAGCGGTAAAGCAATGCGACTGCCGGATCTTGATTTAATTTAAAAGGTCCAACGGTAAAGCAATGCGACTGCCGGATCTCGATTTTATTTCAAAGTTCCAGCGGTAAAGCAATGCGACTGCCGGATCTTGATTTAATTTCAAAGTTCCATCGGTAAAGCAATGCGACTGCCGGATCTTGATTTTTATTTCAAAGTTCCAGCGCTAAAGCAATGCGACTGCCGAATCTTTGTTTCTATTTCAAAGTTCCAGCGGTAAAGCAATGCGACTGCCGGATCTTGATTTTTATTTCAAAGTTCCAGCGCTAAAGCAATGCGACTGCCGAATCTTTGTTTCTATTTCAAAGTTCCAGCGGTAAAGCAATGCGACTGACGGATCTTGATTTAATTTCAACGTTCCAGCGGTAAAGCAATGCGACTGCCGGATCTTGATTTCTATTTCAAAGTTCCAGCGGTAAAGCAATGCGACTGGCGGATCTTGATTTAATTTCAAAGTTCCATCGGTAAAGCAATGCGACTGCCGGATCTTGATTTTTATTTCAAAGTTTCAGCGCTAAAGCAATGCGATTGCCGGATCTTGATTTCTATTTCAAAGTTCCAGCGGTAAAGCAATGCGATTGCCGGATCTTGATTTTTATTTCAAAGTTCCAGCGCTAAAGCAATGCGACTGCCGAATCTTTGTTTCTATTTCAAAGTTCCAGCGGTAAAGCAATGCGACTGACGGATCTTGATTTAATTTCAACGTTCCAGCGGTAAAGCAATGCGACTGCCGGATCTTGATTTAATTTCAAAGTTCCATCGGTAAAGCAATGCGACTGCCGGATCTTGATTTTTATTTCAAAGTTCCAGCGCTAAAGCAATGCGACTGCCGAATCTTTGTTTCTATTTCAAAGTTCCAGCGGTAAAGCAATGCGACTGACGGATCTTGATTTAATTTTAAAGTTCCAGCGGTAAAGCAATGCGACTGACGGATCTTGATTTAATTTCAACGTTCCAGCGGTAAAGCAATGCGACTGCCGGATCTTGATTTAATTCCAACGTTCCAGCGGTAAAGCAATGCGACTGCCGAATCTTCGTTTCTATTTCAAAGTTCCAGCGGTAAAGCAATGCGACTGACGGATCTTGATTTAATTTCAACGTTCCAGCGGTAAAGCAATGCGACTGCCGGATCTTGATTTCTATTTCAAAGTTCCAGCGGTAAAGCAATGCGACTGGCGGATCTTGATTTAATTTCAAAGTTCCATCGGTAAAGCAATGCGACTGCCGAATCTTTGTTTCTATTTCAAAGTTCCAGCGGTAAAGCAATGCGACTGCCGGATCTTGATTTTTATTTCAAAGTTCCAGCGGTAAAGCAATGCGATTGCCGGATCTTGATTTTTATTTCAAAGTTCCAGCGCTAAAGCAATGCGACTGCCGAATCTTTGTTTCTATTTCAAAGTTCCAGCGGTAAAGCAATGCGACTGACGGATCTTGATTTAATTTCAACGTTCCAGCGGTAAAGCAATGCGACTGCCGGATCTTGATTTAATTTCAAAGTTCCATCGGTAAAGCAATGCGACTGCCGGATCTTGATTTTTATTTCAAAGTTCCAGCGCTAAAGCAATGCGACTGCCGAATCTTTGTTTCTATTTCAAAGTTCCAGCGGTAAAGCAATGCAACTGACGGATCTTGATTTAATTTTAAAGTTCCAGCGGTAAAGCAATGCGACTGACGGATCTTGATTTAATTTCAACGTTCCAGCGGTAAAGCAATGCGACTGCCGGATCTTGATTTAATTCCAACGTTCCAGCGGTAAAGCAATGCGACTGCCGAATCTTCGTTTCTATTTCAAAGTTCCAGCGGTAAAGCAATGCGACTGACGGATCTTGATTTAATTTCAACGTTCCAGCGGTAAAGCAATGCGACTGCCGGATCTTGATTTCTATTTCAAAGTTCCAGCGGTAAAGCAATGCGACTGGCGGATCTTGATTTAATTTCAAAGTTCCATCGGTAAAGCAATGCGACTGCCGGATCTTGATTTTTATTTCAAAGTTTCAGCGCTAAAGCAATGCGACTGCCGAATCTTTGTATCTATTTCAAAGTTCCAGCGGTAAAGCAATGCGACTGCCGGATCTTGATTTTTATTTCAAAGTTCCAGCGCTAAAGCAATGCGACTGCCGGATCTTGATTTAATTTCAACGTTCCAGCGGTAAAGCAATGCGACTGCCGGATCTTGATTTAATTCCAACGTTCCAGCGGTAAAGCAATGCGACTGCCGGATCTTGATTTAATTTACAAGTTCCAACGGTAAAGCAATGCGACTGCCGGATCTCGATTTTATTTCAAAGTTCCAGCGGTAAAGCAATGCGACTGCCGGATCTTGATTTAATTTCAAAGTTCCATCGGTAAAGCAATGCGACTGGCGGATCTTGATTTAATTTCAAAGTTCCATCGGTAAAGCAATGCGACTGCCGGATCTTGATTTTTATTTCAAAGTTTCAGCGCTAAAGCAATGCGACTGCCGAATCTTTGTTTCTATTTCAAAGTTCCAGCGGTAAAGCAATGCGATTGCCGGATCTTGATTTTTATTTCAAAGTTCCAGCGGTAAAGCAATGCGACTGCCGGATCTTGATTTTTATTTCAAAGTTCCAGCGCTAAAGCAATGCGACTGCCGAATCTTTGTTTCTATTTCAAAGTTCCAGCGGTAAAGCAATGCGACTGACGGATCTTGATTTAATTTCAACGTTCCAGCGGTAAAGCAATGCGACTGCCGGATCTTGATTTAATTTCAAAGTTCCATCGGTAAAGCAATGCGACTGCCGGATCTTGATTTTTATTTCAAAGTTCCAGCGCTAAAGCAATGCGACTGCCGAATCTTTGTTTCTATTTCAAAGTTCCAGCGGTAAAGCAATGCGACTGACGGATCTTGATTTAATTTCAACGTTCCAGCGCTAAAGCAATGCGACTGCCGGATCTTGATTTCTATTTCAAAGTTCCAGCGGTAAAGCAATGCGTCTGGCGGATCTTGATTTAATTTCAAAGTTCCATCGGTAAAGCAATGCGACTGCCGAATCTTCGTTTCTATTTCAAAGTTCCAGCGGTAAAGCAATGCGACTGACGGATCTTGATTTAATTTCAAAGTTTCAGCGCTAAAGCAATGCGACTGCCGAATCTTTGTATCTATTTCAAAGTTCCAGCGGTAAAGCAATGCGACTGCCGGATCTTGATTTTTATTTCAAAGTTTCAGCGCTAAAGCAATGCGACTGCCGGATCTTGATTTAATTTCAACGTTCCAGCGGTAAAGCAATGCGACTGCCGGATCTTGATTTAATTCCAACGTTCCAGCGGTAAAGCAATGCGACTGCCGGATCTTTATTTAATTCAAAAGTTCCAACGGTAAAGCAATGCGACTGCCGGATCTCGATTTTATTTCAAAGTTCCAGCGGTAAAGCAATGCGACAGCCGGATCTTGATTTAATTTCAAAGTTCCATCGGTAAAGCAATGCGACTGCCGGATCTTGATTTTTATTTCAAAGTTCCAGCGCTAAAGCAATGCGACTGCCGAATCTTCGTTTCTATTTCAAAGTTCCAGCGGTAAAGCAATGCGACTGCCGGATCTTGATTTAATTTCCAAGTTCCAACGGTAAAGCTATGCGACTGCCGGATCTCGATTTAATTTCAAAGTTCCATCGGTAAAGCAATGCGACTGCCGGATCTTGATTTTTATTTCAAAGTTTCAGCGCTAAAGCAATGCGACTGACGGATCTTGATTTAATTTCAACGTTCCAGCGGTAAAGCAATGCGACTGCCGGATCTTGATTTCTATTTCAAAGTTCCAGCGGTAAAGCAATGCGACTGGCGGATCTTGATTTAATTTCAAAGTTCCATCGGTAAAGCAATGCGACTGCCGGATCTTGATTTTTATTTCAAAGTTTCAGCGCTAAAGCAATGCGACTGCCGGATCTTGATTTTTATTTCAAAGTTCCAGCGGTAAAGCAATGCGACTGGCGGATCTTGATTTAATTTCAAAGTTCCAGCGGTAAAGCAATGCGACTGCCGGATCTTGATTTAATTTCAAAGTTCCAGCGATAAAGCAATGCGACTGCCGGATCTTGATTTAATTTCAACGTTCCAGCGGTAAGGCAATGCGACTGCCGGATCTTGATTTAATTCCAACGTTCCAGCGGTAAAGCAATGCGACTGCCGGATCTTGATTTAATTTAAAAGGTCCAACGGTAAAGCAATGCGACTGCCGGATCTCGATTTTATTTCAAAGTTCCAGCGGTAAAGCAATGCGACTGCCGGATCTTGATTTAATTTCAAAGTTCCATCGGTAAAGCAATGCGACTGCCGGATCTTGATTTTTATTTCAAAGTTCCAGCGCTAAAGCAATGCGACTGCCGAATCTTCGTTTCTATTTCAAAGTTCCAGCGGTAAAGCAATGCGACTGCCGGATCTTGATTTTTATTTCAAAGTTTCAGCGCTAAAGCAATGCGACTGCCGAATCTTTGTATCTATTTCAAAGTTCCAGCGGTAAAGCAATGCGACTGCCGGATCTTGATTTTTATTTCAAAGTTCCAGCGCTAAAGCAATGCGACTGCCGGATCTTGATTTAATTTCAACGTTCCAGCGGTAAAGCAATGCGACTGCCGGATCTTGATTTAATTCCAACGTTCCAGCGGTAAAGCAATGCGACTGCCGGATCTTGATTTAATTTACAAGTTCCAACGGTAAAGCAATGCGACTGCCGGATCTCGATTTTATTTCAAAGTTCCAGCGGTAAAGCAATGCGACTGCCGGATCTTGATTTAATTTCAAAGTTCCATCGGTAAAGCAATGCGACTGGCGGATCTTGATTTAATTTCAAAGTTCCATCGGTAAAGCAATGCGACTGCCGGATCTTGATTTTTATTTCAAAGTTTCAGCGCTAAAGCAATGCGACTGCCGAATCTTTGTTTCTATTTCAAAGTTCCAGCGGTAAAGCAATGCGATTGCCGGATCTTGATTTTTATTTCAAAGTTCCAGCGGTAAAGCAATGCGACTGCCGGATCTTGATTTTTATTTCAAAGTTCCAGCGCTAAAGCAATGCGACTGCCGAATCTTTGTTTCTATTTCAAAGTTCCAGCGGTAAAGCAATGCGACTGACGGATCTTGATTTAATTTCAACGTTCCAGCGGTAAAGCAATGCGACTGCCGGATCTTGATTTAATTTCAAAGTTCCATCGGTAAAGCAATGCGACTGCCGGATCTTGATTTTTATTTCAAAGTTCCAGCGCTAAAGCAATGCGACTGCCGAATCTTTGTTTCTATTTCAAAGTTCCAGCGGTAAAGCAATGCGACTGACGGATCTTGATTTAATTTCAACGTTCCAGCGCTAAAGCAATGCGACTGCCGGATCTTGATTTCTATTTCAAAGTTCCAGCGGTAAAGCAATGCGTCTGGCGGATCTTGATTTAATTTCAAAGTTCCATCGGTAAAGCAATGCGACTGCCGAATCTTCGTTTCTATTTCAAAGTTCCAGCGGTAAAGCAATGCGACTGGCGGATCTTGATTTAATTTCAAAGTTCCATCGGTAAAGCAATGCGACTGCCGGATCTTGATTTTTATTTCAAAGTTCCAGCGCTAAAGCAATGCGACTGCCGGATCTTGATTTTTATTTCAAAGTTGCAGCGCTAAAGCAATGCGACTGCCGAATCTTTGTTTCTATTTCAAAGTTCCAGCGGTAAAGCAATGCGACTGACGGATCTTGATTTAATTTCAACGTTCCAGCGGTAAAGCAATGCGACTGCCGGATCTTGATTTCTATTTCAAAGTTCCAGCGGTAAAGCAATGCGTCTGGCGGATCTTGATTTAATTTCAAAGTTCCAGCGATAAAGCAATGCGACTGCCGGATCTTGATTTAATTTCAACGTTCCAGCGGTAAGGCAATGCGACTGCCGGATCTTGATTTAATTCCAACGTTCCAGCGGTAAAGCAATGCGACTGCCGGATCTTGATTTAATTTAAAAGGTCCAACGGTAAAGCAATGCGACTGCCGGATCTCGATTTTATTTCAAAGTTCCAGCGGTAAAGCAATGCGACTGCCGGATCTTGATTTAATTTCAAAGTTCCATCGGTAAAGCAATGCGACTGCCGGATCTTGATTTTTATTTCAAAGTTCCAGCGCTAAAGCAATGCGACTGCCGAATCTTCGTTTCTATTTCAAAGTTCCAGCGGTAAAGCAATGCGACTGCCGGATCTTGATTTTTATTTCAAAGTTTCAGCGCTAAAGCAATGCGACTGCCGAATCTTTGTATCTATTTCAAAGTTCCAGCGGTAAAGCAATGCGACTGCCGGATCTTGATTTTTATTTCAAAGTTCCAGCGCTAAAGCAATGCGACTGCCGGATCTTGATTTAATTTACAAGTTCCAACGGTAAAGCAATGCGACTGCCGGATCTCGATTTTATTTCAAAGTTCCAGCGGTAAAGCAATGCGACTGCCGGATCTTGATTTAATTTCAAAGTTCCATCGGTAAAGCAATGCGACTGGCGGATCTTGATTTAATTTCAAAGTTCCATCGGTAAAGCAATGCGACTGCCGGATCTTGATTTTTATTTCAAAGTTTCAGCGCTAAAGCAATGCGACTGCCGAATCTTTGTTTCTATTTCAAAGTTCCAGCGGTAAAGCAATGCGATTGCCGGATCTTGATTTTTATTTCAAAGTTCTAGCGGTAAAGCAATGCGACTGCCGGATCTTGATTTTTATTTCAAAGTTCCAGCGCTAAAGCAATGCGACTGCCGAATCTTTGTTTCTATTTCAAAGTTCCAGCGGTAAAGCAATGCGACTGACGGATCTTGATTTAATTTCAACGTTCCAGCGGTAAAGCAATGCGACTGCCGGATCTTGATTTAATTTCAAAGTTCCATCGGTAAAGCAATGCGACTGCCGGATCTTGATTTTTATTTCAAAGTTCCAGCGCTAAAGCAATGCGACTGCCGAATCTTTGTTTCTATTTCAAAGTTCCAGCGGTAAAGCAATGCGACTGACGGATCTTGATTTAATTTCAACGTTCCAGCGCTAAAGCAATGCGACTGCCGGATCTTGATTTCTATTTCAAAGTTCCAGCGGTAAAGCAATGCGTCTGGCGGATCTTGATTTAATTTCAAAGTTCCATCGGTAAAGCAATGCGACTGCCGAATCTTCGTTTCTATTTCAAAGTTCCAGCGGTAAAGCAATGCGACTGGCGGATCTTGATTTAATTTCAAAGTTCCATCGGTAAAGCAATGCGACTGCCGGATCTTGATTTTTATTTCAAAGTTCCAGCGCTAAAGCAATGCGACTGCCGGATCTTGATTTTTATTTCAAAGTTGCAGCGCTAAAGCAATGCGACTGCCGAATCTTTGTTTCTATTTCAAAGTTCCAGCGGTAAAGCAATGCGACTGACGGATCTTGATTTAATTTCAACGTTCCAGCGGTAAAGCAATGCGACTGCCGGATCTTGATTTCTATTTCAAAGTTCCAGCGGTAAAGCAATGCGTCTGGCGGATCTTGATTTAATTTCAAAGTTCCATCGGTAAAGCAATGCGACTGCCGGATCTTGATTTAATTTCAAAGTTCCAACGGTAAAGCAATGCGACTGCCGGATCTCGATTTTATTTCAAAGTTCCAGCGGTAAAGCAATGCGACTGCCGGATCTTGATTTAATTTCAAAGTTCCAACGGTAAAGCAATGCGACTGCCGGATCTCGATTTTATTTCAAAGTTCCAGCGGTAAAGCAATGCGACTGCCGGATCTTGATTTAATTTCAAAGTTCCAGCGATAAAGCAATGCGACTGCCGGATCTTGATTTAATTTCAACGTTCCAGCGGTAAGGCAATGCGACTGCCGGATCTTGATTTAATTCCAACGTTCCAGCGGTAAAGCAATGCGACTGCCGGATCTTGATTTAATTTAAAAGGTCCAACGGTAAAGCAATGCGACTGCCGGATCTCGATTTTATTTCAAAGTTCCAGCGGTAAAGCAATGCGACTGCCGGATCTTGATTTAATTTCAAAGTTCCATCGGTAAAGCAATGCGACTGCCGGATCTTGATTTTTATTTCAAAGTTCCAGCGCTAAAGCAATGCGACTGCCGAATCTTCGTTTCTATTTCAAAGTTCCAGCGGTAAAGCAATGCGACTGACGGATCTTGATTTAATTTCAACGTTCCAGCGGTAAAGCAATGCGACTGCCGGATCTTGATTTAATTTCAAAGTTCCAACGGTAAAGCAATGCGACTGCCGGATCTCGATTTTATTTCAAAGTTCCAGCGGTAAAGCAATGCGACTGCCGGATCTTGATTTAATTTCAAAGTTCCAGCGATAAAGCAATGCGACTGCCGGATCTTGATTTAATTTCAACGTTCCAGCGGTAAGGCAATGCGACTGCCGGATCTTGATTTAATTCCAACGTTCCAGCGGTAAAGCAATGCGACTGCCGGATCTTGATTTAATTTAAAAGGTCCAACGGTAAAGCAATGCGACTGCCGGATCTCGATTTTATTTCAAAGTTCCAGCGGTAAAGCAATGCGACTGCCGGATCTTGATTTAATTTCAAAGTTCCATCGGTAAAGCAATGCGACTGCCGGATCTTGATTTTTATTTCAAAGTTCCAGCGCTAAAGCAATGCGACTGCCGAATCTTCGTTTCTATTTCAAAGTTCCAGCGGTAAAGCAATGCGACTGACGGATCTTGATTTAATTTCAACGTTCCAGCGGTAAAGCAATGCGACTGCCGGATCTTGATTTCTATTTCAAAGTTCCAGCGGTAAAGCAATGCGACTGGCGGATCTTGATTTAATTTCAAAGTTCCATCGGTAAAGCAATGCGACTGCCGGATCTTGATTTTTATTTCAAAGTTCCAGCGGTAAAGCAATGCGTCTGCCGGATCTTGATTTAATTCCAACGTTCCAGCGGTAAAGCAATGCGACTGCCGGATCTTGATTTAATTCCAACGTTCCAGCGGTAAAGCAATGCGACTGCCGGATCTTGATTTAATTTAAAAGGTCCAACGGTAAAGCAATGCGACTGCCGGATCTCGATTTTATTTCAAAGTTCCAGCGGTAAAGCAATGCGACTGCCGGATCTTGATTTAATTTCAAAGTTCCATCGGTAAAGCAATGCGACTGCCGGATCTTGATTTTTATTTCAAAGTTCCAGCGCTAAAGCAATGCGACTGCCGAATCTTCGTTTCTATTTCAAAGTTCCAGCGGTAAAGCAATGCGACTGACGGATCTTGATTTAATTTCAACGTTCCAGCGGTAAAGCAATGCGACTGCCGGATCTTGATTTCTATTTCAAAGTTCCAGCGGTAAAGCAATGCGACTGGCGGATCTTGATTTAATTTCAAAGTTCCATCGGTAAAGCAATGCGACTGCCGGATCTTGATTTTTATTTCAAAGTTCCAGCGGTAAAGCAATGCGTCTGCCGGATCTTGATTTAATTCCAACGTTCCAGCGGTAAAGCAATGCGACTGCCGGATCTTGATTTAATTTACAAGTTCCAACGGTAAAGCAATGCGACTGCCGGATCTCGATTTTATTTCAAAGTTCTAGCGGTAAAGCAATGCGACTGCCGGATCTTGATTTAATTTCAAAGTTCCATCGGTAAAGCAATGCGACTGGCGGATCTTGATTTAATTTCAAAGTTCCATCGGTAAAGCAATGCGACTGCCGGATCTTGATTTTTATTTCAAAGTTTCAGCGCTAAAGCAATGCGACTGCCGAATCTTTGTTTCTATTTCAAAGTTCCAGCGGTAAAGCAATGCGATTGCCGGATCTTGATTTTTATTTCAAAGTTCCAGCGGTAAAGCAATGCGACTGCCGGATCTTGATTTTTATTTCAAAGTTCCAGCGCTAAAGCAATGCGACTGCCGAATCTTTGTTTCTATTTCAAAGTTCCAGCGGTAAAGCAATGCGACTGACGGATCTTGATTTAATTTCAACGTTCCAGCGGTAAAGCAATGCGACTGCCGGATCTTGATTTAATTTCAAAGTTCCAGCGGTAAAGCAATGCGACTGCCGGATCTTGATTTTTATTTCAAAGTTCCAGCGCTAAAGCAATGCGACTGCCGAATCTTTGTTTCTATTTCAAAGTTCCAGCGGTAAAGCAATGCGACTGACGGATCTTGATTTAATTTCAACGTTCCAGCGCTAAAGCAATGCGACTGCCGGATCTTGATTTCTATTTCAAAGTTCCAGCGGTAAAGCAATGCGTCTGGCGGATCTTGATTTAATTTCAAAGTTCCATCGGTAAAGCAATGCGACTGCCGAATCTTCGTTTCTATTTCAAAGTTCCAGCGGTAAAGCAATGCGACTGACGGATCTTGATTTAATTTCAACGTTCCAGCGGTAAAGCAATGCGACTGCCGGATCTTGATTTCTATTTCAAAGTTCCAGCGGTAAAGCAATGCGACTGGCGGATCTTGATTTAATTTCAAAGTTCCATCGGTAAAGCAATGCGACTGCCGGATCTTGATTTTTATTTCAAAGTTTCAGCGCTAAAGCAATGCGACTGCCGGATCTTGATTTTTATTTCAAAGTTCCAGCGGTAAAGCAATGCGACTGGCGGATCTTGATTTAATTTCAAAGTTCCAGCGCTAAAGCAATGCGACTGCCGAATCTTTGTTTCTATTTCAAAGTTCCAGCGGTAAAGCAATGCGACTGCCGGATCTTGATTTTTATTTCAAAGTTGCAGCGCTAAAGCAATGCGACTGCCGAATCTTTGTTTCTATTTCAAAGTTCCAGCGGTAAAGCAATGCGACTGACGGATCTTGATTTAATTTCAACGTTCCAGCGGTAAAGCAATGCGACTGCCGGATCTTGATTTCTATTTCAAAGTTCCAGCGGTAAAGCAATGCGTCTGGCGGATCTTGATTTAATTTCAACGTTCCAGCGGTAAAGCAATGCGACTGCCGGATCTTGATTTAATTTCAAAGTTCCATCGGTAAAGCAATGCGACTGCCGGATCTTGATTTTTATTTCAAAGTTCCAGCGCTAAAGCAATGCGACTGCCGAATCTTTGTTTCTATTTCAAAGTTCCAGCGGTAAAGCAATGCGACTGACGGATCTTGATTTAATTTCAACGTTCCAGCGGTAAAGCAATGCGACTGCCGGATCTTGATTTCTATTTCAAAGTTCCAGCGGTAAAGCAATGCGTCTGGCGGATCTTGATTTAATTTCAAAGTTCCATCGGTAAAGCAATGCGACTGCCGGATCTTGATTTTTATTTCAAAGTTCCAGCGGTAAAGCAATGCGTCTGCCGGATCTTGATTTCTATTTCAAAGTTCCAGCGGTAAAGCAATGCGTCTGGCGGATCTTGATTTAATTTCAAAGTTCCATCGGTAAAGCAATGCGACTGCCGAATCTTTGTTTCTATTTCAAAGTTCCAGCGGTAAAGCAATGCGACTGACGGATCTTGATTTAATTTCAACGTTCCAGCGGTAAAGCAATGCGACTGCCGGATCTTGATTTAATTTCAAAGTTCCATCGGTAAAGCAATGCGACTGCCGGATCTTGATTTTTATTTCAAAGTTCCAGCGCTAAAGCAATGCGACTGCCGAATCTTTGTTTCTATTTCAAAGTTCCAGCGGTAAAGCAATGCGACTGACGGATCTTGATTTAATTTCAACGTTCCAGCGCTAAAGCAATGCGACTGCCGGATCTTGATTTCTATTTCAAAGTTCCAGCGGTAAAGCAATGCGTCTGGCGGATCTTGATTTAATTTCAAAGTTCCATCGGTAAAGCAATGCGACTGCCGAATCTTCGTTTCTATTTCAAAGTTCCAGCGGTAAAGCAATGCGACTGGCGGATCTTGATTTAATTTCAAAGTTCCATCGGTAAAGCAATGCGACTGCCGGATCTTGATTTTTATTTCAAAGTTCCAGCGCTAAAGCAATGCGACTGCCGGATCTTGATTTTTATTTCAAAGTTGCAGCGCTAAAGCAATGCGACTGCCGAATCTTTGTTTCTATTTCAAAGTTCCAGCGGTAAAGCAATGCGACTGACGGATCTTGATTTAATTTCAACGTTCCAGCGGTAAAGCAATGCGACTGCCGGATCTTGATTTCTATTTCAAAGTTCCAGCGGTAAAGCAATGCGTCTGGCGGATCTTGATTTAATTTCAAAGTTCCATCGGTAAAGCAATGCGACTGCCGGATCTTGATTTAATTTCAAAGTTCCAACGGTAAAGCAATGCGACTGCCGGATCTCGATTTTATTTCAAAGTTCCAGCGGTAAAGCAATGCGACTGCCGGATCTTGATTTAATTTCAAAGTTCCAACGGTAAAGCAATGCGACTGCCGGATCTCGATTTTATTTCAAAGTTCCAGCGGTAAAGCAATGCGACTGCCGGATCTTGATTTAATTTCAAAGTTCCAGCGATAAAGCAATGCGACTGCCGGATCTTGATTTAATTTCAACGTTCCAGCGGTAAGGCAATGCGACTGCCGGATCTTGATTTAATTCCAACGTTCCAGCGGTAAAGCAATGCGACTGCCGGATCTTGATTTAATTTAAAAGGTCCAACGGTAAAGCAATGCGACTGCCGGATCTCGATTTTATTTCAAAGTTCCAGCGGTAAAGCAATGCGACTGCCGGATCTTGATTTAATTTCAAAGTTCCATCGGTAAAGCAATGCGACTGCCGGATCTTGATTTTTATTTCAAAGTTCCAGCGCTAAAGCAATGCGACTGCCGAATCTTCGTTTCTATTTCAAAGTTCCAGCGGTAAAGCAATGCGACTGACGGATCTTGATTTAATTTCAACGTTCCAGCGGTAAAGCAATGCGACTGCCGGATCTTGATTTAATTTCAAAGTTCCAACGGTAAAGCAATGCGACTGCCGGATCTCGATTTTATTTCAAAGTTCCAGCGGTAAAGCAATGCGACTGCCGGATCTTGATTTAATTTCAAAGTTCCAGCGATAAAGCAATGCGACTGCCGGATCTTGATTTAATTTCAACGTTCCAGCGGTAAGGCAATGCGACTGCCGGATCTTGATTTAATTCCAACGTTCCAGCGGTAAAGCAATGCGACTGCCGGATCTTGATTTAATTTAAAAGGTCCAACGGTAAAGCAATGCGACTGCCGGATCTCGATTTTATTTCAAAGTTCCAGCGGTAAAGCAATGCGACTGCCGGATCTTGATTTAATTTCAAAGTTCCATCGGTAAAGCAATGCGACTGCCGGATCTTGATTTTTATTTCAAAGTTCCAGCGCTAAAGCAATGCGACTGCCGAATCTTCGTTTCTATTTCAAAGTTCCAGCGGTAAAGCAATGCGACTGACGGATCTTGATTTAATTTCAACGTTCCAGCGGTAAAGCAATGCGACTGCCGGATCTTGATTTCTATTTCAAAGTTCCAGCGGTAAAGCAATGCGACTGGCGGATCTTGATTTAATTTCAAAGTTCCATCGGTAAAGCAATGCGACTGCCGGATCTTGATTTAATTCCAACGTTCCAGCGGTAAAGCAATGCGACTGCCGGATCTTGATTTAATTTAAAAGGTCCAACGGTAAAGCAATGCGACTGCCGGATCTCGATTTTATTTCAAAGTTCCAGCGGTAAAGCAATGCGACTGCCGGATCTTGATTTAATTTCAAAGTTCCATCGGTAAAGCAATGCGACTGCCGGATCTTGATTTTTATTTCAAAGTTCCAGCGCTAAAGCAATGCGACTGCCGAATCTTCGTTTCTATTTCAAAGTTCCAGCGGTAAAGCAATGCGACTGACGGATCTTGATTTAATTTCAACGTTCCAGCGGTAAAGCAATGCGACTGCCGGATCTTGATTTCTATTTCAAAGTTCCAGCGGTAAAGCAATGCGACTGGCGGATCTTGATTTAATTTCAAAGTTCCATCGGTAAAGCAATGCGACTGCCGGATCTTGATTTTTATTTCAAAGTTCCAGCGGTAAAGCAATGCGTCTGCCGGATCTTGATTTAATTCCAACGTTCCAGCGGTAAAGCAATGCGACTGCCGGATCTTGATTTAATTTACAAGTTCCAACGGTAAAGCAATGCGACTGCCGGATCTCGATTTTATTTCAAAGTTCTAGCGGTAAAGCAATGCGACTGCCGGATCTTGATTTAATTTCAAAGTTCCATCGGTAAAGCAATGCGACTGGCGGATCTTGATTTAATTTCAAAGTTCCATCGGTAAAGCAATGCGACTGCCGGATCTTGATTTTTATTTCAAAGTTTCAGCGCTAAAGCAATGCGACTGCCGAATCTTTGTTTCTATTTCAAAGTTCCAGCGGTAAAGCAATGCGATTGCCGGATCTTGATTTTTATTTCAAAGTTCCAGCGGTAAAGCAATGCGACTGCCGGATCTTGATTTTTATTTCAAAGTTCCAGCGCTAAAGCAATGCGACTGCCGAATCTTTGTTTCTATTTCAAAGTTCCAGCGGTAAAGCAATGCGACTGACGGATCTTGATTTAATTTCAACGTTCCAGCGGTAAAGCAATGCGACTGCCGGATCTTGATTTAATTTCAAAGTTCCATCGGTAAAGCAATGCGACTGCCGGATCTTGATTTTTATTTCAAAGTTCCAGCGCTAAAGCAATGCGACTGCCGAATCTTTGTTTCTATTTCAAAGTTCCAGCGGTAAAGCAATGCGACTGACGGATCTTGATTTAATTTCAACGTTCCAGCGCTAAAGCAATGCGACTGCCGGATCTTGATTTCTATTTCAAAGTTCCAGCGGTAAAGCAATGCGACTGGCGGATCTTGATTTAATTTCAAAGTTCCATCGGTAAAGCAATGCGACTGCCGAATCTTCGTTTCTATTTCAAAGTTCCAGCGGTAAAGCAATGCGACTGACGGATCTTGATTTAATTTCAACGTTCCAGCGGTAAAGCAATGCGACTGCCGGATCTTGATTTCTATTTCAAAGTTCCAGCGGTAAAGCAATGCGACTGGCGGATCTTGATTTAATTTCAAAGTTCCATCGGTAAAGCAATGCGACTGCCGGATCTTGATTTTTATTTCAAAGTTTCAGCGCTAAAGCAATGCGACTGCCGGATCTTGATTTTTATTTCAAAGTTCCAGCGGTAAAGCAATGCGACTGGCGGATCTTGATTTAATTTCAAAGTTCCAGCGCTAAAGCAATGCGACTGCCGAATCTTTGTTTCTATTTCAAAGTTCCAGCGGTAAAGCAATGCGACTGCCGGATCTTGATTTTTATTTCAAAGTTGCAGCGCTAAAGCAATGCGACTGCCGAATCTTTGTTTCTATTTCAAAGTTCCAGCGGTAAAGCAATGCGACTGACGGATCTTGATTTAATTTCAACGTTCCAGCGGTAAAGCAATGCGACTGCCGGATCTTGATTTCTATTTCAAAGTTCCAGCGGTAAAGCAATGCGTCTGGCGGATCTTGATTTAATTTCAAAGTTCCATCGGTAAAGCAATGCGACTGCCGGATCTTGATTTTTATTTCAAAGTTCCAGCGGTAAAGCAATGCGTCTGCCGGATCTTGATTTAATTCCAACGTTCCAGCGGTAAAGCAATGCGACTGCCGGATCTTGATTTCATTTCAACGTTCCAGCGGTAAAGCAATGCGACTGCCGGATCTTGATTTAATTTCAAAGTTCCAACGGTAAAGCAATGCGACTGCCGGATCTCGATTTTATTTCAAAGTTCCAGCGGTAAAGCAATGCGACTGCCGGATCTTGATTTAATTTCAAAGTTCCAGCGATAAAGCAATGCGACTGCGGGATCTTGATTTAATTTCAACGTTCCAGCGGTAAAGCAATGCGACTGCCGGATCTTGATTTCTATTTCAAAGTTCCAGCGGTAAAGCAATGCGACTGCCGGATCTTGATTTTTATTTCAAAGTTTCAGCGCTAAAGCAATGCGACTGCCGAATCTTTGTATCTATTTCAAAGTTCCAGCGGTAAAGCAATGCGACTGCCGGATCTTGATTTTTATTTCAAAGTTCCAGCGCTAAAGCAATGCGACTGCCGGATCTTGATTTAATTTCAACTTTCCAGCGGTAAAGCAATGCGACTGCCGGATGTTGATTTAATTCCAACGTTCCAGCGGTAAAGCAATGCGACTGCCGGATCTTGATTTAATTCCAACGTTCCAGCGGTAAAGCAATGCGACTGCCGGATCTTGATTTAATTTCAAAGTTCCAACGGTAAAGCAATGCGACTGCCGGATCTCGATTTTATTTCAAAGTTCCAGCGGTAAAGCAATGCGACTGCCGGATCTTGATTTAATTTCAAAGTTCCATCGGTAAAGCAATGCGACTGCCGGATCTTGATTTTTATTTCAAAGTTCCAGCGCTAAAGCAATGCGACTGCCGAATCTTCGTTTCTATTTCAAAGTTCCAGCGGTAAAGCAATGCGACTGACGGATCTTGATTTAATTTCAACGTTCCAGCGGTAAAGCAATGCGACTGCCGGATCTTGATTTCTATTTCAAAGTTCCAGCGGTAAAGCAATGCGACTGGCGGATCTTGATTTAATTTCAAAGTTCCATCGGTAAAGCAATGCGACTGCCGGATCTTGATTTTTATTTCAAAGTTTCAGCGCTAAAGCAATGCGACTGCCGAATCTTTGTATCTATTTCAAAGTTCCAGCGGTAAAGCAATGCGACTGCCGGATCTTGATTTAATTTCAAAGTTCCAACGGTAAAGCAATGCGACTGCCGGATCTCGATTTTATTTCAAAGTTCCAGCGGTAAAGCAATGCGACTGCCGGATCTTGATTTTTATTTCAAAGTTTCAGCGCTAAAGCAATGCGACTGCCGGATCTTGATTTTTATTTCAAAGTTCCAGCGCTAAAGCAATGCGACTGACGGATCTTGATTTAATTTCAACGTTCCAGCGGTAAAGCAATGCGACTGCCGGATCTTGATTTAATTTCAAAGTTCCAGCGGTAAAGCAATGCGACTGCCGGATCTTGATTTTTATTTCAAAGTTCCAGCGCTAAAGCAATGCGACTGCCGAATCTTTGTTTCTATTTCAAAGTTCCAGCGGTAAAGCAATGCGACTGACGGATCTTGATTTAATTTCAACGTTCCAGCGCTAAAGCAATGCGACTGCCGGATCTTGATTTCTATTTCAAAGTTCCAGCGGTAAAGCAATGCGTCTGGCGGATCTTGATTTAATTTCAAAGTTCCATCGGTAAAGCAATGCGACTGCCGAATCTTCGTTTCTATTTCAAAGTTCCAGCGGTAAAGCAATGCGACTGACGGATCTTGATTTAATTTCAACGTTCCAGCGGTAAAGCAATGCGACTGCCGGATCTTGATTTCTATTTCAAAGTTCCCGCGGTAAAGCAATGCGACTGGCGGATCTTGATTTAATTTCAAAGTTCCATCGGTAAAGCAATGCGACTGCCGGATCTTGATTTTTATTTCAAAGTTTCAGCGCTAAAGCAATGCGACTGCCGGATCTTGATTTTTATTTCAAAGTTCCAGCGGTAAAGCAATGCGACTGGCGGATCTTGATTTAATTTCAAAGTTCCAGCGCTAAAGCAATGCGACTGCCGAATCTTTGTTTCTATTTCAAAGTTCCAGCGGTAAAGCAATGCGACTGCCGGATCTTGATTTTTATTTCAAAGTTGCAGCGCTAAAGCAATGCGACTGCCGAATCTTTGTTTCTATTTCAAAGTTCCAGCGGTAAAGCAATGCGACTGACGGATCTTGATTTAATTTCAACGTTCCAGCGGTAAAGCAATGCGACTGCCGGATCTTGATTTCTATTTCAAAGTTCCAGCGGTAAAGCAATGCGTCTGGCGGATCTTGATTTAATTTCAAAGTTCCATCGGTAAAGCAATGCGACTGCCGGATCTTGATTTTTATTTCAAAGTTCCAGCGGTAAAGCAATGCGTCTGCCGGATCTTGATTTAATTCCAACGTTCCAGCGGTAAAGCAATGCGACTGCCGGATCTTGATTTCATTTCAACGTTCCAGCGGTAAAGCAATGCGACTGCCGGATCTTGATTTAATTTCAAAGTTCCAACGGTAAAGCAATGCGACTGCCGGATCTCGATTTTATTTCAAAGTTCCAGCGGTAAAGCAATGCGACTGCCGGATCTTGATTTAATTTCAAAGTTCCAGCGATAAAGCAATGCGACTGCGGGATCTTGATTTAATTTCAACGTTCCAGCGGTAAAGCAATGCGACTGCCGGATCTTGATTTCTATTTCAAAGTTCCAGCGGTAAAGCAATGCGACTGCCGGATCTTGATTTTTATTTCAAAGTTTCAGCGCTAAAGCAATGCGACTGCCGAATCTTTGTATCTATTTCAAAGTTCCAGCGGTAAAGCAATGCGACTGCCGGATCTTGATTTTTATTTCAAAGTTCCAGCGCTAAAGCAATGCGACTGCCGGATCTTGATTTAATTTCAACTTTCCAGCGGTAAAGCAATGCGACTGCCGGATCTTGATTTAATTCCAACGTTCCAGCGGTAAAGCAATGCGACTGCCGGATCTTGATTTAATTCCAACGTTCCAGCGGTAAAGCAATGCGACTGCCGGATCTTGATTTAATTTCAAAGTTCCAACGGTAAAGCAATGCGACTGCCGGATCTCGATTTTATTTCAAAGTTCCAGCGGTAAAGCAATGCGACTGCCGGATCTTGATTTAATTTCAAAGTTCCATCGGTAAAGCAATGCGACTGCCGGATCTTGATTTTTATTTCAAAGTTCCAGCGCTAAAGCAATGCGACTGCCGAATCTTCGTTTCTATTTCAAAGTTCCAGCGGTAAAGCAATGCGACTGACGGATCTTGATTTAATTTCAACGTTCCAGCGGTAAAGCAATGCGACTGCCGGATCTTGATTTCTATTTCAAAGTTCCAGCGGTAAAGCAATGCGACTGGCGGATCTTGATTTAATTTCAAAGTTCCATCGGTAAAGCAATGCGACTGCCGGATCTTGATTTTTATTTCAAAGTTTCAGCGCTAAAGCAATGCGACTGCCGGATCTTGATTTAATTTCAAAGTTCCAACGGTAAAGCAATGCGACTGCCGGATCTCGATTTTATTTCAAAGTTCCAGCGGTAAAGCAATGCGACTGCCGGATCTTGATTTAATTTCAAAGTTCCAGCGATAAAGCAATGCGACTGCGGGATCTTGATTTAATTTCAACGTTCCAGCGGTAAAGCAATGCGACTGCCGGATCTTGATTTCTATTTCAAAGTTCCAGCGGTAAAGCAATGCGACTGCCGGATCTTGATTTTTATTTCAAAGTTTCAGCGCTAAAGCAATGCGACTGCCGAATCTTTGTATCTATTTCAAAGTTCCAGCGGTAAAGCAATGCGACTGCCGGATCTTGATTTAATTTCAAAGTTCCATCGGTAAAGCAATGCGACTGCCGGATCTTGATTTTTATTTCAAAGTTCCAGCGCTAAAGCAATGCGACTGCCGAATCTTCGTTTCTATTTCAAAGTTCCAGCGGTAAAGCAATGCGACTGACGGATCTTGATTTAATTTCAACGTTCCAGCGGTAAAGCAATGCGACTGCCGGATCTTGATTTCTATTTCAAAGTTCCAGCGGTAAAGCAATGCGACTGGCGGATCTTGATTTAATTTCAAAGTTCCATCGGTAAAGCAATGCGACTGCCGGATCTTGATTTTTATTTCAAAGTTTCAGCGCTAAAGCAATGCGACTGCCGAATCTTTGTATCTATTTCAAAGTTCCAGCGGTAAAGCAATGCGACTGCCGGATCTTGATTTAATTTCAAAGTTCCAACGGTAAAGCAATGCGACTGCCGGATCTCGATTTTATTTCAAAGTTCCAGCGGTAAAGCAATGCGACTGCCGGATCTTGATTTTTATTTCAAAGTTTCAGCGCTAAAGCAATGCGACTGCCGGATCTTGATTTTTATTTCAAAGTTCCAGCGCTAAAGCAATGCGACTGACGGATCTTGATTTAATTTCAACGTTCCAGCGGTAAAGCAATGCGACTGCCGGATCTTGATTTAATTTCAAAGTTCCATCGGTAAAGCAATGCGACTGCCGGATCTTGATTTTTATTTCAAAGTTCCAGCGCTAAAGCAATGCGACTGCCGAATCTTTGTTTCTATTTCAAAGTTCCAGCGGTAAAGCAATGCGACTGACGGATCTTGATTTAATTTCAACGTTCCAGCGCTAAAGCAATGCGACTGCCGGATCTTGATTTCTATTTCAAAGTTCCAGCGGTAAAGCAATGCGACTGCCGGATCTTGATTTAATTTCAAAGTTCCATCGGTAAAGCAATGCGACTGCCGAATCTTTGTTTCTATTTCAAAGTTCCAGCGGTAAAGCAATGCGACTGACGGATCTTGATTTAATTTCAACGTTCCAGCGGTAAAGCAATGCGACTGCCGGATCTTGATTTCTATTTCAAAGTTCCCGCGGTAAAGCAATGCGACTGGCGGATCTTGATTTAATTTCAAAGTTCCATCGGTAAAGCAATGCGACTGCCGGATCTTGATTTTTATTTCAAAGTTTCAGCGCTAAAGCAATGCGACTGCCGGATCTTGATTTTTATTTCAAAGTTCCAGCGGTAAAGCAATGCGACTGGCGGATCTTGATTTAATTTCAAAGTTCCAGCGCTAAAGCAATGCGACTGCCGAATCTTTGTTTCTATTTCAAAGTTCCAGCGGTAAAGCAATGCGACTGCCGGATCTTGATTTTTATTTCAAAGTTGCAGCGCTAAAGCAATGCGACTGCCGAATCTTTGTTTCTATTTCAAAGTTCCAGCGGTAAAGCAATGCGACTGACGGATCTTGATTTAATTTCAACGTTCCAGCGGTAAAGCAATGCGACTGCCGGATCTTGATTTCTATTTCAAAGTTCCAGCGGTAAAGCAATGCGTCTGGCGGATCTTGATTTAATTTCAAAGTTCCATCGGTAAAGCAATGCGACTGCCGGATCTTGATTTTTATTTCAAAGTTCCAGCGGTAAAGCAATGCGTCTGCCGGATCTTGATTTAATTCCAACGTTCCAGCGGTAAAGCAATGCGACTGCCGGATCTTGATTTCATTTCAACGTTCCAGCGGTAAAGCAATGCGACTGCCGGATCTTGATTTAATTTCAAAGTTCCAACGGTAAAGCAATGCGACTGCCGGATCTCGATTTTATTTCAAAGTTCCAGCGGTAAAGCAATGCGACTGCCGGATCTTGATTTAATTTCAAAGTTCCAGCGATAAAGCAATGCGACTGCGGGATCTTGATTTAATTTCAACGTTCCAGCGGTAAAGCAATGCGACTGCCGGATCTTGATTTCTATTTCAAAGTTCCAGCGGTAAAGCAATGCGACTGCCGGATCTTGATTTTTATTTCAAAGTTCCAGCGCTAAAGCAATGCGACTGCCGAATCTTTGTATCTATTTCAAAGTTCCAGCGGTAAAGCAATGCGACTGCCGGATCTTGATTTTTATTTCAAAGTTCCAGCGCTAAAGCAATGCGACTGCCGGATCTTGATTTAATTTCAACTTTCCAGCGGTAAAGCAATGCGACTGCCGGATCTTGATTTAATTCCAACGTTCCAGCGGTAAAGCAATGCGACTGCCGGATCTTGATTTAATTCCAACGTTCCAGCGGTAAAGCAATGCGACTGCCGGATCTTGATTTAATTTCAAAGTTCCAACGGTAAAGCAATGCGACTGCCGGATCTCGATTTTATTTCAAAGTTCCAGCGGTAAAGCAATGCGACTGCCGGATCTTGATTTAATTTCAAAGTTCCATCGGTAAAGCAATGCGACTGCCGGATCTTGATTTTTATTTCAAAGTTCCAGCGCTAAAGCAATGCGACTGCCGAATCTTCGTTTCTATTTCAAAGTTCCAGCGGTAAAGCAATGCGACTGACGGATCTTGATTTAATTTCAACGTTCCAGCGGTAAAGCAATGCGACTGCCGGATCTTGATTTCTATTTCAAAGTTCCAGCGGTAAAGCAATGCGACTGGCGGATCTTGATTTAATTTCAAAGTTCCATCGGTAAAGCAATGCGACTGCCGGATCTTGATTTTTATTTCAAAGTTTCAGCGCTAAAGCAATGCGACTGCCGGATCTTGATTTAATTTCAAAGTTCCAACGGTAAAGCAATGCGACTGCCGGATCTCGATTTTATTTCAAAGTTCCAGCGGTAAAGCAATGCGACTGCCGGATCTTGATTTAATTTCAAAGTTCCAGCGATAAAGCAATGCGACTGCGGGATCTTGATTTAATTTCAACGTTCCAGCGGTAAAGCAATGCGACTGCCGGATCTTGATTTCTATTTCAAAGTTCCAGCGGTAAAGCAATGCGACTGCCGGATCTTGATTTTTATTTCAAAGTTTCAGCGCTAAAGCAATGCGACTGCCGAATCTTTGTATCTATTTCAAAGTTCCAGCGGTAAAGCAATGCGACTGCCGGATCTTGATTTTTATTTCAAAGTTCCAGCGCTAAAGCAATGCGACTGCCGGATCTTGATTTAATTTCAACTTTCCAGCGGTAAAGCAATGCGACTGCCGGATGTTGATTTAATTCCAACGTTCCAGCGGTAAAGCAATGCGACTGCCGGATCTTGATTTAATTCCAACGTTCCAGCGGTAAAGCAATGCGACTGCCGGATCTTGATTTAATTTCAAAGTTCCAACGGTAAAGCAATGCGACTGCCGGATCTCGATTTTATTTCAAAGTTCCAGCGGTAAAGCAATGCGACTGCCGGATCTTGATTTAATTTCAAAGTTCCATCGGTAAAGCAATGCGACTGCCGGATCTTGATTTTTATTTCAAAGTTCCAGCGCTAAAGCAATGCGACTGCCGAATCTTCGTTTCTATTTCAAAGTTCCAGCGGTAAAGCAATGCGACTGACGGATCTTGATTTAATTTCAACGTTCCAGCGGTAAAGCAATGCGACTGCCGGATCTTGATTTCTATTTCAAAGTTCCAGCGGTAAAGCAATGCGACTGGCGGATCTTGATTTGATTTCAAAGTTCCATCGGTAAAGCAATGCGACTGCCGGATCTTGATTTTTATTTCAAAGTTTCAGCGCTAAAGCAATGCGACTGCCGAATCTTTGTATCTATTTCAAAGTTCCAGCGGTAAAGCAATGCGACTGCCGGATCTTGATTTAATTTCAAAGTTCCAACGGTAAAGCAATGCGACTGCCGGATCTCGATTTTATTTCAAAGTTCCAGCGGTAAAGCAATGCGACTGCCGGATCTTGATTTTTATTTCAAAGTTTCAGCGCTAAAGCAATGCGACTGCCGGATCTTGATTTTTATTTCAAAGTTCCAGCGCTAAAGCAATGCGACTGACGGATCTTGATTTAATTTCAACGTTCCAGCGGTAAAGCAATGCGACTGCCGGATCTTGATTTAATTTCAAAGTTCCATCGGTAAAGCAATGCGACTGCCGGATCTTGATTTTTATTTCAAAGTTCCAGCGCTAAAGCAATGCGACTGCCGAATCTTTGTTTCTATTTCAAAGTTCCAGCGGTAAAGCAATGCGACTGACGGATCTTGATTTAATTTCAACGTTCCAGCGCTAAAGCAATGCGACTGCCGGATCTTGATTTCTATTTCAAAGTTCCAGCGGTAAAGCAATGCGTCTGGCGGATCTTGATTTAATTTCAAAGTTCCATCGGTAAAGCAATGCGACTGCCGAATCTTCGTTTCTATTTCAAAGTTCCAGCGGTAAAGCAATGCGACTGACGGATCTTGATTTAATTTCAACGTTCCAGCGGTAAAGCAATGCGACTGCCGGATCTTGATTTCTATTTCAAAGTTCCCGCGGTAAAGCAATGCGACTGGCGGATCTTGATTTAATTTCAAAGTTCCATCGGTAAAGCAATGCGACTGCCGGATCTTGATTTTTATTTCAAAGTTTCAGCGCTAAAGCAATGCGACTGCCGGATCTTGATTTTTATTTCAAAGTTCCAGCGGTAAAGCAATGCGACTGGCGGATCTTGATTTAATTTCAAAGTTCCAGCGCTAAAGCAATGCGACTGCCGAATCTTTGTTTCTATTTCAAAGTTCCAGCGGTAAAGCAATGCGACTGCCGGATCTTGATTTTTATTTCAAAGTTGCAGCGCTAAAGCAATGCGACTGCCGAATCTTTGTTTCTATTTCAAAGTTCCAGCGGTAAAGCAATGCGACTGACGGATCTTGATTTAATTTCAACGTTCCAGCGGTAAAGCAATGCGACTGCCGGATCTTGATTTCTATTTCAAAGTTCCAGCGGTAAAGCAATGCGTCTGGCGGATCTTGATTTAATTTCAAAGTTCCATCGGTAAAGCAATGCGACTGCCGGATCTTGATTTTTATTTCAAAGTTCCAGCGGTAAAGCAATGCGTCTGCCGGATCTTGATTTAATTCCAACGTTCCAGCGGTAAAGCAATGCGACTGCCGGATCTTGATTTCATTTCAACGTTGCAGCGGTAAAGCAATGCGACTGCCGGATCTTGATTTAATTTCAAAGTTCCAACGGTAAAGCAATGCGACTGCCGGATCTCGATTTTATTTCAAAGTTCCAGCGGTAAAGCAATGCGACTGCCGGATCTTGATTTAATTTCAAAGTTCCAGCGATAAAGCAATGCGACTGCGGGATCTTGATTTAATTTCAACGTTCCAGCGGTAAAGCAATGCGACTGCCGGATCTTGATTTCTATTTCAAAGTTCCAGCGGTAAAGCAATGCGACTGCCGGATCTTGATTTTTATTTCAAAGTTTCAGCGCTAAAGCAATGCGACTGCCGAATCTTTGTATCTATTTCAAAGTTCCAGCGGTAAAGCAATGCGACTGCCGGATCTTGATTTTTATTTCAAAGTTCCAGCGCTAAAGCAATGCGACTGCCGGATCTTGATTTAATTTCAACTTTCCAGCGGTAAAGCAATGCGACTGCCGGATCTTGATTTAATTCCAACGTTCCAGCGGTAAAGCAATGCGACTGCCGGATCTTGATTTAATTCCAACGTTCCAGCGGTAAAGCAATGCGACTGCCGGATCTTGATTTAATTTCAAAGTTCCAACGGTAAAGCAATGCGACTGCCGGATCTCGATTTTATTTCAAAGTTCCAGCGGTAAAGCAATGCGACTGCCGGATCTTGATTTAATTTCAAAGTTCCATCGGTAAAGCAATGCGACTGCCGGATCTTGATTTTTATTTCAAAGTTCCAGCGCTAAAGCAATGCGACTGCCGAATCTTCGTTTCTATTTCAAAGTTCCAGCGGTAAAGCAATGCGACTGACGGATCTTGATTTAATTTCAACGTTCCAGCGGTAAAGCAATGCGACTGCCGGATCTTGATTTCTATTTCAAAGTTCCAGCGGTAAAGCAATGCGACTGGCGGATCTTGATTTAATTTCAAAGTTCCATCGGTAAAGCAATGCGACTGCCGGATCTTGATTTTTATTTCAAAGTTTCAGCGCTAAAGCAATGCGACTGCCGAATCTTTGTATCTATTTCAAAGTTCCAGCGGTAAAGCAATGCGACTGCCGGATCTTGATTTAATTTCAAAGTTCCAACGGTAAAGCAATGCGACTGCCGGATCTCGATTTTATTTCAAAGTTCCAGCGGTAAAGCAATGCGACTGCCGGATCTTGATTTTTATTTCAAAGTTTCAGCGCTAAAGCAATGCGACTGCCGGATCTTGATTTTTATTTCAAAGTTCCAGCGCTAAAGCAATGCGACTGCCGGATCTTGATTTAATTTCAACGTTCCAGCGGTAAAGCAATGCGACTGCCGGATCTTGATTTAATTCCAACGTTCCAGCGGTAAAGCAATGCGACTGCCGGATCTTGATTTAATTTCAAAGTTCCAACGGTAAAGCAATGCGACTGCCGGATCTCGATTTTATTTCAAAGTTCCAGCGGTAAAGCAATGCGACTGCCGGATCTTGATTTAATTTCAAAGTTCCATCGGTAAAGCAATGCGACTGCCGGATCTTGATTTTTATTTCAAAGTTCCAGCGCTAAAGCAATGCGACTGCCGAATCTTCGTTTCTATTTCAAAGTTCCAGCGGTAAAGCTATGCGACTGCCGGATCTCGATTTAATTTCAAAGTTCCATCGGTAAAGCAATGCGACTGCCGGATCTTGATTTAATTTCAAAGTTCCAGCGATAAAGCAATGCGACTGCGGGATCTTGATTTAATTTCAACGTTCCAGCGGTAAAGCAATGCGACTGCCGGATCTTGATTTCTATTTCAAAGTTCCAGCGGTAAAGCAATGCGACTGCCGGATCTTGATTTTTATTTCAAAGTTTCAGCGCAAAAGCAATGCGACTGCCGAATCTTTGTATCTATTTCAAAGTTCCAGCGGTAAAGCAATGCGACTGCCGGATCTTGATTTTTATTTCAAAGTTCCAGCGCTAAAGCAATGCGACTGCCGGATCTTGATTTAATTTCAACGTTCCAGCGGTAAAGCAATGCGACTGCCGGATCTTGATTTAATTCCAACGTTCCAGCGGTAAAGCAATGCGACTGCCGGATCTTGATTTAATTCCAACGTTCCAGCGGTAAAGCAATGCGACTGCCGGATCTTGATTTAATTTCCAAGTTCCAACGGTAAAGCTATGCGACTGCCGGATCTCGATTTAATTTCAAAGTTCCATCGGTAAAGCAATGCGACTGCCGGATCTTGATTTTTATTTCAAAGTTTCAGCGCTAAAGCAATGCGACTGCCGGATCTTGATTTTTATTTCAAAGTTCCAGCGCTAAAGCAATGCGACTGCCGGATCTTGATTTAATTTCAACGTTCCAGCGGTAAAGCAATGCGACTGCCGGATCTTGATTTAATTCCAACGTTCCAGCGGTAAAGCAATGCGACTGCCGGATCTTGATTTAATTTAAAAGGTCCAACGGTAAAGCAATGCGACTGCCGGATCTCGATTTTATTTCAAAGTTCCAGCGGTAAAGCAATGCGACTGCCGGATCTTGATTTAATTTCAAAGTTCCATCGGTAAAGCAATGCGACTGCCGGATCTTGATTTTTATTTCAAAGTTCCAGCGCTAAAGCAATGCGACTGCCGAATCTTTGTTTCTATTTCAAAGTTCCAGCGGTAAAGCAATGCGACTGCCGGATTTTGATTTTTATTTCAAAGTTCCAGCGCTAAAGCAATGCGACTGCCGAATCTTTGTTTCTATTTCAAAGTTCCAGCGGTAAAGCAATGCGACTGACGGATCTTAATTTAATTTCAACGTTCCAGCGGTAAAGCAATGCGACTGCCGGATCTTGATTTCTATTTCAAAGTTCCAGCGGTAAAGCAATGCGACTGGCGGATCTTGATTTAATTTCAAAGTTCCATCGGTAAAGCAATGCGACTGCCGGATCTTGATTTTTATTTCAAAGTTTCAGCGCTAAAGCAATGCGACTGCCGAATCTTTGTTTCTATTTCAAAGTTCCAGCGGTAAAGCAATGCGACTGCCGGATCTTGATTTTTATTTCAAAGTTCCAGCGGTAAAGCAATGCGATTGCCGGATCTTGATTTTTATTTCAAAGTTCCAGCGCTAAAGCAATGCGACTGCCGGATCTTGATTTCTATTTCAAAGTTCCAGCGGTAAAGCAATGCGACTGGCGGATCTTGATTTAATTTCAAAGTTCCATCGGTAAAGCAATGCGACTGCCGGATCTTGATTTTTATTTCAAAGTTTCAGCGCTAAAGCAATGCGACTGCCGGATCTTGATTTCTATTTCAAAGTTCCAGCGGTAAAGCAATGCGACTGGCGGATCTTGATTTAATTTCAAAGTTCCATCGGTAAAGCAATGCGACTGCCGGATCTTGATTTTTATTTCAAAGTTTCAGCGCTAAAGCAATGCGACTGCCGAATCTTTGTTTCTATTTCAAAGTTCCAGCGGTAAAGCAATGCGACTGCCGGATCTTGATTTTTATTTCAAAGTTCCAGCGCTAAAGCAATGCGACTGCCGAATCTTTGTTTCTATTTCAAAGTTCCAGCGGTAAAGCAATGCGACTGACGGATCTTGATTTAATTTCAAAGTTCCAGCGGTAAAGCAATGCGACTGACGGATCTTGATTTAATTTCAACGTTCCAACGGTAAAGCAATGCGACTGCCGGATCTCGATTTTATTTCAAAGTTCCAGCGGTAAAGCAATGCGACTGCCGGATCTTGATTTAATTTCAAAGTTCCAGCGATAAAGCAATGCGACTGCGGGATCTTGATTTAATTTCAACGTTCCAGCGGTAAAGCAATGCGACTGCCGGATCTTGATTTCTATTTCAAAGTTCCAGCGGTAAAGCAATGCGACTGCCGGATCTTGATTTTTATTTCAAAGTTTCAGCGCTAAAGCAATGCGACTGCCGAATCTTTGTATCTATTTCAAAGTTCCAGCGGTAAAGCAATGCGACTGCCGGATCTTGATTTTTATTTCAAAGTTCCAGCGCTAAAGCAATGCGACTGCCGGATCTTGATTTAATTTCAACGTTCCAGCGGTAAAGCAATGCGACTGCCGGATCTTGATTTAATTCCAACGTTCCAGCGGTAAAGCAATGCGACTGCCGGATCTTGATTTAATTCCAACGTTCCAGCGGTAAAGCAATGCGACTGCCGGATCTTGATTTAATTTCAAAGTTCCAACGGTAAAGCAATGCGACTGCCGGATCTCGATTTTATTTCAAAGTTCCAGCGGTAAAGCAATGCGACTGCCGGATCTTGATTTAATTTCAAAGTTCCATCGGTAAAGCAATGCGACTGCCGGATCTTGATTTTTATTTCAAAGTTCCAGCGCTAAAGCAATGCGACTGCCGAATCTTCGTTTCTATTTCAAAGTTCCAGCGGTAAAGCAATGCGACTGCCGGATCTTGATTTAATTTCAAAGTTCCATCGGTAAAGCAATGCGACTGCCGGATCTTGATTTAATTTCAAAGTTCCATCGGTAAAGCAATGCGACTGCCGGATCTTGATTTTTATTTCAAAGTTCCAGCGCTAAAGCAATGCGACTGCCGAATCTTCGTTTCTATTTCAAAGTTCCAGCGGTAAAGCAATGCGACTGACGGATCTTGATTTAATTTCAACGTTCCAGCGGTAAAGCAATGCGACTGCCGGATCTTGATTTCTATTTCAAAGTTCCAGCGGTAAAGCAATGCGACTGGCGGATCTTGATTTAATTTCAAAGTTCCATCGGTAAAGCAATGCGACTGCCGGATCTTGATTTTTATTTCAAAGTTTCAGCGCTAAAGCAATGCGACTGCCGAATCTTTGTTTCTATTTCAAAGTTCCAGCGGTAAAGCAATGCGACTGCCGGATCTTGATTTTTATTTCAAAGTTCCAGCGGTAAAGCAATGCGATTGCCGGATCTTGATTTTTATTTCAAAGTTCCAGCGCTAAAGCAATGCGACTGCCGGATCTTGATTTCTATTTCAAAGTTCCAGCGGTAAAGCAATGCGACTGGCGGATCTTGATTTAATTTCAAAGTTCCATCGGTAAAGCAATGCGACTGCCGGATCTTGATTCTTATTTCAAAGTTTCAGCGCTAAAGCAATGCGACTGCCGGATCTTGATTTCTATTTCAAAGTTCCAGCGGTAAAGCAATGCGACTGCCGGATCTTGATTTAATTTCAAAGTTCCATCGGTAAAGCAATGCGACTGCCGGATCTTGATTTCTATTTCAAAGTTCCAGCGGTAAAGCAATGCGACTGACGGATCTTGATTTAATTTCAACGTTCCAACGGTAAAGCAATGCGACTGCCGGATCTCGATTTTATTTCAAAGTTCCAGCGGTAAAGCAATGCGACTGCCGGATCTTGATTTAATTTCAAAGTTCCATCGGTAAAGCAATGCGACTGACGGATCTTGATTTAATTTCAAAGTTCCAGCGGTAAAGCAATGCGACTGACGGATCTTGATTTAATTTCAACGTTCCAACGGTAAAGCAATGCGACTGCCGGATCTCGATTTTATTTCAAAGTTCCAGCGGTAAAGCAATGCGACTGCCGGATCTTGATTTAATTTCAAAGTTCCAGCGATAAAGCAATGCGACTGCGGGATCTTGATTTAATTTCAACGTTCCAGCGGTAAAGCAATGCGACTGCCGGATCTTGATTTCTATTTCAAAGTTCCAGCGGTAAAGCAATGCGACTGCCGGATCTTGATTTTTATTTCAAAGTTTCAGCGCTAAAGCAATGCGACTGCCGAATCTTTGTATCTATTTCAAAGTTCCAGCGGTAAAGCAATGCGACTGCCGGATCTTGATTTTTATTTCAAAGTTCCAGCGCTAAAGCAATGCGACTGCCGGATCTTGATTTAATTTCAACGTTCCAGCGGTAAAGCAATGCGACTGCCGGATCTTGATTTAATTCCAACGTTCCAGCGGTAAAGCAATACGACTGCCGGATCTTGATTTAATTCCAACGTTCCAGCGGTAAAGCAATGCGACTGCCGGATCTTGATTTAATTTCAAAGTTCCAACGGTAAAGCAATGCGACTGCCAGATCTCGATTTTATTTCAAAGTTCCAGCGGTAAAGCAAGTCGACTGCCGGATCTTGATTTAATTTTAAAGTTCCATCGGTAAAGCAATGCGACTGCCGGATCTTGATTTTTATTTCAAAGTTCCAGCGCTAAAGCAATGCGACTGCCGAATCTTCGTTTCTATTTCAAAGTTCCAGCGGTAAAGCAATGCGACTGACGGATCTTGATTTAATTTCAACGTTCCAGCGGTAAAGCAATGCGACTGCCGGATCTTGATTTCTATTTCAAAGTTCCAGCGGTAAAGCAATGCGACTGGCGGATCTTGATTTAATTTCAAAGTTCCATCGGTAAAGCAATGCGTCTGCCGGATCTTGATTTTTATTTCAAAGTTTCAGCGCTAAAGCAATGCGACTGCCGAATCTTTGTATCTATTTCAAAGTTCCAGCGGTAAAGCAATGCGACTGCCGGATCTTGATTTTTATTTCAAAGTTTCAGCGCTAAAGCAATGCGACTGCCGGATCTTGATTTAATTTCAACGTTCCAGCGGTAAAGCAATGCGACTGCCGGATCTTGATTTAATTCCAACGTTCCAGCGGTAAAGCAATGCGACTGCCGGATCTTGATTTAATTTAAAAGTTCCAACGGTAAAGCAATGCGACTGCCGGATCTCGATTTTATTTCAAAGTTCCAGCGGTAAAGCAATGCGACTGCCGGATCTTGATTTAATTTCAAAGTTCCATCGGTAAAGCAATGCGACTGCCGGATCTTGATTTTTATTTCAAAGTTCCAGCGCTAAAGCAATGCGACTGCCGAATCTTCGTTTCTATTTCAAAGTTCCAGCGGTAAAGCAATGCGACTGCCGGATCTTGATTTAATTTCCAAGTTCCAACGGTAAAGCTATGCGACTGCCGGATCTCGATTTAATTTCAAAGTTCCATCGGTAAAGCAATGCGACTGCCGGATCTTGATTTTTATTTCAAAGTTTCAGCGCTAAAGCAATGCGTCTGCCGGATCTTGATTTTTATTTCAAAGTTCCAGCGCTAAAGCAATGCGACTGCGGGATCTTGATTTAATTTCAACGTTCCAGCGGTAAAGCAATGCGACTGCCGGATCTTGATTTCTATTTCAAAGTTCCAGCGGTAAAGCAATGCGACTGCCGGATCTCGATTTTATTTCAAAGTTCCAGCGGTAAAGCAATGCGACTGCCGGATCTTGATTTAATTTCAAAGTTCCATCGGTAAAGCAATGCGACTGCCGGATCTTGATTTCTATTTCAAAGTTCCAGCGGTAAAGCAATGCGTCTGGCGGATCTTGATTTAATTTCAACGTTCCAGCGGTAAAGCAATGCGACTGCCGGATCTTGATTTAATTCCAACGTTCCAGCGGTAAAGCAATGCGACTGCCGGATCTTGATTTAATTTCAACGTTCCAGCGGTAAAGCAATGCGACTGCCGGATCTTGATTTAATTCCAACGTTCCAGCGGTAAAGCAATGCGACTGCCGGATCTTGATTTTTATTTCAAAGTTTCAGCGCTAAAGCAATGCGACTGCCGGATCTTGATTTAATTTCAACGTTCCAGCGGTAAAGCAATGCGACTGCCGGATCTTGATTTAATTCCAACGTTCCAGCGGTAAAGCAATGCGACTGCCGGATCTTGATTTAATTTAAAAGTTCCAACGGTAAAGCAATGCGACTGCCGGATCTCGATTTTATTTCAAAGTTCCAGCGGTAAAGCAATGCGACTGCCGGATCTTGATTTAATTTCAAAGTTCCATCGGTAAAGCAATGCGACTGCCGGATCTTGATTTTTATTTCAAAGTTCCAGCGCTAAAGCAATGCGACTGCCGAATCTTCGTTTCTATTTCAAAGTTCCAGCGGTAAAGCAATGCGACTGCCGGATCTTGATTTAATTTCCAAGTTCCAACGGTAAAGCTATGCGACTGCCGGATCTCGATTTAATTTCAAAGTTCCATCGGTAAAGCAATGCGACTGCCGGATCTTGATTTTTATTTCAAAGTTTCAGCGCTAAAGCAATGCGACTGCCGGATCTTGATTTTTATTTCAAAGTTCCAGCGCTAAAGCAATGCGACTGCCGGATCTTGATTTAATTTCAACGTTCCAGCGGTAAAGCAATGCGACTGCCGGATCTTGATTTAATTCCAACGTTCCAGCGGTAAAGCAATGCGACTGCCGGATCTTGATTTAATTTAAAAGGTCCAACGGTAAAGCAATGCGACTGCCGGATCTCGATTTTATTTCAAAGTTCCAGCGGTAAAGCAATGCGACTGCCGGATCTTGATTTAATTTCAACGTTCCAGCGGTAAAGCAATGCGACTGCCGGATCTTGATTTTTATTTCAAAGTTCCATCGGTAAAGCAATGCGACTGCCGGATCTTGATTTTTATTTCAAAGTTTCAGCGCTAAAGCAATGCGACTGCCGGATCTCGATTTTATTTCAAAGTTCCAGCGGTAAAGCAATGCGACTGCCGGATCTTGATTTAATTTCAAAGTTCCATCGGTAAAGCAATGCGACTGCCGGATCTTGATTTTTATTTCAAAGTTCCAGCGCTAAAGCAATGCGACTGCCGAATCTTCGTTTCTATTTCAAAGTTCCAGCGGTAAAGCAATGCGACTGACGGATCTTGATTTAATTTCAACGTTCCAGCGGTAAAGCAATGCGACTGCCGGATCTTGATTTCTATTTCAAAGTTCCAGCGGTAAAGCAATGCGACTGGCGGATCTTGATTTAATTTCAAAGTTCCATCGGTAAAGCAATGCGACTGCCGGATCTTGATTTTTATTTCAAAGTTTCAGCGCTAAAGCAATGCGACTGCCGAATCTTTGTATCTATTTCAAAGTTCCAGCGGTAAAGCAATGCGACTGCCGGATCTTGATTTTTATTTCAAAGTTTCAGCGCTAAAGCAATGCGACTGCCGGATCTTGATTTAATTTCAACGTTCCAGCGGTAAAGCAATGCGACTGCCGGATCTTGATTTAATTCCAACGTTCCAGCGGTAAAGCAATGCGACTGCCGGATCTTGATTTAATTTAAAAGTTCCAACGGTAAAGCAATGCGACTGCCGGATCTCGATTTTATTTCAAAGTTCCAGCGGTAAAGCAATGCGACTGCCGGATCTTGATTTAATTCCAACGTTCCAGCGGTAAAGCAATGCGACTGCCGGATCTTGATTTAATTTAAAAGTTCCAGCGGTAAAGCAATGCGACTGCCGGATCTTGATTTCTATTTCAAAGTTCCAGCGGTAAAGCAATGCGACTGCCGGATCTCGATTTTATTTCAAAGTTCCAGCGGTAAAGCAATGCGACTGCCGGATCTTGATTTAATTTCAAAGTTCCATCGGTAAAGCAATGCGACTGCCGGATCTTGATTTCTATTTCAAAGTTCCAGCGGTAAAGCAATGCGTCTGGCGGATCTTGATTTAATTTCAACGTTCCAGCGGTAAAGCAATGCGACTGCCGGATCTTGATTTAATTCCAACGTTCCAGCGGTAAAGCAATGCGACTGCCGGATCTTGATTTAATTTAAAAGTTCCAACGGTAAAGCAATGCGACTGCCGGATCTCGATTTTATTTCAAAGTTCCAGCGGTAAAGCAATGCGACTGCCGGATCTTGATTTAATTTCAAAGTTCCATCGGTAAAGCAATGCGACTGCCGGATCTTGATTTAATTCCAACGTTCCAGCGGTAAAGCAATGCGACTGCCGGATCTTGATTTAATTTCAACGTTCCAGCGGTAAAGCAATGCGACTGCCGGATCTTGATTTAATTCCAACGTTCCAGCGGTAAAGCAATGCGACTGCCGGATCTTGATTTTTATTTCAAAGTTTCAGCGCTAAAGCAATGCGACTGCCGGATCTTGATTTAATTTCAACGTTCCAGCGGTAAAGCAATGCGACTGCCGGATCTTGATTTAATTCCAACGTTCCAGCGGTAAAGCAATGCGACTGCCGGATCTTGATTTAATTTAAAAGTTCCAACGGTAAAGCAATGCGACTGCCGGATCTCGATTTTATTTCAAAGTTCCAGCGGTAAAGCAATGCGACTGCCGGATCTTGATTTAATTTCAAAGTTCCATCGGTAAAGCAATGCGACTGCCGGATCTTGATTTTTATTTCAAAGTTCCAGCGCTAAAGCAATGCGACTGCCGAATCTTCGTTTCTATTTCAAAGTTCCAGCGGTAAAGCAATGCGACTGCCGGATCTTGATTTAATTTCCAAGTTCCAACGGTAAAGCTATGCGACTGCCGGATCTCGATTTAATTTCAAAGTTCCATCGGTAAAGCAATGCGACTGCCGGATCTTGATTTTTATTTCAAAGTTTCAGCGCTAAAGCAATGCGACTGCCGGATCTTGATTTTTATTTCAAAGTTCCAGCGCTAAAGCAATGCGACTGCCGGATCTTGATTTAATTTCAACGTTCCAGCGGTAAAGCAATGCGACTGCCGGATCTTGATTTAATTCCAACGTTCCAGCGGTAAAGCAATGCGACTGCCGGATCTTGATTTAAATTAAAAGGTCCAACGGTAAAGCAATGCGACTGCCGGATCTCGATTTTATTTCAAAGTTCCAGCGGTAAAGCAATGCGACTGCCGGATCTTGATTTAATTTCAAAGTTCCATCGGTAAAGCAATGCGACTGCCGGATCTTGATTTTTATTTCAAAGTTCCATCGGTAAAGCAATGCGACTGCCGGATCTTGATTTTTATTTCAAAGTTTCAGCGCTAAAGCAATGCGACTGCCGGATCTCGATTTTATTTCAAAGTTCCAGCGGTAAAGCAATGCGACTGCCGGATCTTGATTTAATTTCAAAGTTCCATCGGTAAAGCAATGCGACTGCCGGATCTTGATTTTTATTTCAAAGTTCCAGCGCTAAAGCAATGCGACTGCCGAATCTTCGTTTCTATTTCAAAGTTCCAGCGGTAAAGCAATGCGACTGACGGATCTTGATTTAATTTCAACGTTCCAGCGGTAAAGCAATGCGACTGCCGGATCTTGATTTCTATTTCAAAGTTCCAGCGGTAAAGCAATGCGACTGGCGGATCTTGATTTAATTTCAAAGTTCCATCGGTAAAGCAATGCGACTGCCGGATCTTGATTTTTATTTCAAAGTTTCAGCGCTAAAGCAATGCGACTGCCGAATCTTTGTATCTATTTCAAAGTTCCAGCGGTAAAGCAATGCGACTGCCGGATCTTGATTTTTATTTCAAAGTTTCAGCGCTAAAGCAATGCGACTGCCGGATCTTGATTTAATTTCAACGTTCCAGCGGTAAAGCAATGCGACTGCCGGATCTTGATTTAATTCCAACGTTCCAGCGGTAAAGCAATGCGACTGCCGGATCTTGATTTAATTTAAAAGTTCCAACGGTAAAGCAATGCGACTGCCGGATCTCGATTTTATTTCAAAGTTCCAGCGGTAAAGCAATGCGACTGCCGGATCTTGATTTAATTTCAAAGTTCCATCGGTAAAGCAATGCGACTGCCGGATCTTGATTTTTATTTCAAAGTTCCAGCGCTAAAGCAATGCGACTGCCGAATCTTCGTTTCTATTTCAAAGTTCCAGCGGTAAAGCAATGCGACTGCCGGATCTTGATTTAATTTCCAAGTTCCAACGGTAAAGCTATGCGACTGCCGGATCTTGATTTAATTCCAACGTTCCAGCGGTAAAGCAATGCGACTGCCGGATCTTGATTTAATTTAAAAGTTCCAACGGTAAAGCAATGCGACTGCCGGATCTCGATTTTATTTCAAAGTTCCAGCGGTAAAGCAATGCGACTGCCGGATCTTGATTTAATTTCAAAGTTCCATCGGTAAAGCAATGCGACTGCCGGATCTTGATTTCTATTTCAAAGTTCCAGCGGTAAAGCAATGCGTCTGGCGGATCTTGATTTAATTTCAACGTTCCAGCGGTAAAGCAATGCGACTGCCGGATCTTGATTTAATTCCAACGTTCCAGCGGTAAAGCAATGCGACTGCCGGATCTTGATTTAATTTCAACGTTCCAGCGGTAAAGCAATGCGACTGCCGGATCTTGATTTAATTTCCAAGTTCCAACGGTAAAGCTATGCGACTGCCGGATCTCGATTTAATTTCAAAGTTCCATCGGTAAAGCAATGCGACTGCCGGATCTTGATTTTTATTTCAAAGTTTCAGCGCTAAAGCAATGCGACTGCCGGATCTTGATTTTTATTTCAAAGTTCCAGCGCTAAAGCAATGCGACTGCCGGATCTTGATTTAATTTCAACGTTCCAGCGGTAAAGCAATGCGACTGCCGGATCTTGATTTAATTCCAACGTTCCAGCGGTAAAGCAATGCGACTGCCGGATCTTGATTTAATTTAAAAGGTCCAACGGTAAAGCAATGCGACTGCCGGATCTCGATTTTATTTCAAAGTTCCAGCGGTAAAGCAATGCGACTGCCGGATCTTGATTTAATTTCAAAGTTCCATCGGTAAAGCAATGCGACTGCCGGATCTTGATTTTTATTTCAAAGTTCCAGCGCTAAAGCAATGCGACTGCCGAATCTTTGTTTCTATTTCAAAGTTCCAGCGGTAAAGCAATGCGACTGCCGGATCTTGATTTTTATTTCAAAGTTCCAGCGCTAAAGCAATGCGACTGCCGAATCTTCGTTTCTATTTCAAAGTTCCAGCGGTAAAGCAATGCGACTGCCGGATCTTGATTTAATTTCCAAGTTCCAACGGTAAAGCTATGCGACTGCCGGATCTCGATTTAATTTCAAAGTTCCATCGGTAAAGCAATGCGACTGCCGGATCTTGATTTTTATTTCAAAGTTTCAGCGCTAAAGCAATAAGTCTGCCGGATCTTGATTTTTATTTCAAAGTTCCAGCGCTAAAGCAATGCGACTGCCGGATCTTAATTTAATTTCAACGTTCCAGCGGTAAAGCAATGCGACTGCCGGATCTTGATTTAATTCCAACGTTCCAGCGGTAAAGCAATGCGACTGCCGGATCTTGATTTAATTTAAAAGTTCCAACGGTAAAGCAATGCGACTGCCGGATCTTGATTTAATTTAAAAGTTCCAACGGTAAAGCAATGCGACTGCCGGATCTCGATTTTATTTCAAAGTTCCAGCGGTAAAGCAATGCGACTGCCGGATCTTGATTTAATTTCAAAGTTCCATCGGTAAAGCAATGCGACTGCCGGATCTTGATTTCTATTTCAAAGTTCCAGCGGTAAAGCAATGCGTCTGGCGGATCTTGATTTAATTCCAACGTTCCAGCGGTAAAGCAATGCGACTGCCGGATCTTGATTTTTATTTCAAAGTTCCAGCGCTAAAGCAATGCGACTGCCGAATCTTCGTTTCTATTTCAAAGTTCCAGCGGTAAAGCAATGCGACTGCCGGATCTTGATTTAATTTCAACGTTCCAGCGGTAAAGCAATGCGACTGCCGGATCTTGATTTAATTCCAACGTTCCAGCGGTAAAGCAATGCGACTGCCGGATCTTAATTTAATTTCAACGTTCCAGCGGTAAAGCAATGCGACTGCCGGATCTTGATTTAATTCCAACGTTCCAGCGGTAAAGCAATGCGACTGCCGGATCTTGATTTTTATTTCAAAGTTTCAGCGCTAAAGCAATGCGACTGCCGGATCTTGATTTAATTTCAACGTTCCAGCGGTAAAGCAATGCGACTGCCGGATCTTGATTTAATTCCATCGTTCCAGCGGTAAAGCAATGCGACTGCCGGATCTTGATTTAATTTAAAAGTTCCAACGGTAAAGCAATGCGACTGCCGGATCTCGATTTTATTTCAAAGTTCCAGCGGTAAAGCAATGCGACTGCCGGATCTTGATTTAATTTCAAAGTTCCATCGGTAAAGCAATGCGACTGCCGGATCTTGATTTTTATTTCAAAGTTCCAGCGCTAAAGCAATGCGACTGCCGAATCTTCGTTTCTATTTCAAAGTTCCAGCGGTAAAGCAATGCGACTGCCGGATCTTGATTTAATTTCCAAGTTCCAACGGTAAAGCTATGCGACTGCCGGATCTCGATTTAATTTCAAAGTTCCATCGGTAAAGCAATGCGACTGCCGGATCTTGATTTTTATTTCAAAGTTTCAGCGCTAAAGCAATGCGACTGCCGGATCTTGATTTTTATTTCAAAGTTCCAGCGCTAAAGCAATGCGACTGCCGGATCTTGATTTAATTTCAACGTTCCAGCGGTAAAGCAATGCGACTGCCGGATCTTGATTTAATTCCAACGTTCCAGCGGTAAAGCAATGCGACTGCCGGATCTTGATTTAATTTAAAAGGTCCAACGGTAAAGCAATGCGACTGCCGGATCTCGATTTTATTTCAAAGTTCCAGCGGTAAAGCAATGCGACTGCCGGATCTTGATTTAATTTCAAAGTTCCATCGGTAAAGCAATGCGACTGCCGGATCTTGATTTTTATTTCAAAGTTCCAGCGCTAAAGCAATGCGACTGCCGAATCTTCGTTTCTATTTCAAAGTTCCAGCGGTAAAGCAATGCGACTGCCGGATCTTGATTTAATTTCCAAGTTCCAACGGTAAAGCTATGCGACTGCCGGATCTCGATTTAATTTCAAAGTTCCATCGGTAAAGCAATGCGACTGCCGGATCTTGATTTTTATTTCAAAGTTTCAGCGCTAAAGCAATGCGACTGCCGGATCTTGATTTTTATTTCAAAGTTCCAGCGCTAAAGCAATGCGACTGCCGGATCTTGATTTAATTTCAACGTTCCAGCGGTAAAGCAATGCGACTGCCGGATCTTGATTTAATTCCAACGTTCCAGCGGTAAAGCAATGCGACTGCCGGATCTTGATTTAATTTAAAAGGTCCCACGGTAAAGCAATGCGACTGCCGGATCTCGATTTTATTTCAAAGTTCCAGCGGTAAAGCAATGCGACTGCCGGATCTTGATTTAATTTCAAAGTTCCATCGGTAAAGCAATGCGACTGCCGGATCTTGATTTTTATTTCAAAGTTCCAGCGCTAAAGCAATGCGACTGCCGAATCTTTGTTTCTATTTCAAAGTTCCAGCGGTAAAGCAATGCGACTGCCGGATCTTGATTTTTATTTCGAAGTTCCAGCGCTAAAGCAATGCGACTGCCGAATCTTTGTTTCTATTTCAAAGTTCCAGCGGTAAAGCAATGCGACTGACGGATCTTGATTTAATTTCAACGTTCCAGCGGTAAAGCAATGCGACTGCCGGATCTTGATTTCTATTTCAAAGTTCCAGCGGTAAAGCAATGCGACTGGCGGATCTTGATTTAATTTCAAAGTTCCATCGGTAAAGCAATGCGACTGCCGGATCTTGATTTTTATTTCAAAGTTTCAGCGCTAAAGCAATGCGACTGCCGAATCTTTGTTTCTATTTCAAAGTTCCAGCGGTAAAGCAATGCGACTGCCGGATCTTGATTTTTATTTCAAAGTTCCAGCGGTAAAGCAATGCGACTGGCGGATCTTGATTTAATTTCAAAGTTCCATCGGTAAAGCAATGCGACTGCCGGATCTTGATTTAATTTCAAAGTTCCATCGGTAAAGCAATGCGACTGCCGGATCTTGATTTTTATTTCAAAGTTCCAGCGCTAAAGCAATGCGACTGCCGAATCTTCGTTTCTATTTCAAAGTTCCAGCGGTAAAGCAATGCGACTGCCGGATCTTGATTTAATTTCCAAGTTCCAACGGTAAAACTATGCGACTGCCGGATCTCGATTTAATTTCAAAGTTCCATCGGTAAAGCAATGCGACTGCCGGATCTTGATTTTTATTTCAAAGTTTCAGCGCTAAAGCAATGCGACTGCCGGATCTTGATTTTTATTTCAAAGTTCCAGCGCTAAAGCAATGCGACTGCCGAATCTTCGTTTCTATTTCAAAGTTCCAGCGGTAAAGCAATGCGACTGCCGGATCTTGATTTAATTTCCAAGTTCCAACGGTAAAACTATGCGACTGCCGGATCTCGATTTAATTTCAAAGTTCCATCGGTAAAGCAATGCGACTGCCGGATCTTGATTTTTATTTCAAAGTTTCAGCGCTAAAGCAATGCGACTGCCGGATCTTGATTTTTATTTCAAAGTTCCAGCGCTAAAGCAATGCGACTGCCGGATCTTGATTTAATTTCAACGTTCCAGCGGTAAAGCAATGCGACTGCCGGATCTTGATTTAATTCCAACGTTCCATCGGTAAAGCAATGCGACTGCCGGATCTTGATTTTTATTTCAAAGTTCCAGCGCTAAAGCAATGCGACTGCCGAATCTTTGTTTCTATTTCAAAGTTCCAGCGGTAAAGCAATGCGACTGCCGGATCTTGATTTTATTTCAAAGTTCCAGCGGTAAAGCAATGCGACTGCCGGATCTTGATTTAATTTCAAAGTTCCAGCGATAAAGCAATGCGACTGCGGGATCTTGATTTAATTTCAACGTTCCAGCGGTAAAGCAATGCGACTGCCGGATCTTGATTTCTATTTCAAAGTTCCAGCGGTAAAGCAATGCGACTGCCGGATCTTGATTTTTATTTCAAAGTTTCAGCGCTAAAGCAATGCGACTGCCGAATCTTTGTATCTATTTCAAAGTTCCAGCGGTAAAGCAATGCGACTGCCGGATCTTGATTTTTATTTCAAAGTTCCAGCGCTAAAGCAATGCGACTGCCGGATCTTGATTTAATTTCAACGTTCCAGCGGTAAAGCAATGCGACTGCCGGATCTTGATTTAATTCCAACGTTCCAGCGGTAAAGCAATGCGACTGCCGGATCTTGATTTAATTCCAACGTTCCAGCGGTAAAGCAATGCGACTGCCGGATCTTGATTTAATTTAAAAGTTCCAACGGTAAAGCAATGCGACTGCCGGATCTCGATTTTATTTCAAAGTTCCAGCGGTAAAGCAATGCGACTGCCGGATCTTGATTTAATTTCAAAGTTCCATCGGTAAAGCAATGCGACTGCCGGATCTTGATTTTTATTTCAAAGTTCCAGCGCTAAAGCAATGCGACTGCCGAATCTTCGTTTCTATTTCAAAGTTCCAGCGGTAAAGCAATGCGACTGCCGGATCTTGATTTAATTCCAACGTTCCAGCGGTAAAGCAATGCGACTGCCGGATCTTGATTTAATTCCAACGTTCCAGCGGTAAAGCAATGCGACTGCCGGATCTTGATTTTTATTTCAAAGTTTCAGCGCTAAAGCAATGCGACTGCCGGATCTTGATTTAATTTCAACGTTCCAGCGGTAAAGCAATGCGACTGCCGGATCTTGATTTAATTCCAACGTTCCAACGGTAAAGCAATGCGACTGCCGGATCTTGATTTTTATTTCAAAGTTCCAGCGCTAAAGCAATGCGACTGCCGAATCTTCGTTTCTATTTCAAAGTTCCAGCGGTAAAGCAATGCGACTGCCGGATCTTGATTTAATTTCAACGTTCCAGCGGTAAAGCAATGCGACTGCCGGATCTTGATTTAATTCCAACGTTCCAGCGGTAAAGCAATGCGACTGCCGGATCTTAATTTAATTTCAACGTTCCAGCGGTAAAGCAATGCGACTGCCGGATCTTGATTTAATTCCAACGTTCCAGCGGTAAAGCAATGCGACTGCCGGATCTTGATTTTTATTTCAAAGTTTCAGCGCTAAAGCAATGCGACTGCCGGATCTTGATTTAATTTCAACGTTCCAGCGGTAAAGCAATGCGACTGCCGGATCTTGATTTAATTCCAACGTTCCAGCGGTAAAGCAATGCGACTGCCGGATCTTGATTTAATTTAAAAGTTCCAACGGTAAAGCAATGCGACTGCCGGATCTCGATTTTATTTCAAAGTTCCAGCGGTAAAGCAATGCGACTGCCGGATCTTGATTTAATTTCAAAGTTCCATCGGTAAAGCAATGCGACTGCCGGATCTTGATTTTTATTTCAAAGTTCCAGCGCTAAAGCAATGCGACTGCCGAATCTTCGTTTCTATTTCAAAGTTCCAGCGGTAAAGCAATGCGACTGCCGGATCTTGATTTAATTCCAACGTTCCAGCGGTAAAGCAATGCGACTGCCGGATCTTGATTTAATTTAAAAGGTCCAACGGTAAAGCAATGCGACTGCCGGATCTCGATTTTATTTCAAAGTTCCAGCGGTAAAGCAATGCGACTGCCGGATCTTGATTTAATTTCAAAGTTCCATCGGTAAAGCAATGCGACTGCCGGATCTTGATTTTTATTTCAAAGTTCCAGCGCTAAAGCAATGCGACTGCCGAATCTTTGTTTCTATTTCAAAGTTCCAGCGGTAAAGCAATGCGACTGCCGGATCTTGATTTTTATTTCAAAGTTCCAGCGCTAAAGCAATGCGACTGCCGAATCTTTGTTTCTATTTCAAAGTTCCAGCGGTAAAGCAATGCGACTGACGGATCTTGATTTAATTTCAACGTTCCAGCGGTAAAGCAATGCGACTGCCGGATCTTGATTTCTATTTCAAAGTTCCAGCGGTAAAGCAATGCGACTGGCGGATCTTGATTTAATTTCAAAGTTCCATCGGTAAAGCAATGCGACTGCCGGATCTTGATTTTTATTTCAAAGTTTCAGCGCTAAAGCAATGCGACTGCCGAATCTTTGTTTCTATTTCAATGTTCCAGCGGTAAAGCAATGCGACTGCCGGATCTTGATTTTTATTTCAAAGTTCCAGCGGTAAAGCAATGCGATTGCCGGATCTTGATTTTTATTTCAAAGTTCCAGCGCTAAAGCAATGCGACTGCCGGATCTTGATTTCTATTTCAAAGTTCCAGCGGTAAAGCAATGCGACTGGCGGATCTTGATTTAATTTCAAAGTTCCATCGGTAAAGCAATGCGACTGCCGGATCTTGATTTAATTTCAAAGTTCCATCGGTAAAGCAATGCGACTGCCGGATCTTGATTTTTATTTCAAAGTTCCAGCGCTAAAGCAATGCGACTGCCGAATCTTCGTTCCTATTTCAAAGTTCCAGCGGTAAAGCAATGCGACTGCCGGATCTTGATTTAATTTCCAAGTTCCAACGGTAAAACTATGCGACTGCCGGATCTCGATTTAATTTCAAAGTTCCATCGGTAAAGCAATGCGACTGCCGGATCTTGATTTTTATTTCAAAGTTTCAGCGCTAAAGCAATGCGACTGCCGGATCTTGATTTTTATTTCAAAGTTCCAGCGCTAAAGCAATGCGACTGCCGGATCTTGATTTAATTTCAACGTTCCAGCGGTAAAGCAATGCGACTGCCGGATCTTGATTTAATTCCAACGTTCCAGCGGTAAAGCAATGCGACTGCCGGATCTTGATTTAATTTAAAAGGTCCAACGGTAAAGCAATGCGACTGCCGGATCTCGATTTTATTTCAAAGTTCCAGCGGTAAAGCAATGCGACTGCCGGATCTTGATTTAATTTCAAAGTTCCATCGGTAAAGCAATGCGACTGCCGGATCTTGATTTTTATTTCAAAGTTCCAGCGCTAAAGCAATGCGACTGCCGAATCTTTGTTTCTATTTCAAAGTTCCAGCGGTAAAGCAATGCGACTGCCGGATCTTGATTTTTATTTCAAAGTTTCAGCGCTAAAGCAATGCAACTGCCGGATCTTGATTTAATTTCAACGTTCCAGCGGTAAAGCAATGCGACTGCCGGATCTTGATTTAATTCCAACGTTCCAGCGGTAAAGCAATGCGACTGCCGGATCTTGATTTAATTTAAAAGGTCCAACGGTAAAGCAATGCGACTGCCGGATCTCGATTTAATTTCAAAGTTCCATCGGTAAAGCAATGCGACTGCCGGATCTTGATTTAATTTCAAAGTTCCAGCGATAAAGCAATGCGACTGCGGGATCTTGATTTAATTTCAACGTTCCAGCGGTAAAGCAATGCGACTGAAGGATCTTGATTTCTATTTCAAAGTTCCAGCGGTAAAGCAATGCGACTGCCGGATCTTGATTTTTATTTCAAAGTTTCAGCGCTAAAGCAATGCGACTGCCGAATCTTTGTATCTATTTCAAAGTTCCAGCGGTAAAGCAATGCGACTGCCGGATCTTGATTTTTATTTCAAAGTTCCAGCGCTAAAGCAATGCGACTGCCGGATCTTGATTTAATTTCAACGTTCCAGCGCTAAAGCAATGCGACTGCCGAATCTTCGTTTCTATTTCAAAGTTCCAGCGGTAAAGCAATGCGACTGACGGATCTTGATTTAATTTCAACGTTCCAGCGGTAAAGCAATGCGACTGCCGGATCTTGATTTCTATTTCAAAGTTCCAGCGGTAAAGCAATGCGACTGGCGGATCTTGATTTAATTTCAAAGTTCCATCGGTAAAGCAATGCGACTGCCGGATCTTGATTTTTATTTCAAAGTTTCAGCGCTAAAGCAATGCGACTGCCGAATCTTTGTATCTATTTCAAAGTTCCAGCGGTAAAGCAATGCGACTGCCGGATCTTGATTTTTATTTCAAAGTTTCAGCGCTAAAGCAATGCGACTGCCGGATCTTGATTTAATTTCAACGTTCCAGCGGTAAAGCAATGCGACTGCCGGATCTTGATTTAATTCCAACGTTCCAGCGGTAAAGCAATGCGACTGCCGGATCTTGATTTAATTTAAAAGTTCCAACGGTAAAGCAATGCGACTGCCGGATCTCGATTTTATTTCAAAGTTCCAGCGGTAAAGCAATGCGACTGCCGGATCTTGATTTAATTTCAAAGTTCCATCGGTAAAGCAATGCGACTGCCGGATCTTGATTTTTATTTCAAAGTTCCAGCGCTAAAGCAATGCGACTGCCGAATCTTCGTTTCTATTTCAAAGTTTCAGCGCTAAAGCAATGCGACTGCCGAATCTTTGTATCTATTTCAAAGTTCCAGCGGTAAAGCAATGCGACTGGCGGATCTTGATTTAATTTCAAAGTTCCATCGGTAAAGCAATGCGACTGCCGGATCTTGATTTTTATTTCAAAGTTTCAGCGCTAAAGCAATGCGACTGCCGAATCTTTGTTTCTATTTCAAAGTTCCAGCGGTAAAGCAATGCGACTGCCGGATCTTGATTTTTATTTCAAAGTTCCAGCGGTAAAGCAATGCGACTGCCGGATCTTGATTTTTATTTCAAAGTTACAGCGCTAAAGCAATGCGACTGCCGAATCTTTGTTTCTATTTCAAAGTTCCAGCGGTAAAGCAATGCGACTGACGGATCTTGATTTAATTTCAACGTTCCAGCGGTAAAGCAATGCGACTGCCGGATCTTGATTTAATTTCAAAGTTCCATCGGTAAAGCAATGCGACTGCCGGATCTTGATTTTTATTTCAAAGTTCCAGCGCTAAAGCAATGCGACTGCCGAATCTTTGTTTCTATTTCAAAGTTCCAGCGGTAAAGCAATGCGACTGACGGATCTTGATTTAATTTCAACGTTCCAGCGGTAAAGCAATGCGACTGCCGGATCTTGATTTCTATTTCAAAGTTCCAGCGGTAAAGCAATGCGTCTGGCGGATCTTGATTTAATTTCAAAGTTCCATCGGTAAAGCAATGCGACTGCCGAATCTTCGTTTCTATTTCAAAGTTCCAGCGGTAAAGCAATGCGACTGACGGATCTTGATTTTTATTTCAAAGTTTCAGCGCTAAAGCAATGCGACTGCCGAATCTTTGTATCTATTTCAAAGTTCCAGCGGTAAAGCAATGCGACTGCCGGATCTTGATTTAATTTCAAAGTTCCATCGGTAAAGCAATGCGACTGCCGGATCTTGATTTTTATTTCAACGTTCCAGCGGTAAAGCAATGCGACTGCCGGATCTTGATTTAATTCCAACGTTCCAGCGGTAAAGCAATGCGACTGCCGGATCTTGATTTTTATTTCAAAGTTTCAGCGCTAAAGCAATGCGACTGCCGGATCTTGATTTAATTTCAACGTTCCAGCGGTAAAGCAATGCGACTGCCGGATCTTGATTTAATTCCAACGTTCCAGCGGTAAAGCAATGCGACTGCCGGATCTTGATTTAATTTAAAAGTTCCAACGGTAAAGCAATGCGACTGCCGGATCTCGATTTTATTTCAAAGTTCCAGCGGTAAAGCAATGCGACTGCCGGATCTTGATTTAATTTCAAAGTTCCATCGGTAAAGCAATGCGACTGCCGGATCTTGATTTTTATTTCAAAGTTCCAGCGCTAAAGCAATGCGACTGCCGAATCTTCGTTTCTATTTCAAAGTTCCAGCGGTAAAGCAATGCGACTGCCGGATCTTGATTTAATTTCCAAGTTCCAACGGTAAAGCTATGCGACTGCCGGATCTCGATTTAATTTCAAAGTTCCATCGGTAAAGCAATGCGACTGCCGGATCTTGATTTTTATTTCAAAGTTTCAGCGCTAAAGCAATGCGTCTGCCGGATCTTGATTTTTATTTCAAAGTTCCAGCGCTAAAGCAATGCGACTGCGGGATCTTGATTTAATTTCAACGTTCCAGCGGTAAAGCAATGCGACTGCCGGATCTTGATTTCTATTTCAAAGTTCCAGCGGTAAAGCAATGCGACTGCCGGATCTCGATTTTATTTCAAAGTTCCAGCGGTAAAGCAATGCGACTGCCGGATCTTGATTTAATTTCAAAGTTCCATCGGTAAAGCAATGCGACTGCCGGATCTTGATTTCTATTTCAAAGTTCCAGCGGTAAAGCAATGCGTCTGGCGGATCTTGATTTAATTTCAACGTTCCAGCGGTAAAGCAATGCGACTGCCGGATCTTGATTTAATTCCAACGTTCCAGCGGTAAAGCAATGCGACTGCCGGATCTTGATTTAATTTAAAAGTTCCAACGGTAAAGCAATGCGACTGCCGGATCTCGATTTTATTTCAAAGTTCCAGCGGTAAAGCAATGCGACTGCCGGATCTTGATTTAATTTCAAAGTTCCATCGGTAAAGCAATGCGACTGCCGGATCTTGATTTTTATTTCAAAGTTCCAGCGCTAAAGCAATGCGACTGCCGAATCTTCGTTTCTATTTCAAAGTTCCAGCGGTAAAGCAATGCGACTGCCGGATCTTGATTTAATTTCCAAGTTCCAACGGTAAAGCTATGCGACTGCCGGATCTCGATTTAATTTCAAAGTTCCATCGGTAAAGCAATGCGACTGCCGGATCTTGATTTTTATTTCAAAGTTTCAGCGCTAAAGCAATGCGACTGCCGGATCTTGATTTTTATTTCAAAGTTCCAGCGCTAAAGCAATGCGACTGCCGGATCTTGATTTAATTTCAACGTTCCAGCGGTAAAGCAATGCGACTGCCGGATCTTGATTTAATTCCAACGTTCCAGCGGTAAAGCAATGCGACTGCCGGATCTTGATTTAATTTAAAAGGTCCAACGGTAAAGCAATGCGACTGCCGGATCTCGATTTTATTTCAAAGTTCCAGCGGTAAAGCAATGCGACTGCCGGATCTTGATTTAATTTCAAAGTTCCATCGGTAAAGCAATGCGACTGCCGGATCTTGATTTTTATTTCAAAGTTCCATCGGTAAAGCAATGCGACTGCCGGATCTTGATTTTTATTTCAAAGTTTCAGCGCTAAAGCAATGCGACTGCCGGATCTCGATTTTATTTCAAAGTTCCAGCGGTAAAGCAATGCGACTGCCGGATCTTGATTTAATTTCAAAGTTCCATCGGTAAAGCAATGCGACTGCCGGATCTTGATTTTTATTTCAAAGTTCCAGCGCTAAAGCAATGCGACTGCCGAATCTTCGTTTCTATTTCAAAGTTCCAGCGGTAAAGCAATGCGACTGCCGGATCTTGATTTAATTTCCAAGTTCCAACGGTAAAGCTATGCGACTGCCGGATCTCGATTTAATTTCAAAGTTCCATCGGTAAAGCAATGCGACTGCCGGATCTTGATTTTTATTTCAAAGTTTCAGCGCTAAAGCAATGCGTCTGCCGGATCTTGATTTTTATTTCAAAGTTCCAGCGCTAAAGCAATGCGACTGCGGGATCTTGATTTAATTTCAACGTTCCAGCGGTAAAGCAATGCGACTGCCGGATCTTGATTTCTATTTCAAAGTTCCAGCGGTAAAGCAATGCGACTGCCGGATCTCGATTTTATTTCAAAGTTCCAGCGGTAAAGCAATGCGACTGCCGGATCTTGATTTAATTTCAAAGTTCCATCGGTAAAGCAATGCGACTGCCGGATCTTGATTTCTATTTCAAAGTTCCAGCGGTAAAGCAATGCGTCTGGCGGATCTTGATTTAATTTCAACGTTCCAGCGGTAAAGCAATGCGACTGCCGGATCTTGATTTAATTCCAACGTTCCAGCGGTAAAGCAATGCGACTGCCGGATCTTGATTTAATTTAAAAGTTCCAACGGTAAAGCAATGCGACTGCCGGATCTCGATTTTATTTCAAAGTTCCAGCGGTAAAGCAATGCGACTGCCGGATCTTGATTTAATTTCAAAGTTCCATCGGTAAAGCAATGCGACTGCCGGATCTTGATTTTTATTTCAAAGTTCCAGCGCTAAAGCAATGCGACTGCCGAATCTTCGTTTCTATTTCAAAGTTCCAGCGGTAAAGCAATGCGACTGCCGGATCTTGATTTAATTTCCAAGTTCCAACGGTAAAGCTATGCGACTGCCGGATCTCGATTTAATTTCAAAGTTCCATCGGTAAAGCAATGCGACTGCCGGATCTTGATTTTTATTTCAAAGTTTCAGCGCTAAAGCAATGCGACTGCCGGATCTTGATTTTTATTTCAAAGTTCCAGCGCTAAAGCAATGCGACTGCCGGATCTTGATTTAATTTCAACGTTCCAGCGGTAAAGCAATGCGACTGCCGGATCTTGATTTAATTCCAACGTTCCAGCGGTAAAGCAATGCGACTGCCGGATCTTGATTTAATTTAAAAGGTCCAACGGTAAAGCAATGCGACTGCCGGATCTAGATTTTATTTCAAAGTTCCAGCGGTAAAGCAATGCGACTGCCGGATCTTGATTTAATTTCAAAGTTCCATCGGTAAAGCAATGCGACTGCCGGATCTTGATTTTTATTTCAAAGTTCCATCGGTAAAGCAATGCGACTGCCGGATCTTGATTTTTATTTCAAAGTTTCAGCGCTAAAGCAATGCGACTGCCGGATCTCGATTTTATTTCAAAGTTCCAGCGGTAAAGCAATGCGACTGCCGGATCTTGATTTAATTTCAAAGTTCCATCGGTAAAGCAATGCGACTGCCGGATCTTGATTTTTATTTCAAAGTTCCAGCGCTAAAGCAATGCGACTGCCGAATCTTCGTTTCTATTTCAAAGTTCCAGCGGTAAAGCAATGCGACTGACGGATCTTGATTTAATTTCAACGTTCCAGCGGTAAAGCAATGCGACTGCCGGATCTTGATTTCTATTTCAAAGTTCCAGCGGTAAAGCAATGCGACTGGCGGATCTTGATTTAATTTCAAAGTTCCATCGGTAAAGCAATGCGACTGCCGGATCTTGATTTTTATTTCAAAGTTTCAGCGCTAAAGCAATGCGACTGCCGGATCTTGATTTTTATTTCAAAGTTTCAGCGCTAAAGCAATGCGACTGCCGGATCTTGATTTAATTTCAACGTTCCAGCGGTAAAGCAATGCGACTGCCGGATCTTGATTTAATTCCAACGTTCCAACGGTAAAGCAATGCGACTGCCGGATCTTGATTTTTATTTCAAAGTTCCAGCGCTAAAGCAATGCGACTGCCGAATCTTCGTTTCTATTTCAAAGTTCCAGCGGTAAAGCAATGCGACTGCCGGATCTTGATTTAATTTCAACGTTCCAGCGGTAAAGCAATGCGACTGCCGGATCTTGATTTAATTCCAACGTTCCAGCGGTAAAGCAATGCGACTGCCGGATCTTAATTTAATTTCAACGTTCCAGCGGTAAAGCAATGCGACTGCCGGATCTTGATTTAATTCCAACGTTCCATCGGTAAAGCAATGCGACTGCCGGATCTTGATTTCTATTTCAAAGTTCCAGCGCTAAAGCAATGCGACTGCCGGATCTTGATTTAATTTCAACGTTCCAGCGGTAAAGCAATGCGACTGCCGGATCTTGATTTAATTCCAACGTTCCAGCGGTAAAGCAATGCGACTGCCGGATCTTGATTTAATTTCAACGTTCCAGCGGTAAAGCAATGCGACTGCCGGATCTTGATTTAATTCCAACGTTCCAGCGGTAAAGCAATGCGACTGCCGGATCTTGATTTTTATTTCAAAGTTTCAGCGCTAAAGCAATGCGACTGCCGGATCTTGATTTAATTTCAACGTTCCAGCGGTAAAGCAATGCGACTGCCGGATCTTGATTTTTATTTCAAAGTTTCAGCGCTAAAGCAATGCGACTGCCGAATCTTTGTTTCTATTTCAAAGTTCCAGCGGTAAAGCAATGCGACTGCCGGATCTTGATTTTTATTTCAAAGTTCCAGCGGTAAAGCAATGCGATTGCCGGATCTTGATTTAATTTCAACGTTCCAGCGGTAAAGCAATGCGACTGCCGGATCTTGATTTAATTCCAACGTTCCAGCGGTAAAGCAATGCGACTGCCGGATCTTAATTTAATTTCAACGTTCCAGCGGTAAAGCAATGCGACTGCCGGATCTTGATTTAATTCCAACGTTCCAGCGGTAAAGCAATGCGACTGCCGGATCTTGATTTTTATTTCAAAGTTTCAGCGCTAAAGCAATGCGACTGCCGGATCTTGATTTAATTTCAACGTTCCAGCGGTAAAGCAATGCGACTGCCGGATCTTGATTTAATTCCAACGTTCCAGCGGTAAAGCAATGCGACTGCCGGATCTTGATTTAATTTAAAAGTTCCAACGGTAAAGCAATGCGACTGCCGGATCTCGATTTTATTTCAAAGTTCCAGCGGTAAAGCAATGCGACTGCCGGATCTTGATTTAATTTCAAAGTTCCATCGGTAAAGCAATGCGACTGCCGGATCTTGATTTTTATTTCAAAGTTCCAGCGGTAAAGCAATGCGACTGCCGGATCTTGATTTAATTTCAAAGTTCCATCGGTAAAGCAATGCGACTGCCGGATCTTGATTTTTATTTCAAAGTTCCAGCGCTAAAGCAATGCGACTGCCGAATCTTCGTTTCTATTTCAAAGTTCCAGCGGTAAAGCAATGCGACTGCCGGATCTTGATTTAATTTCCAAGTTCCAACGGTAAAGCTATGCGACTGCCGGATCTCGATTTAATTTCAAAGTTCCATCGGTAAAGCAATGCGACTGCCGGATCTTGATTTAATTCCAACGTTCCAGCGGTAAAGCAATGCGACTGCCGGATCTTGATTTTTATTTCAAAGTTCCAGCGCTAAAGCAATGCGACTGCCGAATCTTCGTTTCTATTTCAAAGTTTCAGCGCTAAAGCAATGCGACTGCCGGATCTTGATTTTTATTTCAAAGTTCCAGCGCTAAAGCAATGCGACTGCCGGATCTTGATTTAATTTCAACGTTCCAGCGGTAAAGCAATGCGACTGCCGGATCTTGATTTAATTCCAACGTTCCAGCGGTAAAGCAATGCGACTGCCGGATCTTGATTTAATTTAAAAGGTCCAACGGTAAAGCAATGCGACTGCCGGATCTCGATTTTATTTCAAAGTTCCAGCGGTAAAGCAATGCGACTGCCGGATCTTGATTTAATTTCAAAGTTCCATCGGTAAAGCAATGCGACTGCCGGATCTTGATTTTTATTTCAAAGTTCCAGCGCTAAAGCAATGCGACTGCCGAATCTTTGTTTCTATTTCAAAGTTCCAGCGGTAAAGCAATGCGACTGCCGGATCTTGATTTAATTTCAACGTTCCAGCGGTAAAGCAATGCGACTGCCGGATCTTGATTTCTATTTCAAAGTTCCAGCGGTAAAGCAATGCGACTGGCGGATCTTGATTTAATTTCAAAGTTCCATCGGTAAAGCAATGCGACTGCCGGATCTTGATTTTTATTTCAAAGTTCCAGCGCTAAAGCAATGCGACTGCCGAATCTTCGTTTCTATTTCAAAGTTCCAGCGGTAAAGCAATGCGACTGCCGGATCTTGATTTTTATTTCAAAGTTCCAGCGCTAAAGCAATGCGACTGCCGGATCTTGATTTAATTTCAACGTTCCAGCGGTAAAGCAATGCGACTGCCGGATCTTGATTTAATTCCAACGTTCCAGCGGTAAAGCAATGCGACTGCCGGATCTTGATTTAATTTAAAAGGTCCAACGGTAAAGCAATGCGACTGCCGGATCTCGATTTTATTTCAAAGTTCCAGCGGTAAAGCAATGCGACTGCCGGATCTCGATTTAATTTCAAAGTTCCATCGGTAAAGCAATGCGACTGCCGGATCTTGATTTTATTTCAAAGTTCCAGCGGTAAAGCAATGCGACTGCCGAATCTTTGTTTCTATTTCAAAGTTCCAGCGGTAAAGCAATGCGACTGCGGGATCTTGCTTTTTATTTCAAAGTTCCAACGGTAAAGCAATGCGACTGCTTAATCTTGATTTAATTTCAAAGTACCAACGGTGAAGCAATGCGACTGCCGGATCTTGATTTAATGTCAAAGTTCTCAGCGATAAAGCAATGCGACTGCGGGATCTTGGTTTTTATTTCAAAGTTCCAACGGTAAAGCAATGCGACTGCCGGATCTTGATTTTATTTCAACGTTCCAGCGGTAAAGCAATGCGACTGCCGGATCTTGATTTAATTCCAACGTTCCAGCGGTAAAGCAATGCGACTGCCGGATCTTGATTTAATTTAAAAGTTCCAACGGTAAAGCAATGCGACTGCCGGATCTCGATTTTATTTCAAAGTTCCAGCGGTAAAGCAATGCGACTGCCGGATCTTGATTTAATTTCAAAGTTCCATCGGTAAAGCAATGCGACTGCCGGATCTTGATTTTTATTTCAAAGTTCCAGCGCTAAAGCAATGCGACTGCCGAATCTTCGTTTCTATTTCAAAGTTCCAGCGGTAAAGCAATGCGACTGCCGGATCTTGATTTAATTTCCAAGTTCCAACGGTAAAGCTATGCGACTGCCGGATCTCGATTTAATTTCAAAGTTCCATCGGTAAAGCAATGCGACTGCCGGATCTTGATTTTTATTTCAAAGTTTCAGCGCTAAAGCAATGCGACTGCCGGATCTTGATTTTTATTTCAAAGTTCCAGCGCTAAAGCAATGCGACTGCCGAATCTTGATTTAATTTCAACGTTCCAGCGGTAAAGCAATGCGACTGCCGGATCTTGATTTAATTCCAACGTTCCAGCGGTAAAGCAATGCGACTGCCGGATCTTGATTTAATTTAAAAGGTCCAACGGTAAAGCAATGCGACTGCCGGATCTCGATTTTATTTCAAAGTTCCAGCGGTAAAGCAATGCGACTGCCGGATCTTGATTTAATTTCAAAGTTCCATCGGTAAAGCAATGCGACTGCCGGATCTTGATTTTTATTTCAAAGTTCCAGCGCTAAAGCAATGCGACTGCCGAATCTTTGTTTCTATTTCAAAGTTCCAGCGGTAAAGCAATGCGACTGCCGGATCTTGATTTAATTTCAACGTTCCAGCGGTAAAGCAATGCGACTGCCGGATCTTGATTTCTATTTCAAAGTTCCAGCGGTAAAGCAATGCGACTGGCGGATCTTGATTTAATTTCAAAGTTCCATCGGTAAAGCAATGCGACTGCCGGATCTTGATTTTTATTTCAAAGTTCCAGCGCTAAAGCAATGCGACTGCCGAATCTTCGTTTCTATTTCAAAGTTCCAGCGGTAAAGCAATGCGACTGCCGGATCTTGATTTAATTTCCAAGTTCCAACGGTAAAACTATGCGACTGCCGGATCTCGATTTAATTTCAAAGTTCCATCGGTAAAGCAATGCGACTGCCGGATCTTGATTTTTATTTCAAAGTTTCAGCGCTAAAGCAATGCGACTGCCGGATCTTGATTTTTATTTCAAAGTTCCAGCGCTAAAGCAATGCGACTGCCGAATCTTTGTTTCTATTTCAAAGTTCCAGCGGTAAAGCAATGCGACTGCCGGATCTTGATTTTATTTCAAAGTTCCAGCGGTAAAGCAATGCGACTGCCGGATCTTGATTTAATTTCAAAGTTCCAGCGATAAAGCAATGCGACTGCGGGATCTTGATTTAATTTCAACGTTCCAGCGGTAAAGCAATGCGACTGCCGGATCTTGATTTCTATTTCAAAGTTCCAGCGGTAAAGCAATGCGACTGCCGGATCTTGATTTTTATTTCAAAGTTTCAGCGCTAAAGCAATGCGACTGCCGAATCTTTGTATCTATTTCAAAGTTCCAGCGGTAAAGCAATGCGACTGCCGGATCTTGATTTTTATTTCAAAGTTCCAGCGCTAAAGCAATGCGACTGCCGGATCTTGATTTAATTTCAACGTTCCAGCGGTAAAGCAATGCGACTGCCGGATCTTGATTTAATTCCAACGTTCCAGCGGTAAAGCAATGCGACTGCCGGATCTTGATTTAATTCCAACGTTCCAGCGGTAAAGCAATGCGACTGCCGGATCTTGATTTAATTTCAAAGTTCCAACGGTAAAGCAATGCGACTGCCGGATCTCGATTTTATTTCAAAGTTCCAGCGGTAAAGCAATGCGACTGCCGGATCTTGATTTAATTTCAAAGTTCCATCGGTAAAGCAATGCGACTGCCGGATCTTGATTTTTATTTCAAAGTTCCAGCGCTAAAGCAATGCGACTGCCGAATCTTCGTTTCTATTTCAAAGTTCCAGCGGTAAAGCAATGCGACTGCCGGATCTTGATTTAATTCCAACGTTCCAGCGGTAAAGCAATGCGACTGCCGGATCTTGATTTAATTCCAACGTTCCAGCGGTAAAGCAATGCGACTGCCGGATCTTGATTTAATTTCAACGTTCCAGCGGTAAAGCAATGCGACTGCCGGATCTTGATTTAATTCCAACGTTCCAGCGGTAAAGCAATGCGACTGCCGGATCTTGATTTAATTCCAACGTTCCAGCGGTAAAGCAATGCGACTGCCGGATCTTGATTTAATTTAAAAGGTCCAACGGTAAAGCAATGCGACTGCCGGATCTCGATTTTATTTCAAAGTTCCAGCGGTAAAGCAATGCGACTGCCGGATCTTGATTTAATTTCAAAGTTCCATCGGTAAAGCAATGCGACTGCCGGATCTTGATTTTTATTTCAAAGTTCCAGCGCTAAAGCAATGCGACTGCCGAATCTTTGTTTCTATTTCAAAGTTCCAGCGGTAAAGCAATGCGACTGCCGGATCTTGATTTAATTTCAACGTTCCAGCGGTAAAGCAATGCGACTGCCGGATCTTGATTTCTATTTCAAAGTTCCAGCGGTAAAGCAATGCGACTGGCGGATCTTGATTTAATTTCAAAGTTCCATCGGTAAAGCAATGCGACTGCCGGATCTTGATTTTTATTTCAAAGTTCCAGCGCTAAAGCAATGCGACTGCCGAATCTTCGTTTCTATTTCAAAGTTCCAGCGGTAAAGCAATGCGACTGCCGGATCTTGATTTAATTTCCAAGTTCCAACGGTAAAACTATGCGACTGCCGGATCTCGATTTAATTTCAAAGTTCCATCGGTAAAGCAATGCGACTGCCGGATCTTGATTTTTATTTCAAAGTTTCAGCGCTAAAGCAATGCGACTGCCGGATCTTGATTTTTATTTCAAAGTTCCAGCGCTAAAGCAATGCGACTGCCGAATCTTTGTTTCTATTTCAAAGTTCCAGCGGTAAAGCAATGCGACTGCCGGATCTTGATTTTATTTCAAAGTTCCAGCGGTAAAGCAATGCGACTGCCGGATCTTGATTTAATTTCAAAGTTCCAGCGGTAAAGCAATGCGACTGCCGGATCTTGATTTAATTCCAACGTTCCAGCGGTAAAGCAATGCGACTGCCGGATCTTGATTTAATTCCAACGTTCCAGCGGTAAAGCAATGCGACTGCCGGATCTTGATTTAATTTCAAAGTTCCAACGGTAAAGCAATGCGACTGCCGGATCTCGATTTTATTTCAAAGTTCCAGCGGTAAAGCAATGCGACTGCCGGATCTTGATTTAATTTCAAAGTTCCATCGGTAAAGCAATGCGACTGCCGGATCTTGATTTTTATTTCAAAGTTCCAGCGCTAAAGCAATGCGACTGCCGAATCTTCGTTTCTATTTCAAAGTTCCAGCGGTAAAGCAATGCGACTGCCGGATCTTGATTTAATTCCAACGTTCCAGCGGTAAAGCAATGCGACTGCCGGATCTTGATTTAATTCCAACGTTCCAGCGGTAAAGCAATGCGACTGCCGGATCTTGATTTAATTTCAACGTTCCAGCGGTAAAGCAATGCGACTGCCGGATCTTGATTTTTATTTCAAAGTTTCAGCGCTAAAGCAATGCGACTGCCGGATCTTGATTTTTATTTCAAAGTTCCAGCGCTAAAGCAATGCGACTGCCGGATCTTGATTTAATTTCAACGTTCCAGCGGTAAAGCAATGCGACTGCCGGATCTTGATTTAATTCCAACGTTCCAGCGGTAAAGCAATGCGACTGCCGGATCTTGATTTAATTTAAAAGGTCCAACGGTAAAGCAATGCGACTGCCGGATCTCGATTTTATTTCAAAGTTCCAGCGGTAAAGCAATGCGACTGCCGGATCTCGATTTAATTTCAAAGTTCCATCGGTAAAGCAATGCGACTGCCGGATCTTGATTTTATTTCAAAGTTCCAGCGGTAAAGCAATGCGACTGCCGAATCTTTGTTTCTATTTCAAAGTTCCAGCGGTAAAGCAATGCGACTGCGGGATCTTGCTTTTTATTTCAAAGTTCCAACGGTAAAGCAATGCGACTGCTTAATCTTGATTTAATTTCAAAGTACCAACGGTGAAGCAATGCGACTGCCGGATCTTGATTTAATGTCAAAGTTCTCAGCGATAAAGCAATGCGACTGCGGGATCTTGGTTTTTATTTCAAAGTTCCAACGGTAAAGCAATGCGACTGCCGGATCTTGATTTTATTTCAACGTTCCAGCGGTAAAGCAATGCGACTGCCGGATCTTGATTTAATTCCAACGTTCCAGCGGTAAAGCAATGCGACTGCCGGATCTTGATTTAATTTAAAAGTTCCAACGGTAAAGCAATGCGACTGCCGGATCTCGATTTTATTTCAAAGTTCCAGCGGTAAAGCAATGCGACTGCCGGATCTTGATTTAATTTCAAAGTTCCATCGGTAAAGCAATGCGACTGCCGGATCTTGATTTTTATTTCAAAGTTCCAGCGCTAAAGCAATGCGACTGCCGAATCTTCGTTTCTATTTCAAAGTTCCAGCGGTAAAGCAATGCGACTGCCGGATCTTGATTTAATTTCCAAGTTCCAACGGTAAAGCTATGCGACTGCCGGATCTCGATTTAATTCCAACGTTCCAGCGGTAAAGCAATGCGACTGCCGGATCTTGATTTAATTTAAAAGGTCCAACGGTAAAGCAATGCGACTGCCGGATCTCGATTTTATTTCAAAGTTCCAGCGGTAAAGCAATGCGACTGCCGGATCTTGATTTAATTTCAAAGTTCCATCGGTAAAGCAATGCGACTGCCGGATCTTGATTTTTATTTCAAAGTTTCAGCGCTAAAGCAATGCGACTGCCGGATCTTGATTTTTATTTCAAAGTTCCAGCGCTAAAGCAATGCGACTGCCGGATCTTGATTTAATTTCAACGTTCCAGCGGTAAAGCAATGCGACTGCCGGATCTTGATTTAATTCCAACGTTCCAGCGGTAAAGCAATGCGACTGCCGGATCTTGATTTAATTTAAAAGGTCCAACGGTAAAGCAATGCGACTGCCGGATCTCGATTTTATTTCAAAGTTCCAGCGGTAAAGCAATGCGACTGCCGGATCTCGATTTAATTTCAAAGTTCCATCGGTAAAGCAATGCGACTGCCGGATCTTGATTTTATTTCAAAGTTCCAGCGGTAAAGCAATGCGACTGCCGAATCTTTGTTTCTATTTCAAAGTTCCAGCGGTAAAGCAATGCGACTGCGGGATCTTGCTTTTTATTTCAAAGTTCCAACGGTAAAGCAATGCGACTGCTTAATCTTGATTTAATTTCAAAGTACCAACGGTGAAGCAATGCGACTGCCGGATCTTGATTTAATGTCAAAGTTCTCAGCGATAAAGCAATGCGACTGCGGGATCTTGGTTTTTATTTCAAAGTTCCAACGGTAAAGCAATGCGACTGCCGGATCTTGATTTTATTTCAACGTTCCAGCGGTAAAGCAATGCGACTGCCGGATCTTGATTTAATTCCAACGTTCCAGCGGTAAAGCAATGCGACTGCCGGATCTTGATTTAATTTCAAAGTTCCAACGGTAAAGCAATGCGACTGCCGGATCTCGATTTTATTTCAAAGTTCCAGCGGTAAAGCAATGCGACTGCCGGATCTTGATTTAATTTCAAAGTTCCATCGGTAAAGCAATGCGACTGCCGGATCTTGATTTTTATTTCAAAGTTCCAGCGCTAAAGCAATGCGACTGCCGAATCTTCGTTTCTATTTCAAAGTTCCAGCGGTAAAGCAATGCGACTGCCGGATCTTGATTTAATTTCCAAGTTCCAACGGTAAAGCTATGCGACTGCCGGATCTCGATTTAATTTCAAAGTTCCATCGGTAAAGCAATGCGACTGCCGGATCTTGATTTTTATTTCAAAGTTTCAGCGCTAAAGCAATGCGACTGCCGGATCTTGATTTTTATTTCAAAGTTCCAGCGCTAAAGCAATGCGACTGCCGGATCTTGATTTAATTTCAACGTTCCAGCGGTAAAGCAATGCGACTGCCGGATCTTGATTTAATTCCAACGTTCCAGCGGTAAAGCAATGCGACTGCCGGATCTTGATTTAATTTAAAAGGTCCAACGGTAAAGCAATGCGACTGCCGGATCTCGATTTTATTTCAAAGTTCCAGCGGTAAAGCAATGCGACTGCCGGATCTTGATTTAATTTCAAAGTTCCATCGGTAAAGCAATGCGACTGCCGGATCTTGATTTTTATTTCAAAGTTCCATCGGTAAAGCAATGCGACTGCCGGATCTTGATTTTTATTTCAAAGTTTCAGCGCTAAAGCAATGCGACTGCCGGATCTCGATTTTATTTCAAAGTTCCAGCGGTAAAGCAATGCGACTGCCGGATCTTGATTTAATTTCAAAGTTCCATCGGTAAAGCAATGCGACTGCCGGATCTTGATTTTTATTTCAAAGTTCCAGCGCTAAAGCAATGCGACTGCCGAATCTTCGTTTCTATTTCAAAGTTCCAGCGGTAAAGCAATGCGACTGCCGGATCTTGATTTAATTTCCAAGTTCCAACGGTAAAACTATGCGACTGCCGGATCTCGATTTAATTTCAAAGTTCCATCGGTAAAGCAATGCGACTGCCGGATCTTGATTTTTATTTCAAAGTTTCAGCGCTAAAGCAATGCGACTGCCGGATCTTGATTTTTATTTCAAAGTTCCAGCGCTAAAGCAATGCGACTGCCGAATCTTTGTTTCTATTTCAAAGTTCCAGCGGTAAAGCAATGCGACTGCCGGATCTTGATTTTATTTCAAAGTTCCAGCGGTAAAGCAATGCGACTGCCGGATCTTGATTTAATTTCAAAGTTCCAGCGATAAAGCAATGCGACTGCGGGATCTTGATTTAATTTCAACGTTCCAGCGGTAAAGCAATGCGACTGCCGGATCTTGATTTCTATTTCAAAGTTCCAGCGGTAAAGCAATGCGACTGCCGGATCTTGATTTTTATTTCAAAGTTTCAGCGCTAAAGCAATGCGACTGCCGAATCTTTGTATCTATTTCAAAGTTCCAGCGGTAAAGCAATGCGACTGCCGGATCTTGATTTTTATTTCAAAGTTCCAGCGCTAAAGCAATGCGACTGCCGGATCTTGATTTAATTTCAACGTTCCAGCGGTAAAGCAATGCGACTGCCGGATCTTGATTTAATTCCAACGTTCCAGCGGTAAAGCAATGCGACTGCCGGATCTTGATTTAATTCCAACGTTCCAGCGGTAAAGCAATGCGACTGCCGGATCTTGATTTAATTTCAAAGTTCCAACGGTAAAGCAATGCGACTGCCGGATCTCGATTTTATTTCAAAGTTCCAGCGGTAAAGCAATGCGACTGCCGGATCTTGATTTAATTTCAAAGTTCCATCGGTAAAGCAATGCGACTGCCGGATCTTGATTTTTATTTCAAAGTTCCAGCGCTAAAGCAATGCGACTGCCGAATCTTCGTTTCTATTTCAAAGTTCCAGCGGTAAAGCAATGCGACTGCCGGATCTTGATTTAATTCCAACGTTCCAGCGGTAAAGCAATGCGACTGCCGGATCTTGATTTAATTCCAACGTTCCAGCGGTAAAGCAATGCGACTGCCGGATCTTGATTTTTATTTCAAAGTTTCAGCGCTAAAGCAATGCGACTGCCGGATCTTGATTTAATTTCAACGTTCCAGCGGTAAAGCAATGCGACTGCCGGATCTTGATTTAATTCCAACGTTCCAGCGGTAAAGCAATGCGACTGCCGGATCTTGATTTTTATTTCAAAGTTCCAGCGCTAAAGCAATGCGACTGCCGAATCTTCGTTTCTATTTCAAAGTTCCAGCGGTAAAGCAATGCGACTGCCGGATCTTGATTTAATTTCAACGTTCCAGCGGTAAAGCAATGCGACTGCCGGATCTTGATTTAATTCCAACGTTCCAGCGGTAAAGCAATGCGACTGCCGGATCTTAATTTAATTTCAACGTTCCAGCGGTAAAGCAATGCGACTGCCGGATCTTGATTTAATTCCAACGTTCCAGCGGTAAAGCAATGCGACTGCCGGATCTTGATTTTTATTTCAAAGTTTCAGCGCTAAAGCAATGCGACTGCCGGATCTTGATTTAATTTCAACGTTCCAGCGGTAAAGCAATGCGACTGCCGGATCTTGATTTAATTCCAACGTTCCAGCGGTAAAGCAATGCGACTGCCGGATCTTGATTTAATTTAAAAGTTCCAACGGTAAAGCAATGCGACTGCCGGATCTCGATTTTATTTCAAAGTTCCAGCGGTAAAGCAATGCGACTGCCGGATCTTGATTTAATTTCAAAGTTCCATCGGTAAAGCAATGCGACTGCCGGATCTTGATTTTTATTTCAAAGTTCCAGCGCTAAAGCAATGCGACTGCCGAATCTTCGTTTCTATTTCAAAGTTCCAGCGGTAAAGCAATGCGACTGCCGGATCTTGATTTAATTTCCAAGTTCCAACGGTAAAGCTATGCGACTGCCGGATCTCGATTTAATTTCAAAGTTCCATCGGTAAAGCAATGCGACTGCCGGATCTTGATTTTTATTTCAAAGTTTCAGCGCTAAAGCAATGCGACTGCCGGATCTTGATTTTTATTTCAAAGTTCCAGCGCTAAAGCAATGCGACTGCCGGATCTTGATTTAATTTCAACGTTCCAGCGGTAAAGCAATGCGACTGCCGGATCTTGATTTAATTCCAACGTTCCAGCGGTAAAGCAATGCGACTGCCGGATCTTGATTTAATTTAAAAGGTCCAACGGTAAAGCAATGCGACTGCCGGATCTCGATTTTATTTCAAAGTTCCAGCGGTAAAGCAATGCGACTGCCGGATCTCGATTTAATTTCAAAGTTCCATCGGTAAAGCAATGCGACTGCCGGATCTTGATTTTATTTCAAAGTTCCAGCGGTAAAGCAATGCGACTGCCGAATCTTTGTTTCTATTTCAAAGTTCCAGCGGTAAAGCAATGCGACTGCGGGATCTTGCTTTTTATTTCAAAGTTCCAACGGTAAAGCAATGCGACTGCTTAATCTTGATTTAATTTCAAAGTACCAACGGTGAAGCAATGCGACTGCCGGATCTTGATTTAATGTCAAAGTTCTCAGCGATAAAGCAATGCGACTGCGGGATCTTGGTTTTTATTTCAAAGTTCCAACGGTAAAGCAATGCGACTGCCGGATCTTGATTTTATTTCAACGTTCCAGCGGTAAAGCAATGCGACTGCCGGATCTTGATTTAATTCCAACGTTCCAGCGGTAAAGCAATGCGACTGCCGGATCTTGATTTAATTTAAAAGTTCCAACGGTAAAGCAATGCGACTGCCGGATCTCGATTTTATTTCAAAGTTCCAGCGGTAAAGCAATGCGACTGCCGGATCTTGATTTAATTTCAAAGTTCCATCGGTAAAGCAATGCGACTGCCGGATCTTGATTTTTATTTCAAAGTTCCAGCGCTAAAGCAATGCGACTGCCGAATCTTGATTTTTATTTCAAAGTTCCAGCGGTAAAGCAATGCGACTGCCGGATCTTGATTTAATTTCAAAGTTCCATCGGTAAAGCAATGCGACTGCCGGATCTTGATTTCTATTTCAAAGTTCCAGCGGTAAAGCAATGCGACTGGCGGATCTTGATTTAATTTCAAAGTTCCATCGGTAAAGCAATGCGACTGCCGGATCTTGATTTTTATTTCAAAGTTTCAGCGCTAAAGCAATGCGACTGCCGAATCTTTGTATCTATTTCAAAGTTCCAGCGGTAAAGCAATGCGACTGCCGGATCTTGATTTTTATTTCAAAGTTTCAGCGCTAAAGCAATGCGACTGCCGGATCTTGATTTAATTTCAACGTTCCAGCGGTAAAGCAATGCGACTGCCGGATCTTGATTTAATTCCAACGTTCCAGCGGTAAAGCAATGCGACTGCCGGATCTTGATTTAATTTAAAAGTTCCAACGGTAAAGCAATGCGACTGCCGGATCTCGATTTTATTTCAAAGTTCCAGCGGTAAAGCAATGCGACTGCCGGATCTTGATTTAATTTCAAAGTTCCATCGGTAAAGCAATGCGACTGCCGGATCTTGATTTTTATTTCAAAGTTCCAGCGCTAAAGCAATGCGACTGCCGAATCTTCGTTTCTATTTCAAAGTTCCAGCGGTAAAGCAATGCGACTGCCGGATCTTGATTTAATTTCCAAGTTCCAACGGTAAAGCTATGCGACTGCCGGATCTCGATTTAATTTCAAAGTTCCATCGGTAAAGCAATGCGACTGCCGGATCTTGATTTTTATTTCAAAGTTTCAGCGCTAAAGCAATAAGTCTGCCGGATCTTGATTTTTATTTCAAAGTTCCAGCGCTAAAGCATTGCGACTGCCGGATCTTAATTTAATTTCAACGTTCCAGCGGTAAAGCAATGCGACTGCCGGATCTTGATTTAATTCCAACGTTCCAGCGGTAAAGCAATGCGACTGCCGGATCTTGATTTAATTTAAAAGTTCCAACGGTAAAGCAATGCGACTGCCGGATCTCGATTTTATTTCAAAGTTCCAGCGGTAAAGCAATGCGACTGCCGGATCTTGATTTCATTTCAAAGTTCCATCGGTAAAGCAATGCGACTGCCGGATCTTGATTTCTATTTCAAAGTTCCAGCGGTAAAGCAATGCGTCTGGCGGATCTTGATTTAATTTCAACGTTCCAGCGGTAAAGCAATGCGACTGCCGGATCTTGATTTAATTCCAACGTTCCAGCGGTAAAGCAATGCGACTGCCGGATCTTGATTTAATTTCAACGTTCCAGCGGTAAAGCAATGCGACTGCCGGATCTTGATTTAATTTAAAAGTTCCAACGGTAAAGCAATGCGACTGCCGGATCTCGATTTTATTTCAAAGTTCCAGCGGTAAAGCAATGCGACTGCCGGATCTTGATTTAATTCCAACGTTCCAGCGGTAAAGCAATGCGACTGCCGGATCTTGATTTTTATTTCAAAGTTTCAGCGCTAAAGCAATGCGACTGCCGGATCTTGATTTAATTTCAACGTTCCAGCGGTAAAGCAATGCGACTGCCGGATCTTGATTTTTATTTCAAAGTTTCAGCGCTAAAGCAATGCGACTGCCGAATCTTTGTTTCTATTTCAAAGTTCCAGCGGTAAAGCAATGCGACTGCCGGATCTTGATTTTTATTTCAAAGTTCCAGCGGTAAAGCAATGCGATTGCCGGATCTTGATTTAATTTCAACGTTCCAGCGGTAAAGCAATGCGACTGCCGGATCTTGATTTAATTCCAACGTTCCAGCGGTAAAGCAATGCGACTGCCGGATCTTAATTTAATTTCAACGTTCCAGCGGTAAAGCAATGCGACTGCCGGATCTTGATTTAATTCCAACGTTCCAGCGGTAAAGCAATGCGACTGCCGGATCTTGATTTTTATTTCAAAGTTTCAGCGCTAAAGCAATGCGACTGCCGGATCTTGATTTAATTTCAACGTTCCAGCGGTAAAGCAATGCGACTGCCGGATCTTGATTTAATTCCAACGTTCCAGCGGTAAAGCAATGCGACTGCCGGATCTTGATTTAATTTAAAAGTTCCAACGGTAAAGCAATGCGACTGCCCGATCTCGATTTTATTTCAAAGTTCCAGCGGTAAAGCAATGCGACTGCCGGATCTTGATTTAATTTCAAAGTTCCATCGGTAAAGCAATGCGACTGCCGGATCTTGATTTTTATTTCAAAGTTCCAGCGCTAAAGCAATGCGACTGCCGAATCTTCGTTTCTATTTCAAAGTTCCAGCGGTAAAGCAATGCGACTGCCGGATCTTGATTTAATTTCCAAGTTCCAACGGTAAAGCTATGCGACTGCCGGATCTCGATTTAATTTCAAAGTTCCATCGGTAAAGCAATGCGACTGCCGGATCTTGATTTAATTCCAACGTTCCAGCGGTAAAGCAATGCGACTGCCGGATCTTGATTTTTATTTCAAAGTTCCAGCGCTAAAGCAATGCGACTGCCGAATCTTCGTTTCTATTTCAAAGTTTCAGCGCTAAAGCAATGCGACTGCCGGATCTTGATTTTTATTTCAAAGTTCCAGCGCTAAAGCAATGCGACTGCCGGATCTTGATTTAATTTCAACGTTCCAGCGGTAAAGCAATGCGACTGCCGGATCTTGATTTAATTCCAACGTTCCAGCGGTAAAGCAATGCGACTGCCGGATCTTGATTTAATTTAAAAGGTCCAACGGTAAAGCAATGCGACTGCCGGATCTCGATTTTATTTCAAAGTTCCAGCGGTAAAGCAATGCGACTGCCGGATCTTGATTTAATTTCAAAGTTCCATCGGTAAAGCAATGCGACTGCCGGATCTTGATTTTTATTTCAAAGTTCCAGCGCTAAAGCAATGCGACTGCCGAATCTTTGTTTCTATTTCAAAGTTCCAGCGGTAAAGCAATGCGACTGCCGGATCTTGATTTAATTTCAACGTTCCAGCGGTAAAGCAATGCGACTGCCGGATCTTGATTTCTATTTCAAAGTTCCAGCGGTAAAGCAATGCGACTGGCGGATCTTGATTTAATTTCAAAGTTCCATCGGTAAAGCAATGCGACTGCCGGATCTTGATTTTTATTTCAAAGTTTCAGCGCTAAAGCAATGCGACTGCCGAATCTTTGTTTCTATTTCAAAGTTCCAGCGGTAAAGCAATGCGACTGCCGGATCTTGATTTTTATTTCAAAGTTCCAGCGGTAAAGCAATGCGACTGACGGATCTTGATTTAATTTCAACGTTCCAGCGGTAAAGCAATGCGACTGCCGGATCTTGATTTCTATTTCAAAGTTCCAGCGGTAAAGCAATGCGACTGGCGGATCTTGATTTAATTTCAAAGTTCCATCGGTAAAGCAATGCGACTGCCGGATCTTGATTTTTATTTCAAAGTTTCAGCGCTAAAGCAATGCGACTGCCGGATCTTGATTTTTATTTCAAAGTTCCAGCGCTAAAGCAATGCGACTGCCGGATCTTGATTTAATTTCAACGTTCCAGCGGTAAAGCAATGCGACTGCCGGATCTTGATTTAATTCCAACGTTCCAGCGGTAAAGCAATGCGACTGCCGGATCTTGATTTAATTTAAAAGGTCCAACGGTAAAGCAATGCGACTGCCGGATCTCGATTTTATTTCAAAGTTCCAGCGGTAAAGCAATGCGACTGCCGGATCTTGATTTAATTTCAAAGTTCCATCGGTAAAGCAATGCGACTGCCGGATCTTGATTTTTATTTCAAAGTTCCATCGGTAAAGCAATGCGACTGCCGGATCTTGATTTTTATTTCAAAGTTTCAGCGCTAAAGCAATGCGACTGCCGGATCTTGATTTAATTCCAACGTTCCAGCGGTAAAGCAATGCGACTGCCGGATCTTGATTTAATTTAAAAGTTCCAACGGTAAAGCAATGCGACTGCCGGATCTCGATTTTATTTCAAAGTTCCAGCGGTAAAGCAATGCGACTGCCGGATCTTGATTTAATTTCAAAGTTCCATCGGTAAAGCAATGCGACTGCCGGATCTTGATTTCTATTTCAAAGTTCCAGCGGTAAAGCAATGCGTCTGGCGGATCTTGATTTAATTTCAACGTTCCAGCGGTAAAGCAATGCGACTGCCGGATCTTGATTTAATTCCAACGTTCCAGCGGTAAAGCAATGCGACTGCCGGATCTTGATTTAATTTCAACGTTCCAGCGGTAAAGCAATGCGACTGCCGGATCTTGATTTAATTTAAAAGTTCCAACGGTAAAGCAATGCGACTGCCGGATCTCGATTTTATTTCAAAGTTCCAGCGGTAAAGCAATGCGACTGCCGGATCTTGATTTAATTCCAACGTTCCAGCGGTAAAGCAATGCGACTGCCGGATCTTGATTTTTATTTCAAAGTTTCAGCGCTAAAGCAATGCGACTGCCGGATCTTGATTTAATTTCAACGTTCCAGCGGTAAAGCAATGCGACTGCCGGATCTTGATTTTTATTTCAAAGTTTCAGCGCTAAAGCAATGCGACTGCCGAATCTTTGTTTCTATTTCAAAGTTCCAGCGGTAAAGCAATGCGACTGCCGGATCTTGATTTTTATTTCAAAGTTCCAGCGGTAAAGCAATGCGATTGCCGGATCTTGATTTAATTTCAACGTTCCAGCGGTAAAGCAATGCGACTGCCGGATCTTGATTTAATTCCAACGTTCCAGCGGTAAAGCAATGCGACTGCCGGATCTTAATTTAATTTCAACGTTCCAGCGGTAAAGCAATGCGACTGCCGGATCTTGATTTAATTCCAACGTTCCAGCGGTAAAGCAATGCGACTGCCGGATCTTGATTTTTATTTCAAAGTTTCAGCGCTAAAGCAATGCGACTGCCGGATCTTGATTTAATTTCAACGTTCCAGCGGTAAAGCAATGCGACTGCCGGATCTTGATTTAATTCCAACGTTCCAGCGGTAAAGCAATGCGACTGCCGGATCTTGATTTAATTTAAAAGTTCCAACGGTAAAGCAATGCGACTGCCGGATCTCGATTTTATTTCAAAGTTCCAGCGGTAAAGCAATGCGACTGCCGGATCTTGATTTAATTTCAAAGTTCCATCGGTAAAGCAATGCGACTGCCGGATCTTGATTTTTATTTCAAAGTTCCAGCGCTAAAGCAATGCGACTGCCGAATCTTCGTTTCTATTTCAAAGTTCCAGCGGTAAAGCAATGCGACTGCCGGATCTTGATTTAATTTCCAAGTTCCAACGGTAAAGCTATGCGACTGCCGGATCTCGATTTAATTTCAAAGTTCCATCGGTAAAGCAATGCGACTGCCGGATCTTGATTTAATTTCAACGTTCCAGCGGTAAAGCAATGCGACTGCCGGATCTTGATTTTTATTTCAAAGTTCCAGCGCTAAAGCAATGCGACTGCCGAATCTTCGTTTCTATTTCAAAGTTTCAGCGCTAAAGCAATGCGACTGCCGGATCTTGATTTTTATTTCAAAGTTCCAGCGCTAAAGCAATGCGACTGCCGGATCTTGATTTAATTTCAACGTTCCAGCGGTAAAGCAATGCGACTGCCGGATCTTGATTTAATTCCAACGTTCCAGCGGTAAAGCAATGCGACTGCCGGATCTTGATTTAATTTAAAAGGTCCAACGGTAAAGCAATGCGACTGCCGGATCTCGATTTTATTTCAAAGTTCCAGCGGTAAAGCAATGCGACTGCCGGATCTTGATTTAATTTCAAAGTTCCATCGGTAAAGCAATGCGACTGCCGGATCTTGATTTTTATTTCAAAGTTCCAGCGCTAAAGCAATGCGACTGCCGAATCTTTGTTTCTATTTCAAAGTTCCAGCGGTAAAGCAATGCGACTGCCGGATCTTGATTTAATTTCAACGTTCCAGCGGTAAAGCAATGCGACTGCCGGATCTTGATTTCTATTTCAAAGTTCCAGCGGTAAAGCAATGCGACTGGCGGATCTTGATTTAATTTAAAAGTTCCAACGGTAAAGCAATGCGACTGCCGGATCTCGATTTTATTTCAAAGTTCCAGCGGTAAAGCAATGCGACTGCCGGATCTTGATTTAATTTCAAAGTTCCATCGGTAAAGCAATGCGACTGCCGGATCTTGATTTTTATTTCAAAGTTCCAGCGCTAAAGCAATGCGACTGCCGAATCTTCGTTTCTATTTCAAAGTTCCAGCGGTAAAGCAATGCGACTGCCGGATCTTGATTTAATTTCCAAGTTCCAACGGTAAAGCTATGCGACTGCCGGATCTCGATTTAATTTCAAAGTTCCATCGGTAAAGCAATGCGACTGCCGGATCTTGATTTTTATTTCAAAGTTTCAGCGCTAAAGCAATAAGTCTGCCGGATCTTGATTTTTATTTCAAAGTTCCAGCGCTAAAGCATTGCGACTGCCGGATCTTAATTTAATTTCAACGTTCCAGCGGTAAAGCAATGCGACTGCCGGATCTTGATTTAATTCCAACGTTCCAGCGGTAAAGCAATGCGACTGCCGGATCTTGATTTAATTTAAAAGTTCCAACGGTAAAGCAATGCGACTGCCGGATCTCGATTTTATTTCAAAGTTCCAGCGGTAAAGCAATGCGACTGCCGGATCTTGATTTCATTTCAAAGTTCCATCGGTAAAGCAATGCGACTGCCGGATCTTGATTTCTATTTCAAAGTTCCAGCGGTAAAGCAATGCGTCTGGCGGATCTTGATTTAATTTCAACGTTCCAGCGGTAAAGCAATGCGACTGCCGGATCTTGATTTAATTCCAACGTTCCAGCGGTAAAGCAATGCGACTGCCGGATCTTGATTTAATTTCAACGTTCCAGCGGTAAAGCAATGCGACTGCCGGATCTTGATTTAATTCCAACGTTCCAGCGGTAAAGCAATGCGACTGCCGGATCTTGATTTTTATTTCAAAGTTTCAGCGCTAAAGCAATGCGACTGCCGGATCTTGATTTAATTTCAACGTTCCAGCGGTAAAGCAATGCGACTGCCGGATCTTGATTTTTATTTCAAAGTTTCAGCGCTAAAGCAATGCGACTGCCGAATCTTTGTTTCTATTTCAAAGTTCCAGCGGTAAAGCAATGCGACTGCCGGATCTTGATTTTTATTTCAAAGTTCCAGCGGTAAAGCAATGCGACTGCCGGATCTTGATTTAATTTCAACGTTCCAGCGGTAAAGCAATGCGACTGCCGGATCTTGATTTAATTACAACGTTCCAGCGGTAAAGCAATGCGACTGCCGGATCTTAATTTAATTTCAACGTTCCAGCGGTAAAGCAATGCGACTGCCGGATCTTGATTTAATTCCAACGTTCCAGCGGTAAAGCAATGCGACTGCCGGATCTTGATTTTTATTTCAAAGTTTCAGCGCTAAAGCAATGCGACTGCCGGATCTTGATTTAATTTCAACGTTCCAGCGGTAAAGCAATGCGACTGCCGGATCTTGATTTAATTCCAACGTTCCAGCGGTAAAGCAATGCGACTGCCGGATCTTGATTTAATTTAAAAGTTCCAACGGTAAAGCAATGCGACTGCCGGATCTCGATTTTATTTCAAAGTTCCAGCGGTAAAGCAATGCGACTGCCGGATCTTGATTTAATTTCAAAGTTCCATCGGTAAAGCAATGCGACTGCCGGATCTTGATTTTTATTTCAAAGTTCCAGCGCTAAAGCAATGCGACTGCCGAATCTTCGTTTCTATTTCAAAGTTCCAGCGGTAAAGCAATGCGACTGCCGGATCTTGATTTAATTTCCAAGTTCCAACGGTAAAGCTATGCGACTGCCGGATCTCGATTTAATTTCAAAGTTCCATCGGTAAAGCAATGCGACTGCCGGATCTTGATTTAATTCCAATGTTCCAGCGGTAAAGCAATGCGACTGCCGGATCTTGATTTTTATTTCAAAGTTCCAGCGCTAAAGCAATGCGACTGCCGAATCTTCGTTTCTATTTCAAAGTTTCAGCGCTAAAGCAATGCGACTGCCGGATCTTGATTTTTATTTCAAAGTTCCAGCGCTAAAGCAATGCGACTGCCGGATCTTGATTTAATTTCAACGTTCCAGCGGTAAAGCAATGCGACTGCCGGATCTTGATTTAATTCCAACGTTCCAGCGGTAAAGCAATGCGACTGCCGGATCTTGATTTAATTTAAAAGGTCCAACGGTAAAGCAATGCGACTGCCGGATCTCGATTTTATTTCAAAGTTCCAGCGGTAAAGCAATGCGACTGCCGGATCTTGATTTAATTTCAAAGTTCCATCGGTAAAGCAATGCGACTGCCGGATCTTGATTTTTATTTCAAAGTTCCAGCGCTAAAGCAATGCGACTGCCGAATCTTTGTTTCTATTTCAAAGTTCCAGCGGTAAAGCAATGCGACTGCCGGATCTTGATTTAATTTCAACGTTCCAGCGGTAAAGCAATGCGACTGCCGGATCTTGATTTCTATTTCAAAGTTCCAGCGGTAAAGCAATGCGACTGGCGGATCTTGATTTAATTTCAAAGTTCCATCGGTAAAGCAATGCGACTGCCGGATCTTGATTTTTATTTCAAAGTTTCAGCGCTAAAGCAATGCGACTGCCGAATCTTTGTTTCTATTTCAAAGTTCCAGCGGTAAAGCAATGCGACTGCCGGATCTTGATTTTTATTTCAAAGTTCCAGCGGTAAAGCAATGCGACTGACGGATCTTGATTTAATTTCAACGTTCCAGCGGTAAAGCAATGCGACTGCCGGATCTTGATTTCTATTTCAAAGTTCCAGCGGTAAAGCAATGCGACTGGCGGATCTTGATTTAATTTCAAAGTTCCATCGGTAAAGCAATGCGACTGCCGGATCTTGATTTTTATTTCAAAGTTTCAGCGCTAAAGCAATGCGACTGCCGAATCTTTGTTTCTATTTCAAAGTTCCAGCGGTAAAGCAATGCGACTGCCGGATCTTGATTTTTATTTCAAAGTTCCAGCGGTAAAGCAATGCGACTGCCGGATCTTGATTTTTATTTCAAAGTTCCAGCGCTAAAGCAATGCGACTGCCGGATCTTGATTTAATTCCAACGTTCCAGCGGTAAAGCAATGCGACTGCCGGATCTTGATTTAATTTAAAAGTTCCAACGGTAAAGCAATGCGACTGCCGGATCTCGATTTTATTTCAAAGTTCCAGCGGTAAAGCAATGCGACTGCCGGATCTTGATTTTTATTTCAAAGTTTCAGCGCTAAAGCAATGCGACTGCCGGATCTTGATTTAATTTCAACGTTCCAGCGGTAAAGCAATGCGACTGCCGGATCTTGATTTAATTCCAACGTTCCAGCGGTAAAGCAATGCGACTGCCGGATCTTGATTTAATTTAAAAGTTCCAACGGTAAAGCAATGCGACTGCCGGATCTCGATTTTATTTCAAAGTTCCAGCGGTAAAGCAATGCGACTGCCGGATCTTGATTTAATTTCAAAGTTCCATCGGTAAAGCAATGCGACTGCCGGATCTTGATTTTTATTTCAAAGTTCCAGCGCTAAAGCAATGCGACTGCCGAATCTTCGTTTCTATTTCAAAGTTCCAGCGGTAAAGCAATGCGACTGCCGGATCTTGATTTAATTTCCAAGTTCCAACGGTAAAGCTATGCGACTGCCGGATCTCGATTTAATTTCAAAGTTCCATCGGTAAAGCAATGCGACTGCCGGATCTTGATTTTTATTTCAAAGTTTCAGCGCTAAAGCAATGCGACTGCCGGATCTTGATTTTTATTTCAAAGTTCCAGCGCTAAAGCAATGCGACTGCCGGATCTTGATTTAATTTCAACGTTCCAGCGGTAAAGCAATGCGACTGCCGGATCTTGATTTAATTCCAACGTTCCAGCGGTAAAGCAATGCGACTGCCGGATCTTGATTTAATTTAAAAGGTCCAACGGTAAAGCAATGCGACTGCCGGATCTCGATTTTATTTCAAAGTTCCAGCGGTAAAGCAATGCGACTGCCGGATCTCGATTTAATTTCAAAGTTCCATCGGTAAAGCAATGCGACTGCCGGATCTTGATTTTATTTCAAAGTTCCAGCGGTAAAGCAATGCGACTGCCGAATCTTTGTTTCTATTTCAAAGTTCCAGCGGTAAAGCAATGCGACTGCGGGATCTTGCTTTTTATTTCAAAGTTCCAACGGTAAAGCAATGCGACTGCTTAATCTTGATTTAATTTCAAAGTACCAACGGTGAAGCAATGCGACTGCCGGATCTTGATTTAATGTCAAAGTTCTCAGCGATAAAGCAATGCGACTGCGGGATCTTGGTTTTTATTTCAAAGTTCCAACGGTAAAGCAATGCGACTGCCGGATCTTGATTTTATTTCAACGTTCCAGCGGTAAAGCAATGCGACTGCCGGATCTTGATTTAATTCCAACGTTCCAGCGGTAAAGCAATGCGACTGCCGGATCTTGATTTAATTTAAAAGTTCCAACGGTAAAGCAATGCGACTGCCGGATCTCGATTTTATTTCAAAGTTCCAGCGGTAAAGCAATGCGACTGCCGGATCTTGATTTAATTTAAAAGGTCCAACGGTAAAGCAATGCGACTGCCGGATCTCGATTTTATTTCAAAGTTCCAGCGGTAAAGCAATGCGACTGCCGGATCTTGATTTAATTTCAAAGTTCCATCGGTAAAGCAATGCGACTGCCGGATCTTGATTTTTATTTCAAAGTTCCATCGGTAAAGCAATGCGACTGCCGGATCTTGATTTTTATTTCAAAGTTTCAGCGCTAAAGCAATGCGACTGCCGGATCTCGATTTTATTTCAAAGTTCCAGCGGTAAAGCAATGCGACTGCCGGATCTTGATTTAATTTCAAAGTTCCATCGGTAAAGCAATGCGACTGCCGGATCTTGATTTTTATTTCAAAGTTCCAGCGCTAAAGCAATGCGACTGCCGAATCTTCGTTTCTATTTCAAAGTTCCAGCGGTAAAGCAATGCGACTGACGGATCTTGATTTAATTTCAACGTTCCAGCGGTAAAGCAATGCGACTGCCGGATCTTGATTTCTATTTCAAAGTTCCAGCGGTAAAGCAATGCGACTGGCGGATCTTGATTTAATTTCAAAGTTCCATCGGTAAAGCAATGCGACTGCCGGATCTTGATTTTTATTTCAAAGTTTCAGCGCTAAAGCAATGCGACTGCCGAATCTTTGTATCTATTTCAAAGTTCCAGCGGTAAAGCAATGCGACTGCCGGATCTTGATTTTTATTTCAAAGTTTCAGCGCTAAAGCAATGCGACTGCCGGATCTTGATTTAATTTCAACGTTCCAGCGGTAAAGCAATGCGACTGCCGGATCTTGATTTAATTACAACGTTCCAGCGGTAAAGCAATGCGACTGCCGGATCTTGATTTAATTTAAAAGTTCCAACGGTAAAGCAATGCGACTGCCGGATCTCGATTTTATTTCAAAGTTCCAGCGGTAAAGCAATGCGACTGCCGGATCTTGATTTAATTTCAAAGTTCCATCGGTAAAGCAATGCGACTGCCGGATCTTGATTTTTATTTCAAAGTTCCAGCGCTAAAGCAATGCGACTGCCGAATCTTCGTTTCTATTTCAAAGTTCCAGCGGTAAAGCAATGCGACTGCCGGATCTTGATTTAATTTCCAAGTTCCAACGGTAAAGCTATGCGACTGCCGGATCTCGATTTAATTTCAAAGTTCCATCGGTAAAGCAATGCGACTGCCGGATCTTGATTTTTATTTCAAAGTTTCAGCGCTAAAGCAATAAGTCTGCCGGATCTTGATTTTTATTTCAAAGTTCCAGCGCTAAAGCATTGCGACTGCCGGATCTTAATTTAATTTCAACGTTCCAGCGGTAAAGCAATGCGACTGCCGGATCTTGATTTAATTCCAACGTTCCAGCGGTAAAGCAATGCGACTGCCGGATCTTGATTTAATTTAAAAGTTCCAACGGTAAAGCAATGCGACTGCCGGATCTCGATTTTATTTCAAAGTTCCAGCGGTAAAGCAATGCGACTGCCGGATCTTGATTTCATTTCAAAGTTCCATCGGTAAAGCAATGCGACTGCCGGATCTTGATTTCTATTTCAAAGTTCCAGCGGTAAAGCAATGCGTCTGGCGGATCTTGATTTAATTTCAACGTTCCAGCGGTAAAGCAATGCGACTGCCGGATCTTGATTTAATTCCAACGTTCCAGCGGTAAAGCAATGCGACTGCCGGATCTTGATTTAATTTCAACGTTCCAGCGGTAAAGCAATGCGACTGCCGGATCTTGATTTAATTCCAACGTTCCAGCGGTAAAGCAATGCGACTGCCGGATCTTGATTTTTATTTCAAAGTTTCAGCGCTAAAGCAATGCGACTGCCGGATCTTGATTTAATTTCAACGTTCCAGCGGTAAAGCAATGCGACTGCCGGATCTTGATTTTTATTTCAAAGTTTCAGCGCTAAAGCAATGCGACTGCCGAATCTTTGTTTCTATTTCAAAGTTCCAGCGGTAAAGCAATGCGACTGCCGGATCTTGATTTTTATTTCAAAGTTCCAGCGGTAAAGCAATGCGATTGCCGGATCTTGATTTAATTTCAACGTTCCAGCGGTAAAGCAATGCGACTGCCGGATCTTGATTTAATTCCAACGTTCCAGCGGTAAAGCAATGCGACTGCCGGATCTTAATTTAATTTCAACGTTCCAGCGGTAAAGCAATGCGACTGCCGGATCTTGATTTAATTCCAACGTTCCAGCGGTAAAGCAATGCGACTGCCGGATCTTGATTTTTATTTCAAAGTTTCAGCGCTAAAGCAATGCGACTGCCGGATCTTGATTTAATTTCAACGTTCCAGCGGTAAAGCAATGCGACTGCCGGATCTTGATTTAATTCCAACGTTCCAGCGGTAAAGCAATGCGACTGCCGGATCTTGATTTAATTTAAAAGTTCCAACGGTAAAGCAATGCGACTGCCGGATCTCGATTTTATTTCAAAGTTCCAGCGGTAAAGCAATGCGACTGCCGGATCTTGATTTAATTTCAAAGTTCCATCGGTAAAGCAATGCGACTGCCGGATCTTGATTTTTATTTCAAAGTTCCAGCGCTAAAGCAATGCGACTGCCGAATCTTCGTTTCTATTTCAAAGTTCCATCGGTAAAGCAATGCGACTGCCGGATCTTGATTTAATTTCCAAGTTCCAACGGTAAAGCTATGCGACTGCCGGATCTCGATTTAATTTCAAAGTTCCATCGGTAAAGCAATGCGACTGCCGGATCTTGATTTAATTCCAACGTTCCAGCGGTAAAGCAATGCGACTGCCGGATCTTGATTTTTATTTCAAAGTTCCAGCGCTAAAGCAATGCGACTGCCGAATCTTCGTTTCTATTTCAAAGTTTCAGCGCTAAAGCAATGCGACTGCCGGATCTTGATTTTTATTTCAAAGTTCCAGCGCTAAAGCAATGCGACTGCCGGATCTTGATTTAATTTCAACGTTCCAGCGGTAAAGCAATGCGACTGCCGGATCTTGATTTAATTCCAACGTTCCAGCGGTAAAGCAATGCGACTGCCGGATCTTGATTTAATTTAAAAGGTCCAACGGTAAAGCAATGCGACTGCCGGATCTCGATTTTATTTCAAAGTTCCAGCGGTAAAGCAATGCGACTGCCGGATCTTGATTTAATTTCAAAGTTCCATCGGTAAAGCAATGCGACTGCCGGATCTTGATTTTTATTTCAAAGTTCCAGCGCTAAAGCAATGCGACTGCCGAATCTTTGTTTCTATTTCAAAGTTCCAGCGGTAAAGCAATGCGACTGCCGGATCTTGATTTAATTTCAACGTTCCAGCGGTAAAGCAATGCGACTGCCGGATCTTGATTTCTATTTCAAAGTTCCAGCGGTAAAGCAATGCGACTGGCGGATCTTGATTTAATTTCAAAGTTCCATCGGTAAAGCAATGCGACTGCCGGATCTTGATTTTTATTTCAAAGTTTCAGCGCTAAAGCAATGCGACTGCCGAATCTTTGTTTCTATTTCAAAGTTCCAGCGGTAAAGCAATGCGACTGCCGGATCTTGATTTTTATTTCAAAGTTCCAGCGGTAAAGCAATGCGACTGACGGATCTTGATTTAATTTCAACGTTCCAGCGGTAAAGCAATGCGACTGCCGGATCTTGATTTCTATTTCAAAGTTCCAGCGGTAAAGCAATGCGACTGGCGGATCTTGATTTAATTTCAAAGTTCCATCGGTAAAGAAATGCGACTGCCGGATCTTGATTTTTATTTCAAAGTTTCAGCGCTAAAGCAATGCGACTGCCGAATCTTTGTTTCTATTTCAAAGTTCCAGCGGTAAAGCAATGCGACTGCCGGATCTTGATTTCTATTTCAAAGTTCCAGCGGTAAAGCAATGCGACTGGCGGATCTTGATTTAATTTCAAAGTTCCATCGGTAAAGCAATGCGACTGCCGGATCTTGATTTTTATTTCAAAGTTTCAGCGCTAAAGCAATGCGACTGCCGAATCTTTGTTTCTATTTCAAAGTTCCAGCGGTAAAGCAATGCGATTGCCGGATCTTGATTTTTATTTCAAAGTTCCAGCGCTAAAGCAATGCGACTGCCGGATCTTGATTTCTATTTCAAAGTTCCAGCGGTAAAGCAATGCGACTGGCGGATCTTGATTTAATTTCAAAGTTCCATCGGTAAAGCAATGCGACTGCCGGATCTTGATTTAATTTCAAAGTTCCATCGGTAAAGCAATGCGACTGCCGGATCTTGATTTTTATTTCAAAGTTCCAGCGCTAAAGCAATGCGACTGCCGAATCTTCGTTTCTATTTCAAAGTTCCAGCGGTAAAGCAATGCGACTGCCGGATCTTGATTTAATTCCAACGTTCCAGCGGTAAAGCAATGCGACTGCCGGATCTTGATTTTTATTTCAAAGTTCCAGCGCTAAAGCAATGCGACTGCCGAATCTTCGTTTCTATTTCAAAGTTTCAGCGCTAAAGCAATGCGACTGCCGGATCTTGATTTTTATTTCAAAGTTCCAGCGCTAAAGCAATGCGACTGCCGGATCTTGATTTAATTTCAACGTTCCAGCGGTAAAGCAATGCGACTGCCGGATCTTGATTTAATTCCAACGTTCCAGCGGTAAAGCAATGCGACTGCCGGATCTTGATTTAATTTAAAAGGTCCAACGGTAAAGCAATGCGACTGCCGGATCTCGATTTTATTTCAAAGTTCCAGCGGTAAAGCAATGCGACTGCCGGATCTTGATTTAATTTCAAAGTTCCATCGGTAAAGCAATGCGACTGCCGGATCTTGATTTTTATTTCAAAGTTCCAGCGCTAAAGCAATGCGACTGCCGAATCTTTGTTTCTATTTCAAAGTTCCAGCGGTAAAGCAATGCGACTGCCGGATCTTGATTTAATTTCAACGTTCCAGCGGTAAAGCAATGCGACTGCCGGATCTTGATTTCTATTTCAAAGTTCCAGCGGTAAAGCAATGCGACTGGCGGATCTTGATTTAATTTCAAAGTTCCATCGGTAAAGCAATGCGACTGCCGGATCTTGATTTTTATTTCAAAGTTTCAGCGCTAAAGCAATGCGACTGCCGGATCTTTGTTTCTATTTCAAAGTTCCAGCGGTAAAGCAATGCGACTGCCGGATCTTGATTTTTATTTCAAAGTTCCAGCGGTAAAGCAATGCGACTGACGGATCTTGATTTAATTTCAACGTTCCAGCGGTAAAGCAATGCGACTGCCGGATCTTGATTTCTATTTCAAAGTTCCAGCGGTAAAGCAATGCGACTGGCGGATCTTGATTTAATTTCAAAGTTCCATCGGTAAAGAAATGCGACTGCCGGATCTTGATTTTTATTTCAAAGTTTCAGCGCTAAAGCAATGCGACTGCCGAATCTTTGTTTCTATTTCAAAGTTCCAGCGGTAAAGCAATGCGACTGCCGGATCTTGATTTTTATTTCAAAGTTCCAGCGGTAAAGCAATGCGACTGACGGATCTTGATTTAATTTCAACGTTCCAGCGGTAAAGCAATGCGACTGCCGGATCTTGATTTCTATTTCAAAGTTCCAGCGGTAAAGCAATGCGACTGGCGGATCTTGATTTAATTTCAAAGTTCCATCGGTAAAGAAATGCGACTGCCGGATCTTGATTTTTATTTCAAAGTTTCAGCGCTAAAGCAATGCGACTGCCGAATCTTTGTTTCTATTTCAAAGTTCCAGCGGTAAAGCAATGCGACTGCCGGATCTTGATTTCTATTTCAAAGTTCCAGCGGTAAAGCAATGCGACTGGCGGATCTTGATTTAATTTCAAAGTTCCATCGGTAAAGCAATGCGACTGCCGGATCTTGATTTTTATTTCAAAGTTTCAGCGCTAAAGCAATGCGACTGCCGAATCTTTGTTTCTATTTCAAAGTTCCAGCGGTAAAGCAATGCGATTGCCGGATCTTGATTTTTATTTCAAAGTTCCAGCGCTAAAGCAATGCGACTGCCGGATCTTGATTTCTATTTCAAAGTTCCAGCGGTAAAGCAATGCGACTGGCGGATCTTGATTTAATTTCAAAGTTCCATCGGTAAAGCAATGCGACTGCCGGATCTTGATTTAATTTCAAAGTTCCATCGGTAAAGCAATGCGACTGCCGGATCTTGATTTTTATTTCAAAGTTCCAGCGCTAAAGCAATGCGACTGCCGAATCTTCGTTTCTATTTCAAAGTTCCAGCGGTAAAGCAATGCGACTGCCGGATCTTGATTTAATTCCAACGTTCCAGCGGTAAAGCAATGCGACTGCCGGATCTTGATTTTTATTTCAAAGTTCCAGCGCTAAAGCAATGCGACTGCCGAATCTTCGTTTCTATTTCAAAGTTTCAGCGCTAAAGCAATGCGACTGCCGGATCTTGATTTTTATTTCAAAGTTCCAGCGCTAAAGCAATGCGACTGCCGGATCTTGATTTAATTTCAACGTTCCAGCGGTAAAGCAATGCGACTGCCGGATCTTGATTTAATTCCAACGTTCCAGCGGTAAAGCAATGCGACTGCCGGATCTTGATTTAATTTAAAAGGTCCAACGGTAAAGCAATGCGACTGCCGGATCTCGATTTTATTTCAAAGTTCCAGCGGTAAAGCAATGCGACTGCCGGATCTTGATTTAATTTCAAAGTTCCATCGGTAAAGCAATGCGACTGCCGGATCTTGATTTTTATTTCAAAGTTCCAGCGCTAAAGCAATGCGACTGCCGAATCTTTGTTTCTATTTCAAAGTTCCAGCGGTAAAGCAATGCGACTGCCGGATCTTGATTTAATTTCAACGTTCCAGCGGTAAAGCAATGCGACTGCCGGATCTTGATTTCTATTTCAAAGTTCCAGCGGTAAAGCAATGCGACTGCCGGATCTTGATTTAATTTCAAAGTTCCATCGGTAAAGCAATGCGACTGCCGGATCTTGATTTTTATTTCAAAGTTTCAGCGCTAAAGCAATGCGACTGCCGAATCTTTGTTTCTATTTCAAAGTTCCAGCGGTAAAGCAATGCGACTGCCGGATCTTGATTTTTATTTCAAAGTTCCAGCGGTAAAGCAATGCGACTGACGGATCTTGATTTAATTTCAACGTTCCAGCGGTAAAGCAATGCGACTGCCGGATCTTGATTTCTATTTCAAAGTTCCAGCGGTAAAGCAATGCGACTGGCGGATCTTGATTTAATTTCAAAGTTCCATCGGTAAAGAAATGCGACTGCCGGATCTTGATTTTTATTTCAAAGTTTCAGCGCTAAAGCAATGCGACTGCCGAATCTTTGTTTCTATTTCAAAGTTCCAGCGGTAAAGCAATGCGACTGCCGGATCTTGATTTCTATTTCAAAGTTCCAGCGGTAAAGCAATGCGACTGGCGGATCTTGATTTAATTTCAAAGTTCCATCGGTAAAGCAATGCGACTGCCGGATCTTGATTTTTATTTCAAAGTTTCAGCGCTAAAGCAATGCGACTGCCGAATCTTTGTTTCTATTTCAAAGTTCCAGCGGTAAAGCAATGCGATTGCCGGATCTTGATTTTTATTTCAAAGTTCCAGCGCTAAAGCAATGCGACTGCCGGATCTTGATTTCTATTTCAAAGTTCCAGCGGTAAAGCAATGCGACTGGCGGATCTTGATTTAATTTCAAAGTTCCATCGGTAAAGCAATGCGACTGCCGGATCTTGATTTAATTTCAAAGTTCCATCGGTAAAGCAATGCGACTGCCGGATCTTGATTTTTATTTCAAAGTTCCAGCGCTAAAGCAATGCGACTGCCGAATCTTCGTTTCTATTTCAAAGTTCCAGCGGTAAAGCAATGCGACTGCCGGATCTTGATTTAATTTCCAAGTTCCAACGGTAAAACTATGCGACTGCCGGATCTCGATTTAATTTCAAAGTTCCATCGGTAAAGCAATGCGACTGCCGGATCTTGATTTTTATTTCAAAGTTTCAGCGCTAAAGCAATGCGACTGCCGGATCTTGATTTTTATTTCAAAGTTCCAGCGCTAAAGCAATGCGACTGCCGGATCTTGATTTAATTTCAACGTTCCAGCGGTAAAGCAATGCGACTGCCGGATCTTGATTTAATTCCAACGTTCCAGCGGTAAAGCAATGCGACTGCCGGATCTTGATTTAATTTAAAAGGTCCAACGGTAAAGCAATGCGACTGCCGGATCTCGATTTTATTTCAAAGTTCCAGCGGTAAAGCAATGCGACTGCCGGATCTTGATTTAATTTCAAAGTTCCATCGGTAAAGCAATGCGACTGCCGGATCTTGATTTTTATTTCAAAGTTCCAGCGCTAAAGCAATGCGACTGCCGAATCTTTGTTTCTATTTCAAAGTTCCAGCGGTAAAGCAATGCGACTGCCGGATCTTGATTTTATTTCAAAGTTCCAGCGGTAAAGCAATGCGACTGCCGGATCTTGATTTAATTTCAAAGTTCCAGCGATAAAGCAATGCGACTGCGGGATCTTGATTTAATTTCAACGTTCCAGCGGTAAAGCAATGCGACTGCCGGATCTTGATTTCTATTTCAAAGTTCCAGCGGTAAAGCAATGCGACTGCCGGATCTTGATTTTTATTTCAAAGTTTCAGCGCTAAAGCAATGCGACTGCCGAATCTTTGTATCTATTTCAAAGTTCCAGCGGTAAAGCAATGCGACTGCCGGATCTTGATTTTTATTTCAAAGTTCCAGCGCTAAAGCAATGCGACTGCCGGATCTTGATTTAATTTCAACGTTCCAAAGGTAAAGCAATGCGACTGCCGGATCTTGATTTAATTCCAACGTTCCAGCGGTAAAGCAATGCGACTGCCGGATCTTGATTTAATTCCAACGTTCCAGCGGTAAAGCAATGCGACTGCCGGATCTTGATTTAATTTCAAAGTTCCAACGGTAAAGCAATGCGACTGCCGGATCTCGATTTTATTTCAAAGTTCCAGCGGTAAAGCAATGCGACTGCCGGATCTTGATTTAATTTCAAAGTTCCATCGGTAAAGCAATGCGACTGCCGGATCTTGATTTTTATTTCAAAGTTCCAGCGCTAAAGCAATGCGACTGCCGAATCTTCGTTTCTATTTCAAAGTTCCAGCGGTAAAGCAATGCGACTGCCGGATCTTGATTTAATTCCAACGTTCCAGCGGTAAAGCAATGCGACTGCCGGATCTTGATTTAATTCCAACGTTCCAGCGGTAAAGCAATGCGACTGCCGGATCTTGATTTTTATTTCAAAGTTTCAGCGCTAAAGCAATGCGACTGCCGGATCTTGATTTAATTTCAACGTTCCAGCGGTAAAGCAATGCGACTGCCGGATCTTGATTTAATTCCAACGTTCCAGCGGTAAAGCAATGCGACTGCCGGATCTTGATTTTTATTTCAAAGTTCCAGCGCTAAAGCAATGCGACTGCCGAATATTCGTTTCTATTTCAAAGTTCCAGCGGTAAAGCAATGCGACTGCCGGATCTTGATTTAATTTCAACGTTCCAGAGGTAAAGCAATGCGACTGCCGGATCTTGATTTAATTCCAACGTTCCAGCGGTAAAGCAATGCGACTGCCGGATCTTAATTTAATTTCAACGTTCCAGCGGTAAAGCAATGCGACTGCCGGATCTTGATTTAATTCCAACGTTCCAGCGGTAAAGCAATGCGACTGCCGGATCTTGATTTTTATTTCAAAGTTTCAGCGCTAAAGCAATGCGACTGCCGGATCTTGATTTAATTTCAACGTTCCAGCGGTAAAGCAATGCGACTGCCGGATCTTGATTTAATTCCAACGTTCCAGCGGTAAAGCAATGCGACTGCCGGATCTTGATTTAATTTAAAAGTTCCAACGGTAAAGCAATGCGACTGCCGGATCTCGATTTAATTTCAAAGTTCCAGCGGTAAAGCAATGCGACTGCCGGATCTTGATTTAATTTCAAAGTTCCATCGGTAAAGCAATGCGACTGCCGGATCTTGATTTTTATTTCAAAGTTCCAGCGCTAAAGCAATGCGACTGCCGAATCTTCGTTTCTATTTCAAAGTTCCAGCGGTAAAGCAATGCGACTGCCGGATCTTGATTTAATTTCCAAGTTCCAACGGTAAAGCTATGCGACTGCCGGATCTCGATTTAATTTCAAAGTTCCATCGGTAAAGCAATGCGACTGCCGGATCTTGATTTTTATTTCAAAGTTTCAGCGCTAAAGCAATGCGACTGCCGGATCTTGATTTTTATTTCAAAGTTCCAGCGCTAAAGCAATGCGACTGCCGGATCTTGATTTAATTTCAACGTTCCAGCGGTAAAGCAATGCGACTGCCGGATCTTGATTTAATTCCAACGTTCCAGCGGTAAAGCAATGCGACTGCCGGATCTTGATTTAATTTAAAAGGTCCAACGGTAAAGCAATGCGACTGCCGGATCTCGATTTTATTTCAAAGTTCCAGCGGTAAAGCAATGCGACTGCCGGATCTTGATTTAATTTCAAAGTTCCATCGGTAAAGCAATGCGACTGCCGGATCTTGATTTTTATTTCAAAGTTCCAGCGCTAAAGCAATGCGACTGCCGAATCTTTGTTTCTATTTCAAAGTTCCAGCGGTAAAGCAATGCGACTGCCGGATCTTGATTTTATTTCAAAGTTCCAGCGGTAAAGCAATGCGACTGCCGGATCTTGATTTAATTTCAAAGTTCCAGCGATAAAGCAATGCGACTGCGGGATCTTGATTTAATTTCAACGTTCCAGCGGTAAAGCAATGCGACTGCCGGATCTTGATTTCTATTTCAAAGTTCCAGCGGTAAAGCAATGCGACTGCCGGATCTTGATTTTTATTTCAAAGTTTCAGCGCTAAAGCAATGCGACTGCCGAATCTTTGTATCTATTTCAAAGTTCCAGCGGTAAAGCAATGCGACTGCCGGATCTTGATTTTTATTTCAAAGTTCCAGCGCTAAAGCAATGCGACTGCCGGATCTTGATTTAATTTCAACGTTCCAGCGGTAAAGCAATGCGACTGCCGGATCTTGATTTAATTCCAACGTTCCAGCGGTAAAGCAATGCGACTGCCGGATCTTGATTTAATTCCAACGTTCCAGCGGTAAAGCAATGCGACTGCCGGATCTTGATTTAATTTCAAAGTTCCAACGGTAAAGCAATGCGACTGCCGGATCTCGATTTTATTTCAAAGTTCCAGCGGTAAAGCAATGCGACTGCCGGATCTTGATTTAATTTCAAAGTTCCATCGGTAAAGCAATGCGACTGCCGGATCTTGATTTTTATTTCAAAGTTCCAGCGCTAAAGCAATGCGACTGCCGAATCTTCGTTTCTATTTCAAAGTTCCAGCGGTAAAGCAATGCGACTGCCGGATCTTGATTTAATTCCAACGTTCCAGCGGTAAAGCAATGCGACTGCCGGATCTTGATTTAATTCCAACGTTCCAGCGGTAAAGCAATGCGACTGCCGGATCTTGATTTTTATTTCAAAGTTTCAGCGCTAAAGCAATGCGACTGCCGGATCTTGATTTAATTTCAACGTTCCAGCGGTAAAGCAATGCGACTGCCGGATCTTGATTTAATTCCAACGTTCCAGCGGTAAAGCAATGCGACTGCCGGATCTTGATTTTTATTTCAAAGTTCCAGCGCTAAAGCAATGCGACTGCCGAATCTTCGTTTCTATTTCAAAGTTCCAGCGGTAAAGCAATGCGACTGCCGGATCTTGATTTAATTTCAACGTTCCAGCGGTAAAGCAATGCGACTGCCGGATCTTGATTTAATTCCAACGTTCCAGCGGTAAAGCAATGCGACTGCCGGATCTTAATTTAATTTCAACGTTCCAGCGGTAAAGCAATGCGACTGCCGGATCTTGATTTAATTCCAACGTTCCAGCGGTAAAGCAATGCGACTGCCGGATCTTGATTTTTATTTCAAAGTTTCAGCGCTAAAGCAATGCGACTGCCGGATCTTGATTTAATTTCAAAGTTCCATCGGTAAAGCAATGCGACTGCCGGATCTTGATTTTTATTTCAAAGTTCCAGCGCTAAAGCAATGCGACTGCCGAATCTTTGTTTCTATTTCAAAGTTCCAGCGGTAAAGCAATGCGACTGCCGGATCTTGATTTAATTTAAAAGTTCCAACGGTAAAGCAATGCGACTGCCGGATCTCGATTTTATTTCAAAGTTCCAGCGGTAAAGCAATGCGACTGCCGGATCTTGATTTAATTTCAAAGTTCCATCGGTAAAGCAATGCGACTGCCGGATCTTGATTTTTATTTCAAAGTTCCAGCGCTAAAGCAATGCGACTGCCGAATCTTCGTTTCTATTTCAAAGTTCCAGCGGTAAAGCAATGCGACTGCCGGATCTTGATTTAATTTCCAAGTTCCAACGGTAAAGCTATGCGACTGCCGGATCTCGATTTAATTTCAAAGTTCCATCGGTAAAGCAATGCGACTGCCGGATCTTGATTTTTATTTCAAAGTTTCAGCGCTAAAGCAATGCGACTGCCGGATCTTGATTTTTATTTCAAAGTTCCAGCGCTAAAGCAATGCGACTGCCGGATCTTGATTTAATTTCAACGTTCCAGCGGTAAAGCAATGCGACTGCCGGATCTTGATTTAATTCCAACGTTCCAGCGGTAAAGCAATGCGACTGCTGGATCTTGATTTAATTTAAAAGGTCCAACGGTAAAGCAATGCGACTGCCGGATCTCGATTTTATTTCAAAGTTCCAGCGGTAAAGCAATGCGACTGCCGGATCTTGATTTAATTTCAAAGTTCCATCGGTAAAGCAATGCGACTGCCGGATCTTGATTTTTATTTCAAAGTTCCAGCGCTAAAGCAATGCGACTGCCGAATCTTTGTTTCTATTTCAAAGTTCCAGCGGTAAAGCAATGCGACTGCCGGATCTTGATTTTTATTTCAAAGTTCCAGCGCTAAAGCAATGCGACTGCCGAATCTTTGTTTCTATTTCAAAGTTCCAGCGGTAAAGCAATGCGACTGGCGGATCTTGATTTAATTTCAAAGTTCCATCGGTAAAGCAATGCGACTGCCGGATCTTGATTTTTATTTCAAAGTTCCAGCGGTAAAGCAATGCGACTGCCGGATCTTGATTTAATTTCAAAGTTCCATCGGTAAAGCAATGCGACTGCCGGATCTTGATTTTTATTTCAAAGTTCCAGCGCTAAAGCAATGCGACTGCCGAATCTTCGTTTCTATTTCAAAGTTCCAGCGGTAAAGCAATGCGACTGCCGGATCTTGATTTAATTCCAACGTTCCAGCGGTAAAGCAATGCGACTGCCGGATCTTGATTTAATTCCAACGTTCCAGCGGTAAAGCAATGCGACTGCCGGATCTTGATTTAATTTCAAAGTTCCAACGGTAAAGCAATGCGACTGCCGGATCTCGATTTTATTTCAAAGTTCCAGCGGTAAAGCAATGCGACTGCCGGATCTTGATTTAATTTCAAAGTTCCATCGGTAAAGCAATGCGACTGCCGGATCTTGATTTTTATTTCAAAGTTCCAGCGCTAAAGCAATGCGACTGCCGAATCTTCGTTTCTATTTCAAAGTTCCAGCGGTAAAGCAATGCGACTGCCGGATCTTGATTTAATTCCAACGTTCCAGCGGTAAAGCAATGCGACTGCCGGATCTTGATTTAATTCCAACGTTCCAGCGGTAAAGCAATGCGACTGCCGGATCTTGATTTTTATTTCAAAGTTTCAGCGCTAAAGCAATGCGACTGCCGGATCTTGATTTAATTTCAACGTTCCAGCGGTAAAGCAATGCGACTGCCGGATCTTGATTTAATTCCAACGTTCCAGCGGTAAAGCAATGCGACTGCCGGATCTTGATTTTTATTTCAAAGTTCCAGCGCTAAAGCAATGCGACTGCCGAATCTTCGTTTCTATTTCAAAGTTCCAGCGGTAAAGCAATGCGACTGCCGGATCTTGATTTAATTTCAACGTTCCAGCGGTAAAGCAATGCGACTGCCGGATCTTGATTTAATTCCAACGTTCCAGCGGTAAAGCAATGCGACTGCCGGATCTTAATTTAATTTCAACGTTCCAGCGGTAAAGCAATGCGACTGCCGGATCTTGATTTAATTCCAACGTTCCAGCGGTAAAGCAATGCGACTGCCGGATCTTGATTTTTATTTCAAAGTTTCAGCGCTAAAGCAATGCGACTGCCGGATCTTGATTTAATTTCAAAGTTCCATCGGTAAAGCAATGCGACTGCCGGATCTTGATTTTTATTTCAAAGTTCCAGCGCTAAAGCAATGCGACTGCCGAATCTTCGTTTCTATTTCAAAGTTCCAGCGGTAAAGCAATGCGACTGCCGGATCTTGATTTAATTTAAAAGTTCCAACGGTAAAGCAATGCGACTGCCGGATCTCGATTTTATTTCAAAGTTCCAGCGGTAAAGCAATGCGACTGCCGGATCTTGATTTAATTTCAAAGTTCCATCGGTAAAGCAATGCGACTGCCGGATCTTGATTTTTATTTCAAAGTTCCAGCGCTAAAGCAATGCGACTGCCGAATCTTCGTTTCTATTTCAAAGTTCCAGCGGTAAAGCAATGCGACTGCCGGATCTTGATTTAATTTCCAAGTTCCAACGGTAAAGCTATGCGACTGCCGGATCTCGATTTAATTTCAAAGTTCCATCGGTAAAGCAATGCGACTGCCGGATCTTGATTTTTATTTCAAAGTTTCAGCGCTAAAGCAATGCGACTGCCGGATCTTGATTTTTATTTCAAAGTTCCAGCGCTAAAGCAATGCGACTGCCGGATCTTGATTTAATTTCAACGTTCCAGCGGTAAAGCAATGCGACTGCCGGATCTTGATTTAATTCCAACGTTCCAGCGGTAAAGCAATGCGACTGCTGGATCTTGATTTAATTTAAAAGGTCCAACGGTAAAGCAATGCGACTGCCGGATCTCGATTTTATTTCAAAGTTCCAGCGGTAAAGCAATGCGACTGCCGGATCTTGATTTAATTTCAAAGTTCCATCGGTAAAGCAATGCGACTGCCGGATCTTGATTTTTATTTCAAAGTTCCAGCGCTAAAGCAATGCGACTGCCGAATCTTTGTTTCTATTTCAAAGTTCCAGCGGTAAAGCAATGCGACTGCCGGATCTTGATTTTTATTTCAAAGTTCCAGCGCTAAAGCAATGCGACTGCCGAATCTTTGTTTCTATTTCAAAGTTCCAGCGGTAAAGCAATGCGACTGGCGGATCTTGATTTAATTTCAAAGTTCCATCGGTAAAGCAATGCGACTGCCGGATCTTGATTTAATTCCAACGTTCCAGCGGTAAAGCAATGCGACTGCCGGATCTTGATTTTTATTTCAAAGTTTCAGCGCTAAAGCAATGCGACTGCCGGATCTTGATTTAATTTCAACGTTCCAGCGGTAAAGCAATGCGACTGCCGGATCTTGATTTAATTCCAACGTTCCAGCGGTAAAGCAATGCGACTGCCGGATCTTGATTTTTATTTCAAAGTTCCAGCGCTAAAGCAATGCGACTGCCGAATCTTCGTTTCTATTTCAAAGTTCCAGCGGTAAAGCAATGCGACTGCCGGATCTTGATTTAATTTCAACGTTCCAGCGGTAAAGCAATGCGACTGCCGGATCTTGATTTAATTCCAACGTTCCAGCGGTAAAGCAATGCGACTGCCGGATCTTAATTTAATTTCAACGTTCCAGCGGTAAAGCAATGCGACTGCCGGATCTTGATTTAATTCCAACGTTCCAGCGGTAAAGCAATGCGACTGCCGGATCTCGATTTTTATTTCAAAGTTTCAGCGCTAAAGCAATGCGACTGCCGGATCTTGATTTAATTTCAAAGTTCCATCGGTAAAGCAATGCGACTGCCGGATCTTGATTTTTATTTCAAAGTTCCAGCGCTAAAGCAATGCGACTGCCGAATCTTCGTTTCTATTTCAAAGTTCCAGCGGTAAAGCAATGCGACTGCCGGATCTTGATTTAATTTAAAAGTTCCAACGGTAAAGCAATGCGACTGCCGGATCTCGATTTTATTTCAAAGTTCCAGCGGTAAAGCAATGCGACTGCCGGATCTTGATTTAATTTCAAAGTTCCATCGGTAAAGCAATGCGACTGCCGGATCTTGATTTTTATTTCAAAGTTCCAGCGCTAAAGCAATGCGACTGCCGAATCTTCGTTTCTATTTCAAAGTTCCAGCGGTAAAGCAATGCGACTGCCGGATCTTGATTTAATTTCCAAGTTCCAACGGTAAAGCTATGCGACTGCCGGATCTCGATTTAATTTCAAAGTTCCATCGGTAAAGCAATGCGACTGCCGGATCTTGATTTTTATTTCAAAGTTTCAGCGCTAAAGCAATGCGACTGCCGGATCTTGATTTTTATTTCAAAGTTCCAGCGCTAAAGCAATGCGACTGCCGGATCTTGATTTAATTTCAACGTTCCAGCGGTAAAGCAATGCGACTGCCGGATCTTGATTTAATTCCAACGTTCCAGCGGTAAAGCAATGCGACTGCTGGATCTTGATTTAATTTAAAAGGTCCAACGGTAAAGCAATGCGACTGCCGGATCTCGATTTTATTTCAAAGTTCCAGCGGTAAAGCAATGCGACTGCCGGATCTTGATTTAATTTCAAAGTTCCATCGGTAAAGCAATGCGACTGCCGGATCTTGATTTTTATTTCAAAGTTCCAGCGCTAAAGCAATGCGACTGCCGAATCTTTGTTTCTATTTCAAAGTTCCAGCGGTAAAGCAATGCGACTGCCGGATCTTGATTTTTATTTCAAAGTTCCAGCGCTAAAGCAATGCGACTGCCGAATCTTTGTTTCTATTTCAAAGTTCCAGCGGTAAAGCAATGCGACTGGCGGATCTTGATTTAATTTCAAAGTTCCATCGGTAAAGCAATGCGACTGCCGGATCTTGATTTTTATTTCAAAGTTTCAGCGCTAAAGCAATGCGACTGCCGAATCTTTGTTTCTATTTCAAAGTTCCAGCGGTAAAGCAATGCGACTGCCGGATCTTGATTTTTATTTCAAAGTTCCAGCGGTAAAGCAATGCGACTGCCGGATCTTGATTTTTATTTCAAAGTTACAGCGCTAAAGCAATGCGACTGCCGAATCTTTGTTTCTATTTCAAAGTTCCAGCGGTAAAGCAATGCGACTGACGGATCTTGATTTAATTTCAACGTTCCAGCGGTAAAGCAATGCGACTGCCGGATCTTGATTTTTATTTCAAAGTTCCAGCGCTAAAGCAATGCGACTGCCGAATCTTCGTTTCTATTTCAAAGTTCCAGCGGTAAAGCAATGCGACTGCCGGATCTTGATTTAATTTCCAAGTTCCAACGGTAAAGCTATGCGACTGCCGGATCTCGATTTAATTTCAAAGTTCCATCGGTAAAGCAATGCGACTGCCGGATCTTGATTTTTATTTCAAAGTTTCAGCGCTAAAGCAATGCGACTGCCGGATCTTGATTTTTATTTCAAAGTTCCAGCGCTAAAGCAATGCGACTGCCGGATCTTGATTTAATTTCAACGTTCCAGCGGTAAAGCAATGCGACTGCCGGATCTTGATTTAATTCCAACGTTCCAGCGGTAAAGCAATGCGACTGCCGGATCTTGATTTAATTTAAAAGGTCCAACGGTAAAGCAATGCGACTGCCGGATCTCGATTTTATTTCAAAGTTCCAGCGGTAAAGCAATGCGACTGCCGGATCTTGATTTAATTTCAAAGTTCCATCGGTAAAGCAATGCGACTGCCGGATCTTGATTTTTATTTCAAAGTTCCAGCGCTAAAGCAATGCGACTGCCGAATCTTTGTTTCTATTTCAAAGTTCCAGCGGTAAAGCAATGCGACTGCCGGATCTTGATTTTATTTCAAAGTTCCAGCGGTAAAGCAATGCGACTGCCGGATCTTGATTTAATTTCAAAGTTCCAGCGATAAAGCAATGCGACTGCGGGATCTTGATTTAATTTCAACGTTCCAGCGGTAAAGCAATGCGACTGCCGGATCTTGATTTCTATTTCAAAGTTCCAGCGGTAAAGCAATGCGACTGCCGGATCTTGATTTTTATTTCAAAGTTTCAGCGCTAAAGCAATGCGACTGCCGGATCTTGATTTAATTTCAACGTTCCAGCGGTAAAGCAATGCGACTGCCGGATCTTAATTTAATTTCAACGTTCCAGCGGTAAAGCAATGCGACTGCCGGATCTTGATTTAATTCCAACGTTCCAGCGGTAAAGCAATGCGACTGCCGGATCTTGATTTTTATTTCAAAGTTTCAGCGCTAAAGCAATGCGACTGCCGGATCTTGATTTAATTTCAACGTTCCAGCGGTAAAGCAATGCGACTGCCGGATCTTGATTTAATTCCAACGTTCCAGCGGTAAAGCAATGCGACTGCCGGATCTTGATTTAATTTAAAAGTTCCAACGGTAAAGCAATGCGACTGCCGGATCTCGATTTTATTTCAAAGTTCCAGCGGTAAAGCAATGCGACTGCCGGATCTTGATTTAATTTCAAAGTTCCATCGGTAAAGCAATGCGACTGCCGGATCTTGATTTTTATTTCAAAGTTCCAGCGCTAAAGCAATGCGACTGCCGAATCTTCGTTTCTATTTCAAAGTTCCAGCGGTAAAGCAATGCGACTGCCGGATCTTGATTTAATTTCCAAGTTCCAACGGTAAAGCTATGCGACTGCCGGATCTCGATTTAATTTCAAAGTTCCATCGGTAAAGCAATGCGACTGCCGGATCTTGATTTAATTCCAACGTTCCAGCGGTAAAGCAATGCGACTGCCGGATCTTGATTTTTATTTCAAAGTTCCAGCGCTAAAGCAATGCGACTGCCGAATCTTCGTTTCTATTTCAAAGTTTCAGCGCTAAAGCAATGCGACTGCCGGATCTTGATTTTTATTTCAAAGTTCCAGCGCTAAAGCAATGCGACTGCCGGATCTTGATTTAATTTCAACGTTCCAGCGGTAAAGCAATGCGACTGCCGGATCTTGATTTAATTCCAACGTTCCAGCGGTAAAGCAATGCGACTGCCGGATCTTGATTTAATTCCAACGTTCCAGCGGTAAAGCAATGCGACTGCCGGATCTCGATTTTATTTCAAAGTTCCAGCGGTAAAGCAATGCGACTGCCGGATCTTGATTTAATTTCAAAGTTCCATCGGTAAAGCAATGCGACTGCCGGATCTTGATTTTTATTTCAAAGTTCCAGCGCTAAAGCAATGCGACTGCCGAATCTTTGTTTCTATTTCAAAGTTCCAGCGGTAAAGCAATGCGACTGCCGGATCTTGATTTAATTTCAACGTTCCAGCGGTAAAGCAATGCGACTGCCGGATCTTGATTTCTATTTCAAAGTTCCAGCGGTAAAGCAATGCGACTGGCGGATCTTGATTTAATTTCAAAGTTCCATCGGTAAAGCAATGCGACTGCCGGATCTTGATTTTTATTTCAAAGTTTCAGCGCTAAAGCAATGCGACTGCCGAATCTTTGTTTCTATTTCAAAGTTCCAGCGGTAAAGCAATGCGACTGCCGGATCTTGATTTTTATTTCAAAGTTCCAGCGGTAAAGCAATGCGACTGACGGATCTTGATTTAATTTCAACGTTCCAGCGGTAAAGCAATGCGACTGCCGGATCTTGATTTCTATTTCAAAGTTCCAGCGGTAAAGCAATGCGACTGGCGGATCTTGATTTAATTTCAAAGTTCCATCGGTAAAGCAATGCGACTGCCGGATCTTGATTTTTATTTCAAAGTTTCAGCGCTAAAGCAATGCGACTGCCGAATCTTTGTTTCTATTTCAAAGTTCCAGCGGTAAAGCAATGCGACTGCCGGATCTTGATTTTTATTTCAAAGTTCCAGCGGTAAAGCAATGCGATTGCCGGATCTTGATTTTTATTTCAAAGTTCCAGCGCTAAAGCAATGCGACTGCCGGATCTTGATTTCTATTTCAAAGTTCCAGCGGTAAAGCAATGCGACTGGCGGATCTTGATTTAATTTCAAAGTTCCATCGGTAAAGCAATGCGACTGCCGGATCTTGATTTAATTTCAAAGTTCCATCGGTAAAGCAATGCGACTGCCGGATCTTGATTTTTATTTCAAAGTTCCAGCGCTAAAGCAATGCGACTGCCGAATCTTCGTTTCTATTTCAAAGTTCCAGCGGTAAAGCAATGCGACTGCCGGATCTTGATTTAATTTCCAAGTTCCAACGGTAAAACTATGCGACTGCCGGATCTCGATTTAATTTCAAAGTTCCATCGGTAAAGCAATGCGACTGCCGGATCTTGATTTTTATTTCAAAGTTTCAGCGCTAAAGCAATGCGACTGCCGGATCTTGATTTTTATTTCAAAGTTCCAGCGCTAAAGCAATGCGACTGCCGGATCTTGATTTAATTTCAACGTTCCAGCGGTAAAGCAATGCGACTGCCGGATCTTGATTTAATTCCAACGTTCCAGCGGTAAAGCAATGCGACTGCCGGATCTTGATTTAATTTAAAAGGTCCAACGGTAAAGCAATGCGACTGCCGGATCTCGATTTTATTTCAAAGTTCCAGCGGTAAAGCAATGCGACTGCCGGATCTTGATTTAATTTCAAAGTTCCATCGGTAAAGCAATGCGACTGCCGGATCTTGATTTTTATTTCAAAGTTCCAGCGCTAAAGCAATGCGACTGCCGAATCTTTGTTTCTATTTCAAAGTTCCAGCGGTAAAGCAATGCGACTGCCGGATCTTGATTTTATTTCAAAGTTCCAGCGGTAAAGCAATGCGACTGCCGGATCTTGATTTAATTTCAAAGTTCCAGCGATAAAGCAATGCGACTGCGGGATCTTGATTTAATTTCAACGTTCCAGCGGTAAAGCAATGCGACTGCCGGATCTTGATTTCTATTTCAAAGTTCCAGCGGTAAAGCAATGCGACTGCCGGATCTTGATTTTTATTTCAAAGTTTCAGCGCTAAAGCAATGCGACTGCCGAATCTTTGTATCTATTTCAAAGTTCCAGCGGTAAAGCAATGCGACTGCCGGATCTTGATTTTTATTTCAAAGTTCCAGCGCTAAAGCAATGCGACTGCCGGATCTTGATTTAATTTCAACGTTCCAAAGGTAAAGCAATGCGACTGCCGGATCTTGATTTAATTCCAACGTTCCAGCGGTAAAGCAATGCGACTGCCGGATCTTGATTTAATTCCAACGTTCCAGCGGTAAAGCATTGCGACTGCCGGATCTTGATTTAATTTCAAAGTTCCAACGGTAAAGCAATGCGACTGCCGGATCTCGATTTTATTTCAAAGTTCCAGCGGTAAAGCAATGCGACTGCCGGATCTTGATTTAATTTCAAAGTTCCATCGGTAAAGCAATGCGACTGCCGGATCTTGATTTTTATTTCAAAGTTCCAGCGCTAAAGCAATGCGACTGCCGAATCTTCGTTTCTATTTCAAAGTTCCAGCGGTAAAGCAATGCGACTGCCGGATCTTGATTTAATTCCAACGTTCCAGCGGTAAAGCAATGCGACTGCCGGATCTTGATTTAATTCCAACGTTCCAGCGGTAAAGCAATGCGACTGCCGGATCTTGATTTTTATTTCAAAGTTTCAGCGCTAAAGCAATGCGACTGCCGGATCTTGATTTAATTTCAACGTTCCAGCGGTAAAGCAATGCGACTGCCGGATCTTGATTTAATTACAACGTTCCAGCGGTAAAGCAATGCGACTGCCGGATCTTGATTTTTATTTCAAAGTTCCAGCGCTAAAGCAATGCGACTGCCGAATCTTCGTTTCTATTTCAAAGTTCCAGCGGTAAAGCAATGCGACTGCCGGATCTTGATTTAATTTCAACGTTCCAGCGGTAAAGCAATGCGACTGCCGGATCTTGATTTAATTCCAACGTTCCAGCGGTAAAGCAATGCGACTGCCGGATCTTAATTTAATTTCAACGTTCCAGCGGTAAAGCAATGCGACTGCCGGATCTTGATTTAATTCCAACGTTCCAGCGGTAAAGCAATGCGACTGCCGGATCTTGATTTTTATTTCAAAGTTTCAGCGCTAAAGCAATGCGACTGCCGGATCTTGATTTAATTTCAACGTTCCAGCGGTAAAGCAATGCGACTGCCGGATCTTGATTTAATTCCAACGTTCCAGCGGTAAAGCAATGCGACTGCCGGATCTTGATTTAATTTAAAAGTTCCAACGGTAAAGCAATGCGACTGCCGGATCTCGATTTTATTTCAAAGTTCCAGCGGTAAAGCAATGCGACTGCCGGATCTTGATTTAATTTCAAAGTTCCATCGGTAAAGCAATGCGACTGCCGGATCTTGATTTTTATTTCAAAGTTCCAGCGCTAAAGCAATGCGACTGCCGAATCTTCGTTTCTATTTCAAAGTTCCAGCGGTAAAGCAATGCGACTGCCGGATCTTGATTTAATTTCCAAGTTCCAACGGTAAAGCTATGCGACTGCCGGATCTCGATTTAATTTCAAAGTTCCATCGGTAAAGCAATGCGACTGCCGGATCTTGATTTTTATTTCAAAGTTTCAGCGCTAAAGCAATGCGACTGCCGGATCTTGATTTTTATTTCAAAGTTCCAGCGCTAAAGCAATGCGACTGCCGGATCTTGATTTTTATTTCAAAGTTTCAGCGCTAAAGCAATGCGACTGCCGAATCTTTGTATCTATTTCAAAGTTCCAGCGGTAAAGCAATGCGACTGCCGGATCTTGATTTTTATTTCAAAGTTCCAGCGCTAAAGCAATGCGACTGCCGGATCTTGATTTAATTTCAACGTTCCAAAGGTAAAGCAATGCGACTGCCGGATCTTGATTTAATTCCAACGTTCCAGCGGTAAAGCAATGCGACTGCCGGATCTTGATTTAATTCCAACGTTCCAGCGGTAAAGCATTGCGACTGCCGGATCTTGATTTAATTTCAAAGTTCCAACGGTAAAGCAATGCGACTGCCGGATCTCGATTTTATTTCAAAGTTCCAGCGGTAAAGCAATGCGACTGCCGGATCTTGATTTAATTTCAAAGTTCCATCGGTAAAGCAATGCGACTGCCGGATCTTGATTTTTATTTCAAAGTTCCAGCGCTAAAGCAATGCGACTGCCGAATCTTCGTTTCTATTTCAAAGTTCCAGCGGTAAAGCAATGCGACTGCCGGATCTTGATTTAATTCCAACGTTCCAGCGGTAAAGCAATGCGACTGCCGGATCTTGATTTAATTCCAACGTTCCAGCGGTAAAGCAATGCGACTGCCGGATCTTGATTTTTATTTCAAAGTTTCAGCGCTAAAGCAATGCGACTGCCGGATCTTGATTTAATTTCAACGTTCCAGCGGTAAAGCAATGCGACTGCCGGATCTTGATTTAATTCCAACGTTCCAGCGGTAAAGCAATGCGACTGCCGGATCTTGATTTTTATTTCAAAGTTCCAGCGCTAAAGCAATGCGACTGCCGAATCTTCGTTTCTATTTCAAAGTTCCAGCGGTAAAGCAATGCGACTGCCGGATCTTGATTTAATTTCAACGTTCCAGCGGTAAAGCAATGCGACTGCCGGATCTTGATTTAATTCCAACGTTCCAGCGGTAAAGCAATGCGACTGCCGGATCTTAATTTAATTTCAACGTTCCAGCGGTAAAGCAATGCGACTGCCGGATCTTGATTTAATTCCAACGTTCCAGCGGTAAAGCAATGCGACTGCCGGATCTTGATTTTTATTTCAAAGTTTCAGCGCTAAAGCAATGCGACTGCCGGATCTTGATTAAATTTCAACGTTCCAGCGGTAAAGCAATGCGACTGCCGGATCTTGATTTAATTCCAACGTTCCAGCGGTAAAGCAATGCGACTGCCGGATCTTGATTTAATTTAAAAGTTCCAACGGTAAAGCAATGCGACTGCCGGATCTCGATTTTATTTCAAAGTTCCAGCGGTAAAGCAATGCGACTGCCGGATCTTGATTTAATTTCAAAGTTCCATCGGTAAAGCAATGCGACTGCCGGATCTTGATTTTTATTTCAAAGTTCCAGCGCTAAAGCAATGCGACTGCCGAATCTTCGTTTCTATTTCAAAGTTCCAGCGGTAAAGCAATGCGACTGCCGGATCTTGATTTAATTTCCAAGTTCCAACGGTAAAGCTATGCGACTGCCGGATCTCGATTTAATTTCAAAGTTCCATCGGTAAAGCAATGCGACTGCCGGATCTTGATTTTTATTTCAAAGTTTCAGCGCTAAAGCAATGCGACTGCCGGATCTTGATTTTTATTTCAAAGTTCCAGCGCTAAAGCAATGCGACTGCCGGATCTTGATTTAATTTCAACGTTCCAGCGGTAAAGCAATGCGACTGCCGGATCTTGATTTAATTCCAACGTTCCAGCGGTAAAGCAATGCGACTGCCGGATCTTGATTTAATTTAAAAGGTCCAACGGTAAAGCAATGCGACTGCCGGATCTCGATTTTATTTCAAAGTTCCAGCGGTAAAGCAATGCGACTGCCGGATCTTGATTTAATTTCAAAGTTCCATCGGTAAAGCAATGCGACTGCCGGATCTTGATTTTTATTTCAAAGTTCCAGCGCTAAAGCAATGCGACTGCCGAATCTTTGTTTCTATTTCAAAGTTCCAGCGGTAAAGCAATGCGACTGCCGGATCTTGATTTTATTTCAAAGTTCCAGCGGTAAAGCAATGCGACTGCCGGATCTTGATTTAATTTCAAAGTTCCAGCGATAAAGCAATGCGACTGCGGGATCTTGATTTAATTTCAACGTTCCAGCGGTAAAGCAATGCGACTGCCGGATCTTGATTTCTATTTCAAAGTTCCAGCGGTAAAGCAATGCGACTGCCGGATCTTGATTTTTATTTCAAAGTTTCAGCGCTAAAGCAATGCGACTGCCGAATCTTTGTATCTATTTCAAAGTTCCAGCGGTAAAGCAATGCGACTGCCGGATCTTGATTTTTATTTCAAAGTTCCAGCGCTAAAGCAATGCGACTGCCGGATCTTGATTTAATTTCAACGTTCCAGCGGTAAAGCAATGCGACTGCCGGATCTTGATTTAATTCCAACGTTCCAGCGGTAAAGCAATGCGACTGCCGGATCTTGATTTAATTTCAACGTTCCAGCGGTAAAGCAATGCGACTGCCGGATCTTGATTTAATTTCAAAGTTCCAACGGTAAAGCAATGCGACTGCCGGATCTCGATTTTATTTCAAAGTTCCAGCGGTAAAGCAATGCGACTGCCGGATCTTGATTTAATTTCAAAGTTCCATCGGTAAAGCAATGCGACTGCCGGATCTTGATTTTTATTTCAAAGTTCCAGCGCTAAAGCAATGCGACTGCCGAATCTTCGTTTCTATTTCAAAGTTCCAGCGGTAAAGCAATGCGACTGCCGGATCTTGATTTAATTCCAACGTTCCAGCGGTAAAGCAATGCGACTGCCGGATCTTGATTTAATTCCAACGTTCCAGCGGTAAAGCAATGCGACTGCCGGATCTTGATTTTTATTTCAAAGTTTCAGCGCTAAAGCAATGCGACTGCCGGATCTTGATTTAATTTCAACGTTCCAGCGGTAAAGCAATGCGACTGCCGGATCTTGATTTAATTCCAACGTTCCAGCGGTAAAGCAATGCGACTGCCGGATCTTGATTTTTATTTCAAAGTTCCAGCGCTAAAGCAATGCGACTGCCGAATCTTCGTTTCTATTTCAAAGTTCCAGCGGTAAAGCAATGCGACTGCCGGATCTTGATTTAATTTCAACGTTCCAGCGGTAAAGCAATGCGACTGCCGGATCTTGATTTAATTCCAACGTTCCAGCGGTAAAGCAATGCGACTGCCGGATCTTAATTTAATTTCAACGTTCCAGCGGTAAAGCAATGCGACTGCCGGATCTTGATTTAATTTCAACGTTCCAGCGGTAAAGCAATGCGACTGCCGGATCTTGATTTTTATTTCAAAGTTTCAGCGCTAAAGCAATGCGACTGCCGGATCTTGATTTAATTTCAAAGTTCCATCGGTAAAGCAATGCGACTGCCGGATCTTGATTTTTATTTCAAAGTTCCAGCGCTAAAGCAATGCGACTGCCGAATCTTCGTTTCTATTTCAAAGTTCCAGCGGTAAAGCAATGCGACTGCCGGATCTTGATTTAATTTAAAAGTTCCAACGGTAAAGCAATGCGACTGCCGGATCTTGATTTAATTTCAAAGTTCCAGCGGTAAAGCAATGCGACTGCCGGATCTTGATTTAATTTCAAAGTTCCATCGGTAAAGCAATGCGACTGCCGGATCTTGATTTTTATTTCAAAGTTCCAGCGCTAAAGCAATGCGACTGCCGAATCTTCGTTTATATTTCAAAGTTCCAGCGGTAAAGCAATGCGACTGCCGGATCTTGATTTAATTTCCAAGTTCCAACGGTAAAGCTATGCGACTGCCGGATCTCGATTTAATTTCAAAGTTCCATCGGTAAAGCAATGCGACTGCCGGATCTTGATTTTTATTTCAAAGTTTCAGCGCTAAAGCAATGCGACTGCCGGATCTTGATTTTTATTTCAAAGTTCCAGCGCTAAAGCAATGCGACTGCCGGATCTTGATTTAATTTCAACGTTCCAGCGGTAAAGCAATGCGACTGCCGGATCTTGATTTAATTACAAAGTTCCAGCGGTAAAGCAATGCGACTGCCGGATCTTGATTTAATTTAAAAGGTCCAACGGTAAAGCAATGCGACTGCCGGATCTCGATTTTATTTCAAAGTTCCAGCGGTAAAGCAATGCGACTGCCGGATCTTGATTTAATTTCAAAGTTCCAGCGGTAAAGCAATGCGACTGCCGGATCTTGATTTTTATTTCAAAGTTCCAGCGCTAAAGCAATGCGACTGCCGAATCTTTGTTTCTATTTCAAAGTTCCAGCGGTAAAGCAATGCGACTGCCGGATCTTGATTTTTATTTCAAAGTTCCAGCGCTAAAGCAATGCGACTGCCGAATCTTTGTTTCTATTTCAAAGTTCCAGCGGTAAAGCAATGCGACTGGCGGATCTTGATTTAATTTCAAAGTTCCATCGGTAAAGCAATGCGACTGCCGGATCTTGATTTTTATTTCAAAGTTTCAGCGCTAAAGCAATGCGACTGCCGAATCTTTGTTTCTATTTCAAAGTTCCAGCGGTAAAGCAATGCGACTGCCGGATCTTGATTTTTATTTCAAAGTTATAGCGCTAAAGCAATGCGACTGCCGAATCTTTGTTTCTATTTCAAAGTTCCAGCGGTAAAGCAATGCGACTGACGGATCTTGATTTAATTTCAACGTTCCAGCGGTAAAGCAATGCGACTGCCGGATCTTGATTTAATTTCAAAGTTCCATCGGTAAAGCAATGCGACTGCCGGATCTCGATTTTATTTCAAAGTTCCATCGGTAAAGCAATGCGACTGCCGGATCTTGATTTTTATTTCAAAGTTCCAGCGCTAAAGCAATGCGACTGCCGAATCTTCGTTTCTATTTCAAAGTTCCAGCGGTAAAGCAATGCGACTGCCGGATCTTGATTTAATTTCCAAGTTCCAACGGTAAAGCTATGCGACTGCCGGATCTCGATTTAATTTCAAAGTTCCATCGGTAAAGCAATGCGACTGCCGGATCTTGATTTTTATTTCAAAGTTTCAGCGCTAAAGCAATGCGACTGCCGGATCTTGATTTTTATTTCAAAGTTCCAGCGCTAAAGCAATGCGACTGCCGGATCTTGATTTAATTTCAAAGTTCCAGCGGTAAAGCAATGCGACTGCCGGATCTTGATTTAATTCCAACGTTCCAGCGGTAAAGCAATGCGACTGCCGGATCTTGATTTAATTTAAAAGGTCCAACGGTAAAGCAATGCGACTGCCGGATCTCGATTTTATTTCAAAGTTCCAGCGGTAAAGCAATGCGACTGCCGGATCTTGATTTAATTTCAAAGTTCCATCGGTAAAGCAATGCGACTGCCGGATCTTGATTTTTATTTCAAAGTTCCAGCGCTAAAGCAATGCGACTGCCGAATCTTTGTTTCTATTTCAAAGTTCCAGCGGTAAAGCAATGCGACTGCCGGATCTTGATTTAATTTCAAAGTTCCAGCGGTAAAGCAATGCGACTGCCGGATCTTGATTTAATTTCAAAGTTCCAGCGATAAAGCAATGCGACTGCGGGATCTTGATTTAATTTCAACGTTCCAGCGGTAAAGCAATGCGACTGCCGGATCTTGATTTCTATTTCAAAGTTCCAGCGGTAAAGCAATGCGACTGCCGGATCTTGATTTTTATTTCAAAGTTTCAGCGCTAAAGCAATGCGACTGCCGAATCTTTGTATCTATTTCAAAGTTCCAGCGGTAAAGCAATGCGACTGCCGGATCTTGATTTTTATTTCAAAGTTCCAGCGCTAAAGCAATGCGACTGCCGGATCTTGATTTAATTTCAACGTTCCAGCGGTAAAGCAATGCGACTGCCGGATCTTGATTTAATTCCAACGTTCCAGCGGTAAAGCAATGCGACTGCCGGATCTTGATTTAATTCCAACGTTCCAGCGGTAAAGCAATGCGACTGCCGGATCTTGATTTAATTTCAAAGTTCCAACGGTAAAGCAATGCGACTGCCGGATCTCGATTTTATTTCAAAGTTCCAGCGGTAAAGCAATGCGACTGCCGGATCTTGATTTAATTTAAAAGTTCCAACGGTAAAGCAATGCGACTGCCGGATCTCGATTTTATTTCAAAGTTCCAGCGGTAAAGCAATGCGACTGCCGGATCTTGATTTAATTTCAAAGTTCCATCGGTAAAGCAATGCGACTGCCGGATCTTGATTTTTATTTCAAAGTTCCAGCGCTAAAGCAATGCGACTGCCGAATCTTCGTTTCTATTTCAAAGTTCCAGCGGTAAAGCAATGCGACTGCCGGATCTTGATTTAATTTCCAAGTTCCAACGGTAAAGCTATGCGACTGCCGGATCTCGATTTAATTTCAAAGTTCCATCGGTAAAGCAATGCGACTGCCGGATCTTGATTTTTATTTCAAAGTTTCAGCGCTAAAGCAATGCGACTGCCGGATCTTGATTTTTATTTCAAAGTTCCAGCGCTAAAGCAATGCGACTGCCGGATCTTGATTTAATTTCAACGTTCCAGCGGTAAAGCAATGCGACTGCCGGATCTTGATTTAATTCCAACGTTCCAGCGGTAAAGCAATGCGACTGCTGGATCTTGATTTAATTTAAAAGGTCCAACGGTAAAGCAATGCGACTGCCGGATCTCGATTTTATTTCAAAGTTCCAGCGGTAAAGCAATGCGACTGCCGGATCTTGATTTAATTTCAAAGTTCCATCGGTAAAGCAATGCGACTGCCGGATCTTGATTTTTATTTCAAAGTTCCAGCGCTAAAGCAATGCGACTGCCGAATCTTTGTTTCTATTTCAAAGTTCCAGCGGTAAAGCAATGCGACTGCCGGATCTTGATTTTTATTTCAAAGTTCCAGCGCTAAAGCAATGCGACTGCCGAATCTTTGTTTCTATTTCAAAGTTCCAGCGGTAAAGCAATGCGACTGGCGGATCTTGATTTAATTTCAAAGTTCCATCGGTAAAGCAATGCGACTGCCGGATCTTGATTTTTATTTCAAAGTTTCAGCGCTAAAGCAATGCGACTGCCGAATCTTTGTTTCTATTTCAAAGTTCCAGCGGTAAAGCAATGCGACTGCCGGATCTTGATTTTTATTTCAAAGTTATAGCGCTAAAGCAATGCGACTGCCGAATCTTTGTTTCTATTTCAAAGTTCCAGCGGTAAAGCAATGCGACTGACGGATCTTGATTTAATTTCAACGTTCCAGCGGTAAAGCAATGCGACTGCCGGATCTTGATTTAATTTCAAAGTTCCATCGGTAAAGCAATGCGACTGCCGGATCTCGATTTTATTTCAAAGTTCCATCGGTAAAGCAATGCGACTGCCGGATCTTGATTTTTATTTCAAAGTTCCAGCGCTAAAGCAATGCGACTGCCGAATCTTCGTTTCTATTTCAAAGTTCCAGCGGTAAAGCAATGCGACTGCCGGATCTTGATTTAATTTCCAAGTTCCAACGGTAAAGCTATGCGACTGCCGGATCTCGATTTAATTTCAAAGTTCCATCGGTAAAGCAATGCGACTGCCGGATCTTGATTTTTATTTCAAAGTTTCAGCGCTAAAGCAATGCGACTGCCGGATCTTGATTTTTATTTCAAAGTTCCAGCGGTAAAGCAATGCGACTGCCGGATCTTGATTTAATTTCAACGTTCCAGCGGTAAAGCAATGCGACTGCCGGATCTTGATTTAATTACAACGTTCCAGCGGTAAAGCAATGCGACTGCCGGATCTTGATTTAATTTAAAAGGTCCAACGGTAAAGCAATGCGACTGCCGGATCTCGATTTTATTTCAAAGTTCCAGCGGTAAAGCAATGCGACTGCCGGATCTTGATTTAATTTCAAAGTTCCATCGGTAAAGCAATGCGACTGCCGGATCTTGATTTTTATTTCAAAGTTCCAGCGCTAAAGCAATGCGACTGCCGAATCTTTGTTTCTATTTCAAAGTTCCAGCGGTAAAGCAATGCGACTGCCGGATCTTGATTTTATTTCAAAGTTCCAGCGGTAAAGCAATGCGACTGCCGGATCTTGATTTAATTTCAAAGTTCCAGCGATAAAGCAATGCGACTGCGGGATCTTGATTTAATTTCAACGTTCCAGCGGTAAAGCAATGCGACTGCCGGATCTTGATTTCTATTTCAAAGTTCCAGCGGTAAAGCAATGCGACTGCCGGATCTTGATTTTTATTTCAAAGTTTCAGCGCTAAAGCAATGCGACTGCCGAATCTTTGTATCTATTTCAAAGTTCCAGCGGTAAAGCAATGCGACTGCCGGATCTTGATTTTTATTTCAAAGTTCCAGCGCTAAAGCAATGCGACTGCCGGATCTTGATTTAATTTCAACGTTCCAGCGGTAAAGCAATGCGACTGCCGGATCTTGATTTAATTCCAACGTTCCAGCGGTAAAGCAATGCGACTGCCGGATCTTGATTTAATTCCAACGTTCCAGCGGTAAAGCAATGCGACTGCCGGATCTTGATTTAATTTCAAAGTTCCAACGGTAAAGCAATGCGACTGCCGGATCTCGATTTTATTTCAAAGTTCCAGCGGTAAAGCAATGCGACTGCCGGATCTTGATTTAATTTCAAAGTTCCATCGGTAAAGCAATGCGACTGCCGGATCTTGATTTTTATTTCAAAGTTCCAGCGCTAAAGCAATGCGACTGCCGAATCTTCGTTTCTATTTCAAAGTTCCAGCGGTAAAGCAATGCGACTGCCGGATCTTGATTTAATTCCAACGTTCCAGCGGTAAAGCAATGCGACTGCCGGATCTTGATTTAACTCCAACGTTCCAGCGGTAAAGCAATGCGACTGCGGGATCTTGATTTTTATTTCAAAGTTTCAGCGCTAAAGCAATGCGACTGCCGGATCTTGATTTAATTTCAACGTTCCAGCGGTAAAGCAATGCGACTGCCGGATCTTGATTTAATTCCAACGTTCCAGCGGTAAAGCAATGCGACTGCCGGATCTTGATTTTTATTTCAAAGTTCCAGCGCTAAAGCAATGCGACTGCCGAATCTTCGTTTCTATTTCAAAGTTCCAGCGGTAAAGCAATGCGACTGCCGGATCTTGATTTAATTTCAACGTTCCAGCGGTAAAGCAATGCGACTGCCGGATCTTGATTTAATTCCAACGTTCCAGCGGTAAAGCAATGCGACTGCCGGATCTTGATTTTTATTTCAAAGTTCCAGCGCTAAAGCAATGCGACTGCCGAATCTTCGTTTCTATTTCAAAGTTCCAGCGGTAAAGCAATGCGACTGCCGGATCTTGATTTAATTTCAACGTTCCAGCGGTAAAGCAATGCGACTGCCGGATCTTGATTTAATTCCAACGTTCCAGCGGTAAAGCAATGCGACTGCCGGATCTTAATTTAATTTCAACGTTCCAGCGGTAAAGCAATGCGACTGCCGGATCTTGATTTAATTCCAACGTTCCAGCGGTAAAGCAATGCGACTGCCGGATCTTGATTTTTATTTCAAAGTTTCAGCGCTAAAGCAATGCGACTGCCGGATCTTGATTTAATTTCAACGTTCCAGCGGTAAAGCAATGCGACTGCCGGATCTTGATTTAATTTCAACGTTCCAGCGGTAAAGCAATGCGACTGCCGGATCTTGATTTTTATTTCAAAGTTCCAGCGCTAAAGCAATGCGACTGCCGAATCTTCGTTTCTATTTCAAAGTTCCAGCGGTAAAGCAATGCGACTGCCGGATCTTGATTTAATTTCAACGTTCCAGCGGTAAAGCAATGCGACTGCCGGATCTTGATTTAATTCCAACGTTCCAGCGGTAAAGCAATGCGACTGCCGGATCTTAATTTAATTTCAACGTTCCAGCGGTAAAGCAATGCGACTGCCGGATCTTGATTTAATTCCAACGTTCCAGCGGTAAAGCAATGCGACTGCCGGATCTTGATTTTTATTTCAAAGTTTCAGCGCTAAAGCAATGCGACTGCCGGATCTTGATTTAATTTCAAAGTTCCATCGGTAAAGCAATGCGACTGCCGGATCTTGATTTTTATTTCAAAGTTCCAGCGCTAAAGCAATGCGACTGCCGAATCTTCGTTTCTATTTCAAAGTTCCAGCGGTAAAGCAATGCGACTGCCGGATCTTGATTTAATTTAAAAGTTCCAACGGTAAAGCAATGCGACTGCCGGATCTAGATTTTATTTCAAAGTTCCAGCGGTAAAGCAATGCGACTGCCGGATCTTGATTTAATTTCAAAGTTCCATCGGTAAAGCAATGCGACTGCCGGATCTTGATTTTTATTTCAAAGTTCCAGCGCTAAAGCAATGCGACTGCCGAATCTTCGTTTCTATTTCAAAGTTCCAGCGGTAAAGCAATGCGACTGCCGGATCTTGATTTAATTTCCAAGTTCCAACGGTAAAGCTATGCGACTGCCGGATCTCGATTTAATTTCAAAGTTCCATCGGTAAAGCAATGCGACTGCCGGATCTTGATTTTTATTTCAAAGTTTCAGCGCTAAAGCAATGCGACTGCCGGATCTTGATTTTTATTTCAAAGTTCCAGCGCTAAAGCAATGCGACTGCCGGATCTTGATTTAATTTCAACGTTCCAGCGGTAAAGCAATGCGACTGCCGGATCTTGATTTAATTCCAACGTTCCAGCGGTAAAGCAATGCGACTGCTGGATCTTGATTTAATTTAAAAGGTCCAACGGTAAAGCAATGCGACTGCCGGATCTCGATTTTATTTCAAAGTTCCAGCGGTAAAGCAATGCGACTGCCGGATCTTGATTTAATTTCAAAGTTCCATCGGTAAAGCAATGCGACTGCCGGATCTTGATTTTTATTTCAAAGTTCCAGCGCTAAAGCAATGCGACTGCCGAATCTTTGTTTCTATTTCAAAGTTCCAGCGGTAAAGCAATGCGACTGCCGGATCTTGATTTTTATTTCAAAGTTCCAGCGCTAAAGCAATGCGACTGCCGAATCTTTGTTTCTATTTCAAAGTTCCAGCGGTAAAGCAATGCGACTGGCGGATCTTGATTTAATTTCAAAGTTCCATCGGTAAAGCAATGCGACTGCCGGATCTTGATTTTTATTTCAAAGTTACAGCGCTAAAGCAATGCGACTGCCGAATCTTTGTTTCTATTTCAAAGTTCCAGCGGTAAAGCAATGCGACTGCCGGATCTTGATTTTTATTTCAAAGTTATAGCGCTAAAGCAATGCGACTGCCGAATCTTTGTTTCTATTTCAAAGTTCCAGCGGTAAAGCAATGCGACTGCCGGATCTTGATTTAATTTCAACGTTCCAGCGGTAAAGCAATGCGACTGCCGGATCTTGATTTAATTTCAAAGTTCCATCGGTAAAGCAATGCGACTGCCGGATCTCGATTTTATTTCAAAGTTCCATCGGTAAAGCAATGCGACTGCCGGATCTTGATTTTTATTTCAAAGTTCCAGCGCTAAAGCAATGCGACTGCCGAATCTTCGTTTCTATTTCAAAGTTCCAGCGGTAAAGCAATGCGACTGCCGGATCTTGATTTAATTTCCAAGTTCCAACGGTAAAGCTATGCGACTGCCGGATCTAGATTTAATTTCAAAGTTCCATCGGTAAAGCAATGCGACTGCCGGATCTTGATTTTTATTTCAAAGTTTCAGCGCTAAAGCAATGCGACTGCCGGATCTTGATTTTTATTTCAAAGTTCCAGCGCTAAAGCAATGCGACTGCCGGATCTTGATTTAATTTCAACGTTCCAGCGGTAAAGCAATGCGACTGCCGGATCTTGATTTAATTCCAACGTTCCAGCGGTAAAGCAATGCGACTGCCGGATCTTGATTTAATTTAAAAGGTCCAACGGTAAAGCAATGCGACTGCCGGATCTCGATTTTATTTCAAAGTTCCAGCGGTAAAGCAATGCGACTGCCGGATCTTGATTTAATTTCAAAGTTCCATCGGTAAAGCAATGCGACTGCCGGATCTTGATTTTTATTTCAAAGTTCCAGCGCTAAAGCAATGCGACTGCCGAATCTTTGTTTCTATTTCAAAGTTCCAGCGGTAAAGCAATGCGACTGCCGGATCTTGATTTTATTTCAAAGTTCCAGCGGTAAAGCAATGCGACTGCCGGATCTTGATTTAATTTCAAAGTTCCAGCGATAAAGCAATGCGACTGCGGGATCTTGATTTAATTTCAACGTTCCAGCGGTAAAGCAATGCGACTGCCGGATCTTGATTTCTATTTCAAAGTTCCAGCGGTAAAGCAATGCGACTGCCGGATCTTGATTTTTATTTCAAAGTTTCAGCGCTAAAGCAATGCGACTGCCGAATCTTTGTATCTATTTCAAAGTTCCAGCGGTAAAGCAATGCGACTGCCGGATCTTGATTTTTATTTCAAAGTTCCAGCGCTAAAGCAATGCGACTGCCGGATCTTGATTTAATTTCAACGTTCCAGCGGTAAAGCAATGCGACTGCCGGATCTTGATTTAATTCCAACGTTCCAGCGGTAAAGCAATGCGACTGCCGGATCTTGATTTAATTCCAACGTTCCAGCGGTAAAGCAATGCGACTGCCGGATCTTGATTTAATTTCAAAGTTCCAACGGTAAAGCAATGCGACTGCCGGATCTCGATTTTATTTCAAAGTTCCAGCGGTAAAGCAATGCGACTGCCGGATCTTGATTTAATTTCAAAGTTCCATCGGTAAAGCAATGCGACTGCCGGATCTTGATTTTTATTTCAAAGTTCCAGCGCTAAAGCAATGCGACTGCCGAATCTTCGTTTCTATTTCAAAGTTCCAGCGGTAAAGCAATGCGACTGCCGGATCTTGATTTAATTCCAACGTTCCAGCGGTAAAGCAATGCGACTGCCGGATCTTGATTTAATTCCAACGTTCCAGCGGTAAAGCAATGCGACTGCGGGATCTTGATTTTTATTTCAAAGTTTCAGCGCTAAAGCAATGCGACTGCCGGATCTTGATTTAATTTCAACGTTCCAGCGGTAAAGCAATGCGACTGCCGGATCTTGATTTAATTCCAACGTTCCAGCGGTAAAGCAATGCGACTGCCGGATCTTGATTTTTATTTCAAAGTTCCAGCGCTAAAGCAATGCGACTGCCGAATCTTCTTTTCTATTTCAAAGTTCCAGCGGTAAAGCAATGCGACTGCCGGATCTTGATTTAATTTCAACGTTCCAGCGGTAAAGCAATGCGACTGCCGGATCTTGATTTAATTCCAACGTTCCAGCGGTAAAGCAATGCGACTGCCGGATCTTAATTTAATTTCAACGTTCCAGCGGTAAAGCAATGCGACTGCCGGATCTTGATTTAATTCCAACGTTCCAGCGGTAAAGCAATGCGACTGCCGGATCTTGATTTTTATTTCAAAGTTTCAGCGCTAAAGCAATGCGACTGCCGGATCTTGATTTAATTTCAACGTTCCAGCGGTAAAGCAATGCGACTGCCGGATCTTGATTTAATTCCAACGTTCCAGCGGTAAAGCAATGCGACTGCCGGATCTTGATTTAATTTAAAAGTTCCAACGGTAAAGCAATGCGACTGCCGGATCTCGATTTTATTTCAAAGTTCCAGCGGTAAAGCAATGCGACTGCCGGATCTTGATTTAATTTCAAAGTTCCATCGGTAAAGCAATGCGACTGCCGGATCTTGATTTTTATTTCAAAGTTCCAGCGCTAAAGCAATGCGACTGCCGAATCTTCGTTTCTATTTCAAAGTTCCAGCGGTAAAGCAATGCGACTGCCGGATCTTGATTTAATTTCCAAGTTCCAACGGTAAAGCTATGCGACTGCCGGATCTCGATTTAATTTCAAAGTTCCATCGGTAAAGCAATGCGACTGCCGGATCTTGATTTTTATTTCAAAGTTTCAGCGCTAAAGCAATGCGACTGCCGGATCTTGATTTTTATTTCAAAGTTCCAGCGCTAAAGCAATGCGACTGCCGGATCTTGATTTAATTTCAACGTTCCAGCGGTAAAGCAATGCGACTGCCGGATCTTGATTTAATTCCAACGTTCCAGCGGTAAAGCAATGCGACTGCTGGATCTTGATTTAATTTAAAAGGTCCAACGGTAAAGCAATGCGACTGCCGGATCTCGATTTTATTTCAAAGTTCCAGCGGTAAAGCAATGCGACTGCCGGATCTTGATTTAATTTCAAAGTTCCATCGGTAAAGCAATGCGACTGCCGGATCTTGATTTTTATTTCAAAGTTCCAGCGCTAAAGCAATGCGACTGCCGAATCTTTGTTTCTATTTCAAAGTTCCAGCGGTAAAGCAATGCGACTGCCGGATCTTGATTTTTATTTCAAAGTTCCAGCGCTAAAGCAATGCGACTGCCGAATCTTTGTTTCTATTTCAAAGTTCCAGCGGTAAAGCAATGCGACTGACGGATCTTGATTTAATTTCAACGTTCCAGCGGTAAAGCAATGCGACTGCCGGATCTTGATTTCTATTTCAAAGTTCCAGCGGTAAAGCAATGCGACTGGCGGATCTTGATTTAATTTCAAAGTTCCATCGGTAAAGCAATGCGACTGCCGGATCTTGATTTTTATTTCAAAGTTTCAGCGCTAAAGCAATGCGACTGCCGAATCTTTGTTTCTATTTCAAAGTTCCATCGGTAAAGCAATGCGACTGCCGGATCTTGATTTTTATTTCAAAGTTCCAGCGGTAAAGCAATGCGATTGCCGGATCTTGATTTTTATTTCAAAGTTCCAGCGCTAAAGCAATGCGACTGCCGGATCTTGATTTCTATTTCAAAGTTCCAGCGGTAAAGCAATGCGACTGGCGGATCTTGATTTAATTTCAAAGTTCCATCGGTAAAGCAATGCGACTGCCGGATCTTGATTTAATTTCAAAGTTCCATCGGTAAAGCAATGCGACTGCCGGATCTTGATTTTTATTTCAAAGTTCCAGCGCTAAAGCAATGCGACTGCCGAATCTTCGTTTCTATTTCAAAATTCCAGCGGTAAAGCAATGCGACTGCCGGATCTTGATTTAATTTCCAAGTTCCAACGGTAAAACTATGCGACTGCCGGATCTCGATTTAATTTCAAAGTTCCATCGGTAAAGCAATGCGACTGCCGGATCTTGATTTTTATTTCAAAGTTTCAGCGCTAAAGCAATGCGACTGCCGGATCTTGATTTTTATTTCAAAGTTCCAGCGGTAAAGCAATGCGACTGCCGGATCTTGATTTAATTTCAACGTTCCAGCGGTAAAGCAATGCGACTGCCGGATCTTGATTTAATTCCAACGTTCCAGCGGTAAAGCAATGCGACTGCCGGATCTTGATTTAATTTAAAAGGTCCAACGGTAAAGCAATGCGACTGCCGGATCTCGATTTTATTTCAAAGTTCCAGCGGTAAAGCAATGCGACTGCCGGATCTTGATTTAATTTCAAAGTTCCATCGGTAAAGCAATGCGACTGCCGGATCTTGATTTTTATTTCAAAGTTCCAGCGGTAAAGCAATGCGACTGCCGAATCTTCGTTTCTATTTCAAAGTTCCAGCGGTAAAGCAATGCGACTGCCGGATCTTGATTTAATTTCCAAGTTCCAACGGTAAAGCTATGCGACTGCCGGATCTCGATTTAATTTCAAAGTTCCATCGGTAAAGCAATGCGACTGCCGGATCTTGATTTTTATTTCAAAGTTTCAGCGCTAAAGCAATGCGACTGCCGGATCTTGATTTTTATTTCAAAGTTCCAGCGCTAAAGCAATGCGACTGCCGGATCTTGATTTAATTTCAACGTTCCAGCGGTAAAGCAATGCGACTGCCGGATCTTGATTTAATTCCAACGTTCCAGCGGTAAAGCAATGCGACTGCTGGATCTTGATTTAATTTAAAAGGTCCAACGGTAAAGCAATGCGACTGCCGGATCTCGATTTTATTTCAAAGTTCCAGCGGTAAAGCAATGCGACTGCCGGATCTTGATTTAATTTCAAAGTTCCATCGGTAAAGCAATGCGACTGCCGGATCTTGATTTTTATTTCAAAGTTCCAGCGCTAAAGCAATGCGACTGCCGAATCTTTGTTTCTATTTCAAAGTTCCAGCGGTAAAGCAATGCGACTGCCGGATCTTGATTTTTATTTCAAAGTTCCAGCGCTAAAGCAAGGCGACTGCCGAATCTTTGTTTCTATTTCAAAGTTCCAGCGGTAAAGCAATGCGACTGACGGATCTTGATTTAATTTCAACGTTCCAGCGGTAAAGCAATGCGACTGCCGGATCTTGATTTAATTCCAACGTTCCAGCGGTAAAGCAATGCGACTGCGGGATCTTGATTTTTATTTCAAAGTTTCAGCGCTAAAGCAATGCGACTGCCGGATCTTGATTTAATTTCAACGTTCCAGCGGTAAAGCAATGCGACTGCCGGATCTTGATTTAATTTCAACGTTCCAGCGGTAAAGCAATGCGACTGCCGGATCTTGATTTTTATTTCAAAGTTCCAGCGCTAAAGCAATGCGACTGCCGAATCTTCGTTTCTATTTCAAAGTTCCAGCGGTAAAGCAATGCGACTGCCGGATCTTGATTTAATTTCAACGTTCCAGCGGTAAAGCAATGCGACTGCCGGATCTTGATTTAATTCCAACGTTCCAGCGGTAAAGCAATGCGACTGCCGGATCTTAATTTAATTTCAACGTTCCAGCGGTAAAGCAATGCGACTGCCGGATCTTGATTTAATTCCAACGTTCCAGCGGTAAAGCAATGCGACTGCCGGATCTTGATTTTTATTTCAAAGTTTCAGCGCTAAAGCAATGCGACTGCCGGATCTTGATTTAATTTCAACGTTCCAGCGGTAAAGCAATGCGACTGCCGGATCTTGATTTAATTCCAACGTTCCAGCGGTAAAGCAATGCGACTGCCGGATCTTGATTTAATTTAAAAGTTCCAGCGGTAAAGCAATGCGACTGCCGGATCTCGATTTTATTTCAAAGTTCCAGCGGTAAAGCAATGCGACTGCCGGATCTTGATTTAATTTCAAAGTTCCATCGGTAAAGCAATGCGACTGCCGGATCTTGATTTTTATTTCAAAGTTCCAGCGCTAAAGCAATGCGACTGCCGAATCTTCGTTTCTATTTCAAAGTTCCAGCGGTAAAGCAATGCGACTGCCGGATCTTGATTTAATTTCCAAGTTCCAACGGTAAAGCTATGCGACTGCCGGATCTCGATTTAATTTCAAAGTTCCATCGGTAAAGCAATGCGACTGCCGGATCTTGATTTTTATTTCAAAGTTTCAGCGCTAAAGCAATGCGACTGCCGGATCTTGATTTTTATTTCAAAGTTCCAGCGCTAAAGCAATGCGACTGCCGGATCTTGATTTAATTTCAACGTTCCAGCGGTAAAGCAATGCGACTGCCGGATCTTGATTTAATTCCAACGTTCCAGCGGTAAAGCAATGCGACTGCTGGATCTTGATTTAATTTAAAAGGTCCAACGGTAAAGCAATGCGACTGCCGGATCTCGATTTTATTTCAAAGTTCCAGCGGTAAAGCAATGCGACTGCCGGATCTTGATTTAATTTCAAAGTTCCATCGGTAAAGCAATGCGACTGCCGGATCTTGATTTTTATTTCAAAGTTCCAGCGCTAAAGCAATGCGACTGCCGAATCTTTGTTTCTATTTCAAAGTTCCAGCGGTAAAGCAATGCGACTGCCGGATCTTGATTTTTATTTCAAAGTTCCAGCGCTAAAGCAATGCGACTGCCGAATCTTTGTTTCTATTTCAAAGTTCCAGCGGTAAAGCAATGCGACTGACGGATCTTGATTTAATTTCAACGTTCCAGCGGTAAAGCAATGCGACTGCCGGATCTTGATTTCTATTTCAAAGTTCCAGCGGTAAAGCAATGCGACTGGCGGATCTTGATTTAATTTCAAAGTTCCATCGGTAAAGCAATGCGACTGCCGGATCTTGATTTTTATTTCAAAGTTTCAGCGCTAAAGCAATGCGACTGCCGAATCTTTGTTTCTATTTCAAAGTTCCAGCGGTAAAGCAATGCGACTGCCGGATCTTGATTTTTATTTCAAAGTTCCAGCGGTAAAGCAATGCGATTGCCGGATCTTGATTTTTATTTCAAAGTTCCAGCGCTAAAGCAATGCGACTGCCGGATCTTGATTTCTATTTCAAAGTTCCAGCGGTAAAGCAATGCGACTGGCGGATCTTGATTTAATTTCAAAGTTCCATCGGTAAAGCAATGCGACTGCCGGATCTTGATTTAATTTCAAAGTTCCATCGGTAAAGCAATGCGACTGCCGGATCTTGATTTTTATTTCAAAGTTCCAGCGCTAAAGCAATGCGACTGCCGAATCTTCGTTTCTATTTCAAAATTCCAGCGGTAAAGCAATGCGACTGCCGGATCTTGATTTAATTTCCAAGTTCCAACGGTAAAACTATGCGACTTCCGGATCTCGATTTAATTTCAAAGTTCCATCGGTAAAGCAATGCGACTGCCGGATCTTGATTTTTATTTCAAAGTTTCAGCGCTAAAGCAATGCGACTGCCGGATCTTGATTTTTATTTCAAAGTTCCAGCGCTAAAGCAATGCGACTGCCGGATCTTGATTTAATTTCAACGTTCCAGCGGTAAAGCAATGCGACTGCCGGATCTTGATTTAATTCCAACGTTCCAGCGGTAAAGCAATGCGACTGCCGGATCTTGATTTAATTTAAAAGGTCCAACGGTAAAGCAATGCGACTGCCGGATCTCGATTTTATTTCAAAGTTCCAGCGGTAAAGCAATGCGACTGCCGGATCTTGATTTAATTTCAAAGTTCCATCGGTAAAGCAATGCGACTGCCGGATCTTGATTTTTATTTCAAAGTTCCAGCGCTAAAGCAATGCGACTGCCGAATCTTCGTTTCTATTTCAAAGTTCCAGCGGTAAAGCAATGCGACTGCCGGATCTTGATTTAATTTCCAAGTTCCAACGGTAAAGCTATGCGACTGCCGGATCTCGATTTAATTTCAAAGTTCCATCGGTAAAGCAATGCGACTGCCGGATCTTGATTTTTATTTCAAAGTTTCAGCGCTAAAGCAATGCGACTGCCGGATCTTGATTTTTATTTCAAAGTTCCAGCGCTAAAGCAATGCGACTGCCGGATCTTGATTTAATTTCAACGTTCCAGCGGTAAAGCAATGCGACTGCCGGATCTTGATTTAATTCCAACGTTCCAGCGGTAAAGCAATGCGACTGCTGGATCTTGATTTAATTTAAAAGGTCCAACGGTAAAGCAATGCGACTGCCGGATCTCGATTTTATTTCAAAGTTCCAGCGGTAAAGCAATGCGACTGCCGGATCTTGATTTAATTTCAAAGTTCCATCGGTAAAGCAATGCGACTGCCGGATCTTAATTTTTATTTCAAAGTTCCAGCGCTAAAGCAATGCGACTGCCGAATCTTTGTTTCTATTTCAAAGTTCCAGCGGTAAAGCAATGCGACTGCCGGATCTTGATTTTTATTTCAAAGTTCCAGCGCTAAAGCAAGGCGACTGCCGAATCTTTGTTTCTATTTCAAAGTTCCAGCGGTAAAGCAATGCGACTGACGGATCTTGATTTAATTTCAACGTTCCAGCGGTAAAGCAATGCGACTGCCGGATCTTGATTTCTATTTCAAAGTTCCAGCGGTAAAGCAATGCGACTGGCGGATCTTGATTTAATTTCAAAGTTCCATCGGTAAAGCAATGCGACTGCCGGATCTTGATTTTTATTTCAAAGTTTCAGCGCTAAAGCAATGCGACTGCCGAATCTTTGTTTCTATTTCAAAGTTCCAGCGGTAAAGCAATGCGACTGCCGGATCTTGATTTTTATTTCAAAGTTCCAGCGGTAAAGCAATGCGATTGCCGGATCTTGATTTTTATTTCAAAGTTCCAGCGCTAAAGCAATGCGACTGCCGGATCTTGATTTCTATTTCAAAGTTCCAGCGGTAAAGCAATGCGACTGCCGGATCTTGATTTAATTTCAAAGTTCCATCGGTAAAGCAATGCGACTGCCGGATCTTGATTTAATTTCAAAGTTCCATCGGTAAAGCAATGCGACTGCCGGATCTTGATTTTTATTTCAAAGTTCCAGCGCTAAAGCAATGCGACTGCCGAATCTTCGTTTCTATTTCAAAATTCCAGCGGTAAAGCAATGCGACTGCCGGATCTTGATTTAATTTCCAAGTTCCAACGGTAAAACTATGCGACTGCCGGATCTCGATTTAATTTCAAAGTTCCATCGGTAAAGCAATGCGACTGCCGGATCTTGATTTTTATTTCAAAGTTTCAGCGCTAAAGCAATGCGACTGCCGGATCTTGATTTTTATTTCAAAGTTCCAGCGCTAAAGCAATGCGACTGCCGGATCTTGATTTAATTTCAACGTTCCAGCGGTAAAGCAATGCGACTGCCGGATCTTGATTTAATTCCAACGTTCCAGCGGTAAAGCAATGCGACTGCCGGATCTTGATTTAATTTAAAAGGTCCAACGGTAAAGCAATGCGACTGCCGGATCTCGATTTTATTTCAAAGTTCCAGCGGTAAAGCAATGCGACTGCCGGATCTTGATTTAATTTCAAAGTTCCATCGGTAAAGCAATGCGACTGCCGGATCTTGATTTTTATTTCAAAGTTCCAGCGCTAAAGCAATGCGACTGCCGAATCTTTGTTTCTATTTCAAAGTTCCAGCGGTAAAGCAATGCGACTGCCGGATCTTGATTTTATTTCAAAGTTCCAGCGGTAAAGCAATGCGACTGCTGGATCTTGATTTAATTTCAAAGTTCCAGCGATAAAGCAATGCGACTGCGGGATCTTGATTTAATTTCAACGTTCCAGCGGTAAAGCAATGCGACTGCCGGATCTTGATTTCTATTTCAAAGTTCCAGCGGTAAAGCAATGCGACTGCCGGATCTTGATTTTTATTTCAAAGTTTCAGCGCTAAAGCAATGCGACTGCCGAATCTTTGTATCTATTTCAAAGTTCCAGCGGTAAAGCAATGCGACTGCCGGATCTTGATTTTTATTTCAAAGTTCCAGCGCTAAAGCAATGCGACTGCCGGATCTTGATTTAATTTCAACGTTCCAGCGGTAAAGCAATGCGACTGCCGGATCTTGATTTAATTCCAACGTTCCAGCGGTAAAGCAATGCGACTGCCGGATCTTGATTTAATTCCAACGTTCCAGCGGTAAAGCAATGCGACTGCCGGATCTTGATTTAATTTAAAAGTTCCAACGGTAAAGCAATGCGACTGCCGGATCTCGATTTTATTTCAAAGTTCCAGCGGTAAAGCAATGCGACTGCCGGATCTTGATTTAATTTCAAAGTTCCATCGGTAAAGCAATGCGACTGCCGGATCTTGATTTTTATTTCAAAGTTCCAGCGCTAAAGCAATGCGACTGCCGAATCTTCGTTTCTATTTCAAAGTTCCAGCGGTAAAGCAATGCGACTGACGGATCTTGATTTAATTTCAACGTTCCAGCGGTAAAGCAATGCGACTGCCGGATCTTGATTTCTATTTCAAAGTTCCAGCGGTAAAGCAATGCGACTGGCGGATCTTGATTTAATTTCAAAGTTCCATCGGTAAAGCAATGCGACTGCCGGATCTTGATTTTTATTTCAAAGTTTCAGCGCTAAAGCAATGCGACTGCCGAATCTTTGTATCTATTTCAAAGTTCCAGCGGTAAAGCAATGCGACTGCCGGATCTTGATTTTTATTTCAAAGTTTCAGCGCTAAAGCAATGCGACTGCCGGATCTTGATTTAATTTCAACGTTCCAGCGGTAAAGCAATGCGACTGCCGGATCTTGATTTAATTCCAACGTTCCAGCGGTAAAGCAATGCGACTGCCGGATCTTGATTTAATTTAAAAGTTCCATCGGTAAAGCAATGCGACTGCCGGATCTCGATTTTATTTCAAAGTTCCAGCGGTAAAGCAATGCGACTGCCGGATCTTGATTTAATTTCAAAGTTCCATCGGTAAAGCAATGCGACTGCCGGATCTTGATTTTTATTTCAAAGTTCCAGCGCTAAAGCAATGCGACTGCCGAATCTTGATTTTTATTTCAAAGTTCCAGCGCTAAAGCAATGCGACTGCCGAATCTTTGTTTCTATTTCAAAGTTCCAGCGGTAAAGCAATGCGACTGGCGGATCTTGATTTAATTCCAACGTTCCAGCGGTAAAGCAATGCGACTGCCGGATCTTGATTTAATTCCAACGTTCCAGCGGTAAAGCAATGCGACTGCGGGATCTTGATTTTTATTTCAAAGTTTCAGCGCTAAAGCAATGCGACTGCCGGATCTTGATTTAATTTCAACGTTCCAGCGGTAAAGCAATGCGACTGCCGGATCTTGATTTAATTCCAACGTTCCAGCGGTAAAGCAATGCGACTGCCGGATCTTGATTTTTATTTCAAAGTTCCAGCGCTAAAGCAATGCGACTGCCGAATCTTCGTTTCTATTTCAAAGTTCCAGCGGTAAAGCAATGCGACTGCCGGATCTTGATTTAATTTCAACGTTCCAGCGGTAAAGCAATGCGACTGCCGGATCTTGATTTAATTCCAACGTTCCAGCGGTAAAGCAATGCGACTGCCGGATCTTAATTTAATTTCAACGTTCCAGCGGTAAAGCAATGCGACTGCCGAATCTTTGTATCTATTTCAAAGTTCCAGCGGTAAAGCAATGCGACTGCTGGATCTTGATTTAATTTAAAAGGTCCAACGGTAAAGCAATGCGACTGCCGGATCTCGATTTTATTTCAAAGTTCCAGCGGTAAAGCAATGCGACTGCCGGATCTTGATTTAATTTCAAAGTTCCATCGGTAAAGCAATGCGACTGCCGGATCTTGATTTTTATTTCAAAGTTCCAGCGCTAAAGCAATGCGACTGCCGAATCTTTGTTTCTATTTCAAAGTTCCAGCGGTAAAGCAATGCGACTGCCGGATCTTGATTTTTATTTCAAAGTTTCAGCGCTAAAGCAATGCGACTGCCGGATCTTGATTTTTATTTCAAAGTTCCAGCGCTAAAGCAATGCGACTGCCGGATCTTGATTTAATTTCAACGTTCCAGCGGTAAAGCAATGCGACTGCCGGATCTTGATTTAATTCCAACGTTCCAGCGGTAAAGCAATGCGACTGCTGGATCTTGATTTAATTTAAAAGGTCCAACGGTAAAGCAATGCGACTGCCGGATCTCGATTTTATTTCAAAGTTCCAGCGGTAAAGCAATGCGACTGCCGGATCTTGATTTAATTTCAAAGTTCCATCGGTAAAGCAATGCGACTGCCGGATCTTGATTTTTATTTCAAAGTTCCAGCGCTAAAGCAATGCGACTGCCGAATCTTTGTTTCTATTTCAAAGTTCCAGCGGTAAAGCAATGCGACTGCCAGATCTTGATTTTTATTTCAAAGTTCCAGCGCTAAAGCAATGCGACTGCCGAATCTTTGTTTCTATTTCAAAGTTCCAGCGGTAAAGCAATGCGACTGACGGATCTTGATTTAATTTCAAAGTTCCAGCGGTAAAGCAATGCGACTGCCGGATCTTGATTTCTATTTCAAAGTTCCAGCGGTAAAGCAATGCGACTGGCGGATCTTGATTTAATTTCAAAGTTCCATCGGTAAAGCAATGCGACTGCCGGATCTTGATTTTTATTTCAAAGTTTCAGCGCTAAAGCAATGCGACTGCCGAATCTTTGTTTCTATTTCAAAGTTCCAGCGGTAAAGCAATGCGACTGCCGGATCTTGATTTTTATTTCAAAGTTCCAGCGGTAAAGCAATGCGATTGCCGGATCTTGATTTTTATTTCAAAGTTCCAGCGCTAAAGCAATGCGACTGCCGGATCTTGATTTCTATTTCAAAGTTCCAGCGGTAAAGCAATGCGACTGGCGGATCTTGATTTAATTTCAAAGTTCCATCGGTAAAGCAATGCGACTGCCGGATCTTGATTTAATTTCAAAGTTCCATCGGTAAAGCAATGCGACTGCCGGATCTTGATTTTTATTTCAAAGTTCCAGCGCTAAAGCAATGCGACTGCCGAATCTTCGTTTCTATTTCAAAATTCCAGCGGTAAAGCAATGCGACTGCCGGATCTTGATTTAATTTCCAAGTTCCAACGGTAAAACTATGCGACTGCCGGATCTCGATTTAATTTCAAAGTTCCATCGGTAAAGCAATGCGACTGCCGGATCTTGATTTTTATTTCAAAGTTTCAGCGCTAAAGCAATGCGACTGCCGGATCTTGATTTTTATTTCAAAGTTCCAGCGCTAAAGCAATGCGACTGCCGGATCTTGATTTAATTTCAAAGTTCCAGCGGTAAAGCAATGCGACTGCCGGATCTTGATTTAATTCCAACGTTCCAGCGGTAAAGCAATGCGACTGCCGGATCTTGATTTAATTTAAAAGGTCCAACGGTAAAGCAATGCGACTGCCGGATCTCGATTTTATTTCAAAGTTCCAGCGGTAAAGCAATGCGACTGCCGGATCTTGATTTAATTTCAAAGTTCCATCGGTAAAGCAATGCGACTGCCGGATCTTGATTTAATTTCAAAGTTCCATCGGTAAAGCAATGCGACTGCCGGATCTTGATTTTTATTTCAAAGTTCCAGCGCTAAAGCAATGCGACTGCCGAATCTTTGTTTCTATTTCAAAGTTCCAGCGGTAAAGCAATGCGACTGCCGGATCTTGATTTTTATTTCAAAGTTCCAGCGCTAAAGCAAGGCGACTGCCGAATCTTTGTTTCTATTTCAAAGTTCCAGCGGTAAAGCAATGCGACTGACGGATCTTGATTTAATTTCAACGTTCCAGCGGTAAAGCAATGCGACTGCCGGATCTTGATTTCTATTTCAAAGTTCCAGCGGTAAAGCAATGCGACTGGCGGATCTTGATTTAATTTCAAAGTTCCATCGGTAAAGCAATGCGACTGCCGGATCTTGATTTTTATTTCAAAGTTTCAGCGCTAAAGCAATGCGACTGCCGAATCTTTGTTTCTATTTCAAAGTTCCAGCGGTAAAGCAATGCGACTGCCGGATCTTGATTTTTATTTCAAAGTTCCAGCGGTAAAGCAATGCGATTGCCGGATCTTGATTTTTATTTCAAAGTTCCAGCGCTAAAGCAATGCGACTGCCGGATCTTGATTTCTATTTCAAAGTTCCAGCGGTAAAGCAATGCGACTGGCGGATCTTGATTTAATTTCAAAGTTCCATCGGTAAAGCAATGCGACTGCCGGATCTTGATTTAATTTCAAAGTTCCATCGGTAAAGCAATGCGACTGCCGGATCTTGATTTTTATTTCAAAGTTCCAGCGCTAAAGCAATGCGACTGCCGAATCTTCGTTTCTATTTCAAAATTCCAGCGGTAAAGCAATGCGACTGCCGGATCTTGATTTAATTTCCAAGTTCCAACGGTAAAACTATGCGACTGCCGGATCTCGATTTAATTTCAAAGTTCCATCGGTAAAGCAATGCGACTGCCGGATCTTGATTTTTATTTCAAAGTTTCAGCGCTAAAGCAATGCGACTGCCGGATCTTGATTTTTATTTCAAAGTTCCAGCGCTAAAGCAATGCGACTGCCGGATCTTGATTTAATTTCAACGTTCCAGCGGTAAAGCAATGCGACTGCCGGATCTTGATTTAATTCCAACGTTCCAGCGGTAAAGCAATGCGACTGCCGGATCTTGATTTAATTTAAAAGGTCCAACGGTAAAGCAATGCGACTGCCGGATCTTGATTTAATTTAAAAGGTCCAACGGTAAAGCAATGCGACTGCCGGATCTCGATTTTATTTCAAAGTTCCAGCGGTAAAGCAATGCGACTGCCGGATCTTGATTTAATTTCAAAGTTCCATCGGTAAAGCAATGCGACTGCCGGATCTTGATTTTTATTTCAAAGTTCCAGCGCTAAAGCAATGCGACTGCCGAATCTTTGTTTCTATTTCAAAGTTCCAGCGGTAAAGCAATGCGACTGCCGGATCTTGATTTTATTTCAAAGTTCCAGCGGTAAAGCAATGCGACTGCCGGATCTTGATTTAATTTCAAAGTTCCAGCGATAAAGCAATGCGACTGCGGGATCTTGATTTAATTTCAACGTTCCAGCGGTAAAGCAATGCGACTGCCGGATCTTGATTTCTATTTCAAAGTTCCAGCGGTAAAGCAATGCGACTGCCGGATCTTGATTTTTATTTCAAAGTTTCAGCGCTAAAGCAATGCGACTGCCGAATCTTTGTATCTATTTCAAAGTTCCAGCGGTAAAGCAATGCGACTGCCGGATCTTGATTTTTATTTCAAAGTTCCAGCGCTAAAGCAATGCGACTGCCGGATCTTGATTTAATTTCAACGTTCCAGCGGTAAAGCAATGCGACTGCCGGATCTTGATTTAATTCCAACGTTCCAGCGGTAAAGCAATGCGACTGCCGGATCTTGATTTAATTCCAACGTTCCAGCGGTAAAGCAATGCGACTGCCGGATCTCGATTTTATTTCAAAGTTCCAGCGGTAAAGCAATGCGACTGCCGGATCTTGATTTAATTTCAAAGTTCCATCGGTAAAGCAATGCGACTGCCGGATCTTGATTTTTATTTCAAAGTTCCAGCGCTAAAGCAATGCGACTGCCGAATCTTCGTTTCTATTTCAAAGTTCCAGCGGTAAAGCAATGCGACTGACGGATCTTGATTTAATTTCAACGTTCCAGCGGTAAAGCAATGCGACTGCCGGATCTTGATTTCTATTTCAAAGTTCCAGCGGTAAAGCAATGCGACTGGCGGATCTTGATTTAATTTCAAAGTTCCATCGGTAAAGCAATGCGACTGCCGGATCTTGATTTTTATTTCAAAGTTTCAGCGCTAAAGCAATGCGACTGCCGAATCTTTGTATCTATTTCAAAGTTCCAGCGGTAAAGCAATGCGACTGCCGGATCTTGATTTTTATTTCAAAGTTTCAGCGCTAAAGCAATGCGACTGCCGGATCTTGATTTAATTTCAACGTTCCAGCGGTAAAGCAATGCGACTGCCGGATCTTGATTTAATTCCAACGTTCCAGCGGTAAAGCAATGCGACTGCCGGATCTTGATTTAATTTAAAAGTTCCAACGGTAAAGCAATGCGACTGCCGGATCTCGATTTTATTTCAAAGTTCCAGCGGTAAAGCAATGCGACTGCCGGATCTTGATTTAATTTCAAAGTTCCATCGGTAAAGCAATGCGACTGCCGGATCTTGATTTTTATTTCAAAGTTCCAGCGCTAAAGCAATGCGACTGCCGAATCTTGATTTTTATTTCAAAGTTCCAGCGCTAAAGCAATGCGACTGCCGAATCTTTGTTTCTATTTCAAAGTTCCAGCGGTAAAGCAATGCGACTGGCGGATCTTGATTTAATTCCAACGTTCCAGCGGTAAAGCAATGCGACTGCCGGATCTTGATTTAATTCCAACGTTCCAGCGGTAAAGCAATGCGACTGCGGGATCTTGATTTTTATTTCAAAGTTTCAGCGCTAAAGCAATGCGACTGCCGGATCTTGATTTAATTTCAACGTTCCAGCGGTAAAGCAATGCGACTGCCGGATCTTGATTTAATTCCAACGTTCCAGCGGTAAAGCAATGCGACTGCCGGATCTTGATTTTTATTTCAAAGTTCCAGCGCTAAAGCAATGCGACTGCCGAATCTTCGTTTCTATTTCAAAGTTCCAGCGGTAAAGCAATGCGACTGCCGGATCTTGATTTAATTTCAACGTTCCAGCGGTAAAGCAATGCGACTGCCGGATCTTGATTTAATTCCAACGTTCCAGCGGTAAAGCAATGCGACTGCCGGATCTTAATTTAATTTCAACGTTCCAGCGGTAAAGCAATGCGACTGCCGAATCTTTGTATCTATTTCAAAGTTCCAGCGGTAAAGCAATGCGACTGCTGGATCTTGATTTAATTTAAAAGGTCCAACGGTAAAGCAATGCGACTGCCGGATCTCGATTTTATTTCAAAGTTCCAGCGGTAAAGCAATGCGACTGCCGGATCTTGATTTAATTTCAAAGTTCCATCGGTAAAGCAATGCGACTGCCGGATCTTGATTTTTATTTCAAAGTTCCAGCGCTAAAGCAATGCGACTGCCGAATCTTTGTTTCTATTTCAAAGTTCCAGCGGTAAAGCAATGCGACTGCCGGATCTTGATTTTTATTTCAAAGTTCCAGCGCTAAAGCAATGCGACTGCCGAATCTTTGTTTCTATTTCAAAGTTCCAGCGGTAAAGCAATGCGACTGGCGGATCTTGATTTAATTTCAAAGTTCCATCGGTAAAGCAATGCGACTGCCGGATCTTGATTTTTATTTCAAAGTTTCAGCGCTAAAGCAATGCGACTGCCGAATCTTTGTTTCTATTTCAAAGTTCCAGCGGTAAAGCAATGCGACTGCCGGATCTTGATTTTTATTTCAAAGTTCCAGCGGTAAAGCAATGCGACTGCCGGATCTTGATTTTTATTTCAAAGTTATAGCGCTAAAGCAATGCGACTGCCGAATCTTTGTTTCTATTTCAAAGTTCCAGCGGTAAAGCAATGCGACTGACGGATCTTGATTTAATTTCAACGTTCCAGCGGTAAAGCAATGCGACTGCCGGATCTTGATTTAATTTCAAAGTTCCATCGGTAAAGCAATGCGACTGCCGGATCTCGATTTTATTTCAAAGTTCCAGCGGTAAAGCAATGCGACTGCCGGATCTTGATTTAATTTCAAAGTTCCATCGGTAAAGCAATGCGACTGCCGGATCTTGATTTTTATTTCAAAGTTCCAGCGCTAAAGCAATGCGACTGCCGAATCTTCGTTTCTATTTCAAAGTTCCAGCGGTAAAGCAATGCGACTGCCGGATCTTGATTTAATTTCCAAGTTCCAACGGTAAAGCTATGCGACTGCCGGATCTCGATTTAATTTCAAAGTTCCATCGGTAAAGCAATGCGACTGCCGGATCTTGATTTTTATTTCAAAGTTTCAGCGCTAAAGCAATGCGACTGCCGGATCTTGATTTTTATTTCAAAGTTCCAGCGCTAAAGCAATGCGACTGCCGGATCTTGATTTAATTTCAACGTTCCAGCGGTAAAGCAATGCGACTGCCGGATCTTGATTTAATTCCAACGTTCCAGCGGTAAAGCAATGCGACTGCCGGATCTTGATTTAATTTAAAAGGTCCAACGGTAAAGCAATGCGACTGCCGGATCTCGATTTTATTTCAAAGTTCCAGCGGTAAAGCAATGCGACTGCCGGATCTTGATTTAATTTCAAAGTTCCATCGGTAAAGCAATGCGACTGCCGGATCTTGATTTTTATTTCAAAGTTCCAGCGCTAAAGCAATGCGACTGCCGTATCTTTGTTTATATTTCAAAGTTCCAGCGGTAAAGCAATGCGACTGCCGGATCTTGATTTTATTTCAAAGTTCCAGCGATAAAGCAATGCGACTGCCGGATCTTGATTTAATTTCAAAGTTCCAGCGATAAAGCAATGCGACTGCGGGATCTTGATTTAATTTCAACGTTCCAGCGGTAAAGCAATGCGACTGCCGGATCTTGATTTCTATTTCAAAGTTCCAGCGGTAAAGCAATGCGACTGCCGGATCTTGATTTTTATTTCAAAGTTTCAGCGCTAAAGCAATGCGACTGCCGAATCTTTGTATCTATTTCAAAGTTCCAGCGGTAAAGCAATGCGACTGCCGGATCTTGATTTTTATTTCAAAGTTCCAGCGGTAAAGCAATGCGACTGCCGGATCTTGATTTAATTTCAACGTTCCAGCGGTAAAGCAATGCGACTGCCGGATCTTGATTTAATTCCAACGTTCCAGCGGTAAAGCAATGCGACTGCCGGATCTTGATTTAATTCCAACGTTCCAGCGGTAAAGCAATGCGACTGCCGGATCTTGATTTAATTTCAAAGTTCCAACGGTAAAGCAATGCGACTGCCGGATCTCGATTTTATTTCAAAGTTCCAGCGGTAAAGCAATGCGACTGCCGGATCTTGATTTAATTTCAAAGTTCCATCGGTAAAGCAATGCGACTGCCGGATCTTGATTTTTATTTCAAAGTTCCAGCGCTAAAGCAATGCGACTGCCGAATCTTCGTTTCTATTTCAAAGTTCCAGCGGTAAAGCAATGCGACTGCCGGATCTTGATTTAATTCCAACGTTCCAGCGGTAAAGCAATGCGACTGCCGGATCTTGATTTAATTCCAACGTTCCAGCGGTAAAGCAATGCGACTGCGGGATCTTGATTTTTATTTCAAAGTTTCAGCGCTAAAGCAATGCGACTGCCGGATCTTGATTTAATTTCAACGTTCCAGCGGTAAAGCAATGCGACTGCCGGATCTTGATTTAATTCCAACGTTCCAGCGGTAAAGCAATGCGACTGCCGGATCTTGATTTTTATTTCAAAGTTCCAGCGCTAAAGCAATGCGACTGCCGAATCTTCGTTTCTATTTCAAAGTTCCAGCGGTAAAGCAATGCGACTGCCGGATCTTGATTTAATTTCAACGTTCCAGCGGTAAAGCAATGCGACTGCCGGATCTTGATTTAATTCCAACGTTCCAGCGGTAAAGCAATGCGACTGCCGGATCTTAATTTAATTTCAACGTTCCAGCGGTAAAGCAATGCGACTGCCGGATCTTGATTTAATTCCAACGTTCCAGCGGTAAAGCAATGCGACTGCCGGATCTTGATTTTTATTTCAAAGTTTCAGCGCTAAAGCAATGCGACTGCCGGATCTTGATTTAATTTCAACGTTCCAGCGGTAAAGCAATGCGACTGCCGGATCTTGATTTAATTCCAACGTTCCAGCGGTAAAGCAATGCGACTGCCGGATCTTGATTTAATTTAAAAGTTCCAACGGTAAAGCAATGCGACTGCCGGATCTCGATTTTATTTCAAAGTTCCAGCGGTAAAGCAATGCGACTGCCGGATCTTGATTTAATTTCAAAGTTCCATCGGTAAAGCAATGCGACTGCCGGATCTTGATTTTTATTTCAAAGTTCCAGCGCTAAAGCAATGCGACTGCCGAATCTTCGTTTCTATTTCAAAGTTCCAGCGGTAAAGCAATGCGACTGCCGGATCTTGATTTAATTTCCAAGTTCCAACGGTAAAGCTATGCGACTGCCGGATCTCGATTTAATTTCAAAGTTCCATCGGTAAAGCAATGCGACTGCCGGATCTTGATTTTTATTTCAAAGTTTCAGCGCTAAAGCAATGCGACTGCCGGATCTTGATTTTTATTTCAAAGTTCCAGCGCTAAAGCAATGCGACTGCCGGATCTTGATTTAATTTCAACGTTCCAGCGGTAAAGCAATGCGACTGCCGGATCTTGATTTAATTCCAACGTTCCAGCGGTAAAGCAATGCGACTGCTGGATCTTGATTTAATTTAAAAGGTCCAACGGTAAAGCAATGCGACTGCCGGATCTCGATTTTATTTCAAAGTTCCAGCGGTAAAGCAATGCGACTGCCGGATCTTGATTTAATTTCAAAGTTCCATCGGTAAAGCAATGCGACTGCCGGATCTTGATTTTTATTTCAAAGTTCCAGCGCTAAAGCAATGCGACTGCCGAATCTTTGTTTCTATTTCAAAGTTCCAGCGGTAAAGCAATGCGACTGCCGGATCTTGATTTTTATTTCAAAGTTCCAGCGCTAAAGCAATGCGACTGCCGAATCTTTGTTTCTATTTCAAAGTTCCAGCGGTAAAGCAATGCGACTGACGGATCTTGATTTAATTTCAACGTTCCAGCGGTAAAGCAATGCGACTGCCGGATCTTGATTTCTATTTCAAAGTTCCAGCGGTAAAGCAATGCGACTGGCGGATCTTGATTTAATTTCAAAGTTCCATCGGTAAAGCAATGCGACTGCCGGATCTTGATTTTTATTTCAAAGTTTCAGCGCTAAAGCAATGCGACTGCCGAATCTTTGTTTCTATTTCAAAGTTCCAGCGGTAAAGCAATGCGACTGCCGGATCTTGATTTTTATTTCAAAGTTCCAGCGGTAAAGCAATGCGATTGCCGGATCTTGATTTTTATTTCAAAGTTCCAGCGCTAAAGCAATGCGACTGCCGGATCTTGATTTCTATTTCAAAGTTCCAGCGGTAAAGCAATGCGACTGGCGGATCTTGATTTAATTTCAAAGTTCCATCGGTAAAGCAATGCGACTGCCGGATCTTGATTTAATTTCAAAGTTCCATCGGTAAAGCAATGCGACTGCCGGATCTTGATTTTTATTTCAAAGTTCCAGCGCTAAAGCAATGCGACTGCCGAATCTTCGTTTCTATTTCAAAATTCCAGCGGTAAAGCAATGCGACTGCCGGATCTTGATTTAATTTCCAAGTTCCAACGGTAAAACTATGCGACTGCCGGATCTCGATTTAATTTCAAAGTTCCATCGGTAAAGCAATGCGACTGCCGGATCTTGATTTTTATTTCAAAGTTTCAGCGCTAAAGCAATGCGACTGCCGGATCTTGATTTTTATTTCAAAGTTCCAGCGCTAAAGCAATGCGACTGCCGGATCTTGATTTAATTTCAAAGTTCCATCGGTAAAGCAATGCGACTGCCGGATCTTGATTTTTATTTCAAAGTTCCAGCGCTAAAGCAATGCGACTGCCGAATCTTCGTTTCTATTTCAAAGTTCCAGCGGTAAAGCAATGCGACTGCCGGATCTCGATTTTATTTCAAAGTTCCAGCGGTAAAGCAATGCGACTGCCGGATCTTGATTTAATTTCAAAGTTCCATCGGTAAAGCAATGCGACTGCCGGATCTTGATTTTTATTTCAAAGTTCCAGCGCTAAAGCAATGCGACTGCCGAATCTTCGTTTCTATTTCAAAGTTCCAGCGGTAAAGCAATGCGACTGCCGGATCTTGATTTAATTTCCAAGTTCCAACGGTAAAGCTATGCGACTGCCGGATCTCGATTTAATTTCAAAGTTCCATCGGTAAAGCAATGCGACTGCCGGATCTTGATTTTTATTTCAAAGTTTCAGCGCTAAAGCAATGCGACTGCCGGATCTTGATTTTTATTTCAAAGTTCCAGCGCTAAAGCAATGCGACTGCCGGATCTTGATTTAATTTCAACGTTCCAGCGGTAAAGCAATGCGACTGCCGGATCTTGATTTAATTCCAACGTTCCAGCGGTAAAGCAATGCGACTGCTGGATCTTGATTTAATTTAAAAGGTCCAACGGTAAAGCAATGCGACTGCCGGATCTCGATTTTATTTCAAAGTTCCAGCGGTAAAGCAATGCGACTGCCGGATCTCGATTTTATTTCAAAGTTCCAGCGGTAAAGCAATGCGACTGCCGGATCTTGATTTAATTTAAAAGTTCCAACGGTAAAGCAATGCGACTGCCGGATCTCGATTTTATTTCAAAGTTCCAGCGGTAAAGCAATGCGACTGCCGGATCTTGATTTAATTTCAAAGTTCCATCGGTAAAGCAATGCGACTGCCGGATCTTGATTTTTATTTCAAAGTTCCAGCGCTAAAGCAATGCGACTGCCGAATCTTCGTTTCTATTTCAAAGTTCCAGCGGTAAAGCAATGCGACTGCCGGATCTTGATTTAATTTCCAAGTTCCAACGGTAAAGCTATGCGACTGCCGGATCTCGATTTAATTTCAAAGTTCCATCGGTAAAGCAATGCGACTGCCGGATCTTGATTTTTATTTCAAAGTTTCAGCGCTAAAGCAATGCGACTGCCGGATCTTGATTTTTATTTCAAAGTTCCAGCGCTAAAGCAATGCGACTGCCGGATCTTGATTTAATTTCAACGTTCCAGCGGTAAAGCAATGCGACTGCCGGATCTTGATTTAATTCCAACGTTCCAGCGGTAAAGCAATGCGACTGCTGGATCTTGATTTAATTTAAAAGGTCCAACGGTAAAGCAATGCGACTGCCGGATCTCGATTTTATTTCAAAGTTCCAGCGGTAAAGCAATGCGACTGCCGGATCTTGATTTAATTTCAAAGTTCCATCGGTAAAGCAATGCGACTGCCGGATCTTGATTTTTATTTCAAAGTTCCAGCGCTAAAGCAATGCGACTGCCGAATCTTTGTTTCTATTTCAAAGTTCCAGCGGTAAAGCAATGCGACTGCCGGATCTTGATTTTTATTTCAAAGTTCCAGCGCTAAAGCAATGCGACTGCCGAATCTTTGTTTCTATTTCAAAGTTCCAGCGGTAAAGCAATGCGACTGGCGGATCTTGATTTAATTTCAAAGTTCCATCGGTAAAGCAATGCGACTGCCGGATCTTGATTTTTATTTCAAAGTTTCAGCGCTAAAGCAATGCGACTGCCGAATCTTTGTTTCTATTTCAAAGTTCCAGCGGTAAAGCAATGCGACTGCCGGATCTTGATTTTTATTTCAAAGTTATAGCGCTAAAGCAATGCGACTGCCGAATCTTTGTTTCTATTTCAAAGTTCCAGCGGTAAAGCAATGCGACTGACGGATCTTGATTTAATTTCAACGTTCCAGCGGTAAAGCAATGCGACTGCCGGATCTTGATTTAATTTCAAAGTTCCATCGGTAAAGCAATGCGACTGCCGGATCTCGATTTTATTTCAAAGTTCCATCGGTAAAGCAATGCGACTGCCGGATCTTGATTTTTATTTCAAAGTTCCAGCGCTAAAGCAATGCGACTGCCGAATCTTCGTTTCTATTTCAAAGTTCCAGCGGTAAAGCAATGCGACTGCCGGATCTTGATTTAATTTCCAAGTTCCAACGGTAAAGCTATGCGACTGCCGGATCTCGATTTAATTTCAAAGTTCCATCGGTAAAGCAATGCGACTGCCGGATCTTGATTTTTATTTCAAAGTTTCAGCGCTAAAGCAATGCGACTGCCGGATCTTGATTTTTATTTCAAAGTTCCAGCGCTAAAGCAATGCGACTGCCGGATCTTGATTTAATTTCAACGTTCCAGCGGTAAAGCAATGCGACTGCCGGATCTTGATTTAATTCCAACGTTCCAGCGGTAAAGCAATGCGACTGCCGGATCTTGATTTAATTTAAAAGTTCCAACGGTAAAGCAATGCGACTGCCGGATCTCGATTTTATTTCAAAGTTCCAGCGGTAAAGCAATGCGACTGCCGGATCTTGATTTAATTTCAAAGTTCCATCGGTAAAGCAATGCGACTGCCGGATCTTGATTTTTATTTCAAAGTTCCAGCGCTAAAGCAATGCGACTGCCGAATCTTTGTTTCTATTTCAAAGTTCCAGCGGTAAAGCAATGCGACTGCCGGATCTTGATTTTATTTCAAAGTTCCAGCGGTAAAGCAATGCGACTGCCGGATCTTGATTTAATTTCAAAGTTCCAGCGATAAAGCAATGCGACTGCGGGATCTTGATTTAATTTCAACGTTCCAGCGGTAAAGCAATGCGACTGCCGGATCTTGATTTCTATTTCAAAGTTCCAGCGGTAAAGCAATGCGACTGCCGGATCTTGATTTTTATTTCAAAGTTTCAGCGCTAAAGCAATGCGACTGCCGAATCTTTGTATCTATTTCAAAGTTCCAGCGGTAAAGCAATGCGACTGCCGGATCTTGATTTTTATTTCAAAGTTCCAGCGCTAAAGCAATGCGACTGCCGGATCTTGATTTAATTTCAACGTTCCAGCGGTAAAGCAATGCGACTGCCGGATCTTGATTTAATTCCAACGTTCCAGCGGTAAAGCAATGCGACTGCCGGATCTTGATTTAATTCCAACGTTCCAGCGGTAAAGCAATGCGACTGCCGGATCTTGATTTAATTTCAAAGTTCCAACGGTAAAGCAATGCGACTGCCGGATCTCGATTTTATTTCAAAGTTCCAGCGGTAAAGCAATGCGACTGCCGGATCTTGATTTAATTTCAAAGTTCCATCGGTAAAGCAATGCGACTGCCGGATCTTGATTTTTATTTCAAAGTTCCAGCGCTAAAGCAATGCGACTGCCGAATCTTCGTTTCTATTTCAAAGTTCCAGCGGTAAAGCAATGCGACTGCCGGATCTTGATTTAATTCCAACGTTCCAGCGGTAAAGCAATGCGACTGCCGGATCTTGATTTAATTCCAACGTTCCAGCGGTAAAGCAATGCGACTGCGGGATCTTGATTTTTATTTCAAAGTTTCAGCGCTAAAGCAATGCGACTGCCGGATCTTGATTTAATTTCAACGTTCCAGCGGTAAAGCAATGCGACTGCCGGATCTTGATTTAATTCCAACGTTCCAGCGGTAAAGCAATGCGACTGCCGGATCTTGATTTTTATTTCAAAGTTCCAGCGCTAAAGCAATGCGACTGCCGAATCTTCGTTTCTATTTCAAAGTTCCAGCGGTAAAGCAATGCGACTGCCGGATCTTGATTTAATTTCAACGTTCCAGCGGTAAAGCAATGCGACTGCCGGATCTTGATTTAATTCCAACGTTCCAGCGGTAAAGCAATGCGACTGCCGGATCTTGATTTTTATTTCAAAGTTCCAGCGCTAAAGCAATGCGACTGCCGAATCTTCGTTTCTATTTCAAAGTTCCAGCGGTAAAGCAATGCGACTGCCGGATCTTGATTTAATTTCAACGTTCCAGCGGTAAAGCAATGCGACTGCCGGATCTTGATTTAATTCCAACGTTCCAGCGGTAAAGCAATGCGACTGCCGGATCTTAATTTAATTTCAACGTTCCAGCGGTAAAGCAATGCGACTGCCGGATCTTGATTTAATTCCAACGTTCCAGCGGTAAAGCAATGCGACTGCCGGATCTTGATTTTTATTTCAAAGTTTCAGCGCTAAAGCAATGCGACTGCCGGATCTTGATTTAATTTCAACGTTCCAGCGGTAAAGCAATGCGACTGCCGGATCTTGATTTAATTCCAACGTTCCAGCGGTAAAGCAATGCGACTGCCGGATCTTGATTTTTATTTCAAAGTTCCAGCGCTAAAGCAATGCGACTGCCGAATCTTCGTTTCTATTTCAAAGTTCCAGCGGTAAAGCAATGCGACTGCCGGATCTTGATTTAATTTCAACGTTCCAGCGGTAAAGCAATACGACTGCCGGATCTTGATTTAATTCCAACGTTCCAGCGGTAAAGCAATGCGACTGCCGGATCTTAATTTAATTTCAACGTTCCAGCGGTAAAGCAATGCGACTGCCGGATCTTGATTTAATTCCAACGTTCCAGCGGTAAAGCAATGCGACTGCCGGATCTTGATTTTTATTTCAAAGTTTCAGCGCTAAAGCAATGCGACTGCCGGATCTTGATTTAATTTCAAAGTTCCATCGGTAAAGCAATGCGACTGCCGGATCTTGATTTTTATTTCAAAGTTCCAGCGCTAAAGCAATGCGACTGCCGAATCTTCGTTTCTATTTCAAAGTTCCAGCGGTAAAGCAATGCGACTGCCGGATCTTGATTTAATTTAAAAGTTCCAACGGTAAAGCAATGCGACTGCCGGATCTCGATTTTATTTCAAAGTTCCAGCGGTAAAGCAATGCGACTGCCGGATCTTGATTTAATTTCAAAGTTCCATCGGTAAAGCAATGCGACTGCCGGATCTTGATTTTTATTTCAAAGTTCCAGCGCTAAAGCAATGCGACTGCCGAATCTTCGTTTCTATTTCAAAGTTCCAGCGGTAAAGCAATGCGACTGCCGGATCTTGATTTAATTTCCAAGTTCCAACGGTAAAGCTATGCGACTGCCGGATCTCGATTTAATTTCAAAGTTCCATCGGTAAAGCAATGCGACTGCCGGATCTTGATTTTTATTTCAAAGTTTCAGCGCTAAAGCAATGCGACTGCCGGATCTTGATTTTTATTTCAAAGTTCCAGCGCTAAAGCAATGCGACTGCCGGATCTTGATTTAATTTCAACGTTCCAGCGGTAAAGCAATGCGACTGCCGGATCTTGATTTAATTCCAACGTTCCAGCGGTAAAGCAATGCGACTGCTGGATCTTGATTTAATTTAAAAGGTCCAACGGTAAAGCAATGCGACTGCCGGATCTCGATTTTATTTCAAAGTTCCAGCGGTAAAGCAATGCGACTGCCGGATCTTGATTTAATTTCAAAGTTCCATCGGTAAAGCAATGCGACTGCCGGATCTTGATTTTTATTTCAAAGTTACAGCGCTAAAGCAATGCGACTGCCGAATCTTTGTTTCTATTTCAAAGTTCCAGCGGTAAAGCAATGCGACTGCCGGATCTTGATTTTTATTTCAAAGTTCCAGCGCTAAAGCAATGCGACTGCCGAATCTTTGTTTCTATTTCAAAGTTCCAGCGGTAAAGCAATGCGACTGCCGGATCTTGATTTAATTTCAAAGTTCCATCGGTAAAGCAATGCGACTGCCGGATCTTGATTTTTATTTCAAAGTTTCAGCGCTAAAGCAATGCGACTGCCGAATCTTTGTTTCTATTTCAAAGTTCCAGCGGTAAAGCAATGCGACTGCCGGATCTTGATTTTTATTTCAAAGTTATAGCGCTAAAGCAATGCGACTGCCGAATCTTTGTTTCTATTTCAAAGTTCCAGCGGTAAAGCAATGCGACTGACGGATCTTGATTTAATTTCAACGTTCCAGCGGTAAAGCAATGCGACTGCCGGATCTTGATTTAATTTCAAAGTTCCATCGGTAAAGCAATGCGACTGCCGGATCTCGATTTTATTTCAAAGTTCCATCGGTAAAGCAATGCGACTGCCGGATCTTGATTTTTATTTCAAAGTTCCAGCGCTAAAGCAATGCGACTGCCGAATCTTCGTTTCTATTTCAAAGTTCCAGCGGTAAAGCAATGCGACTGCCGGATCTTGATTTAATTTCCAAGTTCCAACGGTAAAGCTATGCGACTGCCGGATCTCGATTTAATTTCAAAGTTCCATCGGTAAAGCAATGCGACTGCCGGATCTTGATTTTTATTTCAAAGTTTCAGCGCTAAAGCAATGCGACTGCCGGATCTTGATTTTTATTTCAAAGTTCCAGCGCTAAAGCAATGCGACTGCCGGATCTTGATTTAATTTCAACGTTCCAGCGGTAAAGCAATGCGACTGCCGGATCTTGATTTAATTACAACGTTCCAGCGGTAAAGCAATGCGACTGCCGGATCTTGATTTAATTTAAAAGGTCCAACGGTAAAGCAATGCGACTGCCGGATCTCGATTTTATTTCAAAGTTCCAGCGGTAAAGCAATGCGACTGCCGGATCTTGATTTAATTTCAAAGTTCCATCGGTAAAGCAATGCGACTGCCGGATCTTGATTTTTATTTCAAAGTTCCAGCGCTAAAGCAATGCGACTGCCGAATCTTTGTTTCTATTTCAAAGTTCCAGCGGTAAAGCAATGCGACTGCCGGATCTTGATTTTATTTCAAAGTTCCAGCGGTAAAGCAATGCGACTGCCGGATCTTGATTTAATTTCAAAGTTCCAGCGATAAAGCAATGCGACTGCGGGATCTTGATTTAATTTCAACGTTCCAGCGGTAAAGCAATGCGACTGCCGGATCTTGATTTCTATTTCAAAGTTCCAGCGGTAAAGCAATGCGACTGCCGGATCTTGATTTTTATTTCAAAGTTTCAGCGCTAAAGCAATGCGACTGCCGAATCTTTGTATCTATTTCAAAGTTCCAGCGGTAAAGCAATGCGACTGCCGGATCTTGATTTTTATTTCAAAGTTCCAGCGCTAAAGCAATGCGACTGCCGGATCTTGATTTAATTTCAACGTTCCAGCGGTAAAGCAATGCGACTGCCGGATCTTGATTTAATTCCAACGTTCCAGCGGTAAAGCAATGCGACTGCCGGATCTTGATTTAATTCCAACGTTCCAGCGGTAAAGCAATGCGACTGCCGGATCTTGATTTAATTTCAAAGTTCCAACGGTAAAGCAATGCGACTGCCGGATCTCGATTTTATTTCAAAGTTCCAGCGGTAAAGCAATGCGACTGCCGGATCTTGATTTAATTTCAAAGTTCCATCGGTAAAGCAATGCGACTGCCGGATCTTGATTTTTATTTCAAAGTTCCAGCGCTAAAGCAATGCGACTGCCGAATCTTCGTTTCTATTTCAAAGTTCCAGCGGTAAAGCAATGCGACTGCCGGATCTTGATTTAATTCCAACGTTCCAGCGGTAAAGCAATGCGACTGCCGGATCTTGATTTAATTCCAACGTTCCAGCGGTAAAGCAATGCGACTGCGGGATCTTGATTTTTATTTCAAAGTTTCAGCGCTAAAGCAATGCGACTGCCGGATCTTGATTTAATTTCAACGTTCCAGCGGTAAAGCAATGCGACTGCCGGATCTGGATATAATTCCAACGTTCCAGCGGTAAAGCAATGCGACTGCCGGATCTTGATTTTTATTTCAAAGTTCCAGCGCTAAAGCAATGCGACTGCCGAATCTTCGTTTCTATTTCAAAGTTCCAGCGGTAAAGCAATGCGACTGCCGGATCTTGATTTAATTTCAACGTTCCAGCGGTAAAGCAATGCGACTGCCGGATCTTGATTTAATTCCAACGTTCCAGCGGTAAAGCAATGCGACTGCCGGATCTTAATTTAATTTCAACGTTCCAGCGGTAAAGCAATGCGACTGCCGGATCTTGATTTAATTCCAACGTTCCAGCGGTAAAGCAATGCGACTGCCGGATCTTGATTTTTATTTCAAAGTTTCAGCGCTAAAGCAATGCGACTGCCGGATCTTGATTTAATTTCAACGTTCCAGCGGTAAAGCAATGCGACTGCCGGATCTTGATTTAATTCCAACGTTCCAGCGGTAAAGCAATGCGACTGCCGGATCTTGATTTAATTTAAAAGTTCCAACGGTAAAGCAATGCGACTGCCGGATCTCGATTTTATTTCAAAGTTCCAGCGGTAAAGCAATGCGACTGCCGGATCTTGATTTAATTTCAAAGTTCCATCGGTAAAGCAATGCGACTGCCGGATCTTGATTTTTATTTCAAAGTTCCAGCGCTAAAGCAATGCGACTGCCGAATCTTCGTTTCTATTTCAAAGTTCCAGCGGTAAAGCAATGCGACTGCCGGATCTTGATTTAATTTCCAAGTTCCAACGGTAAAGCTATGCGACTGCCGGATCTCGATTTAATTTCAAAGTTCCATCGGTAAAGCAATGCGACTGCCGGATCTTGATTTTTATTTCAAAGTTTCAGCGCTAAAGCAATGCGACTGCCGGATCTTGATTTTTATTTCAAAGTTCCAGCGCTAAAGCAATGCGACTGCCGGATCTTGATTTAATTTCAACGTTCCAGCGGTAAAGCAATGCGACTGCCGGATCTTGATTTAATTCCAACGTTCCAGCGGTAAAGCAATGCGACTGCTGGATCTTGATTTAATTTAAAAGGTCCAACGGTAAAGCAATGCGACTGCCGGATCTCGATTTTATTTCAAAGTTCCAGCGGTAAAGCAATGCGACTGCCGGATCTTGATTTAATTTCAAAGTTCCATCGGTAAAGCAATGCGACTGCCGGATCTTGATTTTTATTTCAAAGTTCCAGCGCTAAAGCAATGCGACTGCCGAATCTTTGTTTCTATTTCAAAGTTCCAGCGGTAAAGCAATGCGACTGCCGGATCTTGATTTTTATTTCAAAGTTCCAGCGCTAAAGCAATGCGACTGCCGAATCTTTGTTTCTATTTCAAAGTTCCAGCGGTAAAGCAATGCGACTGACGGATCTTGATTTAATTTCAACGTTCCAGCGGTAAAGCAATGCGACTGCCGGATCTTGATTTCTATTTCAAAGTTCCAGCGGTAAAGCAATGCGACTGGCGGATCTTGATTTAATTTCAAAGTTCCATCGGTAAAGCAATGCGACTGCCGGATCTTGATTTTTATTTCAAAGTTTCAGCGCTAAAGCAATGCGACTGCCGAATCTTTGTTTCTATTTCAAAGTTCCAGCGGTAAAGCAATGCGACTGCCGGATCTTGATTTTTATTTCAAAGTTCCAGCGGTAAAGCAATGCGATTGCCGGATCTTGATTTTTATTTCAAAGTTCCAGCGCTAAAGCAATGCGACTGCCGGATCTTGATTTCTATTTCAAAGTTCCAGCGGTAAAGCAATGCGACTGGCGGATCTTGATTTAATTTCAAAGTTCCATCGGTAAAGAAATGCGACTGCCGGATCTTGATTTAATTTCAAAGTTCCATCGGTAAAGCAATGCGACTGCCGGATCTTGATTTTTATTTCAAAGTTCCAGCGCTAAAGCAATGCGACTGCCGAATCTTTGTTTCTATTTCAAAATTCCAGCGGTAAAGCAATGCGACTGCCGGATCTTGATTTAATTTCCAAGTTCCAACGGTAAAACTATGCGACTGCCGGATCTCGATTTAATTTCAAAGTTCCATCGGTAAAGCAATGCGACTGCCGGATCTTGATTTTTATTTCAAAGTTTCAGCGCTAAAGCAATGCGACTGCCGGATCTTGATTTTTATTTCAAAGTTCCAGCGCTAAAGCAATGCGACTGCCGGATCTTGATTTAATTTCAACGTTCCAGCGGTAAAGCAATGCGACTGCCGGATCTTGATTTAATTCCAACGTTCCAGCGGTAAAGCAATGCGACTGCCGGATCTTGATTTAATTTAAAAGGTCCAACGGTAAAGCAATGCGACTGCCGGATCTCGATTTTATTTCAAAGTTCCAGCGGTAAAGCAATGCGACTGCCGGATCTTGATTTAATTTCAAAGTTCCATCGGTAAAGCAATGCGACTGCCGGATCTTGATTTTTATTTCAAAGTTCCAGCGCTAAAGCAATGCGACTGCCGAATCTTCGTTTCTATTTCAAAGTTCCAGCGGTAAAGCAATGCGACTGCCGGATCTTGATTTAATTTCCAAGTTCCAACGGTAAAGCTATGCGACTGCCGGATCTAGATTTAATTTCAAAGTTCCATCGGTAAAGCAATGCGACTGCCGGATCTTGATTTTTATTTCAAAGTTTCAGCGCTAAAGCAATGCGACTGCCGGATCTTGATTTTTATTTCAAAGTTCCAGCGCTAAAGCAATGCGACTGCCGGATCTTGATTTAATTTCAACGTTCCAGCGGTAAAGCAATGCGACTGCCGGATCTTGATTTAATTCCAACGTTCCAGCGGTAAAGCAATGCGACTGCTGGATCTTGATTTAATTTAAAAGGTCCAACGGTAAAGCAATGCGACTGCCGGATCTCGATTTTATTTCAAAGTTCCAGCGGTAAAGCAATGCGACTGCCGGATCTTGATTTAATTTCAAAGTTCCATCGGTAAAGCAATGCGACTGCCGGATCTTGATTTTTATTTCAAAGTTCCAGCGCTAAAGCAATGCGACTGCCGAATCTTTGTTTCTATTTCAAAGTTCCAGCGGTAAAGCAATGCGACTGCCGGATCTTGATTTTTATTTCAAAGTTCCAGCGCTAAAGCAAGGCGACTGCCGAATCTTTGTTTCTATTTCAAAGTTCCAGCGGTAAAGCAATGCGACTGACGGATCTTGATTTAATTTCAACGTTCCAGCGGTAAAGCAATGCGACTGCCGGATCTTGATTTAATTCCAACGTTCCAGCGGTAAAGCAATGCGACTGCGGGATCTTGATTTTTATTTCAAAGTTTCAGCGCTAAAGCAATGCGACTGCCGGATCTTGATTTAATTTCAACGTTCCAGCGGTAAAGCAATGCGACTGCCGGATCTTGATTTAATTCCAACGTTCCAGCGGTAAAGCAATGCGACTGCCGGATCTTGATTTTTATTTCAAAGTTCCAGCGCTAAAGCAATGCGACTGCCGAATCTTCGTTTCTATTTCAAAGTTCCAGCGGTAAAGCAATGCGACTGCCGGATCTTGATTTAATTTCAACGTTCCAGCGGTAAAGCAATGCGACTGCCGGATCTTGATTTAATTCCAACGTTCCAGCGGTAAAGCAATGCGACTGCCGGATCTTAATTTAATTTCAACGTTCCAGCGGTAAAGCAATGCGACTGCCGGATCTTGATTTAATTCCAACGTTCCAGCGGTAAAGCAATGCGACTGCCGGATCTTGATTTTTATTTCAAAGTTTCAGCGCTAAAGCAATGCGACTGCCGGATCTTGATTTAATTTCAACGTTCCAGCGGTAAAGCAATGCGACTGCCGGATCTTGATTTAATTACAACGTTCCAGCGGTAAAGCAATGCGACTGCCGGATCTTGATTTAATTTAAAAGTTCCAACGGTAAAGCAATGCGACTGCCGGATCTCGATTTTATTTCAAAGTTCCAGCGGTAAAGCAATGCGACAGCCGGATCTTGATTTAATTTCAAAGTTCCATCGGTAAAGCAATGCGACTGCCGGATCTTGATTTTTATTTCAAAGTTCCAGCGCTAAAGCAATGCGACTGCCGAATCTTCGTTTCTATTTCAAAGTTCCAGCGGTAAAGCAATGCGACTGCCGGATCTTGATTTAATTTCCAAGTTCCAACGGTAAAGCTATGCGACTGCCGGATCTCGATTTAATTTCAAAGTTCCATCGGTAAAGCAATGCGACTGCCGGATCTTGATTTTTATTTCAAAGTTTCAGCGCTAAAGCAATGCGACTGCCGGATCTTGATTTTTATTTCAAAGTTCCAGCGCTAAAGCAATGCGACTGCCGGATCTTGATTTAATTTCAACGTTCCAGCGGTAAAGCAATGCGACTGCCGGATCTTGATTTAATTCCAACGTTCCAGCGGTAAAGCAATGCGACTGCTGGATCTTGATTTAATTTAAAAGGTCCAACGGTAAAGCAATGCGACTGCCGGATCTCGATTTTATTTCAAAGTTCCAGCGGTAAAGCAATGCGACTGCCGGATCTTGATTTAATTTCAAAGTTCCATCGGTAAAGCAATGCGACTGCCGGATCTTGATTTTTATTTCAAAGTTCCAGCGCTAAAGCAATGCGACTGCCGAATCTTTGTTTCTATTTCAAAGTACCAGCGGTAAAGCAATGCGACTGCCGGATCTTGATTTTTATTTCAAAGTTCCAGCGCTAAAGCAATGCGACTGCCGAATCTTTGTTTCTATTTCAAAGTTCCAGCGGTAAAGCAATGCGACTGACGGATCTTGATTTAATTTCAACGTTCCAGCGGTAAAGCAATGCGACTGCCGGATCTTGATTTCTATTTCAAAGTTCCAGCGGTAAAGCAATGCGACTGGCGGATCTTGATTTAATTTCAAAGTTCCATCGGTAAAGCAATGCGACTGCCGGATCTTGATTTTTATTTCAAAGTTTCAGCGCTAAAGCAATGCGACTGCCGAATCTTTGTTTCTATTTCAAAGTTCCAGCGGTAAAGCAATGCGACTGCCGGATCTTGATTTTTATTTCAAAGTTCCAGCGGTAAAGCAATGCGATTGCCGGATCTTGATTTTTATTTCAAAGTTCCAGCGCTAAAGCAATGCGACTGCCGGATCTTGATTTCTATTTCAAAGTTCCAGCGGTAAAGCAATGCGACTGGCGGATCTTGATTTAATTTCAAAGTTCCATCGGTAAAGCAATGCGACTGCCGGATCTTGATTTAATTTCAAAGTTCCATCGGTAAAGCAATGCGACTGCCGGATCTTGATTTTTATTTCAAAGTTCCAGCGCTAAAGCAATGCGACTGCCGAATCTTCGTTTCTATTTCAAAATTCCAGCGGTAAAGCAATGCGACTGCCGGATCTTGATTTAATTTCCAAGTTCCAACGGTAAAACTATGCGACTGCCGGATCTCGATTTAATTTCAAAGTTCCATCGGTAAAGCAATGCGACTGCCGGATCTTGATTTTTATTTCAAAGTTTAAGCGCTAAAGCAATGCGACTGACGGATCTTGATTTTTATTTCAAAGTTCCAGCGCTAAAGCAATGCGACTGCCGGATCTTGATTTAATTTCAACGTTCCAGCGGTAAAGCAATGCGACTGCCGGATCTTGATTTAATTCCAACGTTCCAGCGGTAAAGCAATGCGACTGCCGGATCTTGATTTAATTTAAAAGGTCCAACGGTAAAGCAATGCGACTGCCGGATCTCGATTTTATTTCAAAGTTCCAGCGGTAAAGCAATGCGACTGCCGGATCTTGATTTAATTTCAAAGTTCCATCGGTAAAGCAATGCGACTGCCGGATCTTGATTTTTATTTCAAAGTTCCAGCGCTAAAGCAATGCGACTGCCGAATCTTCGTTTCTATTTCAAAGTTCCAGCGGTAAAGCAATGCGACTGCCGGATCTTGATTTAATTTCCAAGTTCCAACGGTAAAGCTATGCGACTGCCGGATCTCGATTTAATTTCAAAGTTCCATCGGTAAAGCAATGCGACTGCCGGATCTTGATTTTTATTTCAAAGTTTCAGCGCTAAAGCAATGCGACTGCCGGATCTTGATTTTTATTTCAAAGTTCCAGCGCTAAAGCAATGCGACTGCCGGATCTTGATTTAATTTCAACGTTCCAGCGGTAAAGCAATGCGACTGCCGGATCTTGATTTAATTCCAACGTTCCAGCGGTAAAGCAATGCGACTGCTGGATCTTGATTTAATTTAAAAGGTCCAACGGTAAAGCAATGCGACTGCCGGATCTCGATTTTATTTCAAAGTTCCAGCGGTAAAGCAATGCGACTGCCGGATCTTGATTTAATTTCAAAGTTCCATCGGTAAAGCAATGCGACTGCCGGATCTTAATTTTTATTTCAAAGTTCCAGCGCTAAAGCAATGCGACTGCCGAATCTTTGTTTCTATTTCAAAGTTCCAGCGGTAAAGCAATGCGACTGCCGGATCTTGATTTTTATTTCAAAGTTCCAGCGCTAAAGCAAGGCGACTGCCGAATCTTTGTTTCTATTTCAAAGTTCCAGCGGTAAAGCAATGCGACTGACGGATCTTGATTTAATTTCAACGTTCCAGCGGTAAAGCAATGCGACTGCCGGATCTTGATTTCTATTTCAAAGTTCCAGCGGTAAAGCAATGCGACTGGCGGATCTTGATTTAATTTCAAAGTTCCATCGGTAAAGCAATGCGACTGCCGGATCTTGATTTTTATTTCAAAGTTTCAGCGCTAAAGCAATGCGACTGCCGAATCTTTGTTTCTATTTCAAAGTTCCAGCGGTAAAGCAATGCGACTGCCGGATCTTGATTTTTATTTCAAAGTTCCAGCGGTAAAGCAATGCGATTGCCGGATCTTGATTTTTATTTCAAAGTTCCAGCGCTAAAGCAATGCGACTGCCGGATCTTGATTTCTATTTCAAAGTTCCAGCGGTAAAGCAATGCGACTGGCGGATCTTGATTTAATTTCAAAGTTCCATCGGTAAAGCAATGCGACTGCCGGATCTTGATTTAATTTCAAAGTTCCATCGGTAAAGCAATGCGACTGCCGGATCTTGATTTTTATTTCAAAGTTCCAGCGCTAAAGCAATGCGACTGCCGAATCTTCGTTTCTATTTCAAAATTCCAGCGGTAAAGCAATGCGACTGCCGGATCTTGATTTAATTTCCAAGTTCCAACGGTAAAACTATGCGACTGCCGGATCTCGATTTAATTTCAAAGTTCCATCGGTAAAGCAATGCGACTGCCGGATCTTGATTTTTATTTCAAAGTTTCAGCGCTAAAGCAATGCGACTGCCGGATCTTGATTTTTATTTCAAAGTTCCAGCGCTAAAGCAATGCGACTGCCGGATCTTGATTTAATTTCAACGTTCCAGCGGTAAAGCAATGCGACTGCCGGATCTTGATTTAATTCCAACGTTCCAGCGGTAAAGCAATGCGACTGCCGGATCTTGATTTAATTTAAAAGGTCCAACGGTAAAGCAATGCGACTGCCGGATCTCGATTTTATTTCAAAGTTCCAGCGGTAAAGCAATGCGACTGCCGGATCTTGATTTAATTTCAAAGTTCCATCGGTAAAGCAATGCGACTGCCGGATCTTGATTTTTATTTCAAAGTTCCAGCGCTAAAGCAATGCGACTGCCGAATCTTTGTTTCTATTTCAAAGTTCCAGCGGTAAAGCAATGCGACTGCCGGATCTTGATTTTATTTCAAAGTTCCAGCGGTAAAGCAATGCGACTGCCGGATCTTGATTTAATTTCAAAGTTCCAGCGATAAAGCAATGCGACTGCGGGATCTTGATTTAATTTCAACGTTCCAGCGGTAAAGCAATGCGACTGCCGGATCTTGATTTCTATTTCAAAGTTCCAGCGGTAAAGCAATGCGACTGCCGGATCTTGATTTTTATTTCAAAGTTTCAGCGCTAAAGCAATGCGACTGCCGAATCTTTGTATCTATTTCAAAGTTCCAGCGGTAAAGCAATGCGACTGCCGGATCTTGATTTTTATTTCAAAGTTTCAGCGCTAAAGCAATGCGACTGCCGGATCTTGATTTTTATTTCAAAGTTCCAGCGCTAAAGCAATGCGACTGCCGGATCTTGATTTAATTTCAACGTTCCAGCGGTAAAGCAATGCGACTGCCGGATCTTGATTTAATTCCAACGTTCCAGCGGTAAAGCAATGCGACTGCTGGATCTTGATTTAATTTAAAAGGTCCAACGGTAAAGCAATGCGACTGCCGGATCTCGATTTTATTTCAAAGTTCCAGCGGTAAAGCAATGCGACTGCCGGATCTTGATTTAATTTCAAAGTTCCATCGGTAAAGCAATGCGACTGCCGGATCTTGATTTTTATTTCAAAGTTCCAGCGCTAAAGCAATGCGACTGCCGAATCTTTGTTTCTATTTCAAAGTTCCAGCGGTAAAGCAATGCGACTGCCAGATCTTGATTTTTATTTCAAAGTTCCAGCGCTAAAGCAATGCGACTGCCGAATCTTTGTTTCTATTTCAAAGTTCCAGCGGTAAAGCAATGCGACTGACGGATCTTGATTTAATTTCAACGTTCCAGCGGTAAAGCAATGCGACTGCCGGATCTTGATTTCTATTTCAAAGTTCCAGCGGTAAAGCAATGCGACTGGCGGATCTTGATTTAATTTCAAAGTTCCATCGGTAAAGCAATGCGACTGCCGGATCTTGATTTTTATTTCAAAGTTTCAGCGCTAAAGCAATGCGACTGCCGAATCTTTGTTTCTATTTCAAAGTTCCATCGGTAAAGCAATGCGACTGCCGGATCTTGATTTTTATTTCAAAGTTCCAGCGGTAAAGCAATGCGACTGCCGGATCTTGATTTTTATTTCAAAGTTCCAGCGCTAAAGCAATGCGACTGCCGGATCTTGATTTCTATTTCAAAGTTCCAGCGGTAAAGCAATGCGACTGGCGGATCTTGATTTAATTTCAAAGTTCCATCGGTAAAGCAATGCGACTGCCGGATCTTGATTTAATTTCAAAGTTCCATCGGTAAAGCAATGCGACTGCCGGATCTTGATTTTTATTTCAAAGTTCCAGCGCTAAAGCAATGCGACTGCCGAATCTTCGTTTCTATTTCAAAATTCCAGCGGTAAAGCAATGCGACTGCCGGATCTTGATTTAATTTCCAAGTTCCAACGGTAAAACTATGCGACTGCCGGATCTCGATTTAATTTCAAAGTTCCATCGGTAAAGCAATGCGACTGCCGGATCTTGATTTTTATTTCAAAGTTTCAGCGCTAAAGCAATGCGACTGCCGGATCTTGATTTTTATTTCAAAGTTCCAGCGCTAAAGCAATGCGACTGCCGGATCTTGATTTAATTTCAACGTTCCAGCGGTAAAGCAATGCGACTGCCGGATCTTGATTTAATTCCAACGTTCCAGCGGTAAAGCAATGCGACTGCCGGATCTTGATTTAATTTAAAAGGTCCAACGGTAAAGCAATGCGACTGCCGGATCTCGATTTTATTTCAAAGTTCCAGCGGTAAAGCAATGCGACTGCCGGATCTTGATTTAATTTCAAAGTTCCATCGGTAAAGCAATGCGACTGCCGGATCTTGATTTAATTTCAAAGTTCCATCGGTAAAGCAATGCGACTGCCGGATCTTGATTTTTATTTCAAAGTTCCAGCGCTAAAGCAATGCGACTGCCGAATCTTTGTTTCTATTTCAAAGTTCCAGCGGTAAAGCAATGCGACTGCCGGATCTTGATTTTTATTTCAAAGTTCCAGCGCTAAAGCAAGGCGACTGCCGAATCTTTGTTTCTATTTCAAAGTTCCAGCGGTAAAGCAATGCGACTGACGGATCTTGATTTAATTTCAACGTTCCAGCGGTAAAGCAATGCGACTGCCGGATCTTGATTTCTATTTCAAAGTTCCAGCGGTAAAGCAATGCGACTGGCGGATCTTGATTTAATTTCAAAGTTCCATCGGTAAAGCAATGCGACTGCCGGATCTTGATTTTTATTTCAAAGTTTCAGCGCTAAAGCAATGCGACTGCCGAATCTTTGTTTCTATTTCAAAGTTCCAGCGGTAAAGCAATGCGACTGCCGGATCTTGATTTTTATTTCAAAGTTCCAGCGGTAAAGCAATGCGATTGCCGGATCTTGATTTTTATTTCAAAGTTCCAGCGCTAAAGCAATGCGACTGCCGGATCTTGATTTCTATTTCAAAGTTCCAGCGGTAAAGCAATGCGACTGGCGGATCTTGATTTAATTTCAAAGTTCCATCGGTAAAGCAATGCGACTGCCGGATCTTGATTTAATTTCAAAGTTCCATCGGTAAAGCAATGCGACTGCCGGATCTTGATTTTTATTTCAAAGTTCCAGCGCTAAAGCAATGCGACTGCCGAATCTTCGTTTCTATTTCAAAATTCCAGCGGTAAAGCAATGCGACTGCCGGATCTTGATTTAATTTCCAAGTTCCAACGGTAAAACTATGCGACTGCCGGATCTCGATTTAATTTCAAAGTTCCATCGGTAAAGCAATGCGACTGCCGGATCTTGATTTTTATTTCAAAGTTTCAGCGCTAAAGCAATGCGACTGCCGGATCTTGATTTTTATTTCAAAGTTCCAGCGCTAAAGCAATGCGACTGCCGGATCTTGATTTAATTTCAACGTTCCAGCGGTAAAGCAATGCGACTGCCGGATCTTGATTTAATTCCAACGTTCCAGCGGTAAAGCAATGCGACTGCCGGATCTTGATTTAATTTAAAAGGTCCAACGGTAAAGCAATGCGACTGCCGGATCTCGATTTTATTTCAAAGTTCCAGCGGTAAAGCAATGCGACTGCCGGATCTTGATTTAATTTCAAAGTTCCATCGGTAAAGCAATGCGACTGCCGGATCTTGATTTTTATTTCAAAGTTCCAGCGCTAAAGCAATGCGACTGCCGAATCTTTGTTTCTATTTCAAAGTTCCAGCGGTAAAGCAATGCGACTGCCGGATCTTGATTTTATTTCAAAGTTCCAGCGGTAAAGCAATGCGACTGCCGGATCTTGATTTAATTTCAAAGTTCCAGCGATAAAGCAATGCGACTGCGGGATCTTGATTTAATTTCAACGTTCCAGCGGTAAAGCAATGCGACTGCCGGATCTTGATTTCTATTTCAAAGTTCCAGCGGTAAAGCAATGCGACTGCCGGATCTTGATTTTTATTTCAAAGTTTCAGCGCTAAAGCAATGCGACTGCCGAATCTTTGTATCTATTTCAAAGTTCCAGCGGTAAAGCAATGCGACTGCCGGATCTTGATTTTTATTTCAAAGTTCCAGCGCTAAAGCAATGCGACTGCCGGATCTTGATTTAATTTCAAAGTTCCAGCGGTAAAGCAATGCGACTGCCGGATCTTGATTTAATTCCAACGTTCCAGCGGTAAAGCAATGCGACTGCCGGATCTTGATTTAATTCCAACGTTCCAGCGGTAAAGCAATGCGACTGCCGGATCTCGATTTTATTTCAAAGTTCCAGCGGTAAAGCAATGCGACTGCCGGATCTTGATTTAATTTCAAAGTTCCATCGGTAAAGCAATGCGACTGCCGGATCTTGATTTTTATTTCAAAGTTCCAGCGCTAAAGCAATGCGACTGCCGAATCTTCGTTTCTATTTCAAAGTTCCAGCGGTAAAGCAATGCGACTGACGGATCTTGATTTAATTTCAACGTTCCAGCGGTAAAGCAATGCGACTGCCGGATCTTGATTTCTATTTCAAAGTTCCAGCGGTAAAGCAATGCGACTGGCGGATCTTGATTTAATTTCAAAGTTCCATCGGTAAAGCAATGCGACTGCCGGATCTTGATTTTTATTTCAAAGTTTCAGCGCTAAAGCAATGCGACTGCCGAATCTTTGTATCTATTTCAAAGTTCCAGCGGTAAAGCAATGCGACTGCCGGATCTTGATTTTTATTTCAAAGTTTCAGCGCTAAAGCAATGCGACTGCCGGATCTTGATTTAATTTCAACGTTCCAGCGGTAAAGCAATGCGACTGCCGGATCTTGATTTAATTCCAACGTTCCAGCGGTAAAGCAATGCGACTGCCGGATCTTGATTTAATTTAAAAGTTCCAACGGTAAAGCAATGCGACTGCCGGATCTCGATTTTATTTCAAAGTTCCAGCGGTAAAGCAATGCGACTGCCGGATCTTGATTTAATTTCAAAGTTCCATCGGTAAAGCAATGCGACTGCCGGATCTTGATTTTTATTTCAAAGTTCCAGCGCTAAAGCAATGCGACTGCCGAATCTTGATTTTTATTTCAAAGTTCCAGCGCTAAAGCAATGCGACTGCCGAATCTTTGTTTCTATTTCAAAGTTCCAGCGGTAAAGCAATGCGACTGGCGGATCTTGATTTAATTCCAACGTTCCAGCGGTAAAGCAATGCGACTGCCGGATCTTGATTTAATTCCAACGTTCCAGCGGTAAAGCAATGCGACTGCGGGATCTTGATTTTTATTTCAAAGTTTCAGCGCTAAAGCAATGCGACTGCCGGATCTTGATTTAATTTCAACGTTCCAGCGGTAAAGCAATGCGACTGCCGGATCTTGATTTAATTCCAACGTTCCAGCGGTAAAGCAATGCGACTGCCGGATCTTGATTTTTATTTCAAAGTTCCAGCGCTAAAGCAATGCGACTGCCGAATCTTCGTTTCTATTTCAAAGTTCCAGCGGTAAAGCAATGCGACTGCCGGATCTTGATTTAATTTCAACGTTCCAGCGGTAAAGCAATGCGACTGCCGGATCTTGATTTAATTCCAACGTTCCAGCGGTAAAGCAATGCGACTGCCGGATCTTAATTTAATTTCAACGTTCCAGCGGTAAAGCAATGCGACTGCCGAATCTTTGTATCTATTTCAAAGTTCCAGCGGTAAAGCAATGCGACTGCTGGATCTTGATTTAATTTAAAAGGTCCAACGGTAAAGCAATGCGACTGCCGGATCTCGATTTTATTTCAAAGTTCCAGCGGTAAAGCAATGCGACTGCCGGATCTTGATTTAATTTCAAAGTTCCATCGGTAAAGCAATGCGACTGCCGGATCTTGATTTTTATTTCAAAGTTCCAGCGCTAAAGCAATGCGACTGCCGAATCTTTGTTTCTATTTCAAAGTTCCAGCGGTAAAGCAATGCGACTGCCGGATCTTGATTTTTATTTCAAAGTTCCAGCGCTAAAGCAATGCGACTGCCGAATCTTTGTTTCTATTTCAAAGTTCCAGCGGTAAAGCAATGCGACTGGCGGATCTTGATTTAATTTCAAAGTTCCATCGGTAAAGCAATGCGACTGCCGGATCTTGATTTTTATTTCAAAGTTTCAGCGCTAAAGCAATGCGACTGCCGAATCTTTGTTTCTATTTCAAAGTTCCAGCGGTAAAGCAATGCGACTGCCGGATCTTGATTTTTATTTCAAAGTTCCAGCGGTAAAGCAATGCGACTGCCGGATCTTGATTTTTATTTCAAAGTTATAGCGCTAAAGCAATGCGACTGCCGAATCTTTGTTTCTATTTCAAAGTTCCAGCGGTAAAGCAATGCGACTGACGGATCTTGATTTAATTTCAACGTTCCAGCGGTAAAGCAATGCGACTGCCGGATCTTGATTTAATTTCAAAGTTCCATCGGTAAAGCAATGCGACTGCCGGATCTCGATTTTATTTCAAAGTTCCAGCGGTAAAGCAATGCGACTGCCGGATCTTGATTTAATTTCAAAGTTCCATCGGTAAAGCAATGCGACTGCCGGATCTTGATTTTTATTTCAAAGTTCCAGCGCTAAAGCAATGCGACTGCCGAATCTTCGTTTCTATTTCAAAGTTCCAGCGGTAAAGCAATGCGACTGCCGGATCTTGATTTAATTTCCAAGTTCCAACGGTAAAGCTATGCGACTGCCGGATCTCGATTTAATTTCAAAGTTCCATCGGTAAAGCAATGCGACTGCCGGATCTTGATTTTTATTTCAAAGTTTCAGCGCTAAAGCAATGCGACTGCCGGATCTTGATTTTTATTTCAAAGTTCCAGCGCTAAAGCAATGCGACTGCCGGATCTTGATTTAATTTCAACGTTCCAGCGGTAAAGCAATGCGACTGCCGGATCTTGATTTAATTACAACGTTCCAGCGGTAAAGCAATGCGACTGCCGGATCTTGATTTAATTTAAAAGGTCCAACGGTAAAGCAATGCGACTGCCGGATCTCGATTTTATTTCAAAGTTCCAGCGGTAAAGCAATGCGACTGCCGGATCTTGATTTAATTTCAAAGTTCCATCGGTAAAGCAATGCGACTGCCGGATCTTGATTTTTATTTCAAAGTTCCAGCGCTAAAGCAATGCGACTGCCGAATCTTTGTTTCTATTTCAAAGTTCCAGCGGTAAAGCAATGCGACTGCCGGATCTTGATTTTATTTCAAAGTTCCAGCGGTAAAGCAATGCGACTGCCGGATCTTGATTTAATTTCAAAGTTCCAGCGATAAAGCAATGCGACTGCGGGATCTTGATTTAATTTCAACGTTCCAGCGGTAAAGCAATGCGACTGCCGGATCTTGATTTCTATTTCAAAGTTCCAGCGGTAAAGCAATGCGACTGCCGGATCTTGATTTTTATTTCAAAGTTTCAGCGCTAAAGCAATGCGACTGCCGAATCTTTGTATCTATTTCAAAGTTCCAGCGGTAAAGCAATGCGACTGCCGGATCTTGATTTTTATTTCAAAGTTCCAGCGCTAAAGCAATGCGACTGCCGGATCTTGATTTAATTTCAACGTTCCAGCGGTAAAGCAATGCGACTGCCGGATCTTGATTTAATTCCAACGTTCCAGCGGTAAAGCAATGCGACTGCCGGATCTTGATTTAATTCCAACGTTCCAGCGGTAAAGCAATGCGACTGCCGGATCTTGATTTAATTTCAAAGTTCCAACGGTAAAGCAATGCGACTGCCGGATCTCGATTTTATTTCAAAGTTCCAGCGGTAAAGCAATGCGACTGCCGGATCTTGATTTAATTTCAAAGTTCCATCGGTAAAGCAATGCGACTGCCGGATCTTGATTTTTATTTCAAAGTTCCAGCGCTAAAGCAATGCGACTGCCGAATCTTCGTTTCTATTTCAAAGTTCCAGCGGTAAAGCAATGCGACTGCCGGATCTTGATTTAATTCCAACGTTCCAGCGGTAAAGCAATGCGACTGCCGGATCTTGATTTAATTCCAACGTTCCAGCGGTAAAGCAATGCGACTGCGGGATCTTGATTTTTATTTCAAAGTTTCAGCGCTAAAGCAATGCGACTGCCGGATCTTGATTTAATTTCAACGTTCCAGCGGTAAAGCAATGCGACTGCCGGATCTTGATTTAATTCCAACGTTCCATCGGTAAAGCAATGCGACTGCCGGATCTTGATTTTTATTTCAAAGTTCCAGCGCTAAAGCAATGCGACTGCCGAATCTTCGTTTCTATTTCAAAGTTCCAGCGGTAAAGCAATGCGACTGCCGGATCTTGATTTAATTTCAACGTTCCAGCGGTAAAGCAATGCGACTGCCGGATCTTGATTTAATTCCAACGTTCCAGCGGTAAAGCAATGCGACTGCCGGATCTTAATTTAATTTCAACGTTCCAGCGGTAAAGCAATGCGACTGCCGGATCTTGATTTAATTCCAACGTTCCAGCGGTAAAGCAATGCGACTGCCGGATCTTGATTTTTATTTCAAAGTTTCAGCGCTAAAGCAATGCGACTGCCGGATCTTGATTTAATTTCAACGTTCCAGCGGTAAAGCAATGCGACTGCCGGATCTTGATTTAATTCCAACGTTCCAGCGGTAAAGCAATGCGACTGCCGGATCTTGATTTAATTTAAAAGTTCCAACGGTAAAGCAATGCGACTGCCGGATCTCGATTTTATTTCAAAGTTCCAGCGGTAAAGCAATGCGACTGCCGGATCTTGATTTAATTTCAAAGTTCCATCGGTAAAGCAATGCGACTGCCGGATCTTGATTTTTATTTCAAAGTTCCAGCGCTAAAGCAATGCGACTGCCGAATCTTCGTTTCTATTTCAAAGTTCCAGCGGTAAAGCAATGCGACTGCCGGATCTTGATTTAATTTCCAAGTTCCAACGGTAAAGCTATGCGACTGCCGGATCTCGATTTAATTTCAAAGTTCCATCGGTAAAGCAATGCGACTGCCGGATCTTGATTTTTATTTCAAAGTTTCAGCGCTAAAGCAATGCGACTGCCGGATCTTGATTTTTATTTCAAAGTTCCAGCGCTAAAGCAATGCGACTGCCGGATCTTGATTTAATTTCAACGTTCCAGCGGTAAAGCAATGCGACTGCCGGATCTTGATTTAATTCCAACGTTCCAGCGGTAAAGCAATGCGACTGCTGGATCTTGATTTAATTTAAAAGGTCCAACGGTAAAGCAATGCGACTGCCGGATCTCGATTTTATTTCAAAGTTCCAGCGGTAAAGCAATGCGACTGCCGGATCTTGATTTAATTTCAAAGTTCCATCGGTAAAGCAATGCGACTGCCGGATCTTGATTTTTATTTCAAAGTTCCAGCGCTAAAGCAATGCGACTGCCGAATCTTTGTTTCTATTTCAAAGTTCCAGCGGTAAAGCAATGCGACTGCCGGATCTTGATTTTTATTTCAAAGTTCCAGCGCTAAAGCAATGCGACTGCCGAATCTTTGTTTCTATTTCAAAGTTCCAGCGGTAAAGCAATGCGACTGACGGATCTTGATTTAATTTCAACGTTCCAGCGGTAAAGCAATGCGACTGCCGGATCTTGATTTCTATTTCAAAGTTCCAGCGGTAAAGCAATGCGACTGGCGGATCTTGATTTAATTTCAAAGTTCCATCGGTAAAGCAATGCGACTGCCGGATCTTGATTTTTATTTCAAAGTTTCAGCGCTAAAGCAATGCGACTGCCGAATCTTTGTTTCTATTTCAAAGTTCCAGCGGTAAAGCAATGCGACTGCCGGATCTTGATTTTTATTTCAAAGTTCCAGCGGTAAAGCAATGCGATTGCCGGATCTTGATTTTTATTTCAAAGTTCCAGCGCTAAAGCAATGCGACTGCCGGATCTTGATTTCTATTTCAAAGTTCCAGCGGTAAAGCAATGCGACTGGCGGATCTTGATTTAATTTCAAAGTTCCATCGGTAAAGCAATGCGACTGCCGGATCTTGATTTAATTTCAAAGTTCCATCGGTAAAGCAATGCGACTGCCGGATCTTGATTTTTATTTCAAAGTTCCAGCGCTAAAGCAATGCGACTGCCGAATCTTCGTTTCTATTTCAAAATTCCAGCGGTAAAGCAATGCGACTGCCGGATCTTGATTTAATTTCCAAGTTCCAACGGTAAAGCTATGCGACTGCCGGATCTCGATTTAATTTCAAAGTTCCATCGGTAAAGCAATGCGACTGCCGGATCTTGATTTTTATTTCAAAGTTTCAGCGCTAAAGCAATGCGACTGCCGGATCTTGATTTTTATTTCAAAGTTCCAGCGCTAAAGCAATGCGACTGCCGGATCTTGATTTAATTTAAACGTTCCAGCGGTAAAGCAATGCGACTGCCGGATCTTGATTTAATTCCAACGTTCCAGCGGTAAAGCAATGCGACTGCCGGATCTTGATTTAATTTAAAAGTTCCAACGGTAAAGCAATGCGACTGCCGGATCTCGATTTTATTTCAAAGTTCCAGCGGTAAAGCAATGCGACTGCCGGATCTTGATTTAATTTCAAAGTTCCATCGGTAAAGCAATGCGACTGCCGGATCTTGATTTTTATTTCAAAGTTCCAGCGCTAAAGCAATGCGACTGCCGAATCTTCGTTTCTATTTCAAAGTTCCAGCGGTAAAGCAATGCGACTGCCGGATCTTGATTTAATTTCCAAGTTCCAACGGTAAAGCTATGCGACTGCCGGATCTCGATTTAATTTCAAAGTTCCATCGGTAAAGCAATGCGACTGCCGGATCTTGATTTTTATTTCAAAGTTTCAGCGCTAAAGCAATGCGACTGCCGGATCTTGATTTTTATTTCAAAGTTCCAGCGCTAAAGCAATGCGACTGCCGGATCTTGATTTAATTTCAACGTTCCAGCGGTAAAGCAATGCGACTGCCGGATCTTGATTTAATTCCAACGTTCCAGCGGTAAAGCAATGCGACTGCTGGATCTTGATTTAATTTAAAAGGTCCAACGGTAAAGCAATGCGACTGCCGGATCTCGATTTTATTTCAAAGTTCCAGCGGTAAAGCAATGCGACTGCCGGATCTTGATTTAATTTCAAAGTTCCATCGGTAAAGCAATGCGACTGCCGGATCTTGATTTTTATTTCAAAGTTCCAGCGCTAAAGCAATGCGACTGCCGAATCTTTGTTTCTATTTCAAAGTTCCAGCGGTAAAGCAATGCGACTGCCGGATCTTGATTTTTATTTCAAAGTTCCAGCGCTAAAGCAAGGCGACTGCCGAATCTTTGTTTCTATTTCAAAGTTCCAGCGGTAAAGCAATGCGACTGACGGATCTTGATTTAATTTCAACGTTCCAGCGGTAAAGCAATGCGACTGCCGGATCTTGATTTCTATTTCAAAGTTCCAGCGGTAAAGCAATGCGACTGGCGGATCTTGATTTAATTTCAAAGTTCCATCGGTAAAGCAATGCGACTGCCGGATCTTGATTTTTATTTCAAAGTTTCAGCGCTAAATCAATGCGACTGCCGAATCTTTGTTTCTATTTCAAAGTTCCAGCGGTAAAGCAATGCGACTGCCGGATCTTGATTTTTATTTCAAAGTTCCAGCGGTAAAGCAATGCGACTGCCGGATCTTGATTTTTATTTCAAAGTTCCAGCGCTAAAGCAATGCGACTGCCGGATCTTGATTTCTATTTCAAAGTTCCAGCGGTAAAGCAATGCGACTGGCGGATCTTGATTTAATTTCAAAGTTCCATCGGTAAAGCAATGCGACTGCCGGATCTTGATTTAATTTCAAAGTTCCATCGGTAAAGCAATGCGACTGCCGGATCTTGATTTTTATTTCAAAGTTCCAGCGCTAAAGCAATGCGACTGCCGAATCTTCGTTTCTATTTCAAAATTCCAGCGGTAAAGCAATGCGACTGCCGGATCTTGATTTAATTTCCAAGTTCCAACGGTAAAACTATGCGACTGCCGGATCTCGATTTAATTTCAAAGTTCCATCGGTAAAGCAATGCGACTGCCGGATCTTGATTTTTATTTCAAAGTTTCAGCGCTAAAGCAATGCGACTGCCGGATCTTGATTTTTATTTCAAAGTTCCAGCGCTAAAGCAATGCGACTGCCGGATCTTGATTTAATTTCAACGTTCCAGCGGTAAAGCAATGCGACTGCCGGATCTTGATTTAATTCCAACGTTCCAGCGGTAAAGCAATGCGACTGCCGGATCTTGATTTAATTTAAAAGGTCCAACGGTAAAGCAATGCGACTGCCGGATCTCGATTTTATTTCAAAGTTCCAGCGGTAAAGCAATGCGACTGCCGGATCTTGATTTAATTTCAAAGTTCCATCGGTAAAGCAATGCGACTGCCGGATCTTGATTTTTATTTCAAAGTTCCAGCGCTAAAGCAATGCGACTGCCGAATCTTTGTTTCTATTTCAAAGTTCCAGCGGTAAAGCAATGCGACTGCCGGATCTTGATTTTATTTCAAAGTTCCAGCGGTAAAGCAATGCGACTGCCGGATCTTGATTTAATTTCAAAGTTCCAGCGATAAAGCAATGCGACTGCGGGATCTTGATTTAATTTCAACGTTCCAGCGGTAAAGCAATGCGACTGCCGGATCTTGATTTCTATTTCAAAGTTCCAGCGGTAAAGCAATGCGACTGCCGGATCTTGATTTTTATTTCAAAGTTTCAGCGCTAAAGCAATGCGACTGCCGAATCTTTGTATCTATTTCAAAGTTCCAGCGGTAAAGCAATGCGACTGCTGGATCTTGATTTTTATTTCAAAGTTCCAGCGCTAAAGCAATGCGACTGCCGGATCTTGATTTAATTTCAACGTTCCAGCGGTAAAGCAATGCGACTGCCGGATCTTGATTTAATTCCAACGTTCCAGCGGTAAAGCAATGCGACTGCCGGATCTTGATTTAATTCCAACGTTCCAGCGGTAAAGCAATGCGACTGCCGGATCTTGATTTAATTTAAAAGTTCCAACGGTAAAGCAATGCGACTGCCGGATCTCGATTTTATTTCAAAGTTCCAGCGGTAAAGCAATGCGACTGCCGGATCTTGATTTAATTTCAAAGTTCCATCGGTAAAGCAATGCGACTGCCGGATCTTGATTTTTATTTCAAAGTTCCAGCGCTAAAGCAATGCGACTGCCGAATCTTCGTTTCTATTTCAAAGTTCCAGCGGTAAAGCAATGCGACTGACGGATCTTGATTTAATTTCAACGTTCCAGCGGTAAAGCAATGCGACTGCCGGATCTTGATTTCTATTTCAAAGTTCCAGCGGTAAAGCAATGCGACTGGCGGATCTTGATTTAATTTCAAAGTTCCATCGGTAAAGCAATGCGACTGCCGGATCTTGATTTTTATTTCAAAGTTTCAGCGCTAAAGCAATGCGACTGCCGAATCTTTGTATCTATTTCAAAGTTCCAGCGGTAAAGCAATGCGACTGCCGGATCTTGATTTTTATTTCAAAGTTTCAGCGCTAAAGCAATGCGACTGCCGGATCTTGATTTAATTTCAACGTTCCAGCGGTAAAGCAATGCGACTGCCGGATCTTGATTTAATTCCAACGTTCCAGCGGTAAAGCAATGCGACTGCCGGATCTTGATTTAATTTAAAAGTTCCAACGGTAAAGCAATGCGACTGCCGGATCTCGATTTTATTTCAAAGTTCCAGCGGTAAAGCAATGCGACTGCCGGATCTTGATTTAATTTCAAAGTTCCATCGGTAAAGCAATGCGACTGCCGGATCTTGATTTTTATTTCAAAGTTCCAGCGCTAAAGCAATGCGACTGCCGAATCTTCGTTTCTATTTCAAAGTTTCAGCGCTAAAGCAATGCGACTGCCGAATCTTTGTATCTATTTCAAAGTTCCAGCGGTAAAGCAATGCGACTGGCGGATCTTGATTTAATTTCAAAGTTCCATCGGTAAAGCAATGCGACTGCCGGATCTTGATTTTTATTTCAAAGTTTCAGCGCTAAAGCAATGCGACTGCCGAATCTTTGTTTCTATTTCAAAGTTCCAGCGGTAAAGCAATGCGACTGCCGGATCTTGATTTTTATTTCAAAGTTCCAGCGGTAAAGCAATGCGACTGCCGGATCTTGATTTTTATTTCAAAGTTACAGCGCTAAAGCAATGCGACTGCCGAATCTTTGTTTCTATTTCAAAGTTCCAGCGGTAAAGCAATGCGACTGACGGATCTTGATTTAATTTCAACGTTCCAGCGGTAAAGCAATGCGACTGCCGGATCTTGATTTAATTTCAAAGTTCCATCGGTAAAGCAATGCGACTGCCGGATCTTGATTTTTATTTCAAAGTTCCAGCGCTAAAGCAATGCGACTGCCGGATCTTGATTTAATTTCAACGTTCCAGCGGTAAAGCAATGCGACTGCCGGATCTTGATTTAATTTCAAAGTTCCATCGGTAAAGCAATGCGACTGCCGGATCTTGATTTTTATTTCAAAGTTCCAGCGCTAAAGCAATGCGACTGCCGGATCTTGATTTTTATTTCAAAGTTCCAGCGCTAAAGCAATGCGACTGCCGAATCTTCGTTTCTATTTCAAAGTTCCAGCGGTAAAGCAATGCGACTGCCGGATCTTGATTTAATTTCAACGTTCCAGCGGTAAAGCAATGCGACTGCCGGATCTTGATTTAATTCCAACGTTCCAGCGGTAAAGCAATGCGACTGCCGGATCTTAATTTAATTTCAACGTTCCAGCGGTAAAGCAATGCGACTGCCGGATCTTGATTTAATTCCAACGTTCCAGCGGTAAAGCAATGCGACTGCCGGATCTTGATTTTTATTTCAAAGTTTCAGCGCTAAAGCAATGCGACTGCCGGATCTTGATTTAATTTCAACGTTCCAGCGGTAAAGCAATGCGACTGCCGGATCTTGATTTAATTCCAACGTTCCAGCGGTAAAGCAATGCGACTGCCGGATCTTGATTTAATTTAAAAGTTCCAACGGTAAAGCAATGCGACTGCCGGATCTCGATTTTATTTCAAAGTTCCAGCGGTAAAGCAATGCGACTGCCGGATCTTGATTTAATTTCAAAGTTCCATCGGTAAAGCAATGCGACTGCCGGATCTTGATTTTTATTTCAAAGTTCCAGCGCTAAAGCAATGCGACTGCCGAATCTTCGTTTCTATTTCAAAGTTCCAGCGGTAAAGCAATGCGACTGCCGGATCTTGATTTAATTTCCAAGTTCCAACGGTAAAGCTATGCGACTGCCGGATCTCGATTTAATTTCAAAGTTCCATCGGTAAAGCAATGCGACTGCCGGATCTTGATTTTTATTTCAAAGTTTCAGCGCTAAAGCAATGCGACTGCCGGATCTTGATTTTTATTTCAAAGTTCCAGCGCTAAAGCAATGCGACTGCCGGATCTTGATTTAATTTCAACGTTCCAGCGGTAAAGCAATGCGACTGCCGGATCTTGATTTAATTACAACGTTCCAGCGGTAAAGCAATGCGACTGCTGGATCTTGATTTAATTTAAAAGGTCCAACGGTAAAGCAATGCGACTGCCGGATCTCGATTTTATTTCAAAGTTCCAGCGGTAAAGCAATGCGACTGCCGGATCTTGATTTAATTTCAAAGTTCCATCGGTAAAGCAATGCGACTGCCGGATCTTGATTTTTATTTCAAAGTTCCAGCGCTAAAGCAATGCGACTGCCGAATCTTTGTTTCTATTTCAAAGTTCCAGCGGTAAAGCAATGCGACTGCCGGATCTTGATTTTTATTTCAAATTTCCAGCGCTAAAGCAATGCGACTGCCGAATCTTTGTTTCTATTTCAAAGTTCCAGCGGTAAAGCAATGCGACTGACGGATCTTGATTTAATTTCAACGTTCCAGCGGTAAAGCAATGCGACTGCCGGATCTTGATTTCTATTTCAAAGTTCCAGCGGTAAAGCAATGCGACTGGCGGATCTTGATTTAATTTCAAAGTTCCATCGGTAAAGCAATGCGACTGCCGGATCTTGATTTTTATTTCAAAGTTTCAGCGCTAAAGCAATGCGACTGCCGAATCTTTGTTTCTATTTCAAAGTTCCAGCGGTAAAGCAATGCGACTGCCGGATCTTGATTTTTATTTCAAAGTTCCAGCGGTAAAGCAATGCGATTGCCGGATCTTGATTTTTATTTCAAAGTTCCAGCGCTAAAGCAATGCGACTGCCGGATCTTGATTTCTATTTCAAAGTTCCAGCGGTAAAGCAATGCGACTGGCGGATCTTGATTTAATTTCAAAGTTCCATCGGTAAAGCAATGCGACTGCCGGATCTTGATTTAATTTCAAAGTTCCATCGGTAAAGCAATGCGACTGCCGGATCTTGATTTTTATTTCAAAGTTCCAGCGCTAAAGCAATGCGACTGCCGAATCTTCGTTTCTATTTCAAAATTCCAGCGGTAAAGCAATGCGACTGCCGGATCTTGATTTAATTTCCAAGTTCCAACGGTAAAACTATGCGACTGCCGGATCTCGATTTAATTTCAAAGTTCCATCGGTAAAGCAATGCGACTGCCGGATCTTGATTTTTATTTCAAAGTTTCAGCGCTAAAGCAATGCGACTGCCGGATCTTGATTTTTATTTCAAAGTTCCAGCGCTAAAGCAATGCGACTGCCGGATCTTGATTTAATTTAAACGTTCCAGCGGTAAAGCAATGCGACTGCCGGATCTTGATTTAATTCCAACGTTCCAGCGGTAAAGCAATGCGACTGCCGGATCTTGATTTAATTTAAAAGGTCCAACGGTAAAGCAATGCGACTGCCGGATCTCGATTTTATTTCAAAGTTCCAGCGGTAAAGCAATGCGACTGCCGGATCTTGATTTAATTTCAAAGTTCCAGCGGTAAAGCAATGCGACTGCCGGATCTTGATTTTTATTTCAAAGTTCCAGCGCTAAAGCAATGCGACTGCCGAATCTTCGTTTCTATTTCAAAGTTCCAGCGGTAAAGCAATGCGACTGCCGGATCTTGATTTAATTTCCAAGTTCCAACGGTAAAGCTATGCGACTGCCGGATCTGGATTTAATTTCAAAGTTCCATCGGTAAAGCAATGCGACTGCCGGATCTTGATTTTTATTTCAAAGTTTCAGCGCTAAAGCAATGCGACTGCCGGATCTTGATTTTTATTTCAAAGTTCCAGCGCTAAAGCAATGCGACTGCCGGATCTTGATTTAATTTCAACGTTCCAGCGGTAAAGCAATGCGACTGCCGGATCTTGATTTAATTCCAACGTTCCAGCGGTAAAGCAATGCGACTGCTGGATCTTGATTTAATTTAAAAGGTCCAACGGTAAAGCAATGCGACTGCCGGATCTCGATTTTATTTCAAAGTTCCAGCGGTAAAGCAATGCGACTGCCGGATCTTGATTTAATTTCAAAGTTCCATCGGTAAAGCAATGCGACTGCCGGATCTTGATTTTTATTTCAAAGTTCCAGCGCTAAAGCAATGCGACTGCCGTATCTTTTTTTCTATTTCAAAGTTCCAGCGGTAAAGCAATGCGACTGCCGGATCTTGATTTTTATTTCAAAGTTCCAGCGCTAAAGCAAGGCGACTGCCGAATCTTTGTTTCTATTTCAAAGTTCCAGCGGTAAAGCAATGCGACTGACGGATCTTGATTTAATTTCAACGTTCCAGCGGTAAAGCAATGCGACTGCCGGATCTTGATTTCTATTTCAAAGTTCCAGCGGTAAAGCAATGCGACTGGCGGATCTTGATTTAATTTCAAAGTTCCATCGGTAAAGCAATGCGACTGCCGGATCTTGATTTTTATTTCAAAGTTTCAGCGCTAAAGCAATGCGACTGCCGAATCTTTGTTTCTATTTCAAAGTTCCAGCGGTAAAGCAATGCGACTGCCGGATCTTGATTTTTATTTCAAAGTTCCAGCGGTAAAGCAATGCGATTGCCGGATCTTGATTTTTATTTCAAAGTTCCAGCGCTAAAGCAATGCGACTGCCGGATCTTGATTTCTATTTCAAAGTTCCAGCGGTAAAGCAATGCGACTGGCGGATCTTGATTTAATTTCAAAGTTCCATCGGTAAAGCAATGCGACTGCCGGATCTTGATTTAATTTCAAAGTTCCATCGGTAAAGCAATGCGACTGCCGGATCTTGATTTTTATTTCAAAGTTCCAGCGCTAAAGCAATGCGACTGCCGAATCTTCGTTTCTATTTCAAAATTCCAGCGGTAAAGCAATGCGACTGCCGGATCTTGATTTAATTTCCAAGTTCCAACGGTAAAACTATGCGACTGCCGGATCTAGATTTAATTTCAAAGTTCCATCGGTAAAGCAATGCGACTGCCGGATCTTGATTTTTATTTCAAAGTTTCAGCGCTAAAGCAATGCGACTGCCGGATCTTGATTTTTATTTCAAAGTTCCAGCGCTAAAGCAATGCGACTGCCGGATCTTGATTTAATTTCAACGTTCCAGCGGTAAAGCAATGCGACTGCCGGATCTTGATTTAATTCCAACGTTCCAGCGGTAAAGCAATGCGACTGCCGGATCTTGATTTAATTTAAAAGGTCCAACGGTAAAGCAATGCGACTGCCGGATCTCGATTTTATTTCAAAGTTCCAGCGGTAAAGCAATGCGACTGCCGGATCTTGATTTAATTTCAAAGTTCCATCGGTAAAGCAATGCGACTGCCGGATCTTGATTTTTATTTCAAAGTTCCAGCGCTAAAGCAATGCGACTGCCGAATCTTTGTTTCTATTTCAAAGTTCCAGCGGTAAAGCAATGCGACTGCCGGATCTTGATTTTATTTCAAAGTTCCAGCGGTAAAGCAATGCGACTGCCGGATCTTGATTTAATTTCAAAGTTCCAGCGATAAAGCAATGCGACTGCGGGATCTTGATTTAATTTCAACGTTCCAGCGGTAAAGCAATGCGACTGCCGGATCTTGATTTCTATTTCAAAGTTCCAGCGGTAAAGCAATGCGACTGCCGGATCTTGATTTTTATTTCAAAGTTTCAGCGCTAAAGCAATGCGACTGCCGAATCTTTGTATCTATTTCAAAGTTCCAGCGGTAAAGCAATGCGACTGCTGGATCTTGATTTTTATTTCAAAGTTCCAGCGCTAAAGCAATGCGACTGCCGGATCTTGATTTTTATTTCAAAGTTCCAGCGCTAAAGCAATGCGACTGCCGGATCTTGATTTTTATTTCAAAGTTCCAGCGCTAAAGCAATGCGACTGCCGGATCTTGATTTAATTTCAACGTTCCAGCGGTAAAGCAATGCGACTGCCGAATCTTCGTTTCTATTTCAAAGTTCCAGCGGTAAAGCAATGCGACTGCCGGATCTTGATTTAATTTAAAAGTTCCAACGGTAAAGCAATGCGACTGCCGGATCTCGATTTTATTTCAAAGTTCCATCGGTAAAGCAATGCGACTGCCGGATCTTGATTTTTATTTTAAAGTTCCAGCGCTAAAGCAATGCGACTGCCGAATCTTCGTTTCTATTTCAAAGTTCCAGCGGTAAAGCAATGCGACTGCCGGATCTTGATTTAATTTCCAAGTTCCAACGGTAAAGCTATGCGACTGCCGGATCTCGATTTAATTTCAAAGTTCCATCGGTAAAGCAATGCGACTGCCGGATCTTGATTTTTATTTCAAAGTTTCAGCGCTAAAGCAATGCGACTGCCGGATCTTGATTTTTATTTCAAAGTTCCAGCGCTAAAGCAATGCGACTGCCGGATCTTGATTTAATTTCAACGTTCCAGCGGTAAAGCAATGCGAGTGCCGGATCTCGATTTAATTCCAACGTTCCAGCGGTAAAGCAATGCGACTGCCGGATCTTGATTTAATTTAAAAGGTCCAACGGTAAAGCAATGCGACTGCCGGATCTCGATTTTATTTCAAAGTTCCAGCGGTAAAGCAATGCGACTGCCGGATCTTGATTTAATTTCAAAGTTCCATCGGTAAAGCAATGCGACTGCCGGATCTTGATTTTTATTTCAAAGTTCCATCGGTAAAGCAATGCGACTGCCGGATCTTGATTTTTATTTCAAAGTTTCAGCGCTAAAGCAATGCGACTGCCGGATCTCGATTTTATTTCAAAGTTCCAGCCGTAAAGCAATGCGACTGCCGGATCTTGATTTTTATTTCAAAGTTCCAGCGCTAAAGCAATGCGACTGCCGAATCTTCGTTTCTATTTCAAAGTTCCAGCGGTAAAGCAATGCGACTGACGGATCTTGATTTAATTTCAACGTTCCAGCGGTAAAGCAATGCGACTGCCGGATCTTGATTTCTATTTCAAAGTTCCAGCGGTAAAGCAATGCGACTGGCGGATCTTGATTTAATTTCAAAGTTCCATCGGTAAAGCAATGCGACTGCCGGATCTTGATTTTTATTTCAGAGTTTCAGCGCTAAAGCAATGCGACTGCCGAATCTTTGTATCTATTTCAAAGTTCCAGCGGTAAAGCAATGCGACTGCCGGATCTTGATTTTTATTTCAAAGTTTCAGCGCTAAAGCAATGCGACTGCCGGATCTTGATTTAATTTCAACGTTCCAGCGGTAAAGCAATGCGACTGCCGGATCTTGATTTAATTCCAACGTTCCAGCGGTAAAGCAATGCGACTGCCGGATCTTGATTTAATTTAAAAGTTCCAACGGTAAAGCAATGCGACTGCCGGATCTCGATTTTATTTCAAAGTTCCAGCGGTAAAGCAATGCGACTGCCGGATCTTGATTTAATTTCAAAGTTCCATCGGTAAAGCAATGCGACTGCCGGATCTTGATTTTTATTTCAAAGTTCCAGCGCTAAAGCAATGCGACTGCCGAATCTTCGTTTCTATTTCAAAGTTCCAGCGGTAAAGCAATGCGACTGCCGGATCTTGATTTAATTTCCAAGTTCCAACGGTAAAGCTATGCGACTGCCGGATCTCGATTTAATTTCAAAGTTCCATCGGTAAAGCAATGCGACTGCCGGATCTTGATTTTTATTTCAAAGTTTCAGCGCTAAAGCAATGCGTCTGCCGGATCTTGATTTTTATTTCAAAGTTCCAGCGCTAAAGCAATGCGACTGCCGGATCTTAATTTAATTTCAACGTTCCAGCGGTAAAGCAATGCGACTGCCGGATCTTGATTTAATTCCAACGTTCCAGCGGTAAAGCAATGCGACTGCCGGATCTTGATTTAATTTAAAAGTTCCAGCGGTAAAGCAATGCGACTGCCGGATCTTGATTTAATTTCAAAGTTCCAGCGGTAAAGCAATGCGACTGCCGGATCTTGATTTAATTTCAAAGTTCCATCGGTAAAGCAATGCGACTGCCGGATCTTGATTTCTATTTCAAAGTTCCAGCGGTAAAGCAATGCGTCTGGCGGATCTTGATTTAATTTCAACGTTCCAGCGGTAAAGCAATGCGACTGCCGGATCTTGATTTAATTCCAACGTTCCAGCGGTAAAGCAATGCGACTGCCAGATCTTGATTTAATTTCAACGTTCCAGCGGTAAAGCAATGCGACTGCCGGATCTTGATTTAATTCCAACGTTCCAGCGGTAAAGCAATGCGACTGCCGGATCTTGATTTTTATTTCAAAGTTTCAGCGCTAAAGCAATGCGACTGCCGGATCTTGATTTAATTTCAACGTTCCAGCGGTAAAGCAATGCGACTGCCGGATCTTGATTTAATTCCAACGTTCCAGCGGTAAAGCAATGCGACTGCCGGATCTTGATTTTTATTTCAAAGTTCCAGCGCTAAAGCAATGCGACTGCCGAATCTTCGTTTCTATTTCAAAGTTCCAGCGGTAAAGCAATGCGACTGCCGGATCTTGATTTAATTTCAACGTTCCAGCGGTAAAGCAATGCGACTGCCGGATCTTGATTTAATTCCAACGTTCCAGCGGTAAAGCAATGCGACTGCCGGATCTTAATTTAATTTCAACGTTCCAGCGGTAAAGCAATGCGACTGCCGGATCTTGATTTAATTCCAACGTTCCAGCGGTAAAGCAATGCGACTGCCGGATCTTGATTTTTATTTCAAAGTTTCAGCGCTAAAGCAATGCGACTGCCGGATCTTGATTTAATTTCAACGTTCCAGCGGTAAAGCAATGCGACTGCCGGATCTTGATTTAATTCCAACGTTCCAGCGGTAAAGCAATGCGACTGCCGGATCTTGATTTAATTTAAAAGTTCCAACGGTAAAGCAATGCGACTGCCGGATCACGATTTTATTTCAAAGTTCCAGCGGTAAAGCAATGCGACTGCCGGATCTTGATTTAATTTCAAAGTTCCATCGGTAAAGCAATGCGACTGCCGGATCTTGATTTTTATTTCAAAGTTCCAGCGCTAAAGCAATGCGACTGCCGAATCTTCGTTTCTATTTCAAAGTTCCAGCGGTAAAGCAATGCGACTGCCGGATCTTGATTTAATTTCCAAGTTCCAACGGTAAAGCTATGCGACTGCCGGATCTCGATTTAATTTCAAAGTTCCATCGGTAAAGCAATGCGACTGCCGGATCTTGATTTTTATTTCAAAGTTTCAGCGCTAAAGCAATGCGACTGCCGGATCTTGATTTTTATTTCAAAGTTCCAGCGCTAAAGCAATGCGACTGCCGGATCTTGATTTAATTTCAAAGTTCCATCGGTAAAGCAATGCGACTGCCGGATCTTGATTTTTATTTCAAAGTTCCAGCGCTAAAGCAATGCGACTGCCGAATCTTTGTTTCTATTTCAAAGTTCCAGCGGTAAAGCAATGCGACTGCCGGATCTTGATTTTTATTTCAAAGTTCCAGCGCTAAAGCAATGCGACTGCCGAATCTTTGTTTCTATTTCAAAGTTCCAGCGGTAAAGCAATGCGACTGACGGATCTTGATTTAATTTCAACGTTCCAGCGGTAAAGCAATGCGACTGCCGGATCTTGATTTCTATTTCAAAGTTCCAGCGGTAAAGCAATGCGACTGGCGGATCTTGATTTAATTTCAAAGTTCCATCGGTAAAGCAATGCGACTGCCGGATCTTGATTTTTATTTCAAAGTTTCAGCGCTAAAGCAATGCGACTGCCGAATCTTTGTTTCTATTTCAAAGTTCCAGCGGTAAAGCAATGCGACTGCCGGATCTTGATTTTTATTTCAAAGTTCCAGCGGTAAAGCAATGCGATTGCCGGATCTTGATTTTTATTTCAAAGTTCCAGCGCTAAAGCAATGCGACTGCCGGATCTTGATTTCTATTTCAAAGTTCCAGCGGTAAAGCAATGCGACTGGCGGATCTTGATTTAATTTCAAAGTTCCATCGGTAAAGCAATGCGACTGCCGGATCTTGATTTAATTTCAAAGTTCCATCGGTAAAGCAATGCGACTGCCGGATCTTGATTTTTATTTCAAAGTTCCAGCGCTAAAGCAATGCGACTGCCGAATCTTCGTTTCTATTTCAAAGTTCCAGCGGTAAAGCAATGCGACTGCCGGATCTTGATTTAATTTCCAAGTTCCAACGGTAAAACTATGCGACTGCCGGATCTCGATTTAATTTCAAAGTTCCATCGGTAAAGCAATGCGACTGCCGGATCTTGATTTCTATTTCAAAGTTCCAGCGCTAAAGCAATGCGACTGCCGAATCTTTGTTTCTATTTCAAAGTTCCAGCGGTAAAGCAATGCGACTGCCGGATCTTGATTTAATTTCCAAGTTCCAACGGTAAAACTATGCGACTGCCGGATCTCGATTTAATTTCAAAGTTCCATCGGTAAAGCAATGCGACTGCCGAATCTTTGTTTCTATTTCAAAGTTCCAGCGGTAAAGCAATGCGACTGCCGGATCTTGATTTAATTCCAACGTTCCAGCGGTAAAGCAATGCGACTGCCGGATCTTGATTTAATTTAAAAGTTCCAACGGTAAAGCAATGCGACTGCCGGATCTCGATTTTATTTCAAAGTTCCAGCGGTAAAGCAATGCGACAGCCGGATCTTGATTTAATTTCAAAGTTCCATCGGTAAAGCAATGCGACTGCCGGATCTTGATTTTTATTTCAAAGTTCCAGCGCTAAAGCAATGCGACTGCCGAATCTTTGTTTCTATTTCAAAGTTCCAGCGGTAAAGCAATGCGACTGCCGGATCTTGATTTTTATTTCAAAGTTCCAGCGCTAAAGCAATGCGACTGCCGAATCTTTGTTTCTATTTCAAAGTTCCAGCGGTAAAGCAATGCGACTGACGGATCTTGATTTAATTTCAACGTTCCAGCGGTAAAGCAATGCGACTGCCGGATCTTGATTTCTATTTCAAAGTTCCAGCGGTAAAGCAATGCGACTGGCGGATCTTGATTTAATTTCAAAGTTCCATCGGTAAAGCAATGCGACTGCCGGATCTTGATTTAATTTCAACGTTCCAGCGGTAAAGCAATGCGACTGCCGGATCTTGATTTAATTCCAACGTTCCAGCGGTAAAGCAATGCGACTGCCGGATCTTGATTTAATTTAAAAGTTCCAACGGTAAAGCAATGCGACTGCCGGATCTCGATTTTATTTCAAAGTTCCAGCGGTAAAGCAATGCGACTGCCGGATCTTGATTTAATTTCAAAGTTCCATCGGTAAAGCAATGCGACTGCCGGATCTTGATTTTTATTTCAAAGTTCCAGCGCTAAAGCAATGCGACTGCCGAATCTTCGTTTCTATTTCAAAGTTCCAGCGGTAAAGCAATGCGACTGCCGGATCTTGATTTAATTTCCAAGTTCCAACGGTAAAGCTATGCGACTGCCGGATCTCGATTTTATTTCAAAGTTCCATCGGTAAAGCAATGCGACTGCCGGATCTTGATTTTTATTTCAAAGTTTCAGCGCTAAAGCAATGCGTCTGCCGGATCTTGATTTTTATTTCAAAGTTCCAGCGCTAAAGCAATGCGACTGCCGGATCTTAATTTAATTTCAACGTTCCAGCGGTAAAGCAATGCGACTGCCGGATCTTGATTTAATTCCAACGTTCCAGCGGTAAAGCAATGCGACTGCCGGATCTTGATTTAATTTAAAAGTTCCAACGGTAAAGCAATGCGACTGCCGGATCTCGATTTTATTTCAAAGTTCCAGCGGTAAAGCAATGCGACTGCCGGATCTTGATTTAATTTCAAAGTTCCATCGGTAAAGCAATGCGACTGCCGGATCTTGATTTCTATTTCAAAGTTCCAGCGGTAAAGCAATGCGTCTGGCGGATCTTGATTTAATTTCAACGTTCCAGCGGTAAAGCAATGCGACTGCCGGATCTTGATTTAATTCCAACGTTCCAGCGGTAAAGCAATGCGACTGCCAGATCTTGATTTAATTTCAACGTTCCAGCGGTAAAGCAATGCGACTGCCGGATCTTGATTTAATTCCAACGTTCCAGCGGTAAAGCAATGCGACTGCCGGATCTTGATTTTTATTTTAAAGTTTCAGCGCTAAAGCAATGCGACTGCCGGATCTTGATTTAATTTCAACGTTCCAGCGGTAAAGCAATGCGACTGCCGGATCTTGATTTAATTCCAACGTTCCAGCGGTAAAGCAATGCGACTGCCGGATCTTGATTTTTATTTCAAAGTTCCAGCGCTAAAGCAATGCGACTGCCGAATCTTCGTTTCTATTTCAAAGTTCCAGCGGTAAAGCAATGCGACTGCCTGATCTTGATTTAATTTCAACGTTCCAGCGGTAAAGCAATGCGACTGCCGGATCTTGATTTAATTCCAACGTTCCAGCGGTAAAGCAATGCGACTGCCGGATCTTAATTTAATTTCAACGTTCCAGCGGTAAAGCAATGCGACTGCCGGATCTTGATTTAATTTCAACGTTCCAGCGGTAAAGCAATGCGACTGCCGGATCTTGATTTTTATTTCAAAGTTTCAGCGCTAAAGCAATGCGACTGCCGGATCTTGATTTAATTTCAACGTTCCAGCGGTAAAGCAATGCGACTGCCGGATCTTGATTTAATTCCAACGTTCCAGCGGTAAAGCAATGCGACTGCCGGATCTTGATTTAATTTAAAAGTTCCAACGGTAAAGCAATGCGACTGCCGGATCACGATTTTATTTCAAAGTTCCAGCGGTAAAGCAATGCGACTGCCGGATCTTGATTTAATTTCAAAGTTCCATCGGTAAAGCAATGCGACTGCCGGATCTTGATTTTTATTTCAAAGTTCCAGCGCTAAAGCAATGCGACTGCCGAATCTTCGTTTCTATTTCAAAGTTCCAGCGGTAAAGCAATGCGACTGCCGGATCTTGATTTAATTTCCAAGTTCCAACGGTAAAGCTATGCGGCTGCCGGATCTCGATTTAATTTCAAAGTTCCATCGGTAAAGCAATGCGACTGCCGGATCTTGATTTTTATTTCAAAGTTTCAGCGCTAAAGCAATGCGACTGCCGGATCTTGATTTTTATTTCAAAGTTCCAGCGCTAAAGCAATGCGACTGCCGGATCTTGATTTAATTTCAAAGTTCCATCGGTAAAGCAATGCGACTGCCGGATCTTGATTTTTATTTCAAAGTTCCAGCGCTAAAGCAATGCGACTGCCGAATCTTGATTTCTATTTCAAAGTTCCAGCGGTAAAGCAATGCGACTGGCGGATCTTGATTTAATTTCAAAGTTCCAGCGGTAAAGCAATGCGACTGCCGGATCTTGATTTTTATTTCAAAGTTCCAGCGCTAAAGCAATGCGACTGCCGGATCTTGATTTTTATTTCAAAGTTCCAGCGCTAAAGCAATGCGACTGCCGGATCTTGATTTAATTTCAACGTTCCAGCGGTAAAGCAATGCGACTGCCGGATCTTGATTTCTATTTCAAAGTTCCAGCGGTAAAGCAATGCGACTGGCGGATCTTGATTTAATTTCAAAGTTCCATCGGTAAAGCAATGCGACTGCCGGATCTTGATTTTTATTTCAAAGTTTCAGCGCTAAAGCAATGCGACTGCCGAATCTTTGTTTCTATTTCAAAGTTCCAGCGGTAAAGCAATGCGACTGCCGGATCTTGATTTTTATTTCAAAGTTCCAGCGGTAAAGCAATGCGATTGCCGGATCTTGATTTTTATTTCAAAGTTCCAGCGCTAAAGCAATGCGACTGCCGGATCTTGATTTCTATTTCAAAGTTCCAGCGGTAAAGCAATGCGACTGGCGGATCTTGATTTAATTTCAAAGTTCCATCGGTAAAGCAATGCGACTGCCGGATCTTGATTTAATTTCAAAGTTCCATCGGTAAAGCAATGCGACTGCCGGATCTTGATTTTTATTTCAAAGTTCCAGCGCTAAAGCAATGCGACTGCCGAATCTTCGTTTCTATTTCAAAGTTCCAGCGGTAAAGCAATGCGACTGCCGGATCTTGATTTAATTTCCAAGTTCCAACGGTAAAACTATGCGACTGCCGGATCTCGATTTAATTTCAAAGTTCCATCGGTAAAGCAATGCGACTGCCGGATCTTGATTTCTATTTCAAAGTTCCAGCGCTAAAGCAATGCGACTGCCGAATCTTTGTTTCTATTTCAAAGTTCCAGCGGTAAAGCAATGCGACTGCCGGATCTTGATTTAATTTCCAAGTTCCAACGGTAAAACTATGCGACTGCCGGATCTCGATTTAATTTCAAAGTTCCATCGGTAAAGCAATGCGACTGCCGAATCTTTGTTTCTATTTCAAAGTTCCAGCGGTAAAGCAATGCGACTGCCGGATCTTGATTTAATTCCAACGTTCCAGCGGTAAAGCAATGCGACTGCCGGATCTTGATTTAATTTAAAAGGTCCAACGGTAAAGCAATGCGACTGCCGGATCTCGATTTTATTTCAAAGTTCCAGCGGTAAAGCAATGCGACAGCCGGATCTTGATTTAATTTCAAAGTTCCATCGGTAAAGCAATGCGACTGCCGGATCTTGATTTTTATTTCAAAGTTCCAGCGCTAAAGCAATGCGACTGCCGAATCTTTGTTTCTATTTCAAAGTTCCAGCGGTAAAGCAATGCGACTGCCGGATCTTGATTTTTATTTCAAAGTTCCAGCGCTAAAGCAATGCGACTGCCGAATCTTTGTTTCTATTTCAAAGTTCCAGCGGTAAAGCAATGCGACTGACGGATCTTGATTTAATTTCAACGTTCCAGCGGTAAAGCAATGCGACTGCCGGATCTTGATTTCTATTTCAAAGTTCCAGCGGTAAAGCAATGCGACTGGCGGATCTTGATTTAATTTCAAAGTTCCATCGGTAAAGCAATGCGACTGCCGGATCTTGATTTTTATTTCAAAGTTTCAGCGCTAAAGCAATGCGACTGCCGAATCTTTGTTTCTATTTCAAAGTTCCAGCGGTAAAGCAATGCGACTGCCGGATCTTGATTTTTATTTCAAAGTTCCAGCGGTAAAGCAATGCGATTGCCGGATCTTGATTTTTATTTCAAAGTTCCAGCGCTAAAGCAATGCGACTGCCGGATCTTGATTTCTATTTCAAAGTTCCAGCGGTAAAGCAATGCGACTGGCGGATCTTGATTTAATTTCAAAGTTCCATCGGTAAAGCAATGCGACTGCCGGATCTTGATTTTTATTTCAAAGTTTCAGCGCTAAAGCAATGCGACTGCCGGATCTTGATTTCTATTTCAAAGTTCCAGCGGTAAAGCAATGCGACTGGCGGATCTTGATTTAATTTCAAAGTTCCATCGGTAAAGCAATGCGACTGCCGGATCTTGATTTTTATTTCAAAGTTTCAGCGCTAAAGCAATGCGACTGCCGAATCTTTGTTTCTATTTCAAAGTTCCAGCGGTAAAGCAATGCGACTGCCGGATCTTGATTTTTATTTCAAAGTTCCAGCGCTAAAGCAATGCGACTGCCGAATCTTTGTTTCTATTTCAAAGTTCCAGCGGTAAAGCAATGCGACTGACGGATCTTGATTTAATTTCAAAGTTCCAGCGGTAAAGCAATGCGACTGACGGATCTTGATTTAATTTCAACGTTCCAGCGGTAAAGCAATGCGACTGCCGGATCTTGATTTAATTCCAACGTTCCAGCGGTAAAGCAATGCGACTGCCGAATTTTCGTTTCTATTTCAAAGTTCCAGCGGTAAAGCAATGCGACTGACGGATCTTGATTTAATTTCAACGTTCCAGCGGTAAAGCAATGCGACTGCCGGATCTTGATTTCTATTTCAAAGTTCCAGCGGTAAAGCAATGCGACTGCCGGATCTTGATTTAATTTCAAAGTTCCATCGGTAAAGCAATGCGACTGCCGGATCTTGATTTTTATTTCAAAGTTCCAGCGCTAAAGCAATGCGACTGCCGGATCTTGATTTAATTTCAACGTTCCAGCGGTAAAGCAATGCGACTGCCGGATCTTGATTTAATTCCAACGTTCCAGCGGTAAAGCAATGCGACTGCCGGATCTTGATTTAATTTAAAAGGTCCAACGGTAAAGCAATGCGACTGCCGGATCTCGATTTTATTTCAAAGTTCCAGCGGTAAAGCAATGCGACAGCCGGATCTTGATTTAATTTCAAAGTTCCATCGGTAAAGCAATGCGACTGCCGGATCTTGATTTTTATTTCAAAGTTCCAGCGCTAAAGCAATGCGACTGCCGAATCTTTGTTTCTATTTCAAAGTTCCAGCGGTAAAGCAATGCGACTGCCGGATCTTGATTTTTATTTCAAAGTTCCAGCGCTAAAGCAATGCGACTGCCGAATCTTTGTTTCTATTTCAAAGTTCCAGCGGTAAAGCAATGCGACTGACGGATCTTGATTTAATTTCAACGTTCCAGCGGTAAAGCAATGCGACTGCCGGATCTTGATTTCTATTTCAAAGTTCCAGCGGTAAAGCAATGCGACTGGCGGATCTTGATTTCTATTTCAAAGTTCCAGCGGTAAAGCAATGCGACTGGCGGATCTTGATTTAATTTCAAAGTTCCATCGGTAAAGCAATGCGACTGCCGGATCTTGATTTTTATTTCAAAGTTTCAGCGCTAAAGCAATGCGACTGCCGGATCTTGATTTCTATTTCAAAGTTCCAGCGGTAAAGCAATGCGACTGGCGGATCTTGATTTAATTTCAAAGTTCCATCGGTAAAGCAATGCGACTGCCGGATCTTGATTTTTATTTCAAAGTTCCAGCGGTAAAGCAATGCGACTGGCGGATCTTGATTTAATTTCAAAGTTCCATCGGTAAAGCAATGCGACTGCCGGATCTTGATTTTTATTTCAAAGTTTCAGCGCTAAAGCAATGCGACTGCCGGATCTTGATTTCTATTTCAAAGTTCCAGCGGTAAAGCAATGCGACTGGCGGATCTTGATTTAATTTCAAAGTTCCATCGGTAAAGCAATGCGACTGCCGGATCTCGATTTTATTTCAAAGTTCCAGCGCTAAAGCAATGCGACTGCCGAATCTTTGTTTCTATTTCAAAGTTCCAGCGGTAAAGCAATGCGACTGCCGGATCTTGATTTTTATTTCAAAGTTCCAGCGCTAAAGCAATGCGACTGCCGAATCTTTGTTTCTATTTCAAAGTTCCAGCGGTAAAGCAATGCGACTGACGGATCTTGATTTAATTTCAAAGTTCCAGCGGTAAAGCAATGCGACTGACGGATCTTGATTTAATTTCAACGTTCCAGCGGTAAAGCAATGCGACTGCCGGATCTTGATTTAATTCCAACGTTCCAGCGGTAAAGCAATGCGACTGCCGAATCTTCGTTTCTATTTCAAAGTTCCAGCGGTAAAGCAATGCGACTGACGGATCTTGATTTAATTTCAACGTTCCAGCGGTAAAGCAATGCGACTGCCGGATCTTGATTTCTATTTCAAAGTTCCAGCGGTAAAGCAATGCGACTGGCGGATCTTGATTTAATTTCAAAGTTCCATCGGTAAAGCAATGCGACTGCCGGATCTTGATTTATATTTCAAAGTTCCAGCGCTAAAGCAATGCGACTGCCGAATCTTTGTATCTATTTCAAAGTTCCAGCGGTAAAGCAATGCGACTGCCGGATCTTGATTTTTATTTCAAAGTTCCAGCGGTAAAGCAATGCGACTGCCGGATCTTGATTTAATTTCAACGTTCCAGCGGTAAAGCAATGCGACTGCCGGATCTTGATTTAATTCCAACGTTCCAGCGGTAAAGCAATGCGACTGCCGGATCTTGATTTAATTTACAAGTTCCAACGGTAAAGCAATGCGACTGCCGGATCTCGATTTTATTTCAAAGTTCCAGCGGTAAAGCAATGCGACTGCCGGATCTTGATTTAATTTCAAAGTTCCATCGGTAAAGCAATGCGACTGGCGGATCTTGATTTAATTTCAAAGTTCCATCGGTAAAGCAATGCGACTGCCGGATCTTGATTTTTATTTCAAAGTTTCAGCGCTAAAGCAATGCGACTGCCGGATCGCGATTTTATTTCAAAGTTCCAGCGGTAAAGCAATGCGACTGCCGGATCTTGATTTAATTTCAAAGTTCCATCGGTAAAGCAATGCGACTGCCGGATCTTGATTTTTATTTCAAAGTTCCAGCGCTAAAGCAATGCGACTGCCGAATCTTTGTTTCTATTTCAAAGTTCCAGCGGTAAAGCAATGCGACTGACGGATCTTGATTTAATTTCAACGTTCCAGCGGTAAAGCAATGCGACTGCCGGATCTTGATTTAATTTCAAAGTTCCATCGGTAAAGCAATGCGACTGCCGGATCTTGATTTTTATTTCAAAGTTCCAGCGCTAAAGCAATGCGACTGCCGAATCTTTGTTTCTATTTCAAAGTTCCAGCGGTAAAGCAATGCGACTGACGGATCTTGATTTAATTTCAACGTTCCAGCGCTAAAGCAATGCGACTGCCGGATCTTGATTTCTATGTCAAAGTTCCAGCGGTAAAGCAATGCGTCTGGCGGATCTTGATTTAATTTCAAAGTTCCATCGGTAAAGCAATGCGACTGCCGAATCTTCGTTTCTATTTCAAAGTTCCAGCGGTAAAGCAATGCGACTGCCGGATCTTGATTTAATTTCAAAGTTCCATCGGTAAAGCAATGCGACTGCCGGATCTTGATTTTTATTTCAAAGTTCCAGCGCTAAAGCAATGCGACTGCCGGATCTTGATTTAATTTCAACGTTCCAGCGGTAAAGCAATGCGACTGCCGGATCTTGATTTAATTCCAACGTTCCAGCGGTAAAGCAATGCGACTGCCGGATCTTGATTTAATTTAAAAGGTCCAACGGTAAAGCAATGCGACTGCCGGATCTCGATTTTATTTCAAAGTTCCAGCGGTAAAGCAATGCGACTGCCGGATCTTGATTTAATTTCAAAGTTCCATCGGTAAAGCAATGCGACTGCCGGATCTTGATTTTTATTTCAAAGTTCCAGCGCTAAAGCAATGCGACTGCCGAATCTTTGTTTCTATTTCAAAGTTCCAGCGGTAAAGCAATGCGACTGCCGGATCTTGATTTTTATTTCAAAGTTCCAGCGCTAAAGCAATGCGACTGCCGAATCTTTGTTTCTATTTCAAAGTTCCAGCGGTAAAGCAATGCGACTGACGGATCTTGATTTAATTTCAACGTTCCAGCGGTAAAGCAATGCGACTGCCGGATCTTGATTTCTATTTCAAAGTTCAAGCGGTAAAGCAATGCGACTGGCGGATCTTGATTTAATTTCAAAGTTCCATCGGTAAAGCAATGCGACTGCCGGATCTTGATTTTTATTTCAAAGTTTCAGCGCTAAAGCAATGCGACTGCCGAATCTTTGTTTCTATTTCAAAGTTCCAGCGGTAAAGCAATGCGACTGCCGGATCTTGATTTTTATTTCAAAGTTCCAGCGGTAAAGCAATGCGATTGCCGGATCTTGATTTTTATTTCAAAGTTCCAGCGCTAAAGCAATGCGACTGCCGGATCTTGATTTCTATTTCAAAGTTCCAGCGGTAAAGCAATGCGACTGGCGGATCTTGATTTAATTTCAAAGTTCCATCGGTAAAGCAATGCGACTGCCGGATCTTGATTTTTATTTCAAAGTTTCAGCGCTAAAGCAATGCGACTGCCGGATCTTGATTTCTATTTCAAAGTTCCAGCGGTAAAGCAATGCGACTGGCGGATCTTGATTTAATTTCAAAGTTCCATCGGTAAAGCAATGCGACTGCCGGATCTTGATTTATATTTCAAAGTTTCAGCGCTAAAGCAATGCGACTGCCGAATCTTTGTATCTATTTCAAAGTTCCAGCGGTAAAGCAATGCGACTGCCGGATCTTGATTTTTATTTCAAAGTTCCAGCGCTAAAGCAATGCGACTGCCGGATCTTGATTTAATTTCAACGTTCCAGCGGTAAAGCAATGCGACTGCCGGATCTTGATTTAATTCCAACGTTCCAGCGGTAAAGCAATGCGACTGCCGGATCTTGATTTAATTTACAAGTTCCAACGGTAAAGCAATGCGACTGCCGGATCTCGATTTTATTTCAAAGTTCCAGCGGTAAAGCAATGCGACTGCCGGATCTTGATTTAATTTCAAAGTTCCATCGGTAAAGCAATGCGACTGGCGGATCTTGATTTAATTTCAAAGTTCCATCGGTAAAGCAATGCGACTGCCGGATCTTGATTTTTATTTCAAAGTTTCAGCGCTAAAGCAATGCGACTGCCGAATCTTTGTTTCTATTTCAAAGTTCCAGCGGTAAAGCAATGCGACTGCCGGATCTTGATTTTTATTTCAAAGTTCCAGCGCTAAAGCAATGCGACTGCCGAATCTTTGTTTCTATTTCAAAGTTCCAGCGGTAAAGCAATGCGACTGACGGATCTTGATTTAATTTCAAAGTTCCAGCGGTAAAGCAATGCGACTGACGGATCTTGATTTAATTTCAACGTTCCAGCGGTAAAGCAATGCGACTGCCGGATCTTGATTTAATTCCAACGTTCCAGCGGTAAAGCAATGCGACTGCCGAATCTTCGTTTCTATTTCAAAGTTCCAGCGGTAAAGCAATGCGACTGACGGATCTTGATTTAATTTCAACGTTCCAGCGGTAAAGCAATGCGACTGCCGGATCTTGATTTCTATTTCAAAGTTCCAGCGGTAAAGCAATGCGACTGGCGGATCTTGATTTAATTTCAAAGTTCCATCGGTAAAGCAATGCGACTGCCGGATCTTGATTTTTATTTCAAAGTTTCAGCGCTAAAGCAATGCGACTGCCGAATCTTTGTATCTATTTCAAAGTTCCAGCGGTAAAGCAATGCGACTGACGGATCTTGATTTAATTTCAAAGTTCCAGCGGTAAAGCAATGCGACTGACGGATCTTGATTTAATTTCAACGTTCCAGCGGTAAAGCAATGCGACTGCCGGATCTTGATTTTTATTTCAAAGTTTCAGCGCTAAAGCAATGCGACTGCCGAATCTTTGTTTCTATTTCAAAGTTCCAGCGGTAAAGCAATGCGACTGCCGGATCTTGATTTTTATTTCAAAGTTCCAGCGGTAAAGCAATGCGATTGCCGGATCTTGATTTTTATTTCAAAGTTCCAGCGCTAAAGCAATGCGACTGCCGGATCTTGATTTCTATTTCAAAGTTCCAGCGGTAAAGCAATGCGACTGGCGGATCTTGATTTAATTTCAAAGTTCCATCGGTAAAGCAATGCGACTGCCGGATCTTGATTTTTATTTCAAAGTTTCAGCGCTAAAGCAATGCGACTGCCGGATCTTGATTTCTATTTCAAAGTTCCAGCGGTAAAGCAATGCGACTGGCGGATCTTGATTTAATTTCAAAGTTCCATCGGTAAAGCAATGCGACTGCCGGATCTTGATTTTTATTTCAAAGTTTCAGCGCTAAAGCAATGCGACTGCCGAATCTTTGTTTCTATTTCAAAGTTCCAGCGGTAAAGCAATGCGACTGCCGGATCTTGATTTTTATTTCAAAGTTCCAGCGCTAAAGCAATGCGACTGCCGAATCTTTGTTTTTATTTCAAAGTTCCAGCGGTAAAGCAATGCGACTGCCGAATCTTTGTTTCTATTTCAAAGTTCCAGCGGTAAAGCAATGCGACTGCCGGATCTTGATTTTTATTTCAAAGTTCCAGCGCTAAAGCAATGCGACTGCCGAATCTTTGTTTCTATTTCAAAGTTCCAGCGGTAAAGCAATGCGACTGACGGATCTTGATTTAATTTCAAAGTTCCATCGGTAAAGCAATGCGACTGCCGGATCTCGATTTTATTTCAAAGTTCCAGCGGTAAAGCAATGCGACAGCCGGATCTTGATTTAATTTCAAAGTTCCATCGGTAAAGCAATGCGACTGCCGGATCTTGATTTTTATTTCAAAGTTCCAGCGCTAAAGCAATGCGACTGCCGAATCTTTGTTTCTATTTCAAAGTTCCAGCGGTAAAGCAATGCGACTGCCGGATCTTGATTTTTATTTCAAAGTTCCAGCGCTAAAGCAATGCGACTGCCGAATCTTTGTTTCTATTTCAAAGTTCCAGCGGTAAAGCAATGCGACTGACGGATCTTGATTTAATTTCAACGTTCCAGCGGTAAAGCAATGCGACTGCCGGATCTTGATTTCTATTTCAAAGTTCCAGCGGTAAAGCAATGCGACTGGCGGATCTTGATTTCTATTTCAAAGTTCCAGCGGTAAAGCAATGCGACTGGCGGATCTTGATTTAATTTCAAAGTTCCATCGGTAAAGCAATGCGACTGCCGGATCTTGATTTTTATTTCAAAGTTTCAGCGCTAAAGCAATGCGACTGGCGGATCTTGATTTAATTTCAAAGTTCCATCGGTAAAGCAATGCGACTGCCGGATCTTGATTTTTATTTCAAAGTTTCAGCGCTAAAGCAATGCGACTGCCGGATCTTGATTTCTATTTCAAAGTTCCAGCGGTAAAGCAATGCGACTGGCGGATCTTGATTTAATTTCAAAGTTCCATCGGTAAAGCAATGCGACTGCCGGATCTTGATTTCTATTTCAAAGTTCCAGCGGTAAAGCAATGCGACTGGCGGATCTTGATTTCTATTTCAAAGTTCCAGCGGTAAAGCAATGCGACTGGCGGATCTTGATTTAATTTCAAAGTTCCATCGGTAAAGCAATGCGACTGCCGGATCTTGATTTCTATTTCAAAGTTCCAGCGGTAAAGCAATGCGACTGGCGGATCTTGATTTAATTTCAAAGTTCCATCGGTAAAGCAATGCGATTGCCGGATCTTGATTTTTATTTCAAAGTTCCAGCGCTAAAGCAATGCGACTGCCGGATCTTGATTTCTATTTCAAAGTTCCAGCGGTAAAGCAATGCGACTGGCGGATCTTGATTTAATTTCAAAGTTCCATCGGTAAAGCAATGCGACTGCCGGATCTTGATTTTTATTTCAAAGTTTCAGCGCTAAAGCAATGCGACTGCCGGATCTTGATTTCTATTTCAAAGTTCCAGCGGTAAAGCAATGCGACTGGCGGATCTTGATTTAATTTCAAAGTTCCATCGGTAAAGCAATGCGACTGCCGGATCTTGATTTTTATTTCAAAGTTTCAGCGCTAAAGCAATGCGACTGCCGAATCTTTGTTTCTATTTCAAAGTTCCAGCGGTAAAGCAATGCGACTGCCGGATCTTGATTTTTATTTCAAAGTTCCAGCGCTAAAGCAATGCGACTGCCGAATCTTTGTTTTTATTTCAAAGTTCCAGCGGTAAAGCAATGCGACAGACGGATCTTGATTTAATTTCAAAGTTCCAGCGGTAAAGCAATGCGACTGACGGATCTTGATTTAATTTCAACGTTCCAGCGGTAAAGCAATGCGACTGCCGGATCTTGATTTAATTCCAACGTTCCAGCGGTAAAGCAATGCGACTGCCGAATCTTCGTTTCTATTTCAAAGTTCCAGCGGTAAAGCAATGCGACTGACGGATCTTGATTTAATTTCAACGTTCCAGCGGTAAAGCAATGCGACTGCCGGATCTTGATTTCTATTTCAAAGTTCCAGCGGTAAAGCAATGCGACTGGCGGATCTTGATTTAATTTCAAAGTTCCATCGGTAAAGCAATGCGACTGCCGGATCTTGATTTTTATTTCAAAGTTTCAGCGCTAAAGCAATGCGACTGCCGAATCCTTGTATCTATTTCAAAGTTCCAGCGGTAAAGCAATGCGACTGACGGATCTTGATTTAATTTCAACGTTCCAGCGCTAAAGCAATGCGACTGCCGGATCTTGATTTCTATTTCAAAGTTCCAGCGGTAAAGCAATGCGTCTGGCGGATCTTGATTTAATTTCAAAGTTCCATCGGTAAAGCAATGCGACTGCCGAATCTTCGTTTCTATTTCAAAGTTCCAGCGGTAAAGCAATGCGACTGACGGATCTTGATTTAATTTCAACGTTCCAGCGGTAAAGCAATGCGACTGCCGGATCTTGATTTCTATTTCAAAGTTCCAGCGGTAAAGCAATGCGACTGGCGGATCTTGATTTAATTTCAAAGTTCCATCGGTAAAGCAATGCGACTGCCGGATCTTGATTTTTATTTCAAAGTTTCAGCGCTAAAGCAATGCGACTGCCGGATCTTGATTTTTATTTCAAAGTTCCAGCGCTAAAGCAATGCGACTGCCGGATCTTGATTTAATTTCAACGTTCCAGCGGTAAAGCAATGCGACTGCCGGATCTTGATTTAATTCCAACGTTCCAGCGGTAAAGCAATGCGACTGCCGGATCTTGATTTAATTTAAAAGTTCCAACGGTAAAGCAATGCGACTGCCGGATCTCGATTTTATTTCAAAGTTCCAGCGGTAAAGCAATGCGACTGCCGGATCTTGATTTAATTTCAAAGTTCCATCGGTAAAGCAATGCGACTGCCGGATCTTGATTTTTATTTCAAAGTTCCAGCGCTAAAGCAATGCGACTGCCGAATCTTCGTTTCTATTTCAAAGTTCCAGCGGTAAAGCAATGCGACTGACGGATCTTGATTTAATTTCAACGTTCCAGCGGTAAAGCAATGCGACTGCCGGATCTTGATTTTTATTTCAAAGTTCAGTAGGGTATATAGGGGGCTTCTGGACCACCGCTCCAACGGAAATCGTTCGACGCATCATAGGCGAGGGGAAATGGGGGGAGGTGGGGGGTTCGCTCCATCGGAAAGTGGGTGGTGGGTGGTGGGTGGTAGATGGTGGGGTGTTAGAGAGGGGGTGGGTGGGTGGTGGGGTGTTAGAGGGGGGGTGGTAGGATGTGACGTGGTGGGTGGGATGTTAGAGGGGGAGGTGGTAGGATGTGACGTGTGGGTGGGTGGGTGGGTGGTGGGGGGTTAGGTAGGACTCGAACGACAAGTGGGTGGAAGGGTGGAAGGGGGGAAGGGTGATTCTTAGAAGCGAGCGGAAGTTTAGTTAATAAATTTAACTTTGAATGACAGTTATTGGGTTAATAAATAGAAAAAACGTATAATTTATGTATTGTGGCATTGTGGAATGCACCTGACTGGGAAAGCAGGTGTTGTCTCACACCTGAGACGCACCCCCCACTGAGAGGGTTCGGTTTGCCAACATTGATACTAGGTATTTTTATTACCTTCCGCATTTAAGATGGGTTAAAAAAAAAGATTGGGATCTATTGTTTCGTATTTGCTTGAGGTAGCCACCCAAGATGACAATCAACCCTTCGAATTTCCTAGTTTTCGTTGCGGATAGCAGGTGTTTTTTCACACTTGAGACGGACCACCCCCTGAGAGGGTTCGGTTTGCCAACATTGCTACTAGGTATTTTATATATTTTATTACCTCTCGCATTTAAGATGCGTTAAAAAAATGGGATACATTGTTTCGCATTTGCTTGAGGTAGCCACCCAAGACGGTAGTTAACTTTCGAATTTCCTAGTTTACATTGCGGAAAAGCAGGTGTTGTCTCACACCTGAGACGCACCACCCTCCGAGAGGGTTCGGTTTGCCAACATTGATACTCGGTATTTTATTATATATTTTATTACCTCTTGCACTTAAGATGGGTTAAAAAGATTGGGATACATTGTTTCGTATTTGCTTGAGGTAGCCACCCAAGGCGACAGTTAACTTTCGAATTTCATAGTTTACGTTGCGGAAAAAACATGTATTGTCTCACACTTGAGACGCACCCCCCCCACTGAGAGGCTTCGGTTTGCCAACATTGATACTAGGTATTTTATTATATTTTTATTACCTCTCGCATTTAAGATGGGTCAAAAAAATTAGGATACATTGTTCCGTATTTTGCTTGAGGTAACCACCCATGGTGACAACTAACCCTTCGAATTTCCTAGTTTACGTTGCGGAATGTACCTGATCGGGGGAAAGCAGGTATTGTCTAAAAACCTCGGCATGCTTGTGCCGGTCTTCTCGAAAAAAATATATATGGGGGTGTAAACTCTCGAGTTTGAGGCGTACCACAGGCACGCTGGCGTTGGTCTTCCAAAAATAAATGGGAGGAGTGTAAATTCATAAGTTTTAGGGATGTACCACATTGCGCCAAAAATCGGTCCTAGAAAGTGCAGGTCTAGCCGCACCTCTACTCCTACCCCCCAAAAAATTCTAATACGCCCTCCAACGTCTTGGGAGATGTTTGCATCCTCCACTCCCAACCCCGCAAAATTCTAATACCCCCTCCAACGGCTTAGGAGGTTGACTCTTATATGGTCCAACTGACCAGTCTTCGAACTATCATTGATATATTGTTTCACGAGAGGCAATGCCGGTCGTACAAGTGCCATCGCTACAAGAATTCGCCCTTGCGAGCATTTTTCGTTACGGCGTTACGCGTTTCGATCATGAAACATTGTCTCATGTGATTCAAACATTTTATAACCGCTCATCTATAAAACTTTATTGTGTTATACGCGAAAAACCGCTACCATTATCACGGGATTATATAGCCCTTGAACGTGCAAAGTTCGATTCGTACGTCACCGCGACAGTGTATACGATAGAATCACTTTGGTGTGACGTGACAACAAACCACATAGAGGTTCTCGAGGCATCGTGTCGTTTGACTCCGGACGCAGTTTTGGATACGTTATTGGGAAAATTAGAGGCATACCGGCAAAGGTGCGCAGTGAGGTACCCGCACGTCGCAGAACCGACCACCTATTCGGATCGGAGCGGGACTTTTTTCCTATTGCTGTATCCAGCGCTACGTCGTCCACTGAAGACTAAAAAATGGCGCCACATTCATTAAGGAATTTAACCTGGCCGATCATCATTAATCAATATTTAGACGAATATTACAATGATGAATCTAAGATCGTGATAGAGCGGCTAATGAGATGTGATCCGTTTAGCCAGGTGTATATTTATCATACCAAAAGGCACAGCCAAATGGTTCAACAATGGGCAACATGTGCTTCACCGCGAGAAATATTAGACATTATTAGTGTGGGTGAATATCGCATCCTGCTCGCGGTAGCGGAGGAATAATTAAATATATTCGCTCCGTAATAAATAATGGATCTAATAAAGAACATTTATCGCCTTTTGGCGGCCAAGTCGGAGCTGATACGAACAAGAGACGAGTATCACGAGTGGTCGCAAGAGTGTGACGATATTTTATTAAATACAGCCGCGTATTTGCAGAATAAAAAAGACAATTTATCGATCGGTGCAAAACGTAGTATAACGTCAATAATCGCGCGTTTGACGTGCATGAAAGTTTTAGTGCGGAAACGCTTTTCGCGAGTGGGTCGTGGACTATATGAGAGAAATCGCGGCGCGAGAGCATCTTCCCTTGTCTGGGAGAAGATTGAATCGGCATTCGAAAATCGTATTTTTACGGGTGCTGTCGTCAACGTCGAACACATCGACCCACGACAATTTCTAAATGACGCGCGTCGTATGGTGACGAGTCGAATTACAGACGCGATCACTACAAATAATTGCATTAAAATTAACGCGACATTAGAAGCCGAGTTCATGATGAACGGGAATGTGGACGTCAAGAGTTTCAGCACGCGTAATCGTGAGCTATACTCGACATCAAATTTGCGTCGTTGGTACTCCGGAGACGTGATGCAACCAATTTTAACGGCAATTGAAGAATTTCAAGAGCGTGACAGCGGATGGGCATTAGTGAAGATATTGTGTCTGATGATGAATATCAACAAGTGCCAACCAATGCATGCAGGTTGCAGCGTTCCGATTCCACGGGAACTGGCGCTGAAGAAGGCGATTATTAACGTGAGGTCCAGCGACGATGCATGCTTCTTCCGAGCAGTTGTGGCGAGCCTCTACCCAGCCACCGATCATGTGGACAGAGAATCTTCATATCCACATTACACCACCGTACTTCGTACCAATGGCTTTCAGATGCCTATGACGCTCAAGCAAATTGGAAAATTTGAGCGTCACAATGATGTTTCGGTTAATGTGTACATGTGGGATAAGAAACTCTGCACACCGCTACATCTCACTTCGAGAAAACGTGGCAGGCACGTGAATCTGCTTCTCATCCAATGTTCAACTCGGAGCCATTTCGTATGCATACGGAATCTTTCCCGATTGGTCTCAAGACAAATTAACAAGCACAAACAAACGAAGCACATTTGTGATCGGTAAGTTAGAGAATTCTTTTATTCATCGTGTACAATTGACTATCGCAATAGATATTAATTATTTCTAATTTTTAGGTGTCTGCACTACTTCAACGCCGAAAAGAAGCTGAAGGACCACATCGTCGATTGCCAACAAATCAATGATTGTGCGGTAACGCTTCCCACGGAAGAAGATAAATGGCTGCGCTTCAAGAATTCTTCACGTAAGGAGCGCACCCCATTTGCAGTATATGCAGATTTTGAATGTCTGCTCGCAAACCTCACTGCTGATGGACATCAACAGCGTACGCAGCCGTATCAGCGTCATCATGCGTTTAGTGTAGGTTATTACGTGCACTGTTCTTACGACTCATCACTGTGTGGATACCGATCATATCGCAATGAGTCAGACTGTATCGAGTGGTTTGTGAAGGAGATGCGCAAGTTGGGACATCGGCTTAATTCAATTTTTCGCACTATTATTCCGATGAAGCAACTTAGCGAGGAACAGGAAAGGGATTTTCGTAGATCTACCATTTGCCACGTTTGTGAAAAACCTTTTCATGATACTGACACCACCAAAGTGCGCGATCATTGTCATTTTACGGGCGCATATAGAGGTCCTGCACACTCAAGTTGCAATTTAAATTATCAAACACCGTTCGTGGTACCGGTGGTATTTCATAATTTGTCCGGCTACGACGCGCACTTTGTCATAGAGAAACTCGCAACCGCGTTCAAGGGTAAAGTAGATCTATTACCCATAACGAAGGAAAAGTACATCTCCTTCACAAAACATATGGATGAAACGCGTAGAAATAGTGAAAACGCCCCGAAAAGTAAGAATATGGATTATGTTAAATTTAGATTTATAGATTCATTTAAATTTCTGAGTGCCAGCCTTGATAAATTAGCTTCTTATCTTGAGAAAGATAAATTGAAAATTTTAAGAAAAGAATTTCATTCTCTTAACGACGATGACTTCAATCTTCTTACTAGGAAGGGCGTTTTCCCATACGACTATTTAACATCATATGATAAGTTATGCGAGACGCATTTACCTGAACGTGATGCGTTTTATAGTAGGCTGATTGATTGTGATATATCCGACACAGATTACGCGCACGCCATTAACGTTTGGACACGCTTTGACATTGAAACGTTGGGCCAGTACAGCGACTTGTATTTGAAAATCGACGTATTATTATTGGCTGATATTTTTGAAAATTTTCGTGACGATTGTCTTCAGAGTTACAATTTAGATCCGGCTCATTATTTCACTCTGCCAGGTTTCGCGTGGGACGTGATGCTGAAATATACCAATGTCGAACTCGAACTGTTAACAGATGTAGATATGTTTATGTTCGTCGAGCGGGGGATACGCGGTGGGTTAAGTCAATGTTCCCATAGGTATGCTCGTGCGAATAACAAATACGTACCTACGTACGATCCATCGAAACCCTCAACATATCTCATGTATTTTGATGTTAATAATTTATATGGTTGGGCGATGTCGCAACCTCTTCCTCATAGAGGTTTTCGATGGATCGAAGGACAAGCGTTGCTCGATTTCGACATAAATTCAGTTTCGGTGGACGGTCCCACGGGATACATCTTGGAGGTTGATATTGAATACCCGCGTGAGCTTCACGATTCACACGCCGATCTTCCATTTTGTCCCATCCAGGATAAGCCACCGGGCAAACGCGAGCAAAAGTTACTTGTAACATTAAAATCAAAAGAACGATATGTGGTACACTATCGATACCTTCAACAGTGTCTACACCATGGTTTGAAATTAGCAAAGATACACCGCATTTTAGAATTCGAACAGTCATGTTGGTTACGCGAATACATTGATCTTAATACGAAATTTCGTATTCGTGCCACCAACGACTTCCAAAAAAATCTATTTAAATTAATGAACAACGCGGTGTTTGGCAAAACAATGGAGAATGTGCGCAATCATCGTGATGTTAAATTAATTACGCAATGGGATGGAAGATTCGGCGCGGAAGCGCTGATAGCGAAACCTAATTTCCACAGTCGTACGATATTTTCAGAAAATGTTGTAGCAGTAGAATTAAATAAATTAAACGTCGCGCTGTGCAAGCCTGCATATGTAGGAATGTCCATACTAGACATATCGAAAGTATGTTTGTATGACTTTCACTACAATTACATGAAATCGCGTCTCCAGGATAAATGTAAAATATTATATACGGATACGGATAGTCTTATTTACGAGCTTGAGTGTGATGATGCTTATACCGAAATAATAAAGCCTGACATAGATCGTTTCGACACCAGCGATTACGCTGAAAATAATCCTTATCATATCCCACGTGTAAATAAAAAAGTATTGGGTATGATGAAGGATGAGAATAATGGCGCGGTTATGACCGAATTTGTTGGTCTTCGAGCGAAGATGTACGCCTTTCGTGTGAGTGGTGACGGAGGTATTGACAACATAACCAAAAAAATAAAGGGTGTTAAGAGAAACGTTACGGCTAAGTGTATACAGTTCGATGACTATCTTCGATGCTTAAATGATAGAGCGGAAAAGGTAGTTAGCCAAAATCGAATCGCATCCAAACGACATAACGTTTATACGATTCGTGAGCGAAAACTGGCACTTAGTCCATACGATAATAAAAGATTCGTTATACCCGGCTCCACCAGCACGCTTCCTTGGGGGCATTACGCGATCGATATGTACATAGAAAAATAGGAAATATATATTTTTATAGTTTGTAAATACATAGATATTTTTTTATAGTTTGTAAAAATACATATATGCTCCACTCGCATGCTTTGGTAGGGATAAGGGAAGAAAATGATTGTTTGTAAATACATATATATATATATCAGTAATATGAATTTATTTGTGCATTATTACAATACATCCTTCTTATCGATCCATGAATTATGAGACGTATCAAATCCTAACCACTTCACATACATCTTACTTCCTTTTTTACGCAACACCTTTTCAATGAGATGCACGTCCGGACAAGTGGTTGCGCGTAGTTCATGCTCATAAAATCCTCCGGCAATAGAATTTCCCCTGTAATCCTTTAGCAGGTACGTAACCGGAATCGTTCGTTTTATCGTTATAACTTCAAACACCTCTGCCGACCAATTCGGGGTGTATCCTTTGTCAAACACCGTCTTGAACTTGCTCACGCGCACTTTATCACCAACTCGGTATTTCGCCACTTCAATGTTTTTAAGCTTGCTGTAGGTGTATACGTTCGATAGGAGATGATTCTCACTATCGCGAGTCACATCGATAGGTCGCATTCCTATAGTTCGATGTTTTCGTTGATTGTAATCGAGCACTAGTGTGGGAAGGGTGCTGATCCAGCGATAGGTACCATTCAATGAGAACGACTTCCACATCGCGTTCTTGAGCGTGCGATTGAAGCATTCCACTACGGAGGCCTTCATGATGCTGTGCGTGGAGTAATGATTAATATTATGCTTCTTCATGAGAGATTGAAAATCTGTATTATAAAATTCTTTTCCCATATCGGTTTGTAAATTTTTTGGAATTCGTCCATCCATCCGTATAATAGTTGCGAAGGCCTTGGTCGTATCACCTCCGTTTTTACTCTTTAGGGGGATCGCCCATGCGTACTTGCTGAAGACATCGATAACGGTAAGTATGTATGGATGTCCACGGTTTTGTTTGGCGTAAGAATGAACATCAACCAAGTCCGCCTGCCAGAGATCGTCGAATCCACGCACGATGACTTGTCTGCGTCCAAAGTTACGTCTCGCTGGTGCATGTAGCTCATCAACTAATTTCACCTTATCTTTACTGCAACCACTCATCGTCATACCTTTTATGTTTCTGAGCGCGAAAAAAGTATTTCCAACACGTGCATAAAACAGTCCATACATTTAACACAGCGTTCGTTATTTCGCTCATCTGATAATATCTTTTGTTTCTCATCAAACACAGTATCCTTTGTCATCTTCATAGGTATAATGGGAAAAGCATTGCTCAACAACCCACCAACGACTGACCATTATTTCACTCCCGCACGACTCTTATTTTATTAGCGTTATAAACTCAGCTCTTAATGCACTCATGTAAGATTGCATTTGTTCAACATTATGTTGTATTTGATCGCTCAGTGCATTCGTCTTATTAAATATCAGCTTTTCGATTTCAACTCGTTCGTCACTGATAATTTGTTTAATTGTATCGATATGTTCGTGTATCCGTTCTTTCATGGCATACCCCATTTCAAGTTTCGATCGTGTCACCATTTTTTTCGATATTTCAGCAAACGCAACGCGCTGCCCATCGATGCCTGTGTCCAGCGCGTTTATGCGCTCGGTCATAGTTTTTGTAAGAGCACTGATCTCCGCACTGATAGTACGCTCTAGATCATTCTTTAACGCAAAGTCTTTCATGGCTATAAGATCTTCGATGTTTTCCATGGCAACCTTTAGAACACCCTTGACGTATGCCATGGTTGCAGCATCACGATCTTCCTCCGGCTCTGCTACGCGCCGTATCTTCGCTTCTCTAGCATTAAATGTATCACCATCGTCCAAACATAGGGCGTTGTCATGTATGTAATTTCTGAATAAGAATGTTGAACTGGAAATGCCTTCCTTCGGTTGTAGCGACGTTCCAAATTTATTGATCGACATTTTACACATCACTGATTCAATAATCGAGAGAACACTCAATTTATAATCAAACCAGCTTCACCGAGTTCGTCGATTATGGATATGATTTCGTTATCATGACCGGTATGACCCGCGTTTCGTGAGGAAACGAGCAATCTCAGTCGATCCACAAGCTCGTTCGGATCATCCCAATAAACATAGTCAGTTGGATTTTTCGATACACGCTTGTTTTTAGGTAACATACCATCTTTGCGCGTCGATGTTTCGAAAAAGTCGGACGAAAAGGATATGTCGGAATTCTCTTGCGACGTATCGAATTCAGTCATCGTCACGTTTGATTCGTCATCATCATCATCATCGTCGCTGGCGAAACGAGCTTTCTTGACGTTAACTCTATCATGCGATGCCACGCGTTTGATTCCCCTTTGTACGACCGGCCTTGTGACCTGCGCCGTGGATACCAAGGGTAATGGTGGTGGGAATACATCATCATCATCATTGAAATGAGCTTTCTTGATATTTACACGCTCGTACGGTGTTGGACGCTTGGGCCCTTTTCGTACGCTCGGTCTTACGACTTGTATCGCCGATGTTGAGGACAATGGTAAACATCCATCATTGCTTGTGAAACGGCCCCTCTTTACGTCTACGCTCTCGTACGACGTTGGACACGTCCCTCTACGTTTGATTCCATTTCGTATGATCGGCATGCATCCACTGTCATTACCAAAACGGGCCCTCTTGTCGTCCACGCTCTCATATGACACCGGGTACGCCCCTCTACGTTTGGTTCCATTCCGTATGATCGGCATTTCGACCTCTATCGGCATTTCGACATCTATCGGCACTTCGGCCCTCATAGACTTTTCAGCGTCCATCGTTGGTGATGAGGGTAGTTCTGGTGGTGGTGATTTTAACTCTTCCATGGGTGAAGACGAGATCTTTGGTAGTGATGCTGTATTTTCGACCAATTGCTTCAAAGGATCGACTATCGGTTGAAACGTAGCTTCCAGTATTTTGTCCCTCTTAATCTTCATGGCTTTCAGTGATAAATTTTTTGCACGTATGACTGCGCTCATCTTCGCGATTTCTCTCGCAAGAGCCTCCTTCTTCATGTCGTTCTCCATGGGAACGTCAACGTTTGCATGCGCCTTTGCTTGCTCCATAGCGGTGATCGATGCAACTTCGAGAGAGTACGTTAGTCAACTGAGTTCTTTACATGGTGACAAATTCATTAAATCCACGACGATATCGACCCTGATGTATCGGACTGTCCTTGTCTATCACGAGAAATCCATATTTTTGCTCCCAACATCTTGCACAGAGGTCAGTAAATTCATTTAATGACATATCTGTGTTTACATGGTCATGATATACATGTCTTAAATTCATCCCATCCTGTCGAAATAAAATCAATAGATTGGCATTATCACGAATCAAATGCTTTGGTATTCTCGCGTACGACTGAGACAAGTAAAAGCAATCCACACTCGAATGTCGACCCATCGCGAAGTACTCTCTCATAACGTTCTGCTCGTCGCATGCAACGTCGTCAAAAATGAATATCGAGTTGGTTCGAGCTTCGGATGGGGGGATGATATCCGTGTTGTCCGAAAAGGGGAAGTATCCTACGTTTTCCACGGGCGTTAGTACATCCTCCAAGTATCGATACTTCGGCTGTTGCAACGACTTCGAGTAGACATAGACATTTTCAAATCGTAGCCCGTTCGGACTCTCAAGCAAGCTCATCATCACGTTCGTCTTTCCACAATTGGATGGTCCACATATCACGCTACGTATGCTACATGGTAACAGTGGGCCATGTTTTCGAAATTGTTGCTGTTGTTCTTCGAGCGTATGATTTGACGTAACGCGTATATTGATAGGTTGCCTCATGAATCGCATGATGTACGATCGAAGATAGTACTCGTTGCTCTAAAGGGCACACGGCCTATTTATAGCGATACGCGACTGCTCTCGAGCTCAGTATGAGGATGCTACTTCCACGAAGCTTGCTCGATTTGTCTGCAGAGGAGTTGGAGTACATTCCGAAAATAATCATATTGAAACACTTTGGTGAGGAGATACATTACGTGTGGGAGAAATTGCCGTGCCATATAAGAGCTGATTCGGAGGTGCAGACGTATCGCAGGTGTTTTGAACACTACAATCGCCCGGAAGATCGCACACATATAGACGGACCACCACATATGTCCAAGGACTGTTATTTATGTGCACGACGAAGAGAAGATCAAGCATCTTAAACAGGGTGATAGACGCACTGCCTTTCGAATTGCATATACCCGGTTATCAATTTTGTGGGCCTGGTACGCGGTTGCAGAGGAGGCTCGCTCGCGGCGATCGCGGTATAAATCCGTTAGACGCAGCTTGTAGAGAGCACGATATTGCCTATTCTCAACGTGAGGATTTGGAAGGACGTCACGAGGCTGATAAAATTTTAACTGAGCGAGCACGACAACGTCTAACGGCGAAGGACGCTTCATTGGGTGAGAAGGCTTCATCCGTCATTGTTTGGTCCGCAATGAAAGCTAAAACGAAACTTGGTATGGGCTTGAAAAGAGGGGGGAAGAAGAAGAGGAAACTCCCTATCGCGAAACGTGGCGGCTTTCTACCGCTCCTATTACCTGCATTATCTGTAATTGGAGCGTTGACCGGTGGTGCGGCGAGTGTCGCGAAGGCCGTAAACAACGCGAGGACCGCGAAGAAACAGCTGGAGGAGTTGCAACGTCATAATCGTGCTATGGAAGGTCGCGGTCTTTTTCTCAAACCGTACAAACATGGAGCTGGCTTAAGAAGGAAGAAAAAAAAAAAAGTCCAAAAAATAACTCGTGACAGTGGATTCACAACCGACGTTCAGCTACAAAACTTGTGTAAAAATATACGACATTTTCGTGGCGTATTTATGCGTGATGAATTACCAAAGAAAATACGATCGCACGAGTGCGGTATCGTCAATTTGGACAATAGCTACGGTCCTGGGACTCACTGGGTTGCATACGTGAAGCGAGGATTGAACGTCAAATATTTCGATAGCTTTGGAGATCTTCGGCCACCGGATGAACTTATCGACTACTTTGGGGAGGATGCAAAAGTCATGTACAATCATGCACGTTTTCAAAGCTATGACGAAAGCATATGTGGACAATTGTGTGTAAAATTTCTTCATGACAACTTAAAATAAATTTACTTCGAACGAATGTTTCATTGTTATTTTCACCCTCATGCTACAACCATGTCGCTCACCTTCACGTTAACGGGTAAGAGCAGCGTACTCTCTACGAAATATTTCCCACCTATAGACCTAAACGACGGAGGCCAATACGAGCTCGGAATGGTATGTCTGGAGACGTACAACACGATTCCGAACATCAGTACAGATAAAAACAATAAGTTTTATTTTGGTGATAAGGATGAGGAGATCACGATTCCCGACGGTTCATACGAATTGGATGCTATTAATAAGTTTTTACGGCGGGAGATGGTAAAAAAATATCCTAACACTAAATCGGTGGATAATGGCGATGAGTATCCTATTGTAGTGCGAGCGAATAATAACACTATGAAAAGTGAGATTCGTAGCTCGTTCAGAGTCAACTTTACAAAGTCGAACTGTGTTGGATCTCTGTTGGGATTTTCTGGGAATCGTATCTTGTCGCCCAATGAATGGCATGAATCGGATACACCCGTAAATATTATAAGTGTGAGCATGATTCGAGTGGAGTGCAACGTGACCACTGGTTCCTATAGCAACGACAAGCGCGTACACACGATACATGAATTCTCGCCTCAAGTACCACCAGGATATAAAATATCGGAAACGCCACCACGAATCATTTATCTGCCGATCGTCGTGCGAGCAATAGACGATCTGAGCATTCGAATCACGGACCAGAACGGACATCTGATAGACCTTCGTGGAGAAGAAATATCGGTGCGAGTACACGTACGTCGGCGTATTGCGCATGATCGGTAATATGCTAATATATCACCACGGCAGCAACGAGCAGACATACGGCAACAATAAGCCATCCATAGTTCCATCGGCAATTACTAGCACCGTCGAGACCGTTCGTGCACAAACCAACGTATCACCTAAGAGGAAGTTGCGTGCTGAGAACGTGAAATTTCTACGGTCTTTGGGGTTAATTACCGCGCGGTAAAGGGAAGAAAAACAATGTCTGAAAATATCCTAAACGTGGCGAGCGCGCCATCATTCGACAATCGTATAACGAAAATTGAGTTGCATACGTACAATCCATGTGCTAATACAACGCTCGAAAATAGCGATGAAATAAGAATACCCATTCAGCAGCAGGATCTGTACACGCTCCCATCTCAAAGTTTCCTATATGTGGAAGGTAAATTGAGCCTGTCGGAGGAGGCACCTCAAGGAAGCAGTGAATACATAATTCTCGATAACAATTGCGTCTCTTTTATGTTCGATGAAATTCGATATGAATTGGATGGTGTAGAGATCGATCGTTCGAGAAATCCTGGAATAACGACCACTTTGAAGAATCACATGAGCTTATCGACGGATAAAAGTAGGGTATTGTCTAACGCCGGCTGGAATTATGCAAGTGACAGAAAACATGTCATCAAGGCTACATCGAATTTTAACTTCTGTGTGCCGCTGAGCATGCTACTGGGTTTTTGTGAAGATTACAAGCGCATCGTGATAAATGCACGTCATGAGTTGGTTTTGATCCGCACACGAGTCGACACGAACGCATTATTCGGCTCGGCAAAACTTAAACCCGTGCTAAAATTGCACAAGGTTCAATGGAGAGTACCACACGTTACTTTGGAAGAGCTGCATCGACTGTCCATGTTACGCATTCTCGAGAGTGGCCGCTCGATCAGCATGAGCTTTCGAACGTGGGATCTTTACGAGTACCCTTTGTTGCAAACCACCACGAAGCATACGTGGTCTGTAAAAACTTCTGCACAACTAGAAAAACCACGATACGTGATATTCGCTTTGCAGACAGCACGTAAGAACAGTGTGACAAAAATGGTATCTCAATTCGATGATTGTAAACTATCGAACGTTAAACTTCATCTAAATTCTGAAACGTATCCATATGACGGCTTGGACCTGGATATCGCTAATGGCAAATGCGCGATGCTTTACGAGATGTATAGAAAATTTAAAGAATCTTACTATGGACATGGGGAACCTCTTCACGATGTCATGGATTTTATGGAATACGGGCCGTTTGTTGCTATAAATTGCGCCCGTCAGAATGAATCTCTGAAGAGTTCGACGGTGGATATACGATTGGATTTCGAGTGTCAGGAGAACGTGCCACCGATGACTACAGCATATTGTTTGATCATACACGATCGTATAATCGAGTACAGCCCGCTAACGAATATCGTTCGGAAGATAACATAATGGCTCGACTTTGTTCATCAATGTGACATTCATACTATTTAGAAAAGGTTTATTTTACATATAGAAGTTAATAAAACATATTCACATGTATCCAAAAATGTAGCCGATTTTTATTAAATTAAAAAATACATTATATAATAAACGATTTATTTTTTACCATCCTGTCATCAAACTTAAAAATACAACATCGCATTCTAGGATAAAGTGAAGGGGGTATGTTAAGAAAGGATTTAAGTCAAAATTTATCTACAATTGGACTTTTATTGATTTTTTATTGATGCATCGTACACGATCATTCCTAAACAGCTGGCCAGCAGCTCACAATCGATCAAAGAATGCTTTTCAAATTCCTCGTCATGCATTATATCGTTTACATAGTCTTTCGCGTCTGACCCCCTCACAATTTCGACAAAACGTGTGTATTTACTTCGTACCATTGTAATGTTCTCCGATAACCAGGAATACATATGATTTATACAATGCTCGAATTCATACATTTTACACATAGTTTGCTCGGTAAGAAAAATAGATGTTATACTGTTACTTAACTTTATAATTTTTTTCGAACTATCTATTAATGCAATTTCTGCAGTTAATTCAGTTTTATCGTCGATTTTTATAACCCCACTTTTTGACTGTATGGGTGTGAAATTGGTGAATAACTGGTGTATTGCCGATTTCGCCATTAATAATTTATCCCACACATACATGCATAATAATATTTCGTGTCCTCGATTATCTCCTACAGCCAATTCGACGCAGCAGCCGCCCCTCACGTTTATACCAATTTCAAGGTATTTGGAGAAGCTGCTCGTTAACGCATATCTTCGACCGAGGATACGTATCATTTTCGACATCTCCTCGCGTGATGGCAGGGGTAGCAATGATGTTCGCATTGATTCACTGAAGAAAAACTGATAGATGTTAACGATTTTAATTAATTAAGTAATTCTTTTAAAACTTTTTTCGATGGTACTTACAGAGTGATTTTTCGCTTTTTATTTTGTACAGATGATTCTGGTGATAATCTCCCCTCAGTATAAGTAGTTGACATCCAGTAGTTCTCCATGATGTTTAATAGAAAAACGTTCTCTTGATGCGTGAAATGATATTTTTCGAATGTGATCCCACCGTCTCCGCACGTTGCTCTTATAATATTGCCCCCTCCATATAGGTAAAAAATTTTCCCTCTCTTAAAATTTTTCCCTTTCCCCAAAATAAATTTTTCAGCCCCGGGTAAGGTGGAAGTGGAAATACGCTTTTACAATAAAATATTAGTTATTTATTTAAAATATACCACTCTCTAAATGTGGTCACCTCTACTAAGCTACAATGCATTTTTTCGTTTTTATTATTATATTTCTTCACATGCAGAGGGCAGTGTGTAGAGAGTATGTTTTTTTTATTATATTTATTATCTTTAATAATAATGTCGAATTTTGGGCACCCCAACTCCTCCAAATTTATACTTTTTACGCCTATCCGACGTAGCAGATCTCTTTCGACGGTGCCGCCCTTGTACGCGACGACGACGCTTCGGCAATCTTCCAGGTGGTTCCGTACAACGTCATCCACCTCATCGTGAGCATATCTTTCGATACCAATATCCTTGAACGGTATCCCGTGGATATTATGGTACACGAAGCTGAAAGAGGGGAAAACATATTATTAGATTTAAAGAAATGATATACATATGCTAGAGAGAGAAATGAATGCATACTTTGCCGTTCTTCTATCTTTCACAGAAAGATCACCGAAGCGTCGTCCTAGGCGAAATTGCGCCAAACATGGCCTCGCATCGTTAATGCCAATGATGGCAAGCTCTTTACACAGAAACTTGCCATCAACGGAAAACCCATCCATATCCATAATGTGCGTTATCTAAAACAATGTATTAATAACGATATTGCATGTTTTAAACTAGTAATAACTTTATATTTACTTACGGCTGGTCCTCTGGTCATCTCCTCCCCCACCGGTGTTAAATTTTCCTTCTGCTGTAAAAAAATGATGAAATTAGCTATAATAGAATTACAAAATTAAACTATATGTAACATCATATCCACTCACGAGTATCTTGGTGTACAAACGTCGTAGTGCACACATTTGGCCCGTCGTTTCAAATTCCATTTTCTTCTACCGTAGAAAAAAAAAAATGTGAAGGATTAGTTATAATAAAAATTCATTTAAATTCATTTAAAATTCTTTTAAAAACTTCATATTCACTCACATGTGTGGAATGGGATTGTTGCATTTTCCGCTGTATCTTCTTACGTATAACTCGTATTGAAACTGTCACTGAAAACTTGCCACTGAAAACTTGTCACTGAAAACTTGTCAAAATACTGCGACTAATTTTTCGTGAGAAATGTAGACGACTAACTGACGGTGGAAAACATCGATGGTATATAAATGCCAACCCTCTAAGATGTTAGACGTTGGAAGGGGTATTAGAATTTTGCGGGGGTAGGAGTAGAGATGCGGCTAGACCTGTACTTTCTAGGACCGATTTTTTGCCTGCGATGAGGTACATCCCAAAACTTAAGAATTTACACCCCTCCCATATATTTTTTGGAAGACCATCGTCAGCGTGTCGGGACCTTAGACAATGTCCGCTTTGTCAATCGCATGCATGCCCATAACATTAACTTTATTACCCTTCACTAAATTCAATGCATTGATGATGCGAGCGTTCTAATAAAATAATTTTCTATAACATAGTGCCCCCTTAAATTGATAAGAAGATATGAAACAACAAATTTTAAGATTTGATTGATCCGTTTATTCATTTTATTATTACAAATTCTTTCGCCTCTTTTTCTCAACATGAAACCGTTGAACAAAATTCTCGTAACATAAAAATTCTTCCAACTTTTCCAATCGTTCGATTTCTCTTTTTCTTTTCTTCTCTCTCTCTTCCTGCTTTACAATATAATTATTGGCCATAATCGCGACGGAGTGGCCATCATGGTCGTCCTCTAGACCGCTGTCGCCATTGCTCGAGTTCGACTCGTCATCGCTCGAGGTGCAGTCCAACAGATACTCCAGTGCACGCGTTTCTAAAAGCGTTTCCTTGTACAAGCTTTTGTCGAAATCCGCTGCATTGATCTATAATTAAAATTGGTTATGTACAATTCCAAAAATATATGTATAAATATATGTTTGGTATACTTACACTTTGTGACTCCATGGCGAGCATTCGCTCTCTTTGCTTCCTCATGTGCTCAATACACGCGGTAAGTCTCATATTGATAGGAAAAATATATATCAATGATAGTTCGAACACTGGTCAGTTGGACTATATAAGAGTCAACCTCCTAAGCCGTTGGAGGGGGTATTAGAATTTTTTGGGGGTAGGAGTAGAGGTGCGGCTAGACCTGCACTTTCTAGGACCGATTTTTGGCGCAATGTGGTACATCCCTAAAACTTATGAATTTACACTCCTCCCATTTATTTTTGGAAGACCAACGCCAGCGTGCCTGTGGTACGCCTCAAACTCGAGAGTTTACACCCCCATATATATTTTTTTCGAGAAGACCGGCACAAGCATGCCGAGGTTTTTAGACAATACCTGCTTTCCCCCGATCAGGTACATTCCGCAACGTAAACTAGGAAATTCGAAGGGTTAGTTGTCACCATGGGTGGTTACCTCAAGCAAAATACGGAACAATGTATCCTAATTTTTTTGACCCATCTTAAATGCGAGAGGTAATAAAAATATAATAAAATACCTAGTATCAATGTTGGCAAACCGAAGCCTCTCAGTGGGGGGGTGCGTCTGAAGTGTGAGACAATACATGTTTTTTCCGCAACGTAAACTATGAAATTCGAAAGTTAACTGTCGCCTTGGGTGGCTACCTCAAGCAAATACGAAACAATGTATCCCAATCTTTTTAACCCATCTTAAGTGCAAGAGGTAATAAAATATATAATAAAATACCGAGTATCAATGTTGGCAAACCGAACCCTCTCGGAGGGTGGTGCGTCTCAGGTGTGAGACAACACCTGCTTTTCCGCAATGTAAACTAGGAAATTCGAAAGTTAACTACCGTCTTGGGTGGCTACCTCAAGCAAATGCGAAACAATGTATCCCATTTTTTTAACGCATCTTAAATGCGAGAGGTAATAAAATATATAAAATACCTAGTAGCAATGTTGGCAAACCGAACCCTCTCAGGGGGTGGTCCGTCTCAAGTGTGAAAAAACACCTGCTATCCGCAACGAAAACTAGGAAATTCGAAGGGTTGATTGTCATCTTGGGTGGCTACCTCAAGCAAATACGAAACAATAGATCCCAATCTTTTTTTTTAACCCATCTTAAATGCGGAAGGTAATAAAAATACCTAGTATCAATGTTGGCAAACCGAACCCTCTCAGTGGGGGGTGCGTCTCAGGTGTGAGACAACACCTGCTTTCCCAGTCAGGTGCATTCCACAATGTCACAATACATAAATTATACGTTTTTTCTATTTATTAACCCAATAACTGTCATTCAAAGTTAAATTTATTAACTAAACTTCCGCTCGCTTCTAAGAATCACCCTTCCCCCCTTCCACCCTTCCACCCACTTGTCGTTCGAGTCCTACCTAACCCCCCACCACCCACCCACCCACCCACACGTCACATCCTACCACCTCCCCCTCTAACATCCCACCCACCACGTCACATCCTACCACCCCCCCTCTAACACCCCACCACCCACCCACCCCCTCTCTAACACCCCACCATCTACCACCCACCACCCACCACCCACTTTCCGATAGAGCGAACCCCCCACCTCCCCCCATTTCCCCTCGCCTATGATGCGTCGAACGATTTCCGTTGGAGCGGTGGTCCAGAAGCCCCCTATATACCCTACTAAGTTCCAGCGCTAAAGCAATGCGACTGCCGGATCTTGATTTAATTTCAACGTTCCAGCGGTAAAGCAATGCGACTGCCGGATCTTGATTTAATTCCAACGTTCCAGCGGTAAAGCAATGCGACTGCCGGATCTTGATTTAATTTAAAAGTTCCAACGGTAAAGCAATGCGACTGCCGGATCTCGATTTTATTTCAAAGTTCCAGCGGTAAAGCAATGCGACTGCCGGATCTTGATTTAATTTCAAAGTTCCATCGGTAAAGCAATGCGCCTGCCGGATCTTGATTTTTATTTCAAAGTTCCAGCGCTAAAGCAATGCGACTGCCGAATCTTCGTTTCTATTTCAAAGTTCCAGCGGTAAAGCAATGCGACTGCCGAATCTTCGTTTCTATTTCAAAGTTCCAGCGGTAAAGCAATGCGACTGCCGGATCTTGATTTTTATTTCAAAGTTCCAGCGCTAAAGCAATGCGACTGCCGAATCTTTGTTTCTATTTCAAAGTTCCAGCGGTAAAGCAATGCGACTGCCGGATCTTGATTTAATTCCAACGTTCCAGCGGTAAAGCAATGCGACTGCCGGATCTTGATTTAATTTCAAAGTTCCATCGGTAAAGCAATGCGACTGCCGGATCTTGATTTTTATTTCAAAGTTCCAGCGCTAAAGCAATGCGACTGCCGAATCTTTGTTTCTATTTCAAACTTCCAGCGGTAAAGCAATGCGACTGCCGGATCTTGATTTAATTTCAAAGTTCCAACGGTAAAGCAATGCGACTGCCGGATCTCGATTTTATTTCAAAGTTCCAGCGGTAAAGCAATGCGACTGCCGGATCTTGATTTAATTTCAAAGTTCCATCGGTAAAGCAATGCGCCTGCCGGATCTTGATTTTTATTTCAAAGTTCCAGCGCTAAAGCAATGCGACTGCCGAATCTTCGTTTCTATTTCAAAGTTCCAGCGGTAAAGCAATGCGACTGCCGAATCTTCGTTTCTATTTCAAAGTTCCAGCGGTAAAGCAATGCGACTGCCGGATCTTGATTTTTATTTCAAAGTTCCAGCGCTAAAGCAATGCGACTGCCGAATCTTTGTTTCTATTTCAAAGTTCCAGCGGTAAAGCAATGCGACTGCCGGATCTTGATTTAATTCCAACGTTCCAGCGGTAAAGCAATGCGACTGCCGGATCTTGATTTAATTTCAAAGTTCCATCGGTAAAGCAATGCGACTGCCGGATCTTGATTTTTATTTCAAAGTTCCAGCGCTAAAGCAATGCGACTGCCGAATCTTTGTTTCTATTTCAAACTTCCAGCGGTAAAGCAATGCGACTGCCGGATCTTGATTTAATTTCAAAGTTCCAACGGTAAAGCAATGCGACTGCCGGATCTCGATTTTATTTCAAAGTTCCAGCGGTAAAGCAATGCGACTGCCGGATCTTGATTTAATTTCAAAGTTCCATCGGTAAAGCAATGCGACTGCCGGATCTTGATTTTTATTTCAAAGTTCCAGCGCTAAAGCAATGCGACTGCCGAATCTTCGTTTCTATTTCAAAGGTCCAGCGGTAAAGCAATGCGACTGACGGATCTTGATTTAATTTCAACGTTCCAGCGGTAAAGCAATGCGACTGCCGGATCTTGATTTCTATTTCAAAGTTCCAGCGGTAAAGCAATGCGACTGGCGGATCTTGATTTAATTTCAAAGTTCCATCGGTAAAGCAATGCGACTGCCGGATCTTGATTTTTATTTCAAAGTTTCAGCGCTAAAGCAATGCGACTGCCGAATCTTTGTATCTATTTCAAAGTTCCAGCGGTAAAGCAATGCGACTGCCGGATCTTGATTTTTATTTCAAAGTTTCAGCGCTAAAGCAATGCGACTGCCGGATCTTGATTTAATTTCAACGTTCCAGCGGTAAAGCAATGCGACTGCCGGATCTTGATTTAATTCCAACGTTCCAGCGGTAAAGCAATGCGACTGCCGGATCTTGATTTAATTTAAAAGTTCCAACGGTAAAGCAATGCGACTGCCGGATCTCGATTTTATTTCAAAGTTCCAGCGGTAAAGCAATGCGACTGCCGGATCTTGATTTAATTTCAAAGTTCCATCGGTAAAGCAATGCGACTGCCGGATCTTCGTTTCTATTTCAAAGTTCCAGCGGTAAAGCAATGCGACTGCCGGATCTTGATTTAATTTCAAAGTTCCATCGGTAAAGCAATGCGACTGCCGGATCTTGATTTCTATTTCAAAGTTCCAGCGGTAAAGCAATGCGACTGGCGGATCTTGATTTAATTTCAAAGTTCCATCGGTAAAGCAATGCGACTGCCGGATCTTGATTTTTATTTCAAAGTTCCAGCGCTAAAGCAATGCGACTGCCGAATCTTCGTTTCTATTTCAAAGGTCCAGCGGTAAAGCAATGCGACTGACGGATCTTGATTTAATTTCAACGTTCCAGCGGTAAAGCAATGCGACTGCCGGATCTTGATTTCTATTTCAAAGTTCCAGCGGTAAAGCAATGCGACTGGCGGATCTTGATTTAATTTCAAAGTTCCATCGGTAAAGCAATGCGTCTGGCGGATCTTGATTTAATTTCAAAGTTCCATCGGTAAAGCAATGCGACTGCCGGATCTTGATTTTTATTTCAAAGTTCCAGCGCTAAAGCAATGCGACTGCCGGATCTTGATTTAATTTCAACGTTCCAGCGGTAAAGCAATGCGACTGCCGGATCTTGATTTCTATTTCAAAGTTCCAGCGGTAAAGCAATGCGTCTGGCGGATGTTGATTTAATTTCAAAGTTCCATCGGTAAAGCAATGCGACTGCCGGATCTTGATTTTTATTTCAAAGTTTCAGCGCTAAAGCAATGCGACTGCCGAATCTTTGTTTCTATTTCAAAGTTCCAGCGGTAAAGCAATGCGACTGCTGGATCTTGATTTAATTTCAAAGTTCCAGCGATAAAGCAATGCGACTGCGGGATCTTGGTTTTTATTTCAAAGTTACAACGGTAAAGCAATGCGACTGCCGGATCTTGATTTAATTTCAACGTTCCAGCGGTAAAGCAATGCGACTGCCGGATCTTGATTTAATTTCAAAGTTCCAACGGTAAAGCAATGCGACTGCCGGATCTTGATTTCTATTTCAAAGTTCCAGCGGTAAAGCAATGCGACTGCCGAATTTTTGTTTCTATTTCAAAGTTCCAGCGGTAAAGCAATGCGACTGCTGGATCTTGATTTAATTTCAAAGTTCCAGCGATAAAGCAATGCGACTGCGGGATCTTGGTTTTTATTTCAAAGTTCCAACGGTAAAGCAATGCGACTGCCAGATCTTGATTTTATTTCAAAGTTCCAGCGGTAAAGCAATGCGACTGCGGGATCTTGGTTTTTATTTCAAAGTTCCAACGGTAAAGCAATGCGACTGCCAGATCTTGATTTTATTTCAAAGTACCAACGGTGAAGCAATGCGACTGCCGGATCTTGATTTAATGTCAAAGTTCTCAGCGATAAAGCAATGCGACTGCGGGATCTTGGTTTTTATTTCAAAGTACCAACGGTAAAGCAATGCGACTGCCGGATCTTGATTTTATTTCAAAGTTCCAGCGGTAAAGCAATGCGACTGCCGGATCTTGATTTTATTTCAAAGTTCCAGCGGTAAAGCAATGCGACTGCCGGATCTTGATTTAATGTCAAAGTTCCAGCGATAAAGCAATGCGACAGCGGGATCTTGCTTTTTATTTCAAAGTTCCAACGGTAAAGCAATGCGACTGCTTAATCTTGATTTAATTTCAACGTTCCAGCGGTAAAGCAATGCGACTGACGGATCTTGATTTAATTTCAAAGTTCCAACGGTAAAGCAATGCGACTGCCGGATCTCGATTTTATTTCAAAGTTCCAGCGGTAACGCAATGCGACTGACGGATCTTGATTTAATTTCAAAGTTCCAACGGTAAAGCAATGCGACTGCCGGATCTCGATTTTATTTCAAAGTTCCAGCGCTAAAGCAATGCGACTGCCGAATCTTTGTTTCTATTTCAAAGTTCCAGCGGTAAAGCAATGCGACTGACGGATCTTGATTTAATTTCAACGTTCCAGCGGTAAAGCAATGCGACTGCCGGATCTTGATTTTTATTTCAAAGTTTCAGCGCTAAAGCAATGCGACTGCCGAATCTTTGTTTTTATTTCAAAGTTCCAGCGCTACAGCAATGCGACTGCCGGATCTTGATTTAATTTCAACGTTCCAGCGGTAAAGCAATGCGACTGCCGGATCTTGATTTAATTTCAAAGTTCCAGCGGTAAAGCAATGCGACTGCCGGATCTTGATTTTATTTCAAAGTTCCAGCGGTAAAGCAATGCGACTGGCGGATCTTGATTTAATTTCAAAGTTCCATCGGTAAAGCAATGCGACTGACGGATCTTGATTTTTATTTCAAAGTTCCAGCGCTAAAGCAATGCGACTGCCGGATCTTGATTTTTATTTCAAAGTTCCAGCGCTAAAGCAATGCGACTGCCGAATCTTTGTTTCTATTTCAAAGTTCCAGCGGTAAAGCAATGCGACTGACGGATCTTGATTTCTATTTCAAAGTTCCAGCGCTAAAGCAATGCGACTGCCGAATCTTTGTTTTTATTTCAAAGTTCCAGCGCTAAAGCAATGCGACTGCCGAATCTTTGTTTCTATTTCAAAGTTCCAGCGGTAAAGCAATGCGACTGCCGGATCTTGGTTTTTATTTCAAAGTTCCAACGGTAAAGCAATGCGACTGCCGGATCTTGATTTAATTTCAAAGTTCCATCGGTAAAGCAATGCGACTGCCGGATCTTGATTTTTATTTCAAAGTTCCAGCGCTAAAGCAATGCGACTGCCGGATCTTGATTTTATTTCAAAGTTCCAGCGGTAAAGCAATGCGACTGCCGGATCTTGATTTTATTTCAAAGTTCCAGCGGTAAAGCAATGCGACTGCCGAATCTTGGTTTTTATTTCAAAGTTCCAACGGTAAAGCAATGCGACTGCTTAATCTTGATTTAATTTCAACGTTCCAGCGGTAAAGCAATGCGACTGACGGATCTTGATTTAATTTCAAAGTTCCAACGGTAAAGCAATGCGACTGCCGGATCTTGATTTAATTTCAAAGTTCCATCGGTAAAGCAATGCGACTGCCGGATCTTGATTTTTATTTCAAAGTTCCAGCGCTAAAGCAATGCGACTGCCGGATCTTGATTTTATTTCAAAGTTCCAGCGGTAAAGCAATGCGACTGCCGGATCTTGATTTTATTTCAAAGTTCCAGCGGTAAAGCAATGCGACTGCCGAATCTTTGTTTCTATTTCAAAGTTCCAGCGGTAAAGCAATGCGACTGCCGGATCTTGGTTTTTATTTCAAAGTTCCAACGGTAAAGCAATGCGACTGCTGGATCTTAATTTAATTTCAAAGTTCCAGCGGTAAAGCAATGCGACTGCTGGATCTTAATTTAATTTCAAAGTTCCAGCGATAAAGCAATGCGACTGCGGGATCTTGGTTTTTATTTCAAAGTTCCAACGGTAAAGCAATGCGACTGCCGGATCTTGATTTTATTTCAAAGTTCCAGCGGTAAAGCAATGCGACTGCCGAATCTTGATTTAATTTCAACGTTCCAGCGGTAAAGCAATGCGACTGCCGGATCTTGATTTAATTTCAAAGTTCCAACGGTAAAGCTATGCGACTGCCGGATCTCGATTTTATTTCAAAGTACCAGCGGTAAAGCAATGCGACTGCCGGATCTTGATTTTATTTCAAAGTTCCAGCGGTAAAGCAATGCGACTGGCGGATCTTGATTTAATTTCAACGTTCCAGCGGTAAAGCAATGCGACTGACGGATCTTGATTTAATTTCAACGTTGCAGCGGTAAAGCAATGCGACTGCCGGATCTTGATTTAATGTCAAAGTTCCAGCGATAAAGCAATGCGACAGCGGGATCTTGCTTTTTATTTCAAAGTTCCAACGGTAAAGCAATGCGACTGCTTAATCTTGATTTAATTTCAACGTTCCAGCGGTAAAGCAATGCGACTGACGGATCTTGATTTAATTTCAAAGTTCCATCGGTAAAGCAATGCGACTGACGGATCTTGATTTAATGTCAAAGTTCCAGCGATAAAGCAATGCGACAGCGGGATCTTGCTTTTTATTTCAAAGTTCCAACGGTAAAGCAATGCGACTGCTTAATCTTGATTTAATTTCAACGTTCCAGCGGTAAAGCAATGCGTCTGGCGGATCTTGATTTAATTTCAAAGTTCCATCGGTAAAGCAATGCGACTGACGGATCTTGATTTAATTTCAACGTTCCAGCGGTAAAGCAATGCGACTGCCGGATCTTGATTTAATTCCAACGTTCCAGCGGTAAAGCAATGCGACTGCCGGATCTTGATTTAATTTAAAAGTTCCAACGGTAAAACAATGCGACTGCCGGATCTCGATTTTATTTCAAAGTTCCAGCGGTAAAGCAATGCGACTGCCGGATCTTGATTTAATTTCAAAGTTCCATCGGTAAAGCAATGCGACTGCCGGATCTTGATTTTTATTTCAAAGTTCCAGCGCTAAAGCAATGCGACTGCCGGATCTTGATTTAATTTCAACGTTCCAGCGGTAAAGCAATGCGACTGCCGGATCTTGATTTAATTCCAACGTTCCAGCGGTAAAGCAATGCGACTGCCGGATCTTGATTTAATTTAAAAGTTCCAACGGTAAAGCAATGCGACTGCCGGATCTCGATTTTATTTCAAAGTTCCAGCGGTAAAGCAATGCGACTGCCGGATCTTGATTTCTATTTCAACGTTCCAGCGGTAAAGCAATGCGACTGCCGGATCTTGATTTTATTTCAAAGTTCCAACGGTAAAGCTATGCGACTGCCGGATCTTGATTTTATTTCAAAGTTCCAATGGTAAAGCTATGCGACTGCCGGATCTCGATTTTATTTCAAAGTTCCAGCGGTAAAGCAATGCGACTGCCGGATCTTGATTTTATTTCAAAGTTCCAGCGGTAAAGCAATGCGACTGCCGGATCTTGATTTTATTTCAAAGTTCCAGCGGTAAAGCAATGCGTCTGGCGGATCTTGATTTAATTTCAAAGTTCCATCGGTAAAGCAATGCGACTGCGGGATCTTGGTTTTTATTTCAAAGTTCCAACGGTAAAGCAATGCGACTGCCGGATCTTGATTTCTATTTCAAAGTTCCAGCGGTAAAGCAATGCGACTGCCGAATTTTTGTTTCTATTTCAAAGTTCCAGCGGTAAAGCAATGCGACTGCTGGATCTTAATTTAATTTCAAAGTTCCAGCGATAAAGCAATGCGACTGCGGGATCTTGGTTTTTATTTCAAAGTTCCAACGGTAAAGCAATGCGACTGCGGGATCTTGGTTTTTATTTCAAAGTTCCAACGGTAAAGCAATGCGACTGCCAGATCTTGATTTTATTTCAAAGTACCAACGGTGAAGCAATGCGACTGCCGGATCTTGATTTAATGTCAAAGTTCTCAGCGATAAAGCAATGCGACTGCGGGATCTTGGTTTTTATTTCAAAGTTCCAACGGTAAAGCAATGCGACTGCCGGATCTTGATTTTATTTCAAAGTTCCAGCGGTAAAGCAATGCGACTGCCGAATCTTGATTTAATTTCAACGTTCCAGCGGTAAAGCAATGCGACTGCCGGATCTTGATTTAATTTCAAAGTTCCAACGGTAAAGCTATGCGACTGCCGGATCTCGATTTTATTTCAAAGTACCAGCGGTAAAGCAATGCGACTGCCGGATCTTGATTTTATTTCAAAGTTCCAGCGGTAAAGCAATGCGACTGGCGGATCTTGATTTAATTTCAACGTTCCAGCGGTAAAGCAATGCGACTGACGGATCTTGATTTAATTTCAACGTTGCAGCGGTAAAGCAATGCGACTGCCGGATCTTGATTTAATGTCAAAGTTCCAGCGATAAAGCAATGCGATTGCCGGATCTCGATTTTATTTCAAAGTTCCAGCGGTAAAGCAATGCGACTGCCGAATCTTTGTTTCTATTTCAAAGTTCCAGCGGTAAAGCAATGCGACTGCCGGATCTTGATTTAATTCCAACGTTCCAGCGGTAAAGCAATGCGACTGCCGGATCTTGATTTCTATTTCAAAGTTCCAGCGGTAAAGCAATGCGACTGGCGGATCTTGATTTAATTTCAAAGTTCCATCGGTAAAGCAATGCGACTGCCGGATCTTGATTTTTATTTCAAAGTTTCAGCGCTAAAGCAATGCGACTGCCGAATCTTTGTTTCTATTTCAAAGTTCCAGCGGTAAAGCAATGCGACTGCCGGATCTTGATTTTTATTTCAAAGTTCCAGCGGTAAAGCAATGCGATTGCCGGATCTTGATTTTTATTTCAAAGTTCCAGCGCTAAAGCAATGCGACTGCCGGATCTTGATTTCTATTTCAAAGTTCCAGCGGTAAAGCAATGCGACTGGCGGATCTTGATTTAATTTCAAAGTTCCATCGGTAAAGCAATGCGACTGCCGGATCTTGATTTAATTTCAAAGTTCCATCGGTAAAGCAATGCGACTGCCGGATCTTGATTTTTATTTCAAAGTTCCAGCGCTAAAGCAATGCGACTGCCGAATCTTCGTTTCTATTTCAAAGTTCCAGCGGTAAAGCAATGCGACTGCCGGATCTTGATTTAATTTCCAAGTTCCAACGGTAAAACTATGCGACTGCCGGATCTCGATTTAATTTCAAAGTTCCATCGGTAAAGCAATGCGACTGCCGGATCTTGATTTCTATTTCAAAGTTCCAGCGCTAAAGCAATGCGACTGCCGAATCTTTGTTTCTATTTCAAAGTTCCAGCGGTAAAGCAATGCGACTGCCGGATCTTGATTTAATTTCCAAGTTCCAACGGTAAAACTATGCGACTGCCGGATCTCGATTTAATTTCAAAGTTCCATCGGTAAAGCAATGCGACTGCCGAATCTTTGTTTCTATTTCAAAGTTCCAGCGGTAAAGCAATGCGACTGCCGGATCTTGATTTAATTCCAACGTTCCAGCGGTAAAGCAATGCGACTGCCGGATCTTGATTTAATTTAAAAGGTCCAACGGTAAAGCAATGCGACTGCCGGATCTCGATTTTATTTCAAAGTTCCAGCGGTAAAGCAATGCGACAGCCGGATCTTGATTTAATTTCAAAGTTCCATCGGTAAAGCAATGCGACTGCCGGATCTTGATTTTTATTTCAAAGTTCCAGCGCTAAAGCAATGCGACTGCCGAATCTTTGTTTCTATTTCAAAGTTCCAGCGGTAAAGCAATGCGACTGCCGGATCTTGATTTTTATTTCAAAGTTCCAGCGCTAAAGCAATGCGACTGCCGAATCTTTGTTTCTATTTCAAAGTTCCAGCGGTAAAGCAATGCGACTGACGGATCTTGATTTAATTTCAACGTTCCAGCGGTAAAGCAATGCGACTGCCGGATCTTGATTTCTATTTCAAAGTTCCAGCGGTAAAGCAATGCGACTGGCGGATCTTGATTTAATTTCAAAGTTCCATCGGTAAAGCAATGCGACTGCCGGATCTTGATTTAATTTCAACGTTCCAGCGGTAAAGCAATGCGACTGCCGGATCTTGATTTAATTCCAACGTTCCAGCGGTAAAGCAATGCGACTGCCGGATCTTGATTTAATTTAAAAGTTCCAACGGTAAAGCAATGCGACTGCCGGATCTCGATTTTATTTCAAAGTTCCAGCGGTAAAGCAATGCGACTGCCGGATCTTGATTTAATTTCAAAGTTCCATCGGTAAAGCAATGCGACTGCCGGATCTTGATTTTTATTTCAAAGTTCCAGCGCTAAAGCAATGCGACTGCCGAATCTTCGTTTCTATTTCAAAGTTCCAGCGGTAAAGCAATGCGACTGCCGGATCTTGATTTAATTTCCAAGTTCCAACGGTAAAGCTATGCGACTGCCGGATCTCGATTTAATTTCAAAGTTCCATCGGTAAAGCAATGCGACTGCCGGATCTTGATTTTTATTTCAAAGTTTCAGCGCTAAAGCAATGCGTCTGCCGGATCTTGATTTTTATTTCAAAGTTCCAGCGCTAAAGCAATGCGACTGCCGGATCTTAATTTAATTTCAACGTTCCAGCGGTAAAGCAATGCGACTGCCGGATCTTGATTTAATTCCAACGTTCCAGCGGTAAAGCAATGCGACTGCCGGATCTTGATTTAATTTAAAAGTTCCAACGGTAAAGCAATGCGACTGCCGGATCTCGATTTTATTTCAAAGTTCCAGCGGTAAAGCAATGCGACTGCCGGATCTTGATTTAATTTCAAAGTTCCATCGGTAAAGCAATGCGACTGCCGGATCTTGATTTCTATTTCAAAGTTCCAGCGGTAAAGCAATGCGTCTGGCGGATCTTGATTTAATTTCAACGTTCCAGCGGTAAAGCAATGCGACTGCCGGATCTTGATTTAATTCCAACGTTCCAGCGGTAAAGCAATGCGACTGCCAGATCTTGATTTAATTTCAACGTTCCAGCGGTAAAGCAATGCGACTGCCGGATCTTGATTTAATTCCAACGTTCCAGCGGTAAAGCAATGCGACTGCCGGATCTTGATTTTTATTTTAAAGTTTCAGCGCTAAAGCAATGCGACTGCCGGATCTTGATTTAATTTCAACGTTCCAGCGGTAAAGCAATGCGACTGCCGGATCTTGATTTAATTCCAACGTTCCAGCGGTAAAGCAATGCGACTGCCGGATCTTGATTTTTATTTCAAAGTTCCAGCGCTAAAGCAATGCGACTGCCGAATCTTCGTTTCTATTTCAAAGTTCCAGCGGTAAAGCAATGCGACTGCCGGATCTTGATTTAATTTCAACGTTCCAGCGGTAAAGCAATGCGACTGCCGGATCTTGATTTAATTCCAACGTTCCAGCGGTAAAGCAATGCGACTGCCGGATCTTAATTTAATTTCAACGTTCCAGCGGTAAAGCAATGCGACTGCCGGATCTTGATTTAATTCCAACGTTCCAGCGGTAAAGCAATGCGACTGCCGGATCTTGATTTTTATTTCAAAGTTTCAGCGCTAAAGCAATGCGACTGCCGGATCTTGATTTAATTTCAACGTTCCAGCGGTAAAGCAATGCGACTGCCGGATCTTGATTTAATTCCAACGTTCCAGCGGTAAAGCAATGCGACTGCCGGATCTTGATTTAATTTAAAAGTTCCAACGGTAAAGCAATGCGACTGCCGGATCACGATTTTATTTCAAAGTTCCAGCGGTAAAGCAATGCGACTGCCGGATCTTGATTTAATTTCAAAGTTCCATCGGTAAAGCAATGCGACTGCCGGATCTTGATTTTTATTTCAAAGTTCCAGCGCTAAAGCAATGCGACTGCCGAATCTTCGTTTCTATTTCAAAGTTCCAGCGGTAAAGCAATGCGACTGCCGGATCTTGATTTAATTTCCAAGTTCCAACGGTAAAGCTATGCGGCTGCCGGATCTCGATTTAATTTCAAAGTTCCATCGGTAAAGCAATGCGACTGCCGGATCTTGATTTTTATTTCAAAGTTTCAGCGCTAAAGCAATGCGACTGCCGGATCTTGATTTTTATTTCAAAGTTCCAGCGCTAAAGCAATGCGACTGCCGGATCTTGATTTAATTTCAAAGTTCCATCGGTAAAGCAATGCGACTGCCGGATCTTGATTTTTATTTCAAAGTTCCAGCGCTAAAGCAATGCGACTGCCGAATCTTTGTTTCTATTTCAAAGTTCCAGCGGTAAAGCAATGCGACTGCCGGATCTTGATTTTTATTTCAAAGTTCCAGCGCTAAAGCAATGCGACTGCCGAATCTTTGTTTCTATTTCAAAGTTCCAGCGGTAAAGCAATGCGACTGACGGATCTTGATTTAATTTCAACGTTCCAGCGGTAAAGCAATGCGACTGCCGGATCTTGATTTCTATTTCAAAGTTCCAGCGGTAAAGCAATGCGACTGGCGGATCTTGATTTAATTTCAAAGTTCCATCGGTAAAGCAATGCGACTGCCGGATCTTGATTTTTATTTCAAAGTTTCAGCGCTAAAGCAATGCGACTGCCGAATCTTTGTTTCTATTTCAAAGTTCCAGCGGTAAAGCAATGCGACTGCCGGATCTTGATTTTTATTTCAAAGTTCCAGCGGTAAAGCAATGCGATTGCCGGATCTTGATTTTTATTTCAAAGTTCCAGCGCTAAAGCAATGCGACTGCCGGATCTTGATTTCTATTTCAAAGTTCCAGCGGTAAAGCAATGCGACTGGCGGATCTTGATTTAATTTCAAAGTTCCATCGGTAAAGCAATGCGACTGCCGGATCTTGATTTAATTTCAAAGTTCCATCGGTAAAGCAATGCGACTGCCGGATCTTGATTTTTATTTCAAAGTTCCAGCGCTAAAGCAATGCGACTGCCGAATCTTCGTTTCTATTTCAAAGTTCCAGCGGTAAAGCAATGCGACTGCCGGATCTTGATTTAATTTCCAAGTTCCAACGGTAAAACTATGCGACTGCCGGATCTCGATTTAATTTCAAAGTTCCATCGGTAAAGCAATGCGACTGCCGGATCTTGATTTCTATTTCAAAGTTCCAGCGCTAAAGCAATGCGACTGCCGAATCTTTGTTTCTATTTCAAAGTTCCAGCGGTAAAGCAATGCGACTGCCGGATCTTGATTTAATTTCCAAGTTCCAACGGTAAAACTATGCGACTGCCGGATCTCGATTTAATTTCAAAGTTCCATCGGTAAAGCAATGCGACTGCCGAATCTTTGTTTCTATTTCAAAGTTCCAGCGGTAAAGCAATGCGACTGCCGGATCTTGATTTAATTCCAACGTTCCAGCGGTAAAGCAATGCGACTGCCGGATCTTGATTTAATTTAAAAGGTCCAACGGTAAAGCAATGCGACTGCCGGATCTCGATTTTATTTCAAAGTTCCAGCGGTAAAGCAATGCGACAGCCGGATCTTGATTTAATTTCAAAGTTCCATCGGTAAAGCAATGCGACTGCCGGATCTTGATTTTTATTTCAAAGTTCCAGCGCTAAAGCAATGCGACTGCCGAATCTTTGTTTCTATTTCAAAGTTCCAGCGGTAAAGCAATGCGACTGCCGGATCTTGATTTTTATTTCAAAGTTCCAGCGCTAAAGCAATGCGACTGCCGAATCTTTGTTTCTATTTCAAAGTTCCAGCGGTAAAGCAATGCGACTGACGTATCTTGATTTAATTTCAACGTTCCAGCGGTAAAGCAATGCGACTGCCGGATCTTGATTTCTATTTCAAAGTTCCAGCGGTAAAGCAATGCGACTGGCGGATCTTGATTTAATTTCAAAGTTCCATCGGTAAAGCAATGCGACTGCCGGATCTTGATTTTTATTTCAAAGTTTCAGCGCTAAAGCAATGCGACTGCCGAATCTTTGTTTCTATTTCAAAGTTCCAGCGGTAAAGCAATGCGACTGCCGGATCTTGATTTTTATTTCAAAGTTCCAGCGGTAAAGCAATGCGATTGCCGGATCTTGATTTTTATTTCAAAGTTCCAGCGCTAAAGCAATGCGACTGCCGGATCTTGATTTCTATTTCAAAGTTCCAGCGGTAAAGCAATGCGACTGGCGGATCTTGATTTAATTTCAAAGTTCCATCGGTAAAGCAATGCGACTGCCGGATCTTGATTTTTATTTCAAAGTTTCAGCGCTAAAGCAATGCGACTGCCGGATCTTGATTTCTATTTCAAAGTTCCAGCGGTAAAGCAATGCGACTGGCGGATCTTGATTTAATTTCAAAGTTCCATCGGTAAAGCAATGCGACTGCCGGATCTTGATTTTTATTTCAAAGTTTCAGCGCTAAAGCAATGCGACTGCCGAATCTTTGTTTCTATTTCAAAGTTCCAGCGGTAAAGCAATGCGACTGCCGGATCTTGATTTTTATTTCAAAGTTCCAGCGCTAAAGCAATGCGACTGCCGAATCTTTGTTTCTATTTCAAAGTTCCAGCGGTAAAGCAATGCGACTGACGGATCTTGATTTAATTTCAAAGTTCCAGCGGTAAAGCAATGCGACTGACGGATCTTGATTTAATTTCAACGTTCCAGCGGTAAAGCAATGCGACTGCCGGATCTTGATTTAATTCCAACGTTCCAGCGGTAAAGCAATGCGACTGCCGAATTTTCGTTTCTATTTCAAAGTTCCAGCGGTAAAGCAATGCGACTGACGGATCTTGATTTAATTTCAACGTTCCAGCGGTAAAGCAATGCGACTGCCGGATCTTGATTTCTATTTCAAAGTTCCAGCGGTAAAGCAATGCGACTGCCGGATCTTGATTTAATTTCAAAGTTCCATCGGTAAAGCAATGCGACTGCCGGATCTTGATTTTTATTTCAAAGTTCCAGCGCTAAAGCAATGCGACTGCCGGATCTTGATTTAATTTCAACGTTCCAGCGGTAAAGCAATGCGACTGCCGGATCTTGATTTAATTCCAACGTTCCAGCGGTAAAGCAATGCGACTGCCGGATCTTGATTTAATTTAAAAGGTCCAACGGTAAAGCAATGCGACTGCCGGATCTCGATTTTATTTCAAAGTTCCAGCGGTAAAGCAATGCGACAGCCGGATCTTGATTTAATTTCAAAGTTCCATCGGTAAAGCAATGCGACTGCCGGATCTTGATTTTTATTTCAAAGTTCCAGCGCTAAAGCAATGCGACTGCCGAATCTTTGTTTCTATTTCAAAGTTCCAGCGGTAAAGCAATGCGACTGCCGGATCTTGATTTTTATTTCAAAGTTCCAGCGCTAAAGCAATGCGACTGCCGAATCTTTGTTTCTATTTCAAAGTTCCAGCGGTAAAGCAATGCGACTGACGGATCTTGATTTAATTTCAACGTTCCAGCGGTAAAGCAATGCGACTGCCGGATCTTGATTTCTATTTCAAAGTTCCAGCGGTAAAGCAATGCGACTGGCGGATCTTGATTTCTATTTCAAAGTTCCAGCGGTAAAGCAATGCGACTGGCGGATCTTGATTTAATTTCAAAGTTCCATCGGTAAAGCAATGCGACTGCCGGATCTTGATTTTTATTTCAAAGTTTCAGCGCTAAAGCAATGCGACTGCCGGATCTTGATTTCTATTTCAAAGTTCCAGCGGTAAAGCAATGCGACTGGCGGATCTTGATTTAATTTCAAAGTTCCATCGGTAAAGCAATGCGACTGCCGGATCTTGATTTTTATTTCAAAGTTCCAGCGGTAAAGCAATGCGACTGGCGGATCTTGATTTAATTTCAAAGTTCCATCGGTAAAGCAATGCGACTGCCGGATCTTGATTTTTATTTCAAAGTTTCAGCGCTAAAGCAATGCGACTGCCGGATCTTGATTTCTATTTCAAAGTTCCAGCGGTAAAGCAATGCGACTGGCGGATCTTGATTTAATTTCAAAGTTCCATCGGTAAAGCAATGCGACTGCCGGATCTCGATTTTATTTCAAAGTTCCAGCGCTAAAGCAATGCGACTGCCGAATCTTTGTTTCTATTTCAAAGTTCCAGCGGTAAAGCAATGCGACTGCCGGATCTTGATTTTTATTTCAAAGTTCCAGCGCTAAAGCAATGCGACTGCCGAATCTTTGTTTCTATTTCAAAGTTCCAGCGGTAAAGCAATGCGACTGACGGATCTTGATTTAATTTCAAAGTTCCAGCGGTAAAGCAATGCGACTGACGGATCTTGATTTAATTTCAACGTTCCAGCGGTAAAGCAATGCGACTGCCGGATCTTGATTTAATTCCAACGTTCCAGCGGTAAAGCAATGCGACTGCCGAATCTTCGTTTCTATTTCAAAGTTCCAGCGGTAAAGCAATGCGACTGACGGATCTTGATTTAATTTCAACGTTCCAGCGGTAAAGCAATGCGACTGCCGGATCTTGATTTCTATTTCAAAGTTCCAGCGGTAAAGCAATGCGACTGGCGGATCTTGATTTAATTTCAAAGTTCCATCGGTAAAGCAATGCGACTGCCGGATCTTGATTTATATTTCAAAGTTTCAGCGCTAAAGCAATGCGACTGCCGAATCTTTGTATCTATTTCAAAGTTCCAGCGGTAAAGCAATGCGACTGCCGGATCTTGATTTTTATTTCAAAGTTCCAGCGCTAAAGCAATGCGACTGCCGGATCTTGATTTAATTTCAACGTTCCAGCGGTAAAGCAATGCGACTGCCGGATCTTGATTTAATTCCAACGTTCCAGCGGTAAAGCAATGCGACTGCCGGATCTTGATTTAATTTACAAGTTCCAACGGTAAAGCAATGCGACTGCCGGATCTCGATTTTATTTCAAAGTTCCAGCGGTAAAGCAATGCGACTGCCGGATCTTGATTTAATTTCAAAGTTCCATCGGTAAAGCAATGCGACTGGCGGATCTTGATTTAATTTCAAAGTTCCATCGGTAAAGCAATGCGACTGCCGGATCTTGATTTTTATTTCAAAGTTTCAGCGCTAAAGCAATGCGACTGCCGGATCTCGATTTTATTTCAAAGTTCCAGCGGTAAAGCAATGCGACTGCCGGATCTTGATTTAATTTCAAAGTTCCATCGGTAAAGCAATGCGACTGCCGGATCTTGATTTTTATTTCAAAGTTCCAGCGCTAAAGCAATGCGACTGCCGAATCTTTGTTTCTATTTCAAAGTTCCAGCGGTAAAGCAATGCGACTGACGGATCTTGATTTAATTTCAACGTTCCAGCGGTAAAGCAATGCGACTGCCGGATCTTGATTTAATTTCAAAGTTCCATCGGTAAAGCAATGCGACTGCCGGATCTTGATTTTTATTTCAAAGTTCCAGCGCTAAAGCAATGCGACTGCCGAATCTTTGTTTCTATTTCAAAGTTCCAGCGGTAAAGCAATGCGACTGACGGATCTTGATTTAATTTCAACGTTCCAGCGCTAAAGCAATGCGACTGCCGGATCTTGATTTCTATGTCAAAGTTCCAGCGGTAAAGCAATGCGTCTGGCGGATCTTGATTTAATTTCAAAGTTCCATCGGTAAAGCAATGCGACTGCCGAATCTTCGTTTCTATTTCAAAGTTCCAGCGGTAAAGCAATGCGACTGCCGGATCTTGATTTAATTTCAAAGTTCCATCGGTAAAGCAATGCGACTGCCGGATCTTGATTTTTATTTCAAAGTTCCAGCGCTAAAGCAATGCGACTGCCGGATCTTGATTTAATTTCAACGTTCCAGCGGTAAAGCAATGCGACTGCCGGATCTTGATTTAATTCCAACGTTCCAGCGGTAAAGCAATGCGACTGCCGGATCTTGATTTAATTTAAAAGGTCCAACGGTAAAGCAATGCGACTGCCGGATCTCGATTTTATTTCAAAGTTCCAGCGGTAAAGCAATGCGACTGCCGGATCTTGATTTAATTTCAAAGTTCCATCGGTAAAGCAATGCGACTGCCGGATCTTGATTTTTATTTCAAAGTTCCAGCGCTAAAGCAATGCGACTGCCGAATCTTTGTTTCTATTTCAAAGTTCCAGCGGTAAAGCAATGCGACTGCCGGATCTTGATTTTTATTTCAAAGTTCCAGCGCTAAAGCAATGCGACTGCCGAATCTTTGTTTCTATTTCAAAGTTCCAGCGGTAAAGCAATGCGACTGACGGATCTTGATTTAATTTCAACGTTCCAGCGGTAAAGCAATGCGACTGCCGGATCTTGATTTCTATTTCAAAGTTCCAGCGGTAAAGCAATGCGACTGGCGGATCTTGATTTAATTTCAAAGTTCCATCGGTAAAGCAATGCGACTGCCGGATCTTGATTTTTATTTCAAAGTTTCAGCGCTAAAGCAATGCGACTGCCGAATCTTTGTTTCTATTTCAAAGTTCCAGCGGTAAAGCAATGCGACTGCCGGATCTTGATTTTTATTTCAAAGTTCCAGCGGTAAAGCAATGCGATTGCCGGATCTTGATTTTTATTTCAAAGTTCCAGCGCTAAAGCAATGCGACTGCCGGATCTTGATTTCTATTTCAAAGTTCCAGCGGTAAAGCAATGCGACTGGCGGATCTTGATTTAATTTCAAAGTTCCATCGGTAAAGCAATGCGACTGCCGGATCTTGATTTTTATTTCAAAGTTTCAGCGCTAAAGCAATGCGACTGCCGGATCTTGATTTCTATTTCAAAGTTCCAGCGGTAAAGCAATGCGACTGGCGGATCTTGATTTAATTTCAAAGTTCCATCGGTAAAGCAATGCGACTGCCGGATCTTGATTTATATTTCAAAGTTTCAGCGCTAAAGCAATGCGACTGCCGAATCTTTGTATCTATTTCAAAGTTCCAGCGGTAAAGCAATGCGACTGCCGGATCTTGATTTTTATTTCAAAGTTCCAGCGCTAAAGCAATGCGACTGCCGGATCTTGATTTAATTTCAACGTTCCAGCGGTAAAGCAATGCGACTGCCGGATCTTGATTTAATTTCAACGTTCCAGCGGTAAAGCAATGCGACTGCCGGATCTTGATTTAATTTACAAGTTCCAACGGTAAAGCAATGCGACTGCCGGATCTCGATTTTATTTCAAAGTTCCAGCGGTAAAGCAATGCGACTGCCGGATCTTGATTTAATTTCAAAGTTCCATCGGTAAAGCAATGCGACTGGCGGATCTTGATTTAATTTCAAAGTTCCATCGGTAAAGCAATGCGACTGCCGGATCTTGATTTTTATTTCAAAGTTTCAGCGCTAAAGCAATGCGACTGCCGAATCTTTGTTTCTATTTCAAAGTTCCAGCGGTAAAGCAATGCGACTGCCGGATCTTGATTTTTATTTCAAAGTTCCAGCGCTAAAGCAATGCGACTGCCGAATCTTTGTTTCTATTTCAAAGTTCCAGCGGTAAAGCAATGCGACTGACGGATCTTGATTTAATTTCAAAGTTCCAGCGGTAAAGCAATGCGACTGACGGATCTTGATTTAATTTCAACGTTCCAGCGGTAAAGCAATGCGACTGCCGGATCTTGATTTAATTCCAACGTTCCAGCGGTAAAGCAATGCGACTGCCGAATCTTCGTTTCTATTTCAAAGTTCCAGCGGTAAAGCAATGCGACTGACGGATCTTGATTTAATTTCAACGTTCCAGCGGTAAAGCAATGCGACTGCCGGATCTTGATTTCTATTTCAAAGTTCCAGCGGTAAAGCAATGCGACTGGCGGATCTTGATTTAATTTCAAAGTTCCATCGGTAAAGCAATGCGACTGCCGGATCTTGATTTTTATTTCAAAGTTTCAGCGCTAAAGCAATGCGACTGCCGAATCTTTGTATCTATTTCAAAGTTCCAGCGGTAAAGCAATGCGACTGACGGATCTTGATTTAATTTCAAAGTTCCAGCGGTAAAGCAATGCGACTGACGGATCTTGATTTAATTTCAACGTTCCAGCGGTAAAGCAATGCGACTGCCGGATCTTGATTTTTATTTCAAAGTTTCAGCGCTAAAGCAATGCGACTGCCGAATCTTTGTTTCTATTTCAAAGTTCCAGCGGTAAAGCAATGCGACTGCCGGATCTTGATTTTTATTTCAAAGTTCCAGCGGTAAAGCAATGCGATTGCCGGATCTTGATTTTTATTTCAAAGTTCCAGCGCTAAAGCAATGCGACTGCCGGATCTTGATTTCTATTTCAAAGTTCCAGCGGTAAAGCAATGCGACTGGCGGATCTTGATTTAATTTCAAAGTTCCATCGGTAAAGCAATGCGACTGCCGGATCTTGATTTTTATTTCAAAGTTTCAGCGCTAAAGCAATGCGACTGCCGGATCTTGATTTCTATTTCAAAGTTCCAGCGGTAAAGCAATGCGACTGGCGGATCTTGATTTAATTTCAAAGTTCCATCGGTAAAGCAATGCGACTGCCGGATCTTGATTTTTATTTCAAAGTTTCAGCGCTAAAGCAATGCGACTGCCGAATCTTTGTTTCTATTTCAAAGTTCCAGCGGTAAAGCAATGCGACTGCCGGATCTTGATTTTTATTTCAAAGTTCCAGCGCTAAAGCAATGCGACTGCCGAATCTTTGTTTTTATTTCAAAGTTCCAGCGGTAAAGCAATGCGACTGCCGAATCTTTGTTTCTATTTCAAAGTTCCAGCGGTAAAGCAATGCGACTGCCGGATCTTGATTTTTATTTCAAAGTTCCAGCGCTAAAGCAATGCGACTGCCGAATCTTTGTTTCTATTTCAAAGTTCCAGCGGTAAAGCAATGCGACTGACGGATCTTGATTTAATTTCAAAGTTCCATCGGTAAAGCAATGCGACTGCCGGATCTCGATTTTATTTCAAAGTTCCAGCGGTAAAGCAATGCGACAGCCGGATCTTGATTTAATTTCAAAGTTCCATCGGTAAAGCAATGCGACTGCCGGATCTTGATTTTTATTTCAAAGTTCCAGCGCTAAAGCAATGCGACTGCCGAATCTTTGTTTCTATTTCAAAGTTCCAGCGGTAAAGCAATGCGACTGCCGGATCTTGATTTTTATTTCAAAGTTCCAGCGCTAAAGCAATGCGACTGCCGAATCTTTGTTTCTATTTCAAAGTTCCAGCGGTAAAGCAATGCGACTGACGGATCTTGATTTAATTTCAACGTTCCAGCGGTAAAGCAATGCGACTGCCGGATCTTGATTTCTATTTCAAAGTTCCAGCGGTAAAGCAATGCGACTGGCGGATCTTGATTTCTATTTCAAAGTTCCAGCGGTAAAGCAATGCGACTGGCGGATCTTGATTTAATTTCAAAGTTCCATCGGTAAAGCAATGCGACTGCCGGATCTTGATTTTTATTTCAAAGTTTCAGCGCTAAAGCAATGCGACTGGCGGATCTTGATTTAATTTCAAAGTTCCATCGGTAAAGCAATGCGACTGCCGGATCTTGATTTTTATTTCAAAGTTTCAGCGCTAAAGCAATGCGACTGCCGGATCTTGATTTCTATTTCAAAGTTCCAGCGGTAAAGCAATGCGACTGGCGGATCTTGATTTAATTTCAAAGTTCCATCGGTAAAGCAATGCGACTGCCGGATCTTGATTTCTATTTCAAAGTTCCAGCGGTAAAGCAATGCGACTGGCGGATCTTGATTTCTATTTCAAAGTTCCAGCGGTAAAGCAATGCGACTGGCGGATCTTGATTTAATTTCAAAGTTCCATCGGTAAAGCAATGCGACTGCCGGATCTTGATTTCTATTTCAAAGTTCCAGCGGTAAAGCAATGCGACTGGCGGATCTTGATTTAATTTCAAAGTTCCATCGGTAAAGCAATGCGATTGCCGGATCTTGATTTTTATTTCAAAGTTCCAGCGCTAAAGCAATGCGACTGCCGGATCTTGATTTCTATTTCAAAGTTCCAGCGGTAAAGCAATGCGACTGGCGGATCTTGATTTAATTTCAAAGTTCCATCGGTAAAGCAATGCGACTGCCGGATCTTGATTTTTATTTCAAAGTTTCAGCGCTAAAGCAATGCGACTGCCGGATCTTGATTTCTATTTCAAAGTTCCAGCGGTAAAGCAATGCGACTGGCGGATCTTGATTTAATTTCAAAGTTCCATCGGTAAAGCAATGCGACTGCCGGATCTTGATTTTTATTTCAAAGTTTCAGCGCTAAAGCAATGCGACTGCCGAATCTTTGTTTCTATTTCAAAGTTCCAGCGGTAAAGCAATGCGACTGCCGGATCTTGATTTTTATTTCAAAGTTCCAGCGCTAAAGCAATGCGACTGCCGAATCTTTGTTTTTATTTCAAAGTTCCAGCGGTAAAGCAATGCGACAGACGGATCTTGATTTAATTTCAAAGTTCCAGCGGTAAAGCAATGCGACTGACGGATCTTGATTTAATTTCAACGTTCCAGCGGTAAAGCAATGCGACTGCCGGATCTTGATTTAATTCCAACGTTCCAGCGGTAAAGCAATGCGACTGCCGAATCTTCGTTTCTATTTCAAAGTTCCAGCGGTAAAGCAATGCGACTGACGGATCTTGATTTAATTTCAACGTTCCAGCGGTAAAGCAATGCGACTGCCGGATCTTGATTTCTATTTCAAAGTTCCAGCGGTAAAGCAATGCGACTGGCGGATCTTGATTTAATTTCAAAGTTCCATCGGTAAAGCAATGCGACTGCCGGATCTTGATTTTTATTTCAAAGTTTCAGCGCTAAAGCAATGCGACTGCCGAATCCTTGTATCTATTTCAAAGTTCCAGCGGTAAAGCAATGCGACTGACGGATCTTGATTTAATTTCAACGTTCCAGCGCTAAAGCAATGCGACTGCCGGATCTTGATTTCTATTTCAAAGTTCCAGCGGTAAAGCAATGCGTCTGGCGGATCTTGATTTAATTTCAAAGTTCCATCGGTAAAGCAATGCGACTGCCGAATCTTCGTTTCTATTTCAAAGTTCCAGCGGTAAAGCAATGCGACTGACGGATCTTGATTTAATTTCAACGTTCCAGCGGTAAAGCAATGCGACTGCCGGATCTTGATTTCTATTTCAAAGTTCCAGCGGTAAAGCAATGCGACTGGCGGATCTTGATTTAATTTCAAAGTTCCATCGGTAAAGCAATGCGACTGCCGGATCTTGATTTTTATTTCAAAGTTTCAGCGCTAAAGCAATGCGACTGCCGGATCTTGATTTTTATTTCAAAGTTCCAGCGCTAAAGCAATGCGACTGCCGGATCTTGATTTAATTTCAACGTTCCAGCGGTAAAGCAATGCGACTGCCGGATCTTGATTTAATTCCAACGTTCCAGCGGTAAAGCAATGCGACTGCCGGATCTTGATTTAATTTAAAAGTTCCAACGGTAAAGCAATGCGACTGCCGGATCTCGATTTTATTTCAAAGTTCCAGCGGTAAAGCAATGCGACTGCCGGATCTTGATTTAATTTCAAAGTTCCATCGGTAAAGCAATGCGACTGCCGGATCTTGATTTTTATTTCAAAGTTCCAGCGCTAAAGCAATGCGACTGCCGAATCTTCGTTTCTATTTCAAAGTTCCAGCGGTAAAGCAATGCGACTGACGGATCTTGATTTAATTTCAACGTTCCAGCGGTAAAGCAATGCGACTGCCGGATCTTGATTTTTATTTCAAAGTTCAGTAGGGTATATAGGGGGCTTCTGGACCACCGCTCCAACGGAAATCGTTCGACGCATCATAGGCGAGGGGAAATGGGGGGAGGTGGGGGGTTCGCTCCATCGGAAAGTGGGTGGTGGGTGGTGGGTGGTAGATGGTGGGGTGTTAGAGAGGGGGTGGGTGGGTGGTGGGGTGTTAGAGGGGGGGTGGTAGGATGTGACGTGGTGGGTGGGATGTTAGAGGGGGAGGTGGTAGGATGTGACGTGTGGGTGGGTGGGTGGGTGGTGGGGGGTTAGGTAGGACTCGAACGACAAGTGGGTGGAAGGGTGGAAGGGGGGAAGGGTGATTCTTAGAAGCGAGCGGAAGTTTAGTTAATAAATTTAACTTTGAATGACAGTTATTGGGTTAATAAATAGAAAAAACGTATAATTTATGTATTGTGGCATTGTGGAATGCACCTGACTGGGAAAGCAGGTGTTGTCTCACACCTGAGACGCACCCCCCACTGAGAGGGTTCGGTTTGCCAACATTGATACTAGGTATTTTTATTACCTTCCGCATTTAAGATGGGTTAAAAAAAAAGATTGGGATCTATTGTTTCGTATTTGCTTGAGGTAGCCACCCAAGATGACAATCAACCCTTCGAATTTCCTAGTTTTCGTTGCGGATAGCAGGTGTTTTTTCACACTTGAGACGGACCACCCCCTGAGAGGGTTCGGTTTGCCAACATTGCTACTAGGTATTTTATATATTTTATTACCTCTCGCATTTAAGATGCGTTAAAAAAATGGGATACATTGTTTCGCATTTGCTTGAGGTAGCCACCCAAGACGGTAGTTAACTTTCGAATTTCCTAGTTTACATTGCGGAAAAGCAGGTGTTGTCTCACACCTGAGACGCACCACCCTCCGAGAGGGTTCGGTTTGCCAACATTGATACTCGGTATTTTATTATATATTTTATTACCTCTTGCACTTAAGATGGGTTAAAAAGATTGGGATACATTGTTTCGTATTTGCTTGAGGTAGCCACCCAAGGCGACAGTTAACTTTCGAATTTCATAGTTTACGTTGCGGAAAAAACATGTATTGTCTCACACTTGAGACGCACCCCCCCCACTGAGAGGCTTCGGTTTGCCAACATTGATACTAGGTATTTTATTATATTTTTATTACCTCTCGCATTTAAGATGGGTCAAAAAAATTAGGATACATTGTTCCGTATTTTGCTTGAGGTAACCACCCATGGTGACAACTAACCCTTCGAATTTCCTAGTTTACGTTGCGGAATGTACCTGATCGGGGGAAAGCAGGTATTGTCTAAAAACCTCGGCATGCTTGTGCCGGTCTTCTCGAAAAAAATATATATGGGGGTGTAAACTCTCGAGTTTGAGGCGTACCACAGGCACGCTGGCGTTGGTCTTCCAAAAATAAATGGGAGGAGTGTAAATTCATAAGTTTTAGGGATGTACCACATTGCGCCAAAAATCGGTCCTAGAAAGTGCAGGTCTAGCCGCACCTCTACTCCTACCCCCCAAAAAATTCTAATACGCCCTCCAACGTCTTGGGAGATGTTTGCATCCTCCACTCCCAACCCCGCAAAATTCTAATACCCCCTCCAACGGCTTAGGAGGTTGACTCTTATATGGTCCAACTGACCAGTCTTCGAACTATCATTGATATATTGTTTCACGAGAGGCAATGCCGGTCGTACAAGTGCCATCGCTACAAGAATTCGCCCTTGCGAGCATTTTTCGTTACGGCGTTACGCGTTTCGATCATGAAACATTGTCTCATGTGATTCAAACATTTTATAACCGCTCATCTATAAAACTTTATTGTGTTATACGCGAAAAACCGCTACCATTATCACGGGATTATATAGCCCTTGAACGTGCAAAGTTCGATTCGTACGTCACCGCGACAGTGTATACGATAGAATCACTTTGGTGTGACGTGACAACAAACCACATAGAGGTTCTCGAGGCATCGTGTCGTTTGACTCCGGACGCAGTTTTGGATACGTTATTGGGAAAATTAGAGGCATACCGGCAAAGGTGCGCAGTGAGGTACCCGCACGTCGCAGAACCGACCACCTATTCGGATCGGAGCGGGACTTTTTTCCTATTGCTGTATCCAGCGCTACGTCGTCCACTGAAGACTAAAAAATGGCGCCACATTCATTAAGGAATTTAACCTGGCCGATCATCATTAATCAATATTTAGACGAATATTACAATGATGAATCTAAGATCGTGATAGAGCGGCTAATGAGATGTGATCCGTTTAGCCAGGTGTATATTTATCATACCAAAAGGCACAGCCAAATGGTTCAACAATGGGCAACATGTGCTTCACCGCGAGAAATATTAGACATTATTAGTGTGGGTGAATATCGCATCCTGCTCGCGGTAGCGGAGGAATAATTAAATATATTCGCTCCGTAATAAATAATGGATCTAATAAAGAACATTTATCGCCTTTTGGCGGCCAAGTCGGAGCTGATACGAACAAGAGACGAGTATCACGAGTGGTCGCAAGAGTGTGACGATATTTTATTAAATACAGCCGCGTATTTGCAGAATAAAAAAGACAATTTATCGATCGGTGCAAAACGTAGTATAACGTCAATAATCGCGCGTTTGACGTGCATGAAAGTTTTAGTGCGGAAACGCTTTTCGCGAGTGGGTCGTGGACTATATGAGAGAAATCGCGGCGCGAGAGCATCTTCCCTTGTCTGGGAGAAGATTGAATCGGCATTCGAAAATCGTATTTTTACGGGTGCTGTCGTCAACGTCGAACACATCGACCCACGACAATTTCTAAATGACGCGCGTCGTATGGTGACGAGTCGAATTACAGACGCGATCACTACAAATAATTGCATTAAAATTAACGCGACATTAGAAGCCGAGTTCATGATGAACGGGAATGTGGACGTCAAGAGTTTCAGCACGCGTAATCGTGAGCTATACTCGACATCAAATTTGCGTCGTTGGTACTCCGGAGACGTGATGCAACCAATTTTAACGGCAATTGAAGAATTTCAAGAGCGTGACAGCGGATGGGCATTAGTGAAGATATTGTGTCTGATGATGAATATCAACAAGTGCCAACCAATGCATGCAGGTTGCAGCGTTCCGATTCCACGGGAACTGGCGCTGAAGAAGGCGATTATTAACGTGAGGTCCAGCGACGATGCATGCTTCTTCCGAGCAGTTGTGGCGAGCCTCTACCCAGCCACCGATCATGTGGACAGAGAATCTTCATATCCACATTACACCACCGTACTTCGTACCAATGGCTTTCAGATGCCTATGACGCTCAAGCAAATTGGAAAATTTGAGCGTCACAATGATGTTTCGGTTAATGTGTACATGTGGGATAAGAAACTCTGCACACCGCTACATCTCACTTCGAGAAAACGTGGCAGGCACGTGAATCTGCTTCTCATCCAATGTTCAACTCGGAGCCATTTCGTATGCATACGGAATCTTTCCCGATTGGTCTCAAGACAAATTAACAAGCACAAACAAACGAAGCACATTTGTGATCGGTAAGTTAGAGAATTCTTTTATTCATCGTGTACAATTGACTATCGCAATAGATATTAATTATTTCTAATTTTTAGGTGTCTGCACTACTTCAACGCCGAAAAGAAGCTGAAGGACCACATCGTCGATTGCCAACAAATCAATGATTGTGCGGTAACGCTTCCCACGGAAGAAGATAAATGGCTGCGCTTCAAGAATTCTTCACGTAAGGAGCGCACCCCATTTGCAGTATATGCAGATTTTGAATGTCTGCTCGCAAACCTCACTGCTGATGGACATCAACAGCGTACGCAGCCGTATCAGCGTCATCATGCGTTTAGTGTAGGTTATTACGTGCACTGTTCTTACGACTCATCACTGTGTGGATACCGATCATATCGCAATGAGTCAGACTGTATCGAGTGGTTTGTGAAGGAGATGCGCAAGTTGGGACATCGGCTTAATTCAATTTTTCGCACTATTATTCCGATGAAGCAACTTAGCGAGGAACAGGAAAGGGATTTTCGTAGATCTACCATTTGCCACGTTTGTGAAAAACCTTTTCATGATACTGACACCACCAAAGTGCGCGATCATTGTCATTTTACGGGCGCATATAGAGGTCCTGCACACTCAAGTTGCAATTTAAATTATCAAACACCGTTCGTGGTACCGGTGGTATTTCATAATTTGTCCGGCTACGACGCGCACTTTGTCATAGAGAAACTCGCAACCGCGTTCAAGGGTAAAGTAGATCTATTACCCATAACGAAGGAAAAGTACATCTCCTTCACAAAACATATGGATGAAACGCGTAGAAATAGTGAAAACGCCCCGAAAAGTAAGAATATGGATTATGTTAAATTTAGATTTATAGATTCATTTAAATTTCTGAGTGCCAGCCTTGATAAATTAGCTTCTTATCTTGAGAAAGATAAATTGAAAATTTTAAGAAAAGAATTTCATTCTCTTAACGACGATGACTTCAATCTTCTTACTAGGAAGGGCGTTTTCCCATACGACTATTTAACATCATATGATAAGTTATGCGAGACGCATTTACCTGAACGTGATGCGTTTTATAGTAGGCTGATTGATTGTGATATATCCGACACAGATTACGCGCACGCCATTAACGTTTGGACACGCTTTGACATTGAAACGTTGGGCCAGTACAGCGACTTGTATTTGAAAATCGACGTATTATTATTGGCTGATATTTTTGAAAATTTTCGTGACGATTGTCTTCAGAGTTACAATTTAGATCCGGCTCATTATTTCACTCTGCCAGGTTTCGCGTGGGACGTGATGCTGAAATATACCAATGTCGAACTCGAACTGTTAACAGATGTAGATATGTTTATGTTCGTCGAGCGGGGGATACGCGGTGGGTTAAGTCAATGTTCCCATAGGTATGCTCGTGCGAATAACAAATACGTACCTACGTACGATCCATCGAAACCCTCAACATATCTCATGTATTTTGATGTTAATAATTTATATGGTTGGGCGATGTCGCAACCTCTTCCTCATAGAGGTTTTCGATGGATCGAAGGACAAGCGTTGCTCGATTTCGACATAAATTCAGTTTCGGTGGACGGTCCCACGGGATACATCTTGGAGGTTGATATTGAATACCCGCGTGAGCTTCACGATTCACACGCCGATCTTCCATTTTGTCCCATCCAGGATAAGCCACCGGGCAAACGCGAGCAAAAGTTACTTGTAACATTAAAATCAAAAGAACGATATGTGGTACACTATCGATACCTTCAACAGTGTCTACACCATGGTTTGAAATTAGCAAAGATACACCGCATTTTAGAATTCGAACAGTCATGTTGGTTACGCGAATACATTGATCTTAATACGAAATTTCGTATTCGTGCCACCAACGACTTCCAAAAAAATCTATTTAAATTAATGAACAACGCGGTGTTTGGCAAAACAATGGAGAATGTGCGCAATCATCGTGATGTTAAATTAATTACGCAATGGGATGGAAGATTCGGCGCGGAAGCGCTGATAGCGAAACCTAATTTCCACAGTCGTACGATATTTTCAGAAAATGTTGTAGCAGTAGAATTAAATAAATTAAACGTCGCGCTGTGCAAGCCTGCATATGTAGGAATGTCCATACTAGACATATCGAAAGTATGTTTGTATGACTTTCACTACAATTACATGAAATCGCGTCTCCAGGATAAATGTAAAATATTATATACGGATACGGATAGTCTTATTTACGAGCTTGAGTGTGATGATGCTTATACCGAAATAATAAAGCCTGACATAGATCGTTTCGACACCAGCGATTACGCTGAAAATAATCCTTATCATATCCCACGTGTAAATAAAAAAGTATTGGGTATGATGAAGGATGAGAATAATGGCGCGGTTATGACCGAATTTGTTGGTCTTCGAGCGAAGATGTACGCCTTTCGTGTGAGTGGTGACGGAGGTATTGACAACATAACCAAAAAAATAAAGGGTGTTAAGAGAAACGTTACGGCTAAGTGTATACAGTTCGATGACTATCTTCGATGCTTAAATGATAGAGCGGAAAAGGTAGTTAGCCAAAATCGAATCGCATCCAAACGACATAACGTTTATACGATTCGTGAGCGAAAACTGGCACTTAGTCCATACGATAATAAAAGATTCGTTATACCCGGCTCCACCAGCACGCTTCCTTGGGGGCATTACGCGATCGATATGTACATAGAAAAATAGGAAATATATATTTTTATAGTTTGTAAATACATAGATATTTTTTTATAGTTTGTAAAAATACATATATGCTCCACTCGCATGCTTTGGTAGGGATAAGGGAAGAAAATGATTGTTTGTAAATACATATATATATATATCAGTAATATGAATTTATTTGTGCATTATTACAATACATCCTTCTTATCGATCCATGAATTATGAGACGTATCAAATCCTAACCACTTCACATACATCTTACTTCCTTTTTTACGCAACACCTTTTCAATGAGATGCACGTCCGGACAAGTGGTTGCGCGTAGTTCATGCTCATAAAATCCTCCGGCAATAGAATTTCCCCTGTAATCCTTTAGCAGGTACGTAACCGGAATCGTTCGTTTTATCGTTATAACTTCAAACACCTCTGCCGACCAATTCGGGGTGTATCCTTTGTCAAACACCGTCTTGAACTTGCTCACGCGCACTTTATCACCAACTCGGTATTTCGCCACTTCAATGTTTTTAAGCTTGCTGTAGGTGTATACGTTCGATAGGAGATGATTCTCACTATCGCGAGTCACATCGATAGGTCGCATTCCTATAGTTCGATGTTTTCGTTGATTGTAATCGAGCACTAGTGTGGGAAGGGTGCTGATCCAGCGATAGGTACCATTCAATGAGAACGACTTCCACATCGCGTTCTTGAGCGTGCGATTGAAGCATTCCACTACGGAGGCCTTCATGATGCTGTGCGTGGAGTAATGATTAATATTATGCTTCTTCATGAGAGATTGAAAATCTGTATTATAAAATTCTTTTCCCATATCGGTTTGTAAATTTTTTGGAATTCGTCCATCCATCCGTATAATAGTTGCGAAGGCCTTGGTCGTATCACCTCCGTTTTTACTCTTTAGGGGGATCGCCCATGCGTACTTGCTGAAGACATCGATAACGGTAAGTATGTATGGATGTCCACGGTTTTGTTTGGCGTAAGAATGAACATCAACCAAGTCCGCCTGCCAGAGATCGTCGAATCCACGCACGATGACTTGTCTGCGTCCAAAGTTACGTCTCGCTGGTGCATGTAGCTCATCAACTAATTTCACCTTATCTTTACTGCAACCACTCATCGTCATACCTTTTATGTTTCTGAGCGCGAAAAAAGTATTTCCAACACGTGCATAAAACAGTCCATACATTTAACACAGCGTTCGTTATTTCGCTCATCTGATAATATCTTTTGTTTCTCATCAAACACAGTATCCTTTGTCATCTTCATAGGTATAATGGGAAAAGCATTGCTCAACAACCCACCAACGACTGACCATTATTTCACTCCCGCACGACTCTTATTTTATTAGCGTTATAAACTCAGCTCTTAATGCACTCATGTAAGATTGCATTTGTTCAACATTATGTTGTATTTGATCGCTCAGTGCATTCGTCTTATTAAATATCAGCTTTTCGATTTCAACTCGTTCGTCACTGATAATTTGTTTAATTGTATCGATATGTTCGTGTATCCGTTCTTTCATGGCATACCCCATTTCAAGTTTCGATCGTGTCACCATTTTTTTCGATATTTCAGCAAACGCAACGCGCTGCCCATCGATGCCTGTGTCCAGCGCGTTTATGCGCTCGGTCATAGTTTTTGTAAGAGCACTGATCTCCGCACTGATAGTACGCTCTAGATCATTCTTTAACGCAAAGTCTTTCATGGCTATAAGATCTTCGATGTTTTCCATGGCAACCTTTAGAACACCCTTGACGTATGCCATGGTTGCAGCATCACGATCTTCCTCCGGCTCTGCTACGCGCCGTATCTTCGCTTCTCTAGCATTAAATGTATCACCATCGTCCAAACATAGGGCGTTGTCATGTATGTAATTTCTGAATAAGAATGTTGAACTGGAAATGCCTTCCTTCGGTTGTAGCGACGTTCCAAATTTATTGATCGACATTTTACACATCACTGATTCAATAATCGAGAGAACACTCAATTTATAATCAAACCAGCTTCACCGAGTTCGTCGATTATGGATATGATTTCGTTATCATGACCGGTATGACCCGCGTTTCGTGAGGAAACGAGCAATCTCAGTCGATCCACAAGCTCGTTCGGATCATCCCAATAAACATAGTCAGTTGGATTTTTCGATACACGCTTGTTTTTAGGTAACATACCATCTTTGCGCGTCGATGTTTCGAAAAAGTCGGACGAAAAGGATATGTCGGAATTCTCTTGCGACGTATCGAATTCAGTCATCGTCACGTTTGATTCGTCATCATCATCATCATCGTCGCTGGCGAAACGAGCTTTCTTGACGTTAACTCTATCATGCGATGCCACGCGTTTGATTCCCCTTTGTACGACCGGCCTTGTGACCTGCGCCGTGGATACCAAGGGTAATGGTGGTGGGAATACATCATCATCATCATTGAAATGAGCTTTCTTGATATTTACACGCTCGTACGGTGTTGGACGCTTGGGCCCTTTTCGTACGCTCGGTCTTACGACTTGTATCGCCGATGTTGAGGACAATGGTAAACATCCATCATTGCTTGTGAAACGGCCCCTCTTTACGTCTACGCTCTCGTACGACGTTGGACACGTCCCTCTACGTTTGATTCCATTTCGTATGATCGGCATGCATCCACTGTCATTACCAAAACGGGCCCTCTTGTCGTCCACGCTCTCATATGACACCGGGTACGCCCCTCTACGTTTGGTTCCATTCCGTATGATCGGCATTTCGACCTCTATCGGCATTTCGACATCTATCGGCACTTCGGCCCTCATAGACTTTTCAGCGTCCATCGTTGGTGATGAGGGTAGTTCTGGTGGTGGTGATTTTAACTCTTCCATGGGTGAAGACGAGATCTTTGGTAGTGATGCTGTATTTTCGACCAATTGCTTCAAAGGATCGACTATCGGTTGAAACGTAGCTTCCAGTATTTTGTCCCTCTTAATCTTCATGGCTTTCAGTGATAAATTTTTTGCACGTATGACTGCGCTCATCTTCGCGATTTCTCTCGCAAGAGCCTCCTTCTTCATGTCGTTCTCCATGGGAACGTCAACGTTTGCATGCGCCTTTGCTTGCTCCATAGCGGTGATCGATGCAACTTCGAGAGAGTACGTTAGTCAACTGAGTTCTTTACATGGTGACAAATTCATTAAATCCACGACGATATCGACCCTGATGTATCGGACTGTCCTTGTCTATCACGAGAAATCCATATTTTTGCTCCCAACATCTTGCACAGAGGTCAGTAAATTCATTTAATGACATATCTGTGTTTACATGGTCATGATATACATGTCTTAAATTCATCCCATCCTGTCGAAATAAAATCAATAGATTGGCATTATCACGAATCAAATGCTTTGGTATTCTCGCGTACGACTGAGACAAGTAAAAGCAATCCACACTCGAATGTCGACCCATCGCGAAGTACTCTCTCATAACGTTCTGCTCGTCGCATGCAACGTCGTCAAAAATGAATATCGAGTTGGTTCGAGCTTCGGATGGGGGGATGATATCCGTGTTGTCCGAAAAGGGGAAGTATCCTACGTTTTCCACGGGCGTTAGTACATCCTCCAAGTATCGATACTTCGGCTGTTGCAACGACTTCGAGTAGACATAGACATTTTCAAATCGTAGCCCGTTCGGACTCTCAAGCAAGCTCATCATCACGTTCGTCTTTCCACAATTGGATGGTCCACATATCACGCTACGTATGCTACATGGTAACAGTGGGCCATGTTTTCGAAATTGTTGCTGTTGTTCTTCGAGCGTATGATTTGACGTAACGCGTATATTGATAGGTTGCCTCATGAATCGCATGATGTACGATCGAAGATAGTACTCGTTGCTCTAAAGGGCACACGGCCTATTTATAGCGATACGCGACTGCTCTCGAGCTCAGTATGAGGATGCTACTTCCACGAAGCTTGCTCGATTTGTCTGCAGAGGAGTTGGAGTACATTCCGAAAATAATCATATTGAAACACTTTGGTGAGGAGATACATTACGTGTGGGAGAAATTGCCGTGCCATATAAGAGCTGATTCGGAGGTGCAGACGTATCGCAGGTGTTTTGAACACTACAATCGCCCGGAAGATCGCACACATATAGACGGACCACCACATATGTCCAAGGACTGTTATTTATGTGCACGACGAAGAGAAGATCAAGCATCTTAAACAGGGTGATAGACGCACTGCCTTTCGAATTGCATATACCCGGTTATCAATTTTGTGGGCCTGGTACGCGGTTGCAGAGGAGGCTCGCTCGCGGCGATCGCGGTATAAATCCGTTAGACGCAGCTTGTAGAGAGCACGATATTGCCTATTCTCAACGTGAGGATTTGGAAGGACGTCACGAGGCTGATAAAATTTTAACTGAGCGAGCACGACAACGTCTAACGGCGAAGGACGCTTCATTGGGTGAGAAGGCTTCATCCGTCATTGTTTGGTCCGCAATGAAAGCTAAAACGAAACTTGGTATGGGCTTGAAAAGAGGGGGGAAGAAGAAGAGGAAACTCCCTATCGCGAAACGTGGCGGCTTTCTACCGCTCCTATTACCTGCATTATCTGTAATTGGAGCGTTGACCGGTGGTGCGGCGAGTGTCGCGAAGGCCGTAAACAACGCGAGGACCGCGAAGAAACAGCTGGAGGAGTTGCAACGTCATAATCGTGCTATGGAAGGTCGCGGTCTTTTTCTCAAACCGTACAAACATGGAGCTGGCTTAAGAAGGAAGAAAAAAAAAAAAGTCCAAAAAATAACTCGTGACAGTGGATTCACAACCGACGTTCAGCTACAAAACTTGTGTAAAAATATACGACATTTTCGTGGCGTATTTATGCGTGATGAATTACCAAAGAAAATACGATCGCACGAGTGCGGTATCGTCAATTTGGACAATAGCTACGGTCCTGGGACTCACTGGGTTGCATACGTGAAGCGAGGATTGAACGTCAAATATTTCGATAGCTTTGGAGATCTTCGGCCACCGGATGAACTTATCGACTACTTTGGGGAGGATGCAAAAGTCATGTACAATCATGCACGTTTTCAAAGCTATGACGAAAGCATATGTGGACAATTGTGTGTAAAATTTCTTCATGACAACTTAAAATAAATTTACTTCGAACGAATGTTTCATTGTTATTTTCACCCTCATGCTACAACCATGTCGCTCACCTTCACGTTAACGGGTAAGAGCAGCGTACTCTCTACGAAATATTTCCCACCTATAGACCTAAACGACGGAGGCCAATACGAGCTCGGAATGGTATGTCTGGAGACGTACAACACGATTCCGAACATCAGTACAGATAAAAACAATAAGTTTTATTTTGGTGATAAGGATGAGGAGATCACGATTCCCGACGGTTCATACGAATTGGATGCTATTAATAAGTTTTTACGGCGGGAGATGGTAAAAAAATATCCTAACACTAAATCGGTGGATAATGGCGATGAGTATCCTATTGTAGTGCGAGCGAATAATAACACTATGAAAAGTGAGATTCGTAGCTCGTTCAGAGTCAACTTTACAAAGTCGAACTGTGTTGGATCTCTGTTGGGATTTTCTGGGAATCGTATCTTGTCGCCCAATGAATGGCATGAATCGGATACACCCGTAAATATTATAAGTGTGAGCATGATTCGAGTGGAGTGCAACGTGACCACTGGTTCCTATAGCAACGACAAGCGCGTACACACGATACATGAATTCTCGCCTCAAGTACCACCAGGATATAAAATATCGGAAACGCCACCACGAATCATTTATCTGCCGATCGTCGTGCGAGCAATAGACGATCTGAGCATTCGAATCACGGACCAGAACGGACATCTGATAGACCTTCGTGGAGAAGAAATATCGGTGCGAGTACACGTACGTCGGCGTATTGCGCATGATCGGTAATATGCTAATATATCACCACGGCAGCAACGAGCAGACATACGGCAACAATAAGCCATCCATAGTTCCATCGGCAATTACTAGCACCGTCGAGACCGTTCGTGCACAAACCAACGTATCACCTAAGAGGAAGTTGCGTGCTGAGAACGTGAAATTTCTACGGTCTTTGGGGTTAATTACCGCGCGGTAAAGGGAAGAAAAACAATGTCTGAAAATATCCTAAACGTGGCGAGCGCGCCATCATTCGACAATCGTATAACGAAAATTGAGTTGCATACGTACAATCCATGTGCTAATACAACGCTCGAAAATAGCGATGAAATAAGAATACCCATTCAGCAGCAGGATCTGTACACGCTCCCATCTCAAAGTTTCCTATATGTGGAAGGTAAATTGAGCCTGTCGGAGGAGGCACCTCAAGGAAGCAGTGAATACATAATTCTCGATAACAATTGCGTCTCTTTTATGTTCGATGAAATTCGATATGAATTGGATGGTGTAGAGATCGATCGTTCGAGAAATCCTGGAATAACGACCACTTTGAAGAATCACATGAGCTTATCGACGGATAAAAGTAGGGTATTGTCTAACGCCGGCTGGAATTATGCAAGTGACAGAAAACATGTCATCAAGGCTACATCGAATTTTAACTTCTGTGTGCCGCTGAGCATGCTACTGGGTTTTTGTGAAGATTACAAGCGCATCGTGATAAATGCACGTCATGAGTTGGTTTTGATCCGCACACGAGTCGACACGAACGCATTATTCGGCTCGGCAAAACTTAAACCCGTGCTAAAATTGCACAAGGTTCAATGGAGAGTACCACACGTTACTTTGGAAGAGCTGCATCGACTGTCCATGTTACGCATTCTCGAGAGTGGCCGCTCGATCAGCATGAGCTTTCGAACGTGGGATCTTTACGAGTACCCTTTGTTGCAAACCACCACGAAGCATACGTGGTCTGTAAAAACTTCTGCACAACTAGAAAAACCACGATACGTGATATTCGCTTTGCAGACAGCACGTAAGAACAGTGTGACAAAAATGGTATCTCAATTCGATGATTGTAAACTATCGAACGTTAAACTTCATCTAAATTCTGAAACGTATCCATATGACGGCTTGGACCTGGATATCGCTAATGGCAAATGCGCGATGCTTTACGAGATGTATAGAAAATTTAAAGAATCTTACTATGGACATGGGGAACCTCTTCACGATGTCATGGATTTTATGGAATACGGGCCGTTTGTTGCTATAAATTGCGCCCGTCAGAATGAATCTCTGAAGAGTTCGACGGTGGATATACGATTGGATTTCGAGTGTCAGGAGAACGTGCCACCGATGACTACAGCATATTGTTTGATCATACACGATCGTATAATCGAGTACAGCCCGCTAACGAATATCGTTCGGAAGATAACATAATGGCTCGACTTTGTTCATCAATGTGACATTCATACTATTTAGAAAAGGTTTATTTTACATATAGAAGTTAATAAAACATATTCACATGTATCCAAAAATGTAGCCGATTTTTATTAAATTAAAAAATACATTATATAATAAACGATTTATTTTTTACCATCCTGTCATCAAACTTAAAAATACAACATCGCATTCTAGGATAAAGTGAAGGGGGTATGTTAAGAAAGGATTTAAGTCAAAATTTATCTACAATTGGACTTTTATTGATTTTTTATTGATGCATCGTACACGATCATTCCTAAACAGCTGGCCAGCAGCTCACAATCGATCAAAGAATGCTTTTCAAATTCCTCGTCATGCATTATATCGTTTACATAGTCTTTCGCGTCTGACCCCCTCACAATTTCGACAAAACGTGTGTATTTACTTCGTACCATTGTAATGTTCTCCGATAACCAGGAATACATATGATTTATACAATGCTCGAATTCATACATTTTACACATAGTTTGCTCGGTAAGAAAAATAGATGTTATACTGTTACTTAACTTTATAATTTTTTTCGAACTATCTATTAATGCAATTTCTGCAGTTAATTCAGTTTTATCGTCGATTTTTATAACCCCACTTTTTGACTGTATGGGTGTGAAATTGGTGAATAACTGGTGTATTGCCGATTTCGCCATTAATAATTTATCCCACACATACATGCATAATAATATTTCGTGTCCTCGATTATCTCCTACAGCCAATTCGACGCAGCAGCCGCCCCTCACGTTTATACCAATTTCAAGGTATTTGGAGAAGCTGCTCGTTAACGCATATCTTCGACCGAGGATACGTATCATTTTCGACATCTCCTCGCGTGATGGCAGGGGTAGCAATGATGTTCGCATTGATTCACTGAAGAAAAACTGATAGATGTTAACGATTTTAATTAATTAAGTAATTCTTTTAAAACTTTTTTCGATGGTACTTACAGAGTGATTTTTCGCTTTTTATTTTGTACAGATGATTCTGGTGATAATCTCCCCTCAGTATAAGTAGTTGACATCCAGTAGTTCTCCATGATGTTTAATAGAAAAACGTTCTCTTGATGCGTGAAATGATATTTTTCGAATGTGATCCCACCGTCTCCGCACGTTGCTCTTATAATATTGCCCCCTCCATATAGGTAAAAAATTTTCCCTCTCTTAAAATTTTTCCCTTTCCCCAAAATAAATTTTTCAGCCCCGGGTAAGGTGGAAGTGGAAATACGCTTTTACAATAAAATATTAGTTATTTATTTAAAATATACCACTCTCTAAATGTGGTCACCTCTACTAAGCTACAATGCATTTTTTCGTTTTTATTATTATATTTCTTCACATGCAGAGGGCAGTGTGTAGAGAGTATGTTTTTTTTATTATATTTATTATCTTTAATAATAATGTCGAATTTTGGGCACCCCAACTCCTCCAAATTTATACTTTTTACGCCTATCCGACGTAGCAGATCTCTTTCGACGGTGCCGCCCTTGTACGCGACGACGACGCTTCGGCAATCTTCCAGGTGGTTCCGTACAACGTCATCCACCTCATCGTGAGCATATCTTTCGATACCAATATCCTTGAACGGTATCCCGTGGATATTATGGTACACGAAGCTGAAAGAGGGGAAAACATATTATTAGATTTAAAGAAATGATATACATATGCTAGAGAGAGAAATGAATGCATACTTTGCCGTTCTTCTATCTTTCACAGAAAGATCACCGAAGCGTCGTCCTAGGCGAAATTGCGCCAAACATGGCCTCGCATCGTTAATGCCAATGATGGCAAGCTCTTTACACAGAAACTTGCCATCAACGGAAAACCCATCCATATCCATAATGTGCGTTATCTAAAACAATGTATTAATAACGATATTGCATGTTTTAAACTAGTAATAACTTTATATTTACTTACGGCTGGTCCTCTGGTCATCTCCTCCCCCACCGGTGTTAAATTTTCCTTCTGCTGTAAAAAAATGATGAAATTAGCTATAATAGAATTACAAAATTAAACTATATGTAACATCATATCCACTCACGAGTATCTTGGTGTACAAACGTCGTAGTGCACACATTTGGCCCGTCGTTTCAAATTCCATTTTCTTCTACCGTAGAAAAAAAAAAATGTGAAGGATTAGTTATAATAAAAATTCATTTAAATTCATTTAAAATTCTTTTAAAAACTTCATATTCACTCACATGTGTGGAATGGGATTGTTGCATTTTCCGCTGTATCTTCTTACGTATAACTCGTATTGAAACTGTCACTGAAAACTTGCCACTGAAAACTTGTCACTGAAAACTTGTCAAAATACTGCGACTAATTTTTCGTGAGAAATGTAGACGACTAACTGACGGTGGAAAACATCGATGGTATATAAATGCCAACCCTCTAAGATGTTAGACGTTGGAAGGGGTATTAGAATTTTGCGGGGGTAGGAGTAGAGATGCGGCTAGACCTGTACTTTCTAGGACCGATTTTTTGCCTGCGATGAGGTACATCCCAAAACTTAAGAATTTACACCCCTCCCATATATTTTTTGGAAGACCATCGTCAGCGTGTCGGGACCTTAGACAATGTCCGCTTTGTCAATCGCATGCATGCCCATAACATTAACTTTATTACCCTTCACTAAATTCAATGCATTGATGATGCGAGCGTTCTAATAAAATAATTTTCTATAACATAGTGCCCCCTTAAATTGATAAGAAGATATGAAACAACAAATTTTAAGATTTGATTGATCCGTTTATTCATTTTATTATTACAAATTCTTTCGCCTCTTTTTCTCAACATGAAACCGTTGAACAAAATTCTCGTAACATAAAAATTCTTCCAACTTTTCCAATCGTTCGATTTCTCTTTTTCTTTTCTTCTCTCTCTCTTCCTGCTTTACAATATAATTATTGGCCATAATCGCGACGGAGTGGCCATCATGGTCGTCCTCTAGACCGCTGTCGCCATTGCTCGAGTTCGACTCGTCATCGCTCGAGGTGCAGTCCAACAGATACTCCAGTGCACGCGTTTCTAAAAGCGTTTCCTTGTACAAGCTTTTGTCGAAATCCGCTGCATTGATCTATAATTAAAATTGGTTATGTACAATTCCAAAAATATATGTATAAATATATGTTTGGTATACTTACACTTTGTGACTCCATGGCGAGCATTCGCTCTCTTTGCTTCCTCATGTGCTCAATACACGCGGTAAGTCTCATATTGATAGGAAAAATATATATCAATGATAGTTCGAACACTGGTCAGTTGGACTATATAAGAGTCAACCTCCTAAGCCGTTGGAGGGGGTATTAGAATTTTTTGGGGGTAGGAGTAGAGGTGCGGCTAGACCTGCACTTTCTAGGACCGATTTTTGGCGCAATGTGGTACATCCCTAAAACTTATGAATTTACACTCCTCCCATTTATTTTTGGAAGACCAACGCCAGCGTGCCTGTGGTACGCCTCAAACTCGAGAGTTTACACCCCCATATATATTTTTTTCGAGAAGACCGGCACAAGCATGCCGAGGTTTTTAGACAATACCTGCTTTCCCCCGATCAGGTACATTCCGCAACGTAAACTAGGAAATTCGAAGGGTTAGTTGTCACCATGGGTGGTTACCTCAAGCAAAATACGGAACAATGTATCCTAATTTTTTTGACCCATCTTAAATGCGAGAGGTAATAAAAATATAATAAAATACCTAGTATCAATGTTGGCAAACCGAAGCCTCTCAGTGGGGGGGTGCGTCTGAAGTGTGAGACAATACATGTTTTTTCCGCAACGTAAACTATGAAATTCGAAAGTTAACTGTCGCCTTGGGTGGCTACCTCAAGCAAATACGAAACAATGTATCCCAATCTTTTTAACCCATCTTAAGTGCAAGAGGTAATAAAATATATAATAAAATACCGAGTATCAATGTTGGCAAACCGAACCCTCTCGGAGGGTGGTGCGTCTCAGGTGTGAGACAACACCTGCTTTTCCGCAATGTAAACTAGGAAATTCGAAAGTTAACTACCGTCTTGGGTGGCTACCTCAAGCAAATGCGAAACAATGTATCCCATTTTTTTAACGCATCTTAAATGCGAGAGGTAATAAAATATATAAAATACCTAGTAGCAATGTTGGCAAACCGAACCCTCTCAGGGGGTGGTCCGTCTCAAGTGTGAAAAAACACCTGCTATCCGCAACGAAAACTAGGAAATTCGAAGGGTTGATTGTCATCTTGGGTGGCTACCTCAAGCAAATACGAAACAATAGATCCCAATCTTTTTTTTTAACCCATCTTAAATGCGGAAGGTAATAAAAATACCTAGTATCAATGTTGGCAAACCGAACCCTCTCAGTGGGGGGTGCGTCTCAGGTGTGAGACAACACCTGCTTTCCCAGTCAGGTGCATTCCACAATGTCACAATACATAAATTATACGTTTTTTCTATTTATTAACCCAATAACTGTCATTCAAAGTTAAATTTATTAACTAAACTTCCGCTCGCTTCTAAGAATCACCCTTCCCCCCTTCCACCCTTCCACCCACTTGTCGTTCGAGTCCTACCTAACCCCCCACCACCCACCCACCCACCCACACGTCACATCCTACCACCTCCCCCTCTAACATCCCACCCACCACGTCACATCCTACCACCCCCCCTCTAACACCCCACCACCCACCCACCCCCTCTCTAACACCCCACCATCTACCACCCACCACCCACCACCCACTTTCCGATAGAGCGAACCCCCCACCTCCCCCCATTTCCCCTCGCCTATGATGCGTCGAACGATTTCCGTTGGAGCGGTGGTCCAGAAGCCCCCTATATACCCTACTAAGTTCCAGCGCTAAAGCAATGCGACTGCCGGATCTTGATTTAATTTCAACGTTCCAGCGGTAAAGCAATGCGACTGCCGGATCTTGATTTAATTCCAACGTTCCAGCGGTAAAGCAATGCGACTGCCGGATCTTGATTTAATTTAAAAGTTCCAACGGTAAAGCAATGCGACTGCCGGATCTCGATTTTATTTCAAAGTTCCAGCGGTAAAGCAATGCGACTGCCGGATCTTGATTTAATTTCAAAGTTCCATCGGTAAAGCAATGCGCCTGCCGGATCTTGATTTTTATTTCAAAGTTCCAGCGCTAAAGCAATGCGACTGCCGAATCTTCGTTTCTATTTCAAAGTTCCAGCGGTAAAGCAATGCGACTGCCGAATCTTCGTTTCTATTTCAAAGTTCCAGCGGTAAAGCAATGCGACTGCCGGATCTTGATTTTTATTTCAAAGTTCCAGCGCTAAAGCAATGCGACTGCCGAATCTTTGTTTCTATTTCAAAGTTCCAGCGGTAAAGCAATGCGACTGCCGGATCTTGATTTAATTCCAACGTTCCAGCGGTAAAGCAATGCGACTGCCGGATCTTGATTTAATTTCAAAGTTCCATCGGTAAAGCAATGCGACTGCCGGATCTTGATTTTTATTTCAAAGTTCCAGCGCTAAAGCAATGCGACTGCCGAATCTTTGTTTCTATTTCAAACTTCCAGCGGTAAAGCAATGCGACTGCCGGATCTTGATTTAATTTCAAAGTTCCAACGGTAAAGCAATGCGACTGCCGGATCTCGATTTTATTTCAAAGTTCCAGCGGTAAAGCAATGCGACTGCCGGATCTTGATTTAATTTCAAAGTTCCATCGGTAAAGCAATGCGCCTGCCGGATCTTGATTTTTATTTCAAAGTTCCAGCGCTAAAGCAATGCGACTGCCGAATCTTCGTTTCTATTTCAAAGTTCCAGCGGTAAAGCAATGCGACTGCCGAATCTTCGTTTCTATTTCAAAGTTCCAGCGGTAAAGCAATGCGACTGCCGGATCTTGATTTTTATTTCAAAGTTCCAGCGCTAAAGCAATGCGACTGCCGAATCTTTGTTTCTATTTCAAAGTTCCAGCGGTAAAGCAATGCGACTGCCGGATCTTGATTTAATTCCAACGTTCCAGCGGTAAAGCAATGCGACTGCCGGATCTTGATTTAATTTCAAAGTTCCATCGGTAAAGCAATGCGACTGCCGGATCTTGATTTTTATTTCAAAGTTCCAGCGCTAAAGCAATGCGACTGCCGAATCTTTGTTTCTATTTCAAACTTCCAGCGGTAAAGCAATGCGACTGCCGGATCTTGATTTAATTTCAAAGTTCCAACGGTAAAGCAATGCGACTGCCGGATCTCGATTTTATTTCAAAGTTCCAGCGGTAAAGCAATGCGACTGCCGGATCTTGATTTAATTTCAAAGTTCCATCGGTAAAGCAATGCGACTGCCGGATCTTGATTTTTATTTCAAAGTTCCAGCGCTAAAGCAATGCGACTGCCGAATCTTCGTTTCTATTTCAAAGGTCCAGCGGTAAAGCAATGCGACTGACGGATCTTGATTTAATTTCAACGTTCCAGCGGTAAAGCAATGCGACTGCCGGATCTTGATTTCTATTTCAAAGTTCCAGCGGTAAAGCAATGCGACTGGCGGATCTTGATTTAATTTCAAAGTTCCATCGGTAAAGCAATGCGACTGCCGGATCTTGATTTTTATTTCAAAGTTTCAGCGCTAAAGCAATGCGACTGCCGAATCTTTGTATCTATTTCAAAGTTCCAGCGGTAAAGCAATGCGACTGCCGGATCTTGATTTTTATTTCAAAGTTTCAGCGCTAAAGCAATGCGACTGCCGGATCTTGATTTAATTTCAACGTTCCAGCGGTAAAGCAATGCGACTGCCGGATCTTGATTTAATTCCAACGTTCCAGCGGTAAAGCAATGCGACTGCCGGATCTTGATTTAATTTAAAAGTTCCAACGGTAAAGCAATGCGACTGCCGGATCTCGATTTTATTTCAAAGTTCCAGCGGTAAAGCAATGCGACTGCCGGATCTTGATTTAATTTCAAAGTTCCATCGGTAAAGCAATGCGACTGCCGGATCTTCGTTTCTATTTCAAAGTTCCAGCGGTAAAGCAATGCGACTGCCGGATCTTGATTTAATTTCAAAGTTCCATCGGTAAAGCAATGCGACTGCCGGATCTTGATTTCTATTTCAAAGTTCCAGCGGTAAAGCAATGCGACTGGCGGATCTTGATTTAATTTCAAAGTTCCATCGGTAAAGCAATGCGACTGCCGGATCTTGATTTTTATTTCAAAGTTCCAGCGCTAAAGCAATGCGACTGCCGAATCTTCGTTTCTATTTCAAAGGTCCAGCGGTAAAGCAATGCGACTGACGGATCTTGATTTAATTTCAACGTTCCAGCGGTAAAGCAATGCGACTGCCGGATCTTGATTTCTATTTCAAAGTTCCAGCGGTAAAGCAATGCGACTGGCGGATCTTGATTTAATTTCAAAGTTCCATCGGTAAAGCAATGCGTCTGGCGGATCTTGATTTAATTTCAAAGTTCCATCGGTAAAGCAATGCGACTGCCGGATCTTGATTTTTATTTCAAAGTTCCAGCGCTAAAGCAATGCGACTGCCGGATCTTGATTTAATTTCAACGTTCCAGCGGTAAAGCAATGCGACTGCCGGATCTTGATTTCTATTTCAAAGTTCCAGCGGTAAAGCAATGCGTCTGGCGGATGTTGATTTAATTTCAAAGTTCCATCGGTAAAGCAATGCGACTGCCGGATCTTGATTTTATTTCAAAGTTCCAGCGGTAAAGCAATGCGACTGCCGGATCTTGATTTAATGTCAAAGTTCCAGCGATAAAGCAATGCGACAGCGGGATCTTGCTTTTTATTTCAAAGTTCCAACGGTAAAGCAATGCGACTGCTTAATCTTGATTTAATTTCAACGTTCCAGCGGTAAAGCAATGCGACTGACGGATCTTGATTTAATTTCAAAGTTCCAACGGTAAAGCAATGCGACTGCCGGATCTCGATTTTATTTCAAAGTTCCAGCGGTAACGCAATGCGACTGACGGATCTTGATTTAATTTCAAAGTTCCAACGGTAAAGCAATGCGACTGCCGGATCTCGATTTTATTTCAAAGTTCCAGCGCTAAAGCAATGCGACTGCCGAATCTTTGTTTCTATTTCAAAGTTCCAGCGGTAAAGCAATGCGACTGACGGATCTTGATTTAATTTCAACGTTCCAGCGGTAAAGCAATGCGACTGCCGGATCTTGATTTTTATTTCAAAGTTTCAGCGCTAAAGCAATGCGACTGCCGAATCTTTGTTTTTATTTCAAAGTTCCAGCGCTACAGCAATGCGACTGCCGGATCTTGATTTAATTTCAACGTTCCAGCGGTAAAGCAATGCGACTGCTGGATCTTGATTTAATTTCAAAGTTCCAGCGGTAAAGCAATGCGACTGCCGGATCTTGATTTTATTTCAAAGTTCCAGCGGTAAAGCAATGCGACTGGCGGATCTTGATTTAATTTCAAAGTTCCATCGGTAAAGCAATGCGACTGACGGATCTTGATTTTTATTTCAAAGTTCCAGCGCTAAAGCAATGCGACTGCCGGATCTTGATTTTTATTTCAAAGTTCCAGCGCTAAAGCAATGCGACTGCCGAATCTTTGTTTCTATTTCAAAGTTCCAGCGGTAAAGCAATGCGACTGACGGATCTTGATTTCTATTTCAAAGTTCCAGCGCTAAAGCAATGCGACTGCCGAATCTTTGTTTTTATTTCAAAGTTCCAGCGCTAAAGCAATGCGACTGCCGAATCTTTGTTTCTATTTCAAAGTTCCAGCGGTAAAGCAATGCGACTGCCGGATCTTGGTTTTTATTTCAAAGTTCCAACGGTAAAGCAATGCGACTGCCGGATCTTGATTTAATTTCAAAGTTCCATCGGTAAAGCAATGCGACTGCCGGATCTTGATTTTTATTTCAAAGTTCCAGCGCTAAAGCAATGCGACTGCCGGATCTTGATTTTATTTCAAAGTTCCAGCGGTAAAGCAATGCGACTGCCGGATCTTGATTTTATTTCAAAGTTCCAGCGGTAAAGCAATGCGACTGCCGAATCTTGGTTTTTATTTCAAAGTTCCAACGGTAAAGCAATGCGACTGCTTAATCTTGATTTAATTTCAACGTTCCAGCGGTAAAGCAATGCGACTGACGGATCTTGATTTAATTTCAAAGTTCCAACGGTAAAGCAATGCGACTGCCGGATCTTGATTTAATTTCAAAGTTCCATCGGTAAAGCAATGCGACTGCCGGATCTTGATTTTTATTTCAAAGTTCCAGCGCTAAAGCAATGCGACTGCCGGATCTTGATTTTATTTCAAAGTTCCAGCGGTAAAGCAATGCGACTGCCGGATCTTGATTTTATTTCAAAGTTCCAGCGGTAAAGCAATGCGACTGCCGAATCTTTGTTTCTATTTCAAAGTTCCAGCGGTAAAGCAATGCGACTGCCGGATCTTGGTTTTTATTTCAAAGTTCCAACGGTAAAGCAATGCGACTGCTGGATCTTAATTTAATTTCAAAGTTCCAGCGGTAAAGCAATGCGACTGCTGGATCTTAATTTAATTTCAAAGTTCCAGCGATAAAGCAATGCGACTGCGGGATCTTGGTTTTTATTTCAAAGTTCCAACGGTAAAGCAATGCGACTGCCGGATCTTGATTTTATTTCAAAGTTCCAGCGGTAAAGCAATGCGACTGCCGAATCTTGATTTAATTTCAACGTTCCAGCGGTAAAGCAATGCGACTGCCGGATCTTGATTTAATTTCAAAGTTCCAACGGTAAAGCTATGCGACTGCCGGATCTCGATTTTATTTCAAAGTACCAGCGGTAAAGCAATGCGACTGCCGGATCTTGATTTTATTTCAAAGTTCCAGCGGTAAAGCAATGCGACTGGCGGATCTTGATTTAATTTCAACGTTCCAGCGGTAAAGCAATGCGACTGACGGATCTTGATTTAATTTCAACGTTGCAGCGGTAAAGCAATGCGACTGCCGGATCTTGATTTAATGTCAAAGTTCCAGCGATAAAGCAATGCGACAGCGGGATCTTGCTTTTTATTTCAAAGTTCCAACGGTAAAGCAATGCGACTGCTTAATCTTGATTTAATTTCAACGTTCCAGCGGTAAAGCAATGCGACTGACGGATCTTGATTTAATTTCAAAGTTCCAACGGTAAAGCAATGCGACTGCCGGATCTTGGTTTTTATTTCAAAGTTCCAGCGGTAAAGCAATGCGACTGCCGGATCTTGATTTCTATTTCAAAGTTCCAGCGGTAAAGCAATGCGTCTGGCGGATCTTGATTTAATTTCAAAGTTCCATCGGTAAAGCAATGCGACTGACGGATCTTGATTTAATTTCAACGTTCCAGCGGTAAAGCAATGCGACTGCCGGATCTTGATTTAATTCCAACGTTCCAGCGGTAAAGCAATGCGACTGCCGGATCTTGATTTAATTTAAAAGTTCCAACGGTAAAACAATGCGACTGCCGGATCTCGATTTTATTTCAAAGTTCCAGCGGTAAAGCAATGCGACTGCCGGATCTTGATTTAATTTCAAAGTTCCATCGGTAAAGCAATGCGACTGCCGGATCTTGATTTTTATTTCAAAGTTCCAGCGCTAAAGCAATGCGACTGCCGGATCTTGATTTAATTTCAACGTTCCAGCGGTAAAGCAATGCGACTGCCGGATCTTGATTTAATTCCAACGTTCCAGCGGTAAAGCAATGCGACTGCCGGATCTTGATTTAATTTAAAAGTTCCAACGGTAAAGCAATGCGACTGCCGGATCTCGATTTTATTTCAAAGTTCCAGCGGTAAAGCAATGCGACTGCCGGATCTTGATTTCTATTTCAACGTTCCAGCGGTAAAGCAATGCGACTGCCGGATCTTGATTTTATTTCAAAGTTCCAACGGTAAAGCTATGCGACTGCCGGATCTTGATTTTATTTCAAAGTTCCAACGGTAAAGCTATGCGACTGCCGGATCTCGATTTTATTTCAAAGTTCCAGCGGTAAAGCAATGCGACTGCCGGATCTTGATTTTATTTCAAAGTTCCAGCGGTAAAGCAATGCGACTGCCGGATCTTGATTTTATTTCAAAGTTCCAGCGGTAAAGCAATGCGTCTGGCGGATCTTGATTTAATTTCAAAGTTCCATCGGTAAAGCAATGCGACTGCGGGATCTTGGTTTTTATTTCAAAGTTCCAACGGTAAAGCAATGCGACTGCCGGATCTTGATTTCTATTTCAAAGTTCCAGCGGTAAAGCAATGCGACTGCCGAATTTTTGTTTCTATTTCAAAGTTCCAGCGGTAAAGCAATGCGACTGCTGGATCTTAATTTAATTTCAAAGTTCCAGCGATAAAGCAATGCGACTGCGGGATCTTGGTTTTTATTTCAAAGTTCCAACGGTAAAGCAATGCGACTGCGGGATCTTGGTTTTTATTTCAAAGTTCCAACGGTAAAGCAATGCGACTGCCAGATCTTGATTTTATTTCAAAGTACCAACGGTGAAGCAATGCGACTGCCGGATCTTGATTTAATGTCAAAGTTCTCAGCGATAAAGCAATGCGACTGCGGGATCTTGGTTTTTATTTCAAAGTTCCAACGGTAAAGCAATGCGACTGCCGGATCTTGATTTTATTTCAAAGTTCCAGCGGTAAAGCAATGCGACTGCCGAATCTTGATTTAATTTCAACGTTCCAGCGGTAAAGCAATGCGACTGCCGGATCTTGATTTAATTTCAAAGTTCCAACGGTAAAGCTATGCGACTGCCGGATCTCGATTTTATTTCAAAGTACCAGCGGTAAAGCAATGCGACTGCCGGATCTTGATTTTATTTCAAAGTTCCAGCGGTAAAGCAATGCGACTGGCGGATCTTGATTTAATTTCAACGTTCCAGCGGTAAAGCAATGCGACTGACGGATCTTGATTTAATTTCAACGTTGCAGCGGTAAAGCAATGCGACTGCCGGATCTTGATTTAATGTCAAAGTTCCAGCGATAAAGCAATGCGATTGCCGGATCTCGATTTTATTTCAAAGTTCCAGCGGTAAAGCAATGCGACTGCCGGATCTTGATTTCTATTTCAAAGTTCCAGCGGTAAAGCAATGCGACTGGCGGATCTTGATTTAATTTCAAAGTTCCATCGGTAAAGCAATGCGACTGCCGGATCTTGATTTTTATTTCAAAGTTCCAGCGCTAAAGCAATGCGACTGCCGGATCTTGATTTAATTTCAACGTTCCAGCGGTAAAGCAATGCGACTGCCGGATCTTGATTTAATTCCAACGTTCCAGCGGTAAAACAATGCGACTGCCGGATCTTGATTTAATTTAAAAGTTCCAACGGTAAAGCAATGCGACTGCCGGATCTCGATTTTATTTCAAAGTTCCAGCGGTAAAGCAATGCGACTGCCAGATCTTGATTTTTATTTCAAAGTTCCAGCGCTAAAGCAATGCGACTGCCGAATCTTTGTTTCTATTTCAAAGTTCCAGCGGTAAAGCAATGCGACTGACGGATCTTGATTTAATTTCAACGTTCCAGCGGTAAAGCAATGCGACTGCCGGATCTTGATTTAATTTCAAAGTTCCATCGGTAAAGCAATGCGACTGCCGGATCTTGATTTTTATTTCAAAGTTCCAGCGCTAAAGCAATGCGACTGCCGAATCTTTGTTTCTATTTCAAAGTTCCAGCGGTAAAGCAATGCGACTGACGGATCTTGATTTAATTTCAACGTTCCAGCGGTAAAGCAATGCGACTGCCGGATCTTGATTTCTATTTCAAAGTTCCAGCGGTAAAGCAATGCGTCTGGCGGATCTTGATTTAATTTCAAAGTTCCATCGGTAAAGCAATGCGACTGCCGAATCTTCGTTTCTATTTCAAAGTTCCAGCGGTAAAGCAATGCGACTGACGGATCTTGATTTAATTTCAACGTTCCAGCGGTAAAGCAATGCGACTGCCGGATCTTGATTTCTATTTCAAAGTTCCAGCGGTAAAGCAATGCGACTGGCGGATCTTGATTTAATTTCAAAGTTCCATCGGTAAAGCAATGCGACTGCCGGATCTTGATTTTTATTTCAAAGTTTCAGTGCTAAAGCAATGCGACTGCCGGATCTTGATTTAATTCCAACGTTCCAGCGGTAAAGCAATGCGACTGCCGGATCTTGATTTAATTTAAAAGTTCCAACGGTAAAGCAATGCGACTGCCGGATCTTGATTTTATTTCAAAGTTCCAGCGGTAAAGCAATGCGACTGCCGGATCTTGATTTTATTTCAAAGTTCCAGCGGTAAAGCAATGCGTCTGGCGGATCTTGATTTAATTTCAAAGTTCCATCGGTAAAGCAATGCGACTGCGGGATCTTGGTTTTTATTTCAAAGTTCCAACGGTAAAGCAATGCGACTGCCGGATCTTGATTTCTATTTCAAAGTTCCAGCGGTAAAGCAATGCGACTGCCGACTTTTTGTTTCTATTTCAAAGTTCCAGCGGTAAAGCAATGCGACTGCTGGATCTTAATTTAATTTCAAAGTTCCAGCGATAAAGCAATGCGACTGCGGGATCTTGGTTTTTATTTCAAAGTTCCAACGGTAAAGCAATGCGACTGCCAGATCTTGATTTTATTTCAAAGTTCCAGCGGTAAAGCAATGCGACTGCGGGATCTTGGTTTTTATTTCAAAGTTCCAACGGTAAAGCAATGCGACTGCCAGATCTTGATTTTATTTCAAAGTACCAACGGTGAAGCAATGCGACTGCCGGATCTTGATTTAATGTCAAAGTTCTCAGCGATAAAGCAATGCGACTGCCGGATCTCGATTTTATTTCAAAGTTCCAGCGGTAAAGCAATGCGACTGCCGGATCTTGATTTCTATTTCAAAGTTCCAGCGGTAAAGCAATGCGACTGGCGGATCTTGATTTAATTTCAAAGTTCCATCGGTAAAGCAATGCGACTGCCGGATCTTGATTTTTATTTCAAAGTTCCAGCGATAAAGCAATGCGACTGCCGGATCATGGTTTCTATTTCAAAGTTCCAGCGGTAAAGCAATGCGACTGCCGGATCTTGATTTAATTCCAACGTTCCAGCGGTAAAACAATGCGACTGCCGGATCTTGATTTAATTTAAAAGTTCCAACGGTAAAGCAATGCGACTGCCGGATCTCGATTTTATTTCAAAGTTCCAGCGGTAAAGCAATGCGACTGCCGGATCTTGATTTAATTTCAAAGTTCCATCGGTAAAGCAATGCGACTGCCGGATCTTGATTTTTATTTCAAAGTTCCAGCGCTAAAGCAATGCGACTGCCGAATCTTTGTTTCTATTTCAAAGTTCCAGCGGTAAAGCAATGCGACTGCCGGATCTTGATTTTATTTCAAAGTTCCAGCGGTAAAGCAATGCGTCTGGCGGATCTTGATTTAATTTCAAAGTTCCATCGGTAAAGCAATGCGACTGCGGGATCTTGGTTTTTATTTCAAAGTTCCAACGGTAAAGCAATGCGACTGCCGGATCTTGATTTCTATTTCAAAGTTCCAGCGGTAAAGCAATGCGACTGCCGACTTTTTGTTTCTATTTCAAAGTTCCAGCGGTAAAGCAATGCGACTGCTGGATCTTAATTTAATTTCAAAGTTCCAGCGATAAAGCAATGCGACTGCGGGATCTTGGTTTTTATTTCAAAGTTCCAACGGTAAAGCAATGCGACTGCCAGATCTTGATTTTATTTCAAAGTTCCAGCGGTAAAGCAATGCGACTGCGGGATCTTGGTTTTTATTTCAAAGTTCCAACGGTAAAGCAATGCGACTGCCAGATCTTGATTTTATTTCAAAGTACCAACGGTGAAGCAATGCGACTGCCGGATCTTGATTTAATGTCAAAGTTCTCAGCGATAAAGCAATGCGACTGCGGGATCTTGGTTTTTATTTCAAAGTTCCAACGGTAAAGCAATGCGACTGCCGGATCTTGATTTAATGTCAAAGTTCCAGCGATAAAGCAATGCGACAGCGGGATCTTGCTTTTTATTTCAAAGTTCCAACGGTAAAGCAATGCGACTGCTTAATCTTGATTTAATTTCAACGTTCCAGCGGTAAAGCAATGCGACTGACGGATCTTGATTTAATTTCAAAGTTCCAACGGTAAAGCAATGCGACTGCCGGATCTTGGTTTTTATTTCAAAGTTCCAGCGGTAAAGCAATGCGACTGCCGGATCTTGATTTCTATTTCAAAGTTCCAGCGGTAAAGCAATGCGTCTGGCGGATCTTGATTTAATTTCAAAGTTCCATCGGTAAAGCAATGCGACTGCCGGATCTTGATTTTTATTTCAAAGTTTCAGCGCTAAAGCAATGCGACTGCCGAATCTTTGTTTCTATTTCAAAGTTCCAGCGGTAAAGCAATGCGACTGCTGGATCTTGATTTAATTTCAAAGTTCCAGGGGTAAAGCAATGCGACTGGCGGATCTTGATTTAATTTCAACGTTCCAGCGGTAAAGCAATGCGACTGACGGATCTTGATTTAATTTCAACGTTGCAGCGGTAAAGCAATGCGACTGCCGGATCTTGATTTAATGTCAAAGTTCCAGCGATAAAGCAATGCGACTGCGGGATCTTGCTTTTTATTTCAAAGTTCCAACGGTAATGCAATGCGACTGCTTAATCTTGATTTAATTTCAACGTTCCAGCGGTAAAGCAATGCGACTGACGGATCTTGATTTTTATTTCAAAGTTCCAGCGCTAAAGCAATGCGACTGCCGAATCTTTGTTTCTATTTCAAAGTTCCAGCGGTAAAGCAATGCGACTGACGGATCTTGATTTAATTTCAAAGTTCCAGCGATAAAGCAATGCGACTGCCGGATTATGGTTTCTATTTCAAAGTTCCAGCGGTAAAGCAATGCGACTGCCGGATCTTGATTTAATTTCAACGTTCCAGCGGTAAAGCAATGCGACTGCAGGATCTTGATTTTTATTTCAAAGTTCCAGCGGTAAAGCAATGCGACTGGCGGATCTTGATTTAATTTCAAAGTTCCAGCGATAAAGCAATGCGACTGCCGGATCATGGTTTCTATTTCAAAGTTCCAGCGGTAAAGCAATGCGACTGCCGGATCTTGATTTAATTTCAACGTTCCAGCGGTAAAGCAATGCGACTGCCGGATCCTGGTTTCTATTTCAAAGTTCCAGCGGTAAAGCAATGCGACTGCCGGATCTTGGTTTCTATTTCAAAGTTCCAGCGGTAAAGCAATGCGACTGGCGGATCTTGATTTAATTTCAAAGTTCCATCGGTAAAGCAATGCGACTGCCGGATCTTGATTTTTATTTCAAAGTTTCAGCGCTAAAGCAATGCGACTGCCGAATCTTTGTTTCTATTTCAAAGTTCCAGCGGTAAAGCAATGCGACTGCCGGATCTTGATTTTTATTTCAAAGTTCCAGCGCTAAAGCAATGCGACTGCCGGATCTTGATTTAATTTCAACGTTCCAGCGGTAAAGCAATGCTACTGCCGGATCTTGATTTAATTCCAACGTTCCAGCGGTAAAGCAATGCGACTGCCGGATCTTGATTTAATTTCAAAGTTCCAACGGTAAAGCAATGCGACTGCCGGATCTCGATTTTATTTCAAAGTTCCAGCGGTAAAGCAATGCGACTGCCGGATCTTGATTTAATTTCAAAGTTCCCGCGGTAAAGCAATGCGACTGCCGGATCTTGATTTTTATTTCAAAGTTCCAGCGCTAAAGCAATGCGACTGCCGAATCTTTGTTTCTATTTCAAAGTTCCAGCGGTAAAGCAATGCGACTGACGGATCTTGATTTAATTTCAACGTTCCAGCGGTAAAGCAATGCGACTGCAGGATCTTGATTTCTATTTCAAAGTTCCAGCGGTAAAGCAATGCGTCTGGCGGATCTTGATTTAATTTCAAAGTTCCATCGGTAAAGCAATGCGACTGCCGGATCTTGATTTTTATTTCAAAGTTCCAGCGCTAAAGCAATGCGACTGCCGAATCTTTGTTTCTATTTCAAAGTTCCAGCGGTAAAGCAATGCGACTGCCGGATCTTGATTTTATTTCAAAGTTCCAGCGGTAAAGCAATGCGTCTGGCGGATCTTGATTTAATTTCAAAGTTCCATCGGTAAAGCAATGCGACTGCGGGATCTTGGTTTTTATTTCAAAGTTCCAACGGTAAAGCAATGCGACTGCCGGATCTTGATTTCTATTTCAAAGTTCCAGCGGTAAAGCAATGCGACTGCCGACTTTTTGTTTCTATTTCAAAGTTCCAGCGGTAAAGCAATGCGACTGCTGGATCTTAATTTAATTTCAAAGTTCCAGCGATAAAGCAATGCGACTGCGGGATCTTGGTTTTTATTTCAAAGTTCCAACGGTAAAGCAATGCGACTGCCAGATCTTGATTTTATTTCAAAGTTCCAGCGGTAAAGCAATGCGACTGCGGGATCTTGGTTTTTATTTCAAAGTTCCAACGGTAAAGCAATGCGACTGCCAGATCTTGATTTTATTTCAAAGTACCAACGGTGAAGCAATGCGACTGCCGGATCTTGATTTAATGTCAAAGTCCTCAGCGATAAAGCAATGCGACTGCGGGATCTTGGTTTTTATTTCAAAGTTCCAACGGTAAAGCAATGCGACTGCCGGATCTTGATTTAATGTCAAAGTTCCAGCGATAAAGCAATGCGACAGCGGGATCTTGCTTTTTATTTCAAAGTTCCAACGGTAAAGCAATGCGACTGCTTAATCTTGATTTAATTTCAACGTTCCAGCGGTAAAGCAATGCGACTGACGGATCTTGATTTAATTTCAAAGTTCCAACGGTAAAGCAATGCGACTGCCGGATCTTGGTTTTTATTTCAAAGTTCCAGCGGTAAAGCAATGCGACTGCCGGATCTTGATTTCTATTTCAAAGTTCCAGCGGTAAAGCAATGCGTCTGGCGGATCTTGATTTAATTTCAAAGTTCCATCGGTAAAGCAATGCGACTGCCGGATCTTGATTTTTATTTCAAAGTTTCAGCGCTAAAGCAATGCGACTGCCGAATCTTTGTTTCTATTTCAAAGTTCCAGCGGTAAAGCAATGCGACTGCTGGATCTTGATTTAATTTCAAAGTTCCAGGGGTAAAGCAATGCGACTGGCGGATCTTGATTTAATTTCAACGTTCCAGCGGTAAAGCAATGCGACTGACGGATCTTGATTTAATTTCAACGTTGCAGCGGTAAAGCAATGCGACTGCCGGATCTTGATTTAATGTCAAAGTTCCAGCGATAAAGCAATGCGACTGCGGGATCTTGCTTTTTATTTCAAAGTTCCAACGGTAATGCAATGCGACTGCTTAATCTTGATTTAATTTCAACGTTCCAGCGGTAAAGCAATGCGACTGACGGATCTTGATTTTTATTTCAAAGTTCCAGCGCTAAAGCAATGCGACTGCCGAATCTTTGTTTCTATTTCAAAGTTCCAGCGGTAAAGCAATGCGACTGACGGATCTTGATTTAATTTCAAAGTTCCAGCGATAAAGCAATGCGACTGCCGGATTATGGTTTCTATTTCAAAGTTCCAGCGGTAAAGCAATGCGACTGCCGGATCTTGATTTAATTTCAACGTTCCAGCGGTAAAGCAATGCGACTGCAGGATCTTGATTTTTATTTCAAAGTTCCAGCGGTAAAGCAATGCGACTGGCGGATCTTGATTTAATTTCAAAGTTCCAGCGATAAAGCAATGCGACTGCCGGATCATGGTTTCTATTTCAAAGTTCCAGCGGTAAAGCAATGCGACTGCCGGATCTTGATTTAATTTCAACGTTCCAGCGGTAAAGCAATGCGACTGCCGGATCCTGGTTTCTATTTCAAAGTTCCAGCGGTAAAGCAATGCGACTGCCGGATCTTGGTTTCTATTTCAAAGTTCCAGCGGTAAAGCAATGCGACTGGCGGATCTTGATTTAATTTCAAAGTTCCATCGGTAAAGCAATGCGACTGCCGGATCTTGATTTTTATTTCAAAGTTTCAGCGCTAAAGCAATGCGACTGCCGTATCTTTGTTTCTATTTCAAAGTTCCAGCGGTAAAGCAATGCGACTGCCGGATCTTGATTTTTATTTCAAAGTTCCAGCGCTAAAGCAATGCGACTGCCGGATCTTGATTTAATTTCAACGTTCCAGCGGTAAAGCAATGCTACTGCCGGATCTTGATTTAATTCCAACGTTCCAGCGGTAAAGCAATGCGACTGCCGGATCTTGATTTAATTTCAAAGTTCCAACGGTAAAGCAATGCGACTGCCGGATCTCGATTTTATTTCAAAGTTCCAGCGGTAAAGCAATGCGACTGCCGGATCTTGATTTAATTTCAAAGTTCCCGCGGTAAAGCAATGCGACTGCCGGATCTTGATTTTTATTTCAAAGTTCCAGCGCTAAAGCAATGCGACTGCCGAATCTTTGTTTCTATTTCAAAGTTCCAGCGGTAAAGCAATGCGACTGACGGATCTTGATTTAATTTCAACGTTCCAGCGGTAAAGCAATGCGACTGCAGGATCTTGATTTCTATTTCAAAGTTCCAGCGGTAAAGCAATGCGTCTGGCGGATCTTGATTTAATTTCAAAGTTCCATCGGTAAAGCAATGCGACTGCCGGATCTTGATTTTTATTTCAAAGTTTCAGCGCTAAAGCAGTGCGACTGCCGAATCTTTGTTTCTATTTCAAAGTTCCAGCGGTAAAGCAATGCGACTGCCGGATCTTGATTTTATTTCAAAGTTCCAGCGGTAAAGCAATGCGACTGCCGAATCTTGATTTAATTTCAACGTTCCAGCGGTAAAGCAATGCGACTGCCGGATCTTGATTTTATTTCAAAGTTCCAACGGTAAAGCTATGCGACTGCCGGATCTCGATTTTATTTCAAAGTTCCAGCGGTAAAGCAATGCGACTGCCGGATCTTGATTTTATTTCAAAGTTCCAGCGGTAAAGCAATGCGACTGCCGGATCTTGATTTTATTTCAAAGTTCCAGCGGTAAAGCAATGCGACTGCCGGATCTTGATTTAATTTCAAAGTTCCATCGGTAAAGCAATGCGACTGCGGGATCTTGGTTTTTATTTCAAAGTTCCAACGGTAAAGCAATGCGACTGCCGGATCTTGATTTCTATTTCAAAGTTCCAGCGGTAAAGCAATGCGACTGCCGAATTTTTGTTTCTATTTCAAAGTTCCAGCGGTAAAGCAATGCGACTGCTGGATCTTAATTTAATTTCAAAGTTCCAGCGATAAAGCAATGCGACTGCGGGATCTTGGTTTTTATTTCAAAGTTCCAACGGTAAAGCAATGCGACTGCGGGATCTTGGTTTTTATTTCAAAGTTCCAACGGTAAAGCAATGCGACTGCCAGATCTTGATTTTATTTCAAAGTACCAACGGTGAAGCAATGCGACTGCCGGATCTTGATTTAATGTCAAAGTTCTCAGCGATAAAGCAATGCGACTGCGGGATCTTGGTTTTTATTTCAGAGTTCCAACGGTAAAGCAATGCGACTGCCGGATCTTGATTTTATTTCAACGTTGCAGCGGTAAAGCAATGCGACTGCCGGATCTTGATTTAATGTCAAAGTTCCAGCGATAAAGCAATGCGACAGCGGGATCTTGCTTTTTATTTCAAAGTTCCAACGGTAAAGCAATGCGACTGCTTAATCTTGATTTAATTTCAACGTTCCAGCGGTAAAGCAATGCGACTGACGGATCTTGATTTAATTTCAAAGTTCCAACGGTAAAGCAATGCGACTGCCGGATCTTGGTTTTTATTTCAAAGTTCCAGCGGTAAAGCAATGCAACTGCCGGATCTTGATTTCTATTTCAAAGTTCCAGCGGTAAAGCGATGCGTCTGGCGGATCTTGATTTAATTTCAAAGTTCCATCGGTAAAGCAATGCGACTGACGGATCTTGATTTAATTTCAACGTTCCAGCGGTAAAGCAATGCGACTGCCGGATCTTGATTTAATTCCAACGTTCCAGCGGTAAAGCAATGCGACTGCCGGATCTTGATTTAATTTAAAAGTTCCAACGGTAAAACAATGCGACTGCCGGATCTCGATTTTATTTCAAAGTTCCAGCGGTAAAGCAATGCGACTGCCGGATCTTGATTTAATTTCAAAGTTCCATCGGTAAAGCAATGCGACTGCCGGATCTTGATTTTTATTTCAAAGTTCCAGCGCTAAAGCAATGCGACTGCCGGATCTTGATTTAATTTCAACGTTCCAGCGGTAAAGCAATGCGACTGCCGGATCTTGATTTAATTCCAACGTTCCAGCGGTAAAGCAATGCGACTGCCGGATCTTGATTTAATTTAAAAGTTCCAACGGTAAAGCAATGCGACTGCCGGATCTCGATTTTATTTCAAAGTTCCAGCGGTAAAGCAATGCGACTGCCGGATCTTGATTTCTATTTCAAAGTTCCATCGGTAAAGCAATGCGACTGCCGGATCTTGATTTTTATTTCAAAGTTCCAGCGCTAAAGCAATGCGACTGCCGGATCTTGATTTAATTTCAAAGTTCCAGCGGTAAAGCAATGCGACTGCCGGATCTTGATTTAATTTCAAAGTTCCATCGGTAAAGCAATGCGACTGCCGGATCTTGATTTTTATTTCAAAGTTCCAGCGCTAAAGCAATGCGACTGCCGAATCTTTGTTTCTATTTCAAAGTTCCAGCGGTAAAGCAATGCGACTGCCGGATCTTGATTTTATTTCAAAGTTCCAGCGGTAAAGCAATGCGTCTGGCGGATCTTGATTTAATTTCAAAGTTCCATCGGTAAAGCAATGCGACTGCGGGATCTTGGTTTTTATTTCAAAGTTCCAACGGTAAAGCAATGCGACTGCCGGATCTTGATTTCTATTTCAAAGTTCCAGCGGTAAAGCAATGCGACTGCCGACTTTTTGTTTCTATTTCAAAGTTCCAGCGGTAAAGCAATGCGACTGCTGGATCTTAATTTAATTTCAAAGTTCCAGCGATAAAGCAATGCGACTGCGGGATCTTGGTTTTTATTTCAAAGTTCCAACGGTAAAGCAATGCGACTGCCAGATCTTGATTTTATTTCAAAGTTCCAGCGGTAAAGCAATGCGACTGCGGGATCTTGGTTTTTATTTCAAAGTTCCAACGGTAAAGCAATGCGACTGCCAGATCTTGATTTTATTTCAAAGTACCAACGGTGAAGCAATGCGACTGCCGGATCTTGATTTAATGTCAAAGTTCTCAGCGATAAAGCAATGCGACTGCGGGATCTTGGTTTTTATTTCAAAGTTCCAACGGTAAAGCAATGCGACTGCCGGATCTTGATTTAATGTCAAAGTTCCAGCGATAAAGCAATGCGACAGCGGGATCTTGCTTTTTATTTCAAAGTTCCAACGGTAAAGCAATGCGACTGCTTAATCTTGATTTAATTTCAACGTTCCAGCGGTAAAGCAATGCGACTGACGGATCTTGATTTAATTTCAAAGTTCCAACGGTAAAGCAATGCGACTGCCGGATCTTGGTTTTTATTTCAAAGTTCCAGCGGTAAAGCAATGCGACTGCCGGATCTTGATTTCTATTTCAAAGTTCCAGCGGTAAAGCAATGCGTCTGGCGGATCTTGATTTAATTTCAAAGTTCCATCGGTAAAGCAATGCGACTGCCGGATCTTGATTTTTATTTCAAAGTTTCAGCGCTAAAGCAATGCGACTGCCGAATCTTTGTTTCTATTTCAAAGTTCCAGCGGTAAAGCAATGCGACTGCTGGATCTTGATTTAATTTCAAAGTTCCAGGGGTAAAGCAATGCGACTGGCGGATCTTGATTTAATTTCAACGTTCCAGCGGTAAAGCAATGCGACTGACGGATCTTGATTTAATTTCAACGTTGCAGCGGTAAAGCAATGCGACTGCCGGATCTTGATTTAATGTCAAAGTTCCAGCGATAAAGCAATGCGACTGCGGGATCTTGCTTTTTATTTCAAAGTTCCAACGGTAATGCAATGCGACTGCTTAATCTTGATTTAATTTCAACGTTCCAGCGGTAAAGCAATGCGACTGACGGATCTTGATTTTTATTTCAAAGTTCCAGCGCTAAAGCAATGCGACTGCCGAATCTTTGTTTCTATTTCAAAGTTCCAGCGGTAAAGCAATGCGACTGACGGATCTTGATTTAATTTCAAAGTTCCAGCGATAAAGCAATGCGACTGCCGGATCATGGTTTCTATTTCAAAGTTCCAGCGGTAAAGCAATGCGACTGCCGGATCTTGATTTAATTTCAACGTTCCAGCGGTAAAGCAATGCGACTGCAGGATCTTGATTTTTATTTCAAAGTTCCAGCGGTAAAGCAATGCGACTGGCGGATCTTGATTTAATTTCAAAGTTCCAGCGATAAAGCAATGCGACTGCCGGATCATGGTTTCTATTTCAAAGTTCCAGCGGTAAAGCAATGCGACTGCCGGATCTTGATTTAATTTCAACGTTCCAGCGGTAAAGCAATGCGACTGCCGGATCCTGGTTTCTATTTCAAAGTTCCAGCGGTAAAGCAATGCGACTGCCGGATCTTGGTTTCTATTTCAAAGTTCCAGCGGTAAAGCAATGCGACTGGCGGATCTTGATTTAATTTCAAAGTTCCATCGGTAAAGCAATGCGACTGCCGGATCTTGATTTTTATTTCAAAGTTTCAGCGCTAAAGCAATGCGACTGCCGAATCTTTGTTTCTATTTCAAAGTTCCAGCGGTAAAGCAATGCGACTGCCGGATCTTGATTTTTATTTCAAAGTTCCAGCGCTAAAGCAATGCGACTGCCGGATCTTGATTTAATTTCAACGTTCCAGCGGTAAAGCAATGCTACTGCCGGATCTTGATTTAATTCCAACGTTCCAGCGGTAAAGCAATGCGACTGCCGGATCTTGATTTAATTTACAAGTTCCAACGGTAAAGCAATGCGACTGCCGGATCTCGATTTTATTTCAAAGTTCCAGCGGTAAAGCAATGCGACTGCCGGATCTTGATTTAATTTCAAAGTTCCAGCGGTAAAGCAATGCGACTGCCGGATCTTGATTTTTATTTCAAAGTTCCAGCGCTAAAGCAATGCGACTGCCGAATCTTTGTTTCTATTTCAAAGTTCCAGCGGTAAAGCAATGCGACTGACGGATCTTGATTTAATTTCAACGTTCCAGCGGTAAAGCAATGCGACTGCAGGATCTTGATTTCTATTTCAAAGTTCCAGCGGTAAAGCAATGCGTCTGGCGGATCTTGATTTAATTTCAAAGTTCCATCGGTAAAGCAATGCGACTGCCGGATCTTGATTTTTATTTCAAAGTTTCAGCGCTAAAGCAGTGCGACTGCCGAATCTTTGTTTCTATTTCAAAGTTCCAGCGGTAAAGCAATGCGACTGCCGGATCTTGATTTTATTTCAAAGTTCCAGCGGTAAAGCAATGCGACTGCCGAATCTTGATTTAATTTCAACGTTCCAGCGGTAAAGCAATGCGACTGCCGGATCTTGATTTTATTTCAAAGTTCCAACGGTAAAGCTATGCGACTGCCGGATCTCGATTTTATTTCAAAGTTCCAGCGGTAAAGCAATGCGACTGCCGGATCTTGATTTTATTTCAAAGTTCCAGCGGTAAAGCAATGCGACTGCCGGATCTTGATTTTATTTCAAAGTTCCAGCGGTAAAGCAATGCGTCTGGCGGATCTTGATTTAATTTCAAAGTTCCATCGGTAAAGCAATGCGACTGCGGGATCTTGGTTTTTATTTCAAAGTTCCAACGGTAAAGCAATGCGACTGCCGGATCTTGATTTCTATTTCAAAGTTCCAGCGGTAAAGCAATGCGACTGCCGAATTTTTGTTTCTATTTCAAAGTTCCAGCGGTAAAGCAATGCGACTGCTGGATCTTAATTTAATTTCAAAGTTCCAGCGATAAAGCAATGCGACTGCGGGATCTTGGTTTTTATTTCAAAGTTCCAACGGTAAAGCAATGCGACTGCGGGATCTTGGTTTTTATTTCAAAGTTCCAACGGTAAAGCAATGCGACTGCCAGATCTTGATTTTATTTCAAAGTACCAACGGTGAAGCAATGCGACTGCCGGATCTTGATTTAATGTCAAAGTTCTCAGCGATAAAGCAATGCGACTGCGGGATCTTGGTTTTTATTTCAGAGTTCCAACGGTAAAGCAATGCGACTGCCGGATCTTGATTTTATTTCAACGTTGCAGCGGTAAAGCAATGCGACTGCCGGATCTTGATTTAATGTCAAAGTTCCAGCGATAAAGCAATGCGACAGCGGGATCTTGCTTTTTATTTCAAAGTTCCAACGGTAAAGCAATGCGACTGCTTAATCTTGATTTAATTTCAACGTTCCAGCGGTAAAGCAATGCGACTGACGGATCTTGATTTAATTTCAAAGTTCCAACGGTAAAGCAATGCGACTGCCGGATCTTGGTTTTTATTTCAAAGTTCCAGCGGTAAAGCAATGCAACTGCCGGATCTTGATTTCTATTTCAAAGTTCCAGCGGTAAAGCGATGCGTCTGGCGGATCTTGATTTAATTTCAAAGTTCCATCGGTAAAGCAATGCGACTGACGGATCTTGATTTAATTTCAACGTTCCAGCGGTAAAGCAATGCGACTGCCGGATCTTGATTTAATTCCAACGTTCCAGCGGTAAAGCAATGCGACTGCCGGATCTTGATTTAATTTAAAAGTTCCAACGGTAAAACAATGCGACTGCCGGATCTCGATTTTATTTCAAAGTTCCAGCGGTAAAGCAATGCGACTGCCGGATCTTGATTTAATTTCAAAGTTCCATCGGTAAAGCAATGCGACTGCCGGATCTTGATTTTTATTTCAAAGTTCCAGCGCTAAAGCAATGCGACTGCCGGATCTTGATTTAATTTCAACGTTCCAGCGGTAAAGCAATGCGACTGCCGGATCTTGATTTAATTCCAACGTTCCAGCGGTAAAGCAATGCGACTGCCGGATCTTGATTTAATTTAAAAGTTCCAACGGTAAAGCAATGCGACTGCCGGATCTCGATTTTATTTCAAAGTTCCAGCGGTAAAGCAATGCGACTGCCGGATCTTGATTTCTATTTCAAAGTTCCATCGGTAAAGCAATGCGACTGCCGGATCTTGATTTTTATTTCAAAGTTCCAGCGCTAAAGCAATGCGACTGCCGGATCTTGATTTAATTTCAACGTTCCAGCGGTAAAGCAATGCGACTGCCGGATCTTGATTTAATTCCAACGTTCCAGCGGTAAAACAATGCGACTGCCGGATCTTGATTTAATTTAAAAGTTCCAACGGTAAAGCAATGCGACTGCCGGATCTCGATTTTATTTCAAAGTTCCAGCGGTAAAGCAATGCGACTGCCGGATCTCGATTTTATTTCAAAGTTCCAGCGGTAAAGCAATGCGACTGCCGGATCTTGATTTAATTTCAAAGTTCCATCGGTAAAGCAATGCGACTGCCGGATCTTGATTTTTATTTCAAAGTTCCAGCGCTAAAGCAATGCGACTGCCGGATCTTGATTTAATTTCAACGTTCCAGCGGTAAAGCAATGCGACTGCCGGATCTTGATTTAATTCCAACGTTCCAGCGGTAAAGCAATGCGACTGCCGGATCTTGATTTAATTTAAAAGTTCCAACGGTAAAGCAATGCGACTGCCGGATCTCGATTTTATTTCAAAGTTCCAGCGGTAAAGCAATGCGACTGCCGGATCTTGATTTCTATTTCAAAGTTCCATCGGTAAAGCAATGCGACTGCCGGATCTTGATTTTTATTTCAAAGTTCCAGCGCTAAAGCAATGCGACTGCCGGATCTTGATTTAATTTCAACGTTCCAGCGGTAAAGCAATGCGACTGCCGGATCTTGATTTAATTCCAACGTTCCAGCGGTAAAACAATGCGACTGCCGGATCTTGATTTAATTTAAAAGTTCCAACGGTAAAGCAATGCGACTGCCGGATCTCGATTTTATTTCAAAGTTCCAGCGGTAAAGCAATGCGACTGCCGGATCTTGATTTAATTTCAAAGTTCCATCGGTAAAGCAATGCGACTGCCGGATCTTGGTTTTTATTTCAAAGTTCCAGCGGTAAAGCAATGCGACTGCCGGATCTTGATTTCTATTTCAAAGTTCCAGCGGTAAAGCAATGCGTCTGGCGGATCTTGATTTAATTTCAAAGTTCCATCGGTAAAGCAATGCGACTGACGGATCTTGATTTAATTTCAACGTTCCAGCGGTAAAGCAATGCGACTGCCGGATCTTGATTTAATTCCAACGTTCCAGCGGTAAAGCAATGCGACTGCCGGATCTTGATTTAATTTAAAAGTTCCAACGGTAAAACAATGCGACTGCCGGATCTCGATTTTATTTCAAAGTTCCAGCGGTAAAGCAATGCGACTGCCGGATCTTGATTTAATTTCAAAGTTCCATCGGTAAAGCAATGCGACTGCCGGATCTTGATTTAATTTAAAAGTTCCAACGGTAAAACAATGCGACTGCCGGATCTCGATTTTATTTCAAAGTTCCAGCGGTAAAGCAATGCGACTGCCGGATCTTGATTTAATTTCAAAGTTCCATCGGTAAAGCAATGCGACTGCCGGATCTTGATTTTTATTTCAAAGTTTCAGCGCTAAAGCAATGCGACTGCCGGATCTTGATTTAATTTCAACGTTCCATCGGTAAAGCAATGCGACTGCCGGATCTTGATTTTTATTTCAAAGTTCCAGCGGTAAAGCAATGCGACTGCCGGATCTTGATTTAATTTCAAAGTTCCATCGGTAAAGCAATGCGACTGCCGGATCTTGATTTTTATTTCAAAGTTCCAGCGCTAAAGCAATGCGACTGCCGAATCTTTGTTTCTATTTCAAAGTTCCAACGGTAAAGCAATGCAACTGCCGGATCTTGATTTTTATTTCAAAGTTTCAGCGCTAAAGCAATGCGACTGCCGGATCTTGATTTTTATTTCAAAGTTCCAGCGCTAAAGCAATGCGACTGCCGGATCTTGATTTAATTTCAACGTTCCAGCGGTAAAGCAATGCGACTGCCGGATCTTGATTTAATTCCAACGTTCCAGCGGTAAAGCAATGCGACTGCCGGATCTTGATTTAATTTAAAAGTTCCAACGGTAAAGCAATGCGACTGCCGGATCTCGATTTTATTTCAAAGTTCCAGCGGTAAAGCAATGCGACTGCCGGATCTTGATTTCTATTTCAAAGTTCCAGCGGTAAAGCAATGCGACTGGCGGATCTTGATTTAATTTCAAAGTTCCATCGGTAAAGCAATGCGACTGCCGGATCTTGATTTTTATTTCAAAGTTCCAGCGCTAAAGTAATGCGACTGCCGGATCTTGATTTAATTTCAACGTTCCAGCGGTAAAGCAATGCGACTGCCGGATCTTGATTTAATTCCAACGTTCCAGCGGTAAAACAATGCGACTGCCGGATCTTGATTTAATTTAAAAGTTCCAACGGTAAAGCAATGCGACTGCCGGATCTCGATTTTATTTCAAAGTTCCATCGGTAAAGCAATGCGACTGCCGGATCTTGATTTTTATTTCAAAGTTCCAGCGCTAAAGCAATGCGACTGCCGAATCTTTGTTTCTATTTCAAAGTTCCAGCGGTAAAGCAATGCGACTGCCGGATCTTGATTTTTATTTCAAAGTTCCAGCGCTAAAGCAATGCGACTGCCGAATCTTTGTTTCTATTTCAAAGTTCCAGCGGTAAAGCAATGCGACTGGCGGATCTTGATTTAATTTCAAAGTTCCAGCGGTAAAGCAATGCGACTGCCGGATCTTGATTTAATTTCAAAGTTCCCGCGGTAAAGCAATGCGACTGCCGGATCTTGATTTTTATTTCAAAGTTCCAGCGCTAAAGCAATGCGACTGCCGAATCTTTGTTTCTATTTCAAAGTTCCAGCGGTAAAGCAATGCGACTGCCGGATCTTGATTTTTATTTCAAAGTTCCAGCGCTAAAGCAATGCGACTGCCGGATCTTGATTTAATTTCAACGTTCCAGCGGTAAAGCAATGCGACTGCCGGATCTTGATTTAATTTCAAAGTTCCAACGGTAAAGCAATGCGACTGCCGGATCTCGATTTTATTTCAAAGTTCCAGCGGTAAAGCAATGCGACTGCCGGATCTTGATTTAATTTCAAAGTTCCCGCGGTAAAGCAATGCGACTGCCGGATCTTGATTTTTATTTCAAAGTTCCAGCGCTAAAGCAATGCGACTGCCGAATCTTTGTTTCTATTTCAAAGTTCCAGCGGTAAAGCAATGCGACTGCCGGATCTTGATTTTTATTTCAAAGTTCCAGCGCTAAAGCAATGCGACTGCCGGATCTTGATTTAATTTCAACGTTCCAGCGGTAAAGCAATGCGACTGCTGGATCTTGATTTAATTCCAACGTTCCAGCGGTAAAGCAATGCGACTGCCGGATCTTGATTTAATTTAAAAGTTCCAACGGTAAAGCAATGCGACTGCCGGATCTCGATTTTATTTCAAAGTTCCAGCGGTAAAGCAATGCGACTGCCGGATCTTGATTTCTATTTCAAAGTTCCAGCGGTAAAGCAATGCGACTGGCGGATCTTGATTTAATTTCAAAGTTCCATCGGTAAAGCAATGCGACTGCCGGATCTTGATTTTTATTTCAAAGTTCCATCGGTAAAGCAATGCGACTGCCGGATCTTGATGTTTATTTCAAAGTTCCAGCGCTAAAGCAATGCGACTGCCGAATCTTTGTTTCTATTTCAAAGTTCCAGCGGTAAAGCAATGCGACTGCCGGATCTTGATTTTTATTTCAAAGTTCCAGCGCTAAAGCAATGCGACTGCCGAATCTTTGTTTCTATTTCAAAGTTCCAGCGGTAAAGCAATGCGACTGGCGGATCTTGATTTAATTTCAAAGTTCCATCGGTAAAGCAATGCGACTGCCGGATCTTGATTTTTATTTCAAAGTTCCATCGGTAAAGCAATGCGACTGCCGGATCTTGATTTTTATTTCAAAGTTCCAGCGCTAAAGCAATGCGACTGCCGAATCTTTGTTTCTATTTCAAAGTTCCAGCGGTAAAGCAATGCGACTGCCGGATCTTGATTTTTATTTCAAAGTTCCAGCGCTAAAGCAATGCGACTGCCGAATCTTTGTTTCTATTTCAAAGTTCCAGCGGTAAAGCAATGCGACTGCTGGATCTTGATTTAATTTCAAAGTTCCAGGGGTAAAGCAATGCGACTGGCGGATCTTGATTTAATTTCAACGTTCCAGCGGTAAAGCAATGCGACTGACGGATCTTGATTTAATTTCAACGTTGCAGCGGTAAAGCAATGCGACTGCCGGATCTTGATTTAATGTCAAAGTTCCAGCGATAAAGCAATGCGACTGCGGGATCTTGCTTTTTATTTCAAAGTTCCAACGGTAATGCAATGCGACTGCTTAATCTTGATTTAATTTCAACGTTCCAGCGGTAAAGCAATGCGACTGACGGATCTTGATTTTTATTTCAAAGTTCCAGCGCTAAAGCAATGCGACTGCCGAATCTTTGTTTCTATTTCAAAGTTCCAGCGGTAAAGCAATGCGACTGACGGATCTTGATTTAATTTCAAAGTTCCAGCGATAAAGCAATGCGACTGCCGGATCATGGTTTCTATTTCAAAGTTCCAGCGGTAAAGCAATGCGACTGCCGGATCTTGATTTAATTTCAACGTTCCAGCGGTAAAGCAATGCGACTGCAGGATCTTGATTTTTATTTCAAAGTTCCAGCGGTAAAGCAATGCGACTGGCGGATCTTGATTTAATTTCAAAGTTCCAGCGATAAAGCAATGCGACTGCCGGATCATGGTTTCTATTTCAAAGTTCCAGCGGTAAAGCAATGCGACTGCCGGATCTTGATTTAATTTCAACGTTCCAGCGGTAAAGCAATGCGACTGCCGGATCCTGGTTTCTATTTCAAAGTTCCAGCGGTAAAGCAATGCGACTGCCGGATCTTGGTTTCTATTTCAAAGTTCCAGCGGTAAAGCAATGCGACTGGCGGATCTTGATTTAATTTCAAAGTTCCATCGGTAAAGCAATGCGACTGCCGGATCTTGATTTTTATTTCAAAGTTTCAGCGCTAAAGCAATGCGACTGCCGAATCTTTGTTTCTATTTCAAAGTTCCAGCGGTAAAGCAATGCGACTGCCGGATCTTGATTTTTATTTCAAAGTTCCAGCGCTAAAGCAATGCGACTGCCGGATCTTGATTTAATTTCAACGTTCCAGCGGTAAAGCAATGCTACTGCCGGATCTTGATTTAATTCCAACGTTCCAGCGGTAAAGCAATGCGACTGCCGGATCTTGATTTAATTTCAAAGTTCCAACGGTAAAGCAATGCGACTGCCGGATCTCGATTTTATTTCAAAGTTCCAGCGGTAAAGCAATGCGACTGCCGGATCTTGATTTAATTTCAAAGTTCCCGCGGTAAAGCAATGCGACTGCCGGATCTTGATTTTTATTTCAAAGTTCCAGCGCTAAAGCAATGCGACTGCCGAATCTTTGTTTCTATTTCAAAGTTCCAGCGGTAAAGCAATGCGACTGACGGATCTTGATTTAATTTCAACGTTCCAGCGGTAAAGCAATGAGACTGCAGGATCTTGATTTCTATTTCAAAGTTCCAGCGGTAAAGCAATGCGTCTGGCGGATCTTGATTTAATTTCAAAGTTCCATCGGTAAAGCAATGCGACTGCCGGATCTTGATTTTTATTTCAAAGTTTCAGCGCTAAAGCAGTGCGACTGCCGAATCTTTGTTTCTATTTCAAAGTTCCAGCGGTAAAGCAATGCGACTGTCGGATCTTGATTTTATTTCAAAGTTCCAGCGGTAAAGCAATGCGACTGCCGAATCTTGATTTAATTTCAACGTTCCAGCGGTAAAGCAATGCGACTGCCGGATCTTGATTTTATTTCAAAGTTCCAACGGTAAAGCTATGCGACTGCCGGATCTCGATTTTATTTCAAAGTTCCAGCGGTAAAGCAATGCGACTGCCGGATCTTGATTTTATTTCAAAGTTCCAGCGGTAAAGCAATGCGACTGCCGGATCTTGATTTTATTTCAAAGTTCCAGCGGTAAAGCAATGCGTCTGGCGGATCTTGATTTAATTTCAAAGTTCCATCGGTAAAGCAATGCGACTGCGGGATCTTGGTTTTTATTTCAAAGTTCCAACGGTAAAGCAATGCGACTGCCGGATCTTGATTTCTATTTCAAAGTTCCAGCGGTAAAGCAATGCGACTGCCGAATTTTTGTTTCTATTTCAAAGTTCCAGCGGTAAAGCAATGCGACTGCTGGATCTTAATTTAATTTCAAAGTTCCAGCGATAAAGCAATGCGACTGCGGGATCTTGGTTTTTATTTCAAAGTTCCAACGGTAAAGCAATGCGACTGCGGGATCTTGGTTTTTATTTCAAAGTTCCAACGGTAAAGCAATGCGACTGCCAGATCTTGATTTTATTTCAAAGTACCAACGGTGAAGCAATGCGACTGCCGGATCTTGATTTAATGTCAAAGTTCTCAGCGATAAAGCAATGCGACTGCGGGATCTTGGTTTTTATTTCAGAGTTCCAACGGTAAAGCAATGCGACTGCCGGATCTTGATTTTATTTCAAAGTTCCAGCGGTAAAGCAATGCGACTGCCGAATCTTGATTTAATTTCAACGTTCCAGCGGTAAAGCAATGCGACTGCCGGATCTTGATTTAATTTCAAAGTTCCAACGGTAAAGCTATGCGACTGCCGGATCTCGATTTTATTTCAAAGTACCAGCGGTAAAGCAATGCGACTGCCGGATCTTGATTTTATTTCAAAGTTCCAGCGGTAAAGCAATGCGACTGGCGGATCTTGATTTAATTTCAACGTTCCAGCGGTAAAGCAATGCGACTGACGGATCTTGATTTAATTTCAACGTTGCAGCGGTAAAGCAATGCGACTGCCGGATCTTGATTTAATGTCAAAGTTCCAGCGATAAAGCAATGCGACAGCGGGATCTTGCTTTTTATTTCAAAGTTCCAACGGTAAAGCAATGCGACTGCTTAATCTTGATTTAATTTCAACGTTCCAGCGGTAAAGCAATGCGACTGACGGATCTTGATTTAATTTCAAAGTTCCAACGGTAAAGCAATGCGACTGCCGGATCTTGGTTTTTATTTCAAAGTTCCAGCGGTAAAGCAATGCGACTGCCGGATCTTGATTTCTATTTCAAAGTTCCAGCGGTAAAGCAATGCGACTGGCGGATCTTGATTTAATTTCAACGTTCCAGCGGTAAAGCAATGCGACTGACGGATCTTGATTTAATTTCAACGTTGCAGCGGTAAAGCAATGCGACTGCCGGATCTTGATTTAATGTCAAAGTTCCAGCGATAAAGCAATGCGACAGCGGGATCTTGCTTTTTATTTCAAAGTTCCAACGGTAAAGCAATGCGACTGCTTAATCTTGATTTAATTTCAACGTTCCAGCGGTAAAGCAATGCGACTGACGGATCTTGATTTAATTTCAAAGTTCCAACGGTAAAGCAATGCGACTGCCGGATCTTGGTTTTTATTTCAAAGTTCCAGCGGTAAAGCAATGCGACTGCCGGATCTTGATTTCTATTTCAAAGTTCCAGCGGTAAAGCAATGCGTCTGGCGGATCTTGATTTAATTTCAAAGTTCCATCGGTAAAGCAATGCGACTGACGGATCTTGATTTAATTTCAACGTTCCAGCGGTAAAGCAATGCGACTGCCGGATCTTGATTTAATTCCAACGTTCCAGCGGTAAAGCAATGCGACTGCCGGATCTTGATTTAATTTAAAAGTTCCAACGGTAAAACAATGCGACTGCCGGATCTCGATTTTATTTCAAAGTTCCAGCGGTAAAGCAATGCGACTGCCGGATCTTGATTTAATTTCAAAGTTCCATCGGTAAAGCAATGCGACTCCCGGATCTTGATTTTTATTTCAAAGTTCCAGCGCTAAAGCAATGCGACTGCCGGATCTTGATTTAATTTCAACGTTCCAGCGGTAAAGCAATGCGACTGCCGGATCTTGATTTAATTCCAACGTTCCAGCGGTAAAGCAATGCGACTGCCGGATCTTGATTTAATTTAAAAGTTGCAACGGTAAAGCAATGCGACTGCCGGATCTCGATTTTATTTCAAAGTTCCAGCGGTAAAGCAATGCGACTGCCGGATCTTGATTTCTATTTCAAAGTTCCAGCGGTAAAGCAATGCGACTGGCGGATCTTGATTTAATTTCAAAGTTCCATCGGTAAAGCAATGCGACTGCCGGATCTTGATTTTTATTTCAAAGTTCCAGCGCTAAAGCAATGCGACTGCCGGATCTTGATTTAATTTCAACGTTCCAGCGGTAAAGCAATGCGACTGCCGGATCTTGATTTAATTTCAACGTTCCAGCGGTAAAGCAATGCGACTGCCGGATCTTGGCTTTTATTTCAAAGTTCCAGCGGTAAAGCAATGCGACTGCCGGATCTTGATTTAATTTAAAAGTTCCAACGGTAAAGCAATGCGACTGCCGGATCTCGATTTTATTTCAAAGTTCCAGCGGTAAAGCAATGCGACTGCCGAATCTTTGTTTCTATTTCAAAGTTCCAGCGGTAAAGCAATGCGACTGCCGGATCTTGATTTTTATTTCAAAGTTCCAGCGCTAAAGCAATGCGACTGCCGGATCTTGATTTAATTTCAACGTTCCAGCGGTAAAGCAATGCGACTGCCGAATCTTTGTTTCTATTTCAAAGTTCCAGCGGTAAAGCAATGCGACTGCCGGATCTTGATTTTTATTTCAAAGTTCCAGCGCTAAAGCAATGCGACTGCCGGATCTCGATTTTATTTCAAAGTTCCAGCGGTAAAGCAATGCGACTGCCGAATCTTTGTTTCTATTTCAAAGTTCCAGCGGTAAAGCAATGCGACTGCCGGATCTTGATTTTTATTTCAAAGTTCCAGCGCTAAAGCAATGCGACTGCCGGATCTCGATTTTATTTCAAAGTTCCAGCGGTAAAGCAATGCGACTGCCGAATCTTTGTTTCTATTTCAAAGTTCCAGCGGTAAAGCAATGCGACTGCCGGATCTTGATTTTTATTTCAAAGTTCCAGCGCTAAAGCAATGCGACTGCCGGATCTTGATTTAATTTCAACGTTCCAGCGGTAAAGCAATGCTACTGCCGGATCTTGATTTAATTCCAACGTTCCAGCGGTAAAGCAATGCGACTGCCGGATCTTGATTTAATTTCAAAGTTCCAACGGTAAAGCAATGCGACTGCCGGATCTCGATTTTATTTCAAAGTTCCAGCGGTAAAGCAATGCGACTGCCGGATCTTGATTTAATTTCAAAGTTCCCGCGGTAAAGCAATGCGACTGCCGGATCTTGATTTTTATTTCAAAGTTCCAGCGCTAAAGCAATGCGACTGCCGAATCTTTGTTTCTATTTCAAAGTTCCAGCGGTAAAGCAATGCGACTGACGGATCTTGATTTAATTTCAACGTTCCAGCGGTAAAGCAATGCGACTGCAGGATCTTGATTTCTATTTCAAAGTTCCAGCGGTAAAGCAATGCGTCTGGCGGATCTTGATTTAATTTCAAAGTTCCATCGGTAAAGCAATGCGACTGCCGGATCTTGATTTTTATTTCAAAGTTTCAGCGCTAAAGCAGTGCGACTGCCGAATCTTTGTTTCTATTTCAAAGTTCCAGCGGTAAAGCAATGCGACTGCCGGATCTTGATTTTATTTCAAAGTTCCAGCGGTAAAGCAATGCGACTGCCGAATCTTGATTTAATTTCAACGTTCCAGCGGTAAAGCAATGCGACTGCCGGATCTTGATTTTATTTCAAAGTTCCAACGGTAAAGCTATGCGACTGCCGGATCTCGATTTTATTTCAAAGTTCCAGCGGTAAAGCAATGCGACTGCCGGATCTTGATTTTATTTCAAAGTTCCAGCGGTAAAGCAATGCGTCTGGCGGATCTTGATTTAATTTCAAAGTTCCATCGGTAAAGCAATGCGACTGCGGGATCTTGGTTTTTATTTCAAAGTTCCAACGGTAAAGCAATGCGACTGCCGGATCTTGATTTCTATTTCAAAGTTCCAGCGGTAAAGCAATGCGACTGCCGAATTTTTGTTTCTATTTCAAAGTTCCAGCGGTAAAGCAATGCGACTGCTGGATCTTAATTTAATTTCAAAGTTCCAGCGATAAAGCAATGCGACTGCGGGATCTTGGTTTTTATTTCAAAGTACCAACGGTGAAGCAATGCGACTGCCGGATCTTGATTTAATGTCAAAGTTCTCAGCGATAAAGCAATGCGACTGCGGGATCTTGGTTTTTATTTCAGAGTTCCAACGGTAAAGCAATGCGACTGCCGGATCTCGATTTTATTTCAAAGTTCCAGCGGTAAAGCAATGCGACTGCCGAATCTTGATTTAATTTCAACGTTCCAGCGGTAAAGCAATGCGACTGCCGGATCTTGATTTAATTTCAAAGTTCCAACGGTAAAGCTATGCGACTGCCGGATCTCGATTTTATTTCAAAGTACCAGCGGTAAAGCAATGCGACTGCCGGATTTTGATTTTATTTCAAAGTTCCAGCGGTAAAGCAATGCGACTGGCGGATCTTGATTTAATTTCAACGTTCCAGCGGTAAAGCAATGCGACTGACGGATCTTGATTTAATTTCAACGTTGCAGCGGTAAAGCAATGCGACTGCCGGATCTTGATTTAATGTCAAAGTTCCAGCGATAAAGCAATGCGACAGCGGGATCTTGCTTTTTATTTCAAAGTTCCAACGGTAAAGCAATGCGACTGCTTAATCTTGATTTAATTTCAACGTTCCAGCGGTAAAGCAATGCGACTGACGGATCTTGATTTAATTTCAAAGTTCCAACGGTAAAGCAATGCGACTGCCGGATCTTGGTTTTTATTTCAAAGTTCCAGCGGTAAAGCAATGCGACTGCCGGATCTTGATTTCTATTTCAAAGTTCCAGCGGTAAAGCAATGCGTCTGGCGGATCTTTGTTTCTATTTCAAAGTTCCAGCGGTAAAGCAATGCGACTGCCGGATCTTGATTTTTATTTCAAAGTTCCAGCGCTAAAGCAATGCGACTGCCGAATCTTTGTTTCTATTTCAAAGTTCCAGCGGTAAAGCAATGCGACTGCCGGATCTTGATTTTTATTTCAAAGTTCCAGCGCTAAAGCAATGCGACTGCCGGATCTTGATTTAATTTCAACGTTCCAGCGGTAAAGCAATGCGACTGCCGGATCTTGATTTAATTTCAAAGTTCCCGCGGTAAAGCAATGCGACTGCCGGATCTTGATTTTTATTTCAAAGTTCCAGCGCTAAAGCAATGCGACTGCCGAATCTTTGTTTCTATTTCAAAGTTCCAGCGGTAAAGCAATGCGACTGACGGATCTTGATTTAATTTCAACGTTCCAGCGGTAAAGCAATGCGACTGCAGGATCTTGATTTCTATTTCAAAGTTCCAGCGGTAAAGCAATGCGTCTGGCGGATCTTGATTTAATTTCAAAGTTCCATCGGTAAAGCAATGCGACTGCCGGATCTTGATTTTTATTTCAAAGTTTCAGCGCTAAAGCAGTGCGACTGCCGAATCTTTGTTTCTATTTCAAAGTTCCAGCGGTAAAGCAATGCGACTGCCGGATCTTGATTTTTATTTCAAAGTTCCAGCGCTAAAGCAATGCGACTGCCGGATCTTGATTTAATTTCAACGTTCCAGCGGTAAAGCAATGCGACTGCCGGATCTTGATTTCTATTTCAAAGTTCCAGCGGTAAAGCAATGCGTCTGCGGATGTTGATTTAATTTCAAAGTTCCATCGGTAAAGCAATGCGACTGCCGGATCTTGATTTTTATTTCAAAGTTTCAGCGCTAAAGCAATGCGACTGCCGAATCTTTGTTTCTATTTCAAAGTTCCAGCGGTAAAGCAATGCGACTGCTGGATCTTGATTTAATTTCAAAGTTCCAGCGATAAAGCAATGCGACTGCGGGATCTTGGTTTTTATTTCAAAGTTACAACGGTAAAGCAATGCGACTGCCGGATCTTGATTTAATTTCAACGTTCCAGCGGTAAAGCAATGCGACTGCCGGATCTTGATTTAATTTCAAAGTTCCAACGGTAAAGCAATGCGACTGCCGGATCTTGATTTCTATTTCAAAGTTCCAGCGGTAAAGCAATGCGACTGCCGAATTTTTGTTTCTATTTCAAAGTTCCAGCGGTAAAGCAATGCGACTGCTGGATCTTGATTTAATTTCAAAGTTCCAGCGATAAAGCAATGCGACTGCGGGATCTTGGTTTTTATTTCAAAGTTCCAACGGTAAAGCAATGCGACTGCCGGATCTTGATTTCTATTTCAAAGTTCCAGCGGTAAAGCAATGCGACTGGCGGATCTTGATTTAATTTCAAAGTTCCATCGGTAAAGCAATGCGACTGCCGGATCTTGATTTTTATTTCAAAGTTCCAGCGCTAAAGCAATGCGACTGCCGGATCTTGATTTAATTTCAACGTTCCAGCGGTAAAACAATGCGACTGCCGGATCTTGATTTAATTTAAAAGTTCCAACGGTAAAGCAATGCGACTGCCGGATCTCGATTTTATTTCAAAGTTCCAGCGGTTAAGCAATGCGACTGCCGGATCTTGATTTCTATTTCAAAGTTCCAGCGGTAAAGCAATGCGACTGGCGGATCTTGATTTAATTTCAAAGTTCCATCGGTAAAGCAATGCGACTGCCGGATCTTGATTTTTATTTCAAAGTTCCAGCGCTAAAGCAATGCGACTGCCGGATCTTGATTTAATTTCAACGTTCCAGCGGTAAAGCAATGCGACTGCCGGATCTTGATTTAATTCCAACGTTCCAGCGGTAAAACAATGCGACTGCCGGATCTTGATTTAATTTAAAAGTTCCAACGGTAAAGCAATGCGACTGCCGGATCTCGATTTTATTTCAAAGTTCCAGCGGTAAAGCAATGCGACTGCCGGATCTTGATTTAATTTCAAAGTTCCATCGGTAAAGCAATGCGACTGCCGGATCTTGATTTTTATTTCAAAGTTCCAGCGCTAAAGCAATGCGACTGCCGAATCTTTGTTTCTATTTCAAAGTTCCAGCGGTAAAGCAATGCGACTGCCGGATCTTGATTTTTATTTCAAAGTTCCAGCGCTAAAGCAATGCGACTGCCGAATCTTTGTTTCTATTTCAAAGTTCCAGCGGTAAAGCAATGCGACTGGCGGATCTTGATTTAATTTCAAAGTTCCATCGGTAAAGCAATGCGACTGCCGGATCTTGATTTTTATTTCAAAGTTTCAGCGCTAAAGCAATGCGACTGCCGAATCTTTGTTTCTATTTCAAAGTTCCAGCGGTAAAGCAATGCGACTGCCGGATCTTGATTTTTATTTCAAAGTTCCAGCGCTAAAGCAATGCGACTGCCGGATCTTGATTTAATTTCAACGTTCCAGCGGTAAAGCAATGCTACTGCCGGATCTTGATTTAATTCCAACGTTCCAGCGGTAAAGCAATGCGACTGCCGGATCTTGATTTAATTTCAAAGTTCCAACGGTAAAGCAATGCGACTGCCGGATCTCGATTTTATTTCAAAGTTCCAGCGGTAAAGCAATGCGACTGCCGGATCTTGATTTAATTTCAAAGTTCCCGCGGTAAAGCAATGCGACTGCCGGATCTTGATTTTTATTTCAAAGTTCCAGCGCTAAAGCAATGCGACTGCCGAATCTTTGTTTCTATTTCAAAGTTCCAGCGGTAAAGCAATGCGACTGACGGATCTTGATTTAATTTCAACGTTCCAGCGGTAAAGCAATGCGACTGCAGGATCTTGATTTCTATTTCAAAGTTCCAGCGGTAAAGCAATGCGTCTGGCGGATCTTGATTTAATTTCAAAGTTCCATCGGTAAAGCAATGCGACTGCCGGATCTTGATTTTTATTTCAAAGTTTCAGCGCTAAAGCAGTGCGACTGCCGAATCTTTGTTTCTATTTCAAAGTTCCAGCGGTAAAGCAATGCGACTGCCGGATCTTGATTTTTATTTCAAAGTTCCAGCGCTAAAGCAATGCGACTGCCGGATCTTGATTTAATTTCAACGTTCCAGCGGTAAAGCAATGCGACTGCCGGATCTTGATTTCTATTTCAAAGTTCCAGCGGTAAAGCAATGCGTCTGCGGATGTTGATTTAATTTCAAAGTTCCATCGGTAAAGCAATGCGACTGCCGGATCTTGATTTTTATTTCAAAGTTTCAGCGCTAAAGCAATGCGACTGCCGAATCTTTGTTTCTATTTCAAAGTTCCAGCGGTAAAGCAATGCGACTGCTGGATCTTGATTTAATTTCAAAGTTCCAGCGATAAAGCAATGCGACTGCGGGATCTTGGTTTTTATTTCAAAGTTACAACGGTAAAGCAATGCGACTGCCGGATCTTGATTTAATTTCAACGTTCCAGCGGTAAAGCAATGCGACTGCCGGATCTTGATTTAATTTCAAAGTTCCAACGGTAAAGCAATGCGACTGCCGGATCTTGATTTCTATTTCAAAGTTCCAGCGGTAAAGCAATGCGACTGCCGAATTTTTGTTTCTATTTCAAAGTTCCAGCGGTAAAGCAATGCGACTGCTGGATCTTGATTTAATTTCAAAGTTCCAGCGATAAAGCAATGCGACTGCGGGATCTTGGTTTTTATTTCAAAGTTCCAACGGTAAAGCAATGCGACTGCCGGATCTTGATTTCTATTTCAAAGTTCCAGCGGTAAAGCAATGCGACTGGCGGATCTTGATTTAATTTGAAAGTTCCATCGGTAAAGCAATGCGACTGCCGGATCTTGATTTTTATTTCAAAGTTCCAGCGCTAAAGCAATGCGACTGCCGGATCTTGATTTAATTTCAACGTTCCAGCGGTAAAACAATGCGACTGCCGGATCTTGATTTAATTTAAAAGTTCCAACGGTAAAGCAATGCGACTGCCGGATCTCGATTTTATTTCAAAGTTCCAGCGGTAAAGCAATGCGACTGCCGGATCTTGATTTCTATTTCAAAGTTCCAGCGGTAAAGCAATGCGACTGGCGGATCTTGATTTAATTTCAAAGTTCCATCGGTAAAGCAATGCGACTGCCGGATCTTGATTTTTATTTCAAAGTTCCAGCGCTAAAGCAATGCGACTGCCGGATCTTGATTTAATTTCAACGTTCCAGCGGTAAAGCAATGCGACTGCCGGATCTTGATTTAATTCCAACGTTCCAGCGGTAAAACAATGCGACTGCCGGATCTTGATTTAATTTAAAAGTTCCAACGGTAAAGCAATGCGACTGCCGGATCTCGATTTTATTTCAAAGTTCCAGCGGTAAAGCAATGCGACTGCCGGATCTTGATTTAATTTCAAAGTTCCATCGGTAAAGCAATGCGACTGCCGGATCTTGATTTTTATTTCAAAGTTCCAGCGCTAAAGCAATGCGACTGCCGAATCTTTGTTTCTATTTCAAAGTTCCAGCGGTAAAGCAATGCGACTGGCGGATCTTGATTTAATTTCAAAGTTCCATCGGTAAAGCAATGCGACTGCCGGATCTTGATTTTTATTTCAAAGTTTCAGCGCTAAAGCAATGCGACTGCCGAATCTTTGTTTCTATTTCAAAGTTCCAGCGGTAAAGCAATGCGACTGCCGGATCTTGATTTTTATTTCAAAGTTCCAGCGCTAAAGCAATGCGACTGCCGGATCTTGATTTAATTTCAACGTTCCAGCGGTAAAGCAATGCTACTGCCGGATCTTGATTTAATTCCAACGTTCCAGCGGTAAAGCAATGCGACTGCCGGATCTTGATTTAATTTCAAAGTTCCAACGGTAAAGCAATGCGACTGCCGGATCTCGATTTTATTTCAAAGTTCCAGCGGTAAAGCAATGCGACTGCCGGATCTTGATTTAATTTCAAAGTTCCCGCGGTAAAGCAATGCGACTGCCGGATCTTGATTTTTATTTCAAAGTTCCAGCGCTAAAGCAATGCGACTGCCGAATCTTTGTTTCTATTTCAAAGTTCCAGCGGTAAAGCAATGCGACTGACGGATCTTGATTTAATTTCAACGTTCCAGCGGTAAAGCAATGCGACTGCAGGATCTTGATTTCTATTTCAAAGTTCCAGCGGTAAAGCAATGCGTCTGGCGGATCTTGATTTAATTTCAAAGTTCCATCGGTAAAGCAATGCGACTGCCGGATCTTGATTTTTATTTCAAAGTTTCAGCGCTAAAGCAGTGCGACTGCCGAATCTTTGTTTCTATTTCAAAGTTCCAGCGGTAAAGCAATGCGACTGCCGGATCTTGATTTTATTTCAAAGTTCCAGCGGTAAAGCAATGCGACTGCCGAATCTTGATTTAATTTCAACGTTCCAGCGGTAAAGCAATGCGACTGCCGGATCTTGATTTTATTTCAAAGTTCCAACGGTAAAGCTATGCGACTGCCGGATCTCGATTTTATTTCAAAGTTCCAGCGGTAAAGCAATGCGACTGCCGGATCTTGATTTTATTTCAAAGTTCCAGCGGTAAAGCAATGCGACTGCCGGATCTTGATTTTATTTCAAAGTTCCAGCGGTAAAGCAATGCGTCTGGCGGATCTTGATTTAATTTCAAAGTTCCATCGGTAAAGCAATGCGACTGCGGGATCTTGGTTTTTATTTCAAAGTTCCAACGGTAAAGCAATGCGACTGCCGGATCTTGATTTCTATTTCAAAGTTCCAGCGGTAAAGCAATGCGACTGCCGAATTTTTGTTTCTATTTCAAAGTTCCAGCGGTAAAGCAATGCGACTGCTGGATCTTAATTTAATTTCAAAGTTCCAGCGATAAAGCAATGCGACTGCGGGATCTTGGTTTTTATTTCAAAGTTCCAACGGTAAAGCAATGCGACTGCGGGATCTTGGTTTTTATTTCAAAGTTCCAACGGTAAAGCAATGCGACTGCCAGATCTTGATTTTATTTCAAAGTACCAACGGTGAAGCAATGCGACTGCCGGATCTTGATTTAATGTCAAAGTTCTCAGCGATAAAGCAATGCGACTGCGGGATCTTGGTTTTTATTTCAGAGTTCCAACGGTAAAGCAATGCGACTGCCGGATCTTGATTTTATTTCAAAGTTCCAGCGGTAAAGCAATGCGACTGCCGGATCTTGATTTAATTTCAACGTTCCAGCGGTAAAGCAATGCGACTGCCGGATCTTGATTTAATTTCAAAGTTCCAACGGTAAAGCTATGCGACTGCCGGATCTCGATTTTATTTCAAAGTACCAGCGGTAAAGCAATGCGACTGCCGGATCTTGATTTTATTTCAAAGTTCCAGCGGTAAAGCAATGCGACTGGCGGATCTTGATTTAATTTCAACGTTCCAGCGGTAAAGCAATGCGACTGACGGATCTTGATTTAATTTCAACGTTGCAGCGGTAAAGCAATGCGACTGCCGGATCTTGATTTAATGTCAAAGTTCCAGCGATAAAGCAATGCGACAGCGGGATCTTGCTTTTTATTTCAAAGTTCCAACGGTAAAGCAATGCGACTGCTTAATCTTGATTTAATTTCAACGTTCCAGCGGTAAAGCAATGCGACTGACGGATCTTGATTTAATTTCAAAGTTCCAACGGTAAAGCAATGCGACTGCCGGATCTTGGTTTTTATTTCAAAGTTCCAGCGGTAAAGCAATGCGACTGCCGGATCTTGATTTCTATTTCAAAGTTCCAGCGGTAAAGCAATGCGTCTGGCGGATCTTGATTTAATTTCAAAGTTCCATCGGTAAAGCAATGCGACTGACGGATCTTGATTTAATTTCAACGTTCCAGCGGTAAAGCAATGCGACTGCCGGATCTTGATTTAATTCCAACGTTCCAGCGGTAAAGCAATGCGACTGCCGGATCTTGATTTAATTTAAAAGTTCCAACGGTAAAACAATGCGACTGCCGGATCTCGATTTTATTTCAAAGTTCCAGCGGTAAAGCAATGCGACTGCCGGATCTTGATTTAATTTCAAAGTTCCATCGGTAAAGCAATGCGACTGCCGGATCTTGATTTTTATTTCAAAGTTCCAGCGCTAAAGCAATGCGACTGCCGGATCTTGATTTAATTTCAACGTTCCAGCGGTAAAGCAATGCGACTGCCGGATCTTGATTTAATTCCAACGTTCCAGCGGTAAAGCAATGCGACTGCCGGATCTTGATTTAATTTAAAAGTTCCAACGGTAAAGCAATGCGAATGCCGGATCTCGATTTTATTTCAAAGTTCCAGCGGTAAAGCAATGCGACTGCCGGATCTTGATTTCTATTTCAAAGTTCCAGCGGTAAAGCAATGCGACTGGCGGATCTTGATTTAATTTCAAAGTTCCATCGGTAAAGCAATGCGACTGCCGGATCTTGATTTTTATTTCAAAGTTCCAGCGCTAAAGCAATGCGACTGCCGGATCTTGATTTAATTTCAACGTTCCAGCGGTAAAGCAATGCGACTGCCGGATCTTGATTTAATTCCAACGTTCCAGCGGTAAAACAATGCGACTGCCGGATCTTGATTTAATTTAAAAGTTCCAACGGTAAAGCAATGCGACTGCCGGATCTCGATTTTATTTCAAAGTTCCAGCGGTAAAGCAATGCGACTGCCGGATCTTGATTTAATTTCAAAGTTCCATCGGTAAAGCAATGCGACTGCCGGATCTTGATTTTTATTTCAAAGTTCCAGCGCTAAAGCAATGCGACTGCCGAATCTTTGTTTCTATTTCAAAGTTCCAGCGGTAAAGCAATGCGACTGCCGGATCTTGATTTTTATTTCAAAGTTCCAGCGCTAAAGCAATGCGACTGCCGAATCTTTGTTTCTATTTCAAAGTTCCAGCGGTAAAGCAATGCGACTGACGGATCTTGATTTAATTTCAACGTTCCAGCGGTAAAGCAATGCGACTGCCGGATCTTGATTTAATTCCAACGTTCCAGCGGTAAAGCAATGCGACTGCCGGATCTTGATTTAATTTAAAAGTTCCAACGGTAAAACAATGCGACTGCCGGATCTCGATTTTATTTCAAAGTTCCAGCGGTAAAGCAATGCGACTGCCGGATCTTGATTTTATTTCAAAGTTCCAGCGGTAAAGCAATGCGACTGCCGGATCTTGATTTAATTTCAAAGTTCCATCGGTAAAGCAATGCGACTGCCGGATCTTGATTTTATTTCAAAGTTCCAGCGGTAAAGCAATGCGACTGCCGGATCTTGATTTTATTTCAAAGTTCCAGCGGTAAAGCAATGCGTCTGGCGGATCTTGATTTAATTCCAACGTTCCAGCGGTAAAGCAATGCGACTGCCGGATCTTGATTTAATTTAAAAGTTCCATCGGTAAAGCAATGCGACTGCCGGATCTTGATTTTTATTTCAAAGTTCCAGCGCTAAAGCAATGCGACTGCCGAATCTTTGTTTCTATTTCAAAGTTCCAGCGGTAAAGCAATGCGACTGGCGGATCTTGATTTAATTTCAAAGTTCCATCGGTAAAGCAATGCGACTGCCGGATCTTGATTTCTATTTCAAAGTTCCAGCGGTAAAGCAATGCGACTGCCGGATCTTGATTTTTATTTCCAAGTTCCATCGGTAAAGCAATGCGACTGCCGAATCTTTGTTTCTATTTCAAAGTTCCAGCGGTAAAGCAATGCGACTGACGGATCTTGATTTAATTTCAACGTTCCAGGGGTAAAGCAATGCGACTGCCGTATCTTGATTTAATTCCAACGTTCCAGCGGTAAAGCAATGCGACTGCCGAATCTTCGTTTCTATTTCAAAGTTCCAGCGGTAAAGCAATGCGACTGACGGATCTTGATTTAATTTCAACGTTCCAGCGGTAAAGCAATGCGACTGCCGGATCTTGATTTAATTCCAACGTTCCAGCGGTAAAGCAATGCGACTGCCGGATCTTGATTTAATTTAAAAGTTCCAACGGTAAAGCAATGCGACTGCCGGATCTCGATTTTATTTCAAAGTTCCAGCGGTAAAGCAATGCGACTGCCGGATCTTGATTTAATTTCAAAGTTCCATCGGTAAAGCAATGCGACTGCCGGATCTTGATTTTTATTTCAAAGTTCCAGCGCTAAAGCAATGCGACTGCCGAATCTTTGTTTCTATTTCAAAGTTCCAGCGGTAAAGCAATGCGACTGCCGGATCTTGATTTTTATTTCAAAGTTCCAGCGCTAAAGCAATGCGACTGCCGAATCTTTGTTTCTATTTCAAAGTTCCAGCGGTAAAGCAATGCGACTGACGGATCTTGATTTAATTTCAACGTTCCAGCGGTAAAGCAATGCGACTGCCGGATCTTGATTTAATTCCAACGTTCCAGCGGTAAAGCAATGCGACTGCCGGATCTTGATTTAATTTAAAAGTTCCAACGGTAAAACAATGCGACTGCCGGATCTCGATTTTATTTCAAAGTTCCAGCGGTAAAGCAATGCGACTGCCGGATCTTGATTTAATTTCAAAGTTCCATCGGTAAAGCAATGCGACTGCCGGATCTTGATTTTTATTTCAAAGTTCCAGCGCTAAAGCAATGCGACTGCCGGATCTTGATTTTATTTCAAAGTTCCAGCGGTAAAGCAATGCGACTGCCGAATCTTGATTTAATTTCAACGTTCCAGCGGTAAAGCAATGCGACTGCCGGATCTTGATTTTATTTCAAAGTTCCAACGGTAAAGCTATGCGACTGCCGGATCTCGATTTTATTTCAAAGTTCCAGCGGTAAAGCAATGCGACTGGCGGATCTTGATTTAATTTCAACGTTCCAGCGGTAAAGCAATGCGACTGACGGATCTTGATTTAATTTCAACGTTGCAGCGGTAAAGCAATGCGACTGCCGGATCTTGATTTAATGTCAAAGTTCCAGCGATAAAGCAATGCGACAGCGGGATCTTGCTTTTTATTTCAAAGTTCCAACGGTAAAGCAATGCGACTGCTTAATCTTGATTTAATTTCAACGTTCCAGCGGTAAAGCAATGCGACTGACGGATCTTGATTTAATTTCAAAGTTCCATCGGTAAAGCAATGCGACTGCGGGATCTTGGTTTTTATTTCAAAGTTCCAACGGTAAAGCAATGCGACTGCCGGATCTTGATTTCTATTTCAAAGTTCCAGCGGTAAAGCAATGCGACTGCCGAATTTTTGTTTCTATTTCAAAGTTCCAGCGGTAAAGCAATGCGACTGCTGGATCTTAATTTAATTTCAAAGTTCCAGCGATAAAGCAATGCGACTGCGGGATCTTGGTTTTTATTTCAAAGTTCCAACGGTAAAGCAATGCGACTGCGGGATCTTGGTTTTTATTTCAAAGTTCCAACGGTAAAGCAATGCGACTGCCAGATCTTGATTTTATTTCAAAGTACCAACGGTGAAGCAATGCGACTGCCGGATCTTGATTTAATGTCAAAGTTCTCAGCGATAAAGCAATGCCACTGCGGGATCTTGGTTTTTATTTCAAAGTTCCAACGGTAAAGCAATGCGACTGCCGGATCTTGATTTTATTTCAAAGTTCCAGCGGTAAAGCAATGCGACTGCCGAATCTTGATTTAATTTCAACGTTCCAGCGGTAAAGCAATGCGACTGCCGGATCTTGATTTAATTTCAAAGTTCCAACGGTAAAGCTATGCGACTGCCGGATCTCGATTTTATTTCAAAGTACCAGCGGTAAAGCAATGCGACTGCCGGATCTTGATTTTATTTCAAAGTTCCAGCGGTAAAGCAATGCGACTGGCGGATCTTGATTTAATTTCAACGTTCCAGCGGTAAAGCAATGCGACTGACGGATCTTGATTTAATTTCAACGTTGCAGCGGTAAAGCAATGCGACTGCCGGATCTTGATTTAATGTCAAAGTTCCAGCGATAAAGCAATGCGACAGCGGGATCTTGCTTTTTATTTCAAAGTTCCAACGGTAAAGCAATGCGACTGCTTAATCTTGATTTAATTTCAACGTTCCAGCGGTAAAGCAATGCGACTGACGGATCTTGATTTAATTTCAAAGTTCCAACGGTAAAGCAATGCGACTGCCGGATCTTGGTTTTTATTTCAAAGTTCCAGCGGTAAAGCAATGCGACTGGCGGATCTTGATTTAATTTCAAAGTTCCATCGGTAAAGCAATGCGACTGCCGGATCTTGATTTTTATTTCAAAGTTCCAGCGCTAAAGCAATGCGACTGCCGGATCTTGATTTAATTTCAACGTTCCAGCGGTAAAGCAATGCGACTGCCGGATCTTGATTTAATTCCAACGTTCCAGCGGTAAAACAATGCGACTGCCGGATCTCGATTTTATTTCAAAGTTCCAGCGGTAAAGCAATGCGACTGCCGGATCTTGATTTAATTTCAAAGTTCCATCGGTAAAGCAATGCGACTGCCGGATCTTGATTTCTATTTCAAAGTTCCAGCGGTAAAGCAATGCGACTGGCGGATCTTGATTTAATTTCAAAGTTCCATCGGTAAAGCAATGCGACTGCCGGATCTTGATTTAATTTCAAAGTTCCATCGGTAAAGCAATGCGACTGCCGGATCTTGATTTAATTTCAACGTTCCAGCGGTAAAGCAATGCGACTGCCGGATCTTGATTTAATTCCAACGTTCCAGCGGTAAAGCAATGCGACTGCCGGATCTTGATTTAATTTAAAAGTTCCAACGGTAAAACAATGCGACTGCCGGATCTCGATTTTATTTCAAAGTTCCAGCGGTAAAGCAATGCGACTGCCGGATCTTGATTTAATTTCAAAGTTCCATCGGTAAAGCAATGCGACTGCCGGATCTTGATTTTTATTTCAAAGTTCCAGCGCTAAAGCAATGCGACTGCCGGATCTTGATTTAATTTCAAAGTTCCATCGGTAAAGCAATGCGACTGCGGGATCTTGGTTTTTATTTCAAAGTTCCAACGGTAAAGCAATGCGACTGCCGGATCTTGATTTCTATTTCAAAGTTCCAGCGGTAAAGCAATGCGACTGCCGAATTTTTGTTTCTATTTCAAAGTTCCAGCGGTAAAGCAATGCGACTGCTGGATCTTAATTTAATTTAAAAGTTCCAACGGTAAAACAATGCGACTGCCGGATCTCGATTTTATTTCAAAGTTCCAGCGGTAAAGCAATGCGACTGGCGGATCTTGATTTAATTTCAACGTTCCAGCGGTAAAGCAATGCGACTGACGGATCTTGATTTAATTTCAACGTTGCAGCGGTAAAGCAATGCGACTGCCGGATCTTGATTTAATGTCAAAGTTCCAGCGGTAAAGCAATGCGACTGCCGGATCTTGATTTAATTTCAAAGTTCCATCGGTAAAGCAATGCGACTGCCGGATCTTGATTTTTATTTCAAAGTTCCAGCGCTAAAGCAATGCGACTGCCGGATCTTGATTTAATTTCAACGTTCCAGCGGTAAAGCAATGCGACTGCCGGATCTTGATTTAATTCCAACGTTCCAGCGGTAAAGCAATGCGACTGCCGGATCTTGATTTAATTTAAAAGTTCCAACGGTAAAGCAATGCGACTGCCGGATCTCGATTTTATTTCAAAGTTCCAGCGGTAAAGCAATGCGACTGCCGGATCTTGATTTCTATTTCAAAGTTCCAGCGGTAAAGCAATGCGACTGGCGGATCTTGATTTAATTTCAAAGTTCCATCGGTAAAGCAATGCGACTGCCGGATCTTGATTTTTATTTCAAAGTTCCAGCGCTAAAGCAATGCGACTGCCGGATCTTGATTTAATTTCAACGTTCCAGCGGTAAAGCAATGCGACTGCCGGATCTTGATTTAATTCCAACGTTCCAGCGGTAAAACAATGCGACTGCCGGATCTCGATTTTATTTCAAAGTTCCAGCGGTAAAGCAATGCGACTGCCGGATCTTGATTTCTATTTCAAAGTTCCAGCGGTAAAGCAATGCGACTGGCGGATCTTGATTTAATTTCAAAGTTCCAACGGTAAAACAATGCGACTGCCGGATCTCGATTTTATTTCAAAGTTCCAGCGGTAAAGCAATGCGACTGCCGGATCTTGATTTAATTTCAAAGTTCCATCGGTAAAGCAATGCGACTGCCGGATCTTGATTTAATTTCAACGTTCCAGCGGTAAAGCAATGCGACTGCCGGATCTTGATTTAATTCCAACGTTCCAGCGGTAAAGCAATGCGACTGCCGGATCTTGATTTAATTTCAAAGTTCCAACGGTAAAGCAATGCGACTGCCGGATCTCGATTTTATTTCAAAGTTCCAGCGGTAAAGCAATGCGACTGCCGGATCTTGATTTTATTTCAAAGTTCCAGCGGTAAAGCAATGCGTCAGGCGGATCTTGATTTAATTTCAAAGTTCCAGCGGTAAAGCAATGCGACTGCCGGATCTCGATTTTATTTCAAAGTTCCAGCGGTAAAGCAATGCGACTGACGGATCTTGATTTAATTTCAACGTTCCAGCGGTAAAGCAATGCGACTGCCGGATCTTGATTTCTATTTCAAAGTTCCAGCGGTAAAGCAATGCGACTGGCGGATCTTGATTTAATTTCAAAGTTCCAGCGGTAAAGCAATGCGACTGCCGGATCTTGATTTAATTCCAACGTTCCAGCGGTAAAGCAATGCGACTGCCGGATCTTGATTTAATTTAAAAGTTCCAACGGTAAAACAATGCGACTGCCGGATCTCGATTTTATTTCAAAGTTCCAGCGGTAAAGCAATGCGACTGCCGGATCTTGATTTAATTTCAAAGTTCCATCGGTAAAGCAATGCGACTGCCGGATCTTGATTTTTATTTCAAAGTTCCAGCGCTAAAGCAATGCGACTGCCGGATCTTGATTTTATTTCAAAGTTCCAGCGGTAAAGCAATGCGACTGCCGAATCTTGATTTAATTTCAACGTTCCAGCGGTAAAGCAATGCGACTGCCGGATCTTGATTTTATTTCAAAGTTCCAACGGTAAAGCTATGCGACTGCCGGATCTCGATTTTATTTCAAAGTTCCAGCGGTAAAGCAATGCGACTGCCGGATCTTGATTTAATTTCAAAGTTCCATCGGTAAAGCAATGCGACTGCCGGATCTTGATTTTTATTTCAAAGTTCCAGCGCTAAAGCAATGCGACTGCCGGATCTTGATTTTATTTCAAAGTTCCAGCGGTAAAGCAATGCGACTGCCGAATCTTGATTTAATTTCAACGTTCCAGCGGTAAAGCAATGCGACTGCCGGATCTTGATTTTATTTCAAAGTTCCAACGGTAAAGCTATGCGACTGCCGGATCACGATTTTATTTCAAAGTTCCAGCGGTAAAGCAATGCGACTGCCGGATCTCGATTTTATTTCAAAGTTCCAGCGGTAAAGCAATGCGTCTGGCGGATCTTGATTTAATTTCAAAGTTCCATCGGTAAAGCAATGCGACTGCGGGATCTTGGTTTTTATTTCAAAGTTCCAACGGTAAAGCAATGCGACTGCCGGATCTTGATTTCTATTTCAAAGTTCCAGCGGTAAAGCAATGCGACTGCCGGATCTCGATTTTATTTCAAAGTTCCAGCGGTAAAGCAATGCGACTGACGGATCTTGATTTAATTTCAACGTTCCAGCGGTAAAGCAATGCGACTGCCGGATCTTGATTTCTATTTCAAAGTTCCAGCGGTAAAGCAATGCGACTGGCGGATCTTGATTTAATTTCAAAGTTCCAGCGGTAAAGCAATGCGACTGCCGGATCTTGATTTAATTTCAACGTTCCAGCGGTAAAGCAATGCGACTGCCGGATCTTGATTTAATTCCAACGTTCCAGCGGTAAAGCAATGCGACTGCCGGATCTTGATTTAATTTAAAAGTTCCAACGGTAAAGCAATGCGACTGCCGGATCTCGATTTTATTTCAAAGTTCCAGCGGTAAAGCAATGCGACTGCCGGATCTTGATTTAATTTCAAAGTTCCATCGGTAAAGCAATGCGACTGCCGGATCTTGATTTAATTCCAACGTTCCAGCGGTAAAGCAATGCGACTGCCGAATCTTTGTTTCTATTTCAAAGTTCCAGCGGTAAAGCAATGCGACTGCCGGATCTTGATTTTTATTTCAAAGTTCCAGCGCTAAAGCAATGCGACTGTCGAATCTTTGTTTCTATTTCAAAGTTCCAGCGGTAAAGCAATGCGACTGACGGATCTTGATTTAATTTCAACGTTCCAGCGGTAAAGCAATGCGACTGCCGGATCTTGATTTAATTCCAAAGTTCCAGCGGTAAAGCAATGCGACTGCCGGATCTTGATTTAATTTAAAAGTTCCAACGGTAAAACAATGCGACTGCCGGATCTCGATTTTATTTCAAAGTTCCAGCGGTAAAGCAATGCGACTGCCGGATCTTGATTTAATTTCAAAGTTCCATCGGTAAAGCAATGCGACTGCCGGATCTTGATTTTTATTTCAAAGTTCCAGCGCTAAAGCAATGCGACTGCCGGATCTTGATTTTATTTCAAAGTTCCAGCGGTAAAGCAATGCGACTGCCGAATCTTGATTTAATTTCAACGTTCCAGCGGTAAAGCAATGCGACTGCCGGATCTTGATTTTATTTCAAAGTTCCAACGGTAAAGCTATGCGACTGCCGGATCTCGATTTTATTTCAAAGTTCCAGCGGTAAAGCAATGCGACTGCCGGATCTTGATTTTATTTCAAAGTTCCAGCGGTAAAGCAATGCGACTGCCGGATCTTGATTTTATTTCAAAGTTCCAGCGGTAAAGCAATGCGTCTGGCGGATCTTGATTTAATTTCAAAGTTCCATCGGTAAAGCAATGCGACTGCGGGATCTTGGTTTTTATTTCAAAGTTCCAACGGTAAAGCAATGCGACTGCCGGATCTTGATTTCTATTTCAAAGTTCCAGCGGTAAAGCAATGCGACTGCCGAATTTTTGTTTCTATTTCAAAGTTCCAGCGGTAAAGCAATGCGACTGCTGGATCTTAATTTAATTTAAAAGTTCCAACGGTAAAACAATGCGACTGCCGGATCTCGATTTTATTTCAAAGTTCCAGCGGTAAAGCAATGCGACTGGCGGATCTTGATTTAATTTCAACGTTCCAGCGGTAAAGCAATGCGACTGACGGATCTTGATTTAATTTCAACGTTGCAGCGGTAAAGCAATGCGACTGCCGGATCTTGATTTAATGTCAAAGTTCCAGCGATAAAGCAATGCGACAGCGGGATCTTGCTTTTTATTTCAAAGTTCCAACGGTAAAGCAATGCGACTGCTTAATCTTGATTTAATTTCAACGTTCCAGCGGTAAAGCAATGCGACTGACGGATCTTGATTTAATTTCAAAGTTCCAACGGTAAAGCAATGCGACTGCCGGATCTTGGTTTTTATTTCAAAGTTCCAGCGGTAAAGCAATGCGACTGGCGGATCTTGATTTAATTTCAAAGTTCCATCGGTAAAGCAATGCGACTGCCGGATCTTGATTTTTATTTCAAAGTTCCAGCGCTAAAGCAATGCGACTGCCGGATCTTGATTTAATTTCAACGTTCCAGCGGTAAAGCAATGCGACTGCCGGATCTTGATTTAATTCCAACGTTCCAGCGGTAAAACAATGCGACTGCCGGATCTCGATTTTATTTCAAAGTTCCAGCGGTAAAGCAATGCGACTGCCGGATCTTGATTTAATTTCAAAGTTCCATCGGTAAAGCAATGCGACTGCCGGATCTTGATTTCTATTTCAAAGTTCCAGCGGTAAAGCAATGCGACTGGCGGATCTTGATTTAATTTCAAAGTTCCATCGGTAAAGCAATGCGACTGCCGGATCTTGATTTAATTTCAAAGTTCCATCGGTAAAGCAATGCGACTGCCGGATCTTGATTTAATTTCAACGTTCCAGCGGTAAAGCAATGCGACTGCCGGATCTTGATTTAATTACAAAGTTCCAGCGGTAAAGCAATGCGACTGCCGGATCTTGATTTAATTTAAAAGTTCCAACGGTAAAACAATGCGACTGCCGGATCTCGATTTTATTTCAAAGTTCCAGCGGTAAAGCAATGCGACTGCCGGATCTTGATTTAATTTCAAAGTTCCATCGGTAAAGCAATGCGACTGCCGGATCTTGATTTTTATTTCAAAGTTCCAGCGCTAAAGCAATGCGACTGCCGGATCTTGATTTAATTTCAACGTTCCAGCGGTAAAGCAATGCGACTGCCGGATCTTGATTTAATTCCAACGTTCCAGCGGTAAAGCAATGCGACTGCCGGATCTTGATTTAATTTAAAAGTTCCAACGGTAAAGCAATGCGACTGCCGGATCTCGATTTTATTTCAAAGTTCCAGCGGTAAAGCAATGCGACTGCCGGATCTTGATTTCTATTTCAAAGTTCCAGCGGTAAAGCAATGCGACTGGCGGATCTTGATTTAATTTCAAAGTTCCATCGGTAAAGCAATGCGACTGCCGGATCTTGATTTTTATTTCAAAGTTCCAGCGCTAAAGCAATGCGACTGCCGGATCTTGATTTAATTTCAACGTTCCAGCGGTAAAGCAATGCGACTGCCGGATCTTGATTTAATTCCAACGTTCCAGCGGTAAAACAATGCGACTGCCGGATCTCGATTTTATTTCAAAGTTCCAGCGGTAAAGCAATGCGACTGCCGGATCTTGATTTCTATTTCAAAGTTCCAGCGGTAAAGCAATGCGACTGGCGGATCTTGATTTAATTTCAAAGTTCCAACGGTAAAACAATGCGACTGCCGGATCTCGATTTTATTTCAAAGTTCCAGCGGTAAAGCAATGCGACTGCCGGATCTTGATTTAATTTCAAAGTTCCATCGGTAAAGCAATGCGACTGCCGGATCTTGATTTAATTTCAACGTTCCAGCGGTAAAGCAATGCGACTGCCGGATCTTGATTTAATTTCAACGTTCCAGCGGTAAAGCAATGCGACTGCCGGATCTTGATTTAATTTAAAAGTTCCAACGGTAAAGCAATGCGACTGCCGGATCTCGATTTTATTTCAAAGTTCCAGCGGTAAAGCAATGCGACTGCCGGATCTTGATTTTATTTCAAAGTTCCAGCGGTAAAGCAATGCGTCAGGCGGATCTTGATTTAATTTCAAAGTTCCAGCGGTAAAGCAATGCGACTGCCGGATCTCGATTTTATTTCAAAGTTCCAGCGGTAAAGCAATGCGACTGACGGATCTTGATTTAATTTCAACGTTCCAGCGGTAAAGCAATGCGACTGCCGGATCTTGATTTCTATTTCAAAGTTCCAGCGGTAAAGCAATGCGACTGGCGGATCTTGATTTAATTTCAAAGTTCCAGCGGTAAAGCAATGCGACTGCCGGATCTTGATTTAATTCCAACGTTCCAGCGGTAAAGCAATGCGACTGCCGGATCTTGATTTAATTTAAAAGTTCCAACGGTAAAACAATGCGACTGCCGGATCTCGATTTTATTTCAAAGTTCCAGCGGTAAAGCAATGCGACTGCCGGATCTTGATTTAATTTCAAAGTTCCATCGGTAAAGCAATGCGACTGCCGGATCTTGATTTTTATTTCAAAGTTCCAGCGCTAAAGCAATGCGACTGCCGGATCTTGATTTTATTTCAAAGTTCCAGCGGTAAAGCAATGCGACTGCCGAATCTTGATTTAATTTCAACGTTCCAGCGGTAAAGCAATGCGACTGCCGGATCTTGATTTTATTTCAAAGTTCCAACGGTAAAGCTATGCGACTGCCGGATCTCGATTTTATTTCAAAGTTCCAGCGGTAAAGCAATGCGACTGCCGGATCTTGATTTAATTTCAAAGTTCCATCGGTAAAGCAATGCGACTGCCGGATCTTGATTTTTATTTCAAAGTTCCAGCGCTAAAGCAATGCGACTGCCGGATCTTGATTTTATTTCAAAGTTCCAACGGTAAAGCTATGCGACTGCCGGATCACGATTTTATTTCAAAGTTCCAGCGGTAAAGCAATGCGACTGCCGGATCTCGATTTTATTTCAAAGTTCCAGCGGTAAAGCAATGCGTCTGGCGGATCTTGATTTAATTTCAAAGTTCCATCGGTAAAGCAATGCGACTGCGGGATCTTGGTTTTTATTTCAAAGTTCCAACGGTAAAGCAATGCGACTGCCGGATCTTGATTTCTATTTCAAAGTTCCAGCGGTAAAGCAATGCGACTGCCGGATCTCGATTTTATTTCAAAGTTCCAGCGGTAAAGCAATGCGACTGACGGATCTTGATTTAATTTCAACGTTCCAGCGGTAAAGCAATGCGACTGCCGGATCTTGATTTCTATTTCAAAGTTCCAGCGGTAAAGCAATGCGACTGGCGGATCTTGATTTAATTTCAAAGTTCCAGCGGTAAAGCAATGCGACTGCCGGATCTTGATTTAATTTCAACGTTCCAGCGGTAAAGCAATGCGACTGCCGGATCTTGATTTAATTCCAACGTTCCAGCGGTAAAGCAATGCGACTGCCGGATCTTGATTTAATTTAAAAGTTCCAACGGTAAAGCAATGCGACTGCCGGATCTCGATTTTATTTCAAAGTTCCAGCGGTAAAGCAATGCGACTGCCGGATCTTGATTTAATTTCAAAGTTCCATCGGTAAAGCAATGCGACTGCCGGATCTTGATTTAATTCCAACGTTCCAGCGGTAAAGCAATGCGACTGCCGAATCTTTGTTTCTATTTCAAAGTTCCAGCGGTAAAGCAATGCGACTGCCGGATCTTGATTTTTATTTCAAAGTTCCAGCGCTAAAGCAATGCGACTGTCGAATCTTTGTTTCTATTTCAAAGTTCCAGCGGTAAAGCAATGCGACTGACGGATCTTGATTTAATTTCAACGTTCCAGCGGTAAAGCAATGCGACTGCCGGATCTTGATTTAATTCCAACGTTCCAGCGGTAAAGCAATGCGACTGCCGGATCTTGATTTAATTTAAAAGTTCCAACGGTAAAACAATGCGACTGCCGGATCTCGATTTTATTTCAAAGTTCCAGCGGTAAAGCAATGCGACTGCCGGATCTTGATTTAATTTCAAAGTTCCATCGGTAAAGCAATGCGACTGCCGGATCTTGATTTTTATTTCAAAGTTCCAGCGCTAAAGCAATGCGACTGCCGGATCTTGATTTTATTTCAAAGTTCCAGCGGTAAAGCAATGCGACTGCCGAATCTTGATTTAATTTCAACGTTCCAGCGGTAAAGCAATGCGACTGCCGGATCTTGATTTTATTTCAAAGTTCCAACGGTAAAGCTATGCGACTGCCGGATCTCGATTTTATTTCAAAGTTCCAGCGGTAAAGCAATGCGACTGCCGGATCTTGATTTTATTTCAAAGTTCCAGCGGTAAAGCAATGCGACTGCCGGATCTTGATTTTATTTCAAAGTTCCAGCGGTAAAGCAATGCGTCTGGCGGATCTTGATTTAATTTCAAAGTTCCATCGGTAAAGCAATGCGACTGCGGGATCTTGGTTTTTATTTCAAAGTTCCAACGGTAAAGCAATGCGACTGCCGGATCTTGATTTCTATTTCAAAGTTCCAGCGGTAAAGCAATGCGACTGCCGAATTTTTGTTTCTATTTCAAAGTTCCAGCGGTAAAGCAATGCGACTGCTGGATCTTAATTTAATTTAAAAGTTCCAACGGTAAAACAATGCGACTGCCGGATCTCGATTTTATTTCAAAGTTCCAGCGGTAAAGCAATGCGACTGGCGGATCTTGATTTAATTTCAACGTTCCAGCGGTAAAGCAATGCGACTGACGGATCTTGATTTAATTTCAACGTTGCAGCGGTAAAGCAATGCGACTGCCGGATCTTGATTTAATGTCAAAGTTCCAGCGATAAAGCAATGCGACAGCGGGATCTTGCTTTTTATTTCAAAGTTCCAACGGTAAAGCAATGCGACTGCTTAATCTTGATTTAATTTCAACGTTCCAGCGGTAAAGCAATGCGACTGACGGATCTTGATTTAATTTCAAAGTTCCAACGGTAAAGCAATGCGACTGCCGGATCTTGGTTTTTATTTCAAAGTTCCAGCGGTAAAGCAATGCGACTGGCGGATCTTGATTTAATTTCAAAGTTCCATCGGTAAAGCAATGCGACTGCCGGATCTTGATTTTTATTTCAAAGTTCCAGCGCTAAAGCAATGCGACTGCCGGATCTTGATTTAATTTCAACGTTCCAGCGGTAAAGCAATGCGACTGCCGGATCTTGATTTAATTCCAACGTTCCAGCGGTAAAACAATGCGACTGCCGGATCTCGATTTTATTTCAAAGTTCCAGCGGTAAAGCAATGCGACTGCCGGATCTTGATTTAATTTCAAAGTTCCATCGGTAAAGCAATGCGACTGCCGGATCTTGATTTCTATTTCAAAGTTCCAGCGGTAAAGCAATGCGACTGGCGGATCTTGATTTAATTTCAAAGTTCCATCGGTAAAGCAATGCGACTGCCGGATCTTGATTTAATTTCAAAGTTCCATCGGTAAAGCAATGCGACTGCCGGATCTTGATTTAATTTCAACGTTCCAGCGGTAAAGCAATGCGACTGCCGGATCTTGATTTAATTCCAACGTTCCAGCGGTAAAGCAATGCGACTGCCGGATCTTGATTTAATTTAAAAGTTCCAACGGTAAAACAATGCGACTGCCGGATCTCGATTTTATTTCAAAGTTCCAGCGGTAAAGCAATGCGACTGCCGGATCTTGATTTAATTTCAAAGTTCCATCGGTAAAGCAATGCGACTGCCGGATCTTGATTTTTATTTCAAAGTTCCAGCGCTAAAGCAATGCGACTGCCGGATCTTGATTTAATTTCAACGTTCCAGCGGTAAAGCAATGCGACTGCCGGATCTTGATTTAATTCCAACGTTCCAGCGGTAAAGCAATGCGACTGCCGGATCTTGATTTAATTTAAAAGTTCCAACGGTAAAGCAATGCGACTGCCGGATCTCGATTTTATTTCAAAGTTCCAGCGGTAAAGCAATGCGACTGCCGGATCTTGATTTCTATTTCAAAGTTCCAGCGGTAAAGCAATGCGACTGGCGGATCTTGATTTAATTTCAAAGTTCCATCGGTAAAGCAATGCGACTGCCGGATCTTGATTTTTATTTCAAAGTTCCAGCGCTAAAGCAATGCGACTGCCGGATCTTGATTTAATTTCAACGTTCCAGCGGTAAAGCAATGCGACTGCCGGATCTTGATTTAATTCCAACGTTCCAGCGGTAAAACAATGCGACTGCCGGATCTCGATTTTATTTCAAAGTTCCAGCGGTAAAGCAATGCGACTGCCGGATCTTGATTTCTATTTCAAAGTTCCAGCGGTAAAGCAATGCGACTGGCGGATCTTGATTTAATTTCAAAGTTCCAACGGTAAAACAATGCGACTGCCGGATCTCGATTTTATTTCAAAGTTCCAGCGGTAAAGCAATGCGACTGCCGGATCTTGATTTAATTTCAAAGTTCCATCGGTAAAGCAATGCGACTGCCGGATCTTGATTTAATTTCAACGTTCCAGCGGTAAAGCAATGCGACTGCCGGATCTTGATTTAATTCCAACGTTCCAGCGGTAAAGCAATGCGACTGCCGGATCTTGATTTAATTTAAAAGTTCCAACGGTAAAGCAATGCGACTGCCGGATCTCGATTTTATTTCAAAGTTCCAGCGGTAAAGCAATGCGACTGCCGGATCTTGATTTTATTTCAAAGTTCCAGCGGTAAAGCAATGCGTCAGGCGGATCTTGATTTAATTTCAAAGTTCCAGCGGTAAAGCAATGCGACTGCCGGATCTCGATTTTATTTCAAAGTTCCAGCGGTAAAGCAATGCGACTGACGGATCTTGATTTAATTTCAACGTTCCAGCGGTAAAGCAATGCGACTGCCGGATCTTGATTTCTATTTCAAAGTTCCAGCGGTAAAGCAATGCGACTGGCGGATCTTGATTTAATTTCAAAGTTCCAGCGGTAAAGCAATGCGACTGCCGGATCTTGATTTAATTCCAACGTTCCAGCGGTAAAGCAATGCGACTGCCGGATCTTGATTTAATTTAAAAGTTCCAACGGTAAAACAATGCGACTGCCGGATCTCGATTTTATTTCAAAGTTCCAGCGGTAAAGCAATGCGACTGCCGGATCTTGATTTAATTTCAAAGTTCCATCGGTAAAGCAATGCGACTGCCGGATCTTGATTTTTATTTCAAAGTTCCAGCGCTAAAGCAATGCGACTGCCGGATCTTGATTTTATTTCAAAGTTCCAGCGGTAAAGCAATGCGACTGCCGGATCTTGATTTAATTTCAACGTTCCAGCGGTAAAGCAATGCGACTGCCGGATCTTGATTTTATTTCAAAGTTCCAACGGTAAAGCTATGCGACTGCCGGATCTCGATTTTATTTCAAAGTTCCAGCGGTAAAGCAATGCGACTGCCGGATCTTGATTTAATTTCAAAGTTCCATCGGTAAAGCAATGCGACTGCCGGATCTTGATTTTTATTTCAAAGTTCCAGCGCTAAAGCAATGCGACTGCCGGATCTTGATTTTATTTCAAAGTTCCAGCGGTAAAGCAATGCGACTGCCGAATCTTGATTTAATTTCAACGTTCCAGCGGTAAAGCAATGCGACTGCCGGATCTTGATTTTATTTCAAAGTTCCAACGGTAAAGCTATGCGACTGCCGGATCACGATTTTATTTCAAAGTTCCAGCGGTAAAGCAATGCGACTGCCGGATCTTGATTTTATTTCAAAGTTCCAGCGGTAAAGCAATGCGTCTGGCGGATCTTGATTTAATTTCAAAGTTCCATCGGTAAAGCAATGCGACTGCGGGATCTTGGTTTTTATTTCAAAGTTCCAACGGTAAAGCAATGCGACTGCCGGATCTTGATTTCTATTTCAAAGTTCCAGCGGTAAAGCAATGCGACTGCCGGATCTCGATTTTATTTCAAAGTTCCAGCGGTAAAGCAATGCGACTGACGGATCTTGATTTAATTTCAACGTTCCAGCGGTAAAGCAATGCGACTGCCGGATCTTGATTTCTATTTCAAAGTTCCAGCGGTAAAGCAATGCGACTGGCGGATCTTGATTTAATTTCAAAGTTCCAGCGGTAAAGCAATGCGACTGCCGGATCTTGATTTAATTTCAACGTTCCAGCGGTAAAGCAATGCGACTGCCGGATCTTGATTTAATTCCAACGTTCCAGCGGTAAAGCAATGCGACTGCCGGATCTTGATTTAATTTAAAAGTTCCAACGGTAAAGCAATGCGACTGCCGGATCTCGATTTTATTTCAAAGTTCCAGCGGTAAAGCAATGCGACTGCCGGATCTTGATTTAATTTCAAAGTTCCATCGGTAAAGCAATGCGACTGCCGGATCTTGATTTAATTCCAACGTTCCAGCGGTAAAGCAATGCGACTGCCGAATCTTTGTTTCTATTTCAAAGTTCCAGCGGTAAAGCAATGCGACTGCCGGATCTTGATTTTTATTTCAAAGTTCCAGCGCTAAAGCAATGCGACTGTCGAATCTTTGTTTCTATTTCAAAGTTCCAGCGGTAAAGCAATGCGACTGACGGATCTTGATTTAATTTCAACGTTCCAGCGGTAAAGCAATGCGACTGCCGGATCTTGATTTAATTCCAACGTTCCAGCGGTAAAGCAATGCGACTGCCGGATCTTGATTTAATTTAAAAGTTCCAACGGTAAAACAATGCGACTGCCGGATCTCGATTTTATTTCAAAGTTCCATCGGTAAAGCAATGCGACTGCCGGATCTTGATTTTTATTTCAAAGTTCCAGCGCTAAAGCAATGCGACTGCCGGATCTTGATTTTATTTCAAAGTTCCAGCGGTAAAGCAATGCGACTGCCGAATCTTGATTTAATTTCAACGTTCCAGCGGTAAAGCAATGCGACTGCCGGATCTTGATTTTATTTCAAAGTTCCAACGGTAAAGCTATGCGACTGCCGGATCTCGATTTTATTTCAAAGTTCCAGCGGTAAAGCAATGCGACTGCCGGATCTTGATTTTATTTCAAAGTTCCAGCGGTAAAGCAATGCGACTGCCGGATCTTGATTTTATTTCAAAGTTCCAGCGGTAAAGCAATGCGTCTGGCGGATCTTGATTTAATTTCAAAGTTCCATCGGTAAAGCAATGCGACTGCGGGATCTTGGTTTTTATTTCAAAGTTCCAACGGTAAAGCAATGCGACTGCCGGATCTTGATTTCTATTTCAAAGTTCCAGCGGTAAAGCAATGCGACTGCCGAATTTTTGTTTCTATTTCAAAGTTCCAGCGGTAAAGCAATGCGACTGCTGGATCTTAATTTAATTTAAAAGTTCCAACGGTAAAACAATGCGACTGCCGGATCTCGATTTTATTTCAAAGTTCCAGCGGTAAAGCAATGCGACTGCCGGATCTTGATTTAATTTCAAAGTTCCATCGGTAAAGCAATGCGACTGCCGGATCTTGATTTTTATTTCAAAGTTCCAGCGCTAAAGCAATGCGACTGCCGGATCTTGATTTTATTTCAAAGTTCCAGCGATAAAGCAATGCGACTGCGGGATCTTGGTTTTTATTTCAAAGTTCCAACGGTAAAGCAATGCGACTGCCGGATCTTGATTTTATTTCAAAGTTCCAACGGTAAAGCTATGCGACTGCCGGATCTCGATTTTATTTCAAAGTTCCAGCGGTAAAGCAATGCGACTGCCGGATCTTGATTTTATTTCAAAGTTCCAGCGGTAAAGCAATGCGACTGCCGGATCTTGATTTTATTTCAAAGTTCCAGCGGTAAAGCAATGCGTCTGGCGGATCTTGATTTAATTTCAAAGTTCCATCGGTAAAGCAATGCGACTGCGGGATCTTGGTTTTTATTTCAAAGTTCCAACGGTAAAGCAATGCGACTGCCGGATCTTGATTTCTATTTCAAAGTTCCAGCGGTAAAGCAATGCGACTGCCGGATCTTGATTTAATTCCAACGTTCCAGCGGTAAAGCAATGCGACTGCCGGATCTTGATTTAATTTAAAAGTTCCAACGGTAAAACAATGCGACTGCCGGATCTCGATTTTATTTCAAAGTTCCAGCGGTAAAGCAATGCGACTGCCGGATCTTGATTTAATTTCAAAGTTCCATCGGTAAAGCAATGCGACTGCCGGATCTTGATTTTTATTTCAAAGTTCCAGCGCTAAAGCAATGCGACTGCCGGATCTTGATTTTATTTCAAAGTTCCAGCGATAAAGCAATGCGACTGCGGGATCTTGGTTTTTATTTCAAAGTTCCAACGGTAAAGCAATGCGACTGCGGGATCTTGGTTTTTATTTCAAAGTTCCAACGGTAAAGCAATGCGACTGCCAGATCTTGATTTTATTTCAAAGTACCAACGGTGAAGCAATGCGACTGCCGGATCTTGATTTAATGTCAAAGTTCTCAGCGATAAAGCAATGCGACTGCGGGATCTTGGTTTTTATTTCAAAGTTCCAACGGTAAAGCAATGCGACTGCCGGATCTTGATTTTATTTCAAAGTTCCAGCGGTAAAGCAATGCGACTGCCGAATCTTGATTTAATTTCAACGTTCCAGCGGTAAAGCAATGCGACTGCCGGATCTTGATTTAATTTCAAAGTTCCATCGGTAAAGCAATGCGACTGCCGGATCTTGATTTTTATTTCAAAGTTCCAGCGCTAAAGCAATGCGACTGCCGAATCTTTGTTTCTATTTCAAAGTTCCAGCGGTAAAGCAATGCGACTGCCGGATCTTGATTTAATTTCAAAGTTCCATCGGTAAAGCAATGCGACTGCGGGATCTTGGTTTTTATTTCGAAGTTCCAACGGTAAAGCAATGCGACTGCCGGATCTTGATTTCTATTTCAAAGTTCCAGCGGTAATGCAATGCGACTGCCGGATCTCGATTTTATTTCAAAGTTCCAGCGGTAAAGCAATGCGACTGCCGGATCTTGATTTAATTTCAAAGTTCCATCGGTAAAGCAATGCGACTGCCGGATCTTGATTTTTATTTCAAAGTTCCAGCGCTAAAGCAATGCGACTGCCGGATCTTGATTTTATTTCAAAGTTCCAGCGATAAAGCAATGCGACTGCGGGATCTTGGTTTTTATTTCAAAGTTCCAACGGTAAAGCAATGCGACTGCGGGATCTTGGTTTTTATTTCAAAGTTCCAACGGTAAAGCAATGCGACTGCCAGATCTTGATTTTATTTCAAAGTACCAACGGTGAAGCAATGCGACTGCCGGATCTTGATTTAATGTCAAAGTTCTCAGCGATAAAGCAATGCGACTGCGGGATCTTGGTTTTTATTTCAAAGTTCCAACGGTAAAGCAATGCGACTGCCGGATCTTGATTTTATTTCAAAGTTCCAGCGGTAAAGCAATGCGACTGCCGAATCTTGATTTAATTTCAACGTTCCAGCGGTAAAGCAATGCGACTGCCGGATCTTGATTTAATTTCAAAGTTCCATCGGTAAAGCAATGCGACTGCCGGATCTTGATTTTTATTTCAAAGTTCCAGCGCTAAAGCAATGCGACTGCCGAATCTTTGTTTCTATTTCAAAGTTCCAGCGGTAAAGCAATGCGACTGCCGGATCTTGATTTAATTTCAAAGTTCCATCGGTAAAGCAATGCGACTGCGGGATCTTGGTTTTTATTTCGAAGTTCCAACGGTAAAGCAATGCGACTGCCGGATCTTGATTTCTATTTCAAAGTTCCAGCGGTAATGCAATGCGACTGCCGGATCTCGATTTTATTTCAAAGTTCCAGCGGTAAAGCAATGCGACTGACGGATCTTTGTTTCTATTTCAAAGTTCCAGCGGTAAAGCAATGCGACTGACGGATCTTGATTTAATTTCAACGTTCCAGCGGTAAAGCAATGCGACTGCCGGATCTTGATTTAATTTCAAAGTTCCAACGGTAAAGCTATGCGACTGCCGGATCTCGATTTTATTTCAAAGTACCAGCGGTAAAGCAATGCGACTGCCGGATCTTGATTTTATTTCAAAGTTCCAGCGGTAAAGCAATGCGACTGCCGAATCTTGATTTAATTTCAACGTTCCATCGGTAAAGCAATGCGACTGCGGGATCTTGGTTTTTATTTCAAAGTTCCAACGGTAAAGCAATGCGACTGCCGGATCTTGATTTCTATTTCAAAGTTCCAGCGGTAATGCAATGCGACTGCCGGATCTCGATTTTATTTCAAAGTTCCAGCGGTAAAGCAATGCGACTGACGGATCTTTGTTTCTATTTCAAAGTTCCAGCGGTAAAGCAATGCGACTGACGGATCTTGATTTAATTTCAACGTTCCAGCGGTAAAGCAATGCGACTGCCGGATCTTGATTTAATTTCAAAGTTCCAACGGTAAAGCTATGCGACTGCCGGATCTCGATTTTATTTCAAAGTACCAGCGGTAAAGCAATGCGACTGCCGGATCTTGATTTTATTTCAAAGTTCCAGCGGTAAAGCAATGCGACTGGCGGATCTTGATTTAATTTCAACGTTCCAGCGGTAAAGCAATGCGACTGACGGATCTTGATTTAATTTCAACGTTGCAGCGGTAAAGCAATGCGACTGCCGGATCTTGATTTAATGTCAAAGTTCCAGCGATAAAGCAATGCGACAGCGGGATCTTGCTTTTTATTTCAAAGTTCCAACGGTAAAGCAATGCGACTGCTTAATCTTGATTTAATTTCAACGTTCCAGCGGTAAAGCAATGCGACTGACGGATCTTGATTTAATTTCAAAGTTCCAACGGTAAAGCAATGCGACTGCCGGATCTTGATTTAATTTAAAAGTTCCAACGGTAAAACAATGCGACTGCCGGATCTCGATTTTATTTCAAAGTTCCAGCGGTAAAGCAATGCGACTGCCGGATCTTGATTTAATTTCAAAGTTCCATCGGTAAAGCAATGCGACTGCCGGATCTTGATTTCTATTTCAAAGTTCCAGCGGTAAAGCAATGCGACTGGCGGATCTTGATTTAATTTCAAAGTTCCATCGGTAAAGCAATGCGACTGCCGGATCTTGATTTTTATTTCAAAGTTCCAGCGCTAAAGCAATGCGACTGCCGGATCTTGATTTAATTTCAACGTTCCAGCGGTAAAGCAATGCGACTGCCGGATCTTGATTTAATTCCAACGTTCCAGCGGTAAAACAATGCGACTGCCGGATCTTGATTTAATTTAAAAGTTCCAACGGTAAAGCAATGCGACTGCCGGATCTCGATTTTATTTCAAAGTTCCAGCGGTAAAGCAATGCGACTGCCGGATCTTGATTTAATTTCAAAGTTCCATCGGTAAAGCAATGCGACTGCCGGATCTTGATTTTTATTTCAAAGTTCCAGCGCTAAAGCAATGCGACTGCCGAATCTTTGTTTCTATTTCAAAGTTCCAGCGGTAAAGCAATGCGACTGCCGGATCTTGATTTAATTTCAAAGTTCCATCGGTAAAGCAATGCGACTGCGGGATCTTGGTTTTTATTTCAAAGTTCCAACGGTAAAGCAATGCGACTGCCGGATCTTGATTTCTATTTCAAAGTTCCAGCGGTAAAGCAATGCGACTGCCGGATCTCGATTTTATTTCAAAGTTCCAGCGGTAAAGCAATGCGACTGACGGATCTTTGTTTCTATTTCAAAGTTCCAGCGGTAAAGCAATGCGACTGACGGATCTTGATTTAATTTCAACGTTCCAGCGGTAAAGCAATGCGACTGCCGGATCTTGATTTAATTCCAACGTTCCAGCGGTAAAGCAATGCGACTGCCGGATCTTGATTTAATTTAAAAGTTCCAACGGTAAAACAATGCGACTGCCGGATCTCGATTTTATTTCAAAGTTCCAGCGGTAAAGCAATGCGACTGCCGGATCTTGATTTTATTTCAAAGTTCCAGCGGTAAAGCAATGCGACTGCCGGATCTTGATTTAATTTCAAAGTTCCATCGGTAAAGCAATGCGACTGCCGGATCTTGATTTTATTTCAAAGTTCCAGCGGTAAAGCAATGCGACTGCCGGATCTTGATTTTATTTCAAAGTTCCAGCGGTAAAGCAATGCGACTGCCGGATCTTGATTTAATTCCAACGTTCCAGCGGTAAAACAATGCGACTGCCGGATCTTGATTTAATTTAAAAGTTCCAACGGTAAAGCAATGCGACTGCCGGATCTCGATTTTATTTCAAAGTTCCAGCGGTAAAGCAATGCGACTGCCGGATCTCGATTTAATTTCAAAGTTCCATCGGTAAAGCAATGCGACTGCCGGATCTTGATTTTTATTTCAAAGTTCCAGCGCTAAAGCAATGCGACTGCCGAATCTTTGTTTCTATTTCAAAGTTCCAGCGGTAAAGCAATGCGACTGCCGGATCTTGATTTAATTTCAAAGTTCCATCGGTAAAGCAATGCGACTGCGGGATCTTGGTTTTTATTTCAAAGTTCCAACGGTAAAGCAATGCGACTGCCGGATCTTGATTTCTATTTCAAAGTTCCAGCGGTAAAGTAATGCGACTGCCGGATCTCGATTTTATTTCAAAGTTCCAGCGGTAAAGCAATGCGACTGACGGATCTTTGTTTCTATTTCAAAGTTCCAGCGGTAAAGCAATGCGACTGACGGATCTTGATTTAATTTCAACGTTCCAGCGGTAAAGCAATGCGACTGCCGGATCTTGATTTAATTCCAACGTTCCAGCGGTAAAGCAATGCGACTGCCGGATCTTGATTTAATTTAAAAGTTCCAACGGTAAAACAATGCGACTGCCGGATCTCGATTTTATTTCAAAGTTCCAGCGGTAAAGCAATGCGACTGCCGGATCTTGATTTTATTTCAAAGTTCCAGCGGTAAAGCAATGCGACTGCCGGATCTTGATTTAATTTCAAAGTTCCATCGGTAAAGCAATGCGACTGCCGGATCTTGATTTTATTTCAAAGTTCCAGCGGTAAAGCAATGCGACTGCCGGATCTTGATTTTATTTCAAAGTTCCAGCGGTAAAGCAATGCGACTGGCGGATCTTGATTTAATTTCAAAGTTCCATCGGTAAAGCAATGCGACTGCGGGATCTTGGTTTTTATTTCAAAGTTCCAACGGTAAAGCAATGCGACTGCCGGATCTTGATTTCTATTTCAAAGTTCCAGCGGTAAAGCAATGCGACTGCCGGATCTCGATTTTATTTCAAAGTTCCAGCGGTAAAGCAATGCGACTGACGGATCTTGATTTAATTTCAACGTTCCAGCGGTAAAGCAATGCGACTGCCGGATCTTGATTTCTATTTCAAAGTTCCAGCGGTAAAGCAATGCGACTGGCGGATCTTGATTTAATTTCAAAGTTCCAGCGGTAAAGCAATGCGACTGCCGGATCTTGATTTAATTTCAAAGTTCCAGCGCTAAAGCAATGCGACTGCCGAATCTTTGTTTCTATTTCAAAGTTCCAGCGTTAAAGCAATGCGACTGCCGGATCTTGATTTTTATTTCAAAGTTCCAGCGCTAAAGCAATGCGACTGCGGGATCTTGGTTTTTATTTCAAAGTTCCAACGGTAAAGCAATGCGACTGCCGGATCTTGATTTCTATTTCAAAGTTCCAGCGGTAAAGCAATGCGACTGCCGGATCTCAATTTTATTTCAAAGTTCCAGCGGTAAAGCAATGCGACCGACGGATCTTGATTTAATTTCAACGTTCCAGCGGTAAAGCAATGCGACTGCCGGATCTTGATTTCTATTTCAAAGTTCCAGCGGTAAAGCAATGCGACTGCCGGATCTTGATTTAATTTAAAAGTTCCAACGGTAAAGCAATGCGACTGCCGGATCTCGATTTTATTTCAAAGTTCCAGCGGTAAAGCAATGCGACTGCCGGATCTTGATTTAATTTCAAAGTTCCATCGGTAAAGCAATGCGACTGCCGGATCTTGATTTTTATTTCAAAGTTCCAGCGCTAAAGCAATGCGACTGCCGAATCTTTGTTTCTATTTCAAAGTTCCAGCGGTAAAGCAATGCGACTGCCGGATCTTGATTTTTATTTCAAAGTTCCAGCGCTAAAGCAATGCGACTGCCGAATCTTTGTTTCTATTTCAAAGTTCCAGCGGTAAAGCAATGCGACTGACGGATCTTGATTTAATTTCAACGTTCCAGCGGTAAAGCAATGCGACTGCCGGATCTTGATTTAATTCCAACGTTCCAGCGGTAAAGCAATGCGACTGCCGGATCTTGATTTAATTTAAAAGTTCAAACGGTAAAACAATGCGACTGCCGGATCTCGATTTTATTTCAAAGTTCCAGCGGTAAAGCAATGCGACTGCCGGATCTTGATTTAATTTCAAAGTTCCATCGGTAAAGCAATGCGACTGCCGGATCTTGATTTTTATTTCAAAGTTCCAGCGCTAAAGCAATGCGACTGCCGGATCTTGATTTTATTTCAAAGTTCCATCGGTAAAGCAATGCGACTGCGGGATCTTGGTTTTTATTTCAAAGTTCCAACGGTAAAGCAATGCGACTGCCGGATCTTGATTTCTATTTCAAAGTTCCAGCGGTAAAGTAATGCGACTGCCGGATCTCGATTTTATTTCAAAGTTCCAGCGGTAAAGCAATGCGACTGACGGATCTTTGTTTCTATTTCAAAGTTCCAGCGGTAAAGCAATGCGACTGCCGAATCTTGATTTAATTTCAACGTTCCAGCGGTAAAGCAATGCGACTGCCGGATCTTGATTTTATTTCAAAGTCCAACGGTAAAGCTATGCGACTGCCGGATCTCGATTTTATTTCAAAGTTCCAGCGGTAAAGCAATGCGACTGCCGGATCTTGATTTTATTTCAAAGTTCCAGCGGTAAAGCAATGCGACTGCCGGATCTTGATTTTATTTCAAAGTTCCAGCGGTAAAGCAATGCGTCTGGCGGATCTTGATTTAATTTCAAAGTTCCATCGGTAAAGCAATGCGACTGCGGGATCTTGGTTTTTATTTCAAAGTTCCAACGGTAAAGCAATGCGACTGCCGGATCTTGATTTCTATTTCAAAGTTCCAGCGGTAAAGCAATGCGACTGCCGAATTTTTGTTTCTATTTCAAAGTTCCAGCGGTAAAGCAATGCGACTGCTGGATCTTAATTTAATTTCAAAGTTCCAGCGATAAAGCAATGCGACTGCGGGATCTTGGTTTTTATTTCAAAGTTCCAACGGTAAAGCAATGCGACTGCGGGATCTTGGTTTTTATTTCAAAGTTCCAACGGTAAAGCAATGCGACTGCCAGATCTTGATTTTATTTCAAAGTACCAACGGTGAAGCAATGCGACTGCCGGATCTTGATTTAATGTCAAAGTTCTCAGCGATAAAGCAATGCGACTGCGGGATCTTGGTTTTTATTTCAAAGTTCCAACGGTAAAGCAATGCGACTGCCGGATCTTGATTTTATTTCAAAGTTCCAGCGGTAAAGCAATGCGACTGCCGAATCTTGATTTAATTTCAACGTTCCAGCGGTAAAGCAATGCGACTGCCGGATCTTGATTTAATTTCAAAGTTTCAACGGTAAAGCTATGCGACTGCCGGATCTCGATTTTATTTCAAAGTACCAGCGGTAAAGCAATGCGACTGCCGGATCTTGATTTAATTTCAACGTTCCAGCGGTAAAGCAATGCGACTGCCGGATCTTGATTTCTATTTCAAAGTTCCAGCGGTAAAGCAATGCGACTGGCGGATCTTGATTTAATTTCAAAGTTCCAGCGGTAAAGCAATGCGACTGCCGGATCTTGATTTAATTTCAAAGTTCCAGCGGTAAAGCAATGCGACTGCCGGATCTTGATTTAATTTCAAAGTTCCATCGGTAAAGCAATGCGACTGCCGGATCTTGATTTTTATTTCAAAGTTCCAGCGCTAAAGCAATGCGACTGCCGAATCTTTGTTTCTATTTCAAAGTTCCAGCGGTAAAGCAATGCGACTGCCGGATCTTGATTTAATTTAAAAGTTCCAACGGTAAAGCAATGCGACTGCCGGATCTCGATTTTATTTCAAAGTTCCAGCGGTAAAGCAATGCGACTGCCGGATCTTGATTTAATTTCAAAGTTCCATCGGTAAAGCAATGCGACTGCCGGATCTTGATTTTTATTTCAAAGTTCCAGCGCTAAAGCAATGCGACTGCCGAATCTTTGTTTCTATTTCAAAGTTCCAGCGGTAAAGCAATGCGACTGCCGGATCTTGATTTAATTTCAAAGTTCCATCGGTAAAGCAATGCGACTGCGGGATCTTGGTTTTTATTTCAAAGTTCCAACGGTAAAGCAATGCGACTGCCGGATCTTGATTTCTATTTCAAAGTTCCAGCGGTAAAGTAATGCGACTGCCGGATCTCGATTTTATTTCAAAGTTCCAGCGGTAAAGCAATGCGACTGACGGATCTTTGTTTCTATTTCAAAGTTCCAGCGGTAAAGCAATGCGACTGACGGATCTTGATTTAATTTCAACGTTCCAGCGGTAAAGCAATGCGACTGCCGGATCTTGATTTAATTCCAACGTTCCAGCGGTAAAGCAATGCGACTGCCGGATCTTGATTTAATTTAAAAGTTCCAACGGTAAAACAATGCGACTGCCGGATCTCGATTTTATTTCAAAGTTCCAGCGGTAAAGCAATGCGACTGCCGGATCTTGATTTTATTTCAAAGTTCCAGCGGTAAAGCAATGCGACTGCCGGATCTTGATTTAATTTCAAAGTTCCATCGGTAAAGCAATGCGACTGCCGGATCTTGATTTTATTTCAAAGTTCCAGCGGTAAAGCAATGCGACTGCCGGATCTTGATTTTATTTCAAAGTTCCAGCGGTAAAGCAATGCGTCTGGCGGATCTTGATTTAATTTCAAAGTTCCATCGGTAAAGCAATGCGACTGCGGGATCTTGGTTTTTATTTCAAAGTTCCAACGGTAAAGCAATGCGACTGCCGGATCTTGATTTCTATTTCAAAGTTCCAGCGGTAAAGCAATGCGACTGCCGGATCTCGATTTTATTTCAAAGTTCCAGCGGTAAAGCAATGCGACTGACGGATCTTGATTTAATTTCAACGTTCCAGCGGTAAAGCAATGCGACTGCCGGATCTTGATTTCTATTTCAAAGTTCCAGCGGTAAAGCAATGCGACTGGCGGATCTTGATTTAATTTCAAAGTTCCAGCGGTAAAGCAATGCGACTGCCGGATCTTGATTTAATTTCAAAGTTCCAGCGGTAAAGCAATGTGACTGCCGGATCTTGATTTAATTTCAAAGTTCCATCGGTAAAGCAATGCGACTGCCGGATCTTGATTTTTATTTCAAAGTTCCAGCGCTAAAGCAATGCGACTGCCGAATCTTTGTTTCTATTTCAAAGTTCCAGCGTTAAAGCAATGCGACTGCCGGATCTTGATTTTTATTTCAAAGTTCCAGCGCTAAAGCAATGCGACTGCGGGATCTTGGTTTTTATTTCAAAGTTCCAACGGTAAAGCAATGCGACTGCCGGATCTTGATTTCTATTTCAAAGTTCCAGCGGTAAAGCAATGCGACTGCCGGATCTCAATTTTATTTCAAAGTTCCAGCGGTAAAGCAATGCGACCGACGGATCTTGATTTAATTTCAACGTTCCAGCGGTAAAGCAATGCGACTGCCGGATCTTGATTTCTATTTCAAAGTTCCAGCGGTAAAGCAATGCGACTGCCGGATCTTGATTTAATTTAAAAGTTCCAACGGTAAAGCAATGCGACTGCCGGATCTCGATTTTATTTCAAAGTTCCAGCGGTAAAGCAATGCGACTGCCGGATCTTGATTTAATTTCAAAGTTCCATCGGTAAAGCAATGCGACTGCCGGATCTTGATTTTTATTTCAAAGTTCCAGCGCTAAAGCAATGCGACTGCCGAATCTTTGTTTCTATTTCAAAGTTCCAGCGGTAAAGCAATGCGACTGCCGGATCTTGATTTTTATTTCAAAGTTCCAGCGCTAAAGCAATGCGACTGCCGAATCTTTGTTTCTATTTCAAAGTTCCAGCGGTAAAGCAATGCGACTGACGGATCTTGATTTAATTTCAACGTTCCAGCGGTAAAGCAATGCGACTGCCGGATCTTGATTTAATTCCAACGTTCCAGCGGTAAAGCAATGCGACTGCCGGATCTTGATTTAATTTAAAAGTTCAAACGGTAAAACAATGCGACTGCCGGATCTCGATTTTATTTCAAAGTTCCAGCGGTAAAGCAATGCGACTGCCGGATCTTGATTTAATTTCAAAGTTCCATCGGTAAAGCAATGCGACTGCCGGATCTTGATTTTTATTTCAAAGTTCCAGCGCTAAAGCAATGCGACTGCCGGATCTTGATTTTATTTCAAAGTTCCAGCGGTAAAGCAATGCGACTGCCGAATCTTGATTTAATTTCAACGTTCCAGCGGTAAAGCAATGCGACTGCCGGATCTTGATTTTATTTCAAAGTCCAACGGTAAAGCTATGCGACTGCCGGATCTCGATTTTATTTCAAAGTTCCAGCGGTAAAGCAATGCGACTGCCGGATCTTGATTTTATTTCAAAGTTCCAGCGGTAAAGCAATGCGACTGCCGGATCTTGATTTTATTTCAAAGTTCCAGCGGTAAAGCAATGCGTCTGGCGGATCTTGATTTAATTTCAAAGTTCCATCGGTAAAGCAATGCGACTGCGGGATCTTGGTTTTTATTTCAAAGTTCCAACGGTAAAGCAATGCGACTGCCGGATCTTGATTTCTATTTCAAAGTTCCAGCGGTAAAGCAATGCGACTGCCGAATTTTTGTTTCTATTTCAAAGTTCCAGCGGTAAAGCAATGCGACTGCTGGATCTTAATTTAATTTCAAAGTTCCAGCGATAAAGCAATGCGACTGCGGGATCTTGGTTTTTATTTCAAAGTTCCAACGGTAAAGCAATGCGACTGCGGGATCTTGGTTTTTATTTCAAAGTTCCAACGGTAAAGCAATGCGACTGCCAGATCATGATTTTATTTCAAAGTACCAACGGTGAAGCAATGCGACTGCCGGATCTTGATTTAATGTCAAAGTTCTCAGCGATAAAGCAATGCGACTGCGGGATCTTGGTTTTTATTTCAAAGTTCCAACGGTAAAGCAATGCGACTGCCGGATCTTGATTTTATTTCAAAGTTCCAGCGGTAAAGCAATGCGACTGCCGAATCTTGATTTAATTTCAACGTTCCAGCGGTAAAGCAATGCGACTGCCGGATCTTGATTTAATTTCAAAGTTTCAACGGTAAAGCTATGCGACTGCCGGATCTCGATTTTATTTCAAAGTACCAGCGGTAAAGCAATGCGACTGCCGGATCTTGATTTAATTTCAACGTTCCAGCGGTAAAGCAATGCGACTGCCGGATCTTGATTTCTATTTCAAAGTTCCAGCGGTAAAGCAATGCGACTGGCGGATCTTGATTTAATTTCAAAGTTCCAGCGGTAAAGCAATGCGACTGCCGGATCTTGATTTAATTTCAAAGTTCCAGCGGTAAAGCAATGCGACTGCCGGATCTTGATTTAATTTCAAAGTTCCATCGGTAAAGCAATGCGACTGCCGGATCTTGATTTTTATTTCAAAGTTCCAGCGCTAAAGCAATGCGACTGCCGAATCTTTGTTTCTATTTCAAAGTTCCAGCGGTAAAGCAATGCGACTGCCGGATCTTGATTTTTATTTCAAAGTTCCAGCGCTAAAGCAATGCGACTGCCGGATCTTGATTTTTATTTCAAAGTTCCAGCGCTAAAGCAATGCGACTGCCGAATCTTTGTTTCTATTTCAAAGTTCCAGCGGTAAAGCAATGCGACTGCCGGATCTTGATTTTTATTTCAAAGTTCCAGCGCTAAAGCAATGCGACTGCCGAATCTTTGTTTCTATTTCAAAGTTCCAGCGGTAAAGCAATGCGACTGACGGATCTTGATTTAATTTCAACGTTCCAGCGGTAAAGCAATGCGACTGCCGGATCTTGATTTAATTCCAACGTTCCAGCGGTAAAGCAATGCGACTGCCGGATCTTGATTTAATTTAAAAGTTCAAACGGTAAAACAATGCGACTGCCGGATCTCGATTTTATTTCAAAGTTCCAGCGGTAAAGCAATGCGACTGCCGGATCTTGATTTAATTTCAAAGTTCCATCGGTAAAGCAATGCGACTGCCGGATCTTGATTTTTATTTCAAAGTTCCAGCGCTAAAGCAATGCGACTGCCGGATCTTGATTTTATTTCAAAGTTCCAGCGGTAAAGCAATGCGACTGCCGAATCTTGATTTAATTTCAACGTTCCAGCGGTAAAGCAATGCGACTGCCGGATCTTGATTTTATTTCAAAGTTCCAACGGTAAAGCTATGCGACTGCCGGATCTCGATTTTATTTCAAAGTTCCAGCGGTAAAGCAATGCGACTGCCGGATCTTGATTTTATTTCAAAGTTCCAGCGGTAAAGCAATGCGACTGCCGGATCTTGATTTTATTTCAAAGTTCCAGCGGTAAAGCAATGCGTCTGGCGGATCTTGATTTAATTTCAAAGTTCCATCGGTAAAGCAATGCGACTGCGGGATCTTGGTTTTTATTTCAAAGTTCCAACGGTAAAGCAATGCGACTGCCGGATCTTGATTTCTATTTAAAAGTTCCAGCGGTAAAGCAATGCGACTGCCGAATTTTTGTTTCTATTTCAAAGTTCCAGCGGTAAAGCTATGCGACTGCTGGATCTTAATTTAATTTCAAAGTTCCAGCGATAAAGCAATGCGACTGCGGGATCTTGGTTTTTATTTCAAAGTTCCAACGGTAAAGCAATGCGACTGCGGGATCTTGGTTTTTATTTCAAAGTTCCAACGGTAAAGCAATGCGACTGCCAGATCTTGATTTTATTTCAAAGTACCAACGGTGAAGCAATGCGACTGCCGGATCTTGATTTAATGTCAAAGTTCTCAGCGATAAAGCAATGCGACTGCGGGATCTTGGTTTTTATTTCAAAGTTCCAACGGTAAAGCAATGCGACTGCCGGATCTTGATTTTATTTCAAAGTTCCAGCGGTAAAGCAATGCGACTGCCGAATCTTGATTTAATTTCAACGTTCCAGCGGTAAAGCAATGCGACTGCCGGATCTTGATTTAATTTCAACGTTCCAGCGGTAAAGCAATGCGACTGCCGGATCTTGATTTTATTTCAAAGTACCAACGGTGAAGCAATGCGACTGCCGGATCTTGATTTAATGTCAAAGTTCTCAGCGATAAAGCTATGCGACTGCGGAATCTTGGTTTTTATTTCAAAGTTCCAACGGTAAAGCAATGCGACTGCCGGATCTTGATTTTATTTCAAAGTTCCAGCGGTAAAGCAATGCGACTGCCGAATCTTGATTTAATTTCAACGTTCCAGCGGTAAAGCAATGCGACTGCCGGATCTTGATTTAATTTCAAAGTTCCAACGGTAAAGCTATGCGACTGCCGGATCTCGATTTTATTTCAAAGTACCAGCGGTAAAGCAATGCGACTGCCGGATCTTGATTTAATTTCAACGTTCCAGCGGTAAAGCAATGCGACTGCCGGATCTTGATTTCTATTTCAAAGTTCCAGCGGTAAAGCAATGCGACTGGCGGATCTTGATTTAATTTCAAAGTTCCAGCGGTAAAGCAATGCGACTGCCGGATCTTGATTTAATTTCAAAGTTCCAGCGGTAAAGCAATGCGACTGCCGGATCTTGATTTAATTTCAAAGTTCCATCGGTAAAGCAATGCGACTGCCGGATCTTGATTTTTATTTCAAAGTTCCAGCGCTAAAGCAATGCGACTGCCGAATCTTTGTTTCTATTTCAAAGTTCCAGCGGTAAAGCAATGCGACTGCCGGATCTTGATTTTTATTTCAAAGTTCCAGCGCTAAAGCAATGCGACTGCGGGATCTTGGTTTTTATTTCAAAGTTCCAACGGTAAAGCAATGCGACTGCCGGATCTTGATTTTATTTCAAAGTTCCAGCGGTAAAGCAATGCGACTGCCGGATCTTGATTTAATTTCAAAGTTCCATCGGTAAAGCAATGCGACTGCCGGATCTTGATTTTTATTTCAAAGTTCCAGCGCTAAAGCAATGCGACTGCCGAATCTTTGTTTCTATTTCAAAGTTCCAGCGGTAAAGCAATGCGACTGCCGGATCTTGATTTTTATTTCAAAGTTCCAGCGCTAAAGCAATGCGACTGCCGAATCTTTGTTTCTATTTCAAAGTTCCAGCGGTAAAGCAATGCGACTGACGGATCTTGATTTAATTTCAACGTTCCAGCGGTAAAGCAATGCGACTGCCGGATCTTGATTTAATTCCAACGTTCCAGCGGTAAAGCAATGCGACTGCCGGATCTTGATTTAATTTAAAAGTTCAAACGGTAAAACAATGCGACTGCCGGATCTCGATTTTATTTCAAAGTTCCAGCGGTAAAGCAATGCGACTGCCGGATCTTGATTTAATTTCAAAGTTCCATCGGTAAAGCAATGCGACTGCCGGATCTTGATTTTTATTTCAAAGTTCCAGCGCTAAAGCAATGCGACTGCCGGATCTTGATTTAATTTCAACGTTCCAGCGGTAAAGCAATGCGACTGCCGGATCTTGATTTTATTTCAAAGTTCCAACGGTAAAGCTATGCGACTGCCGGATCTCGATTTTATTTCAAAGTTCCAGCGGTAAAGCAATGCGACTGCCGGATCTTGATTTTATTTCAAAGTTCCAGCGGTAAAGCAATGCGACTGCCGGATCTTGATTTTATTTCAAAGTTCCAGCGGTAAAGCAATGCGACTGGCGGATCTTGATTTAATTTCAAAGTTCCATCGGTAAAGCAATGCGACTGCGGGATCTTGGTTTTTATTTCAAAGTTCCAACGGTAAAGCAATGCGACTGCCGGATCTTGATTTCTATTTAAAAGTTCCAGCGGTAAAGCAATGCGACTGCCGAATTTTTGTTTCTATTTCAAAGTTCCAGCGGTAAAGCAATGCGACTGCTGGATCTTAATTTAATTTCAAAGTTCCAGCGATAAAGCAATGCGACTGCGGGATCTTGGTTTTTATTTCAAAGTTCCAACGGTAAAGCAATGCGACTGCGGGATCTTGGTTTTTATTTCAAAGTTCCAACGGTAAAGCAATGCGACTGCCAGATCTTGATTTTATTTCAAAGTACCAACGGTGAAGCAATGCGACTTCCGGATCTTGATTTAATGTCAAAGTTCTCAGCGATAAAGCAATGCGACTGCGGGATCTTGGTTTTTATTTCAAAGTTCCAACGGTAAAGCAATGCGACTGCCGGATCTTGATTTTATTTCAAAGTTCCAGCGGTAAAGCAATGCGACTGCCGAATCTTGATTTAATTTCAACGTTCCAGCGGTAAAGCAATGCGACTGCCGGATCTTGATTTAATTTCAAAGTTCCAACGGTAAAGCAATGCGACTGCCGGATCTTGATTTTATTTCAAAGTACCAGCGGTAAAGCAATGCGACTGCCGGATCTTGATTTTATTTCAAAGTTCCAGCGGTAAAGCAATGCGACTGGCGGATCTTGATTTAATTTCAACGTTCCAGCGGTAAAGCAATGCGACTGCGGGATCTTGGTTTTTATTTCAAAGTTCCAACGGTAAAGCAATGCGACTGCGGGATCTTGGTTTTTATTTCAAAGTTCCAACGGTAAAGCAATGCGACTGCCTGATCTTGATTTTATTTCAAAGTACCACCGGTGAAGCAATGCGACTGCCGGATCTTGATTTAATGTCAAAGTTCTCAGCGATAAAGCAATGCGACTGCGGGATCTTGGTTTTTATTTCAAAGTTCCAACGGTAAAGCAATGCGACTGCCGGATCTTGATTTTATTTCAAAGTTCCAGCGGTAAAGCAATGCGACTGCCGAATCTTGATTTAATTTCAACGTTCCAGCGGTAAAGCAATGCGACTGCCGGATCTTGATTTAATTTCAAAGTTCCAACGGTAAAGCTATGCGACTGCCGGATCTCGATTTTATTTCAAAGTTCCAGCGGTAAAGCAATGCGACTGCCGGATCTTGATTTTATTTCAAAGTTCCAGCGGTAAAGCAATGCGACTGGCGGATCTTGATTTAATTTCAAAGTTCCAGCGGTAAAGCAATGCGACTGACGGATCTTGATTTAATTTCAACGTTGCAGCGGTAAAGCAATGCGACTGCCGGATCTTGATTTAATGTCAAAGTTCCAGCGATAAAGCAATGCGACAGCGGGATCTTGCTTTTTATTTCAAAGTTCCAACGGTAAAGCAATGCGACTGCTTAATCTTGATTTAATTTCAACGTTCCAGCGGTAAAGCAATGCGACTGACGGATCTTGATTTCTATTTCAAAGTTCCAGCGGTAAAGCAATGCGACTGCCGGATCTTGATTTAATTTCAAAGTTCCAGCGGTAAAGCAATGCGACTGCCGGATTATGATTTTTATTTCAAAGTTCCAGCGCTAAAGCAATGCGACTGCCGGATCTTGATTTAATTTCAACGTTCCAGCGGTAAAGCAATGCGACTGCCGGATCTTGATTTAATTCCAACGTTCCAGCGGTAAAACAATGCGACTGCCGGATCTTGATTTAATTTAAAAGTTCCAACGGTAAAGCAATGCGACTGCCGGATCTCGATTTTATTTCAAAGTTCCAGCGGTAAAGCAATGCGACTGCCGGATCTTGATTTAATTTCAAAGTTCCATCGGTAAAGCAATGCGACTGCCGGATCTTGATTTTTATTTCAAAGTTCCAGCGCTAAAGCAATGCGACTGCCGAATCTTTGTTTCTATTTCAAAGTTCCAGCGGTAAAGCAATGCGACTGCCGGATCTTGATTTAATTTCAAAGTTCCATCGGTAAAGCAATGCGACTGCGGGATCTTGGTTTTTATTTCAAAGTTCCAACGGTAAAGCAATGCGACTGCCGGATCTTGATTTCTATTTCAAAGTTCCAGCGGTAAAGCAATGCGACTGCCGGATCTCGATTTTATTTCAAAGTTCCAGCGCTAAAGCAATGCGACTGCCGAATCTTTGTTTCTATTTCAAAGTTCCAGCGGTAAAGCAATGCGACTGACGGATCTTGATTTAATTTCAAAGTTCCATCGGTAAAGCAATGCGACTGCCGGATCTTGATTTTTATTTCAAAGTTCCAGCGCTAAAGCAATGCGACTGCCGGATCTTGATTTAATTTCAACGTTCCAGCGGTAAAGCAATGCGACTGCCGGATCTTGATTTAATTCCAACGTTCCAGCGGTAAAACAATGCGACTGCCGGATCTTGATTTAATTTCAAAGTTCCATCGGTAAAGCAATGCGACTGCCGGATCTTGATTTTTATTTCAAAGTTCCAGCGCTAAAGCAATGCGACTGCCGAATCTTTGTTTCTATTTCAAAGTTCCAGCGGTAAAGCAATGCGACTGCCGGATCTTGATTTAATTTCAAAGTTCCATCGGTAAAGCAATGCGACTGCGGGATCTTGGTTTTTATTTCAAAGTTCCAACGGTAAAGCAATGCGACTGCCGGATCTTGATTTCTATTTCAAAGTTCCAGCGGTAAAGCAATGCGACTGCCGGATCTCGATTTTATTTCAAAGTTCCAGCGGTAAAGCAATGCGACTGACGCATCTTTGTTTCTATTTCAAAGTTCCAGCGGTAAAGCAATGCGACTGACGGATCTTGATTTAATTTCAAAGTTCCATCGGTAAAGCAATGCGACTGCCGGATCTTGATTTTTATTTCAAAGTTCCAGCGCTAAAGCAATGCGACTGCCGGATCTTGATTTAATTTCAACGTTCCAGCGGTAAAGCAATGCGACTGCCGGATCTTGATTTAATTCCAACGTTCCAGCGGTAAAACAATGCGACTGCCGGATCTTGATTTAATTTAAAAGTTCCAACGGTAAAGCAATGCGACTGCCGGATTTCGATTTTATTTCAAAGTACCAGCGGTAAAGCAATGCGACTGCCGGATCTTGATTTTATTTCAAAGTTCCAGCGGTAAAGCAATGCGACTGCCGGATCTTGATTTAATTCCAACGTTCCAGCGGTAAAACAATGCGACTGCCGGATCTTGATTTAATTTAAAAGTTCCAACGGTAAAGCAATGCGACTGCCGGATTTCGATTTTATTTCAAAGTACCAGCGGTAAAGCAATGCGACTGCCGGATCTTGATTTTATTTCAAAGTACCAGCGGTAAAGCAATGCGACTGCCGGATCTTGATTTTATTTCAAAGTTCCAGCGGTAAAGCAATGCGACTGGCGGATCTTGATTTAATTTCAACGTTCCAGCGGTAAAGCAATGCGACTGACGGATCTTGATTTAATTTCAACGTTGCAGCGGTAAAGCAATGCGACTGCCGGATCTTGATTTAATGTCAAAGTTCCAGCGATAAAGCAATGCGACAGCGGGATCTTGCTTTTTATTTCAAAGTTCCAACGGTAAAGCAATGCGACTGCTTAATCTTGATTTAATTTCAACGTTCCAGCGGTAAAGCAATGCGACTGACGGATCTTGATTTAATTTCAAAGTTCCAACGGTAAAGCAATGCGACTGCCGGATCTTGATTTAATTTAAAAGTTCCAACGGTAAAACAATGCGACTGCCGGATCTCGATTTTATTTCAAAGTTCCAGCGGTAAAGCAATGCGACTGCCGGATCTTGATTTAATTTCAAAGTTCCATCGGTAAAGCAATGCGACTGCCGGATCTTGATTTCTATTTCAAAGTTCCAGCGGTAAAGCAATGCGACTGGCGGATCTTGATTTAATTTCAAAGTTCCATCGGTAAAGCAATGCGACTGCCGGATCTTGATTTTTATTTCAAAGTTCCAGCGCTAAAGCAATGCGACTGCCGGATCTTGATTTAATTTCAACGTTCCAGCGGTAAAGCAATGCGACTGCCGGATCTTGATTTAATTCCAACGTTCCAGCGGTAAAACAATGCGACTGCCGGATCTTGATTTAATTTAAAAGTTCCAACGGTAAAGCAATGCGACTGCCGGATCTCGATTTTATTTCAAAGTTCCAGCGGTAAAGCAATGCGACTGCCGGATCTTGATTTAATTTCAAAGTTCCATCGGTAAAGCAATGCGACTGCCGGATCTTGATTTTTATTTCAAAGTTCCAGCGCTAAAGCAATGCGACTGCCGAATCTTTGTTTCTATTTCAAAGTTCCAGCGGTAAAGCAATGCGACTGCCGGATCTTGATTTAATTTCAAAGTTCCATCGGTAAAGCAATGCGACTGCGGGATATTGGTTTTTATTTCAAAGTTCCAACGGTAAAGCAATGCGACTGCCGGATCTTGATTTCTATTTCAAAGTTCCAGCGGTAAAGCAATGCGACTGCCGGATCTCGATTTTATTTCAAAGTTCCAGCGCTAAAGCAATGCGACTGCCGGATCTTGATTTAATTTCAACGTTCCAGCGGTAAAGCAATGCGACTGCCGGATCTTGATTTAATTCCAACGTTCCAGCGGTAAAACAATGCGACTGCCGGATCTTGATTTAATTTAAAAGTTCCAACGGTAAAGCAATGCGACTGCCGGATTTCGATTTTATTTCAAAGTACCAGCGGTAAAGCAATGCGACTGCCGGATCTTGATTTTATTTCAAAGTTCCAGCGGTAAAGCAATGCGACTGCCGGATCTTGATTTAATTCCAACGTTCCAGCGGTAAAACAATGCGACTGCCGGATCTTGATTTAATTTAAAAGTTCCAACGGTAAAGCAATGCGACTGCCGGATTTCGATTTTATTTCAAAGTACCAGCGGTAAAGCTATGCGACTGCCGGATTTCGATTTTATTTCAAAGTACCAGCGGTAAAGCAATGCGACTGCCGGATCTTGATTTTATTTCAAAGTTCCAGCGGTAAAGCAATGCGACTGGCGGATCTTGATTTAATTTCAACGTTCCAGCGGTAAAGCAATGCGACTGACGGATCTTGATTTAATTTCAACGTTGCAGCGGTAAAGCAATGCGACTGCCGGATCTTGATTTAATGTCAAAGTTCCAGCGATAAAGCAATGCGACAGCGGGATCTTGCTTTTTATTTCAAAGTTCCAACGGTAAAGCAATGCGACTGCTTAATCTTGATTTAATTTCAACGTTCCAGCGGTAAAGCAATGCGACTGACGGATCTTGATTTAATTTCAAAGTTCCAACGGTAAAGCAATGCGACTGCCGGATCTTGATTTAATTTAAAAGTTCCAACGGTAAAACAATGCGACTGCCGGATCTCGATTTTATTTCAAAGTTCCAGCGGTAAAGCAATGCGACTGCCGGATCTTGATTTAATTTCAAAGTTCCATCGGTAAAGCAATGCGACTGCCGGATCTTGATTTCTATTTCAAAGTTCCAGCGGTAAAGCAATGCGACTGGCGGATCTTGATTTAATTTCAAAGTTCCATCGGTAAAGCAATGCGACTGCCGGATCTTGATTTTTATTTCAAAGTTCCAGCGCTAAAGCAATGCGACTGCCGGATCTTGATTTAATTTCAACGTTCCAGCGGTAAAGCAATGCGACTGCCGGATCTTGATTTAATTCCAACGTTCCAGCGGTAAAACAATGCGACTGCCGGATCTTGATTTAATTTAAAAGTTCCAACGGTAAAGCAATGCGACTGCCGGATCTCGATTTTATTTCAAAGTTCCAGCGGTAAAGCAATGCGACTGCCGGATCTTGATTTAATTTCAAAGTTCCATCGGTAAAGCAATGCGACTGCCGGATCTTGATTTTTATTTCAAAGTTCCAGCGCTAAAGCAATGCGACTGCCGAATCTTTGTTTCTATTTCAAAGTTCCAGCGGTAAAGCAATGCGACTGCCGGATCTTGATTTAATTTCAAAGTTCCATCGGTAAAGCAATGCGACTGCGGGATATTGGTTTTTATTTCAAAGTTCCAACGGTAAAGCAATGCGACTGCCGGATCTTGATTTCTATTTCAAAGTTCCAGCGGTAAAGCAATGCGACTGCCGGATCTCGATTTTATTTCAAAGTTCCAGCCGTAAAGCAATGCGACTGACGGATCTTTGTTTCTATTTCAAAGTTCCAGCGGTAAAGCAATGCGACTGCCGAATCTTTGTTTCTATTTCAAAGTTCCAGCGGTAAAGCAATGCGACTGCCGGATCTTGATTTAATTTCAAAGTTCCATCGGTAAAGCAATGCGACTGCGGGATCTTGGTTTTTATTTCAAAGTTCCAACGGTAAAGCAATGCGACTGCCGGATCTTGATTTCTATTTCAAAGTTCCAGCGGTAAAGCAATGCGACTGCCGGATCTCGATTTTATTTCAAAGTTCCAGCGGTAAAGCAATGCGACTGACGGATCTTTGTTTCTATTTCAAAGTTCCAGCGGTAAAGCAATGCGACTGACGGATCTTGATTTAATTTCAACGTTCCAGCGGTAAAGCAATGCGACTGCCGGATCTTGATTTAATTCCAACGTTCCAGCGGTAAAGCAATGCGACTGCCGGATCTTGATTTAATTTAAAAGTTCCAACGGTAAAACAATGCTACTGCCGGATCTCGATTTTATTTCAAAGTTCCAGCGGTAAAGCAATGCGACTGCCGGATCTTGATTTTATTTCAAAGTTCCAGCGGTAAAGCAATGCGACTGCCGGATCTTGATTTAATTTCAAAGTTCCATCGGTAAAGCAATGCGACTGCCGGATCTTGATTTTATTTCAAAGTTCCAGCGGTAAAGCAATGCGACTGCCGGATCTTGATTTTATTTCAAAGTTCCAGCGGTAAAGCAATGCGTCTGGCGGATCTTGATTTAATTTCAAAGTTCCATCGGTAAAGCAATGCGACTGCGGGATCTTGGTTTTTATTTCAAAGTTCCAACGGTAAAGCAATGCGACTGACGGATCTTGATTTAATTTCAAAGTTCCAACGGTAAAGCAATGCGACTGCCGGATCTTGATTTAATTTAAAAGTTCCAACGGTAAAACAATGCGACTGCCGGATCTCGATTTTATTTCAAAGTACCAACGGTGAAGCAATGCGACTTCCGGATCTTGATTTAATGTCAAAGTTCTCAGCGATAAAGCAATGCGACTGCGGGATCTTGGTTTTTATTTCAAAGTTCCAACGGTAAAGCAATGCGACTGCCGGATCTTGATTTTATTTCAAAGTTCCAGCGGTAAAGCAATGCGACTGCCGAATCTTGATTTAATTTCAACGTTCCAGCGGTAAAGCAATGCGACTGCCGGATCTTGATTTAATTTCAAAGTTCCAACGGTAAAGCTATGCGACTGCCGGATCTCGATTTTATTTCAAAGTACCAGCGGTAAAGCAATGCGACTGCCGGATCTTGATTTTATTTCAAAGTTCCAGCGGTAAAGCAATGCGACTGCCGGATCTTGATTTAATTTCAACGTTCCAGCGGTAAAGCAATGCGACTGCGGGATCTTGGTTTTTATTTCAAAGTTCCAACGGTAAAGCAATGCGACTGCGGGATCTTGGTTTTTATTTCAAAGTTCCAACGGTAAAGCAATGCGACTGCCAGATCTTGATTTTATTTCAAAGTACCAACGGTGAAGCAATGCGACTGCCGGATCTTGATTTAATGTCAAAGTTCTCAGCGATAAAGCAATGCGACTGCGGGATCTTGGTTTTTATTTCAAAGTTCCAACGGTAAAGCAATGCGACTGCCGGATCTTGATTTTATTTCAAAGTTCCAGCGGTAAAGCAATGCGACTGCCGAATCTTGATTTAATTTCAACGTTCCAGCGGTAAAGCAATGCGACTGCCGGATCTTGATTTAATTTCAAAGTTCCAACGGTAAAGCTATGCGACTGCCGGATCTCGATTTTATTTCAAAGTACCAGCGGTAAAGCAATGCGACTGCCGGATCTTGATTTTATTTCAAAGTTCCAGCGGTAAAGCAATGCGACTGGCGGATCTTGATTTAATTTCAACGTTCCAGCGGTAAAGCAATGCGACTGACGGATCTTGATTTAATTTCAACGTTGCAGCGGTAAAGCAATGCGACTGCCGGATCTTGATTTAATGTCAAAGTTCCAGCGATAAAGCAATGCGACAGCGGGATCTTGCTTTTTATTTCAAAGTTCCAACGGTAAAGCAATGCGACTGCTTAATCTTGATTTAATTTCAACGTTCCAGCGGTAAAGCAATGCGACTGACGGATCTTGATTTCTATTTCAAAGTTCCAGCGGTAAAGCAATGCGACTGGCGGATCTTGATTTAATTTCAAAGTTCCATCGGTAAAGCAATGCGACTGCCGGATTATGATTTTTATTTCAAAGTTCCAGCGCTAAAGCAATGCGACTGCCGGATCTTGATTTAATTTCAACGTTCCAGCGGTAAAGCAATGCGACTGCCGGATCTTGATTTAATTCCAACGTTCCAGCGGTAAAACAATGCGACTGCCGGATCTTGATTTAATTTAAAAGTTCCAACGGTAAAGCAATGCGACTGCCGGATCTCGATTTTATTTCAAAGTTCCAGCGGTAAAGCAATGCGACTGCCGGATCTTGATTTAATTTCAAAGTTCCATCGGTAAAGCAATGCGACTGCCGGATCTTGATTTTTATTTCAAAGTTCCAGCGCTAAAGCAATGCGACTGCCGAATCTTTGTTTCTATTTCAAAGTTCCAGCGGTAAAGCAATGCGACTGCCGGATCTTGATTTAATTTCAAAGTTCCATCGGTAAAGCAATGCGACTGCGGGATCTTGGTTTTTATTTCAAAGTTCCAACGGTAAAGCAATGCGACTGCCGGATCTTGATTTCTATTTCAAAGTTCCAGCGGTAAAGCAATGCGACTGCCGGATCTCGATTTTATTTCAAAGTTCCAGCGGTAAAGCAATGCGACTGACGCATCTTTGTTTCTATTTCAAAGTTCCAGCGCTAAAGCAATGCGACTGCCGAATCTTTGTTTCTATTTCAAAGTTCCAGCGGTAAAGCAATGCGACTGCCGGATCTTGATTTTTATTTCAAAGTTCCAGCGCTAAAGCAATGCGACTGCGGGATCTTGGTTTTTATTTCAAAGTTCCAACGGTAAAGCAATGCGACTGCCGGATCTTGATTTTATTTCAAAGTTCCAGCGGTAAAGCAATGCGACTGCCGGATCTTGATTTAATTTCAAAGTTCCATCGGTAAAGCAATGCGACTGCCGGATCTTGATTTTTATTTCAAAGTTCCAGCGCTAAAGCAATGCGACTGCCGAATCTTTGTTTCTATTTCAAAGTTCCAGCGGTAAAGCAATGCGACTGCCGGATCTTGATTTTTATTTCAAAGTTCCAGCGCTAAAGCAATGCGACTGCCGAATCTTTGTTTCTATTTCAAAGTTCCAGCGGTAAAGCAATGCGACTGACGGATCTTGATTTAATTTCAACGTTCCAGCGGTAAAGCAATGCGACTGCCGGATCTTGATTTAATTCCAACGTTCCAGCGGTAAAGCAATGCGACTGCCGGATCTTGATTTAATTTAAAAGTTCAAACGGTAAAACAATGCGACTGCCGGATCTCGATTTTATTTCAAAGTTCCAGCGGTAAAGCAATGCGACTGCCGGATCTTGATTTAATTTCAAAGTTCCATCGGTAAAGCAATGCGACTGCCGGATCTTGATTTTTATTTCAAAGTTCCAGCGCTAAAGCAATGCGACTGCCGGATCTTGATTTAATTTCAACGTTCCAGCGGTAAAGCAATGCGACTGCCGGATCTTGATTTCTATTTAAAAGTTCCAGCGGTAAAGCAATGCGACTGCCGAATTTTTGTTTCTATTTCAAAGTTCCAGCGGTAAAGCAATGCGACTGCTGGATCTTAATTTAATTTCAAAGTTCCAGCGATAAAGCAATGCGACTGCGGGATCTTGGTTTTTATTTCAAAGTTCCAACGGTAAAGCAATGCGACTGCGGGATCTTGGTTTTTATTTCAAAGTTCCAACGGTAAAGCAATGCGACTGCCAGATCTTGATTTTATTTCAAAGTACCAACGGTGAAGCAATGCGACTTCCGGATCTTGATTTAATGTCAAAGTTCTCAGCGATAAAGCAATGCGACTGCGGGATCTTGGTTTTTATTTCAAAGTTCCAACGGTAAAGCAATGCGACTGCCGGATCTTGATTTTATTTCAAAGTTCCAGCGGTAAAGCAATGCGACTGCCGAATCTTGATTTAATTTCAACGTTCCAGCGGTAAAGCAATGCGACTGCCGGATCTTGATTTAATTTCAAAGTTCCAACGGTAAAGCTATGCGACTGCCGGATCTCGATTTTATTTCAAAGTACCAGCGGTAAAGCAATGCGACTGCCGGATCTTGATTTTATTTCAAAGTTCCAGCGGTAAAGCAATGCGACTGGCGGATCTTGATTTAATTTCAACGTTCCAGCGGTAAAGCAATGCGACTGCGGGATCTTGGTTTTTATTTCAAAGTTCCAACGGTAAAGCAATGCGACTGCGGGATCTTGGTTTTTATTTCAAAGTTCCAACGGTAAAGCAATGCGACTGCCAGATCTTGATTTTATTTCAAAGTACCAACGGTGAAGCAATGCGACTGCCGGATCTTGATTTAATGTCAAAGTTCTCAGCGATAAAGCAATGCGACTGCGGGATCTTGGTTTTTATTTCAAAGTTCCAACGGTAAAGCAATGCGACTGCCGGATCTTGATTTTATTTCAAAGTTCCAGCGGTAAAGCAATGCGACTGCCGAATCTTGATTTAATTTCAACGTTCCAGCGGTAAAGCAATGCGACTGCCGGATCTTGATTTAATTTCAAAGTTCCAACGGTAAAGCTATGCGACTGCCGGATCTCGATTTTATTTCAAAGTACCAGCGGTAAAGCAATGCGACTGCCGGATCTTGATTTTATTTCAAAGTTCCAGCGGTAAAGCAATGCGACTGGCGGATCTTGATTTAATTTCAACGTTCCAGCGGTAAAGCAATGCGACTGACGGATCTTGATTTAATTTCAACGTTGCAGCGGTAAAGCAATGCGACTGCCGGATCTTGATTTAATGTCAAAGTTCCAGCGATAAAGCAATGCGACAGCGGGATCTTGCTTTTTATTTCAAAGTTCCAACGGTAAAGCAATGCGACTGCTTAATCTTGATTTAATTTCAACGTTCCAGCGGTAAAGCAATGCGACTGACGGATCTTGATTTCTATTTCAAAGTTCCAGCGGTAAAGCAATGCGACTGGCGGATCTTGATTTAATTTCAAAGTTCCAACGGTAAAGCAATGCGACTGCCGGATTATGATTTTTATTTCAAAGTTCCAGCGCTAAAGCAATGCGACTGCCGGATCTTGATTTAATTTCAACGTTCCAGCGGTAAAGCAATGCGACTGCCGGATCTTGATTTAATTTCAAAGTTCCAGCGGTAAAACAATGCGACTGCCGGATCTTGATTTAATTTAAAAGTTCCAACGGTAAAGCAATGCGACTGCCGGATCTCGATTTTATTTCAAAGTTCCAGCGGTAAAGCAATGCGACTGCCGGATCTTGATTTAATTTCAAAGTTCCATCGGTAAAGCAATGCGACTGCCGGATCTTGATTTTTATTTCAAAGTTCCAGCGCTAAAGCAATGCGACTGCCGAATCTTTGTTTCTATTTCAAAGTTCCAGCGGTAAAGCAATGCGACTGCCGGATCTTGATTTAATTTCAAAGTTCCATCGGTAAAGCAATGCGACTGCGGGATCTTGGTTTTTATTTCAAAGTTCCAACGGTAAAGCAATGCGACTGCCGGATCTTGATTTCTATTTCAAAGTTCCAGCGGTAAAGCAATGCGACTGCCGGATCTCGATTTTATTTCAAAGTTCCAGCGGTAAAGCAATGCGACTGACGCATCTTTGTTTCTATTTCAAAGTTCCAGCGGTAAAGCAATGCGACTGACGGATCTTGATTTAATTTCAAAGTTCCATCGGTAAAGCAATGCGACTGCCGGATCTTGATTTTTATTTCAAAGTTCCAGCGCTAAAGCAATGCGACTGCCGGATCTTGATTTAATTTCAACGTTCCAGCGGTAAAGCAATGCGACTGCCGGATCTTGATTTAATTCCAACGTTCCAGCGGTAAAGCAATGCGACTGCCGGATCTTGATTTAATTTCAAAGTTCCATCGGTAAAGCAATGCGACTGCCGGATCTTGATTTTTATTTCAAAGTTCCAGCGCTAAAGCAATGCGACTGCCGAATCTTTGTTTCTATTTCAAAGTTCCAGCGGTAAAGCAATGCGACTGCCGGATCTTGATTTAATTTCAAAGTTCCATCGGTAAAGCAATGCGACTGCGGGATCTTGGTTTTTATTTCAAAGTTCCAACGGTAAAGCAATGCGACTGCCGGATCTTGATTTCTATTTCAAAGTTCCAGCGGTAAAGCAATGCGACTGCCGGATCTCGATTTTATTTCAAAGTTCCAGCGGTAAAGCAATGCGACTGACGCATCTTTGTTTCTATTTCAAAGTTCCAGCGGTAAAGCAATGCGACTGACGGATCTTGATTTAATTTCAAAGTTCCATCGGTAAAGCAATGCGACTGCCGGATCTTGATTTTTATTTCAAAGTTCCAGCGCTAAAGCAATGCGACTGCCGGATCTTGATTTAATTTCAACGTTCCAGCGGTAAAGCAATGCGACTGCCGGATCTTGATTTAATTCCAACGTTCCAGCGGTAAAACAATGCGACTGCCGGATCTTGATTTAATTTAAAAGTTCCAACGGTAAAGCAATGCGACTGCCGGATTTCGATTTTATTTCAAAGTACCAGCGGTAAAGCAATGCGACTGCCGGATCTTGATTTTATTTCAAAGTTCCAGCGGTAAAGCAATGCGACTGCCGGATCTTGATTTAATTCCAACGTTCCAGCGGTAAAACAATGCGACTGCCGGATCTTGATTTAATTTAAAAGTTCCAACGGTAAAGCAATGCGACTGCCGGATTTCGATTTTATTTCAAAGTACCAGCGGTAAAGCTATGCGACGGCCGGATTTCGATTTTATTTCAAAGTACCAGCGGTAAAGCAATGCGACTGCCGGATCTTGATTTTATTTCAAAGTTCCAGCGGTAAAGCAATGCGACTGGCGGATCTTGATTTAATTTCAACGTTCCAGCGGTAAAGCAATGCGACTGACGGATCTTGATTTAATTTCAACGTTGCAGCGGTAAAGCAATGCGACTGCCGGATCTTGATTTAATGTCAAAGTTCCAGCGATAAAGCAATGCGACAGCGGGATCTTGCTTTTTATTTCAAAGTTCCAACGGTAAAGCAATGCGACTGCTTAATCTTGATTTAATTTCAACGTTCCAGCGGTAAAGCAATGCGACTGACGGATCTTGATTTAATTTCAAAGTTCCAACGGTAAAGCAATGCGACTGCCGGATCTTGATTTAATTTAAAAGTTCCAACGGTAAAACAATGCGACTGCCGGATCTAGATTTTATTTCAAAGTTCCAGCGGTAAAGCAATGCGACTGCCGGATCTTGATTTAATTTCAAAGTTCCATCGGTAAAGCAATGCGACTGCCGGATCTTGATTTCTATTTCAAAGTTCCAGCGGTAAAGCAATGCGACTGGCGGATCTTGATTTAATTTCAAAGTTCCAACGGTAAAGCAATGCGACTGCCGGATCTTGATTTTTATTTCAAAGTTCCAGCGCTAAAGCAATGCGACTGCCGGATCTTGATTTAATTTCAACGTTCCAGCGGTAAAGCAATGCGACTGCCGGATCTTGATTTAATTCCAACGTTCCAGCGGTAAAACAATGCGACTGCCGGATCTTGATTTAATTTAAAAGTTCCAACGGTAAAGCAATGCGACTGCCGGATCTCGATTTTATTTCAAAGTTCCAGCGGTAAAGCAATGCGACTGCCGGATCTTGATTTAATTTCAAAGTTCCATCGGTAAAGCAATGCGACTGCCGGATCTTGATTTTTATTTCAAAGTTCCAGCGCTAAAGCAATGCGACTGCCGAATCTTTGTTTCTATTTCAAAGTTCCAGCGGTAAAGCAATGCGACTGCCGGATCTTGATTTAATTTCAAAGTTCCATCGGTAAAGCAATGCGACTGCGGGATATTGGTTTTTATTTCAAAGTTCCAACGGTAAAGCAATGCGACTGCCGGATCTTGATTTTTATTTCAAAGTTCCAGCGGTAAAGCAATGCGACTGCCGGATCTCGATTTTATTTCAAAGTTCCAGCGCTAAAGCAATGCGACTGCCGAATCTTTGTTTCTATTTCAAAGTTCCAGCGGTAAAGCAATGCGACTGCCGAATCTTTGTTTCTATTTCAAAGTTCCAGCGGTAAAGCAATGCGACTGCCGGATCTTGATTTAATTTCAAAGTTCCATCGGTAAAGCAATGCGACTGCGGGATCTTGGTTTTTATTTCAAAGTTCCAACGGTAAAGCAATGCGACTGCCGGATCTTGATTTCTATTTCAAAGTTCCAGCGGTAAAGCAATGCGACTGCCGGATCTCGATTTTATTTCAAAGTTCCAGCGGTAAAGCAATGCGACTGACGGATCTTTGTTTCTATTTCAAAGTTCCAGCGGTAAAGCAATGCGACTGCCGGATCTTGATTTAATTTCAACGTTCCAGCGGTAAAGCAATGCGACTGCCGGATCTTGATTTAATTCCAACGTTCCAGCGGTAAAGCAATGCGACTGCCGGATCTTGATTTAATTTAAAAGTTCCAACGGTAAAACAATGCGACTGCCGGATCTCGATTTTATTTCAAAGTTCCAGCGGTAAAGCAATGCGACTGCCGGATCTTGATTTTATTTCAAAGTTCCAGCGGTAAAGCAATGCGACTGCCGGATCTTGATTTAATTTCAAAGTTCCATCGGTAAAGCAATGCGACTGCCGGATCTTGATTTTATTTCAAAGTTCCAGCGGTAAAGCAATGCGACTGCCGGATCTTGATTTTATTTCAAAGTTCCAGCGGTAAAGCAATGCGTCTGGCGGATCTTGATTTAATTTCAAAGTTCCATCGGTAAAGCAATGCGACTGCGGGATCTTGGTTTTTATTTCAAAGTTCCAACGGTAAAGCAATGCGACTGACGGATCTTGATTTAATTTCAAAGTTCCAACGGTAAAGCAATGCGACTGCCGGATCTTGATTTAATTTAAAAGTTCCAACGGTAAAACAATGCGACTGCCGGATCTCGATTTTATTTCAAAGTACCAACGGTGAAGCAATGCGACTTCCGGATCTTGATTTAATGTCAAAGTTCTCAGCGATAAAGCAATGCGACTGCGGGATCTTGGTTTTTATTTCAAAGTTCCAACGGTAAAGCAATGCGACTGCCGGATCTTGATTTTATTTCAAAGTTCCAGCGGTAAAGCAATGCGACTGCCGAATCTTGATTTAATTTCAACGTTCCAGCGGTAAAGCAATGCGACTGCCGGATCTTGATTTAATTTCAAAGTTCCAACGGTAAAGCTATGCGACTGCCGGATCTCGATTTTATTTCAAAGTACCAGCGGTAAAGCAATGCGACTGCCGGATCTTGATTTTATTTCAAAGTTCCAGCGGTAAAGCAATGCGACTGCCGGATCTTGATTTAATTTCAACGTTCCAGCGGTAAAGCAATGCGACTGCGGGATCTTGGTTTTTATTTCAAAGTTCCAACGGTAAAGCAATGCGACTGCGGGATCTTGGTTTTTATTTCAAAGTTCCAACGGTAAAGCAATGCGACTGCCAGATCTTGATTTTATTTCAAAGTACCAACGGTGAAGCAATGCGACTGCCGGATCTTGATTTAATGTCAAAGTTCTCAGCGATAAAGCAATGCGACTGCGGGATCTTGGTTTTTATTTCAAAGTTCCAACGGTAAAGCAATGCGACTGCCGGATCTTGATTTTATTTCAAAGTTCCAGCGGTAAAGCAATGCGACTGCCGAATCTTGATTTAATTTCAACGTTCCAGCGGTAAAGCAATGCGACTGCCGGATCTTGATTTAATTTCAAAGTTCCAACGGTAAAGCTATGCGACTGCCGGATCTCGATTTTATTTCAAAGTACCAGCGGTAAAGCAATGCGACTGCCGGATCTTGATTTTATTTCAAAGTTCCAGCGGTAAAGCAATGCGACTGGCGGATCTTGATTTAATTTCAACGTTCCAGCGGTAAAGCAATGCGACTGACGGATCTTGATTTAATTTCAACGTTGCAGCGGTAAAGCAATGCGACTGCCGGATCTTGATTTAATGTCAAAGTTCCAGCGATAAAGCAATGCGACAGCGGGATCTTGCTTTTTATTTCAAAGTTCCAACGGTAAAGCAATGCGACTGCTTAATCTTGATTTAATTTCAACGTTCCAGCGGTAAAGCAATGCGACTGACGGATCTTGATTTCTATTTCAAAGTTCCAGCGGTAAAGCAATGCGACTGGCGGATCTTGATTTAATTTCAAAGTTCCATCGGTAAAGCAATGCGACTGCCGGATTATGATTTTTATTTCAAAGTTCCAGCGCTAAAGCAATGCGACTGCCGGATCTTGATTTAATTTCAACGTTCCAGCGGTAAAGCAATGCGACTGCCGGATCTTGATTTAATTCCAACGTTCCAGCGGTAAAACAATGCGACTGCCGGATCTTGATTTAATTTAAAAGTTCCAACGGTAAAGCAATGCGACTGCCGGATCTCGATTTTATTTCAAAGTTCCAGCGGTAAAGCAATGCGACTGCCGGATCTTGATTTAATTTCAAAGTTCCATCGGTAAAGCAATGCGACTGCCGGATCTTGATTTTTATTTCAAAGTTCCAGCGCTAAAGCAATGCGACTGCCGAATCTTTGTTTCTATTTCAAAGTTCCAGCGGTAAAGCAGTGCGACTGCCGGATCTTGATTTAATTTCAAAGTTCCATCGGTAAAGCAATGCGACTGCGGGATCTTGGTTTTTATTTCAAAGTTCCAACGGTAAAGCAATGCGACTGCCGGATCTTGATTTCTATTTCAAAGTTCCAGCGGTAAAGCAATGCGACTGCCGGATCTCGATTTTATTTCAAAGTTCCAGCGGTAAAGCAATGCGACTGACGCATCTTTGTTTCTATTTCAAAGTTCCAGCGCTAAAGCAATGCGACTGCCGAATCTTTGTTTCTATTTCAAAGTTCCAGCGGTAAAGCAATGCGACTGCCGGATCTTGATTTTTATTTCAAAGTTCCAGCGCTAAAGCAATGCGACTGCGGGATCTTGGTTTTTATTTCAAAGTTCCAACGGTAAAGCAATGCGACTGCCGGATCTTGATTTTATTTCAAAGTTCCAGCGGTAAAGCAATGCGACTGCCGGATCTTGATTTAATTTCAAAGTTCCATCGGTAAAGCAATGCGACTGCCGGATCTTGATTTTTATTTCAAAGTTCCAGCGCTAAAGCAATGCGACTGCCGAATCTTTGTTTCTATTTCAAAGTTCCAGCGGTAAAGCAATGCGACTGCCGGATCTTGATTTTTATTTCAAAGTTCCAGCGCTAAAGCAATGCGACTGCCGAATCTTTGTTTCTATTTCAAAGTTCCAGCGGTAAAGCAATGCGACTGACGGATCTTGATTTAATTTCAACGTTCCAGCGGTAAAGCAATGCGACTGCCGGATCTTGATTTAATTCCAACGTTCCAGCGGTAAAGCAATGCGACTGCCGGATCTTGATTTAATTTAAAAGTTCAAACGGTAAAACAATGCGACTGCCGGATCTCGATTTTATTTCAAAGTTCCAGCGGTAAAGCAATGCGACTGCCGGATCTTGATTTAATTTCAAAGTTCCATCGGTAAAGCAATGCGACTGCCGGATCTTGATTTTTATTTCAAAGTTCCAGCGCTAAAGCAATGCGACTGCCGGATCTTGATTTAATTTCAACGTTCCAGCGGTAAAGCAATGCGACTGCCGGATCTTGATTTTATTTCAAAGTTCCAACGGTAAAGCTATGCGACTGCCGGATCTCGATTTTATTTCAAAGTTCCAGCGGTAAAGCAATGCGACTGCCGGATCTTGATTTTATTTCAAAGTTCCAGCGGTAAAGCAATGCGACTGCCGGATCTTGATTTTATTTCAAAGTTCCAGCGGTAAAGCAATGCGTCTGGCGGATCTTGATTTAATTTCAAAGTTCCATCGGTAAAGCAATGCGACTGCGGGATCTTGGTTTTTATTTCAAAGTTCCAACGGTAAAGCAATGCGACTGCCGGATCTTGATTTCTATTTAAAAGTTCCAGCGGTAAAGCAATGCGACTGCCGAATTTTTGTTTCTATTTCAAAGTTCCAGCGGTAAAGCAATGCGACTGCTGGATCTTAATTTAATTTCAAAGTTCCAGCGATAAAGCAATGCGACTGCGGGATCTTGGTTTTTATTTCAAAGTTCCAACGGTAAAGCAATGCGACTGCGGGATCTTGGTTTTTATTTCAAAGTTCCAACGGTAAAGCAATGCGACTGCCAGATCTTGATTTTATTTCAAAGTACCAACGGTGAAGCAATGCGACTTCCGGATCTTGATTTAATGTCAAAGTTCTCAGCGATAAAGCAATGCGACTGCGGGATCTTGGTTTTTATTTCAAAGTTCCAACGGTAAAGCAATGCGACTGCCGGATCTTGATTTTATTTCAAAGTTCCAGCGGTAAAGCAATGCGACTGCCGAATCTTGATTTAATTTCAACGTTCCAGCGGTAAAGCAATGCGACTGCCGGATCTTGATTTAATTTCAAAGTTCCAACGGTAAAGCTATGCGACTGCCGGATCTCGATTTTATTTCAAAGTACCAGCGGTAAAGCAATGCGACTGCCGGATCTTGATTTTATTTCAAAGTTCCAGCGGTAAAGCAATGCGACTGGCGGATCTTGATTTAATTTCAACGTTCCAGCGGTAAAGCAATGCGACTGCGGGATCTTGGTTTTTATTTCAAAGTTCCAACGGTAAAGCAATGCGACTGCCGGATCTTGATTTAATTCCAACGTTCCAGCGGTAAAGCAATGCGACTGCCGGATCTTGATTTAATTTAAAAGTTCTCAGCGATAAAGCAATGCGACTGCGGGATCTTGGTTTTTATTTCAAAGTTCCAACGGTAAAGCAATGCGACTGCCGGATCTTGATTTTATTTCAAAGTTCCAGCGGTAAAGCAATGCGACTGCCGAATCTTGATTTAATTTCAACGTTCCAGCGGTAAAGCAATGCGACTGCCGGATCTTGATTTAATTTCAAAGTTCCAACGGTAAAGCTATGCGACTGCCGGATCTCGATTTTATTTCAAAGTACCAGCGGTAAAGCAATGCGACTGCCGGATCTTGATTTTATTTCAAAGTTCCAGCGGTAAAGCAATGCGACTGGCGGATCTTGATTTAATTTCAACGTTCCAGCGGTAAAGCAATGCGACTGCGGGATCTTGGTTTTTATTTCAAAGTTCCAACGGTAAAGCAATGCGACTGCGGGATCTTGGTTTTTATTTCAAAGTTCCAACGGTAAAGCAATGCGACTGCCAGATCTTGATTTTATTTCAAAGTACCAACGGTGAAGCAATGCGACTGCCGGATCTTGATTTAATGTCAAAGTTCTCAGCGATAAAGCAATGCGACTGCGGGATCTTGGTTTTTATTTCAAAGTTCCAACGGTAAAGCAATGCGACTGCCGGATCTTGATTTTATTTCAAAGTTCCAGCGGTAAAGCAATGCGACTGCCGAATCTTGATTTAATTTCAACGTTCCAGCGGTAAAGCAATGCGACTGCCGGATCTTGATTTAATTTCAAAGTTCCAACGGTAAAGCTATGCGACTGCCGGATCTCGATTTTATTTCAAAGTACCAGCGGTAAAGCAATGCGACTGCCGGATCTTGATTTTATTTCAAAGTTCCAGCGGTAAAGCAATGCGACTGGCGGATCTTGATTTAATTTCAACGTTCCAGCGGTAAAGCAATGCGACTGACGGATCTTGATTTAATTTCAACGTTGCAGCGGTAAAGCAATGCGACTGCCGGATCTTGATTTAATGTCAAAGTTCCAGCGATAAAGCAATGCGACAGCGGGATCTTGCTTTTTATTTCAAAGTTCCAACGGTAAAGCAATGCGACTGCTTAATCTTGATTTAATTTCAACGTTCCAGCGGTAAAGCAATGCGACTGACGGATCTTGATTTCTATTTCAAAGTTCCAGCGGTAAAGCAATGCGACTGGCGGATCTTGATTTAATTTCAAAGTTCCATCGGTAAAGCAATGCGACTGCCGGATTATGATTTTTATTTCAAAGTTCCAGCGCTAAAGCAATGCGACTGCCGGATCTTGATTTAATTTCAACGTTCCAGCGGTAAAGCAATGCGACTGCCGGATCTTGATTTAATTCCAACGTTCCAGCGGTAAAACAATGCGACTGCCGGATCTTGATTTAATTTAAAAGTTCCAACGGTAAAGCAATGCGACTGCCGGATCTCGATTTTATTTCAAAGTTCCAGCGGTAAAGCAATGCGACTGCCGGATCTTGATTTAATTTCAAAGTTCCATCGGTAAAGCAATGCGACTGCCGGATCTTGATTTTTATTTCAAAGTTCCAGCGCTAAAGCAATGCGACTGCCGAATCTTTGTTTCTATTTCAAAGTTCCAGCGGTAAAGCAGTGCGACTGCCGGATCTTGATTTAATTTCAAAGTTCCATCGGTAAAGCAATGCGACTGCGGGATCTTGGTTTTTATTTCAAAGTTCCAACGGTAAAGCAATGCGACTGCCGGATCTTGATTTCTATTTCAAAGTTCCAGCGGTAAAGCAATGCGACTGCCGGATCTCGATTTTATTTCAAAGTTCCAGCGGTAAAGCAATGCGACTGACGCATCTTTGTTTCTATTTCAAAGTTCCAGCGCTAAAGCAATGCGACTGCCGAATCTTTGTTTCTATTTCAAAGTTCCAGCGGTAAAGCAATGCGACTGCCGGATCTTGATTTTTATTTCAAAGTTCCAGCGCTAAAGCAATGCGACTGCGGGATCTTGGTTTTTATTTCAAAGTTCCAACGGTAAAGCAATGCGACTGCCGGATCTTGATTTTATTTCAAAGTTCCAGCGGTAAAGCAATGCGACTGCCGGATCTTGATTTAATTTCAAAGTTCCATCGGTAAAGCAATGCGACTGCCGGATCTTGATTTTTATTTCAAAGTTCCAGCGCTAAAGCAATGCGACTGCCGAATCTTTGTTTCTATTTCAAAGTTCCAGCGGTAAAGCAATGCGACTGCCGGATCTTGATTTTTATTTCAAAGTTCCAGCGCTAAAGCAATGCGACTGCCGAATCTTTGTTTCTATTTCAAAGTTCCAGCGGTAAAGCAATGCGACTGACGGATCTTGATTTAATTTCAACGTTCCAGCGGTAAAGCAATGCGACTGCCGGATCTTGATTTAATTCCAACGTTCCAGCGGTAAAGCAATGCGACTGCCGGATCTTGATTTAATTTAAAAGTTCAAACGGTAAAACAATGCGACTGCCGGATCTCGATTTTATTTCAAAGTTCCAGCGGTAAAGCAATGCGACTGCCGGATCTTGATTTAATTTCAAAGTTCCATCGGTAAAGCAATGCGACTGCCGGATCTTGATTTTTATTTCAAAGTTCCAGCGCTAAAGCAATGCGACTGCCGGATCTTGATTTAATTCCAACGTTCCAGCGGTAAAGCAATGCGACTGCCGGATCTTGATTTTATTTCAAAGTTCCAACGGTAAAGCTATGCGACTGCCGGATCTCGATTTTATTTCAAAGTTCCAGCGGTAAAGCAATGCGACTGCCGGATCTTGATTTTATTTCAAAGTTCCAGCGGTAAAGCAATGCGACTGCCGGATCTTGATTTTATTTCAAAGTTCCAGCGGTAAAGCAATGCGTCTGGCGGATCTTGATTTAATTTCAAAGTTCCATCGGTAAAGCAATGCGACTGCGGGATCTTGGTTTTTATTTCAAAGTTCCAACGGTAAAGCAATGCGACTGCCGGATCTTGATTTCTATTTAAAAGTTCCAGCGGTAAAGCAATGCGACTGCCGAATTTTTGTTTCTATTTCAAAGTTCCAGCGGTAAAGCAATGCGACTGCTGGATCTTAATTTAATTTCAAAGTTCCAGCGATAAAGCAATGCGACTGCGGGATCTTGGTTTTTATTTCAAAGTTCCAACGGTAAAGCAATGCGACTGCGGGATCTTGGTTTTTATTTCAAAGTTCCAACGGTAAAGCAATGCGACTGCCAGATCTTGATTTTATTTCAAAGTACCAACGGTGAAGCAATGCGACTTCCGGATCTTGATTTAATGTCAAAGTTCTCAGCGATAAAGCAATGCGACTGCGGGATCTTGGTTTTTATTTCAAAGTTCCAACGGTAAAGCAATGCGACTGCCGGATCTTGATTTTATTTCAAAGTTCCAGCGGTAAAGCAATGCGACTGCCGAATCTTGATTTAATTTCAACGTTCCAGCGGTAAAGCAATGCGACTGCCGGATCTTGATTTAATTTCAAAGTTCCAACGGTAAAGCAATGCGACTGCCGGATCTCGATTTTATTTCAAAGTACCAGCGGTAAAGCAATGCGACTGCCGGATCTTGATTTTATTTCAAAGTTCCAGCGGTAAAGCAATGCGACTGGCGGATCTTGATTTAATTTCAACGTTCCAGCGGTAAAGCAATGCGACTGCGGGATCTTGGTTTTTATTTCAAAGTTCCAACGGTAAAGCAATGCGACTGCGGGATCTTGGTTTTTATTTCAAAGTTCCAACGGTAAAGCAATGCGACTGCCAGATCTTGATTTTATTTCAAAGTACCAACGGTGAAGCAATGCGACTGCCGGATCTTGATTTAATGTCAAAGTTCTCAGCGATAAAGCAATGCGACTGCGGGATCTTGGTTTTTATTTCAAAGTTCCAACGGTAAAGCAATGCGACTGCCGGATCTTGATTTTATTTCAAAGTTCCAGCGGTAAAGCAATGCGACTGCCGAATCTTGATTTAATTTCAACGTTCCAGCGGTAAAGCAATGCGACTGCCGGATCTTGATTTAATTTCAAAGTTCCAACGGTAAAGCTATGCGACTGCCGGATCTCGATTTTATTTCAAAGTACCAGCGGTAAAGCAATGCGACTGCCGGATCTTGATTTTATTTCAAAGTTCCAGCGGTAAAGCAATGCGACTGGCGGATCTTGATTTAATTTCAACGTTCCAGCGGTAAAGCAATGCGACTGACGGATCTTGATTTAATTTCAACGTTGCAGCGGTAAAGCAATGCGACTGCCGGATCTTGATTTAATGTCAAAGTTCCAGCGATAAAGCAATGCGACAGCGGGATCTTGCTTTTTATTTCAAAGTTCCAACGGTAAAGCAATGCGACTGCTTAATCTTGATTTAATTTCAACGTTCCAGCGGTAAAGCAATGCGACTGACGGATCTTGATTTTATTTCAAAGTTCCAGCGGTAAAGCAATGCGACTGCCGAATCTTGATTTAATTTCAACGTTCCAGCGGTAAAGCAATGCGACTGCCGGATCTTGATTTAATTTCAAAGTTCCAACGGTAAAGCTATGCGACTGCCGGATCTCGATTTTATTTCAAAGTACCAGCGGTAAAGCAATGCGACTGCCGGATCTTGATTTTATTTCAAAGTTCCAGCGGTAAAGCAATGCGACTGGCGGATCTTGATTTAATTTCAACGTTCCAGCGGTAAAGCAATGCGACTGACGGATCTTGATTTAATTTCAACGTTGCAGCGGTAAAGCAATGCGACTGCCGGATCTTGATTTAATGTCAAAGTTCCAGCGATAAAGCAATGCGACTGCGGGATCTTGGTTTTTATTTCAAAGTTCCAACGGTAAAGCAATGCGACTGCCAGATCTTGATTTTATTTCAAAGTACCAACGGTGAAGCAATGCGACTGCCGGATCTTGATTTAATGTCAAAGTTCTCAGCGATAAAGCAATGCGACTGCGGGATCTTGGTTTTTATTTCAAAGTTCCAACGGTAAAGCAATGCGACTGCCGGATCTTGATTTTATTTCAAAGTTCCAGCGGTAAAGCAATGCGACTGCCGAATCTTGATTTAATTTCAACGTTCCAGCGGTAAAGCAATGCGACTGCCGGATCTTGATTTAATTTCAAAGTTCCAACGGTAAAGCTATGCGACTGCCGGATCTCGATTTTATTTCAAAGTACCAGCGGTAAAGCAATGCGACTGCCGGATCTTGATTTTATTTCAAAGTTCCAGCGGTAAAGCAATGCGACTGGCGGATCTTGATTTAATTTCAACGTTCCAGCGGTAAAGCAATGCGACTGACGGATCTTGATTTAATTTCAACGTTGCAGCGGTAAAGCAATGCGACTGCCGGATCTTGATTTAATGTCAAAGTTCCAGCGATAAAGCAATGCGACAGCGGGATCTTGCTTTTTATTTCAAAGTTCCAACGGTAAAGCAATGCGACTGCTTAATCTTGATTTAATTTCAACGTTCCAGCGGTAAAGCAATGCGACTGACGGATCTTGATTTCTATTTCAAAGTTCCAGCGGTAAAGCAATGCGACTGGCGGATCTTGATTTAATTTCAAAGTACCAACGGTGAAGCAATGCGACTGCCGGATCTTGATTTAATGTCAAAGTTCTCAGCGATAAAGCAATGCGACTGCGGGATCTTGGTTTTTATTTCAAAGTTCCAACGGTAAAGCAATGCGACTGCCGGATCTTGATTTTATTTCAAAGTTCCAGCGGTAAAGCAATGCGACTGCCGAATCTTGATTTAATTTCAACGTTCCAGCGGTAAAGCAATGCGACTGCCGGATCTTGATTTAATTTCAAAGTTCCAACGGTAAAGCTATGCGACTGCCGGATCTCGATTTTATTTCAAAGTACCAGCGGTAAAGCAATGCGACTGCCGGATCTTGATTTTATTTCAAAGTTCCAGCGGTAAAGCAATGCGACTGGCGGATCTTGATTTAATTTCAACGTTCCAGCGGTAAAGCAATGCGACTGACGGATCTTGATTTAATTTCAACGTTGCAGCGGTAAAGCAATGCGACTGCCGGATCTTGATTTAATGTCAAAGTTCCAGCGATAAAGCAATGCGACAGCGGGATCTTGCTTTTTATTTCAAAGTTCCAACGGTAAAGCAATGCGACTGCTTAATCTTGATTTAATTTCAACGTTCCAGCGGTAAAGCAATGCGACTGACGGATCTTGATTTCTATTTCAAAGTTCCAGCGGTAAAGCAATGCGACTGGCGGATCTTGATTTAATTTCAAAGTTCCATCGGTAAAGCAATGCGACTGCCGGATTATGATTTTTATTTCAAAGTTCCAGCGCTAAAGCAATGCGACTGCCGGATCTTGATTTAATTTCAACGTTCCAGCGGTAAAGCAATGCGACTGCCGGATCTTGATTTAATTCCAACGTTCCAGCGGTAAAACAATGCGACTGCCGGATCTTGATTTAATTTAAAAGTTCCAACGGTAAAGCAATGCGACTGCCGGATCTCGATTTTATTTCAAAGTTCCAGCGGTAAAGCAATGCGACTGCCGGATCTTGATTTAATTTCAAAGTTCCATCGGTAAAGCAATGCGACTGCCGGATCTTGATTTTTATTTCAAAGTTCCAGCGCTAAAGCAATGCGACTGCCGAATCTTTGTTTCTATTTCAAAGTTCCAGCGGTAAAGCAATGCGACTGCCGGATCTTGATTTAATTTCAAAGTTCCATCGGTAAAGCAATGCGACTGCGGGATCTTGGTTTTTATTTCAAAGTTCCAACGGTAAAGCAATGCGACTGCCGGATCTTGATTTCTATTTCAAAGTTCCAGCGGTAAAGCAATGCGACTGCCGGATCTCGATTTTATTTCAAAGTTCCAGCGGTAAAGCAATGCGACTGACGCATCTTTGTTTCTATTTCAAAGTTCCAGCGGTAAAGCAATGCGACTGACGGATCTTGATTTAATTTCAAAGTTCCATCGGTAAAGCAATGCGACTGCCGGATCTTGATTTTTATTTCAAAGTTCCAGCGCTAAAGCAATGCGACTGCCGGATCTTGATTTAATTTCAACGTTCCAGCGGTAAAGCAATGCGACTGCCGGATCTTGATTTAATTCCAACGTTCCAGCGGTAAAACAATGCGACTGCCGGATCTTGATTTAATTTCAAAGTTCCATCGGTAAAGCAATGCGACTGCCGGATCTTGATTTTTATTTCAAAGTTCCAGCGCTAAAGCAATGCGACTGCCGAATCTTTGTTTCTATTTCAAAGTTCCAGCGGTAAAGCAATGCGACTGCCGGATCTTGATTTAATTTCAAAGTTCCATCGGTAAAGCAATGCGACTGCGGGATCTTGGTTTTTATTTCAAAGTTCCAACGGTAAAGCAATGCGACTGCCGGATCTTGATTTCTATTTCAAAGTTCCAGCGGTAAAGCAATGCGACTGCCGGATCTCGATTTTATTTCAAAGTTCCAGCGGTAAAGCAATGCGACTGACGCATCTTTGTTTCTATTTCAAAGTTCCAGCGGTAAAGCAATGCGACTGACGGATCTTGATTTAATTTCAAAGTTCCATCGGTAAAGCAATGCGACTGCCGGATCTTGATTTTTATTTCAAAGTTCCAGCGCTAAAGCAATGCGACTGCCGGATCTTGATTTAATTTCAACGTTCCAGCGGTAAAGCAATGCGACTGCCGGATCTTGATTTAATTCCAACGTTCCAGCGGTAAAACAATGCGACTGCCGGATCTTGATTTAATTTAAAAGTTCCAACGGTAAAGCAATGCGACTGCCGGATTTCGATTTTATTTCAAAGTACCAGCGGTAAAGCAATGCGACTGCCGGATCTTGATTTTATTTCAAAGTTCCAGCGGTAAAGCAATGCGACTGCCGGATCTTGATTTAATTCCAACGTTCCAGCGGTAAAACAATGCGACTGCCGGATCTTGATTTAATTTAAAAGTTCCAACGGTAAAGCAATGCGACTGCCGGATTTCGATTTTATTTCAAAGTACCAGCGGTAAAGCTATGCGACTGCCGTATTTCGATTTTATTTCAAAGTACCAGCGGTAAAGCAATGCGACTGCCGGATCTTGATTTTATTTCAAAGTTCCAGCGGTAAAGCAATGCGACTGGCGGATCTTGATTTAATTTCAACGTTCCAGCGGTAAAGCAATGCGACTGACGGATCTTGATTTAATTTCAACGTTGCAGCGGTAAAGCAATGCGACTGCCGGATCTTGATTTAATGTCAAAGTTCCAGCGATAAAGCAATGCGACAGCGGGATCTTGCTTTTTATTTCAAAGTTCCAACGGTAAAGCAATGCGACTGCTTAATCTTGATTTAATTTCAACGTTCCAGCGGTAAAGCAATGCGACTGACGGATCTTGATTTAATTTCAAAGTTCCAACGGTAAAGCAATGCGACTGCCGGATCTTGATTTAATTTAAAAGTTCCAACGGTAAAACAATGCGACTGCCGGATCTCGATTTTATTTCAAAGTTACAGCGGTAAAGCAATGCGACTGCCGGATCTTGATTTAATTTCAAAGTTCCATCGGTAAAGCAATGCGACTGCCGGATCTTGATTTCTATTTCAAAGTTCCAGCGGTAAAGCAATGCGACTGGCGGATCTTGATTTAATTTCAAAGTTCCATCGGTAAAGCAATGCGACTGCCGGATCTTGATTTTTATTTCAAAGTTCCAGCGCTAAAGCAATGCGACTGCCGGATCTTGATTTAATTTCAACGTTCCAGCGGTAAAGCAATGCGACTGCCGGATCTTGATTTAATTCCAACGTTCCAGCGGTAAAACAATGCGACTGCCGGATCGTGATTTAATTTAAAAGTTCCAACGGTAAAGCAATGCGACTGCCGGATCTCGATTTTATTTCAAAGTTCCAGCGGTAAAGCAATGCGACTGCCGGATCTTGATTTAATTTCAAAGTTCCATCGGTAAAGCAATGCGACTGCCGGATCTTGATTTTTATTTCAAAGTTCCAGCGCTAAAGCAATGCGACTGCCGAATCTTTGTTTCTATTTCAAAGTTCCAGCGGTAAAGCAATGCGACTGCCGGATCTTGATTTAATTTCAAAGTTCCATCGGTAAAGCAATGCGACTGCGGGATATTGGTTTTTATTTCAAAGTTCCAACGGTAAAGCAATGCGACTGCCGGATCTTGATTTCTATTTCAAAGTTCCAGCGGTAAAGCAATGCGACTGCCGGATCTCGATTTTATTTCAAAGTTCCAGCGGTAAAGCAATGCGACTGACGGATCTTTGTTTCTATTTCAAAGTTCCAGCGGTAAAGCAATGCGACTGCCGAATCTTTGTTTCTATTTCAAAGTTCCAGCGGTAAAGCAATGCGACTGCCGGATCTTGATTTAATTTCAAAGTTCCATCGGTAAAGCAATGCGACTGCGGGATCTTGGTTTTTATTTCAAAGTTCCAACGGTAAAGCAATGCGACTGCCGGATCTTGATTTCTATTTCAAAGTTCCAGCGGTAAAGCAATGCGACTGCCGGATCTCGATTTTATTTCAAAGTTCCAGCGGTAAAGCAATGCGACTGACGGATCTTTGTTTCTATTTCAAAGTTCCAGCGGTAAAGCAATGCGACTGACGGATCTTGATTTAATTTCAAAGTTCCAGCGGTAAAGCAATGCGACTGCCGGATCTTGATTTAATTCCAACGTTCCAGCGGTAAAGCAATGCGACTGCCGGATCTTGATTTAATTTAAAAGTTCCAACGGTAAAACAATGCGACTGCCGGATCTCGATTTTATTTCAAAGTTCCAGCGGTAAAGCAATGCGACTGCCGGATCTTGATTTTATTTCAAAGTTCCAGCGGTAAAGCAATGCGACTGCCGGATCTTGATTTAATTTCAAAGTTCCATCGGTAAAGCAATGCGACTGCCGGATCTTGATTTTATTTCAAAGTTCCAGCGGTAAAGCAATGCGACTGCCGGATCTTGATTTTATTTCAAAGTTCCAGCGGTAAAGCAATGCGTCTGGCGGATCTTGATTTAATTTCAAAGTTCCATCGGTAAAGCAATGCGACTGCGGGATCTTGGTTTTTATTTCAAAGTTCCAACGGTAAAGCAATGCGACTGACGGATCTTGATTTAATTTCAAAGTTCCAACGGTAAAGCAATGCGACTGCCGGATCTTGATTTAATTTAAAAGTTCCAACGGTAAAACAATGCGACTGCCGGATCTCGATTTTATTTCAAAGTACCAACGGTGAAGCAATGCGACTTCCGGATCTTGATTTAATGTCAAAGTTCTCAGCGATAAAGCAATGCGACTGCGGGATCTTGGTTTTTATTTCAAAGTTCCAACGGTAAAGCAATGCGACTGCCGGATCTTGATTTTATTTCAAAGTTCCAGCGGTAAAGCAATGCGACTGCCGGATCTTGATTTAATTTCAACGTTCCAGCGGTAAAGCAATGCGACTGCCGGATCTTGATTTAATTTCAAAGTTCCAACGGTAAAGCTATGCGACTGCCGGATCTCGATTTTATTTCAAAGTACCAGCGGTAAAGCAATGCGACTGCCGGATCTTGATTTTATTTCAAAGTTCCAGCGGTAAAGCAATGCGACTGGCGGATCTTGATTTAATTTCAACGTTCCAGCGGTAAAGCAATGCGACTGCGGGATCTTGGTTTTTATTTCAAAGTTCCAACGGTAAAGCAATGCGACTGCGGGATCTTGGTTTTTATTTCAAAGTTCCAACGGTAAAGCAATGCGACTGCCAGATCTTGATTTTATTTCAAAGTACCAACGGTGAAGCAATGCGACTGCCGGATCTTGATTTAATGTCAAAGTTCTCAGCGATAAAGCAATGCGACTGCGGGATCTTGGTTTTTATTTCAAAGTTCCAACGGTAAAGCAATGCGACTGCCGGATCTTGATTTTATTTCAAAGTTCCAGCGGTAAAGCAATGCGACTGCCGAATCTTGATTTAATTTCAACGTTCCAGCGGTAAAGCAATGCGACTGCCGGATCTTGATTTAATTTCAAAGTTCCAACGGTAAAGCTATGCGACTGCCGGATCTCGATTTTATTTCAAAGTACCAGCGGTAAAGCAATGCGACTGCCGGATCTTGATTTTATTTCAAAGTTCCAGCGGTAAAGCAATGCGACTGGCGGATCTTGATTTAATTTCAACGTTCCAGCGGTAAAGCAATGCGACTGACGGATCTTGATTTAATTTCAACGTTGCAGCGGTAAAGCAATGCGACTGCCGGATCTTGATTTAATGTCAAAGTTCCAGCGATAAAGCAATGCGACTGCGGGATCTTGCTTTTTATTTCAAAGTTCCAACGGTAAAGCAATGCGACTGCTTAATCTTGATTTAATTTCAACGTTCCAGCGGTAAAGCAATGCGACTGACGGATCTTGATTTCTATTTCAAAGTTCCAGCGGTAAAGCAATGCGACTGGCGGATCTTGATTTAATTTCAAAGTTCCATCGGTAAAGCAATGCGACTGCCGGATTATGATTTTTATTTCAAAGTTCCAGCGCTAAAGCAATGCGACTGCCGGATCTTGATTTAATTTCAACGTTCCAGCGGTAAAGCAATGCGACTGCCGGATCTTGATTTAATTCCAACGTTCCAGCGGTAAAACAATGCGACTGCCGGATCTTGATTTAATTTAAAAGTTCCAACGGTAAAGCAATGCGACTGCCGGATCTCGATTTTATTTCAAAGTTCCAGCGGTAAAGCAATGCGACTGCCGGATCTTGATTTAATTTCAAAGTTCCATCGGTAAAGCAATGCGACTGCCGGATCTTGATTTTTATTTCAAAGTTCCAGCGCTAAAGCAATGCGACTGCCGAATCTTTGTTTCTATTTCAAAGTTCCAGCGGTAAAGCAATGCGACTGCCGGATCTTGATTTAATTTCAAAGTTCCATCGGTAAAGCAATGCGACTGCGGGATCTTGGTTTTTATTTCAAAGTTCCAACGGTAAAGCAATGCGACTGCCGGATCTTGATTTCTATTTCAAAGTTCCAGCGGTAAAGCAATGCGACTGCCGGATCTTGATTTTATTTCAAAGTTCCAGCGGTAAAGCAATGCGACTGACGGATCTTTGTTTCTATTTCAAAGTTCCAGCGGTAAAGCAATGCGACTGACGGATCTTGATTTAATTTCAAAGTTCCATCGGTAAAGCAATGCGACTGCCGGATCTTGATTTTTATTTCAAAGTTCCAGCGCTAAAGCAATGCGACTGCCGGATCTTGATTTAATTTCAACGTTCCAGCGGTAAAGCAATGCGACTGCCGGATCTTGATTTAATTCCAACGTTCCAGCGGTAAAACAATGCGACTGCCGGATCTTGATTTAATTTCAAAGTTCCATCGGTAAAGCAATGCGACTGCCGGATCTTGATTTTTATTTCAAAGTTCCAGCGCTAAAGCAATGCGACTGCCGAATCTTTGTTTCTATTTCAAAGTTCCAGCGGTAAAGCAATGCGACTGCCGGATCTTGATTTAATTTCAAAGTTCCATCGGTAAAGCAATGCGACTGCGGGATCTTGGTTTTTATTTCAAAGTTCCAACGGTAAAGCAATGCGACTGCCGGATCTTGATTTCTATTTCAAAGTTCCAGCGGTAAAGCAATGCGACTGCCGGATCTCGATTTTATTTCAAAGTTCCAGCGGTAAAGCAATGCGACTGACGCATCTTTGTTTCTATTTCAAAGTTCCAGCGGTAAAGCAATGCGACTGACGGATCTTGATTTAATTTCAAAGTTCCATCGGTAAAGCAATGCGACTGCCGGATCTTGATTTTTATTTCAAAGTTCCAGCGCTAAAGCAATGCGACTGCCGGATCTTGATTTAATTTCAACGTTCCAGCGGTAAAGCAATGCGACTGCCGGATCTTGATTTAATTCCAACGTTCCAGCGGTAAAACAATGCGACTGCCGGATCTTGATTTAATTTAAAAGTTCCAACGGTAAAGCAATGCGACTGCCGGATTTCGATTTTATTTCAAAGTACCAGCGGTAAAGCAATGCGACTGCCGGATCTTGATTTTATTTCAAAGTTCCAGCGGTAAAGCAATGCGACTGCCGGATCTTGATTTAATTCCAACGTTCCAGCGGTAAAGCAATGCGACTGCCGGATCTTGATTTAATTTAAAAGTTCCAACGGTAAAGCAATGCGACTGCCGGATTTCGATTTTATTTCAAAGTACCAGCGGTAAAGCTATGCGACTGCCGGATTTCGATTTTATTTCAAAGTACCAGCGGTAAAGCAATGCGACTGCCGGATCTTGATTTTATTTCAAAGTTCCAGCGGTAAAGCAATGCGACTGGCGGATCTTGATTTAATTTCAACGTTCCAGCGGTAAAGCAATGCGACTGACGGATCTTGATTTAATTTCAACGTTGCAGCGGTAAAGCAATGCGACTGCCGGATCTTGATTTAATGTCAAAGTTCCAGCGATAAAGCAATGCGACAGCGGGATCTTGCTTTTTATTTCAAAGTTCCAACGGTAAAGCAATGCGACTGCTTAATCTTGATTTAATTTCAACGTTCCAGCGGTAAAGCAATGCGACTGACGGATCTTGATTTAATTTCAAAGTTCCAACGGTAAAGCAATGCGACTGCCGGATCTTGATTTAATTTAAAAGTTCCAACGGTAAAACAATGCGACTGCCGGATCTCGATTTTATTTCTAAGTTCCAGCGGTAAAGCAATGCGACTGCCGGATCTTGATTTAATTTCAAAGTTCCATCGGTAAAGCAATGCGACTGCCGGATCTTGATTTCTATTTCAAAGTTCCAGCGGTAAAGCAATGCGACTGCCGGATCTTGATTTAATTTCAAAGTTCCATCGGTAAAGCAATGCGACTGCCGGATCTTGATTTTTATTTCAAAGTTCCAGCGCTAAAGCAATGCGACTGCCGGATCTTGATTTAATTTCAACGTTCCAGCGGTAAAGCAATGCGACTGCCGGATCTTGATTTAATTACAACGTTCCAGCGGTAAAACAATGCGACTGCCGGATCTTGATTTAATTTAAAAGTTCCAACGGTAAAGCAATGCGACTGCCGGATCTCGATTTTATTTCAAAGTTCCAGCGGTAAAGCAATGCGACTGCCGGATCTTGATTTAATTTCAAAGTTCCATCGGTAAAGCAATGCGACTGCCGGATCTTGATTTTTATTTCAAAGTTCCAGCGCTAAAGCAATGCGACTGCCGAATCTTTGTTTCTATTTCAAAGTTCCAGCGGTAAAGCAATGCGACTGCCGGATCTTGATTTAATTTCAAAGTTCCATCGGTAAAGCAATGCGACTGCGGGATATTGGTTTTTATTTCAAAGTTCCAACGGTAAAGCAATGCGACTGCCGGATCTTGATTTCTATTTCAAAGTTCCAGCGGTAAAGCAATGCGACTGCCGGATCTCGATTTTATTTCAAAGTTCCAGCGGTAAAGCAATGCGACTGACGGATCTTTGTTTCTATTTCAAAGTTCCAGCGGTAAAGCAATGCGACTGCCGAATCTTTGTTTCTATTTCAAAGTTCCAGCGGTAAAGCAATGCGACTGCCGGATCTTGATTTAATTTCAAAGTTCCATCGGTAAAGCAATGCGACTGCGGGATCTTGGTTTTTATTTCAAAGTTCCAACGGTAAAGCAATGCGACTGCCGGATCTTGATTTCTATTTCCAAGTTCCAGCGGTAAAGCAATGCGACTGCCGGATCTCGATTTTATTTCAAAGTTCCAGCGGTAAAGCAATGCGACTGACGGATCTTTGTTTCTATTTCAAAGTTCCAGCGGTAAAGCAATGCGACTGACGGATCTTGATTTAATTTCAACGTTCCAGCGGTAAAGCAATGCGACTGCCGGATCTCGATTTTATTTCAAAGTTCCAGCGGTAAAGCAATGCGACTGCCGGATCTTGATTTAATTTCAAAGTTCCATCGGTAAAGCAATGCGACTGCCGGATCTTGATTTTTATTTCAAAGTTCCAGCGCTAAAGCAATGCGACTGCCGAATCTTTGTTTCTATTTCAAAGTTCCAGCGGTAAAGCAATGCGACTGACGGATCTTGATTTAATTTCAAAGTTCCAACGGTAAAGCAATGCGACTGCCGGATCTCGATTTTATTTCAAAGTTCCAGCGGTAAAGCAATGCGACTGCCGGATCTTGATTTAATTTCAAAGTTCCATCGGTAAAGCAATGCGACTGCCGGATCTTGATTTTTATTTCAAAGTTCCAGCGCTAAAGCAATGCGACTGCCGAATCTTTGTTTCTATTTCAAAGTTCCAGCGGTAAAGCAATGCGACTGACGGATCTTGATTTAATTTCAACGTTCCAGCGGTAAAGCAATGCGACTGCCGGATCTTGATTTCTATTTCAAAGTTCCAGCGGTAAAGCAATGCGACTGGCGGATCTTGATTTAATTTCAAAGTTCCATCGGTGAAGCAATGCGACTGCCGGATCTTGATTTTTATTTCAAAGTTTCAGCGCTAAAGCAATGCGACTGCCGGATCTCGATTTTATTTCAAAGTTCCAGCGGTAAAGCAATGCGACTGCCGGATCTTGATTTAATTTCAAAGTTCCATTGGTAAAGCAATGCGACTGCCGGATCTTGATTTAATTCCAACGTTCCAGCGGTAAAGCAATGCGACTGCCGGATCTTGATTTAATTTCAAAGTTCCAACGTTAAAGCAATGCGACTGCCGGATCTCGATTTTATTTCAAAGTTCCAGCGGTAAAGCAATGCGACTGCCGGATCTTGATTTTTATTTCAAAGTTCCAGCGCTTAAGCAATGCGACTGCCGGATCTTGAGTTAATTTCAAAGTTCCAACGGTAAAGCAATGCGACTGCCAGATCTTGATTTTATTTCAAAGTACCAACGGTGAAGCAATGCGACTGCCGGATATTGATTTAATTTCAAAGTTCCAACGGTAAAGCAATGCGACTGCCGGATCTCGATTTTATTTCAAAGTTCCAGCGCTAAAGCAATGCGACTGCCGAATCTTTGTTTCTATTTCAAAGTTCCAGCGGTAAAGCAATGCGACTGACGGATCTTGATTTAATTTCAAAGTTCCAACGGTAAAGCAATGCGACTGCCGGATCTTGATTTAATTTCAAAGTTCCATCGGTAAAGCAATGCGACTGCCGGATCTTGATTTTTATTTCAAAGTTCCAGCGCTAAAGCAATGCGACTGCCGGATCTCGATTTTATTTCAAAGTTCCAGCGGTAAAGCAATGCGACTGCCGGATCTTGATTTTTATTTCAAAGTTCCAGCGGTAAAGCAATGCGACTGCCGGATCATGATTTAATTTCAAAGTTCCAACGGTAAAGCAATGCGACTGCCAGATCTTGATTTTATTTCAAAGTTCCAACGGTAAAGCAATGCGACTGCCGGATCTCGATTTTATTTCAAAGTTCCAGCGGTAAAGCAATGCGACTGCTGGATCTTGATTTAATTTCAAAGTTCCAGCGGTAAAGCAATGCGACTGACGGATCTTGATTTAATTTCAACGTTCCAGCGGTAAAGCAATGCGACTGCCGGATCTTGATTTCTATTTCAAAGTTCCAGCGGTAAAGCAATGCGACTGGCGGATCTTGATTTAATTTCAAAGTTCCATCGGTAAAGCAATGCGACTGCCGGATCTTGATTTTTATTTCAAAGTTTCAGCGCTAAAGCAATGCGACTGCCGGATCTTGATTTTATTTCAAAGTACCAACGGTGAAGCAATGCGACTGCCGGATATTGATTTAATGTCAAAGTTCTCAGCGATAAAGCAATGCGACTGCGGGATCTTGGTTTTTATTTCAAAGTTCCAACGGTAAAGCAATGCGACTGCCGGATCTTGATTTAATTTCAACGTTCCAGCGGTAAAGCAATGCGACTGCCGGATCTCGATTTTATTTCAAAGTTCCAGCGGTAAAGCAATGCGACTGCCGGATCTTGATTTAATTTCAAAGTTCCATCGGTAAAGCAATGCGACTGCCGGATCTTGATTTTTATTTCAAAGTTCCAGCGCTAAAGCAATGCGACTGCCGAATCTTTGTTTCTATTTCAAAGTTCCAGCGGTAAAGCAATGCGACTGACGGATCTTGATTTAATTTCAACGTTCCAGCGGTAAAGCAATGCGACTGCCGGATCTTGATTTCTATTTCAAAGTTCCAGCGGTAAAGCAATGCGACTGCCGGATCTCGATTTTATTTCAAAGTTCCAGCGGTAAAGCAATGCGACTGCCGGATCTTGATTTAATTTCAAAGTTCCAACGGTAAAGCAATGCGACTGCCGGATCTCGATTTTATTTCAAAGTTCCAGCGGTAAAGCAATGCGACTGCCGGATCTTGATTTAATTTCAAAGTTCCATCGGTAAAGCAATGCGACTGCCGGATCTTGATTTTTATTTCAAAGTTCCAGCGCTAAAGCAATGCGACTGCCGAATCTTTGTTTCTATTTCAAAGTTCCAGCGGTAAAGCAATGCGACTGACGGATCTTGATTTTTATTTCAAAGTTCCAGCGCTAAAGCAATGCGACTGCCGAATCTTTGTTTCTATTTCAAAGTTCCAGCGGTAAAGCAATGCGACTGACGGATCTTGATTTTTATTTCAAAGTTCCAGCGCTAAAGCAATGCGACTGCCGAATCTTTGTTTCTATTTCAAAGTTCCAGCGGTAAAGCAATGCGACTGACGGATCTTGATTTAATTTCAAAGTTCCAACGGTAAAGCAATGCGACTGCCGGATCTCGATTTTATTTCAAAGTTCCAGCGGTAAAGCAATGCGACTGCCGGATCTTGATTTTTATTTCAAAGTTCCAGCGCTAAAGCAATGCGACTGCCGGATCATGATTTAATTTCAAAGTTCCAACGGTAAAGCAATGCGACTGCCAGATCTTGATTTTATTTCAAAGTACCAACGGTGAAGCAATGCGACTGCCGGATATTGATTTAATGTCAAAGTTCTCAGCGATAAAGCAATGCGACTGCGGGATCTTGGTTTTAATTTCAAAGTTCCAACGGTAAAGCAATGCGACTGCTTAATCTTGATTTAATTTCAACGTTCCAGCGGTAAAGCAATGCGACTGACGGATCTTGATTTAATTCCAACGTTCCAACGGTAAAGCAATGCGACTGCCGGATCTCGATTTTATTTCAAAGTTCCAGCGGTAAAGCAATGCGACTGCCGGATCTTGATTTAATTTCAAAGTTCCATCGGTAAAGCAATGCGACTGCCGGATCTTGATTTTTATTTCAAAGTTCCAGCGCTAAAGCAATGCGACTGCCGGATCATGATTTAATTTCAAAGTTCCAACGGTAAAGCAATGCGACTGCCAGATCTTGATTTTATTTCAAATTTCCAACGGTAAAGCAATGCGACTGCCGGATCTCGATTTTATTTCAAAGTTCCAGCGGTAAAGCAATGCGACTGCTGGATCTTGATTTAATTTCAAAGTTCCAGCGGTAAAGCAATGCGTCTGCCGGATCTTGATTTAATTTCAAAGTTCCATCGGTAAAGCAATGCGACTGCCGGATCTTGATTTTTATTTCAAAGTTCCAGCGCTAAAGCAATGCGACTGCCGAATCTTTGTTTCTATTTCAAAGTTCCAGCGGTAAAGCAATGCGACTGACGGATCTTGATTTAATTTCAACGTTCCAGCGGTAAAGCAATGCGACTGCCGGATCTCGATTTTATTTCAAAGTTCCAGCGGTAAAGCAATGCGACTGCTGGATCTTGATTTAATTTCAAAGTTCCAGCGATAAAGCAATGCGACTGCGGGATCTTGGTTTTTATTTCAAAGTTCCAACGGTAAAGCAATGCGACTGCCGGATCTTGATTTAATTTCAACGTTCCAGCGGTAAAGCAATGCGACTGCCGGATCTTGATTTAATTTCAAAGTTCCAACGGTAAAGCAATGCGACTGCCGGATCTCGATTTTATTTCAAAGTTCCAGCGGTAAAGCAATGCGACTGCCGGATCTTGATTTTTATTTCAAAGTTCCAGCGCTAAAGCAATGCGACTGCCGGATCATGATTTAATTTCAAAGTTCCAACGGTAAAGCAATGCGACTGCCAGATCTTGATTTTATTTCAAAGTACCAACGGTGAAGCAATGCGACTGCCGGATATTGATTTAATGTCAAAGTTCTCAGCGATAAAGCAATGCGACTGCGGGATCTTGGTTTTTATTTCAAAGTTCCAACGGTAAAGCAATGCGACTGCTTAATCTTGATTTAATTTCAACGTTCCAGCGGTAAAGCAATGCGACTGACGGATCTTGATTTAATTCCAACGTTCCAGCGGTAAAGCAATGCGACTGCCGGATCTTGATTTAATTTCAAAGTTCCAACGGTAAAGCAATGCGACTGCCGGATCTCGATTTCATTTCAAAGTTCCAGCGGTAAAGCAATGCGACTGCCGGATCTTGATTTAATTTCAAAGTTCCATCGGTAAAGCAATGCGACTGCCGGATCTTGATTTTTATTTCAAAGTTCCAGCGCTAAAGCAATGCGACTGCCGAATCTTTGTTTCTATTTCAAAGTTCCAGCGGTAAAGCAATGCGACTGACGGATCTTGATTTAATTTCAAAGTTCCAACGGTAAAGCAATGCGACTGCCGGATCTTGATTTAATTTCAAAGTTCCATCGGTAAAGCAATGCGACTGCCGGATCTTGATTTTTATTTCAAAGTTCCAGCGCTAAAGCAATGCGACTGCCGGATCTCGATTTTATTTCAAAGTTCCAGCGGTAAAGCAATGCGACTGCCGGATCTTGATTTTTATTTCAAAGTTCCAGCGCTAAAGCAATGCGACTGCCGGATCATGATTTAATTTCAAAGTTCCAACGGTAAAGCAATGCGACTGCCGGATCTCGATTTTATTTCAAAGTACCAGCGGTAAAGCAATGCGACTGCCGGATCTTGATTTAATTTCAAAGTTCCAGCGGTAAAGCAATGCGTCTGCCGGATCTTGATTTAATTTCAAAGTTCCATCGGTAAAGCAATGCGACTGCCGGATCTCGATTTTATTTCAAAGTTCCAGCGGTAAAGCAATGCGACTGCTGGATCTTGATTTAATTTCAAAGTTCCAGCGATAAAGCAATGCGACTGCGGGATCTTGGTTTTTATTTCAAAGTTCCAACGGTAAAGCAATGCGACTGCCGGATCTTGATTTAATTTCAACGTTCCAGCGGTAAAGCAATGCGACTGCCGGATCTTGATTTAATTTCAAAGTTCCAACGGTAAAGCAATGCGACTGCCGGATCTCGATTTTATTTCAAAGTTCCAGCGGTAAAGCAATGCGACTGCTGGATCTTGATTTAATTTCAAAGTTCCAGCGATAAAGCAATGCGACTGCGGGATCTTGGTTTTTATTTCAAAGTTCCAGCGGTAAAGCAATGCGACTGCCGGATCTTGATTTTATTTCAAAGTTCCAGCGGTAAAGCAATGCGACTGGCGGATCTTGATTTAATTTCAAAGTTCCAGCGGTAAAGCAATGCGACTGCCGGATCTTGATTTTTATTTCAAAGTTCTCAGCGATAAAGCAATGCGACTGCTGGATCTTGATTTAATTTCAAAGTTCCAACGGTAAAGCAATGCGACTGCTTAATCTTGATTTAATTTCAACGTTCCAGCGGTAAAGCAATGCGACTGACGGATCTTGATTTAATTCCAACGTTCCAGCGGTAAAGCAATGCGACTGCCGGATCTTGATTTAATTTCAAAGTTCCAACGGTAAAGCAATGCGACTGCCGGATCTCGATTTTATTTCAAAGTTCCAGCGGTAAAGCAATGCGACTGCCGGATCTTGATTTAATTTCAAAGTTCCATCGGTAAAGCAATGCGACTGCCGGATCTTGATTTTTATTTCAAAGTTCCAGCGCTAAAGCAATGCGACTGCCGAATCTTTGTTTCTATTTCAAAGTTCCAGCGGTAAAGCAATGCGACTGACGGATCTTGATTTAATTTCAAAGTTCCAACGGTAAAGCAATGCGACTGCCGGATCTTGATTTAATTTCAAAGTTCCATCGGTAAAGCAATGCGACTGCCGGATCTTGATTTAATTTCAAAGTTCCAACGGTAAAGCAATGCGACTGCCGGATCTCGATTTCATTTCAAAGTTCCAGCGGTAAAGCAATGCGACTGCCGGATCTTGATTTAATTTCAAAGTTCCATCGGTAAAGCAATGCGACTGCCGGATCTTGATTTTTATTTCAAAGTTCCAGCGCTAAAGCAATGCGACTGCCGAATCTTTGTTTCTATTTCAAAGTTCCAGCGGTAAAGCAATGCGACTGACGGATCTTGATTTAATTTCAAAGTTCCAACGGTAAAGCAATGCGACTGCCGGATCTTGATTTAATTTCAAAGTTCCATCGGTAAAGCAATGCGACTGCCGGATCTTGATTTTTATTTCAAAGTTCCAGCGCTAAAGCAATGCGACTGCCGGATCTCGATTTTATTTCAAAGTTCCAGCGGTAAAGCAATGCGACTGCCGGATCTTGATTTTTATTTCAAAGTTCCAGCGCTAAAGCAATGCGACTGCCGGATCATGATTTAATTTCAAAGTTCCAACGGTAAAGCAATGCGACTGCCAGATCTTGATTTTATTTCAAAGTTCCAACGGTAAAGCAATGCGACTGCCGGATCTCGATTTTATTTCAAAGTACCAGCGGTAAAGCAATGCGACTGCTGGATCTTGATTTAATTTCAAAGTTCCAGCGGTAAAGCAATGCGTCTGCCGGATCTTGATTTAATTTCAAAGTTCCATCGGTAAAGCAATGCGACTGCCGGATCTTGATTTTTATTTCAAAGTTCCAGCGCTAAAGCAATGCGACTGCCGAATCTTTGTTTCTATTTCAAAGTTCCAGCGGTAAAGCAATGCGACTGACGGATCTTGATTTAATTTCAACGTTCCAGCGGTAAAGCAATGCGACTGCCGGATCTCGATTTTATTTCAAAGTTCCAGCGGTAAAGCAATGCGACTGCCGGATCTTGATTTAATTTCAAAGTTCCAGCGATAAAGCAATGCGACTGCGGGATCTTGGTTTTTATTTCAAAGTTCCAACGGTAAAGCAATGCGACTGCCGGATCTTGATTTAATTTCAACGTTCCAGCGGTAAAGCAATGCGACTGCCGGATCTTGATTTAATTTCAAAGTTCCAACGGTAAAGCAATGCGACTGCCGGATCTCGATTTTATTTCAAAGTTCCAGCGGTAAAGCAATGCGACTGCTGGATCTTGATTTAATTTCAAAGTTCCAGCGATAAAGCAATGCGACTGCGGGATCTTGGTTTTTATTTCAAAGTTCCAGCGGTAAAGCAATGCGACTGCCGGATCTTGATTTTATTTCAAAGTTCCAGCGGTAAAGCAATGCGACTGGCGGATCTTGATTTAATTTCAAAGTTCCAGCGGTAAAGCAATGCGACTGCCGGATCTTGATTTTTATTTCAAAGTTCCAGCGCTAAAGCAATGCGACTGCCGGATCATGATTTAATTTCAAAGTTCCAACGGTAAAGCAATGCGACTGCCAGATCTTGATTTTATTTCAAAGTACCAACGGTGAAGCAATGCGACTGCCGGATATTGATTTAATGTCAAAGTTCTCAGCGATAAAGCAATGCGACTGCTGGATCTTGATTTAATTTCAAAGTTCCAACGGTAAAGCAATGCGACTGCTTAATCTTGATTTAATTTCAACGTTCCAGCGGTAAAGCAATGCGACTGACGGATCTTGATTTAATTCCAACGTTCCAGCGGTAAAGCAATGCGACTGCCGGATCTTGATTTAATTTCAAAGTTCCAACGGTAAAGCAATGCGACTGCCGGATCTCGATTTTATTTCAAAGTTCCAGCGGTAAAGCAATGCGACTGCCGGATCTTGATTTAATTTCAAAGTTCCATCGGTAAAGCAATGCGACTGCCGGATCTTGATTTTTATTTCAAAGTTCCAGCGCTAAAGCAATGCGACTGCCGAATCTTTGTTTCTATTTCAAAGTTCCAGCGGTAAAGCAATGCGACTGACGGATCTTGATTTAATTTCAAAGTTCCAACGGTAAAGCAATGCGACTGCCGGATCTTGATTTAATTTCAAAGTTCCATCGGTAAAGCAATGCGACTGCCGGATCTTGATTTTTATTTCAAAGTTCCAGCGCTAAAGCAATGCGACTGCCGGATCTCGATTTTATTTCAAAGTTCCAGCGGTAAAGCAATGCGACTGCCGGATCTTGATTTTTATTTCAAAGTTCCAGCGCTAAAGCAATGCGACTGCCGGATCATGATTTAATTTCAAAGTTCCAACGGTAAAGCAATGCGACTGCCAGATCTTGATTTTATTTCAAAGTTCCAACGGTAAAGCAATGCGACTGCCGGATCTCGATTTTATTTCAAAGTTCCAGCGGTAAAGCAATGCGACTGCTGGATCTTGATTTAATTTCAAAGTTCCAGCGGTAAAGCAATGCGTCTGCCGGATCTTGATTTAATTTCAAAGTTCCATCGGTAAAGCAATGCGACTGCCGGATCTTGATTTTTATTTCAAAGTTCCAGCGCTAAAGCAATGCGACTGCCGAATCTTTGTTTCTATTTCAAAGTTCCAGCGGTAAAGCAATGCGACTGACGGATCTTGATTTAATTTCAAAGTTCCAACGGTAAAGCAATGCGACTGCCGGATCTTGATTTAATTTCAAAGTTCCATCGGTAAAGCAATGCGACTGCCGGATCTTGATTTTTATTTCAAAGTTCCAGCGCTAAAGCAATGCGACTGCCGGATCTCGATTTTATTTCAAAGTTCCAGCGGTAAAGCAATGCGACTGCCGGATCTTGATTTTTATTTCAAAGTTCCAGCGGTAAAGCAATGCGACTGCCGGATCATGATTTAATTTCAAAGTTCCAACGGTAAAGCAATGCGACTGCCAGATCTTGATTTTATTTCAAAGTTCCAACGGTAAAGCAATGCGACTGCCGGATCTCGATTTTATTTCAAAGTTCCAGCGGTAAAGCAATGCGACTGCTGGATCTTGATTTAATTTCAAAGTTCCAGCGGTAAAGCAATGCGTCTGCCGGATCTTGATTTAATTTCAAAGTTCCATCGGTAAAGCAATGCGACTGCCGGATCTTGATTTTTATTTCAAAGTTCCAGCGCTAAAGCAATGCGACTGCCGAATCTTTGTTTCTATTTCAAAGTTCCAGCGGTAAAGCAATGCGACTGACGGATCTTGATTTAATTTCAACGTTCCAGCGGTAAAGCAATGCGACTGCCGGATCTCGATTTTATTTCAAAGTTCCAGCGGTAAAGCAATGCGACTGCCGGATCTTGATTTTATTTCAAAGTTCCAGCGATAAAGCAATGCGACTGCGGGATCTTGGTTTTTATTTCAAAGTTCCAACGGTAAAGCAATGCGACTGCCGGATCTTGATTTAATTTCAACGTTCCAGCGGTAAAGCAATGCGACTGCCGGATCTTGATTTAATTTCAAAGTTCCAACGGTAAAGCAATGCGACTGCCGGATCTCGATTTTATTTCAAAGTTCCAGCGGTAAAGCAATGCGACTGCTGGATCTTGATTTAATTTCAAAGTTCCAGCGATAAAGCAATGCGACTGCGGGATCTTGGTTTTTATTTCAAAGTTCCAGCGGTAAAGCAATGCGACTGCCGGATCTTGATTTTATTTCAAAGTTCCAGCGGTAAAGCAATGCGACTGGCGGATCTTGATTTAATTTCAACGTTCCAGCGGTAAAGCAATGCGACTGACGGATCTTGATTTAATTTCAACGTTGCAGCGGTAAAGCAATGCGACTGCCGGATCTTGATTTAATGTCAAAGTTCCAGCGATAAAGCAATGCGACTGCGGGATCTTGCTTTTTATTTCAAAGTTCCAACGGTAAAGCAATGCGACTGCTTAATCTTGATTTAATTTCAACGTTCCAGCGGTAAAGCAATGCGACTGACGGATCTTGATTTAATTCCAACGTTCCAGCGGTAAAGCAATGCGACTGCCGGATCTTGATTTAAGTTCAAAGTTCCATCGGTAAAGCAATGCGACTGCCGGATCTTGATTTTATTTCAAAGTTCCAGCGGTAAAGCAATGCGACTGGCGGATCTTGATTTAATTTCAACGTTCCAGCGGTAAAGCAATGCGACTGACGGATCTTGATTTAATTTCAACGTTGCAGCGGTAAAGCAATGCGACTGCCGGATCTTGATTTAATTTCAAAGTTCCAACGGTAAAGCAATGCGACTGCCGGATCTCGATTTTATTTCAAAGTTCCAGCGGTAAAGCAATGCGACTGCCGGATCTTGATTTAATTTCAAAGTTCCATCGGTAAAGCAATGCGACTGCCGGATCTTGATTTTTATTTCAAAGTTCCAGCGCTAAAGCAATGCGACTGCCGAATCTTTGTTTCTATTTCAAAGTTCCAGCGGTAAAGCAATGCGACTGCCGGATCTTGATTTCTATTTCAAAGTTCCAGCGGTAAAGCAATGCGACTGCCGGATCTTGATTTTATTTCAAAGTTCCAGCGGTAAAGCAATGCGACTGGCGGATCTTGATTTAATTTCAACGTTCCAGCGGTAAAGCAATGCGACTGCCGGATCTCGATTTTATTTCAAAGTTCCAGCGGTAAAGCAATGCGACTGCCGGATCTTGATTTTTATTTCAAAGTTTCAGCGCTAAAGCAATGCGACTGCCGGATCTCGATTTTATTTCAAAGTTCCAGCGGTAAAGCAATGCGACTGGCGGATCTTGATTTAATTTCAAAGTTCCATCGGTAAAGCAATGCGACTGCCGGATCTTGATTTTTATTTCAAAGTTTCAGCGCTAAAGCAATGCGACTGCCGGATCTCGATTTTATTTCAAAGTTCCAGCGGTAAAGCAATGCGACTGCCGGATCTTGATTTAATTTCAAAGTTCCATCGGTAAAGCAATGCGACTGCCGGATCTTGATTTAATTCCAACGTTCCAGCGGTAAAGCAATGCGACTGCCGGATCTTGATTTAATTTCAAAGTTCCAACGGTGAAGCAATGCGACTGCCGGATATTGATTTAATGTCAAAGTTCTCAGCGATAAAGCAATGCGACTGCGGGATCTTGGTTTTTATTTCAAAGTTCCAACGGTAAAGCAATGCGACTGCTTAATCTTGATTTAATTTCAACGTTCCAGCGGTAAAGCAATGCGACTGACGGATCTTGATTTAATTCCAACGTTCCAGCGGTAAAGCAATGCGACTGCCGGATCTTGATTTAATTTCAAAGTTCCAACGGTAAAGCAATGCGACTGCCGGATCTCGATTTTATTTCAAAGTTCCAGCGGTAAAGCAATGCGACTGCCGGATCTCGATTTTATTTCAAAGTTCCAGCGGTAAAGCAATGCGACTGCTGGATCTTGATTTAATTTCAAAGTTCCAGCGATAAAGCAATGCGACTGCGGGATCTTGGTTTTTATTTCAAAGTTCCAGCGGTAAAGCAATGCGACTGCCGGATCTTGATTTTATTTCAAAGTTCCAGCGGTAAAGCAATGCGACTGGCGGATCTTGATTTAATTTCAAAGTTCCAGCGGTAAAGCAATGCGACTGCCGGATCTTGATTTTTATTTCAAAGTTCTCAGCGATAAAGCAATGCGACTGCTGGATCTTGATTTAATTTCAAAGTTCCAACGGTAAAGCAATGCGACTGCTTAATCTTGATTTAATTTCAACGTTCCAGCGGTAAAGCAATGCGACTGACGGATCTTGATTTAATTCCAACGTTCCAGCGGTAAAGCAATGCGACTGCCGGATCTTGATTTAATTTCAAAGTTCCAACGGTAAAGCAATGCGACTGCCGGATCTCGATTTTATTTCAAAGTTCCAGCGGTAAAGCAATGCGACTGCCGGATCTTGATTTAATTTCAAAGTTCCATCGGTAAAGCAATGCGACTGCCGGATCTTGATTTTTATTTCAAAGTTCCAGCGCTAAAGCAATGCGACTGCCGAATCTTTGTTTCTATTTCAAAGTTCCAGCGGTAAAGCAATGCGACTGACGGATCTTGATTTAATTTCAAAGTTCCAACGGTAAAGCAATGCGACTGCCGGATCTTGATTTAATTTCAAAGTTCCATCGGTAAAGCAATGCGACTGCCGGATCTTGATTTAATTTCAAAGTTCCAACGGTAAAGCAATGCGACTGCCGGATCTCGATTTCATTTCAAAGTTCCAGCGGTAAAGCAATGCGACTGCCGGATCTTGATTTAATTTCAAAGTTCCATCGGTAAAGCAATGCGACTGCCGGATCTTGATTTTTATTTCAAAGTTCCAGCGCTAAAGCAATGCGACTGCCGAATCTTTGTTTCTATTTCAAAGTTCCAGCGGTAAAGCAATGCGACTGACGGATCTTGATTTAATTTCAAAGTTCCAACGGTAAAGCAATGCGACTGCCGGATCTTGATTTAATTTCAAAGTTCCATCGGTAAAGCAATGCGACTGCCGGATCTTGATTTTTATTTCAAAGTTCCAGCGCTAAAGCAATGCGACTGCCGGATCTCGATTTTATTTCAAAGTTCCAGCGGTAAAGCAATGCGACTGCCGGATCTTGATTTTTATTTCAAAGTTCCAGCGCTAAAGCAATGCGACTGCCGGATCATGATTTAATTTCAAAGTTCCAACGGTAAAGCAATGCGACTGCCAGATCTTGATTTTATTTCAAAGTTCCAACGGTAAAGCAATGCGACTGCCGGATCTCGATTTTATTTCAAAGTACCAGCGGTAAAGCAATGCGACTGCTGGATCTTGATTTAATTTCAAAGTTCCAGCGGTAAAGCAATGCGTCTGCCGGATCTTGATTTAATTTCAAAGTTCCATCGGTAAAGCAATGCGACTGCCGGATCTTGATTTTTATTTCAAAGTTCCAGCGCTAAAGCAATGCGACTGCCGAATCTTTGTTTCTATTTCAAAGTTCCAGCGGTAAAGCAATGCGACTGACGGATCTTGATTTAATTTCAACGTTCCAGCGGTAAAGCAATGCGACTGCCGGATCTCGATTTTATTTCAAAGTTCCAGCGGTAAAGCAATGCGACTGCTGGATCTTGATTTAATTTCAAAGTTCCAGCGATAAAGCAATGCGACTGCGGGATCTTGGTTTTTATTTCAAAGTTCCAGCGGTAAAGCAATGCGACTGCCGGATCTTGATTTAATTTCAACGTTCCAGCGGTAAAGCAATGCGACTGCCGGATCTTGATTTAATTTCAAAGTTCCAACGGTAAAGCAATGCGACTGCCGGATCTCGATTTTATTTCAAAGTTCCAGCGGTAAAGCAATGCGACTGCTGGATCTTGATTTAATTTCAAAGTTCCAGCGATAAAGCAATGCGACTGCGGGATCTTGGTTTTTATTTCAAAGTTCCAGCGGTAAAGCAATGCGACTGCCGGATCTTGATTTTATTTCAAAGTTCCAGCGGTAAAGCAATGCGACTGGCGGATCTTGATTTAATTTCAAAGTTCCAGCGGTAAAGCAATGCGACTGCCGGATCTTGATTTTTATTTCAAAGTTCCAGCGCTAAAGCAATGCGACTGCCGGATCATGATTTAATTTCAAAGTTCCAACGGTAAAGCAATGCGACTGCCAGATCTTGATTTTATTTCAAAGTACCAACGGTGAAGCAATGCGACTGCCGGATATTGATTTAATGTCAAAGTTCTCAGCGATAAAGCAATGCGACTGCTGGATCTTGATTTAATTTCAAAGTTCCAACGGTAAAGCAATGCGACTGCTTAATCTTGATTTAATTTCAACGTTCCAGCGGTAAAGCAATGCGACTGACGGATCTTGATTTAATTCCAACGTTCCAGCGGTAAAGCAATGCGACTGCCGGATCTTGATTTAATTTCAAAGTTCCAACGGTAAAGCAATGCGACTGCCGGATCTCGATTTTATTTCAAAGTTCCAGCGGTAAAGCAATGCGACTGCCGGATCTTGATTTAATTTCAAAGTTCCATCGGTAAAGCAATGCGACTGCCGGATCTTGATTTTTATTTCAAAGTTCCAGCGCTAAAGCAATGCGACTGCCGAATCTTTGTTTCTATTTCAAAGTTCCAGCGGTAAAGCAATGCGACTGACGGATCTTGATTTAATTTCAAAGTTCCAACGGTAAAGCAATGCGACTGCCGGATCTTGATTTAATTTCAAAGTTCCATCGGTAAAGCAATGCGACTGCCGGATCTTGATTTTTATTTCAAAGTTCCAGCGCTAAAGCAATGCGACTGCCGGATCTCGATTTTATTTCAAAGTTCCAGCGGTAAAGCAATGCGACTGCCGGATCTTGATTTTTATTTCAAAGTTCCAGCGCTAAAGCAATGCGACTGCCGGATCATGATTTAATTTCAAAGTTCCAACGGTAAAGCAATGCGACTGCCAGATCTTGATTTTATTTCAAAGTTCCAACGGTAAAGCAATGCGACTGCCGGATCTCGATTTTATTTCAAAGTTCCAGCGGTAAAGCAATGCGACTGCTGGATCTTGATTTAATTTCAAAGTTCCAGCGGTAAAGCAATGCGTCTGCCGGATCTTGATTTAATTTCAAAGTTCCATCGGTAAAGCAATGCGACTGCCGGATCTTGATTTTTATTTCAAAGTTCCAGCGCTAAAGCAATGCGACTGCCGAATCTTTGTTTCTATTTCAAAGTTCCAGCGGTAAAGCAATGCGACTGACGGATCTTGATTTAATTTCAAAGTTCCAACGGTAAAGCAATGCGACTGCCGGATCTTGATTTAATTTCAAAGTTCCATCGGTAAAGCAATGCGACTGCCGGATCTTGATTTTTATTTCAAAGTTCCAGCGCTAAAGCAATGCGACTGCCGGATCTCGATTTTATTTCAAAGTTCCAGCGGTAAAGCAATGCGACTGCCGGATCTTGATTTTTATTTCAAAGTTCCAGCGGTAAAGCAATGCGACTGCCGGATCATGATTTAATTTCAAAGTTCCAACGGTAAAGCAATGCGACTGCCAGATCTTGATTTTATTTCAAAGTTCCAACGGTAAAGCAATGCGACTGCCGGATCTCGATTTTATTTCAAAGTTCCAGCGGTAAAGCAATGCGACTGCTGGATCTTGATTTAATTTCAAAGTTCCAGCGGTAAAGCAATGCGTCTGCCGGATCTTGATTTAATTTCAAAGTTCCATCGGTAAAGCAATGCGACTGCCGGATCTTGATTTTTATTTCAAAGTTCCAGCGCTAAAGCAATGCGACTGCCGAATCTTTGTTTCTATTTCAAAGTTCCAGCGGTAAAGCAATGCGACTGACGGATCTTGATTTAATTTCAACGTTCCAGCGGTAAAGCAATGCGACTGCCGGATCTAGATTTTATTTCAAAGTTCCAGCGGTAAAGCAATGCGACTGCTGGATCTTGATTTAATTTCAAAGTTCCAGCGATAAAGCAATGCGACTGCGGGATCTTGGTTTTTATTTCAAAGTTCCAACGGTAAAGCAATGCGACTGCCGGATCTTGATTTAATTTCAACGTTCCAGCGGTAAAGCAATGCGACTGCCGGATCTTGATTTAATTTCAAAGTTCCAACGGTAAAGCAATGCGACTGCCGGATCTCGATTTTATTTCAAAGTTCCAGCGGTAAAGCAATGCGACTGCTGGATCTTGATTTAATTTCAAAGTTCCAGCGATAAAGCAATGCGACTGCGGGATCTTGGTTTTTATTTCAAAGTTCCAGCGGTAAAGCAATGCGACTGCCGGATCTTGATTTTATTTCAAAGTTCCAGCGGTAAAGCAATGCGACTGGCGGATCTTGATTTAATTTCAACGTTCCAGCGGTAAAGCAATGCGACTGACGGATCTTGATTTAATTTCAACGTTGCAGCGGTAAAGCAATGCGACTGCCGGATCTTGATTTAATGTCAAAGTTCCAGCGATAAAGCAATGCGACTGCGGGATCTTGCTTTTTATTTCAAAGTTCCAACGGTAAAGCAATGCGACTGCTTAATCTTGATTTAATTTCAACGTTCCAGCGGTAAAGCAATGCGACTGACGGATCTTGATTTAATTCCAACGTTCCAGCGGTAAAGCAATGCGACTGCCGGATCTTGATTTAAGTTCAAAGTTCCATCGGTAAAGCAATGCGACTGCCGGATCTTGATTTTATTTCAAAGTTCCAGCGGTAAAGCAATGCGACTGGCGGATCTTGATTTAATTTCAACGTTCCAGCGGTAAAGCAATGCGACTGACGGATCTTGATTTAATTTCAACGTTGCAGCGGTAAAGCAATGCGACTGCCGGATCTTGATTTAATTTCAAAGTTCCAACGGTAAAGCAATGCGACTGCCGGATCTCGATTTTATTTCAAAGTTCCAGCGGTAAAGCAATGCGACTGCCGGATCTTGATTTAATTTCAAAGTTCCATCGGTAAAGCAATGCGACTGCCGGATCTTGATTTTTATTTCAAAGTTCCAGCGCTAAAGCAATGCGACTGCCGAATCTTTGTTTCTATTTCAAAGTTCCAGCGGTAAAGCAATGCGACTGCCGGATCTTGATTTCTATTTCAAAGTTCCAGCGGTAAAGCAATGCGACTGCCGGATCTTGATTTTATTTCAAAGTTCCAGCGGTAAAGCAATGCGACTGGCGGATCTTGATTTAATTTCAACGTTCCAGCGGTAAAGCAATGCGACTGCCGGATCTCGATTTTATTTCAAAGTTCCAGCGGTAAAGCAATGCGACTGCCGGATCTTGATTTTTATTTCAAAGTTTCAGCGCTAAAGCAATGCGACTGCCGGATCTCGATTTTATTTCAAAGTTCCAGCGGTAAAGCAATGCGACTGGCGGATCTTGATTTAATTTCAAAGTTCCATCGGTAAAGCAATGCGACTGCCGGATCTTGATTTTTATTTCAAAGTTTCAGCGCTAAAGCAATGCGACTGCCGGATCTCGATTTTATTTCAAAGTTCCAGCGGTAAAGCAATGCGACTGCCGGATCTTGATTTAATTTCAAAGTTCCATCGGTAAAGCAATGCGACTGCCGGATCTTGATTTAATTCCAACGTTCCAGCGGTAAAGCAATGCGACTGCCGGATCTTGATTTAATTTCAAAGTTCCAACGGTGAAGCAATGCGACTGCCGGATATTGATTTAATGTCAAAGTTCTCAGCGATAAAGCAATGCGACTGCGGGATCTTGGTTTTTATTTCAAAGTTCCAACGGTAAAGCAATGCGACTGCTTAATCTTGATTTAATTTCAACGTTCCAGCGGTAAAGCAATGCGACTGACGGATCTTGATTTAATTCCAACGTTCCAGCGGTAAAGCAATGCGACTGCCGGATCTTGATTTAATTTCAAAGTTCCAACGGTAAAGCAATGCGACTGCCGGATCTCGATTTTATTTCAAAGTTCCAGCGGTAAAGCAATGCGACTGCCGGATCTTGATTTAATTTCAAAGTTCCATCGGTAAAGCAATGCGACTGCCGGATCTTGATTTTTATTTCAAAGTTCCAGCGCTAAAGCAATGCGACTGCCGAATCTTTGTTTCTATTTCAAAGTTCCATCGGTAAAGCAATGCGACTGCCGGATCTTGATTTTTATTTCAAAGTTTCAGCGCTAAAGCAATGCGACTGCCGGATCTTGATTTTATTTCAAAGTACCAACGGTGAAGCAATGCGACTGCCGGATATTGATTTAATGTCAAAGTTCTCAGCGATAAAGCAATGCGACTGCGGGATCTTGGTTTTTATTTCAAAGTTCCAACGGTAAAGCAATGCGACTGCCGGATCTTGATTTAATTTCAACGTTCCAACGGTAAAGCAATGCGACTGCCGGATCTTGATTTTTATTTCAAAGTTTCAGCGCTAAAGCAATGCGACTGCCGGATCTCGATTTTATTTCAAAGTTCCAGCGCTAAAGCAATGCGACTGCCGAATCTTTGTTTCTATTTCAAGGTTCCAGCGGTAAAGCAATGCGACTGACGGATCTTGATTTAATTTCAACGTTCCAGCGGTAAAGCAATGCGACTGCCGGATCTTGATTTCTATTTCAAAGTTCCAGCGGTAAAGCAATGCGACTGGCGGATCTTGATTTAATTTCAAAGTTCCATCGGTAAAGCAATGCGACTGCCGGATCTTGATTTTTATTTCAAAGTTTCAGCGCTAAAGCAATGCGACTGCCGGATCTTGATTTTATTTCAAAGTACCAACGGTGAAGCAATGCGACTGCCGGATATTGATTTAATGTCAAAGTTCTCAGCGATAAAGCAATGCGACTGCGGGATCTTGGTTTTTATTTCAAAGTTCCAACGGTAAAGCAATGCGACTGCCGGATCTTGATTTAATTTCAACGTTCCAGCGGTAAAGCAATGCGACTGCCGGATCTCGATTTTATTTCAAAGTTCCAGCGGTAAAGCAATGCGACTGCCGGATCTTGATTTAATTTCAAAGTTCTATCGGTAAAGCAATGCGACTGCCGGATCTTGATTTTTATTTCAAAGTTCCAGCGCTAAAGCAATGCGACTGCCGAATCTTTGTTTCTATTTCAAAGTTCCAGCGGTAAAGCAATGCGACTGACGGATCTTGATTTAATTTCAACGTTCCAGCGGTAAAGCAATGCGACTGCCGGATCTTGATTTCTATTTCAAAGTTCCAGCGGTAAAGCAATGCGACTGCCGGATCTCGATTTTATTTCAAAGTTCCAGCGGTAAAGCAATGCGACTGCCGGATCTTGATTTAATTTCAAAGTTCCAACGGTAAAGCAATGCGACTGCCGGATCTCGATTTTATTTCAAAGTTCCAGCGGTAAAGCAATGCGACTGCCGGATCTTGATTTAATTTCAAAGTTCCATCGGTAAAGCAATGCGACTGCCGGATCTTGATTTTTATTTCAAAGTTCCAGCGCTAAAGCAATGCGACTGCCGAATCTTTGTTTCTATTTCAAAGTTCCAGCGGTAAAGCAATGCGACTGACGGATCTTGATTTAATTTCAACGTTCCAGCGGTAAAGCAATGCGACTGGCGGATCTTGATTTAATTTCAAAGTTCCATCGGTGAAGCAATGCGACTGCCGGATCTTGATTTTTATTTCAAAGTTTCAGCGCTAAAGCAATGCGACTGCCGGATCTCGATTTTATTTCAAAGTTCCAGCGGTAAAGCAATGCGACTGCCGGATCTTGATTTAATTTCAAAGTTCCATTGGTAAAGCAATGCGACTGCCGGATCTTGATTTAATTCCAACGTTCCAGCGGTAAAGCAATGCGACTGCCGGATCTTGATTTAATTTCAAAGTTCCAACGTTAAAGCAATGCGACTGCCGGATCTCGATTTTATTTCAAAGTTCCAGCGGTAAAGCAATGCGACTGCCGGATCTTGATTTTTATTTCAAAGTTCCAGCGCTTAAGCAATGCGACTGCCGGATCTTGATTTAATTTCAAAGTTCCAACGGTAAAGCAATGCGACTGCCAGATCTTGATTTTATTTCAAAGTACCAACGGTGAAGCAATGCGACTGCCGGATATTGATTTAATGTCAAAGTTCTCAGCGATAAAGCAATGCGACTGCGGGATCTTGGTTTTTATTTCAAAGTTCCAACGGTAAAGCAATGCGACTGCTTAATCTTGATTTAATTTTAACGTTCCAACGGTAAAGCAATGCGACTGCCGGATCTTGATTTAATTCCAACGTTCCAGCGGTAAAGCAATGCGACTGCCGGATCTTGATTTAATTTCAAAGTTCCAACGGTAAAGCAATGCGACTGCCGGATCTCGATTTTATTTCAAAGTTCCAGCGGTAAAGCAATGCGACTGCCGGATCTTTATTTAATTTCAAAGTTCCATCGGTAAAGCAATGCGACTGCCGGATCTTGATTTTATTTCAAAGTACCAACGGTGAAGCAATGCGACTGCCGGATATTGATTTAATGTCAAAGTTCTCAGCGATAAAGCAATGCGACTGCGGGATCTTGGTTTTTATTTCAAAGTTCCAACGGTAAAGCAATGCGACTGCCGGATCTTGATTTAATTTCAACGTTCCAACGGTAAAGCAATGCGACTGCCGGATCTTGATTTTTATTTCAAAGTTTCAGCGCTAAAGCAATGCGACTGCCGGATCTCGATTTTATTTCAAAGTTCCAGCGCTAAAGCAATGCGACTGCCGAATCTTTGTTTCTATTTCAAAGTTCCAGCGGTAAAGCAATGCGACTGACGGATCTTGATTTAATTTCAACGTTCCAGCGGTAAAGCAATGCGACTGGCGGATCTTGATTTAATTTCAAAGTTCCATCGGTAAAGCAATGCGACTGCCGGATCTTGATTTTTATTTCAAAGTTTCAGCGCTAAAGCAATGCGACTGCCGGATCTTGATTTTATTTCAAAGTACCAACGGTGAAGCAATGCGACTGCCGGATATTGATTTAATGTCAAAGTTCTCAGCGATAAAGCAATGCGACTGCGGGATCTTGGTTTTTATTTCAAAGTTCCAACGGTAAAGCAATGCGACTGCCGGATCTTTATTTTAATTTCAACGTTCCAGCGGTAAAGCAATGCGACTGCCGGATCTCGATTTTATTTCAAAGTTCCAGCGGTAAAGCAATGCGACTGCCGGATCTTGATTTAATTTCAAAGTTCCATCGGTAAAGCAATGCGACTGCCGGATCTTGATTTTTATTTCAAAGTTCCAGCGCTAAAGCAATGCGACTGCCGAATCTTTGTTTCTATTTCAAAGTTCCAGCGGTAAAGCAATGCGACTGACGGATCTTGATTTAATTTCAACGTTCCAGCGGTAAAGCAATGCGACTGCCGGATCTTGATTTCTATTTCAAAGTTCCAGCGGTAAAGCAATGCGACTGCCGGATCTCGATTTTATTTCAAAGTTCCAGCGGTAAAGCAATGCGACTGCCGGATCTTGATTTAATTTCAAAGTTCCAACGGTAAAGCAATGCGACTGCCGGATCTCGATTTTATTTCAAAGTTCCAGCGGTAAAGCAATGCGACTGCCGGATCTTGATTTAATTTCAAAGTTCCATCGGTAAAGCAATGCGACTGCCGGATCTTTATTTTTATTTCAAAGTTCCAGCGCTAAAGCAATGCGACTGCCGAATCTTTGTTTCTATTTCAAAGTTCCAGCGGTAAAGCAATGCGACTGACGGATCTTGATTTAATTTCAACGTTCCAGCGGTAAAGCAATGCGACTGCCGGATCTTGATTTCTATTTCAAAGTTCCAGCGGTAAAGCAATGCGACTGGCGGATCTTGATTTAATTTCAAAGTTCCATCGGTGAAGCAATGCGACTGCCGGATCTTGATTTTTATTTCAAAGTTTCAGCGCTAAAGCAATGCGACTGCCGGATCTCGATTTTATTTCAAAGTTCCAGCGGTAAAGCAATGCGACTGCCGGATCTTGATTTAATTTCAAAGTTCCATTGGTAAAGCAATGCGACTGCCGGATCTTGATTTAATTCCAACGTTCCAGCGGTAAAGCAATGCGACTGCCGGATCTTGATTTAATTTCAAAGTTCCAACGTTAAAGCAATGCGACTGCCGGATCTCGATTTTATTTCAAAGTTCCAGCGGTAAAGCAATGCGACTGCCGGATCTTGATTTTTATTTCAAAGTTCCAGCGCTTAAGCAATGCGACTGCCGGATCTTGATTTAATTTCAAAGTTCCAACGGTAAAGCAATGCGACTGCCAGATCTTGATTTTATTTCAAAGTACCAACGGTGAAGCAATGCGACTGCCGGATATTGATTTAATGTCAAAGTTCTCAGCGATAAAGCAATGCGACTGCGGGATCTTGGTTTTTATTTCAAAGTTCCAACGGTAAAGCAATGCGACTGCTTAATCTTGATTTAATTTCAACGTTCCAACGGTAAAGCAATGCGACTGCCGGATCTTGATTTAATTCCAACGTTCCAGCGGTAAAGCAATGCGACTGCCGGATCTTGATTTAATTTCAAAGTTCCAACGGTAAAGCAATGCGACTGCCGGATCTCGATTTTATTTCAAAGTTCCAGCGGTAAAGCAATGCGACTGCCGGATCTTGATTTAATTTCAAAGTTCCATCGGTAAAGCAATGCGACTGCCGGATCTTGATTTTATTTCAAAGTACCAACGGTGAAGCAATGCGACTGCCGGATATTGATTTAATGTCAAAGTTCTCAGCGATAAAGCAATGCGACTGCGGGATCTTGGTTTTTATTTCAAAGTTCCAACGGTAAAGCAATGCGACTGCCGGATCTTGATTTAATTTCAACGTTCCAACGGTAAAGCAATGCGACTGCCGGATCTTGATTTTTATTTCAAAGTTTCAGCGCTAAAGCAATGCGACTGCCGGATCTCGATTTTATTTCAAAGTTCCAGCGCTAAAGCAATGCGACTGCCGAATCTTTGTTTCTATTTCAAGGTTCCAGCGGTAAAGCAATGCGACTGACGGATCTTGATTTAATTTCAACGTTCCAGCGGTAAAGCAATGCGACTGCCGGATCTTGATTTCTATTTCAAAGTTCCAGCGGTAAAGCAATGCGACTGGCGGATCTTGATTTAATTTCAAAGTTCCATCGGTAAAGCAATGCGACTGCCGGATCTTGATTTTTATTTCAAAGTTTCAGCGCTAAAGCAATGCGACTGCCGGATCTTGATTTTATTTCAAAGTACCAACGGTGAAGCAATGCGACTGCCGGATATTGATTTAATGTCAAAGTTCTCAGCGATAAAGCAATGCGACTGCGGGATCTTGGTTTTTATTTCAAAGTTCCAACGGTAAAGCAATGCGACTGCCGGATCTTGATTTAATTTCAACGTTCCAGCGGTAAAGCAATGCGACTGCCGGATCTCGATTTTATTTCAAAGTTCCAGCGGTAAAGCAATGCGACTGCCGGATCTTGATTTAATTTCAAAGTTCCATCGGTAAAGCAATGCGACTGCCGGATCTTGATTTTTATTTCAAAGTTCCAGCGCTAAAGCAATGCGACTGCCGAATCTTTGTTTCTATTTCAAAGTTCCAGCGGTAAAGCAATGCGACTGACGGATCTTGATTTAATTTCAAAGTTCCAACGGTAAAGCAATGCGACTGCCGGATCTCGATTTTATTTCAAAGTTCCAGCGGTAAAGCAATGCGACTGCCGGATCTTGATTTAGTTTCAAAGTTCCATCGGTAAAGCAATGCGACTGCCGGATCTTGATTTTTATTTCAAAGTTCCAGCGCTAAAGCAATGCGACTGCCGAATCTTTGTTTCTATTTCAAAGTTCCAGCGGTAAAGCAATGCGACTGACGGATCTTGATTTAATTTCAACGTTCCAGCGGTAAAGCAATGCGACTGCCGGATCTTGATTTCTATTTCAAAGTTCCAGCGGTAAAGCAATGCGACTGGCGGATCTTGATTTAATTTCAAAGTTCCATCGGTGAAGCAATGCGACTGCCGGATCTTGATTTTTATTTCAAAGTTTCAGCGCTAAAGCAATGCGACTGCCGGATCTCGATTTTATTTCAAAGTTCCAGCGGTAAAGCAATGCGACTGCCGGATCTTGATTTAATTTCAAAGTTCCATTGGTAAAGCAATGCGACTGCCGGATCTTGATTTAATTCCAACGTTCCAGCGGTAAAGCAATGCGACTGCCGGATCTTGATTTAATTTCAAAGTTCCAACGTTAAAGCAATGCGACTGCCGGATCTCGATTTTATTTCAAAGTTCCAGCGGTAAAGCAATGCGACTGCCGGATCTTGATTTTTATTTCAAAGTTCCAGCGCTTAAGCAATGCGACTGCCGGATCTTGAGTTAATTTCAAAGTTCCAACGGTAAAGCAATGCGACTGCCAGATCTTGATTTTATTTCAAAGTACCAACGGTGAAGCAATGCGACTGCCGGATATTGATTTAATGTCAAAGTTCTCAGCGATAAAGCAATGCGACTGCGTGATCTTGGTTTTTATTTCAAAGTTCCAACGGTAAAGCAATGCGACTGCTTAATCTTGATTTAATTTCAACGTTCCAACGGTAAAGCAATGCGACTGCCGGATCTTGATTTAATTCCAACGTTCCAGCGGTAAAGCAATGCGACTGCCGGATCTTGATTTAATTTCAAAGTTCCAACGGTAAAGCAATGCGACTGCCGGATCTCGATTTTATTTCAAAGTTCCAGCGGTAAAGCAATGCGACTGCCGGATCTTGATTTAATTTCAAAGTTCCATCGGTAAAGCAATGCGACTGCCGGATCTTGATTTTATTTCAAAGTACCAACGGTGAAGCAATGCGACTGCCGGATATTGATTTAATGTCAAAGTTCTCAGCGATAAAGCAATGCGACTGCGGGATCTTGGTTTTTATTTCAAAGTTCCAACGGTAAAGCAATGCGACTGCCGGATCTTGATTTAATTTCAACGTTCCAACGGTAAAGCAATGCGACTGCCGGATCTTGATTTTTATTTCAAAGTTTCAGCGCTAAAGCAATGCGACTGCCGGATCTCGATTTTATTTCAAAGTTCCAGCGCTAAAGCAATGCGACTGCCGGATCTTGATTTTATTTCAAAGTTCCAGCGGTAAAGCAATGCGACTGACGGATCTTGATTTAATTTCAACGTTCCAGCGGTAAAGCAATGCGACTGCCGGATCTTGATTTCTATTTCAAAGTTCCAGCGGTAAAGCAATGCGACTGCCAGATCTTGATTTTATTTCAAAGTACCAACGGTGAAGCAATGCGACTGACGGATCTTGATTTAATTCCAACGTTCCAGCGGTAAAGCAATGCGACTGCCGGATCTTGATTTTATTTCAAAGTACCAACGGTGAAGCAATGCGACTGCCGGATATTGATTTAATGTCAAAGTTCTCAGCGATAAAGCAATGCGACTGCCGGATCTCGATTTTATTTCAAAGTTCCAGCGGTAAAGCAATGCGACTGCCGGATCTTGATTTAATTTCAAAGTTCCATCGGTAAAGCAATGCGACTGCCGGATCTTGATTTAATTTCAAAGTTCCATCGGTAAAGCAATGCGACTGCCGGATCTTGATTTTTATTTCAAAGTTCCAGCGCTAAAGCAATGCGACTGCCGAATCTTTGTTTCTATTTCAAAGTTCCAGCGGTAAAGCAATGCGACTGACGGATCTTGATTTAATTTCAACGTTCCAGCGGTAAAGCAATGCGACTGGCGGATCTTGATTTAATTTCAAAGTTCCATCGGTAAAGCAATGCGACTGCCGGATCTTGATTTTTATTTCAAAGTTTCAGCGCTAAAGCAATGCGACTGCCGGATCTTGATTTTATTTCAAAGTACCAACGGTGAAGCAATGCGACTGCCGGATATTGATTTAATGTCAAAGTTCTCAGCGATAAAGCAATGCGACTGCGGGATCTTGGTTTTTATTTCAAAGTTCCAACGGTAAAGCAATGCGACTGCCGGATCTTGATTTAATTTCAACGTTCCAGCGGTAAAGCAATGCGACTGCCGGATCTCGATTTTATTTCAAAGTTCCAGCGGTAAAGCAATGCGACTGCCGGATCTTGATTTAATTTCAAAGTTCCATCGGTAAAGCAATGCGACTGCCGGATCTTGATTTTTATTTCAAAGTTCCAGCGCTAAAGCAATGCGACTGCCGAATCTTTGTTTCTATTTCAAAGTTCCAGCGGTAAAGCAATGCGACTGACGGATCTTGATTTAATTTCAACGTTCCAGCGGTAAAGCAATGCGACTGCCGGATCTTGATTTCTATTTCAAAGTTCCAGCGGTAAAGCAATGCGACTGCCGGATCTCGATTTTATTTCAAAGTTCCAGCGGTAAAGCAATGCGACTGCCGGATCTTGATTTAATTTCAAAGTTCCAACGGTAAAGCAATGCGACTGCCGGATCTCGATTTTATTTCAAAGTCCCAGCGGTAAAGCAATGCGACTGCCGGATCTTGATTTAATTTCAAAGTTCCATCGGTAAAGCAATGCGACTGCGGGATCTTGGTTTTTATTTCAAAGTTCCAACGGTAAAGCAATGCGACTGCCGGATCTTGATTTAATTTCAAAGTTCCATCGGTAAAGCAATGCGACTGACGGATCTTGATTTAATTTCAAAGTTCCAACGGTAAAGCAATGCGACTGCCGGATCTTGATTTAATTTCAAAGTTCCATCGGTAAAGCAATGCGACTGCCGGATCTTGATTTTTATTTCAAAGTTCCAGCGCTAAAGCAATGCGATTGCCGGATCTCGATTTTATTTCAAAGTTCCAGCGGTAAAGCAATGCGACTGCTGGATCTTGATTTAATTTCAAAGTTCCAGCGATAAAGCAATGCGACTGCGGGATCTTGGTTTTTATTTCAATATTCCAGCGGTAAAGCAATGCGACTGCCGGATCTTGATTTTATTTCAAAGTTCCAGCGGTAAAGCAATGCGACTGGCGGATCTTGATTTAATTTCAACGTTCCAGCGGTAAAGCAATGCGACTGACGGATATTGATTTTATTTCAAAGTTCCAGCGGTAAAGCAATGCGACTGCCAGATCTTGATTTTATTTCAAAGTACCAACGGTGAAGCAATGCGACTGACGGATCTTGATTTAATTCCAACGTTCCAGCGGTAAAGCAATGCGACTGCCGGATCTTGATTTAATTTCAAAGTTCCAACGGTAAAGCAATGCGACTGCCGGATCTCGATTTTATTTCAAAGTTCCAACGGTAAAGCAATGCGACTGCCAGATCTTGATTTTATTTCAAAGTACCAACGGTGAAGCAATGCGACTGCCGGATATTGATTTAATGTCAAAGTTCTCAGCGATAAAGCAATGCGACTGCGGGATCTTGGTTTTTATTTCAAAGTTCCAACGGTAAAGCAATGCGACTGCTTAATCTTGATTTAATTTCAACGTTCCAGCGGTAAAGCAATGCGACTGACGGATCTTGATTTAATTCCAACGTTCCAGCGGTAAAGCAATGCGACTGCCGGATCTTGATTTAATTTCAAAGTTCCAACGGTAAAGCAATGCGACTGCCGGATCTCGATTTTATTTCAAAGTTCCAGCGGTAAAGCAATGCGACTGCCGGATCTTGATTTAATTTCAAAGTTCCATCGGTAAAGCAATGCGACTGCCGGATCTTGATTTTTATTTCAAAGTTCCAGCGCTAAAGCAATGCGACTGCCGAATCTTTGTTTCTATTTCAAAGTTCCAGCGGTAAAGCAATGCGACTGACGGATCTTGATTTAATTTCAAAGTTCCAACGGTAAAGCAATGCGACTGCCGGATCTTGATTTAATTCCAACGTTCCAGCGGTAAAGCAATGCGACTGCCGGATCTTGATTTAATTTCAAAGTTCCATCGGTAAAGCAATGCGACTGCCGGATCTTGATTTTTATTTCAAAGTTCCAGCGCTAAAGCAATGCGACTGCCGAATCTTTGTTTCTATTTCAAAGTTCCAGCGGTAAAGCAATGCGACTGACGGATCTTGGTTTTTATTTCAAAGTTCCAACGGTAAAGCAATGCGACTGCTTAATCTTGATTTAATTTCAACGTTCCAGCGGTAAAGCAATGCGACTGACGGATCTTGATTTAATTCCAACGTTCCAGCGGTAAAGCAATGCGACTGCCGGATCTTGATTTAATTTCAAAGTTCCAACGGTAAAGCAATGCGACTGCCGGATCTCGATTTTATTTCAAAGTTCCAGCGGTAAAGCAATGCGACTGCCGGATCTTGATTTAATTTCAAAGTTCCATCGGTAAAGCAATGCGACTGCCGGATCTTGATTTTTATTTCAAAGTTCCAGCGCTAAAGCAATGCGACTGCCGAATCTTTGTTTCTATTTCAAAGTTCCAGCGGTAAAGCAATGCGACTGACGGATCTTGATTTAATTTCAAAGTTCCAACGGTAAAGCAATGCGACTGCCGGATCTTGATTTAATTTCAAAGTTCCATCGGTAAAGCAATGCGACTGCCGGATCTTGATTTTTATTTCAAAGTTCCAGCGCTAAAGCAATGCGACTGCCGGATCTCGATTTTATTTCAAAGTTCCAGCGGTAAAGCAATGCGACTGCTGGATCTTGATTTAATTTCAAAGTTCCAGCGATAAAGCAATGCGACTGCGGGATCTTGGTTTTTATTTCAAAGTTCCAGCGGTAAAGCAATGCGACTGCCGGATCTTGATTTTATTTCAAAGTTCCAGCGGTAAAGCAATGCGACTGGCGGATCTTGATTTAATTTCATCGTTCCAGCGGTAAAGCAATGCGACTGACGGATCTTGATTTTATTTCAAAGTTCCAGCGGTAAAGCAATGCGACTGCCAGATCTTGATTTTATTTCAAAGTACCAACGGTGAAGCAATGCGACTGACGGATCTTGATTTAATTCCAACGTTCCAGCGGTAAAGCAATGCGACTGCCGGATCTTGATTTTATTTCAAAGTACCAACGGTGAAGCAATGCGACTGCCGGATATTGATTTAATGTCAAAGTTCTCAGCGATAAAGCAATGCGACTGCCGGATCTCGATTTTATTTCAAAGTTCCATCGGTAAAGCAATGCGACTGCCGGATCTTGATTTTTATTTCAAAGTTCCAGCGCTAAAGCAATGCGACTGCCGAATCTTTGTTTCTATTTCAAAGTTCCAGCGGTAAAGCAATGCGACTGACGGATCTTGATTTAATTTCAAAGTTCCAACGGTAAAGCAATGCGACTGCCGGATCTTGATTTAATTTCAAAGTTCCATCGGTAAAGCAATGCGACTGCCGGATCTTGATTTTTATTTCAAAGTTCCAGCGCTAAAGCAATGCGACTGCCGGATCTCGATTTTATTTCAAAGTTCCAGCGGTAAAGCAATGCGACTGCTGGATCTTGATTTAATTTCAAAGTTCCAGCGATAAAGCAATGCGACTGCGGGATCTTGATTTTTATTTCAAAGTACCAACGGTGAAGCAATGCGACTGCCGGATATTGATTTAATGTCAAAGTTCTCAGCGATGAAGCAATGCGACTGCGGGATCTTGGTTTTTATTTCAAAGTTCCAACGGTAAAGCAATGCGACTGCTTAATCTTGATTTAATTTCAACGTTCCAGCGGTAAAGCAATGCGACTGACGGATCTTGATTTAATTCCAACGTTCCAGCGGTAAAGCAATGCGACTGCCGGATCTTGATTTAATTTCAAAGTTCCAACGGTAAAGCAATGCGACTGCCGGATCTCGATTTTATTTCAAAGTTCCAGCGGTAAAGCAATGCGACTGCCGGATCTTGATTTAATTTCAAAGTTCCATCGGTAAAGCAATGCGACTGCCGGATCTTGATTTTTATTTCAAAGTTCCAGCGCTAAAGCAATGCGACTGCCGAATCTTTGTTTCTATTTCAAAGTTCCAGCGGTAAAGCAATGCGACTGACGGATCTTGATTTAATTTCAAAGTTCCAACGGTAAAGCAATGCGACTGCCGGATCTTGATTTAATTTCAACGTTCCAGCGGTAAAGCAATGCGACTGCTTAATCTTGATTTAATTTCAACGTTCCAGCGGTAAAGCAATGCGACTGACGGATCTTGATTTAATTCCAACGTTCCAGCGGTAAAGCAATGCGACTGCCGGATCTTGATTTAATTTCAAAGTTCCAACGGTAAAGCAATGCGACTGCCGGATCTCGATTTTATTTCAAAGTTCCAGCGGTAAAGCAATGCGACTGCCGGATCTTGATTTAATTTCAAAGTTCCATCGGTAAAGCAATGCGACTGCCGGATCTTGATTTTTATTTCAAAGTTCCAGCGCTAAAGCAATGCGACTGCCGAATCTTTGTTTCTATTTCAAAGTTCCAGCGGTAAAGCAATGCGACTGACGGATCTTGGTTTTTATTTCAAAGTTCCAACGGTAAAGCAATGCGACTGCTTAATCTTGATTTAATTTCAACGTTCCAGCGGTAAAGCAATGCGACTGACGGATCTTGATTTAATTCCAACGTTCCAGCGGTAAAGCAATGCGACTGCCGGATCTTGATTTAATTTCAAAGTTCCAACGGTAAAGCAATGCGACTGCCGGATCTCGATTTTATTTCAAAGTTCCAGCGGTAAAGCAATGCGACTGCCGGATCTTGATTTAATTTCAAAGTTCCATCGGTAAAGCAATGCGACTGCCGGATCTTGATTTTTATTTCAAAGTTCCAGCGCTAAAGCAATGCGACTGCCGAATCTTTGTTTCTATTTCAAAGTTCCAGCGGTAAAGCAATGCGACTGACGGATCTTGATTTAATTTCAAAGTTCCAACGGTAAAGCAATGCGACTGCCGGATCTTGATTTAATTTCAAAGTTCCATCGGTAAAGCAATGCGACTGCCGGATCTTGATTTTTATTTCAAAGTTCCAGCGCTAAAGCAATGCGACTGCCGGATCTCGATTTTATTTCAAAGTTCCAGCGGTAAAGCAATGCGACTGCTGGATCTTGATTTAATTTCAAAGTTCCAGCGATAAAGCAATGCGACTGCGGGATCTTGGTTTTTATTTCAAAGTTCCAGCGGTAAAGCAATGCGACTGCCGGATCTTGATTTTATTTCAAAGTTCCAGCGGTAAAGCAATGCGACTGCCGGATCTTGATTTAATTTCAAAGTTCCAACGGTAAAGCAATGCGACTGCCGGATCTCGATTTTATTTCAAAGTCCCAGCGGTAAAGCAATGCGACTGCCGGATCTTGATTTAATTTCAAAGTTCCATCGGTAAAGCAATGCGACTGCGGGATCTTGGTTTTTATTTCAAAGTTCCAACGGTAAAGCAATGCGACTGCCGGATCTTGATTTAATTTCAAAGTTCCATCGGTAAAGCAATGCGACTGACGGATCTTGATTTAATTTCAAAGTTCCAACGGTAAAGCAATGCGACTGCCGGATCTTGATTTAATTTCAAAGTTCCATCGGTAAAGCAATGCGACTGCCGGATCTTGATTTTTATTTCAAAGTTCCAGCGCTAAAGCAATGCGATTGCCGGATCTCGATTTTATTTCAAAGTTCCAGCGGTAAAGCAATGCGACTGCTGGATCTTGATTTAATTTCAAAGTTCCAGCGATAAAGCAATGCGACTGCGGGATCTTGGTTTTTATTTCAATATTCCAGCGGTAAAGCAATGCGACTGCCGGATCTTGATTTTATTTCAAAGTTCCAGCGGTAAAGCAATGCGACTGGCGGATCTTGATTTAATTTCAACGTTCCAGCGGTAAAGCAATGCGACTGACGGATATTGATTTTATTTCAAAGTTCCAGCGGTAAAGCAATGCGACTGCCAGATCTTGATTTTATTTCAAAGTACCAACGGTGAAGCAATGCGACTGACGGATCTTGATTTAATTCCAACGTTCCAGCGGTAAAGCAATGCGACTGCCGGATCTTGATTTAATTTCAAAGTTCCAACGGTAAAGCAATGCGACTGCCGGATCTCGATTTTATTTCAAAGTTCCAACGGTAAAGCAATGCGACTGCCAGATCTTGATTTTATTTCAAAGTACCAACGGTGAAGCAATGCGACTGCCGGATATTGATTTAATGTCAAAGTTCTCAGCGATAAAGCAATGCGACTGCGGGATCTTGGTTTTTATTTCAAAGTTCCAACGGTAAAGCAATGCGACTGCTTAATCTTGATTTAATTTCAACGTTCCAGCGGTAAAGCAATGCGACTGACGGATCTTGATTTAATTCCAACGTTCCAGCGGTAAAGCAATGCGACTGCCGGATCTTGATTTAATTTCAAAGTTCCAACGGTAAAGCAATGCGACTGCCGGATCTCGATTTTATTTCAAAGTTCCAGCGGTAAAGCAATGCGACTGCCGGATCTTGATTTAATTTCAAAGTTCCATCGGTAAAGCAATGCGACTGCCGGATCTTGATTTTTATTTCAAAGTTCCAGCGCTAAAGCAATGCGACTGCCGAATCTTTGTTTCTATTTCAAAGTTCCAGCGGTAAAGCAATGCGACTGCCGGATCTTGATTTAATTTCAAAGTTCCAACGGTAAAGCAATGCGACTGCCGGATCTTGATTTAATTCCAACGTTCCAGCGGTAAAGCAATGCGACTGCCGGATCTTGATTTAATTTCAAAGTTCCATCGGTAAAGCAATGCGACTGCCGGATCTTGATTTTTATTTCAAAGTTCCAGCGCTAAAGCAATGCGACTGCCGAATCTTTGTTTCTATTTCAAAGTTCCAGCGGTAAAGCAATGCGACTGACGGATCTTGGTTTTTATTTCAAAGTTCCAACGGTAAAGCAATGCGACTGCTTAATCTTGATTTAATTTCAACGTTCCAGCGGTAAAGCAATGCGACTGACGGATCTTGATTTAATTCCAACGTTCCAGCGGTAAAGCAATGCGACTGCCGGATCTTGATTTAATTTCAAAGTTCCAACGGTAAAGCAATGCGACTGCCGGATCTCGATTTTATTTCAAAGTTCCAGCGGTAAAGCAATGCGACTGCCGGATCTTGATTTAATTTCAAAGTTCCATCGGTAAAGCAATGCGACTGCCGGATCTTGATTTTTATTTCAAAGTTCCAGCGCTAAAGCAATGCGACTGCCGAATCTTTGTTTCTATTTCAAAGTTCCAGCGGTAAAGCAATGCGACTGACGGATCTTGATTTAATTTCAAAGTTCCAACGGTAAAGCAATGCGACTGCCGGATCTTGATTTAATTTCAAAGTTCCATCGGTAAAGCAATGCGACTGCCGGATCTTGATTTTTATTTCAAAGTTCCAGCGCTAAAGCAATGCGACTGCCGGATCTCGATTTTATTTCAAAGTTCCAGCGGTAAAGCAATGCGACTGCTGGATCTTGATTTAATTTCAAAGTTCCAGCGATAAAGCAATGCGACTGCGGGATCTTGGTTTTTATTTCAAAGTTCCAGCGGTAAAGCAATGCGACTGCCGGATCTTGATTTTATTTCAAAGTTCCAGCGGTAAAGCAATGCGACTGGCGGATCTTGATTTAATTTCATCGTTCCAGCGGTAAAGCAATGCGACTGACGGATCTTGATTTTATTTCAAAGTTCCAGCGGTAAAGCAATGCGACTGCCAGATCTTGATTTTATTTCAAAGTACCAACGGTGAAGCAATGCGACTGACGGATCTTGATTTAATTCCAACGTTCCAGCGGTAAAGCAATGCGACTGCCGGATCTTGATTTTATTTCAAAGTACCAACGGTGAAGCAATGCGACTGCCGGATATTGATTTAATGTCAAAGTTCTCAGCGATAAAGCAATGCGACTGCCGGATCTCGATTTTATTTCAAAGTTCCATCGGTAAAGCAATGCGACTGCCGGATCTTGATTTTTATTTCAAAGTTCCAGCGCTAAAGCAATGCGACTGCCGAATCTTTGTTTCTATTTCAAAGTTCCAGCGGTAAAGCAATGCGACTGACGGATCTTGATTTAATTTCAAAGTTCCAACGGTAAAGCAATGCGACTGCCGGATCTTGATTTAATTTCAAAGTTCCATCGGTAAAGCAATGCGACTGCCGGATCTTGATTTTTATTTCAAAGTTCCAGCGCTAAAGCAATGCGACTGCCGGATCTCGATTTTATTTCAAAGTTCCAGCGGTAAAGCAATGCGACTGCTGGATCTTGATTTAATTTCAAAGTTCCAGCGATAAAGCAATGCGACTGCGGGATCTTGATTTTTATTTCAAAGTACCAACGGTGAAGCAATGCGACTGCCGGATATTGATTTAATGTCAAAGTTCTCAGCGATGAAGCAATGCGACTGCGGGATCTTGGTTTTTATTTCAAAGTTCCAACGGTAAAGCAATGCGACTGCTTAATCTTGATTTAATTTCAACGTTCCAGCGGTAAAGCAATGCGACTGACGGATCTTGATTTAATTCCAACGTTCCAGCGGTAAAGCAATGCGACTGCCGGATCTTGATTTAATTTCAAAGTTCCAACGGTAAAGCAATGCGACTGCCGGATCTCGATTTTATTTCAAAGTTCCAGCGGTAAAGCAATGCGACTGCCGGATCTTGATTTAATTTCAAAGTTCCATCGGTAAAGCAATGCGACTGCCGGATCTTGATTTTTATTTCAAAGTTCCAGCGCTAAAGCAATGCGACTGCCGAATCTTTGTTTCTATTTCAAAGTTCCAGCGGTAAAGCAATGCGACTGACGGATCTTGATTTAATTTCAAAGTTCCAACGGTAAAGCAATGCGACTGCCGGATCTTGATTTAATTCCAACGTTCCAGCGGTAAAGCAATGCGACTGCTTAATCTTGATTTAATTTCAACGTTCCAGCGGTAAAGCAATGCGACTGACGGATCTTGATTTAATTCCAACGTTCCAGCGGTAAAGCAATGCGACTGCCGGATCTTGATTTAATTTCAAAGTTCCAACGGTAAAGCAATGCGACTGCCGGATCTCGATTTTATTTCAAAGTTCCAGCGGTAAAGCAATGCGACTGCCGGATCTTGATTTAATTTCAAAGTTCCATCGGTAAAGCAATGCGACTGCCGGATCTTGATTTTTATTTCAAAGTTCCAGCGCTAAAGCAATGCGACTGCCGAATCTTTGTTTCTATTTCAAAGTTCCAGCGGTAAAGCAATGCGACTGACGGATCTTGGTTTTTATTTCAAAGTTCCAACGGTAAAGCAATGCGACTGCTTAATCTTGATTTAATTTCAACGTTCCAGCGGTAAAGCAATGCGACTGACGGATCTTGATTTAATTCCAACGTTCCAGCGGTAAAGCAATGCGACTGCCGGATCTTGATTTAATTTCAAAGTTCCAACGGTAAAGCAATGCGACTGCCGGATCTCGATTTTATTTCAAAGTTCCAGCGGTAAAGCAATGCGACTGCCGGATCTTGATTTAATTTCAAAGTTCCATCGGTAAAGCAATGCGACTGCCGGATCTTGATTTTTATTTCAAAGTTCCAGCGCTAAAGCAATGCGACTGCCGAATCTTTGTTTCTATTTCAAAGTTCCAGCGGTAAAGCAATGCGACTGACGGATCTTGATTTAATTTCAAAGTTCCAACGGTAAAGCAATGCGACTGCCGGATCTTGATTTAATTTCAAAGTTCCATCGGTAAAGCAATGCGACTGCCGGATCTTGATTTTTATTTCAAAGTTCCAGCGCTAAAGCAATGCGACTGCCGGATCTCGATTTTATTTCAAAGTTCCAGCGGTAAAGCAATGCGACTGCTGGATCTTGATTTAATTTCAAAGTTCCAGCGATAAAGCAATGCGACTGCGGGATCTTGGTTTTTATTTCAAAGTTCCAGCGGTAAAGCAATGCGACTGCCGGATCTTGATTTTATTTCAAAGTTCCAGCGGTAAAGCAATGCGACTGGCGGATCTTGATTTAATTTCAACGTTCCAGCGGTAAAGCAATGCGACTGACGGATCTTGATTTTATTTCAAAGTTCCAGCGGTAAAGCAATGCGACTGCCAGATCTTGATTTTATTTCAAAGTACCAACGGTGAAGCAATGCGACTGACGGATCTTGATTTAATTCCAACGTTCCAGCGGTAAAGCAATGCGACTGCCGGATCTTGATTTAATTTCAAAGTTCCAACGGTAAAGCAATGCGACTGCCGGATCTCGATTTTATTTCAAAGTTCCAACGGTAAAGCAATGCGACTGCCAGATCTTGATTTTATTTCAAAGTACCAACGGTGAAGCAATGCGACTGCCGGATATTGATTTAATGTCAAAGTTCTCAGCGATAAAGCAATGCGACTGCGGGATCTTGGTTTTTATTTCAAAGTTCCAACGGTAAAGCAATGCGACTGCTTAATCTTGATTTAATTTCAACGTTCCAGCGGTAAAGCAATGCGACTGACGGATCTTGACTTAATTCCAACGTTCCAGCGGTAAAGCAATGCGACTGCCGGATCTTGATTTAATTTCAAAGTTCCAACGGTAAAGCAATGCGACTGCCGGATCTCGATTTTATTTCAAAGTTCCAGCGGTAAAGCAATGCGACTGCCGGATCTTGATTTAATTTCAAAGTTCCATCGGTAAAGCAATGCGACTGCCGGATCTTGATTTTTATTTCAAAGTTCCAGCGCTAAAGCAATGCGACTGCCGAATCTTTGTTTCTATTTCAAAGTTCCAGCGGTAAAGCAATGCGACTGACGGATCTTGATTTAATTTCAAAGTTCCAACGGTAAAGCAATGCGACTGCCGGATCTTGATTTAATTTCAAAGTTCCATCGGTAAAGCAATGCGACTGCCGGATCTTGATTTTTATTTCAAAGTTCCAGCGCTAAAGAAATGCGACTGCCGGATCTCGATTTTATTTCAAAGTTCCAGCGGTAAAGCAATGCGACTGCTGGATCTTGATTTAATTTCAAAGTTCCAGCGATAAAGCAATGCGACTGCGGGATCTTGATTTTTATTTCAAAGTTCCAACGGTAAAGCAATGCGACTGCCGGATCTCGATTTTATTTCAAAGTTCCAACGGTAAAGCAATGCGACTGCCAGATCTTGATTTTATTTCAAAGTACCAACGGTGAAGCAATGCGACTGCCGGATATTGATTTAATGTCAAAGTTCTCAGCGATAAAGCAATGCGACTGCGGGATCTTGGTTTTTATTTCAAAGTTCCAACGGTAAAGCAATGCGACTGCTTAATCTTGATTTAATTTCAACGTTCCAGCGGTAAAGCAATGCGACTGACGGATCTTGATTTAATTCCAACGTTCCAGCGGTAAAGCAATGCGACTGCCGGATCTTGATTTAATTTTAAAGTTCCAACGGTAAAGCAATGCGACTGCCGGATCTCGATTTTATTTCAAAGTTCCAGCGGTAAAGCAATGCGACTGCCGGATCTTGATTTAATTTCAAAGTTCCATCGGTAAAGCAATGCGACTGCCGGATCTTGATTTTTATTTCAAAGTTCCAGCGCTAAAGCAATGCGACTGCCGAATCTTTGTTTCTATTTCAAAGTTCCAGCGGTAAAGCAATGCGACTGACGGATCTTGATTTAATTTCAAAGTTCCAACGGTAAAGCAATGCGACTGCCGGATCTTGATTTAATTCCAACGTTCCAGCGGTAAAGCAATGCGACTGCTTAATCTTGATTTAATTTCAACGTTCCAGCGGTAAAGCAATGCGACTGACGGATCTTGATTTAATTCCAACGTTCCAGCGGTAAAGCAATGCGACTGCCGGATCTTGATTTAATTTCAAAGTTCCAACGGTAAAGCAATGCGACTGCCGGATCTCGATTTTATTTCAAAGTTCCAGCGGTAAAGCAATGCGACTGCCGGATCTTGATTTAATTTCAAAGTTCCATCGGTAAAGCAATGCGACTGCCGGATCTTGATTTTTATTTCAAAGTTCCAGCGCTAAAGCAATGCGACTGCCGAATCTTTGTTTCTATTTCAAAGTTCCAGCGGTAAAGCAATGCGACTGACGGATCTTGGTTTTTATTTCAAAGTTCCAACGGTAAAGCAATGCGACTGCTTAATCTTGATTTAATTTCAAAGTTCCAGCGGTAAAGCAATGCGACTGACGGATCTTGATTTAATTCCAACGTTCCAGCGGTAAAGCAATGCGACTGCCGGATCTTGATTTAATTTCAAAGTTCCAACGGTAAAGCAATGCGACTGCCGGATCTCGATTTTATTTCAAAGTTCCAGCGGTAAAGCAATGCGACTGCCGGATCTTGATTTAATTTCAAAGTTCCATCGGTAAAGCAATGCGACTGCCGGATCTTGATTTTTATTTCAAAGTTCCAGCGCTAAAGCAATGCGACTGCCGAATCTTTGTTTCTATTTCAAAGTTCCAGCGGTAAAGCAATGCGACTGACGGATCTTGATTTAATTTCAACGTTCCAACGGTAAAGCAATGCGACTGCCGGATCTTGATTTAATTTCAAAGTTCCATCGGTAAAGCAATGCGACTGCCGGATCTTGATTTTTATTTCAAAGTTCCAGCGCTAAAGCAATGCGACTGCCGTATCTCGATTTTATTTCAAAGTTCCAGCGGTAAAGCAATGCGACTGCTGGATCTTGATTTAATTTCAAAGTTCCAGCGATAAAGCAATGCGACTGCGGGATCTTGGTTTTTATTTCAAAGTTCCAGCGGTAAAGCAATGCGACTGCCGGATCTTGATTTTATTTAAAAGTTCCAGCGGTAAAGCAATGCGACTGCCGGATCTTGATTTAATTTCAACGTTCCAGCGGTAAAGCAATGCGACTGACGGATCTTGATTTTATTTCAAAGTTCCAGCGGTAAAGCAATGCGACTGCCAGATCTTGATTTTATTTCAAAGTACCAACGGTGAAGCAATGCGACTGACGGATCTTGATTTAATTCCAACGTTCCAGCGGTAAAGCAATGCGACTGCCGGATCTTGATTTAATTTTAAAGTTCCAACGGTAAAGCAATGCGACTGCCGGATCTCGATTTTATTTCAAAGTTCCAGCGGTAAAGCAATGCGACTGCCGGATCTTGATTTAATTTCAAAGTTCCATCGGTAAAGCAATGCGACTGCCGGATCTTGATTTTTATTTCAAAGTTCCAGCGCTAAAGCAATGCGACTGCCGAATCTTTGTTTCTATTTCAAAGTTCCAGCGGTAAAGCAATGCGACTGACGGATCTTGATTTAATTTCAAAGTTCCAACGGTAAAGCAATGCGACTGCCGGATCTTGATTTAATTCCAACGTTCCAGCGGTAAAGCAATGCGACTGCTTAATCTTGATTTAATTTCAACGTTCCAGCGGTAAAGCAATGCGACTGACGGATCTTGATTTAATTCCAACGTTCCAGCGGTAAAGCAATGCGACTGCCGGATCTTGATTTAATTTCAAAGTTCCAGCGGTAAAGCAATGCGACTGCCGGATCTCGATTTTATTTCAAAGTTCCAGCGGTAAAGCAATGCGACTGCCGGATCTTGATTTAATTTCAAAGTTCCATCGGTAAAGCAATGCGACTGCCGGATCTTGATTTTTATTTCAAAGTTCCAGCGCTAAAGCAATGCGACTGCCGAATCTTTGTTTCTATTTCAAAGTTCCAGCGGTAAAGCAATGCGACTGACGGATCTTGGTTTTTATTTCAAAGTTCCAACGGTAAAGCAATGCGACTGCCTAATCTTGATTTAATTTCAACGTTCCAGCGGTAAAGCAATGCGACTGACGGATCTTGATTTAATTCCAACGTTCCAGCGGTAAAGCAATGCGACTGCCGGATCTTGATTTAATTTCAAAGTTCCAACGGTAAAGCAATGCGACTGCCGGATCTCGATTTTATTTCAAAGTTCCAGCGGTAAAGCAATGCGACTGCCGGATCTTGATTTAATTTCAAAGTTCCATCGGTAAAGCAATGCGACTGCCGGATCTTGATTTTTATTTCAAAGTTCCAGCGCTAAAGCAATGCGACTGCCGAATCTTTGTTTCTATTTCAAAGTTCCAGCGGTAAAGCAATGCGACTGACGGATCTTGATTTAATTTCAAAGTTCCAACGGTAAAGCAATGCGACTGCCGGATCTTGATTTAATTTCAAAGTTCCATCGGTAAAGCAATGCGACTGCCGGATCTTGATTTTTATTTCAAAGTTCCAGCGCTAAAGCAATGCGACTGCCGTATCTCGATTTTATTTCAAAGTTCCAGCGGTAAAGCAATGCGACTGCTGGATCTTGATTTAATTTCAAAGTTCCAGCGATAAAGCAATGCGACTGCGGGATCTTGGTTTTTATTTCAAAGTTCCAGCGGTAAAGCAATGCGACTGCCGGATCTTGATTTTATTTAAAAGTTCCAGCGGTAAAGCAATGCGACTGGCGGATCTTGATTTAATTTCAACGTTCCAGCGGTAAAGCAATGCGACTGACGGATCTTGATTTTATTTCAAAGTTCCAGCGGTAAAGCAATGCGACTGCCAGATCTTGATTTTATTTCAAAGTACCAACGGTGAAGCAATGCGACTGACGGATCTTGATTTAATTCCAACGTTCCAGCGGTAAAGCAATGCGACTGCCGGATCTTGATTTAATTTTAAAGTTCCAACGGTAAAGCAATGCGACTGCCGGATCTCGATTTTATTTCAAAGTTCCAGCGGTAAAGCAATGCGACTGCCGGATCTTGATTTAATTTCAAAGTTCCATCGGTAAAGCAATGCGACTGCCGGATCTTGATTTTTATATCAAAGTTCCAGCGCTAAAGCAATGCGACTGCCGAATCTTTGTTTCTATTTCAAAGTTCCAGCGGTAAAGCAATGCGACTGACGGATCTTGATTTAATTTCAAAGTTCCAACGGTAAAGCAATGCGACTGCCGGATCTTGATTTAATTCCAACGTTCCAGCGGTAAAGCAATGCGACTGCTTAATCTTGATTTAATTTCAACGTTCCAGCGGTAAAGCAATGCGACTGACGGATCTTGATTTAATTCCAACGTTCCAGCGGTAAAGCAATGCGACTGCCGGATCTTGATTTAATTTCAAAGTTCCAACGGTAAAGCAATGCGACTGCCGGATCTCGATTTTATTTCAAAGTTCCAGCGGTAAAGCAATGCGACTGCCGGATCTTGATTTAATTTCAAAGTTCCATCGGTAAAGCAATGCGACTGCCGGATCTTGATTTTTATTTCAAAGTTCCAGCGCTAAAGCAATGCGACTGCCGAATCTTTGTTTCTATTTCAAAGTTCCAGCGGTAAAGCAATGCGACTGACGGATCTTGGTTTTTATTTCAAAGTTCCAACGGTAAAGCAATGCGACTGCTTAATCTTGATTTAATTTCAACGTTCCAGCGGTAAAGCAATGCGACTGACGGATCTTGATTTAATTCCAACGTTCCAGCGGTAAAGCAATGCGACTGCCGGATCTTGATTTAATTTCAAAGTTCCAACGGTAAAGCAATGCGACTGCCGGATCTCGATTTTATTTCAAAGTTCCAGCGGTAAAGCAATGCGACTGCCGGATCTTGATTTAATTTCAAAGTTCCATCGGTAAAGCAATGCGACTGCCGGATCTTGATTTTTATTTCAAAGTTCCAGCGCTAAAGCAATGCGACTGCCGAATCTTTGTTTCTATTTCAAAGTTCCAGCGGTAAAGCAATGCGACTGACGGATCTTGATTTAATTTCAAAGTTCCAACGGTAAAGCAATGCGACTGCCGGATCTTGATTTAATTTCAAAGTTCCATCGGTAAAGCAATGCGACTGCCGGATCTTGATTTTTATTTCAAAGTTCCAGCGCTAAAGCAATGCGACTGCCGTATCTCGATTTTATTTCAAAGTTCCAGCGGTAAAGCAATGCGACTGCTGGATCTTGATTTAATTTCAAAGTTCCAGCGATAAAGCAATGCGACTGCGGGATCTTGGTTTTTATTTCAAAGTTCCAGCGGTAAAGCAATGCGACTGCCGGATCTTGATTTTATTTAAAAGTTCCAGCGGTAAAGCAATGCGACTGCCGGATCTTGATTTAATTTCAAAGTTCCAGCGGTAAAGCAATGCGACTGACGGATCTTGATTTTATTTCAAAGTTCCAGCGGTAAAGCAATGCGACTGCCAGATCTTGATTTTATTTCAAAGTACCAACGGTGAAGCAATGCGACTGACGGATCTTGATTTAATTCCAACGTTCCAGCGGTAAAGCAATGCGACTGCCGGATCTTGATTTAATTTTAAAGTTCCAACGGTAAAGCAATGCGACTGCCGGATCTTGATTTTATTTCAAAGTTCCAGCGGTAAAGCAATGCGACTGCCGGATCTTGATTTAATTTCAAAGTTCCATCGGTAAAGCAATGCGACTGCCGGATCTTGATTTTTATTTCAAAGTTCCAGCGCTAAAGCAATGCGACTGCCGAATCTTTGTTTCTATTTCAAAGTTCCAGCGGTAAAGCAATGCGACTGACGGATCTTGATTTAATTTCAAAGTTCCAACGGTAAAGCAATGCGACTGCCGGATCTTGATTTAATTCCAACGTTCCAGCGGTAAAGCAATGCGACTGCTTAATCTTGATTTAATTTCAACGTTCCAGCGGTAAAGCAATGCGACTGACGGATCTTGATTTAATTCCAACGTTCCAGCGGTAAAGCAATGCGACTGCCGGATCTTGATTTAATTTCAAAGTTCCAACGGTAAAGCAATGCGACTGCCGGATCTCGATTTTATTTCAAAGTTACAGCGGTAAAGCAATGCGACTGCCGGATCTTGATTTAATTTCAAAGTTCCATCGGTAAAGCAATGCGACTGCCGGATCTTGATTTTTATTTCAAAGTTCCAGCGCTAAAGCAATGCGACTGCCGAATCTTTGTTTCTATTTCAAAGTTCCAGCGGTAAAGCAATGCGACTGACGGATCTTGGTTTTTATTTCAAAGTTCCAACGGTAAAGCAATGCGACTGCTTAATCTTGATTTAATTTCAACGTTCCAGCGGTAAAGCAATGCGACTGCCGGATCTTGATTTTTATTTCAAAGTTTCAGCGCTAAAGCAATGCGACTGCCGAATCTTTGTTTCTATTTCAAAGTTCCAGCGGTAAAGCAATGCGACTGACGGATCTTGGTTTTTATTTCAAAGTTCCAACGGTAAAGCAATGCGACTGCTTAATCTTGATTTAATTTCAACGTTCCAGCGGTAAAGCAATGCGACTGACGGATCTTGATTTAATTCCAACGTTCCAGCGGTAAAGCAATGCGACTGCCGGATCTTGATTTAATTTCAAAGTTCCAACGGTAAAGCAATGCGACTGCCGGATCTCGATTTTATTTCAAAGTTCCAGCGGTAAAGCAATGCGACTGCCGGATCTTGATTTAATTTCAAAGTTCCATCGGTAAAGCAATGCGACTGCCGGATCTTGATTTTTATTTCAAAGTTCCAGCGCTAAAGCAATGCGACTGCCGAATCTTTGTTTCTATTTCAAAGTTCCAGCGGTAAAGCAATGCGACTGACGGATCTTGATTTAATTTCAAAGTTCCAACGGTAAAGCAATGCGACTGCCGGATCTTGATTTAATTTCAAAGTTCCATCGGTAAAGCAATGCGACTGCCGGATCTTGATTTTTATTTCAAAGTTCCAGCGCTAAAGCAATGCGACTGCCGTATCTCGATTTTATTTCAAAGTTCCAGCGGTAAAGCAATGCGACTGCTGGATCTTGATTTAATTTAAAAGTTCCAGCGATAAAGCAATGCGACTGCGGGATCTTGGTTTTTATTTCAAAGTTCCAGCGGTAAAGCAATGCGACTGCCGGATCTTGATTTTATTTAAAAGTTCCAGCGGTAAAGCAATGCGACTGGCGGATCTTGATTTAATTTCAACGTTCCAGCGGTAAAGCAATGCGACTGACGGATCTTGATTTTATTTCAAAGTTCCAGCGGTAAAGCAATGCGACTGCCAGATCTTGATTTTATTTCAAAGTACCAACGGTGAAGCAATGCGACTGACGGATCTTGATTTAATTCCAACGTTCCAGCGGTAAAGCAATGCGACTGCCGGATCTTGATTTAATTTTAAAGTTCCAACGGTAAAGCAATGCGACTGCCGGATCTCGATTTTATTTCAAAGTTCCAGCGGTAAAGCAATGCGACTGCCGGATCTTGATTTAATTTCAAAGTTCCATCGGTAAAGCAATGCGACTGCCGGATCTTGATTTTTATTTCAAAGTTCCAGCGCTAAAGCAATGCGACTGCCGAATCTTTGTTTCTATTTCAAAGTTCCAGCGGTAAAGCAATGCGACTGACGGATCTTGATTTAATTTCAAAGTTCCAACGGTAAAGCAATGCGACTGCCGGATCTTGATTTAATTCCAACGTTCCAGCGGTAAAGCAATGCGACTGCTTAATCTTGATTTAATTTCAACGTTCCAGCGGTAAAGCAATGCGACTGACGGATCTTGATTTAATTACAACGTTCCAGCGGTAAAGCAATGCGACTGCCGGATCTTGATTTAATTTCAAAGTTCCAACGGTAAAGCAATGCGACTGCCGGATCTCGATTTTATTTCAAAGTTCCAGCGGTAAAGCAATGCGACTGCCGGATCTTGATTTAATTTCAAAGTTCCATCGGTAAAGCAATGCGACTGCCGGATCTTGATTTTTATTTCAAAGTTCCAGCGCTAAAGCAATGCGACTGCCGAATCTTTGTTTCTATTTCAAAGTTCCAGCGGTAAAGCAATGCGACTGACGGATCTTGGTTTTTATTTCAAAGTTCCAACGGTAAAGCAATGCGACTGCTTAATCTTGATTTAATTTCAACGTTCCAGCGGTAAAGCAATGCGACTGACGGATCTTGATTTAATTCCAACGTTCCAGCGGTAAAGCAATGCGACTGCCGGATCTTGATTTAATTTCAAAGTTCCAACGGTAAAGCAATGCGACTGCCGGATCTCGATTTTATTTCAAAGTTCCAGCGGTAAAGCAATGCGACTGCCGGATCTTGATTTAATTTCAAAGTTCCATCGGTAAAGCAATGCGACTGCCGGATCTTGATTTTTATTTCAAAGTTCCAGCGCTAAAGCAATGCGACTGCCGAATCTTTGTTTCTATTTCAAAGTTCCAGCGGTAAAGCAATGCGACTGACGGATCTTGATTTAATTTCAAAGTTCCAACGGTAAAGCAATGCGACTGCCGGATCTTGATTTAATTTCAAAGTTCCATCGGTAAAGCAATGCGACTGCCGGATCTTGATTTTTATTTCAAAGTTCCAGCGCTAAAGCAATGCGACTGCCGTATCTCGATTTTATTTCAAAGTTCCAGCGGTAAAGCAATGCGACTGCTGGATCTTGATTTAATTTCAAAGTTCCAGCGATAAAGCAATGCGACTGCGGGATCTTGGTTTTTATTTCAAAGTTCCAGCGGTAAAGCAATGCGACTGCCGGATCTTGATTTTATTTAAAAGTTCCAGCGGTAAAGCAATGCGACTGGCGGATCTTGATTTAATTTCAACGTTCCAGCGGTAAAGCAATGCGACTGACGGATCTTGATTTTATTTCAAAGTTCCAGCGGTAAAGCAATGCGACTGCCAGATCTTGATTTTATTTCAAAGTACCAACGGTGAAGCAATGCGACTGACGGATCTTGATTTAATTCCAACGTTCCAGCGGTAAAGCAATGCGACTGCCGGATCTTGATTTAATTCCAACGTTCCAGCGGTAAAGCAATGCGACTGCCGGATCTTGATTTAATTTTAAAGTTCCAACGGTAAAGCAATGCGACTGCCGGATCTCGATTTTATTTCAAAGTTTCAGCGCTAAAGCAATGCGACTGCCGGATCTTGATTTAATTTCAACGTTCCAGCGGTAAAGCAATGCGACTGCCGGATCTTGATTTAATTTCAAAGTTCCATCGGTAAAGCAATGCGACTGCCGGATCTTGATTTTTATTTCAAAGTTCCAGCGCTAAAGCAATGCGACTGCCGGATCTCGATTTTATTTCAAAGTTCCAGCGGTAAAGCAATGCGACTGCTGGATCTTGATTTAATTTCAAAGTTCCAGCGATAAAGCAATGCGACTGCGGGATCTTGGTTTTTATTTCAAAGTTCCAGCGGTAAAGCAATGCGACTGCCGGATCTTGATTTTATATAAAAGTTCCAGCGGTAAAGCAATGCGACTGGCGGATCTTGATTTAATTTCAACGTTCCAGCGGTAAAGCAATGCGACTGACGGATCTTGATTTTATTTCAAAGTTCCAGCGGTAAAGCAATGCGACTGCCAGATCTTGATTTTATTTCAAAGTACCAACGGTGAAGCAATGCGACTGACGGATCTTGATTTAATTCCAACGTTCCAGCGGTAAAGCAATGCGACTGCCGGATCTTGATTTAATTTCAAAGTTCCAACGGTAAAGCAATGCGACTGCCGGATCTCGATTTTATTTCAAAGTTCCAACGGTAAAGCAATGCGACTGCCAGATCTTGATTTTATTTCAAAGTACCAACGGTGAAGCAATGCGACTGCCGGATATTGATTTAATGTCAAAGTTCTCAGCGATAAAGCAATGCGACTGCGGGATCTTGGTTTTTATTTCAAAGTTCCAACGGTAAAGCAATGCGACTGCTTAATCTTGATTTAATTTCAACGTTCCAGCGGTAAAGCAATGCGACTGACGGATCTTGATTTAATTCCAACGTTCCAGCGGTAAAGCAATGCGACTGCCGGATCTTGATTTAATTTTAAAGTTCCAACGGTAAAGCAATGCGACTGCCGGATCTCGATTTTATTTCAAAGTTTCAGCGCTAAAGCAATGCGACTGCCGGATCTTGATTTAATTTCAACGTTCCAGCGGTAAAGCAATGCGACTGCCGGATCTTGATTTAATTTCAAAGTTCCAACGGTAAAGCAATGCGACTGCCGGATCTTGATTTAATTTCAAAGTTCCATCGGTAAAGCAATGCGACTGCCGGATCTTGATTTTTATTGCAAAGTTCCAGCGCTAAAGCAATGCGACTGCCGAATCTTTGTTTCTATTTCAAAGTTCCAGCGGTAAAGCAATGCGACTGACGGATCTTGATTTAATTTCAAAGTTCCAACGGTAAAGCAATGCGACTGCCGGATCTTGATTTAATTCCAACGTTCCAGCGGTAAAGCAATGCGACTGCTTAATCTTGATTTAATTTCAACGTTCCAGCGGTAAAGCAATGCGACTGACGGATCTTGATTTAATTCCAACGTTCCAGCGGTAAAGCAATGCGACTGCCGGATCTTGATTTAATTTCAAAGTTCCAACGGTAAAGCAATGCGACTGCCGGATCTCGATTTTATTTCAAAGTTCCAGCGGTAAAGCAATGCGACTGCCGGATCTTGATTTAATTTCAAAGTTCCATCGGTAAAGCAATGCGACTGCCGGATCTTGATTTTTATTTCAAAGTTCCAGCGCTAAAGCAATGCGACTGCCGAATCTTTGTTTCTATTTCAAAGTTCCAGCGGTAAAGCAATGCGACTGACGGATCTTGGTTTTTATTTCAAAGTTCCAACGGTAAAGCAATGCGACTGCTTAATCTTGATTTAATTTCAACGTTCCAGCGGTAAAGCAATGCGACTGACGGATCTTGATTTAATTCCAACGTTCCAGCGGTAAAGCAATGCGACTGCCGGATCTTGATTTAATTTCAAAGTTCCAACGGTAAAGCAATGCGACTGCCGGATCTCGATTTTATTTCAAAGTTCCAGCGGTAAAGCAATGCGACTGCCGGATCTTGATTTAATTTCAAAGTTCCATCGGTAAAGCAATGCGACTGCCGGATCTTGATTTTTATTTCAAAGTTCCAGCGCTAAAGCAATGCGACTGCCGAATCTTTGTTTCTATTTCAAAGTTCCAGCGGTAAAGCAATGCGACTGACGGATCTTGATTTAATTTCAAAGTTCCAACGGTAAAGCAATGCGACTGCCGGATCTTGATTTAATTTCAAAGTTCCATCGGTAAAGCAATGCGACTGCCGGATCTTGATTTTTATTTCAAAGTTCCAGCGCTAAAGCAATGCGACTGCCGGATCTCGATTTTATTTCAAAGTTCCAGCGGTAAAGCAATGCGACTGCTGGATCTTGATTTAATTTCAAAGTTCCAGCGATAAAGCAATGCGACTGCGGGATCTTGGTTTTTATTTCAAAGTTCCAGCGGTAAAGCAATGCGACTGCCGGATCTTGATTTTATTTAAAAGTTCCAGCGGTAAAGCAATGCGACTGGCGGATCTTGATTTAATTTCAACGTTCCAGCGGTAAAGCAATGCGACTGCCAGATCTTGATTTTATTTCAAAGTACCAACGGTGAAGCAATGCGACTGACGGATCTTGATTTAATTCCAACGTTCCAGCGGAAAAGCAATGCGACTGCCGGATCCTGATTTAATTTCAAAGTTCCAACGGTAAAGCAATGCGACTGCCGGATCTCGATTTTATTTCAAAGTTCCAACGGTAAAGCAATGCGACTGCCAGATCTTGATTTTATTTCAAAGTACCAACGGTGAAGCAATGCGACTGCCGGATATTGATTTAATGTCAAAGTTCTCAGCGATAAAGCAATGCGACTGCGGGATCTTGGTTTTTATTTCAAAGTTCCAACGGTAAAGCAATGCGACTGCTTAATCTTGATTTAATTTCAACGTTCCAGCGGTAAAGCAATGCGACTGACGGATCTTGACTTAATTCCAACGTTCCAGCGGTAAAGCAATGCGACTGCCGGATCTTGATTTAATTTCAAAGTTCCAACGGTAAAGCAATGCGACTGCCGGATCTCGATTTTATTTCAAAGTTCCATCGGTAAAGCAATGCGACTGCCGGATCTTGATTTTTATTTCAAAGTTCCAGCGCTAAAGCAATGCGACTGCCGAATCTTTGTTTCTATTTCAAAGTTCCAGCGGTAAAGCAATGCGACTGACGGATCTTGATTTAATTTCAAAGTTCCAACGGTAAAGCAATGCGACTGCCGGATCTTGATTTAATTTCAAAGTTCCATCGGTAAAGCAATGCGACTGCCGGATCTTGATTTTTATTTCAAAGTTCCAGCGCTAAAGCAATGCGACTGCCGGATCTCGATTTTATTTCAAGGTTCCAGCGGTAAAGCAATGCGACTGCTGGATCTTGATTTAATTTCAAAGTTCCAGCGATAAAGCAATGCGACTGCGGGATCTTGGTTTTTATTTCAAAGTTCCAGCGGTAAAGCAATGCGACAGCCGGATCTTGATTTTATTTCAAAGTTCCAGCGGTAAAACAATGCGACTGGCGGATCTTGATTTAATTTCAACGTTCCAGCGGTAAAGCAATGCGACTGACGGATCTTGATTTAATTTCAACGTTGCAGCGGTAAAGCAATGCGACTGCCGGATCTTGATTTAATTTCAAAGTTCCAACGGTAAAGCAATGCGACTGCCGGATCTCGATTTTATTTCAAAGTTCCAGCGGTAAAGCAATGCGACTGCCGGATCTTGATTTAATTTCAAAGTTCCATCGGTAAAGCAATGCGACTGCCGGATCTTGATTTTTATTTCAAAGTTCCAGCGCTAAAGCAATGCGACTGCCGAATCTTTGTTTCTATTTCAAAGTTCCAGCGGTAAAGCAATGCGACTGACGGATCTTGATTTAATTTCAACGTTCCAGCGGTAAAGCAATGCGACTGGCGGATCTTGATTTAATTTCAAAGTTCCATCGGTAAAGCAATGCGACTGCCGGATCTTGATTTTTATTTCAAAGTTTCAGCGCTAAAGCAATGCGACTGCCGGATCTCGATTTTATTTCAAAGTTCCAGCGGTAAAGCAATGCGACTGCTGGATCTTGATTTAATTTCAAAGTTCCAGCGATAAAGCAATGCGACTGCCGGATCTTGATTTTTATTTCAAAGTTTCAGCGCTAAAGCAATGCGACTGCCGGATCTCGATTTTATTTCAAAGTTCCAGCGGTAAAGCAATGCGACTGCCGGATCTTGATTTAATTTCAAAGTTCCATCGGTAAAGCAATGCGACTGCCGGATCTTGATTTAATTCCAACGTTCCAGCGGTAAAGCAATGCGACTGCCGGATCTTGATTTAATTTCAAAGTTCCATCGGTAAAGCAATGCGACTGCCGGATCTTGATTTAATTCCAACGTTCCAGCGGTAAAGCAATGCGACTGCCGGATCTTGATTTAATTTCAAAGTTCCAACGGTAAAGCAATGCGACTGCCGGATCTCGATTTTATTTCAAAGTTCCAGCGGTAAAGCAATGCGACTGCCGGATCTTGATTTTTATTTCAAAGTTCCAGCGCTTAAGCAATGCGACTGCCGGATCTTGATTTAATTTCAAAGTTCCAACGGTAAAGCAATGCGACTGCCAGATCTTGATTTTATTTCAAAGTACCAACGGTGAAGCAATGCGACTGCCGGATATTGATTTAATGTCAAAGTTCTCAGCGATAAAGCAATGCGACTGCGGGATCTTGGTTTTTATTTCAAAGTTCCAACGGTAAAGCAATGCGACTGCTTAATCTTGATTTAATTTCAACGTTCCAGCGGTAAAGCAATGCGACTGACGGATCTTGATTTAATTCCAACGTTCCAGCGGTAAAGCAATGCGACTGCCGGATCTTGATTTAATTTCAAAGTTCCAACGGTAAAGCAATGCGACTGCCGGATCTCGATTTTATTTCAAAGTTCCAGCGGTAAAGCAATGCGACTGCCGGATCTTGATTTAATTTCAAAGTTCCATCGGTAAAGCAATGCGACTGCCGGATCTTGATTTTTATTTCAAAGTTCCAGCGCTAAAGCAATGCGACTGCCGAATCTTTGTTTCTATTTCAAAGTTCCAGCGGTAAAGCAATGCGACTGACGGATCTTGATTTAATTTCAACGTTCCAGCGGTAAAGCAATGCGACTGCCGGATCTTGATTTCTATTTCAAAGTTCCAGCGGTAAAGCAATGCGACTGCCGGATCTCGATTTTATTTCAAAGTTCCAGCGGTAAAGCAATGCGACTGCTGGATCTTGATTTAATTTCAAAGTTCCAGCGATAAAGCAATGCGACTGCGGGATTTTGGTTTTTATTTCAAAGTTCCAGCGGTAAAGCAATGCGACTGCCGGATCTTGATTTTATTTCAAAGTTCCAGCGGTAAAGCAATGCGACTGGCGGATCTTGATTTAATTTCAACGTTCTAGCGGTAAAGCAATGCGACTGCCGGATCTCGATTTTATTTCAAAGTTCCAGCGGTAAAGCAATGCGACTGCCGGATCTTGATTTAATTTCAAAGTTCCATCGGTAAAGCAATGCGACTGCCGGATCTTGATTTTTATTTCAAAGTTCCAGCGCTAAAGCAATGCGACTGCCGAATCTTTGTTTCTATTTCAAAGTTCCAGCGGTAAAGCAATGCGACTGACGGATCTTGATTTAATTTCAACGTTCCAGCGGTAAAGCAATGCGACTGCCGGATCTTGATTTCTATTTCAAAGTTCCAGCGGTAAAGCAATGCGACTGGCGGATCTTGATTTAATTTCAAAGTTCCATCGGTAAAGCAATGCGACTGCCGGATCTTGATTTTTATTTCAAAGTTTAAGCGCTAAAGCAATGCGACTGCCGGATCTCGATTTTATTTCAAAGTTCCAGCGGTAAAGCAATGCGACTGCCGGATCTTGATTTCTATTTCAAAGTTCCATCGGTAAAGCAATGCGACTGCCGGATCTTGATTTTTATTTCAAAGTTCCAGCGCTAAAGCAATGCGACTGCCGAATCTTTGTTTCTATTTCAAAGTTCCAGCGGTAAAGCAATGCGACTGACGGATCTTGATTTAATTTCAACGTTCCAGCGGTAAAGCAATGCGACTGCCGGATCTTGATTTCTATTTCAAAGTTCCAGCGGTAAAGCAATGCGACTGGCGGATCTTGATTTAATTTCAAAGTTCCATCGGTGAAGCAATGCGACTGCCGGATCTTGATTTTTATTTCAAAGTTTCAGCGCTAAAGCAATGCGACTGCCGGATCTCGATTTTATTTCAAAGTTCCAGCGGTAAAGCAATGCGACTGCCGGATCTTGATTTAATTTCAAAGTTCCATCGGTAAAGCAATGCGACTGCCGGATCTTGATTTAATTCCAACGTTCCAGCGGTAAAGCAATGCGACTGCCGGATCTTGATTTAATTTCAAAGTTCCAACGTTAAAGCAATGCGACTGCCGGATCTCGATTTTATTTCAAAGTTCCAGCGGTAAAGCAATGCGACTGCCGGATCTTGATTTTTATTTCAAAGTTCCAGCGCTTAAGCAATGCGACTGCCGGATCTTGATTTAATTTCAAAGTTCCAACGGTAAAGCAATGCGACTGCCAGATCTTGATTTTATTTCAAAGTACCAACGGTGAAGCAATGCGACTGCCGGATATTGATTTAATGTCAAAGTTCTCAGCGATAAAGCAATGCGACTGCGGGATCTTGGTTTTTATTTCAAAGTTCCAACGGTAAAGCAATGCGACTGCTTAATCTTGATTTAATTTCAACGTTCCAGCGGTAAAGCAATGCGACTGACGGATCTTGATTTAATTCCAACGTTCCAGCGGTAAAGCAATGCGACTGCCGGATCTTGATTTAATTTCAAAGTTCCAACGGTAAAGCAATGCGACTGCCGGATCTCGATTTTATTTCAAAGTTCCAGCGGTAAAGCAATGCGACTGCCGGATCTTGATTTAATTTCAAAGTTCCATCGGTAAAGCAATGCGACTGCCGGATCTTGATTTTTATTTCAAAGTTCCAGCGCTAAAGCAATGCGACTGCCGAATCTTTGTTTCTATTTCAAAGTTCCAGCGGTAAAGCAATGCGACTGACGGATCTTGATTTAATTTCAACGTTCCAGCGGTAAAGCAATGCGACTGCCGGATCTTGATTTCTATTTCAAAGTTCCAGCGGTAAAGCAATGCGACTGGCGGATCTTGATTTAATTTCAAAGTTCCATCGGTAAAGCAATGCGACTGCCGGATCTTGATTTTTATTTCAAAGTTTAAGCGCTAAAGCAATGCGACTGCCGGATCTCGATTTTATTTCAAAGTTCCAGCGGTAAAGCAATGCGACTGCCGGATCTTGATTTCTATTTCAAAGTTCCATCGGTAAAGCAATGCGACTGCCGGATCTTGATTTTTATTTCAAAGTTCCAGCGCTAAAGCAATGCGACTGCCGAATCTTTGTTTCTATTTCAAAGTTCCAGCGGTAAAGCAATGCGACTGACGGATCTTGATTTAATTTCAACGTTCCAGCGGTAAAGCAATGCGACTGCCGGATCTTGATTTCTATTTCAAAGTTCCAGCGGTAAAGCAATGCGACTGGCGGATCTTGATTTAATTTCAAAGTTCCATCGGTGAAGCAATGCGACTGCCGGATCTTGATTTTTATTTCAAAGTTTCAGCGCTAAAGCAATGCGACTGCCCAAAGTTCCAGCGGTAAAGCAATGCGACTGCCGGATCTTGATTTAATTTCAAAGTTCCATCGGTAAAGCAATGCGACTGCCGGATCTTGATTTAATTCCAACGTTCCAGCGGTAAAGCAATGCGACTGCCGGATCTGGATTTAATTTCAAAGTTCCAACGTTAAAGCAATGCGACTGCCGGATCTCGATTTTATTTCAAAGTTCCAGCGGTAAAGCAATGCGACTGCCGGATCTTGATTTTTATTTCAAAGTTCCAGCGCTTAAGCAATGCGACTGCCGGATCTTGATTTAATTTCAAAGTTCCAACGGTAAAGCAATGCGACTGCCAGATCTTGATTTTATTTCAAAGTACCAACGGTGAAGCAATGCGACTGCCGGATATTGATTTAATGTCAAAGTTCTCAGCGATAAAGCAATGCGACTGCGGGATCTTGGTTTTTATTTCAAAGTTCCAACGGTAAAGCAATGCGACTGCTTAATCTTGATTTAATTTCAACGTTCCAGCGGTAAAGCAATGCGACTGACGGATCTTGATTTAATTCCAACGTTCCAGCGGTAAAGCAATGCGACTGCCGGATCTTGATTTAATTTCAAAGTTCCAACGGTAAAGCAATGCGACTGCCGGATCTCGATTTTATTTCAAAGTTCCAGCGGTAAAGCAATGCGACTGCCGGATCTTGATTTAATTTCAAAGTTCCATCGGTAAAGCAATGCGACTGCCGGATCTTGATTTTTATTTCAAAGTTCCAGCGCTAAAGCAATGCGACTGCCGAATCTTTGTTTCTATTTCAAAGTTCCAGCGGTAAAGCAATGCGACTGACGGATCTTGATTTAATTTCAACGTTCCAGCGGTAAAGCAATGCGACTGCCGGATCTTGATTTCTATTTCAAAGTTCCAGCGGTAAAGCAATGCGACTGGCGGATCTTGATTTAATTTCAAAGTTCCATCGGTAAAGCAATGCGACTGCCGGATCTTGATTTTTATTTCAAAGTTTAAGCGCTAAAGCAATGCGACTGCCGGATCTCGATTTTATTTCAAAGTTCCAGCGGTAAAGCAATGCGACTGCCGGATCTTGATTTCTATTTCAAAGTTCCATCGGTAAAGCAATGCGACTGCCGGATCTTGATTTAATTCCAACGTTCCAGCGGTAAAGCAATGCGACTGCCGGATCTTGATTTAATTTCAAAGTTCCAACGGTAAAGCAATGCGACTGCCGGATCTCGATTTTATTTCAAAGTTCCAGCGGTAAAGCAATGCGACTGCCGGATCTTGATTTTTATTTCAAAGTTCCAGCGCTAAAGCAATGCGACTGCCGGATCTTGATTTAATTTCAAAGTTCCAACGGTAAAGCAATGCGACTGCCAGATCTTGATTTTATTTCAAAGTACCAGCGCTAAAGCAATGCGACTGCCGAATCTTTGTTTCTATTTCAAAGTTCCAGCGGTAAAGCAATGCGACTGACGGATCTTGATTTAATTTCAACGTTCCAGCGGTAAAGCAATGCGACTGCCGGATCTTGATTTCTATTTCAACGTTCCAACGGTAAAGCAATGCGATTGCCGGATCTTGATTTAATTTCAACGTTCCAGCGGTAAAGCAATGCGACTGCCGGATCTCGATTTTATTTCAAAGTTCCAGCGGTAAAGCAATGCGACTGCCGGATCTCGATTTTATTTCAAAGTTCCAGCGGTAAAGCAATGCGACTGCTGGATCTTGATTTAATTTCAAAGTTCCAGCGATAAAGCAATGCGACTGCGGGATTTTGGTTTTTATTTCAAAGTTCCAGCGGTAAAGCAATGCGACTGCCGGATCTTGATTTTATTTCAAAGTTCCAGAGGTAAAGCAATGCGACTGGCGGATCTTGATTTAATTTCAACGTTCCCGCGGTAAAGCAATGCGACTGCCGGATCTCGATTTTATTTCAAAGTTCCAGCGGTAAAGCAATGCGACTGCCGGATCTTGATTTAATTTCAAAGTTCCATCGGTAAAGCAATGCGACTGCCGGATCTTGATTTTTATTTCAAAGTTCCAGCGCTAAAGCAATGCGACTGCCGAATCTTTGTTTCTATTTCAAAGTTCCAGCGGTAAAGCAATGCGACTGACGGATCTTGATTTAATTTCAACGTTCCAGCGGTAAAGCAATGCGACTGCCGGATCTTGATTATTATTTCAAAGTTCCAGCGGTAAAGCAATGCGACTGCCGGATCTCGATTTAATTTCAAAGTTCCATCGGTAAAGCAATGCGACTGCCGGATCTTGATTTTTATTTCAAAGTTTCAGCGCTAAAGCAATGCGACTGCCGGATCTTGATTTAATTTCAACGTTCCAGCGGTAAAGCAATGCGACTGCCGGATCTTGATTTCTATTTCAAAGTTCCAGCGGTAAAGCAATGCGACTGGCGGATCTTGATTTAATTTCAAAGTTCCATCGGTAAGGCAATGCGACTGCCGGATCTTGATTTTTATTTCAAAGTTTCAGCGCTAAAGCAATGCGACTGCCGGATCTTGATTTAATTTCAACGTTCCAGCGGTAAAGCAATGCGACTGCCGGATCTTGATTTAATTTCAAAGTTCCAACGGTAAAGCAATGCGACTGCCGGATCTCGATTTTATTTCAAAGTTCCAGCGGTAAAGCAATGCGACTGCCGGATCTTGATTTAATTTCAAAGTTCCATCGGTAAAGCAATGCGACTGCCGGATCTTGATTTTTATTTCAAAGTTCCAGCGCTAAAGCAATGCGACTGCCGAATCTTTGTTTCTATTTCAAAGTTCCAGCGGTAAAGCAATGCGACTGACGGATCTTGATTTAATTTCAACGTTCCAGCGGTAAAGCAATGCGACTGCCGGATCTTGATTTCTATTTCAAAGTTCCAGCGGTAAAGCAATGCGACTGCCGGATCTCGATTTTATTTCAAAGTTCCAGCGGTAAAGCAATGCGACTGCCGGATCTTGATTTAATTTCAAAGTTCCATCGGTAAAGCAATGCGACTGCCGGATCTTGATTTAATTCCAACGTTCCAGCGGTAAAGCAATGCGACTGCCGGATCGTGATTTAATTTCAAAGTTCCAACGGTAAAGCAATGCGACTGCCGGATCTCGATTTTATTTCAAAGTTCCAGCGGTAAAGCAATGCGACTGCCGGATCTTGATTTTTATTTCAAAGTTCCAGCGCTAAAGCAATGCGACTGCCGGATCTTGATTTAATTCCAACGTTCCAGCGGTAAAGCAATGCGACTGCCGGATCGTGATTTAATTTCAAAGTTCCAACGGTAAAGCAATGCGACTGCCGGATCTCGATTTTATTTCAAAGTTCCAGCGGTAAAGCAATGCGACTGCCGGATCTTGATTTTTATTTCAAAGTTCCAGCGCTAAAGCAATGCGACTGCCGGATCTTGATTTAATTTCAAAGTTCCAACGGTAAAGCAATGCGACTGCCAGATCTTGATTTTATTTCAAAGTACCAGCGCTAAAGCAATGCGACTGCCGGATCTTGATTTAATTTCAAAGTTCCAACGGTAAAGCAATGCGACTGCCAGATCTTGATTTTATTTCAAAGTACCAACGGTGAAGCAATGCGACTGCCGGATATTGATTTAATGTCAAAGTTCTCAGCGATAAAGCAATGCGACTGCGGGATCTTGGTTTTTATTTCAAAGTTCCAACGGTAAAGCAATGCGACTGCTTAATCTTGATTTAATTTCAACGTTCCAGCGGTAAAGCAATGCGACTGACGGATCTTGATTTAATTCCAACGTTCCAGCGGTAAAGCAATGCGACTGCCGGATCTTGATTTAATTTCAAAGTTCCAACGGTAAAGCAATGCGACTGCCGGATCTCGATTTTATTTCAAAGTTCCAGCGGTAAAGCAATGCGACTGCCGGATCTTGATTTAATTTCAAAGTTCCATCGGTAAAGCAATGCGACTGCCGGATCTTGATTTTTATTTCAAAGTTCCAGCGCTAAAGCAATGCGACTGCCGAATCTTTGTTTCTATTTCAAAGTTCCAGCGGTAAAGCAATGCGACTGACGGATCTTGATTTAATTTCAACGTTCCAGCGGTAAAGCAATGCGACTGCCGGATCTTGATTTCTATTTCAAAGTTCCAGCGGTAAAGCAATGCGACTGGCGGATCTTGATTTAATTTCAAAGTTCCATCGGTAAAGCAATGCGACTGCCGGATCTTGATTTTTATTTCAAAGTTTAAGCGCTAAAGCAATGCGACTGCCGGATCTCGATTTTATTTCAAAGTTCCAGCGGTAAAGCAATGCGACTGCCGGATCTTGATTTCTATTTCAAAGTTCCATCGGTAAAGCAATGCGACTGCCGGATCTTGATTTAATTCCAACGTTCCAGCGGTAAAGCAATGCGACTGCCGGATCTTGATTTAATTTCAAAGTTCCAACGGTAAAGCAATGCGACTGCCGGATCTCGATTTTATTTCAAAGTTCCAGCGGTAAAGCAATGCGACTGCCGGATCTTGATTTTTATTTCAAAGTTCCAGCGGTAAAGCAATGCGACTGCCGGATCTTGATTTAATTTCAAAGTTCCAACGGTAAAGCAATGCGACTGCCAGATCTTGATTTTATTTCAAAGTACCAGCGCTAAAGCAATGCGACTGCCGAATCTTTGTTTCTATTTCAAAGTTCCAGCGGTAAAGCAATGCGACTGACGGATCTTGATTTAATTTCAACGTTCCAGCGGTAAAGCAATGCGACTGCCGGATCTTGATTTCTATTTCAACGTTCCAACGGTAAAGCAATGCGATTGCCGGATCTTGATTTAATTTCAACGTTCCAGCGGTAAAGCAATGCGACTGCCGGATCTCGATTTTATTTCAAAGTTCCAGCGGTAAAGCAATGCGACTGCCGGATCTCGATTTTATTTCAAAGTTCCAGCGGTAAAGCAATGCGACTGCTGGATCTTGATTTAATTTCAAAGTTCCAGCGATAAAGCAATGCGACTGCGGGATTTTGGTTTTTATTTCAAAGTTCCAGCGGTAAAGCAATGCGACTGCCGGATCTTGATTTTATTTCAAAGTTCCAGAGGTAAAGCAATGCGACTGGCGGATCTTGATTTAATTTCAACGTTCCCGCGGTAAAGCAATGCGACTGCCGGATCTCGATTTTATTTCAAAGTTCCAGCGGTAAAGCAATGCGACTGCCGGATCTTGATTTAATTTCAAAGTTCCATCGGTAAAGCAATGCGACTGCCGGATCTTGATTTTTATTTCAAAGTTCCAGCGCTAAAGCAATGCGACTGCCGAATCTTTGTTTCTATTTCAAAGTTCCAGCGGTAAAGCAATGCGACTGACGGATCTTGATTTAATTTCAACGTTCCAGCGGTAAAGCAATGCGACTGCCGGATCTTGATTATTATTTCAAAGTTCCAGCGGTAAAGCAATGCGACTGGCGGATCTTGATTTAATTTCAAAGTTCCATCGGTAAAGCAATGCGACTGCCGGATCTTGATTTTTATTTCAAAGTTTCAGCGCTAAAGCAATGCGACTGCCGGATCTTGATTTAATTTCAACGTTCCAGCGGTAAAGCAATGCGACTGCCGGATCTTGATTTCTATTTCAAAGTTCCAGCGGTAAAGCAATGCGACTGGCGGATCTTGATTTAATTTCAAAGTTCCATCGGTAAGGCAATGCGACTGCCGGATCTTGATTTTTATTTCAAAGTTTCAGCGCTAAAGCAATGCGACTGCCGGATCTTGATTTAATTTCAACGTTCCAGCGGTAAAGCAATGCGACTGCCGGATCTTGATTTAATTTCAAAGTTCCAACGGTAAAGCAATGCGACTGCCGGATCTCGATTTTATTTCAAAGTTCCAGCGGTAAAGCAATGCGACTGCCGGATCTTGATTTAATTTCAAAGTTCCATCGGTAAAGCAATGCGACTGCCGGATCTTGATTTTTATTTCAAAGTTCCAGCGCTAAAGCAATGCGACTGCCGAATCTTTGTTTCTATTTCAAAGTTCCAGCGGTAAAGCAATGCGACTGACGGATCTTGATTTAATTTCAACGTTCCAGCGGTAAAGCAATGCGACTGCCGGATCTTGATTTCTATTTCAAAGTTCCAGCGGTAAAGCAATGCGACTGCCGGATCTCGATTTTATTTCAAAGTTCCAGCGGTAAAGCAATGCGACTGCCGGATCTTGATTTAATTTCAAAGTTCCATCGGTAAAGCAATGCGACTGCCGGATCTTGATTTAATTCCAACGTTCCAGCGGTAAAGCAATGCGACTGCCGGATCGTGATTTAATTTCAAAGTTCCAACGGTAAAGCAATGCGACTGCCGGATCTCGATTTTATTTCAAAGTTCCAGCGGTAAAGCAATGCGACTGCCGGATCTTGATTTTTATTTCAAAGTTCCAGCGCTAAAGCAATGCGACTGCCGGATCTTGATTTAATTCCAACGTTCCAGCGGTAAAGCAATGCGACTGCCGGATCGTGATTTAATTTCAAAGTTCCAACGGTAAAGCAATGCGACTGCCAGATCTTGATTTTATTTCAAAGTACCAACGGTGAAGCAATGCGACTGCCGGATATTGATTTAATGTCAAAGTTCTCAGCGATAAAGCAATGCGACTGCGGGATCTTGGTTTTTATTTCAAAGTTCCAACGGTAAAGCAATGCGACTGCCAGATCTTGATTTTATTTCAAAGTACCAACGGTGAAGCAATGCGACTGCCGGATATTGATTTAATGTCAAAGTTCTCAGCGATAAAGCAATCCGACTGCGGGATCTTGGTTTTTATTTCAAAGTTCCAACGGTAAAGCAATGCGACTGCCGGATCTTGATTTAATTTCAACGTTCCAACGGTAAAGCAATGCGACTGCCGGATCTTGATTTAATTTCAACGTTCCAGCGGTAAAGCAATGCGACTGCCGGATCTCGATTTTATTTCAAAGTTCCAGCGGTAAAGCAATGCGACTGCCGGATCTTGATTTTATTTCAAAGTTCCAGCGGTAAAGCAATGCGACTGCTGGATCTTGATTTAATTTCAAAGTTCCAGCGATAAAGCAATGCGACTGCGGGATTTTGGTTTTTATTTCAAAGTTCCAGCGGTAAAGCATTGCGACTGCCGGATCTTGATTTTATTTCAAAGTTCCAGCGGTAAAGCAATGCGACTGGCGGATCTTGATTTAATGTCAAAGTTCTCAGCGATAAAGCAATGCGACTGCGGGATCTAGGTTTTTATTTCAAAGTTCCAGCGGTAAAGCAATGCGACTGCCGGATCTTGATTTAATTTCAAAGTTCCATCGGTAAAGCAATGCGACTGCCGGATCTTGATTTAATTCCAACGTTCCAGCGGTAAAGCAATGCGACTGCCGGATCTTGATTTAATTTCAAAGTTCCAACGGTAAAGCAATGCGACTGCCAGATCTTGATTTTATTTCAAAGTACCAACAGTGAAGCAATGCGACTGCCGGATATTGATTTAATGTCAAAGTTCTCAGCGATAAAGCAATGCGACTGCGGGATCTTGGTTTTTATTTCAAAGTTCCAACGGTAAAGCAATGCGACTGCCGGATCTTGATTTAATTTCAACGTTCCAACGGTAAAGCAATGCGACTGCCGGATCTTGATTTAATTTCAACGTTCCAGCGGTAAAGCAATGCGACTGCCGGATCTCGATTTTATTTCAAAGTTCCAGCGGTAAAGCAATGCGACTGCTGGATCTTGATTTAATTTCAAAGTTCCAGCGATAAAGCAATGCGACTGCGGGATTTTGGTTTTTATTTCAAAGTTCCAGCGGTAAAGCAATGCGATTGCCGGATCTTGATTTTATTTCAAAGTTCCAGCGGTAAAGCAATGCGACTGGCGGATCTTGATTTAATTTCAACGTTCCAGCGGTAAAGCAATGCGACTGCCGGATCTCGATTTTATTTCAAAGTTCCAGCGGTAAAGCAATGCGACTGCCGGATCTTGATTTAATTTCAAAGTTCCATCGGTAAAGCAATGCGACTGCCGGATCTTGATTTTTATTTCAAAGTTCCAGCGCTAAAGCAATGCGACTGCCGAATCTTTGTTTCTATTTCAAAGTTCCAGCGGTAAAGCAATGCGACTGACGGATCTTGATTTAATTTCAACGTTCCAGCGGTAAAGCAATGCGACTGCCGGATCTTGATTTCTATTTCAAAGTTCCAGCGGTAAAGCAATGCGACTGCCGGATCTCGATTTTATTTAAAAGTTCCAGCGGTAAAGCAATGCGACTGCCGGATCTTGATTTAATTTCAAAGTTCCAACGGTAAAGCAATGCGACTGCCGGATCTCGATTTTATTTCAAAGTTCCAGCGGTAAAGCAATGCGACTGCCGGATCTTGATTTAATTTCAAAGTTCCATCGGTAAAGCAATGCGACTGCCGGATCTTGATTTTTATTTCAAAGTTCCAGCGCTAAAGCAATGCGACTGCCGAATCTTTGTTTCTATTTCAAAGTTCCAGCGGTAAAGCAATGCGACTGACGGATCTTGATTTAATTTCAACGTTCCAGCGGTAAAGCAATGCGACTGCCGGATCTTGATTTCTATTTCAAAGTTCCAGCGGTAAAGCAATGCGACTGGCGGATCTTGATTTAATTTCAAAGTTCCATCGGTAAAGCAATGCGACTGCCGGATCTTGATGTTTATTTCAAAGTTTCAGCGGTAAAGCAATGCGACTGGCGGATCTTGATTTAATTTCAAAGTTCCAGCGGTAAAGCAATGCGACTGCTGGATCTTGATTTAATTTCAAAGTTCCAGCGATAAAGCAATGCGACTGCCGGATCTCGATTTTATTTCAAAGTTCCAGCGGTAAAGCAATGCGACTGCCGGATCTTGATTTTTATTTCAAAGTTCCAGCGCTTAAGCAATGCGACTGCCGGATCTTGATTTAATTTCAAAGTTCCAACGGTAAAGCAATGCGACTGCCAGATCTTGATTTTATTTCAAAGTACCAACGGTGAAGCAATGCGACTGCCGGATATTGATTTTATTTCAAAGTACCAACGGTGAAGCAATGCGACTGCCGGATATTGATTTAATGTCAAAGTTCTCAGCGATAAAGCAATCCGACTGCGGGATCTTGGTTTTTATTTCAAAGTTCCAACGGTAAAGCAATGCGACTGCCAGATCTTGATTTTATTTCAAAGTACCAACGGTGAAGCAATGCGACTGCCGGATATTGATTTAATGTCAAAGTTCTCAGCGATAAAGCAATGCGACTGCTGGATCTTGATTTAATTTCAAAGTTCTCAGCGATAAAGCAATGCGACTGCGGGATCTTGGTTTTTATTTCAAAGTTCCAACGGTAAAGCAATGCGACTGCTTAATCTTGATTTAATTTCAAAGTTCCATCGGTGAAGCAATGCGACTGCCGGATCTTGATTTTTATTTCAAAGTTTCAGCGCTAAAGCAATGCGACTGCTGGATCTTGATTTAATTTCAAAGTTCTCAGCGATAAAGCAATGCGACTGCGGGATCTTGGTTTTTATTTCAAAGTTCCAACGGTAAAGCAATGCGACTGCTTAATCTTGATTTAATTTCAAAGTTCCATCGGTGAAGCAATGCGACTGCCGGATCTTGATTTAATTCCAACGTTCCAGCGGTAAAGCAATGCGACTGCTGGATCTTGATTTAATTTCAAAGTTCTCAGCGATAAAGCAATGCGACTGCGGGATCTTGGTTTTTATTTCAAAGTTCCAACGGTAAAGCAATGCGACTGCTTAATCTTGATTTAATTTCAAAGTTCCATCGGTGAAGCAATGCGACTGCCGGATCGTGATTTTTATTTCAAAGTTTCAGCGCTAAAGCAATGCGACTGCCGGATCTCGATTTTATTTCAAAGTTCCAGCGGTAAAGCAATGCGACTGCCGGATCTTGATTTTTATTTCAAAGTTCCAGCGCTTAAGCAATGCGACTGCCGGATCTTGATTTAATTTCAAAGTTCCAACGGTAAAGCAATGCGACTGCCGGATATTGATTTAATGTCAAAGTTCTCAGCGATAAAGCAATGCGACTGCGGGATCTTGGTTTTTATTTCAAAGTTCCAACGGTAAAGCAATGCGACTGCTTAATCTTGATTTAATTTCAACGTTCCAGCGGTAAAGCAATGCGACTGACGGATCTTGATTTAATTCCAACGTTCCAGCGGTAAAGCAATGCGACTGCCGGATCTTGATTTAATTTCAAAGTTCCAACGGTAAAGCAATTCGACTGCCGGATCTCGATTTTATTTCAAAGTTCCAGCGGTAAAGCAATGCGACTGCCGGATCTTGATTTAATTTCAAAGTTCCATCGGTAAAGCAATGCGACTGCCGGATCTTGATTTTTATTTCAAAGTTCCAGCGCTAAAGCAATGCGACTGCCGAATCTTTGTTTCTATTTCAAAGTTCCAGCGGTAAAGCAATGCGACTGACGGATCTTGATTTAATTTCAACGTTCCAGCGGTAAAGCAATGCGACTGCCGGATCTTGATTTCTATTTCAAAGTTCCAGCGGTAAAGCAATGCGACTGCCGGATCTTGATTTAATTCCAACGTTCCAGCGGTAAAGCAATGCGACTGCCGGATCTTGATTTAATTTCAAAGTTCCATCGGTAAAGCAATGCGACTGCCGGATCTTGATTTAATTCCAACGTTCCAGCGGTAAAGCAATGCGACTGCCGGATCTTGATTTAATTTCAAAGTTCCAACGGTAAAGCAATGCGACTGCCGGATCTCGATTTTATTTCAAAGTTCCAGCGGTAAAGCAATGCGACTGCCGGATCTTGATTTTTATTTCAAAGTTCCAGCGCTAAAGCAATGCGACTGCCGGATCTTGATTTAATTTCAAAGTTCCATCGGTAAAGCAATGCGACTGCCGGATCTTGATTTAATTCCAACGTTCCAGCGGTAAAGCAATGCGACTGCCGGATCTTGATTTAATTTCAAAGTTCCAACGGTAAAGCAATGCGACTGCCGGATCTCGATTTTATTTCAAAGTTCCAGCGGTAAAGCAATGCGACTGCCGGATCTTGATTTTTATTTCAAAGTTCCAGCGCTAAAGCAATGCGACTGCCGGATCTCGATTTTATTTCAAAGTTCCAGCGGTAAAGCAATGCGACTGCCGGATCTTGATTTAATTTCAAAGTTCCATCGGTAAAGCAATGCGACTGCCGGATCTTGATTTAATTCCAACGTTCCAGCGGTAAAGCAATGCGACTGCCGGATCTTGATTTAATTTCAAAGTTCCAACGGTAAAGCAATGCGACTGCCGGATCTCGATTTTATTTCAAAGTTCCAGCGGTAAAGCAATGCGACTGCCGGATCTTGATTTTTATTTCAAAGTTCCAGCGCTAAAGCAATGCGACTGCCGGATCTTGATTTAATTTCAAAGTTCCAACGGTAAAGCAATGCGACTGCCAGATCTTGATTTTATTTCAAAGTACCAACGGTGAAGCAATGCGACTGCCGGATATTGATTTAATGTCAAAGTTCTCAGCGATAAAGCAATGCGACTGCGGGATCTTGGTTTTTATTTCAAAGTTCCAACGGTAAAGCAATGCGACTGCCGGATCTTGATTTAATTTCAACGTTCCAACGGTAAAGCAATGCGACTGCCGGATCTTGATTTAATTTCAACGTTCCAGCGGTAAAGCAATGCGACTGCCGAATCTCGATTTTATTTCAAAGTTCCAGCGGTAAAGCAATGCGACTGCCGGATCTCGATTTTATTTCAAAGTTCCAGCGGTAAAGCAATGCGACTGCTGGATCTTGATTTAATTTCAAAGTTCCAGCGATAAAGCAATGCGACTGCGGGATTTTGGTTTTTATTTCAAAGTTCCAGCGGTAAAGCAATGCGACTGCCGGATCTTGATTTTATTTCAAAGTTCCAGCGGTAAAGCAATGCGACTGGCGGATCTTGATTTAATTTCAACGTTCCAGCGGTAAAGCAATGCGACTGCCGGATCTCGATTTTATTTCAAAGTTCCAGCGGTAAAGCAATGCGACTGCCGGATCTTGATTTAATTTCAAAGTTCCATCGGTAAAGCAATGCGACTGCCGGATCTTGATTTTTATTTCAAAGTTCCAGCGCTAAAGCAATGCGACTGCCGAATCTTTGTTTCTATTTCAAAGTTCCAGCGGTAAAGCAATGCGACTGACGGATCTTGATTTAATTTCAACGTTCCAGCGGTAAAGCAATGCGACTGCCGGATCTTGATTTCTATTTCAAAGTTCCAGCGGTAAAGCAATGCGACTGGCGGATCTTGATTTAATTTCAAAGTTCCATCGGTAAAGCAATGCGACTGCCGGATCTTGATTTTTATTTCAAAGTTTCAGCGCTAAAGCAATGCGAGTGCCGGATCTTGATTTAATTTCAACGTTCCAGCGGTAAAGCAATGCGACTGCCAGATCTTGATTTAATTTCAAAGTTCCATCGGTAAAGCAATGCGACTGCCGGATCTTGATTTTTATTTCAAAGTTCCAGCGCTAAAGCAATGCGACTGCCGAATCTTTGTTTCTATTTCAAAGTTCCAGCGGTAAAGCAATGCGACTGACGGATCTTGATTTAATTTCAACGTTCCAGCGGTAAAGCAATGCGACTGCCGGATCTTGATTTAATTTCAAAGTTCCAACGGTAAAGCAATGCGACTGCCGGATCTCGATTTTATTTCAAAGTTCCAGCGGTAAAGCAATGCGACTGCCGGATCTTGATTTAATTTCAAAGTTCCATCGGTAAAGCAATGCGACTGCCGGATCTTGATTTTTATTTCAAAGTTCCAGCGCTAAAGCAATGCGACTGCCGAATCTTTGTTTCTATTTCAAAGTTCCAGCGGTAAAGCAATGCGACTGACGGATCTTGATTTAATTTCAACGTTCCAGCGGTAAAGCAATGCGACTGCCGGATCTTGATTTCTATTTCAAAGTTCCAGCGGTAAAGCAATGCGACTGCCGGATCTCGATTTTATTTCAAAGTTCCAGCGGTAAAGCAATGCGACTGCCGGATCTTGATTTAATTTCAAAGTTCCATCGGTAAAGCAATGCGACTGCCGGATCTTGATTTAATTCCAACGTTCCAGCGGTAAAGCAATGCGACTGCCGGATCGTGATTTAATTTCAAAGTTCCAACGGTAAAGCAATGCGACTGCCGGATCTCGATTTTATTTCAAAGTTCCAGCGGTAAAGCAATGCGACTGCCGGATCTTGATTTTTATTTCAAAGTTCCAGCGCTAAAGCAATGCGACTGCCGGATCTTGATTTAATTCCAACGTTCCAGCGGTAAAGCAATGCGACTGCCGGATCGTGATTTAATTTCAAAGTTCCAACGGTAAAGCAATGCGACTGCCAGATCTTGATTTAATTTCAAAGTTCCATCGGTAAAGCAATGCGACTGCCGGATCTTGATTTTTATTTCAAAGTTCCAGCGCTAAAGCAATGCGACTGCCGAATCTTTGTTTCTATTTCAAAGTTCCAGCGGTAAAGCAATGCGACTGACGGATCTTGATTTAATTTCAACGTTCCAGCGGTAAAGCAATGCGACTGCCGGATCTTGATTTCTATTTCAAAGTTCCAACGGTAAAGCAATGCGACTGCCGGATCTCGATTTTATTTCAAAGTTCCAGCGGTAAAGCAATGCGACTGCCGGATCTTGATTTAATTTCAAAGTTCCATCGGTAAAGCAATGCGACTGCCGGATCTTGATTTTTATTTCAAAGTTCCAGCGCTAAAGCAATGCGACTGCCAGATCTTGATTTAATTTCAAAGTTCCATCGGTAAAGCAATGCGACTGCCGGATCTTGATTTTTATTTCAAAGTTCCAGCGCTAAAGCAATGCGACTGCCGAATCTTTGTTTCTATTTCAAAGTTCCAGCGGTAAAGCAATGCGACTGACGGATCTTGATTTAATTTCAACGTTCCAGCGGTAAAGCAATGCGACTGCCGGATCTTGATTTAATTTCAAAGTTCCAACGGTAAAGCAATGCGACTGCGGGATCTTGGTTTTTATTTCAAAGTTCCAACGGTAAAGCAATGCGACTGCCAGATCTTGATTTTATTTCAAAGTACCAACGGTGAAGCAATGCGACTGCCGGATATTGATTTAATGTCAAAGTTCTCAGCGATAAAGCAATGCGACTGCTGGATCTTGATTTAATTTCAAAGTTCTCAGCGATAAAGCAATGCGAGTGCGGGATCTTGGTTTTTATTTCAAAGTTCCAACGGTAAAGCAATGCGACTGCTTAATCTTGATTTAATTTCAAAGTTCCATCGGTGAAGCAATGCGACTGCCGGATCTTGATTTTTATTTCAAAGTTTCAGCGCTAAAGCAATGCGACTGCTGGATCTTGATTTAATTTCAAAGTTCTCAGCGATAAAGCAATGCGACTGCGGGATCTTGGTTTTTATTTCAAAGTTCCAACGGTAAAGCAATGCGACTGCTTAATCTTGATTTAATTTCAAAGTTCCATCGGTGAAGCAATGCGACTGCCGGATCTTGATTTAATTCCAACGTTCCAGCGGTAAAGCAATGCGACTGCTGGATCTTGATTTAATTTCAAAGTTCTCAGCGATAAAGCAATGCGACTGCGGGATCTTGGTTTTTATTTCAAAGTTCCAACGGTAAAGCAATGCGACTGCTTAATCTTGATTTAATTTCAAAGTTCCATCGGTGAAGCAATGCGACTGCCGGATCTTGATTTTTATTTCAAAGTTTCAGCGCTAAAGCAATGCGACTGCCGGATCTCGATTTTATTTCAAAGTTCCAGCGGTAAAGCAATGCGACTGCCGGATCTTGATTTTTATTTCAAAGTTCCAGCGCTTAAGCAATGCGACTGCCGGATCTTGATTTAATTTCAAAGTTCCAGCGGTAAAGCAATGCGACTGCCGGATATTGATTTAATTCCAACGTTCCAGCGGTAAAGCAATGCGACTGCCGGATCGTGATTTAATTTCAAAGTTCCAACGGTAAAGCAATGCGACTGCCGGATCTCGATTTTATTTCAAAGTTCCAGCGGTAAAGCAATGCGACTGCCGGATCTTGATTTTTATTTCAAAGTTCCAGCGCTAAAGCAATGCGACTGCCGGATCTTGATTTAATTCCAACGTTCCAGCGGTAAAGCAATGCGACTGCCGGATCGTGATTTAATTTCAAAGTTCCAACGGTAAAGCAATGCGACTGCCAGATCTTGATTTAATTTCAAAGTTCCATCGGTAAAGCAATGCGACTGCCGGATCTTGATTTTTATTTCAAAGTTCCAGCGCTAAAGCAATGCGACTGCCGAATCTTTGTTTCTATTTCAAAGTTCCAGCGGTAAAGCAATGCGACTGACGGATCTTGATTTAATTTCAACGTTCCAGCGGTAAAGCAATGCGACTGCCGGATCTTGATTTCTATTTCAAAGTTCCAACGGTAAAGCAATGCGACTGCCGGATCTCGATTTTATTTCAAAGTTCCAGCGGTAAAGCAATGCGACTGCCGGATCTTGATTTAATTTCAAAGTTCCATCGGTAAAGCAATGCGACTGCCGGATCTTGATTTTTATTTCAAAGTTCCAGCGCTAAAGCAATGCGACTGCCAGATCTTGATTTAATTTCAAAGTTCCATCGGTAAAGCAATGCGACTGCCGGATCTTGATTTTTATTTCAAAGTTCCAGCGCTAAAGCAATGCGACTGCCGAATCTTTGTTTCTATTTCAAAGTTCCAGCGGTAAAGCAATGCGACTGACGGATCTTGATTTAATTTCAACGTTCCAGCGGTAAAGCAATGCGACTGCCGGATCTTGATTTAATTTCAAAGTTCCAACGGTAAAGCAATGCGACTGCGGGATCTTGGTTTTTATTTCAAAGTTCCAACGGTAAAGCAATGCGACTGCCAGATCTTGATTTTATTTCAAAGTACCAACGGTGAAGCAATGCGACTGCCGGATATTGATTTAATGTCAAAGTTCTCAGCGATAAAGCAATGCGACTGCTGGATCTTGATTTAATTTCAAAGTTCTCAGCGATAAAGCAATGCGAGTGCGGGATCTTGGTTTTTATTTCAAAGTTCCAACGGTAAAGCAATGCGACTGCTTAATCTTGATTTAATTTCAAAGTTCCATCGGTGAAGCAATGCGACTGCCGGATCTTGATTTTTATTTCAAAGTTTCAGCGCTAAAGCAATGCGACTGCTGGATCTTGATTTAATTTCAAAGTTCTCAGCGATAAAGCAATGCGACTGCGGGATCTTGGTTTTTATTTCAAAGTTCCAACGGTAAAGCAATGCGACTGCTTAATCTTGATTTAATTTCAAAGTTCCATCGGTGAAGCAATGCGACTGCCGGATCTTGATTTAATTCCAACGTTCCAGCGGTAAAGCAATGCGACTGCTGGATCTTGATTTAATTTCAAAGTTCTCAGCGATAAAGCAATGCGACTGCGGGATCTTGGTTTTTATTTCAAAGTTCCAACGGTAAAGCAATGCGACTGCTTAATCTTGATTTAATTTCAAAGTTCCATCGGTGAAGCAATGCGACTGCCGGATCTTGATTTTTATTTCAAAGTTTCAGCGCTAAAGCAATGCGACTGCCGGATCTCGATTTTATTTCAAAGTTCCAGCGGTAAAGCAATGCGACTGCCGGATCTTGATTTTTATTTCAAAGTTCCAGCGCTTAAGCAATGCGACTGCCGGATCTTGATTTAATTTCAAAGTTCCAACGGTAAAGCAATGCGACTGCCGGATATTGATTTAATGTCAAAGTTCTCAGCGATAAAGCAATGCGACTGCGGGATCTTGGTTTTTATTTCAAAGTTCCAACGGTAAAGCAATGCGACTGCTTAATCTTGATTTAATTTCAACGTTCCAGCGGTAAAGCAATGCGACTGACGGATCTTGATTTAATTCCAACGTTCCAGCGGTAAAGCAATGCGACTGCCGGATCTTGATTTAATTTCAAAGTTCCAACGGTAAAGCAATTCGACTGCCGGATCTCGATTTTATTTCAAAGTTCCAGCGGTAAAGCAATGCGACTGCCGGATCTTGATTTAATTTCAAAGTTCCATCGGTAAAGCAATGCGACTGCCGGATCTTGATTTTTATTTCAAAGTTCCAGCGCTAAAGCAATGCGACTGCCGAATCTTTGTTTCTATTTCAAAGTTCCAGCGGTAAAGCAATGCGACTGACGGATCTTGATTTAATTTCAACGTTCCAGCGGTAAAGCAATGCGACTGCCGGATCTTGATTTCTATTTCAAAGTTCCAGCGGTAAAGCAATGCGACTGGCGGATCTTGATTTAATTTCAAAGTTCCATCGGTAAAGCAATGCGACTGCCGGATCTTGATTTTTATTTCAAAGTTTAAGCGCTAAAGCAATGCGACTGCCGGATCTCGATTTTATTTCAAAGTTCCAGCGGTAAAGCAATGCGACTGCCGGATCTTGATTTAATTTCAAAGTTCCATCGGTAAAGCAATGCGACTGCCGGATCTTGATTTAATTCCAACGTTCCAGCGGTAAAGCAATGCGACTGCCGGATCTTGATTTAATTTCAAAGTTCCAACGGTAAAGCAATGCGACTGCCGGATCTCGATTTTATTTCAAAGTTCCAGCGGTAAAGCAATGCGACTGCCGGATCTTGATTTTTATTTCAAAGTTCCAGCGCTAAAGCAATGCGACTGCCGGATCTTGATTTAATTTCAAAGTTCCAACGGTAAAGCAATGCGACTGCCAGATCTTGATTTTATTTCAAAGTACCAACGGTGAAGCAATGCGACTGCCGGATATTGATTTAATGTCAAAGTTCTCAGCGATAAAGCAATGCGACTGCGGGATCTTGGTTTTTATTTCAAAGTTCCAACGGTAAAGCAATGCGACTGCCGGATCTTGATTTAATTTCAACGTTCCAACGGTAAAGCAATGCGACTGCCGGATCTTGATTTAATTTCAACGTTCCAGCGGTAAAGCAATGCGACTGCCGAATCTCGATTTTATTTCAAAGTTCCAGCGGTAAAGCAATGCGACTGCCGGATCTCGATTTTATTTCAAAGTTCCAGCGGTAAAGCAATGCGACTGCCGGATCTTGATTTAATTTCAAAGTTCCAGCGATAAAGCAATGCGACTGCGGGATTTTGGTTTTTATTTCAAAGTTCCAGCGGTAAAGCAATGCGACTGCCGGATCTTGATTTTATTTCAAAGTTCCAGCGGTAAAGCAATGCGACTGGCGGATCTTGATTTAATTTCAACGTTCCAGCGGTAAAGCAATGCGACTGCCGGATCTCGATTTTATTTCAAAGTTCCAGCGGTAAAGCAATGCGACTGCCGGATCTTGATTTAATTTCAAAGTTCCATCGGTAAAGCAATGCGACTGCCGGATCTTGATTTTTATTTCAAAGTTCCAGCGCTAAAGCAATGCGACTGCCGAATCTTTGTTTCTATTTCAAAGTTCCAGCGGTAAAGCAATGCGACTGACGGATCTTGATTTAATTTCAACGTTCCAGCGGTAAAGCAATGCGACTGCCGGATCTTGATTTCTATTTCAAAGTTCCAGCGGTAAAGCAATGCGACTGGCGGATCTTGATTTAATTTCAAAGTTCCATCGGTAAAGCAATGCGACTGCCGGATCTTGATTTTTATTTCAAAGTTTCAGCGCTAAAGCAATGCGACTGCCGGATCTTGATTTAATTTCAACGTTCCAGCGGTAAAGCAATGCGACTGCCAGATCTTGATTTAATTTCAAAGTTCCATCGGTAAAGCAATGCGACTGCCGGATCTTGATTTTTATTTCAAAGTTCCAACGGTAAAGCAATGCGACTGCCGGATCTCGATTTTATTTCAAAGTTCCAGCGGTAAAGCAATGCGACTGCCGGATCTTGATTTAATTTCAAAGTTCCATCGGTAAAGCAATGCGACTGCCGGATCTTGATTTTTATTTCAAAGTTCCAGCGCTAAAGCAATGCGACTGCCGAATCTTTGTTTCTATTTCAAAGTTCCAGCGGTAAAGCAATGCGACTGACGGATCTTGATTTAATTTCAACGTTCCAGCGGTAAAGCAATGCGACTGCCGGATCTTGATTTCTATTTCAAAGTTCCAGCGGTAAAGCAATGCGACTGCCGGATCTCGATTTTATTTCAAAGTTCCAGCGGTAAAGCAATGCGACTGCCGGATCTTGATTTAATTTCAAAGTTCCATCGGTAAAGCAATGCGACTGCCGGATCTTGATTTAATTCCAACGTTCCAGCGGTAAAGCAATGCGACTGCCGGATCTTGATTTAATTTCAAAGTTCCAACGGTAAAGCAATGCGACTGCCGGATCTCGATTTTATTTCAAAGTTCCAGCGGTAAAGCAATGCGACTGCCGGATCTTGATTTTTATTTCAAAGTTCCAGCGCTAAAGCAATGCGACTGCCGGATCTTGATTTAATTTCAAAGTTCCAACGGTAAAGCAATGCGACTGCCAGATCTTGATTTTATTTCAAAGTACCAACGGTGAAGCAATGCGACTGCCGGATATTGATTTAATGTCAAAGTTCTCAGCGATAAAGCAATGCGACTGCGGGATCTTGGTTTTTATTTCAAAGTTCCAACGGTAAAGCAATGCGACTGCCGGATCTTGATTTAATTTCAACGTTCCAACGGTAAAGCAATGCGACTGCCGGATCTTGATTTAATTTCAACGTTCCAGCGGTAAAGCAATGCGACTGCCGAATCTCGATTTTATTTCAAAGTTCCAGCGGTAAAGCAATGCGACTGCCGAATCTCGATTTTATTTCAAAGTTCCAGCGGTAAAGCAATGCGACTGCTGGATCTTGATTTAATTTCAAAGTTCCAGCGATAAAGCAATGCGACTGCGGGATTTTGGTTTTTATTTCAAAGTTCCAGCGGTAAAGCAATGCGACTGCCGGATCTTGATTTTATTTCAAAGTTCCAGCGGTAAAGCAATGCGACTGGCGGATCTTGATTTAATTTCAACGTTCCAGCGGTAAAGCAATGCGACTGCCGGATCTCGATTTTATTTCAAAGTTCCAGCGGTAAAGCAATGCGACTGCCGGATCTTGATTTAATTTCAAAGTTCCATCGGTAAAGCAATGCGACTGCCGGATCTTGATTTTTATTTCAAAGTTCCAGCGCTAAAGCAATGCGACTGCCGAATCTTTGTTTCTATTTCAAAGTTCCAGCGGTAAAGCAATGCGACTGACGGATCTTGATTTAATTTCAACGTTCCAGCGGTAAAGCAATGCGACTGCCGGATCTTGATTTCTATTTCAAAGTTCCAGCGGTAAAGCAATGCGACTGGCGGATCTTGATTTAATTTCAAAGTTCCATCGGTAAAGCAATGCGACTGCCGGATCTTGATTTTTATTTCAAAGTTTCAGCGCTAAAGCAATGCGACTGCCGGATCTTGATTTAATTTCAACGTTCCAGCGGTAAAGCAATGCGACTGCCAGATCTTGATTTAATTTCAAAGTTCCATCGGTAAAGCAATGCGACTGCCGGATCTTGATTTTTATTTCAAAGTTCCAGCGCTAAAGCAATGCGACTGCCGAATCTTTGTTTCTATTTCAAAGTTCCAGCGGTAAAGCAATGCGACTGACGGATCTTGATTTAATTTCAACGTTCCAGCGGTAAAGCAATGCGACTGCCGGATCTTGATTTAATTTCAAAGTTCCAACGGTAAAGCAATGCGACTGCCGGATCTCGATTTTATTTCAAAGTTCCAGCGGTAAAGCAATGCGACTGCCGGATCTTGATTTAATTTCAAAGTTCCATCGGTAAAGCAATGCGACTGCCGGATCTTGATTTTTATTTCAAAGTTCCAGCGCTAAAGCAATGCGACTGCCGAATCTTTGTTTCTATTTCAAAGTTCCATCGGTAAAGCAATGCGACTGCCGGATCTTGATTTAATTCCAACGTTCCAGCGGTAAAGCAATGCGACTGCCGGATCGTGATTTAATTTCAAAGTTCCAACGGTAAAGCAATGCGACTGCCGGATCTCGATTTTATTTCAAAGTTTCAGCGCTAAAGCAATGCGACTGCCGGATCTTGATTTAATTTCAACGTTCCAGCGGTAAAGCAATGCGACTGCCGGATCTTGATTTAATTTCAAAGTTCCAACGGTAAAGCAATGCGACTGCCGGATCTCGATTTTATTTCAAAGTTCCAGCGGTAAAGCAATGCGACTGCCGGATCTTGATTTAATTTCAAAGTTCCATCGGTAAAGCAATGCGACTGCCGGATCTTGATTTTTATTTCAAAGTTCCAGCGCTAAAGCAAAGCGACTGCCGAATCTTTGTTTCTATTTCAAAGTTCCAGCGGTAAAGCAATGCGACTGACGGATCTTGATTTAATTTCAACGTTCCAGCGGTAAAGCAATGCGACTGCCGGATCTTGATTTCTATTTCAAAGTTCCAGCGGTAAAGCAATGCGACTGCCGGATCTCGATTTTATTTCAAAGTTCCAGCGGTAAAGCAATGCGACTGCCGGATCTTGATTTAATTTCAAAGTTCCATCGGTAAAGCAATGCGACTGCCGGATCTTGATTTAATTCCAACGTTCCAGCGGTAAAGCAATGCGACTGCCGGATCGTGATTTAATTTCAAAGTTCCAACGGTAAAGCAATGCGACTGCCGGATCTCGATTTTATTTCAAAGTTCCAGCGGTAAAGCAATGCGACTGCCGGATCTTGATTTTTATTTCAAAGTTCCAGCGCTAAAGCAATGCGACTGCCGGATCTTGATTTAATTCCAACGTTCCAGCGGTAAAGCAATGCGACTGCCGGATCGTGATTTAATTTCAAAGTTCCAACGGTAAAGCAATGCGACTGCCAGATCTTGATTTAATTTCAAAGTTCCATCGGTAAAGCAATGCGACTGCCGGATCTTGATTTTTATTTCAAAGTTCCAGCGCTAAAGCAATGCGACTGCCGAATCTTTGTTTCTATTTCAAAGTTCCAGCGGTAAAGCAATGCGACTGACGGATCTTGATTTAATTTCAACGTTCCAGCGGTAAAGCAATGCGACTGCCGGATCTTGATTTCTATTTCAAAGTTCCAACGGTAAAGCAATGCGACTGCCGGATCTCGATTTTATTTCAAAGTTCCAGCGGTAAAGCAATGCGACTGCCGGATCTTGATTTAATTTCAAAGTTCCATCGGTAAAGCAATGCGACTGCCGGATCTTGATTTTTATTTCAAAGTTCCAGCGCTAAAGCAATGCGACTGCCGAATCTTTGTTTCTATTTCAAAGTTCCAGCGGTAAAGCAATGCGACTGACGGATCTTGATTTAATTTCAACGTTCCAGCGGTAAAGCAATGCGACTGCCGGATCTTGATTTCTATTTCAAAGTTCCAGCGGTAAAGCAATGCGACTGCCGGATCTCGATTTTATTTCAAAGTTCCAGCGGTAAAGCAATGCGACTGCCGGATCTTGATTTAATTTCAAAGTTCCATCGGTAAAGCAATGCGACTGCCGGATCTTGATTTAATTCCAACGTTCCAGCGGTAAAGCAATGCGACTGCCGGATCGTGATTTAATTTCAAAGTTCCAACGGTAAAGCAATGCGACTGCCGGATCTCGATTTTATTTCAAAGTTTCAGCGCTAAAGCAATGCGACTGCCGGATCTTGATTTAATTTCAACGTTCCAGCGGTAAAGCAATGCGACTGCCGGATCTTGATTTAATTTCAAAGTTCCAACGGTAAAGCAATGCGACTGCCGGATCTCGATTTTATTTCAAAGTTTCGGCGCTAAAGCAATGCGACTGCCGGATCTTGATTTAATTTCAACGTTCCAGCGGTAAAGCAATGCGACTGCCGGATCTTGATTTAATTTCAAAGTTCCAACGGTAAAGCAATGCGACTGCCGGATCTCGATTTTATTTCAAAGTTCCAGCGGTAAAGCAATGCGACTGCCGGATCTTGATTTAATTTCAAAGTTCCATCGGTAAAGCAATGCGACTGCCGGATCTTGATTTTTATTTCAAAGTTCCAGCGCTAAAGCAATGCGACTGCCGAATCTTTGTTTCTATTTCAAAGTTCCAGCGGTAAAGCAATGCGACTGACGGATCTTGATTTAATTTCAACGTTCCAGCGGTAAAGCAATGCGACTGCCGGATCTTGATTTCTATTTCAAAGTTCCAGCGGTAAAGCAATGCGACTGCCGGATCTCGATTTTATTTCAAAGTTCCAGCGGTAAAGCAATGCGACTGCCGGATCTTGATTTAATTTCAAAGTTCCATCGGTAAAGCAATGCGACTGCCGGATCTTGATTTAATTCCAACGTTCCAGCGGTAAAGCAATGCGACTGCCGGATCGTGATTTAATTTCAAAGTTCCAACGGTAAAGCAATGCGACTGCCGGATCTCGATTTTATTTCAAAGTTCCAGCGGTAAAGCAATGCGACTGCCGGATCTTGATTTTTATTTCAAAGTTCCAGCGCTAAAGCAATGCGACTGCCGGATCTTGATTTAATTCCAACGTTCCAGCGGTAAAGCAATGCGACTGCCGGATCGTGATTTAATTTCAAAGTTCCAACGGTAAAGCAATGCGACTGCCAGATCTTGATTTTATTTCAAAGTACCAACGGTGAAGCAATGCGACTGCCGGATATTGATTTAATGTCAAAGTTCTCAGCGATAAAGCAATGCGACTGCGGGATCTTGGTTTTTATTTCAAAGTTCCAACGGTAAAGCAATGCGACTGCCGGATCTCGATTTTATTTCAAAGTTCCAGCGGTAAAGCAATGCGACTGCCGGATCTCGATTTTATTTCAAAGTTCCAGCGGTAAAGCAATGCGACTGCTGGATCTTGATTTAATTTCAAAGTTCCAGCGATAAAGCAATGCGACTGCGGGATTTTGGTTTTTATTTCAAAGTTCCAGCGGTAAAGCATTGCGACTGCCGGATCTTGATTTTATTTCAAAGTTCCAGCGGTAAAGCAATGCGACTGGCGGATCTTGATTTAATGTCAAAGTTCTCAGCGATAAAGCAATGCGACTGCGGGATCTAGGTTTTTATTTCAAAGTTCCAGCGGTAAAGCAATGCGACTGCCGGATCTTGATTTAATTTCAAAGTTCCATCGGTAAAGCAATGCGACTGCCGGATCTTGATTTAATTCCAACGTTCCAGCGGTAAAGCAATGCGACTGCCGGATCTTGATTTAATTTCAAAGTTCCAACGGTAAAGCAATGCGACTGCCAGATCTTGATTTTATTTCAAAGTACCAACGGTGAAGCAATGCGACTGCCGGATATTGATTTAATGTCAAAGTTCTCAGCGATAAAGCAATGCGACTGCGGGATCTTGGTTTTTATTTCAAAGTTCCAACGGTAAAGCAATGCGACTGCCGGATCTTGATTTAATTTCAACGTTCCAACGGTAAAGCAATGCGACTGCCGGATCTTGATTTAATTTCAACGTTCCAGCGGTAAAGCAATGCGACTGCCGGATCTCGATTTTATTTCAAAGTTCCAGCGGTAAAGCAATGCGACTGCTGGATCTTGATTTAATTTCAAAGTTCCAGCGATAAAGCAATGCGACTGCGGGATTTTGGTTTTTATTTCAAAGTTCCAGCGGTAAAGCAATGCGACTGCCGGATCTTGATTTTATTTCAAAGTTCCAGCGGTAAAGCAATGCGACTGGCGGATCTTGATTTAACTTCAAAGTTCCAGCGGTAAAGCAATGCGACTGCCGGATCTCGATTTTATTTCAAAGTTCCAGCGGTAAAGCAATGCGACTGCCGGATCTTGATTTAATTTCAAAGTTCCATCGGTAAAGCAATGCGACTGCCGGATCTTGATTTTTATTTCAAAGTTCCAGCGCTAAAGCAATGCGACTGCCGAATCTTTGTTTCTATTTCAAAGTTCCAGCGGTAAAGCAATGCGACTGACGGATCTTGATTTAATTTCAACGTTCCAGCGGTAAAGCAATGCGACTGCCGGATCTTGATTTCTATTTCAAAGTTCCAGCGGTAAAGCAATGCGACTGCCGGATCTCGATTTTATTTAAAAGTTCCAGCGGTAAAGCAATGCGACTGCCGGATCTTGATTTAATTTCAAAGTTCCAACGGTAAAGCAATGCGACTGCCGGATCTCGATTTTATTTCAAAGTTCCAGCGGTAAAGCAATGCGACTGCCGGATCTTGAATTAATTTCAAAGTTCCATCGGTAAAGCAATGCGACTGCCGGATCTTGATTTTTATTTCAAAGTTCCAGCGCTAAAGCAATGCGACTGCCGAATCTTTGTTTCTATTTCAAAGTTCCAGCGGTAAAGCAATGCGACTGACGGATCTTGATTTAATTTCAACGTTCCAGCGGTAAAGCAATGCGACTGCCGGATCTTGATTTCTATTTCAAAGTTCCAGCGGTAAAGCAATGCGACTGGCGGATCTTGATTTAATTTCAAAGTTCCATCGGTAAAGCAATGCGACTGCCGGATCTTGATTTTTATTTCAAAGTTTCAGCGCTAAAGCAATGCGACTGCCGGATCTCGATTTTATTTCAAAGTTCCAGCGGTAAAGCAATGCGACTGCCGGATCTTGATTTAATTTCAAAGTTCCATCGGTAAAGCAATGCGACTGCCGGATCTTGATTTAATTCCAACGTTCCAGCGGTAAAGCTATGCGACTGCCGGATCGTGATTTAATTTCAAAGTTCCAACGGTAAAGCAATGCGACTGCCGGATCTCGATTTTATTTCAAAGTTCCAGCGGTAAAGCAATGCGACTGCCGGATCTTGATTTTTATTTCAAAGTTCCAGCGCTTAAGCAATGCGACTGCCGGATCTTGATTTAATTTCAAAGTTCCAACGGTAAAGCAATGCGACTGCCAGATCTTGATTTTATTTCAAAGTACCAACGGTGAAGCAATGCGACTGCCGGATATTGATTTTATTTCAAAGTACCAACGGTGAAGCAATGCGACTGCCGGATATTGATTTAATGTCAAAGTTCTCAGCGATAAAGCAATCCGACTGCGGGATCTTGGTTTTTATTTCAAAGTTCCAACGGTAAAGCAATGCGACTGCCGGATCTTGATTTAATTTCAACGTTCCAACGGTAAAGCAATGCGACTGCCGGATCTCGATTTTATTTCAAAGTTCCAGCGGTAAAGCAATGCGACTGCCGGATCTTGATTTTTATTTCAAAGTTCCAGCGCTTAAGCAATGCGACTGCCGGATCTTGATTTAATTTCAAAGTTCCAACGGTAAAGCAATGCGACTGCGGGATCTTGGTTTTTATTTCAAAGTTCCAACGGTAAAGCAATGCGACTGCCAGATCTTGATTTTATTTCAAAGTACCAACGGTGAAGCAATGCGACTGCCGGATATTGATTTAATGTCAAAGTTCTCAGCGATAAAGCAATCCGACTGCGGGATCTTGGTTTTTATTTCAAAGTTCCAACGGTAAAGCAATGCGACTGCCGGATCTTGATTTAATTTCAAAGTTCCAACGGTAAAGCAATGCGACTGCCAGATCTTGATTTTATTTCAAAGTACCAACGGTGAAGCAATGTGACTGCCGGATATTGATTTAATGTCAAAGTTCTCAGCGATAAAGCAATGCGACTGCGGGATCTTGGTTTTTATTTCAAAGTTCCAACGGTAAAGCAATGCGACTGCCGGATCTCGATTTTATTTCAAAGTTCCAGCGGTAAAGCAATGCGACTGCCGGATCTTGATTTAATTTCAAAGTTCCATCGGTAAAGCAATGCGACTGCCGGATCTTGATTTAATTCCAACGTTCCAGCGGTAAAGCAATGCGACTGCCGGATCGTGATTTAATTTCAAAGTTCCAACGGTAAAGCAATGCGACTGCCGGATCTCGATTTTATTTCAAAGTTTCAGCGCTAAAGCAATGCGACTGCCGGATCTTGATTTAATTTCAACGTTCCAGCGGTAAAGCAATGCGACTGCCGGATCTTGATTTAATTTCAAAGTTCCAACGGTAAAGCAATGCGACTGCCGGATCTCGATTTTATTTCAAAGTTTCGGCGCTAAAGCAATGCGACTGCCGGATCTTGATTTAATTTCAACGTTCCAGCGGTAAAGCAATGCGACTGCCGGATCTTGATTTAATTTCAAAGTTCCAACGGTAAAGCAATGCGACTGCCGGATCTCGATTTTATTTCAAAGTTCCAGCGGTAAAGCAATGCGACTGCCGGATCTTGATTTAATTTCAAAGTTCCATCGGTAAAGCAATGCGACTGCCGGATCTTGATTTTTATTTCAAAGTTCCAGCGCTAAAGCAATGCGACTGCCGAATCTTTGTTTCTATTTCAAAGTTCCAGCGGTAAAGCAATGCGACTGACGGATCTTGATTTAATTTCAACGTTCCAGCGGTAAAGCAATGCGACTGCCGGATCTTGATTTCTATTTCAAAGTTCCAGCGGTAAAGCAATGCGACTGCCGGATCTCGATTTTATTTCAAAGTTCCAGCGGTAAAGCAATGCGACTGCCGGATCTTGATTTAATTTCAAAGTTCCATCGGTAAAGCAATGCGACTGCCGGATCTTGATTTAATTCCAACGTTCCAGCGGTAAAGCAATGCGACTGCCGGATCGTGATTTAATTTCAAAGTTCCAACGGTAAAGCAATGCGACTGCCGGATCTCGATTTTATTTCAAAGTTCCAGCGGTAAAGCAATGCGACTGCCGGATCTTGATTTTTATTTCAAAGTTCCAGCGCTAAAGCAATGCGACTGCCGGATCTTGATTTAATTCCAACGTTCCAGCGGTAAAGCAATGCGACTGCCGGATCGTGATTTAATTTCAAAGTTCCAACGGTAAAGCAATGCGACTGCCAGATCTTGATTTTATTTCAAAGTACCAACGGTGAAGCAATGCGACTGCCGGATATTGATTTAATGTCAAAGTTCTCAGCGATAAAGCAATGCGACTGCGGGATCTTGGTTTTTATTTCAAAGTTCCAACGGTAAAGCAATGCGACTGCCAGATCTTGATTTTATTTCAAAGTACCAACGGTGAAGCAATGCGACTGCCGGATATTGATTTAATGTCAAAGTTCTCAGCGATAAAGCAATCCGACTGCGGGATCTTGGTTTTTATTTCAAAGTTCCAACGGTAAAGCAATGCGACTGCCGGATCTTGATTTAATTTCAACGTTCCAACGGTAAAGCAATGCGACTGCCGGATCTTGATTTAATTTCAACGTTCCAGCGGTAAAGCAATGCGACTGCCGGATCTCGATTTTATTTCAAAGTTCCAGCGGTAAAGCAATGCGACTGCCGGATCTCGATTTTATTTCAAAGTTCCAGCGGTAAAGCAATGCGACTGCTGGATCTTGATTTAATTTCAAAGTTCCAGCGATAAAGCAATGCGACTGCGGGATTTTGGTTTTTATTTCAAAGTTCCAGCGGTAAAGCATTGCGACTGCCGGATCTTGATTTTATTTCAAAGTTCCAGCGGTAAAGCAATGCGACTGGCGGATCTTGATTTAATGTCAAAGTTCTCAGCGATAAAGCAATGCGACTGCGGGATCTAGGTTTTTATTTCAAAGTTCCAGCGGTAAAGCAATGCGACTGCCGGATCTTGATTTAATTTCAAAGTTCCATCGGTAAAGCAATGCGACTGCCGGATCTTGATTTAATTACAAAGTTCCAGCGGTAAAGCAATGCGACTGCCGGATCTTGATTTAATTTCAAAGTTCCAACGGTAAAGCAATGCGACTGCCAGATCTTGATTTTATTTCAAAGTACCAACGGTGAAGCAATGCGACTGCCGGATATTGATTTAATGTCAAAGTTCTCAGCGATAAAGCAATGCGACTGCGGGATCTTGGTTTTTATTTCAAAGTTCCAACGGTAAAGCAATGCGACTGCCGGATCTTGATTTAATTTCAACGTTCCAACGGTAAAGCAATGCGACTGCCGGATCTTGATTTAATTTCAACGTTCCAGCGGTAAAGCAATGCGACTGCCGGATCTCGATTTTATTTCAAAGTTCCAGCGGTAAAGCAATGCGACTGCTGGATCTTGATTTAATTTCAAAGTTCCAGCGATAAAGCAATGCGACTGCGGGATTTTGGTTTTTATTTCAAAGTTCCAGCGGTAAAGCAATGCGACTGCCGGATCTTGATTTTATTTCAAAGTTCCAGCGGTAAAGCAATGCGACTGGCGGATCTTGATTTAATTTCAAAGTTCCAGCGGTAAAGCAATGCGACTGCCGGATCTCGATTTTATTTCAAAGTTCCAGCGGTAAAGCAATGCGACTGCCGGATCTTGATTTAATTTCAAAGTTCCATCGGTAAAGCAATGCGACTGCCGGATCTTGATTTTTATTTCAAAGTTCCAGCGCTAAAGCAATGCGACTGCCGAATCTTTGTTTCTATTTCAAAGTTCCAGCGGTAAAGCAATGCGACTGACGGATCTTGATTTAATTTCAACGTTCCAGCGGTAAAGCATCGCGACTGCCGGATCTTGATTTCTATTTCAAAGTTCCAGCGGTAAAGCAATGCGACTGCCGGATCTCGATTTTATTTAAAAGTTCCAGCGGTAAAGCAATGCGACTGCCGGATCTTGATTTAATTTCAAAGTTCCAACGGTAAAGCAATGCGACTGCCGGATCTCGATTTTATTTCAAAGTTCCAGCGGTAAAGCAATGCGACTGCCGGATCTTGGCTTTTATTTCAAAGTTCCAGCGGTAAAGCAATGCGACTGCCGGATCTTGGCTTTTATTTCAAAGTTCCAGCGGTAAAGCAATGCGACTGCCGGATCTTAGTTTTTATTTCAAAGTTCCAGCGGTAAAGCAATGCGACTGCCGGATCTTGATTTAATTTCAAAGTTCCATCGGTAAAGCAATGCGACTGCCGGATCTTGATTTAATTTCAAAGTTCCATCGGTAAAGCAATGCGACTGCCGGATCTTGATTTAATTCCAACGTTCCAGCGGTAAAGCAATGCGACTGCCGGATCGTGATTTAATTTCAAAGTTCCAACGGTAAAGCAATGCGACTGCCGGATCTCGATTTTATTTCAAAGTTCCAGCGCTAAAGCAATGCGACTGCCGAATCTTTGTTTCTATTTCAAAGTTCCAGCGGTAAAGCAATGCGACTGACGGATCTTGATTTAATTTCAACGTTCCAGCGGTAAAGCAATGCGACTGCCGGATCTTGATTTCTATTTCAAAGTTCCAGCGGTAAAGCAATGCGACTGCCGGATCTCGATTTTATTTCAAAGTTCCAGCGGTAAAGCAATGCGACTGCCGGATCTTGATTTAATTTCAAAGTTCCATCGGTAAAGCAATGCGACTGCCGGATCTTGATTTAATTCCAACGTTCCAGCGGTAAAGCAATGCGACTGCCGGATCGTGATTTAATTTCAAAGTTCCAGCGGTAAAGCAATGCGACTGCCGGATCTTGATTTTATTTCAAAGTTCCAGCGGTAAAGCAATGCGACTGGCGGATCTTGATTTAATTTCAAAGTTCCAGCGGTAAAGCAATGCGACTGCCGGATCTCGATTTTATTTCAAAGTTCCAGCGGTAAAGCAATGCGACTGCCGGATCTTGATTTAATTTCAAAGTTCCATCGGTAAAGCAATGCGACTGCCGGATCTTGATTTTTATTTCAAAGTTCCAGCGCTAAAGCAATGCGACTGCCGAATCTTTGTTTCTATTTCAAAGTTCCAGCGGTAAAGCAATGCGACTGACGGATCTTGATTTAATTTCAACGTTCCAGCGGTAAAGCATCGCGACTGCCGGATCTTGATTTCTATTTCAAAGTTCCAGCGGTAAAGCAATGCGACTGCCGGATCTCGATTTTATTTAAAAGTTCCAGCGGTAAAGCAATGCGACTGCCGGATCTTGATTTAATTTCAAAGTTCCAACGGTAAAGCAATGCGACTGCCGGATCTCGATTTTATTTCAAAGTTCCAGCGGTAAAGCAATGCGACTGCCGGATCTTGGCTTTTATTTCAAAGTTCCAGCGGTAAAGCAATGCGACTGCCGGATCTTGGCTTTTATTTCAAAGTTCCAGCGGTAAAGCAATGCGACTGCCGGATCTTAGTTTTTATTTCAAAGTTCCAGCGGTAAAGCAATGCGACTGCCGGATCTTGATTTAATTTCAAAGTTCCATCGGTAAAGCAATGCGACTGCCGGATCTTGATTTAATTTCAAAGTTCCATCGGTAAAGCAATGCGACTGCCGGATCTTGATTTAATTCCAACGTTCCAGCGGTAAAGCAATGCGACTGCCGGATCGTGATTTAATTTCAAAGTTCCAACGGTAAAGCAATGCGACTGCCGGATCTCGATTTTATTTCAAAGTTCCAGCGCTAAAGCAATGCGACTGCCGAATCTTTGTTTCTATTTCAAAGTTCCAGCGGTAAAGCAATGCGACTGACGGATCTTGATTTAATTTCAACGTTCCAGCGGTAAAGCAATGCGACTGCCGGATCTTGATTTCTATTTCAAAGTTCCAGCGGTAAAGCAATGCGACTGCCGGATCTCGATTTTATTTCAAAGTTCCAGCGGTAAAGCAATGCGACTGCCGGATCTTGATTTAATTTCAAAGTTCCATCGGTAAAGCAATGCGACTGCCGGATCTTGATTTAATTCCAACGTTCCAGCGGTAAAGCAATGCGACTGCCGGATCGTGATTTAATTTCAAAGTTCCAACGGTAAAGCAATGCGACTGCCGGATCTCGATTTTATTTCAAAGTTCCAGCGGTAAAGCAATGCGACTGCCGGATCTTGATTTTTATTTCAAAGTTCCAGCGCTAAAGCAATGCGACTGCCGGATCTTGATTTAATTCCAACGTTCCAGCGGTAAAGCAATGCGACTGCCGGATCGTGATTTAATTTCAAAGTTCCAACGGTAAAGCAATGCGACTGCCAGATCTTGATTTTATTTCAAAGTACCAACGGTGAAGCAATGCGACTGCCGGATATTGATTTAATGTCAAAGTTCTCAGCGATAAAGCAATGCGACTGCGGGATCTTGGTTTTTATTTCAAAGTTCCAACGGTAAAGCAATGCGACTGCCAGATCTTGATTTTATTTCAAAGTACCAACGGTGAAGCAATGCGACTGCCGGATATTGATTTAATGTCAAAGTTCTCAGCGATAAAGCAATCCGACTGCGGGATCTTGGTTTTTATTTCAAAGTTCCAACGGTAAAGCAATGCGACTGCCGGATCTTGATTTAATTTCAACGTTCCAACGGTAAAGCATTGCGACTGCCGGATCTTGATTTTATTTCAAAGTTCCAGCGGTAAAGCAATGCGACTGGCGGATCTTGATTTAATGTCAAAGTTCTCAGCGATAAAGCAATGCGACTGCGGGATCTAGGTTTTTATTTCAAAGTTCCAGCGGTAAAGCAATGCGACTGCCGGATCTTGATTTAATTTCAAAGTTCCAACGGTAAAGCAATGCGACTGCCGGATCTTGATTTAATTTCAACGTTCCAACGGTAAAGCAATGCGACTGCCGGATCTTGATTTAATTTCAACGTTCCAGCGGTAAAGCAATGCGACTGCCGGATCTCGATTTTATTTCAAAGTTCCAGCGGTAAAGCAATGCGACTGCCGGATCTCGATTTTATTTCAAAGTTCCAGCGGTAAAGCAATGCGACTGCTGGATCTTGATTTAATTTCAAAGTTCCAGCGATAAAGCAATGCGACTGCGGGATTTTGGTTTTTATTTCAAAGTTCCAGCGGTAAAGCATTGCGACTGCCGGATCTTGATTTTATTTCAAAGTTCCAGCGGTAAAGCAATGCGACTGGCGGATCTTGATTTAATGTCAAAGTTCTCAGCGATAAAGCAATGCGACTGCGGGATCTTGGTTTTTATTTCAAAGTTCCAGCGGTAAAGCAATGCGACTGCCGGATCTTGATTTAATTTCAACGTTCCATCGGTAAAGCAATGCGACTGCCGGATCTTGATTTAATTCCAACGTTCCAGCGGTAAAGCAATGCGACTGCCGGATCTTGATTTAATTTCAAAGTTCCAACGGTAAAGCAATGCGACTGCCAGATCTTGATTTTATTTCAAAGTACCAACGGTGAAGCAATGCGACTGCCGGATATTGATTTAATGTCAAAGTTCTCAGCGATAAAGCAATGCGACTGCGGGATCTTGGTTTTTATTTCAAAGTTCCAGCGGTAAAGCAATGCGACTGCCGGATCTTGATTTAATTTCAACGTTCCAACGGTAAAGCAATGCGACTGCCGGATCTTGATTTAATTTCAACGTTCCAGCGGTAAAGCAATGCGACTGCCGGATCTCGATTTTATTTCAAAGTTCCAGCGGTAAAGCAATGCGACTGCTGGATCTTGATTTAATTTCAAAGTTCCAGCGATAAAGCAATGCGACTGCGGGATTTTGGTTTTTATTTCAAAGTTCCAGCGGTAAAGCAATGCGACTGCCGGATCTTGATTTAATTTCAAAGTTCCATCGGTAAAGCAATGCGACTGCCGGATCTTGATTTAATTTCAACGTTCCAGCGGTAAAGCAATGCGACTGCCGGATCTCGATTTTATTTCAAAGTTCCAGCGGTAAAGCAATGCGACTGCCGGATCTTGATTTAATTTCAAAGTTCCATCGGTAAAGCAATGCGACTGCCGGATCTTGATTTTTATTTCAAAGTTCCAGCGCTAAAGCAATGCGACTGCCGAATCTTTGTTTCTATTTCAAAGTTCCAGCGGTAAAGCAATGCGACTGACGGATCTTGATTTAATTTCAACGTTCCAGCGGTAAAGCAATGCGACTGCCGGATCTTGATTTCTATTTCAAAGTTCCAGCGGTAAAGCAATGCGACTGCCGGATCTCGATTTTATTTAAAAGTTCCAGCGGTAAAGCAATGCGACTGCCGGATCTTGATTTAATTTCAAAGTTCCAACGGTAAAGCAATGCGACTGCCGGATCTCGATTTTATTTCAAAGTTCCAGCGGTAAAGCAATGCGACTGCCGGATCTTGATTTAATTTCAAAGTTCCATCGGTAAAGCAATGCGACTGCCGGATCTTGATTTTTATTTCAAAGTTCCAGCGCTAAAGCAATGCGACTGCCGAATCTTTGTTTCTATTTCAAAGTTCCAGCGGTAAAGCAATGCGACTGACGGATCTTGATTTAATTTCAACGTTCCAGCGGTAAAGCAATGCGACTGCCGGATCTTGATTTCTATTTCAAAGTTCCAGCGGTAAAGCAATGCGACTGCCGGATCTTGATTTAATTTCAAAGTTCCATCGGTAAAGCAATGCGACTGCCGGATCTTGATTTTTATTTCAAAGTTTCAGCGCTAAAGCAATGCGACTGCCGGATCTCGATTTTATTTCAAAGTTCCAGCGGTAAAGCAATGCGACTGCCGTATCTTGATTTAATTTCAAAGTTCCATCGGTAAAGCAATGCGACTGCCGGATCTTGATTTAATTCCAACGTTCCAGCGGTAAAGCAATGCGACTGCCGGATCTTGATTTAATTTCAAAGTTCCAACGGTAAAGCAATGCGACTGCCGGATCTCGATTTTATTTCAAAGTTCCAGCGGTAAAGCAATGCGACTGCCGGATCTCGATTTAATTTCAAAGTTCCATCGGTAAAGCAATGCGACTGCCGGATCTTGATTTAATTCCAACGTTCCAGCGGTAAAGCAATGCGACTGCCGGATCTTGATTTAATGTCAAAGTTCTCAGCGATAAAGCAATCCGACTGCGGGATCTTGGTTTTTATTTCAAAGTTCCAACGGTAAAGCAATGCGACTGCCGGATCTTGATTTAATTTCAACGTTCCAACGGTAAAGCATTGCGACTGCCGGATCTTGATTTTATTTCAAAGTTCCAGCGGTAAAGCAATGCGACTGGCGGATCTTGATTTAATGTCAAAGTTCTCAGCGATAAAGCAATGCGACTGCGGGATCTAGGTTTTTATTTCAAAGTTCCAGCGGTAAAGCAATGCGACTGCCGGATCTTGATTTAATTTCAAAGTTCCAACGGTAAAGCAATGCGACTGCCGGATCTTGATTTAATTTCAACGTTCCAACGGTAAAGCAATGCGACTGCCGGATCTTGATTTAATTTCAACGTTCCAGCGGTAAAGCAATGCGACTGCCGGATCTCGATTTTATTTCAAAGTTCCAGCGGTAAAGCAATGCGACTGCCGGATCTCGATTTTATTTCAAAGTTCCAGCGGTAAAGCAATGCGACTGCTGGATCTTGATTTAATTTCAAAGTTCCAGCGATAAAGCAATGCGACTGCGGGATTTTGGTTTTTATTTCAAAGTTCCAGCGGTAAAGCATTGCGACTGCCGGATCTTGATTTTATTTCAAAGTTCCAGCGGTAAAGCAATGCGACTGGCGGATCTTGATTTAATGTCAAAGTTCTCAGCGATAAAGCAATGCGACTGCGGGATCTAGGTTTTTATTTCAAAGTTCCAGCGGTAAAGCAATGCGACTGCCGGATCTTGATTTAATTTCAAAGTTCCATCGGTAAAGCAATGCGACTGCCGGATCTTGATTTAATTTCAACGTTCCAGCGGTAAAGCAATGCGACTGCCGGATCTTGATTTAATTTCAAAGTTCCAACGGTAAAGCAATGCGACTGCCAGATCTTGATTTTATTTCAAAGTACCAACGGTGAAGCAATGCGACTGCCGGATATTGATTTAATGTCAAAGTTCTCAGCGATAAAGCAATGCGACTGCGGGATCTTGGTTTTTATTTCAAAGTTCCAACGGTAAAGCAATGCGACTGCCGGATCTTGATTTAATTTCAACGTTCCAACGGTAAAGCAATGCGACTGCCGGATCTTGATTTAATTTCAACGTTCCAGCGGTAAAGCAATGCGACTGCCGGATCTCGATTTTATTTCAAAGTTCCAGCGGTAAAGCAATGCGACTGCTGGATCTTGATTTAATTTCAAAGTTCCAGCGATAAAGCAATGCGACTGCGGGATTTTGGTTTTTATTTCAAAGTTCCAGCGGTAAAGCAATGCGACTGCCGGATCTTGATTTTATTTCAAAGTTCCAGCGGTAAAGCAATGCGACTGGCGGATCTTGATTTAATTTCAACGTTCCAGCGGTAAAGCAATGCGACTGCCGGATCTCGATTTTATTTCAAAGTTCCAGCGGTAAAGCAATGCGACTGCCGGATCTTGATTTAATTTCAAAGTTCCATCGGTAAAGCAATGCGACTGCCGGATCTTGATTTTTATTTCAAAGTTCCAGCGCTAAAGCAATGCGACTGCCGAATCTTTGTTTCTATTTCAAAGTTCCAGCGGTAAAGCAATGCGACTGACGGATCTTGATTTAATTTCAACGTTCCAGCGGTAAAGCAATGCGACTGCCGGATCTTGATTTCTATTTCAAAGTTCCAGCGGTAAAGCAATGCGACTGCCGGATCTCGATTTTATTTAAAAGTTCCAGCGGTAAAGCAATGCGACTGCCGGATCTTGATTTAATTTCAAAGTTCCAACGGTAAAGCAATGCGACTGCCGGATCTCGATTTTATTTCAAAGTTCCAGCGGTAAAGCAATGCGACTGCCGGATCTTGATTTAATTTCAAAGTTCCATCGGTAAAGCAATGCGACTGCCGGATCTTGATTTTTATTTCAAAGTTCCAGCGCTAAAGCAATGCGACTGCCGAATCTTTGTTTCTATTTCAAAGTTCCAGCGGTAAAGCAATGCGACTGGCGGATCTTGATTTAATGTCAAAGTTCTCAGCGATAAAGCAATGCGACTGCGGGATCTAGGTTTTTATTTCAAAGTTCCAGCGGTAAAGCAATGCGACTGCCGGATCTTGATTTAATTTCAAAGTTCCATCGGTAAAGCAATGCGACTGCCGGATCTTGATTTAATTCCAACGTTCCAGCGGTAAAGCAATGCGACTGCCGGATCTTGATTTAATTTCAAAGTTCCAACGGTAAAGCAATGCGACTGCCAGATCTTGATTTTATTTCAAAGTACCAACGGTGAAGCAATGCGACTGCCGGATATTGATTTAATGTCAAAGTTCTCAGCGATAAAGCAATGCGACTGCGGGATCTTGGTTTTTATTTCAAAGTTCCAACGGTAAAGCAATGCGACTGCCGGATCTTGATTTAATTTCAACGTTCCAACGGTAAAGCAATGCGACTGCCGGATCTTGATTTAATTTCAACGTTCCAGCGGTAAAGCAATGCGACTGCCGGATCTCGATTTTATTTCAAAGTTCCAGCGGTAAAGCAATGCGACTGCTGGATCTTGATTTAATTTCAAAGTTCCAGCGATAAAGCAATGCGACTGCGGGATTTTGGTTTTTATTTCAAAGTTCCAGCGGTAAAGCAATGCGACTGCCGGATCTTGATTTTATTTCAAAGTTCCAGCGGTAAAGCAATGCGACTGGCGGATCTTGATTTAATTTCAACGTTCCAGCGGTAAAGCAATGCGACTGCCGGATCTCGATTTTATTTCAAAGTTCCAGCGGTAAAGCAATGCGACTGCCGGATCTTGATTTAATTTCAAAGTTCCATCGGTAAAGCAATGCGACTGCCGGATCTTGATTTTTATTTCAAAGTTCCAGCGCTAAAGCAATGCGACTGCCGAATCTTTGTTTCTATTTCAAAGTTCCAGCGGTAAAGCAATGCGACTGACGGATCTTGATTTAATTTCAACGTTCCAGCGGTAAAGCAATGCGACTGGCGGATCTTGATTTCTATTTCAAAGTTCCAGCGGTAAAGCAATGCGACTGCCGGATCTCGATTTTATTTAAAAGTTCCAGCGGTAAAGCAATGCGACTGCCGGATCTTGATTTAATTTCAAAGTTCCAACGGTAAAGCAATGCGACTGCCGGATCTCGATTTTATTTCAAAGTTCCAGCGGTAAAGCAATGCGACTGCCGGATCTTGATTTAATTTCAAAGTTCCATCGGTAAAGCAATGCGACTGCCGGATCTTGATTTTTATTTCAAAGTTCCAGCGCTAAAGCAATGCGACTGCCGAATCTTTGTTTCTATTTCAAAGTTCCAGCGGTAAAGCAATGCGACTGACGGATCTTGATTTAATTTCAACGTTCCAGCGGTAAAGCAATGCGACTGCCGGATCTTGATTTCTATTTCAAAGTTCCAGCGGTAAAGCAATGCGACTGGCGGATCTTGATTTAATTTCAAAGTTCCATCGGTAAAGCAATGCGACTGCCGGATCTTGATTTTTATTTCAAAGTTTCAGCGCTAAAGCAATGCGACTGCCGGATCTCGATTTTATTTCAAAGTTCCAGCGGTAAAGCAATGCGACTGCCGTATCTTGATTTAATTTCAAAGTTCCATCGGTAAAGCAATGCGACTGCCGGATCTTGATTTAATTCCAACGTTCCAGCGGTAAAGCAATGCGACTGCCGGATCTTGATTTAATTTCAAAGTTCCAACGGTAAAGCAATGCGACTGCCGGATCTCGATTTTATTTCAAAGTTCCAGCGGTAAAGCAATGCGACTGCCGGATCTCGATTTAATTTCAAAGTTCCATCGGTAAAGCAATGCGACTGCCGGATCTTGATTTAATTCCAACGTTCCAGCGGTAAAGCAATGCGACTGCCGGATCTTGATTTAATGTCAAAGTTCTCAGCGATAAAGCAATGCGACTGCGGGATCTTGGTTTTTATTTCAAAGTTCCAACGGTAAAGCAATGCGACTGCCGGATCTTGATTTAATTTCAACGTTCCAACGGTAAAGCATTGCGACTGCCGGATCTTGATTTTATTTCAAAGTTCCAGCGGTAAAGCAATGCGACTGGCGGATCTTGATTTAATGTCAAAGTTCTCAGCGATAAAGCAATGCGACTGCGGGATCTAGGTTTTTATTTCAAAGTTCCAGCGGTAAAGCAATGCGACTGCCGGATCTTGATTTAATTTCAAAGTTCCAACGGTAAAGCAATGCGACTGCCGGATCTTGATTTAATTTCAACGTTCCAACGGTAAAGCAATGCGACTGCCGGATCTTGATTTAATTTCAACGTTCCAGCGGTAAAGCAATGCGACTGCCGGATCTCGATTTTATTTCAAAGTTCCAGCGGTAAAGCAATGCGACTGCCGGATCTCGATTTTATTTCAAAGTTCCAGCGGTAAAGCAATGCGACTGCTGGATCTTGATTTAATTTCAAAGTTCCAGCGATAAAGCAATGCGACTGCGGGATTTTGGTTTTTATTTCAAAGTTCCAGCGGTAAAGCATTGCGACTGCCGGATCTTGATTTTATTTCAAAGTTCCAGCGGTAAAGCAATGCGACTGGCGGATCTTGATTTAATGTCAAAGTTCTCAGCGATAAAGCAATGCGAATGCGGGATATAGGTTTTTATTTCAAAGTTCCAGCGGTAAAGCAATGCGACTGCCGGATCTTGATTTAATTTCAAAGTTCCATCGGTAAAGCAATGCGACTGCCGGATCTTGATTTAATTCCAACGTTCCAGCGGTAAAGCAATGCGACTGCCGGATCTTGATTTAATTTCAAAGTTCCAACGGTAAAGCAATGCGACTGCCAGATCTTGATTTTATTTCAAAGTACCAACGGTGAAGCAATGCGACTGCCGGATATTGATTTAATGTCAAAGTTCTCAGCGATAAAGCAATGCGACTGCGGGATCTTGGTTTTTATTTCAAAGTTCCAACGGTAAAGCAATGCGACTGCCGGATCTTGATTTAATTTCAACGTTCCAACGGTAAAGCAATGCGACTGCCGGATCTTGATTTAATTTCAACGTTCCAGCGGTAAAGCAATGCGACTGCCGGATCTTGATTTTATTTCAAAGTTCCAGCGGTAAAGCAATGCGACTGCTGGATCTTGATTTAATTTCAAAGTTCCAGCGATAAAGCAATGCGACTGCGGGATTTTGGTTTTTATTTCAAAGTTCCAGCGGTAAAGCAATGCGACTGCCGGATCTTGATTTTATTTCAAAGTTCCAGCGGTAAAGCAATGCGACTGGCGGATCTTGATTTAATTTCAACGTTCCAGCGGTAAAGCAATGCGACTGCCGGATCTCGATTTTATTTCAAAGTTCCAGCGGTAAAGCAATGCGACTGCCGGATCTTGATTTAATTTCAAAGTTCCATCGGTAAAGCAATGCGACTGCCGGATCTTGATTTTTATTTCAAAGTTCCAGCGCTAAAGCAATGCGACTGCCGAATCTTTGTTTCTATTTCAAAGTTCCAGCGGTAAAGCAATGCGACTGACGGATCTTGATTTAATTTCAACGTTCCAGCGGTAAAGCAATGCGACTGCCGGATCTTGATTTCTATTACAAAGTTCCAGCGGTAAAGCAATGCGACTCCCGGATCTCGATTTTATTTAAAAGTTCCAGCGGTAAAGCAATGCGACTGCCGGATCTTGATTTAATTTCAAAGTTCCAACGGTAAAGCAATGCGACTGCCGGATCTCGATTTTATTTCAAAGTTCCAGCGGTAAAGCAATGCGACTGCCGGATCTTGATTTAATTTCAAAGTTCCATCGGTAAAGCAATGCGACTGCCGGATCTTGATTTTTATTTCAAAGTTCCAGCGCTAAAGCAATGCGACTGCCGAATCTTTGTTTCTATTTCAAAGTTCCAGCGGTAAAGCAATGCGACTGACGGATCTTGATTTAATTTCAACGTTCCAGCGGTAAAGCAATGCGACTGCCGGATCTTGATTTCTATTTCAAAGTTCCAGCGGTAAAGCAATGCGACTGGCGGATCTTGATTTAATTTCAAAGTTCCATCGGTAAAGCAATGCGACTGCCGGATCTTGATTTTTATTTCAAAGTTTCAGCGCTAAAGCAATGCGACTGCCGGATCTCGATTTTATTTCAAAGTTCCAGCGGTAAAGCAATGCGACTGCCGTATCTTGATTTAATTTCAAAGTTCCATCGGTAAAGCAATGCGACTGCCGGATCTTGATTTAATTCCAACGTTCCAGCGGTAAAGCAATGCGACTGCCGGATCTTGATTTAATTTCAAAGTTCCAACGGTAAAGCAATGCGACTGCCGGATCTCGATTTTATTTCAAAGTTCCAGCGGTAAAGCAATGCGACTGCCGGATCTTGATTTTTATTTCAAAGTTCCAGCGCTTAAGCAATGCGACTGCCGGATCTTGATTTAATTTCAAAGTTCCAACGGTAAAGCAATGCGACTGCCAGATCTTGATTTTAATTCAAAGTACCAACGGTGAAGCAATGCGACTGCCGGATATTGATTTTATTTCAAAGTACCAACGGTGAAGCAATGCGACTGCCGGATATTGATTTAATGTCAAAGTTCTCAGCGATAAAGCAATCCGACTGCGGGATCTTGGTTTTTATTTCAAAGTTCCAACGGTAAAGCAATGCGACTGCCGGATCTTGATTTAATTTCAACGTTCCAGCGGTAAAGCAATGCGACTGGCGGATCTTGATTTAATTTCAAAGTTCCATCGGTAAAGCAATGCGACTGCCGGATCTTGATTTTTATTTCAAAGTTTCAGCGCTAAAGCAATGCGACTGCCGGATCTCGATTTTATTTCAAAGTTCCAGCGGTAAAGCAATGCGACTGCCGTATCTTGATTTAATTTCAAAGTTCCATCGGTAAAGCAATGCGACTGCCGGATCTTGATTTAATTCCAACGTTCCAGCGGTAAAGCAATGCGACTGCCGGATCTTGATTTAATTTCAAAGTTCCAACGGTAAAGCAATGCGACTGCCGGATCTCGATTTTATTTCAAAGTTCCAGCGGTAAAGCAATGCGACTGCCGGATCTTGATTTTTATTTCAAAGTTCCAGCGCTTAAGCAATGCGACTGCCGGATCTTGATTTAATTTCAAAGTTCCAACGGTAAAGCAATGCGACTGCCAGATCTTGATTTTATTTCAAAGTACCAACGGTGAAGCAATGCGACTGCCGGATATTGATTTTATTTCAAAGTACCAACGGTGAAGCAATGCGACTGCCGGATATTGATTTAATGTCAAAGTTCTCAGCGATAAAACAATCCGACTGCGGGATCTTGGTTTTTATTTCAAAGTTCCAACGGTAAAGCAATGCGACTGCCGGATCTTGATTTAATTTCAACGTTCCAACGGTAAAGCAATGCGACTGCCGGATCTCGATTTTATTTCAAAGTTCCAGCGGTAAAGCAATGCGACTGCCGGATCTTGATTTTTATTTCAAAGTTCCAGCGCTTAAGCAATGCGACTGCCGGATCTTGATTTAATTTCAAAGTTCCAACGGTAAAGCAATGCGACTGCGGGATCTTGGTTTTTATTTCAAAGTTCCAACGGTAAAGCAATGCGACTGCCAGATCTTGATTTTATTTCAAAGTACCAACGGTGAAGCAATGCGACTGCCGGATATTGATTTAATGTCAAAGTTCTCAGCGATAAAGCAATCCGACTGCGGGATCTTGGTTTTTATTTCAAAGTTCCAACGGTAAAGCAATGCGACTGCCGGATCTTGATTTAATTTCAACGTTCCAACGGTAAAGCAATGCGACTGCCGGATCTTGATTTAATTTCAACGTTCCAGCGGTAAAGCAATGCGACTGCCGGATCTCGATTTTATTTCAAAGTTCCAGCGGTAAAGCAATGCGACTGCCGGATCTCGATTTTATTTCAAAGTTCCAGCGGTAAAGCAATGCGACTGCTGGATCTTGATTTAATTTCAAAGTTCTCAGCGATAAAGCAATGCGACTGCGGGATCTTGGTTTTTATTTCAAAGTTCCAACGGTAAAGCAATGCGACTGCTTAATCTTGATTTAATTTCAACGTTCCAGCGGTAAAGCAATGCGACTGACGGATCTTGATTCAATTCCAACGTTCCAGCGGTAAAGCAATGCGACTGCCGGATCTTGATTTAATTTCAAAGTTCCAACGGTAAAGCAATGCGACTGCCGGATCTCGATTTTATTTCAAAGTTCCAGCGGTAAAGCAATGCGACTGCCGGATCTTGATTTAATTTCAAAGTTCCATCGGTAAAGCAATGCGACTGCCGGATCTTGATTTTTATTTCAAAGTTCCAGCGCTAAAGCAATGCGACTGCCGAATCTTTGTTTCTATTTCAAAGTTCCAGCGGTAAAGCAATGCGACTGACGGATCTTGATTTAATTTCAACGTTCCAGCGGTAAAGCAATGCGACTGCCGGATCTTGATTTAATTTCAAAGTTCCATCGGTAAAGCAATGCGACTGCCGGATCTTGATTTAATTCCAACGTTCCAGCGGTAAAGCAATGCGACTGCCGGATCGTGATTTAATTTCAAAGTTCCAACGGTAAAGCAATGCGACTGCCGGATCTCGATTTTATTTCAAAGTTCCAGCGGTAAAGCAATGCGACTGCCGGATCTTGATTTTTATTTCAAAGTTCCAGCGCTAAAGCAATGCGACTGCCGGATCTTGATTTAATTTCAAAGTTCCAACGGTAAAGCAATGCGACTGCCAGATCTTGATTTTATTTCAAAGTACCAACGGTGAAGCAATGCGACTGCCGGATATTGATTTAATGTCAAAGTTCTCAGCGATAAAGCAATGCGACTGCGGGATCTTGGTTTTTATTTCAAAGTTCCAACGGTAAAGCAATGCGACTGCCAGATCTTGATTTTATTTCAAAGTACCAACGGTGAAGCAATGCGACTGCCGGATATTGATTTAATGTCAAAGTTCTCAGCGATAAAGCAATGCGACTGCGGGATCTTGGTTTTTATTTCAAAGTTCCAACGGTAAAGCAATGCGACTGCCGGATCTTGATTTAATTTCAACGTTCCAGCAGTAAAGCAATGCGACTGCCGGATCTCGATTTTATTTCAAAGTTCCAGCGGTAAAGCAATGCGACTGCCGGATCTCGATTTTATTTCAAAGTTCCAGCGGTAAAGCAATGCGACTGCTGGATCTTGATTTAATTTCAAAGTTCCAGCGATAAAGCAATGCGACTGCGGGATTTTGGTTTTTATTTCAAAGTTCCAGCGGTAAAGCAATGCGACTGCCGGATCTTGATTTTATTTCAAAGTTCCAACGGTAAAGCAATGCGACTGCCGGATCTTGATTTAATTTCAACGTTCCAACGGTAAAGCAATGCGACTGCCGGATCTTGATTTAATTTCAACGTTCCAGCAGTAAAGCAATGCGACTGCCGGATCTCGATTTTATTTCAAAGTTCCAGCGGTAAAGCAATGCGACTGCCGGATCTCGATTTTATTTCAAAGTTCCAGCGGTAAAGCAATGCGACTGCTGGATCTTGATTTAATTTCAAAGTTCCAGCGATAAAGCAATGCGACTGCGGGATTTTGGTTTTTATTTCAAAGTTCCAGCGGTAAAGCAATGCGACTGCCGGATCTTGATTTTATTTCAAAGTTCCAGCGGTAAAGCAATGCGACTGCCGGATCTCGATTTAATTTCAAAGTTCCAACGGTAAAGCAATGCGACTGCCGGATCTCGATTTTATTTCAAAGTTCCAGCGGTAAAGCAATGCGACTGGCGGATCTTGATTTAATTTCAAAGTTCCATCGGTAAAGCAATGCGACTGCCGGATCTTGATTTTTATTTCAAAGTTTCAGCGCTAAAGCAATGCGACTGCCGGATCTCGATTTTATTTCAAAGTTCCAGCGGTAAAGCAATGCGACTGCCGGATCTTGATTTAATTTCAAAGTTCCATCGGTAAAGCAATGCGACTGCCGGATCTTGATTTAATTCCAACGTTCCAGCGGTAAAGCAATGCGACTGCCGGATCTTGATTTAATTTCAAAGTTCCAGCGATAAAGCAATGCGACTGCGGGATCTTGGTTTTTATTTCAAAGTTCCAACGGTAAAGCAATGCGACTGCCAGATCTTGATTTTATTTCAAAGTACCAACGGTGAAGCAATGCGACTGCCGGATATTGATTTAATGTCAAAGTTCTCAGCGATAAAGCAATGCGACTGCCAGATCTTGATTTTATTTCAAAGTACCAACGGTGAAGCAATGCGACTGCCGGATATTGATTTTATTTCAAAGTACCAACGGTGAAGCAATGCGACTGCCGGATATTGATTTAATGTCAAAGTTCTCAGCGATAAAGCAATCCGACTGCGGGATCTTGGTTTTTATTTCAAAGTTCCAACGGTAAAGCAATGCGACTGCCGGATCTTGATTTAATTTCAACGTTCCAACGGTAAAGCAATGCGACTGCCGGATCTCGATTTTATTTCAAAGTTCCAGCGGTAAAGCAATGCGACTGCCGGATCTTGATTTTTATTTCAAAGTTCCAGCGCTTAAGCAATGCGACTGCCGGATCTTGATTTAATTTCAAAGTTCCAACGGTAAAGCAATGCGACTGCGGGATCTTGGTTTTTATTTCAAAGTTCCAACGGTAAAGCAATGCGACTGCCAGATCTTGATTTTATTTCAAAGTACCAACGGTGAAGCAATGCGACTGCCGGATCTTGATTTAATTTCAAAGTTCCAGCGGTAAAGCAATGCGACTGCGGGATCTTGGTTTTTATTTCAAAGTTCCAACGGTAAAGCAATGCGACTGCCGGATCTTGATTTTTATTTCAAAGTTCCAGCGCTTAAGCAATGCGACTGCCGGATCTTGATTTAATTTCAAAGTTCCAGCGGTAAAGCAATGCGACTGCCGGATCTTGATTTTTATTTCAAAGTTCCAGCGCTAAAGCAATGCGACTGCCGGATCTTGATTTAATTTCAAAGTTCCAACGGTAAAGCAATGCGACTGCCAGATCTTGATTTTATTTCAAAGTACCAACGGTGAAGCAATGCGACTGCCGGATATTGATTTAATGTCAAAGTTCTCAGCGATAAAGCAATGCGACTGCCGGATCTCGATTTTATTTCAAAGTTCCAGCGGTAAAGCAATGCGACTGCGGGATCTTGGTTTTTATTTCAAAGTTCCAACGGTAAAGCAATGCGACTGCCAGATCTTGATTTTATTTCAAAGTACCAACGGTGAAGCAATGCGACTGCCGGATCTTGATTTAATTTCAAAGTTCCAGCGGTAAAGCAATGCGACTGCGGGATCTTGGTTTTTATTTCAAAGTTCCAACGGTAAAGCAATGCGACTGCCGGATCTTGATTTTTATTTCAAAGTTCCAGCGCTTAAGCAATGCGACTGCCGGATCTTGATTTAATTTCAAAGTTCCAGCGGTAAAGCAATGCGACTGCCGGATCTTGATTTAATTTCAACGTTCCAGCGGTAAAGCAATGCGACTGCCGGATCTTGATTTAATTTCAAAGTTCCATCGGTAAAGCAATGCGACTGCCGGATCTTGATTTAATTCCAACGTTCCAGCGGTAAAGCAATGCGACTGCCGGATCGTGATTTAATTTCAAAGTTCCAACGGTAAAGCAATGCGACTGCCGGATCTCGATTTTATTTCAAAGTTCCAGCGGTAAAGCAATGCGACTGCCGGATCTTGATTTTTATTTCAAAGTTCCAGCGCTAAAGCAATGCGACTGCCGGATCTTGATTTAATTTCAAAGTTCCAACGGTAAAGCAATGCGACTGCCAGATCTTGATTTTATTTCAAAGTACCAACGGTGAAGCAATGCGACTGCCGGATATTGATTTAATGTCAAAGTTCTCAGCGATAAAGCAATGCGACTGCGGGATCTTGGTTTTTATTTCAAAGTTCCAACGGTAAAGCAATGCGACTGCCAGATCTTGATTTTATTTCAAAGTACCAACGGTGAAGCAATGCGACTGCCGGATATTGATTTAATGTCAAAGTTCTCAGCGATAAAGCAATCCGACTGCGGGATCTTGGTTTTTATTTCAAAGTTCCAACGGTAAAGCAATGCGACTGCCGGATCTTGATTTAATTTCAACGTTCCAACGGTAAAGCAATGCGACTGCCGGATCTTGATTTAATTTCAACGTTCCAGCGGTAAAGCAATGCGACTGCCGGATCTTGATTTAATTTCAACGTTCCAACGGTAAAGCAATGCGACTGCCGGATCTCGATTTTATTTCAAAGTTCCAGCGGTAAAGCAATGCGACTGCCGGATCTTGATTTTTATTTCAAAGTTCCAGCGCTTAAGCAATGCGACTGCCGGATCTTGATTTAATTTCAAAGTTCCAACGGTAAAGCAATGCGACTGCGGGATCTTGGTTTTTATTTCAAAGTTCCAACGGTAAAGCAATGCGACTGCCAGATCTTGATTTTATTTCAAAGTACCAACGGTGAAGCAATGCGACTGCCGGATCTTGATTTAATTTCAAAGTTCCAGCGGTAAAGCAATGCGACTGCGGGATCTTGGTTTTTATTTCAAAGTTCCAACGGTAAAGCAATGCGACTGCCGGATCTTGATTTTTATTTCAAAGTTCCAGCGCTTAAGCAATGCGACTGCCGGATCTTGATTTAATTTCAAAGTTCCAACGGTAAAGCAATGCGACTGCCGGATCTTGATTTTTATTTCAAAGTTCCAGCGCTTAAGCAATGCGACTGCCGGATCTTGATTTAATTTCAAAGTTCCAGCGGTAAAGCAATGCGACTGCCGGATCTTGATTTAATTTCAACGTTCCAGCGGTAAAGCAATGCGACTGCCGGATCTTGATTTAATTTCAAAGTTCCATCGGTAAAGCAATGCGACTGCCGGATCTTGATTTAATTCCAACGTTCCAGCGGTAAAGCAATGCGACTGCCGGATCGTGATTTAATTTCAAAGTTCCAACGGTAAAGCAATGCGACTGCCGGATCTCGATTTTATTTCAAAGTTCCAGCGGTAAAGCAATGCGACTGCCGGATCTTGATTTTTATTTCAAAGTTCCAGCGCTAAAGCAATGCGACTGCCGGATCTTGATTTAATTTCAAAGTTCCAACGGTAAAGCAATGCGACTGCCAGATCTTGATTTTATTTCAAAGTACCAACGGTGAAGCAATGCGACTGCCGGATATTGATTTAATGTCAAAGTTCTCAGCGATAAAGCAATGCGACTGCGGGATCTTGGTTTTTATTTCAAAGTTCCAACGGTAAAGCAATGCGACTGCCAGATCTTGATTTTATTTCAAAGTACCAACGGTGAAGCAATGCGACTGCCGGATATTGATTTAATGTCAAAGTTCTCAGCGATAAAGCAATCCGACTGCGGGATCTTGGTTTTTATTTCAAAGTTCCAACGGTAAAGCAATGCGACTGCCGGATCTTGATTTAATTTCAACGTTCCAACGGTAAAGCAATGCGACTGCCGGATCTTGATTTAATTTCAACGTTCCAGCGGTAAAGCAATGCGACTGCCGGATCTCGATTTTATTTCAAAGTTCCAGCGGTAAAGCAATGCGACTGCCGGATATCGATTTAATGTCAAAGTTCTCAGCGATAAAGCAATGCGACTGCGGGATCTTGGTTTTTATTTCAAAGTTCCAACGGTAAAGCAATGCGACTGCCGGATCTTGATTTAATTTCAACGTTCCAACGGTAAAGCAATGCGACTGCCGGATCTTGATTTAATTTCAACGTTCCAGCAGTAAAGCAATGCGACTGCCGGATCTCGATTTTATTTCAAAGTTCCAGCGGTAAAGCAATGCGACTGCCGGATCTCGATTTTATTTCAAAGTTCCAGCGGTAAAGCAATGCGACTGCTGGATCTTGATTTAATTTCAAAGTTCCAGCGATAAAGCAATGCGACTGCGGGATTTTGGTTTTTATTTCAAAGTTCCAGCGGTAAAGCAATGCGACTGCCGGATCTTGATTTTATTTCAAAGTTCCAGCGGTAAAGCAATGCGACTGGCGGATCTTGATTTAATTTCAACGTTCCAGCGGTAAAGCAATGCGACTGCCGGATCTCGATTTAATTTCAAAGTTCCAACGGTAAAGCAATGCGACTGCCGGATCTCGATTTTATTTCAAAGTTCCAGCGGTAAAGCAATGCGACTGGCGGATCTTGATTTAATTTCAAAGTTCCATCGGTAAAGCAATGCGACTGCCGGATCTTGATTTTTATTTCAAAGTTTCAGCGCTAAAGCAATGCGACTGCCGGATCTCGATTTTATTTCAAAGTTCCAGCGGTAAAGCAATGCGACTGCCGGATCTTGATTTAATTTCAAAGTTCCATCGGTAAAGCAATGCGACTGCCGGATCTTGATTTAATTCCAACGTTCCAGCGGTAAAGCAATGCGACTGCCGGATCTTGATTTAATTTCAAAGTTCCAACGGTAAAGCAATGCGACTGCCGGATCTCGATTTTATTTCAAAGTTCCAGCGGTAAAGCAATGCGACTGCCGGATCTTGATTTTTATTTCAAAGTTCCAGCGCTTAAGCAATGCGACTGCCGGATCTTGATTTAATTTCAAAGTTCCAACGGTAAAGCAATGCGACTGCCAGATCTTGATTTTATTTCAAAGTACCAACGGTGAAGCAATGCGACTGCCGGATATTGATTTTATTTCAAAGTACCAACGGTGAAGCAATGCGACTGCCGGATATTGATTTAATGTCAAAATTCTCAGCGATAAAGCAATCCGACTGCGGGATCTTGGTTTTTATTTCAAAGTTCCAACGGTAAAGCAATGCGACTGCCGGATCTTGATTTAATTTCAACGTTCCAACGGTAAAGCAATGCGACTGCCGGATCTCGATTTTATTTCAAAGTTCCAGCGGTAAAGCAATGCGACTGCCGGATCTTGATTTTTATTTCAAAGTTCCAGCGCTTAAGCAATGCGACTGCCGGATCTTGATTTAATTTCAAAGTTCCAACGGTAAAGCAATGCGACTGCCGGATCTCGATTTTATTTCAAAGTTCCAGCGGTAAAGCAATGCGACTGCCGGATCTCGATTTAATTTCAAAGTTCCAACGGTAAAGCAATGCGACTGCCGGATCTCGATTTTATTTCAAAGTTCCAGCGGTAAAGCAATGCGACTGCCGGATCTTGATTTTATTTCAAAGTTCCAGCGGTAAAGCAATGCGACTGGCGGATCTTGATTTAATTTCAACGTTCCAGCGGTAAAGCAATGCGACTGCCGGATCTTGATTTAATTTCAAAGTTCCAACGGTAAAGCAATGCGACTGCCGGATCTCGATTTTATTTCAAAGTTCCAGCGGTAAAGCAATGCGACTGCCGGATCTTGATTTAATTTCAAAGTTCCATCGGTAAAGCAATGCGACTGCCGGATCTTGATTTTTATTTCAAAGTTCCAGCGCTAAAGCAATGCGACTGCCGAATCTTTGTTTCTATTTCAAAGTTCCAGCGGTAAAGCAATGCGACTGACGGATCTTGATTTAATTTCAACGTTCCAGCGGTAAAGCAATGCGACTGCCGGATCTTGATTTCTATTTCAAAGTTCCAGCGGTAAAGCAATGCGACTGCCGGATCTCGATTTTATTTCAAAGTTCCAGCGGTAAAGCAATGCGACTGCCGGATCTTGATTTAATTTCAAAGTTCCATCGGTAAAGCAATGCGACTGCCGGATCTTGATTTAATTCCAACGTTCCAGCGGTAAAGCAATGCGACTGCCGGATCGTGATTTAATTTCAAAGTTCCAACGGTAAAGCAATGCGACTGCCGGATCTCGATTTTATTTCAAAGTTCCAGCGGTAAAGCAATGCGACTGCCGGATCTTGATTTTTATTTCAAAGTTCCAGCGCTAAAGCAATGCGACTGCCGGATCTTGATTTAATTTCAAAGTTCCAACGGTAAAGCAATGCGACTGCCAGATCTTGATTTTATTTCAAAGTACCAACGGTGAAGCAATGCGACTGCCGGATATTGATTTAATGTCAAAGTTCTCAGCGATAAAGCAATGCGACTGCGGGATCTTGGTTTTTATTTCAAAGTTCCAACGGTAAAGCAATGCGACTGCCAGATCTTGATTTTATTTCAAAGTACCAACGGTGAAGCAATGCGACTGCCGGATATTGATTTAATGTCAAAGTTCTCAGCGATAAAGCAATCCGACTGCGGGATCTTGGTTTTTATTTCAAAGTTCCAACGGTAAAGCAATGCGACTGCCGGATCTCGATTTTATTTCAAAGTTCCAGCGGTAAAGCAATGCGACTGCCGGATCTTGATTTAATTTCAAAGTTCCATCGGTAAAGCAATGCGACTGCCGGATCTTGATTTAATTCCAACGTTCCAGCGGTAAAGCAATGCGACTGCCGGATCGTGATTTAATTTCAAAGTTCCAACGGTAAAGCAATGCGACTGCCGGATCTCGATTTTATTTCAAAGTTCCAGCGGTAAAGCAATGCGACTGCCGGATCTTGATTTTTATTTCAAAGTTCCAGCGCTAAAGCAATGCGACTGCCGGATCTTGATTTAATTTCAAAGTTCCAACGGTAAAGCAATGCGACTGCCAGATCTTGATTTTATTTCAAAGTACCAACGGTGAAGCAATGCGACTGCCGGATATTGATTTAATGTCAAAGTTCTCAGCGATAAAGCAATGCGACTGCGGGATCTTGGTTTTTATTTCAAAGTTCCAACGGTAAAGCAATGCGACTGCCAGATCTTGATTTTATTTCAAAGTACCAACGGTGAAGCAATGCGACTGCCGGATATTGATTTAATGTCAAAGTTCTCAGCGATAAAGCAATCCGACTGCGGGATCTTGGTTTTTATTTCAAAGTTCCAACGGTAAAGCAATGCGACTGCCGGATCTTGATTTAATTTCAACGTTCCAACGGTAAAGCAATGCGACTGCCGGATCTTGATTTAATTTCAACGTTCCAGCGGTAAAGCAATGCGACTGCCGGATCTCGATTTTATTTCAAAGTTCCAGCGGTAAAGCAATGCGACTGCCGGATCTCGATTTTATTTCAAAGTTCCAGCGGTAAAGCAATGCGACTGCTGGATCTTGATTTAATTTCAAAGTTCCAGCGATAAAGCAATGCGACTGCGGGATTTTGGTTTTTATTTCAAAGTTCCAGCGGTAAAGCATTGCGACTGCCGGATCTTGATTTAATTTCAAAGTTCCAGCGGTAAAGCAATGCGACTGGCGGATCTTGATTTAATTTCAACGTTCCAGCGGTAAAGCAATGCGACTGCCGGATCTCGATTTTATTTCAAAGTTCCAGCGGTAAAGCAATGCGACTGCCGGATCTTGATTTAATTTCGAAGTTCCATCGGTAAAGCAATGCGACTGCCGGATCTTGATTTAATGTCAAAGTTCTCAGCGATAAAGCAATGCGACTGCGGGATATTGGTTTTTATTTCAAAGTTCCAGCGGTAAAGCAATGCGACTGCCGGATCTTGATTTAATTTCAAAGTTCCATCGGTAAAGCAATGCGACTGCCGGATCTTGATTTAATTCCAACGTTCCAGCGGTAAAGCAATGCGACTGCCGGATCTTGATTTAATTTCAAAGTTCCAACGGTAAAGCAATGCGACTGCCAGATCTTGATTTTATTTCAAAGTACCAACGGTGAAGCAATGCGACTGCCGGATATTGATTTAATGTCAAAGTTCTCAGCGATAAAGCAATGCGACTGCGGGATCTTGGTTTTTATTTCAAAGTTCCAACGGTAAAGCAATGCGACTGCCAGATCTTGATTTTATTTCAAAGTACCAACGGTGAAGCAATGCGACTGCCGGATATTGATTTAATGTCAAAGTTCTCAGCGATAAAGCAATCCGACTGCGGGATCTTGGTTTTTATTTCAAAGTTCCAACGGTAAAGCAATGCGACTGCCGGATCTTGATTTAATTTCAACGTTCCAACGGTAAAGCAATGCGACTGCCGGATCTTGATTTAATTTCAACGTTCCAGCGGTAAAGCAATGCGACTGCCGGATCTTGATTTAATTTCAACGTTCCAACGGTAAAGCAATGCGACTGCCGGATCTCGATTTTATTTCAACGTTCCAGCGGTAAAGCAATGCGACTGCCGGATCTTGATTTTTATTTCAAAGTTCCAGCGCTTAAGCAATGCGACTGCCGGATCTTGATTTAATTTCAAAGTTCCAACGGTGAAGCAATGCGACTGCCGGATATTGATTTAATGTCAAAGTTCTCAGCGATAAAGCAATGCGACTGCGGGATCTTGGTTTTTATTTCAAAGTTCCAACGGTAAAGCAATGCGACTGCCGGATTTTGATTTAATTTCAAAGTTCCATCGGTAAAGCAATGCGACTGCCGGATCTTGATTTCTATTTCAAAGTTCCAACGGTAAAGCAATGCGACTGCCGGATCTCGATTTTATTTCAAAGTTCCAGCGGTAAAGCAATGCGACTGCCGGATCTTGATTTTATTTCAAAGTTCCAGCGGTAAAGCAATGCGACTGGCGGATCTTGATTTAATTTCAACGTTCCAGCGGTAAAGCAATGCGACTGCCGGATCTTGATTTAATTTCAAAGTTCCAACGGTAAAGCAATGCGACTGCCGGATCTCGATTTTATTTCAAAGTTCCAGCGGTAAAGCAATGCGACTGCCGGATCTTGATTTAATTTCAAAGTTCCATCGGTAAAGCAATGCGACTGCCGGATCTTGATTTTTATTTCAAAGTTCCAGCGCTAAAGCAATGCGACTGCCGAATCTTTGTTTCTATTTCAAAGTTCCAGCGGTAAAGCAATGCGACTGACGGATCTTGATTTAATTTCAACGTTCCAGCGGTAAAGCAATGCGACTGCCGGATCTTGATTTCTATTTCAAAGTTCCAGCGGTAAAGCAATGCGACTGCCGGATCTCGATTTTATTTCAAAGTTCCAGCGGTAAAGCAATGCGACTGCCGGATCTTGATTTAATTTCAAAGTTCCATCGGTAAAGCAATGCGACTGCCGGATCTTGATTTAATTCCAACGTTCCAGCGGTAAAGCAATGCGACTGCCGGATCGTGATTTAATTTCAAAGTTCCAACGGTAAAGCAATGCGACTGCCGGATCTCGATTTTATTTCAAAGTTCCAGCGGTAAAGCAATGCGACTGCCGGATCTTGATTTTTATTTCAAAGTTCCAGCGCTAAAGCAATGCGACTGCCGGATCTTGATTTAATTTCAAAGTTCCAACGGTAAAGCAATGCGACTGCCAGATCTTGATTTTATTTCAAAGTACCAACGGTGAAGCAATGCGACTGCCGGATATTGATTTAATGTCAAAGTTCTCAGCGATAAAGCAATGCGACTGCGGGATCTTGGTTTTTATTTCAAAGTTCCAACGGTAAAGCAATGCGACTGCCAGATCTTGATTTTATTTCAAAGTACCAACGGTGAAGCAATGCGACTGCCGGATATTGATTTAATGTCAAAGTTCTCAGCGATAAAGCAATCCGACTGCGGGATCTTGGTTTTTATTTCAAAGTTCCAACGGTAAAGCAATGCGACTGCCGGATCTTGATTTAATTTCAACGTTCCAACGGTAAAGCAATGCGACTGCCGGATCTTGATTTAATTTCAACGTTCCAGCGGTAAAGCAATGCGACTGCTGGATCTTGGTTTTTATTTCAAAGTTCCAGCGGTAAAGCATTGCGACTGCCGGATCTTGATTTAATTTCAAAGTTCCAGCGGTAAAGCAATGCGACGGGCGGATCTTGATTTAATTTCAACGTTCCAGCGGTAAAGCAATGCGACTGCCGGATCTCGATTTTATTTCAAAGTTCCAGCGGTAAAGCAATGCGACTGCCGGATCTTGATTTAATTTCAAAGTTCCATCGGTAAAGCAATGCGACTGCCGGATCTTGATTTAATGTCAAAGTTCTCAGCGATAAAGCAATGCGACTGCGGGATCTTGGTTTTTATTTCAAAGTTCCAGCGGTAAAGCAATGCGACTGCCGGATCTTGATTTAATTTCAAAGTTCCATCGGTAAAGCAATGCGACTGCCGGATCTTGATTTAATTCCAACGTTCCAGCGGTAAAGCAATGCGACTGCCGGATCTTGATTTAATTTCAAAGTTCCAACGGTAAAGCAATGCGACTGCCAGATCTTGATTTTATTTCAAAGTACCAACGGTGAAGCAATGCGACTGCCGGATCTTGATTTAATTTCAAAGTTCCAACGGTAAAGCAATGCGACTGCCAGATCTTGATTTTATTTCAAAGTACCAACGGTGAAGCAATGCGACTGCCGGATATTGATTTAATGTCAAAGTTCTCAGCGATAAAGCAATGCGACTGCGGGATCTTGGTTTTTATTTCAAAGTTCCAACGGTAAAGCAATGCGACTGCCAGATCTTGATTTTATTTCAAAGTACCAACGGTGAAGCAATGCGACTGCCGGATATTGATTTAATGTCAAAGTTCTCAGCGATAAAGCAATCCGACTGCGGGATCTTGGTTTTTATTTCAAAGTTCCAACGGTAAAGCAATGCGACTGCCGGATCTTGATTTAATTTCAACGTTCCAACGGTAAAGCAATGCGACTGCCGGATCTTGATTTAATTTCAACGTTCCAGCGGTAAAGCAATGCGACTGCCGGATCTCGATTTTATTTCAAAGTTCCAGCGGTAAAGCAATGCGACTGCCGGATCTCGATTTTATTTCAAAGTTCCAGCGGTAAAGCAATGCGACTGCTGGATCTTGATTTAATTTCAAAGTTCCAGCGATAAAGCAATGCGACTGCGGGATTTTGGTTTTTATTTCAAAGTTCCAGCGGTAAAGCATTGCGACTGCCGGATCTTGATTTAATTTCAAAGATCCAGCGGTAAAGCAATGCGACTGGCGGATCTTGATTTAATTTCAACGTTCCAGCGGTAAAGCAATGCGACTGCCAGATCTTGATTTAATTCCAACGTTCCAGCGGTAAAGCAATGCGACTGCCGGATCTTGATTTAATTTCAAAGTTCCAACGGTAAAGCAATGCGACTGCCGGATCTTGATTTAATGTCAAAGTTCTCAGCGATAAAGCAATGCGACTGCGGGATATTGATTTAATGTCAAAGTTCTCAGCGATAAAGCAATGCGACTGCGGGATCTTGGTTTTTATTTCAAAGTTCCAACGGTAAAGCAATGCGACTGCCGGATCTTGATTTAATTTCAACGTTCCAACGGTAAAGCAATGCGACTGCCGGATCTTGATTTAATTTCAACGTTCCAGCGGTAAAGCAATGCGACTGCCGGATCTCGATTTTATTTCAAAGTTCCAGCGGTAAAGCAATGCGACTGCCGGATCTCGATTTTATTTCAAAGTTCCAGCGGTAAAGCAATGCGACTGCTGGATCTTGATTTAATTTCAAAGTTCCAGCGATAAAGCAATGCGACTGCGGGATTTTGGTTTTTATTTCAAAGTTCCAGCGGTAAAGCAATGCGACTGCCGGATCTTGATTTTATTTCAAAGTTCCAGCGGTAAAGCAATGCGACTGGCGGATCTTGATTTAATTTCAACGTTCCAGCGGTAAAGCAATGCGACTGCCGGATCTCGATTTTATTTCAAAGTTCCAGCGGTAAAGCAATGCGACTGCCGGATCTTGATTTAATTTCAAAGTTCCATCGGTAAAGCAATGCGACTGGCGGATCTTGATTTAATTTCAACGTTCCAGCGGTAAAGCAATGCGACTGCCGGATCTCGATTTTATTTCAAAGTTCCAGCGGTAAAGCAATGCGACTGCCGGATCTTGATTTAATTTCAAAGTTCCATCGGTAAAGCAATGCGACTGCCGGATCTTGATTTCTATTTCAAAGTTCCAACGGTAAAGCAATGCGACTGCCGGATCTCGATTTTATTTCAAAGTTCCAGCGGTAAAGCAATGCGACTGCCGGATCTTGATTTTATTTCAAAGTTCCAGCGGTAAAGCAATGCGACTGGCGGATCTTGATTTAATTTCAACGTTCCAGCGGTAAAGCAATGCGACTGCCGGATCTTGATTTAATTTCAAAGTTCCAACGGTAAAGCAATGCGACTGCCGGATCTCGATTTTATTTCAAAGTTCCAGCGGTAAAGCAATGCGACTGCCGGATCTTGATTTAATTTCAAAGCTCCATCGGTAAAGCAATGCGACTGCCGGATCTTGATTTTTATTTCAAAGTTCCAGCGCTAAAGCAATGCGACTGCCGAATCTTTGTTTCTATTTCAAAGTTCCAGCGGTAAAGCAATGCGACTGACGGATCTTGATTTAATTTCAACGTTCCAGCGGTAAAGCAATGCGACTGCCGGATCTTGATTTCTATTTCAAAGTTCCAGCGGTAAAGCAATGCGACTGCCGGATCTCGATTTTATTTCAAAGTTCCAGCGGTAAAGCAATGCGACTGCCGGATCTTGATTTAATTTCAAAGTTCCATCGGTAAAGCAATGCGACTGCCGGATCTTGATTTAATTCCAACGTTCCAGCGGTAAAGCAATGCGACTGCCGGATCGTGATTTAATTTCAAAGTTCCAACGGTAAAGCAATGCGACTGCCGGATCTCGATTTTATTTCAAAGTTCCAGCGGTAAAGCAATGCGACTGCCGGATCTTGATTTTTATTTCAAAGTTCCAGCGCTAAAGCAATGCGACTGCCGGATCTTGATTTAATTTCAAAGTTCCAACGGTAAAGCAATGCGACTGCCAGATCTTGATTTTATTTCAAAGTACCAACGGTGAAGCAATGCGACTGCCGGATATTGATTTAATGTCAAAGTTCTCAGCGATAAAGCAATGCGACTGCGGGATCTTGGTTTTTATTTCAAAGTTCCAACGGTAAAGCAATGCGACTGCCAGATCTTGATTTTATTTCAAAGTACCAACGGTGAAGCAATGCGACTGCCGGATATTGATTTAATGTCAAAGTTCTCAGCGATAAAGCAATCCGACTGCGGGATCTTGGTTTTTATTTCAAAGTTCCAACGGTAAAGCAATGCGACTGCCGGATCTTGATTTAATTTCAACGTTCCAACGGTAAAGCAATGCGACTGCCGGATCTTGATTTAATTTCAACGTTCCAGCGGTAAAGCAATGCGACTGCGGGATCTTGGTTTTTATTTCAAAGTTCCAGCGGTAAAGCAATGCGACTGCCGGATCTTGATTTAATTTCAAAGTTCCATCGGTAAAGCAATGCGACTGCCGGATCTTGATTTAATTCCAACGTTCCAGCGGTAAAGCAATGCGACTGCCGGATCTTGATTTAATTTCAACGTTCCAGCGGTAAAGCAATGCGACTGCCGGATCTCGATTTTATTTCAAAGTTCCAGCGGTAAAGCAATGCGACTGCCGGATCTTGATTTAATTTCAAAGTTCCATCGGTAAAGCAATGCGACTGCCGGATCTTGATTTAATGTCAAAGTTCTCAGCGATAAAGCAATGCGACTGCGGGATCTTGGTTTTTATTTCAAAGTTCCAGCGGTAAAGCAATGCGACTGCCGGATCTTGATTTAATTTCAAAGTTCCATCGGTAAAGCAATGCGACTGCCGGATCTTGATTTAATTCCAACGTTCCAGCGGTAAAGCAATGCGACTGCCGGATCTTGATTTAATTTCAAAGTTCCAACGGTAAAGCAATGCGACTGCCAGATCTTGATTTTATTTCAAAGTACCAACGGTGAAGCAATGCGACTGCCGGATCTTGATTTAATTTCAAAGTTCCAACGGTAAAGCAATGCGACTGCCAGATCTTGATTTTATTTCAAAGTACCAACGGTGAAGCAATGCGACTGCCGGATATTGATTTAATGTCAAAGTTCTCAGCGATAAAGCAATGCGACTGCGGGATCTTGGTTTTTATTTCAAAGTTCCAACGGTAAAGCAATGCGACTGCCAGATCTTGATTTTATTTCAAAGTACCAACGGTGAAGCAATGCGACTGCCGGATATTGATTTAATGTCAAAGTTCTCAGCGATAAAGCAATCCGACTGCGGGATCTTGGTTTTTATTTCAAAGTTCCAACGGTAAAGCAATGCGACTGCCGGATCTTGATTTAATTTCAACGTTCCAACGGTAAAGCAATGCGACTGCCGGATCTTGATTTAATTTCAACGTTCCAGCGGTAAAGCAATGCGACTGCCGGATCTCGATTTTATTTCAAAGTTCCAGCGGTAAAGCAATGCGACTGCCGGATCTCGATTTTATTTCAAAGTTCCAGCGGTAAAGCAATGCGACTGCTGGATCTTGATTTAATTTCAAAGTTCCAGCGATAAAGCAATGCGACTGCGGGATTTTGGTTTTTATTTCAAAGTTCCAGCGGTAAAGCATTGCGACTGCCGGATCTTGATTTAATTTCAAAGTTCCAGCGGTAAAGCAATGCGACTGGCGGATCTTGATTTAATTTCAACGTTCCAGCGGTAAAGCAATGCGACTGCCGGATCTCGATTTTATTTCAAAGTTCCAGCGGTAAAGCAATGCGACTGCCGGATCTTGATTTAATTTCAAAGTTCCATCGGTAAAGCAATGCGACTGCCGGATCTTGATTTAATGTCAAAGTTCTCAGCGATAAAGCAATGCGACTGCGGGATCTTGGTTTTTATTTCAAAGTTCCAGCGGTAAAGCAATGCGACTGCCGGATCTTGATTTAATTTCAAAGTTCCATCGGTAAAGCAATGCGACTGCCGGATCTTGATTTAATTCCAACGTTCCAGCGGTAAAGCAATGCGACTGCCGGATCTTGATTTAATTTCAAAGTTCCAACGGTAAAGCAATGCGACTGCCAGATCTTGATTTTATTTCAAAGTACCAACGGTGAAGCAATGCGACTGCCGGATATTGATTTAATGTCAAAGTTCTCAGCGATAAAGCAATGCGACTGCGGGATCTTGGTTTTTATTTCAAAGTTCCAACGGTAAAGCAATGCGACTGCCGGATCTTGATTTAATTTCAACGTTCCAACGGTAAAGCAATGCGACTGCCGGATCTTGATTTAATTTCAACGTTCCAGCGGTAAAGCAATGCGACTGCCGGATCTTGATTTTATTTCAAAGTACCAACGGTGAAGCAATGCGACTGCCGGATCTCGATTTTATTTCAAAGTTCCAGCGGTAAAGCAATGCGACTGCTGGATCTTGATTTAATTTCAAAGTTCCAGCGATAAAGCAATGCGACTGCGGGATTTTGGTTTTTATTTCAAAGTTCCAGCGGTAAAGCAATGCGACTGCCGGATCTTGATTTTATTTCAAAGTTCCAGCGGTAAAGCAATGCGACTGGCGGATCTTGATTTAATTTCAAAGTTCCAGCGATAAAGCAATGCGACTGCGGGATTTTGGTTTTTATTTCAAAGTTCCAGCGGTAAAGCAATGCGACTGCCGGATCTTGATTTTATTTCAAAGTTCCAGCGGTAAAGCAATGCGACTGGCGGATCTTGATTTAATTTCAACGTTCCAGCGGTAAAGCAATGCGACTGCCGGATCTCGATTTTATTTCAAAGTTCCAGCGGTAAAGCAATGCGACTGCCGGATCTTGATTTAATTTCAAAGTTCCATCGGTAAAGCAATGCGACTGGCGGATCTTGATTTAATTTCAACGTTCCAGCGGTAAAGCAATGCGACTGCCGGATCTCGATTTTATTTCAAAGTTCCAGCGGTAAAGCAATGCGACTGCCGGATCTTGATTTAATTTCAAAGTTCCATCGGTAAAGCAATGCGACTGCCGGATCTTGATTTCTATTTCAAAGTTCCAACGGTAAAGCAATGCGACTGCCGGATCTCGATTTTATTTCAAAGTTCCAGCGGTAAAGCAATGCGACTGCCGGATCTTGATTTAATTTCAAAGTTCCATCGGTAAAGCAATGCGACTGCCGGATCTTGATTTTTATTTCAAAGTTCCAGCGCTAAAGCAATGCGACTGCCGAATCTTTGTTTCTATTTCAAAGTTCCAGCGGTAAAGCAATGCGACTGACGGATCTTGATTTAATTTCAACGTTCCAGCGGTAAAGCAATGCGACTGCCGGATCTTGATTTCTATTTCAAAGTTCCAGCGGTAAAGCAATGCGACTGCCGGATCTCGATTTTATTTCAAAGTTCCAGCGGTAAAGCAATGCGACTGCCGGATCTTGATTTAATTTCAAAGTTCCATCGGTAAAGCAATGCGACTGCCGGATCTTGATTTAATTCCAAAGTTCCAGCGGTAAAGCAATGCGACTGCCGGATCGTGATTTAATTTCAAAGTTCCAACGGTAAAGCAATGCGACTGCCGGATCTCGATTTTATTTCAAAGTTCCAGCGGTAAAGCAATGCGACTGCCGGATCTTGATTTTTATTTCAAAGTTCCAGCGCTAAAGCAATGCGACTGCCGGATCTTGATTTAATTTCAAAGTTCCAACGGTAAAGCAATGCGACTGCCAGATCTTGATTTTATTTCAAAGTACCAACGGTGAAGCAATGCGACTGCCGGATATTGATTTAATGTCAAAGTTCTCAGCGATAAAGCAATGCGACTGCGGGATCTTGGTTTTTATTTCAAAGTTCCAACGGTAAAGCAATGCGACTGCCAGATCTTGATTTTATTTCAAAGTACCAACGGTGAAGCAATGCGACTGCCGGATATTGATTTAATGTCAAAGTTCTCAGCGATAAAGCAATCCGACTGCGGGATCTTGGTTTTTATTTCAAAGTTCCAACGGTAAAGCAATGCGACTGCCGGATCTTGATTTAATTTCAACGTTCCAACGGTAAAGCAATGCGACTGCCGGATCTTGATTTAATTTCAACGTTCCAGCGGTAAAGCAATGCGACTGCTGGATCTTGATTTAATTTCAAAGTTCCAGCGATAAAGCAATGCGACTGCGGGATTTTGGTTTTTATTTCAAAGTTCCAGCGGTAAAGCATTGCGACTGCCGGATCTTGATTTAATTTCAAAGTTCCAGCGGTAAAGCAATGCGACTGGCGGATCTTGATTTAATTTCAACGTTCCAGCGGTAAAGCAATGCGACTGCCGGATCTCGATTTTATTTCAAAGTTCCAGCGGTAAAGCAATGCGACTGCCGGATCTTGATTTAATTTCAAAGTTCCATCGGTAAAGCAATGCGACTGCCGGATCTTGATTTAATGTCAAAGTTCTCAGCGATAAAGCAATGCGACTGCGGGATCTTGGTTTTTATTTCAAAGTTCCAGCGGTAAAGCAATGCGACTGCCGGATCTTGATTTAATTTCAAAGTTCCATCGGTAAAGCAATGCGACTGCCGGATCTTGATTTAATTCCAACGTTCCAGCGGTAAAGCAATGCGACTGCCGGATCTTGATTTTATTTCAAAGTTCCAGCGGTAAAGCAATGCGACTGGCGGATCTTGATTTAATTTCAAAGTTCCAGCGATAAAGCAATGCGACTGCGGGATTTTGGTTTTTATTTCAAAGTTCCAGCGGTAAAGCAATGCGACTGCCGGATCTTGATTTTATTTCAAAGTTCCAGCGGTAAAGCAATGCGACTGGCGGATCTTGATTTAATTTCAACGTTCCAGCGGTAAAGCAATGCGACTGCCGGATCTCGATTTCTATTTCAAAGTTCCAGCGGTAAAGCAATGCGACTGCCGGATCTTGATTTAATTTCAAAGTTCCATCGGTAAAGCAATGCGACTGGCGGATCTTGATTTAATTTCAACGTTCCAGCGGTAAAGCAATGCGACTGCCGGATCTCGATTTTATTTCAAAGTTCCAGCGGTAAAGCAATGCGACTGCCGGATCTTGATTTAATTTCAAAGTTCCATCGGTAAAGCAATGCGACTGCCGGATCTTGATTTCTATTTCAAAGTTCCAACGGTAAAGCAATGCGACTGCCGGATCTCGATTTTATTTCAAAGTTCCAGCGGTAAAGCAATGCGACTGCCGGATCTTGATTTAATTTCAAAGTTCCATCGGTAAAGCAATGCGACTGCCGGATCTTGATTTTTATTTCAAAGTTCCAGCGCTAAAGCAATGCGACTGCCGAATCTTTGTTTCTATTTCAAAGTTCCAGCGGTAAAGCAATGCGACTGACGGATCTTGATTTAATTTCAACGTTCCAGCGGTAAAGCAATGCGACTGCCGGATCTTGATTTCTATTTCAAAGTTCCAGCGGTAAAGCAATGCGACTGCCGGATCTCGATTTTATTTCAAAGTTCCAGCGGTAAAGCAATGCGACTGCCGGATCTTGATTTAATTTCAAAGTTCCATCGGTAAAGCAATGCGACTGCCGGATCTTGATTTAATTCCAACGTTCCAGCGGTAAAGCAATGCGACTGCCGGATCGTGATTTAATTTCAAAGTTCCAACGGTAAAGCAATGCGACTGCCGGATCTCGATTTTATTTCAAAGTTCCAGCGGTAAAGCAATGCGACTGCCGGATCTTGATTTTTATTTCAAAGTTCCAGCGCTAAAGCAATGCGACTGCCGGATCTTGATTTAATTTCAAAGTTCCAACGGTAAAGCAATGCGACTGCCAGATCTTGATTTTATTTCAAAGTACCAACGGTGAAGCAATGCGACTGCCGGATATTGATTTAATGTCAAAGTTGTCAGCGATAAAGCAATGCGACTGCGGGATCTTGGTTTTTATTTCAAAGTTCCAACGGTAAAGCAATGCGACTGCCAGATCTTGATTTTATTTCAAAGTACCAACGGTGAAGCAATGCGACTGCCGGATATTGATTTAATGTCAAAGTTCTCAGCGATAAAGCAATCCGACTGCGGGATCTTGGTTTTTATTTCAAAGTTCCAACGGTAAAGCAATGCGACTGCCGGATCTTGATTTAATTTCAACGTTCCAACGGTAAAGCAATGCGACTGCCGGATCTTGATTTAATTTCAACGTTCCAGCGGTAAAGCAATGCGACTGCTGGATCTTGATTTAATTTCAAAGTTCCAGCGATAAAGCAATGCGACTGCGGGATTTTGGTTTTTATTTCAAAGTTCCAGCGGTAAAGCATTGCGACTGCCGGATCTTGATTTAATTTCAAAGTTCCAGCGGTAAAGCAATGCGACTGGCGGATCTTGATTTAATTTCAACGTTCCAGCGGTAAAGCAATGCGACTGCCGGATCTCGATTTTATTTCAAAGTTCCAGCGGTAAAGCAATGCGACTGCCGGATCTTGATTTAATTTCAAAGTTCCATCGGTAAAGCAATGCGACTGCCGGATCTTGATTTAATGTCAAAGTTCTCAGCGATAAAGCAATGCGACTGCGGGATCTTGGTTTTTATTTCAAAGTTCCAGCGGTAAAGCAATGCGACTGCCGGATCTTGATTTAATTTCAAAGTTCCATCGGTAAAGCAATGCGACTGCCGGATCTTGATTTAATTCCAACGTTCCAGCGGTAAAGCAATGCGACTGCCGGATCTTGATTTAATTTCAAAGTTCCAACGGTAAAGCAATGCGACTGCCAGATCTTGATTTTATTTCAAAGTACCAACGGTGAAGCAATGCGACTGCCGGATATTGATTTAATGTCAAAGTTCTCAGCGATAAAGCAATGCGACTGCGGGATCTTGGTTTTTATTTCAAAGTTCCAACGGTAAAGCAATGCGACTGCCGGATCTTGATTTAATTTCAACGTTCCAACGGTAAAGCAATGCGACTGCCGGATCTTGATTTAATTTCAACGTTCCAGCGGTAAAGCAATGCGACTGCTGGATCTTGATTTAATTTCAAAGTTCCAGCGATAAAGCAATGCGACTGCGGGATTTTGGTTTTTATTTCAAAGTTCCAGCGGTAAAGCAATGCGACTGCCGGATCTTGATTTTATTTCAAAGTTCCAGCGGTAAAGCAATGCGACTGGCGGATCTTGATTTAATTTCAACGTTCCAGCGGTAAAGCAATGCGACTGCCGGATCTCGATTTTATTTCAAAGTTCCAGCGGTAAAGCAATGCGACTGCCGGATCTTGATTTAATTTCAAAGTTCCATCGGTAAAGCAATGCGACTGCCGGATCTTGATTTTTATTTCAAAGTTCCAGCGCTAAAGCAATGCGACTGCCGAATCTTTGTTTCTATTTCAAAGTTCCAGCGGTAAAGCAATGCGACTGACGGATCTTGATTTAATTTCAACGTTCCAGCGGTAAAGCAATGCGACTGCCGGATCTTGATTTCTATTTCAAAGTTCCAGCGGTAAAGCAATGCGACTGCCGGATCTCGATTTTATTTAAAAGTTCCAGCGGTAAAGCAATGCGACTGCCGGATCTTGATTTAATTTCAAAGTTCCAACGGTAAAGCAATGCGACTGCCGGATCTCGATTTTATTTCAAAGTTCCAGCGGTAAAGCAATGCGACTGCCGGATCTTGATTTAATTTCAAAGTTCCATCGGTAAAGCAATGCGACTGCCGGATCTTGATTTTTATTTCAAAGTTCCAGCGCTAAAGCAATGCGACTGCCGAATCTTTGTTTCTATTTCAAAGTTCCAGCGGTAAAGCAATGCGACTGACGGATCTTGATTTAATTTCAAAGTTCCAACGGTAAAGCAATGCGACTGCCGGATCTTGATTTAATTTCAAAGTTCCATCGGTAAAGCAATGCGACTGCCGGATCTTGATTTTTATTTCAAAGTTCCAGCGCTAAAGCAATGCGACTGCCGGATCTCGATTTTATTTCAAAGTTCCAGCGGTAAAGCAATGCGACTGCTGGATCTTGATTTAATTTCAAAGTTCCAGCGATAAAGCAATGCGACTGCGGGATCTTGGTTTTTATTTCAAAGTTTCAGCGCTAAAGCAATGCGACTGCCGGATCTCGATTTTATTTCAAAGTTCCAGCGGTAAAGCAATGCGACTGCCGGATCTTGATTTAATTTCAAAGTTCCATCGGTAAAGCAATGCGACTGCCGGATCTTGATTTAATTCCAACGTTCCAGCGGTAAAGCAATGCGACTGCCGGATCTTGATTTAATTTCAAAGTTCCAACGGTAAAGCAATGCGACTGCCGGATCTCGATTTTATTTCAAAGTTCCAGCGGTAAAGCAATGCGACTGCCGGATCTTGATTTTTATTTCAAAGTTCCAGCGCTAAAGCAATGCGACTGCCGGATCTTGATTTAATTTCAAAGTTCCAACGGTAAAGCAATGCGACTGCCAGATCTTGATTTTATTTCAAAGTACCAACGGTGAAGCAATGCGACTGCCGGATATTGATTTAATGTCAAAGTTCTCAGCGATAAAGCAATGCGACTGCGGGATCTTGGTTTTTATTTCAAAGTTCCAACGGTAAAGCAATGCGACTGCCGGATCTTGATTTAATTTCAACGTTCCAACGGTAAAGCAATGCGACTGCCGGATCTTGATTTAATTTCAACGTTCCAGCGGTAAAGCAATGCGACTGCCGGATCTCGATTTTATTTCAAAGTTCCAGCGGTAAAGCAATGCGACTGCCGGATCTCGATTTTATTTCAAAGTTCCAGCGGTAAAGCAATGCGACTGCTGGATCTTGATTTAATTTCAAAGTTCCAGCGATAAAGCAATGCGACTGCGGGATTTTGGTTTTTATTTCAAAGTTCCAGCGGTAAAGCAATGCGACTGCCGGATCTTGATTTTATTTCAAAGTTCCAGCGGTAAAGCAATGCGACTGGCGGATCTTGATTTAATTTCAACGTTCCAGCGGTAAAGCAATGCGACTGCCGGATCTCGATTTTATTTCAAAGTTCCAGCGGTAAAGCAATGCGACTGCCGGATCTTGATTTAATTTCAAAGTTCCATCGGTAAAGCAATGCGACTGCCGGATCTTGATTTTTATTTCAAAGTTCCAGCGCTAAAGCAATGCGACTGCCGAATCTTTGTTTCTATTTCAAAGTTCCAGCGGTAAAGCAATGCGACTGACGGATCTTGATTTAATTTCAACGTTCCAGCGGTAAAGCAATGCGACTGCCGGATCTTGATTTCTATTTCAAAGTTCCAGCGGTAAAGCAATGCGACTGCCGGATCTCGATTTTATTTAAAAGTTCCAGCGGTAAAGCAATGCGACTGCCGGATCTTGATTTAATTTCAAAGTTCCAACGGTAAAGCAATGCGACTGCCGGATCTCGATTTTATTTCAAAGTTCCAGCGGTAAAGCAATGCGACTGCCGGATCTTGATTTAATTTCAAAGTTCCATCGGTAAAGCAATGCGACTGCCGGATCTTGATTTTTATTTCAAAGTTCCAGCGCTAAAGCAATGCGACTGCCGAATCTTTGTTTCTATTTCAAAGTTCCAGCGGTAAAGCAATGCGACTGACGGATCTTGATTTAATTTCAAAGTTCCAACGGTAAAGCAATGCGACTGCCGGATCTTGATTTAATTTCAAAGTTCCATCGGTAAAGCAATGCGACTGCCGGATCTTGATTTTTATTTCAAAGTTCCAGCGCTAAAGCAATGCGACTGCCGGATCTCGATTTTATTTCAAAGTTCCAGCGGTAAAGCAATGCGACTGCTGGATCTTGATTTAATTTCAAAGTTCCAGCGATAAAGCAATGCGACTGCGGGATCTTGGTTTTTATTTCAAAGTTTCAGCGCTAAAGCAATGCGACTGCCGGATCTCGATTTTATTTCAAAGTTCCAGCGGTAAAGCAATGCGACTGCCGGATCTCGATTTTATTTCAAAGTTCCAGCGGTAAAGCAATGCGACTGCCGGATCTTGATTTTATTTCAAAGTTCCAGCGGTAAAGCAATGCGACTGGCGGATCTTGATTTAATTTCAACGTTCCAGCGGTAAAGCAATGCGACTGCCGGATCTCGATTTTATTTCAAAGTTCCAGCGGTAAAGCAATGCGACTGCCGGATCTTGATTTTTATTTCAAAGTTCCAGCGCTTAAGCAATGCGACTGCCGGATCTTGATTTAATTTCAAAGTTCCAACGGTAAAGCAATGCGACTGCCAGATCTTGATTTTATTTCAAAGTACCAACGGTGAAGCAATGCGACTGCCGGATATTGATTTAATGTCAAAGTTCTCAGCGATAAAGCAATGCGACTGCGGGATCTTGGTTTTTATTTCAAAGTTCCAACGGTAAAGCAATGCGACTGCTTAATCTTGATTTAATTTCAACGTTCCAGCGGTAAAGCAATGCGACTGACGGATCTTGATTTAATTCCAACGTTCCAGCGGTAAAGCAATGCGACTGCCGGATCTTGATTTAATTTCAAAGTTCCATCGGTAAAGCAATGCGACTGCCGGATCTTGATTTTTATTTCAAAGTTCCAGCGCTAAAGCAATGCGACTGCCGAATCTTTGTTTCTATTTCAAAGTTCCAGCGGTAAAGCAATGCGACTGACGGATCTTGATTTAATTTCAACGTTCCAGCGGTAAAGCAATGCGACTGCCGGATCTTGATTTCTATTTCAAAGTTCCAGCGGTAAAGCAATGCGACTGGCGGATCTTGATTTAATTTCAAAGTTCCATCGGTAAAGCAATGCGACTGCCGGATCTTGATTTTTATTTCAAAGTTTCAGCGCTAAAGCAATGCGACTGCCGGATCTCGATTTTATTTCAAAGTTCCAGCGGTAAAGCAATGCGACTGCCGGATCTTGATTTAATTTCAAAGTTCCATCGGTAAAGCAATGCGACTGCCGGATCTTGATTTAATTTCAACGTTCCAGCGGTAAAGCAATGCGACTGCCGGATCTTGATTTAATTTCAAAGTTCCAACGGTAAAGCAATGCGACTGCCGGATCTCGATTTTATTTCAAAGTTCCAGCGGTAAAGCAATGCGACTGCCGGATCTTGATTTTTATTTCAAAGTTCCAGCGCTAAAGCAATGCGACTGCCGGATCTTGATTTAATTTCAAAGTTCCAACGGTAAAGCAATGCGACTGCCAGATCTTGATTTTATTTCAAAGTACCAACGGTGAAGCAATGCGACTGCCGGATATTGATTTAATGTCAAAGTTCTCAGCGATAAAGCAATGCGACTGCGGGATCTTGGTTTTTATTTCAAAGTTCCAACGGTAAAGCAATGCGACTGCCGGATCTTGATTTAATTTCAACGTTCCAACGGTAAAGCAATGCGACTGCCGGATCTTGATTTAATTTCAACGTTCCAGCGGTAAAGCAATGCGACTGCCGGATCTCGATTTTATTTCAAAGTTCCAGCGGTAAAGCAATGCGACTGCCGGATCTCGATTTTATTTCAAAGTTCCAGCGGTAAAGCAATGCGACTGCTGGATCTTGATTTAATTTCAAAGTTCCAGCGATAAAGCAATGCGACTGCGGGATTTTGGTTTTTATTTCAAAGTTCCAGCGGTAAAGCAATGCGACTGCCGGATCTTGATTTTATTTTAAAGTTCCAGCGGTAAAGCAATGCGACTGCCGGATCTTGATTTAATTTCAACGTTCCAGCGGTAAAGCAATGCGACTGCCGGATCTCGATTTAATTTCAAAGTTCCAACGGTAAAGCAATGCGACTGCCGGATCTCGATTTTATTTCAAAGTTCCAGCGGTAAAGCAATGCGACTGCCGGATCTTGATTTAATTTCAAAGTTCCATCGGTAAAGCAATGCGACTGCCGGATCTTGATTTTTATTTCAAAGTTCCAGCGCTAAAGCAATGCGACTGCCGAATCTTTGTTTCTATTTCAAAGTTCCAGCGGTAAAGCAATGCGACTGACGGATCTTGATTTAATTTCAACGTTCCAGCGGTAAAGCAATGCGACTGCCGGATCTTGATTTCTATTTCAAAGTTCCAGCGGTAAAGCAATGCGACTGCCGGATCTCGATTTTATTTCAAAGTTCCAGCGGTAAAGCAATGCGACTGCCGGATCTTGATTTCTATTTCAAAGTTCCAGCGGTAAAGCAATGCGACTGCCGGATCTCGATTTTATTTCAAAGTTCCAGCGGTAAAGCAATGCGACTGCCGGATCTCGATTTTATTTCAAAGTTCCAGCGGTAAAGCAATGCGACTGCCGGATCTTGATTTAATTTCAAAGTTCCATCGGTAAAGCAATGCGACTGCCGGATCTTGATTTAATTCCAACGTTCCAGCGGTAAAGCAATGCGACTGCCGGATCTCGATTTTATTTCAAAGTTCCAGCGGTAAAGCAATGCGACTGCCGGATCTTGATTTTATTTCAAAGTTCCAGCGGTTAAGCAATGCGACTGGCGGATCTTGATTTAATTTCAACGTTCCAGCGGTAAAGCAATGCGACTGCCGGATCTTGATTTAATTTCAAAGTTCCAACGGTAAAGCAATGCGACTGCCGGATCTCGATTTTATTTCAAAGTTCCAGCGGTAAAGCAATGCGACTGCCGGATCTTGATTTAATTTCAAAGTTCCATCGGTAAAGCAATGCGACTGCCGGATCTTGATTTTTATTTCAAAGTTCCAGCGCTAAAGCAATGCGACTGCCGAATCTTTGTTTCTATTTCAAAGTTCCAGCGGTAAAGCAATGCGACTGACGGATCTTGATTTAATTTCAACGTTCCAGCGGTAAAGCAATGCGACTGCCGGATCTTGATTTCTATTTCAAAGTTCCAGCGGTAAAGCAATGCGACTGCCGGATCTCGATTTTATTTCAAAGTTCCAGCGGTAAAGCAATGCGACTGCCGGATCTTGATTTAATTTCAAAGTTCCATCGGTAAAGCAATGCGACTGCCGGATCTTGATTTAATTCCAACGTTCCAGCGGTAAAGCAATGCGACTGCCGGATCGTGATTTAATTTCAAAGTTCCAACGGTAAAGCAATGCGACTGCCGGATCTCGATTTTATTTCAAAGTTCCAGCGGTAAAGCAATGCGACTGCCGGATATTGATTTTTATTTCAAAGTTCCAGCGCTAAAGCAATGCGACTGCCGGATCTTGATTTAATTTCAAAGTTCCAACGGTAAAGCAATGCGACTGCCAGATCTTGATTTTATTTCAAAGTACCAACGGTGAAGCAATGCGACTGCCGGATATTGATTTAATGTCAAAGTTCTCAGCGATAAAGCAATGCGACTGCGGGATCTTGGTTTTTATTTCAAAGTTCCAACGGTAAAGCAATGCGACTGCCGGATCTTGATTTAATTTCAACGTTCCAACGGTAAAGCAATGCGACTGCCGGATCTTGATTTAATTTCAACGTTCCAGCGGTAAAGCAATGCGACTGCCGGATCTTGATTTAATTCCAACGTTCCAGCGGTAAAGCAATGCGACTGCCGGATCGTGATTTAATTTCAAAGTTCCAACGGTAAAGCAATGCGACTGCCGGATCTCGATTTTATTTCAAAGTTCCAGCGGTAAAGCAATGCGACTGCCGGATCTTGATTTTTATTTCAAAGTTCCAGCGCTAAAGCAATGCGACTGCCGGATCTTGATTTAATTTCAAAGTTCCAACGGTAAAGCAATGCGACTGCCAGATCTTGATTTTATTTCAAAGTACCAACGGTGAAGCAATGCGACTGCCGGATATTGATTTAATGTCAAAGTTCTCAGCGATAAAGCAATGCGACTGCGGGATCTTGGTTTTTATTTCAAAGTTCCAACGGTAAAGCAATGCGACTGCCGGATCTTGATTTAATTTCAACGTTCCAACGGTAAAGCAATGCGACTGCCGGATCTTGATTTAATTTCAACGTTCCAGCGGTAAAGCAATGCGACTGCCGGATCTCGATTTTATTTCAAAGTTCCAGCGGTAAAGCAATGCGACTGCCGGATCTCGATTTTATTTCAAAGTTCCAGCGGTAAAGCAATGCGACTGCTGGATCTTGATTTAATTTCAAAGTTCCAGCGATAAAGCAATGCGACTGCGGGATTTTGGTTTTTATTTCAAAGTTCCAGCGGTAAAGCAATGCGACTGCCGGATCTTGATTTTATTTCAAAGTTCCAGCGGTAAAGCAATGCGACTGGCGGATCTTGATTTAATTTCAACGTTCCAGCGGTAAAGCAATGCGACTGCCGGATCTCGATTTAATTTCAAAGTTCCAACGGTAAAGCAATGCGACTGCCGGATCTCGATTTTATTTCAAAGTTCCAGCGGTAAAGCAATGCGACTGCCGGATCTTGATTTAATTTCAAAGTTCCATCGGTAAAGCAATGCGACTGCCGGATCTTGATTTTTATTTCAAAGTTCCAGCGCTAAAGCAATGCGACTGCCGAATCTTTGTTTCTATTTCAAAGTTCCAGCGGTAAAGCAATGCGACTGACGGATCTTGATTTAATTTCAACGTTCCAGCGGTAAAGCAATGCGACTGCCGGATCTTGATTTCTATTTCAAAGTTCCAGCGGTAAAGCAATGCGACTGCCGGATCTCGATTTTATTTCAAAGTTCCAGCGGTAAAGCAATGCGACTGCCGGATCTTGATTTCTATTTCAAAGTTCCAGCGGTAAAGCAATGCGACTGCCGGATCTCGATTTTATTTCAAAGTTCCAGCGGTAAAGCAATGCGACTGCCGGATCTCGATTTTATTTCAAAGTTCCAGCGGTAAAGCAATGCGACTGCCGGATCTTGATTTAATTTCAAAGTTCCATCGGTAAAGCAATGCGACTGCCGGATCTTGATTTAATTCCAACGTTCCAGCGGTAAAGCAATGCGACTGCCGGATCGTGATTTAATTTCAAAGTTCCAACGGTAAAGCAATGCGACTGCCGGATCTCGATTTTATTTCAAAGTTCCAGCGGTAAAGCAATGCGACTGCCGGATCTTGATTTTATTTCAAAGTTCCAGCGGTAAAGCAATGCGACTGGCGGATCTTGATTTAATTTCAACGTTCCAGCGGTAAAGCAATGCGACTGCCGGATCTTGATTTAATTTCAAAGTTCCAACGGTAAAGCAATGCGACTGCCGGATCTCGATTTTATTTCAAAGTTCCAGCGGTAAAGCAATGCGACTGCCGGATCTTGATTTAATTTCAAAGTTCCATCGGTAAAGCAATGCGACTGCCGGATCTTGATTTTTATTTCAAAGTTCCAGCGCTAAAGCAATGCGACTGCCGAATCTTTGTTTCTATTTCAAAGTTCCAGCGGTAAAGCAATGCGACTGACGGATCTTGATTTAATTTCAACGTTCCAGCGGTAAAGCAATGCGACTGCCGGATCTTGATTTCTATTTCAAAGTTCCAGCGGTAAAGCAATGCGACTGCCGGATCTCGATTTTATTTCAAAGTTCCAGCGGTAAAGCAATGCGACTGCCGGATCTTGATTTAATTTCAAAGTTCCATCGGTAAAGCAATGCGACTGCCGGATCTTGATTTAATTCCAACGTTCCAGCGGTAAAGCAATGCGACTGCCGGATCGTGATTTAATTTCAAAGTTCCAACGGTAAAGCAATGCGACTGCCGGATCTCGATTTTATTTCAAAGTTCCAGCGGTAAAGCAATGCGACTGCCGGATCTTGATTTTATTTCAAAGTTCCAGCGCTAAAGCAATGCGACTGCCGAATCTTTGTTTCTATTTCAAAGTTCCAGCGGTAAAGCAATGCGACTGCTGGATCTTGATTTAATTTCAAAGTTCCAGCGATAAAGCAATGCGACTGCGGGATTTTGGTTTTTATTTCAAAGTTCCAGCGGTAAAGCAATGCGACTGCCGGATCTTGATTTTATTTCAAAGTTCCAGCGGTAAAGCAATGCGACTGGCGGATCTTGATTTAATTTCAACGTTCCAGCGGTAAAGCAATGCGACTGCCGGATCTCGATTTTATTTCAAAGTTCCAGCGGTAAAGCAATGCGACTGCCGGATCTTGATTTAATTTCAAAGTTCCATCGGTAAAGCAATGCGACTGCCGGATCTTGATTTTTATTTCAAAGTTCCAGCGCTAAAGCAATGCGACTGCCGAATCTTTGTTTCTATTTCAAAGTTCCAGCGGTAAAGCAATGCGACTGACGGATCTTGATTTAATTTCAACGTTCCAGCGGTAAAGCAATGCGACTGCCGGATCTTGTTTTCTATTTCAAAGTTCCAGCGGTAAAGCAATGCGACTGCCGGATCTCGATTTTATTTAAAAGTTCCAGCGGTAAAGCAATGCGACTGCCGGATCTTGATTTAATTTCAAAGTTCCAACGGTAAAGCAATGCGACTGCCGGATCTCGATTTTATTTCAAAGTTCCAGCGGTAAAGCAATGCGACTGCCGGATCTTGATTTAATTTCAAAGTTCCATCGGTAAAGCAATGCGACTGCCGGATCTTGATTTTTATTTCAAAGTTCCAGCGCTAAAGCAATGCGACTGCCGAATCTTTGTTTCTATTTCAAAGTTCCAGCGGTAAAGCAATGCGACTGACGGATCTTGATTTAATTTCAACGTTCCAGCGGTAAAGCAATGCGACTGCCGGATCTTGATTTCTATTTCAAAGTTCCAGCGGTAAAGCAATGCGACTGGCGGATCTTGATTTAATTTCAAAGTTCCATCGGTAAAGCAATGCGACTGCCGGATCTTGATTTTTATTTCAAAGTTTCAGCGCTAAAGCAATGCGACTGCCGGATCTCGATTTTATTTCAAAGTTCCAGCGGTAAAGCAATGCGACTGCCGGATCTTGATTTAATTTCAAAGTTCCATCGGTAAAGCAATGCGACTGCCGGATCTTGATTTAATTCCAACGTTCCAGCGGTAAAGCAATGCGACAGCCGGATCTTGATTTAATTTCAAAGTTCCAACGGTAAAGCAATGCGACTGCCGGATCTCGATTTTATTTCAAAGTTCCAGCGGTAAAGCAATGCGACTGCCGGATCTTGATTTTTATTTCAAAGTTCCAGCGCTTAAGCAATGCGACTGCCGGATCTTTATTTAATTTCAAAGTTCCAACGGTAAAGCAATGCGACTGCCAGATCTTGATTTTATTTCAAAGTACCAACGGTGAAGCAATGCGACTGCCGGATATTGATTTAATGTCAAAGTTCTCAGCGATAAAGCAATGCGACTGCGGGATCTTGGTTTTTATTTCAAAGTTCCAACGGTAAAGCAATGCGACTGCTTAATCTTGATTTAATTTCAACGTTCCAGCGGTAAAGCAATGCGACTGACGGATCTTGATTTAATTCCAACGTTCCAGCGGTAAAGCAATGCGACTGCCGGATCTTGATTTAATTCCAACGTTCCAGCGGTAAAGCAATGCGACTGCCGGATCTTGATTTAATTTCAAAGTTCCAACGGTAAAGCAATGCGACTGCCGGATCTCGATTTTATTTCAAAGTTCCAGCGGTAAAGCAATGCGACTGCCGGATCTTGATTTTTATTTCAAAGTTCCAGCGCTTAAGCAATGCGACTGCCGGATCTTGATTTAATTTCAAAGTTCCAACGGTAAAGCAATGCGACTGCCAGATCTTGATTTTATTTCAAAGTACCAACGGTGAAGCAATGCGACTGCCGGATATTGATTTAATGTCAAAGTTCTCAGCGATAAAGCAATGCGACTGCGGGATCTTGGTTTTTATTTCAAAGTTCCAGCGCTAAAGCAATGCGACTGCCGAATCTTTGTTTCTATTTCAAAGTTCCAGCGATAAAGCAATGCGACTGCGGGATCTTGGTTTTTATTTCAAAGTTCCAGCGGTAAAGCAATGCGACTGCCGGATCTTGATTTTATTTCAAAGTTCCAGCGGTAAAGCAATGCGACTGGCGGATCTTGATTTAATTTCAACGTTCCAGCGGTAAAGCAATGCGACTGACGGATCTTGATTTAATTTCAACGTTGCAGCGGTAAAGCAATGCGACTGCCGGATCTTGATTTAATTTCAAAGTTCCAACGGTAAAGCAATGCGACTGCCGGATCTCGATTTTATTTCAAAGTTCCAGCGGTAAAGCAATGCGACTGCCGGATCTTGATTTAATTTCAAAGTTCCATCGGTAAAGCAATGCGACTGCCGGATCTTGATTTTTATTTCAAAGTTCCAGCGCTAAAGCAATGCGACTGCCGAATCTTTGTTTCTATTTCAAAGTTCCATCGGTAAAGCAATGCGACTGCCGGATCTTGATTTAATTCCAACGTTCCAGCGGTAAAGCAATGCGACTGCCGGATCTTGATTTAATTTCAAAGTTCCAACGGTAAAGCAATGCGACTGCCGGATCTCGATTTTATTTCAAAGTTCCAGCGGTAAAGCAATGCGACTGCCGGATCTTGATTTTTATTTCAAAGTTCCAGCGCTAAAGCAATGCGACTGCCGGATCATGATTTAATTTCAAAGTTCCAACGGTAAAGCAATGCGACTGCCAGATCTTGATTTTATTTCAAAGTACCAACGGTGAAGCAATGCGACTGCCGGATATTGATTTAATGTCAAAGTTCTCAGCGATAAAGCAATGCGACTGCGGGATCTTGGTTTTTATTTCAAAGTTCCAACGGTAAAGCAATGCGACTGCTTAATCTTGATTTAATTTCAACGTTCCAGCGGTAAAGCAATGCGACTGACGGATCTTGATTTAATTCCAACGTTCCAGCGGTAAAGCAATGCGACTGCCGGATCTTGATTTAATTTCAAAGTTCCAACGGTAAAGCAATGCGACTGCCGGATCTCGATTTTATTTCAAAGTTCCAGCGGTAAAGCAATGCGACTGCCGGATCTTGATTTAATTTCAAAGTTCCATCGGTAAAGCAATGCGACTGCCGGATCTTGATTTTTATTTCAAAGTTCCAGCGCTAAAGCAATGCGACTGCCGAATCTTTGTTTCTATTTCAAAGTTCCAGCGGTAAAGCAATGCGACTGACGGATCTTGATTTAATTTCAAAGTTCCAACGGTAAAGCAATGCGACTGCCGGATCTTGATTTAATTTCAAAGTTCCATCGGTAAAGCAATGCGACTGCCGGATCTTGATTTTTATTTCAAAGTTCCAGCGCTAAAGCAATGCGACTGCCGGATCTCGATTTTATTTCAAAGTTCCAGCGGTAAAGCAATGCGACTGCTGGATCTTGATTTAATTTCAAAGTTCCAGCGATAAAGCAATGCGACTGCGGGATCTTGGTTTTTATTTCAAAGTTCCAGCGGTAAAGCAATGCGACTGCCGGATCTTGATTTTATTTCAAAGTTCCAGCGGTAAAGCAATGCGACTGGCGGATCTTGATTTAATTTCAACGTTCCAGCGGTAAAGCAATGCGACTGACGGATCTTGATTTAATTTCAACGTTGCAGCGGTAAAGCAATGCGACTGCCGGATCTTGATTTAATTTCAAAGTTCCAACGGTAAAGCAATGCGACTGCCGGATCTCGATTTTATTTCAAAGTTCCAGCGGTAAAGCAATGCGACTGCCGGATCTTGATTTAATTTCAAAGTTCCATCGGTAAAGCAATGCGACTGCCGGATCTTGATTTTTATTTCAAAGTTCCAGCGCTAAAGCAATGCGACTGCCGAATCTTTGTTTCTATTTCAAAGTTCCAGCGGTAAAGCAATGCGACTGACGGATCTTGATTTAATTTCAACGTTCCAGCGGTAAAGCAATGCGACTGCCGGATCTTGATTTCTATTTCAAAGTTCCAGCGGTAAAGCAATGCGACTGGCGGATCTTGATTTAATTTCAAAGTTCCATCGGTAAAGCAATGCGACTGCCGGATCTTGATTTTTATTTCAAAGTTTCAGCGCTAAAGCAATGCGACTGCCGGATCTCGATTTTATTTCAAAGTTCCAGCGGTAAAGCAATGCGACTGCCGGATCTTGATTTAATTTCAAAGTTCCATCGGTAAAGCAATGCGACTGCCGGATCTTGATTTAATTCCAACGTTCCAGCGGTAAAGCAATGCGACTGCCGGATCTTGATTTAATTTCAAAGTTCCAACGGTAAAGCAATGCGACTGCCGGATCTCGATTTTATTTCAAAGTTCCAGCGGTAAAGCAATGCGACTGCCGGATCTTGATTTTTATTTCAAAGTTCCAGCGCTTAAGCAATGCGACTGCCGGATCTTGATTTAATTTCAAAGTTCCAACGGTAAAGCAATGCGACTGCCAGAACTTGATTTTATATCAAAGTACCAACGGTGAAGCAATGCGACTGCCGGATATTGATTTAATGTCAAAGTTCTCAGCGATAAAGCAATGCGACTGCGGGATCTTGGTTTTTATTTCAAAGTTCCAACGGTAAAGCAATGCGACTGTTTAATCTTGATTTAATTTCAACGTTCCAGCGGTAAAGCAATGCGACTGACGGATCTTGATTTAATTCCAACGTTTCAGCGGTAAAGCAATGCGACTGCCGGATCTTGATTTAATTTCAAAGTTCCAACGGTAAAGCAATGCGACTGCCGGATCTCGATTTTATTTCAAAGTTCCAGCGGTAAAGCAATGCGACTGCCGGATCTTGATTTAATTTCAAAGTTCCATCGGTAAAGCAATGCGACTGCCGGATCTTGATTTTTATTTCAAAGTTCCAGCGCTAAAGCAATGCGACTGCCGAATCTTTGTTTCTATTTCAAAGTTCCAGCGGTAAAGCAATGCGACTGACGGATCTTGATTTAATTTCAACGTTCCAGCGGTAAAGCAATGCGACTGCCGGATCTTGATTTCTATTTCAAAGTTCCAGCGGTAAAGCAATGCGACTGGCGGATCTTGATTTAATTTCAAAGTTCCATCGGTAAAGCAATGCGACTGCCGGATCTTGATTTTTATTTCAAAGTTTCAGCGCTAAAGCAATGCGACTGCCGGATCTCGATTTTATTTCAAAGTTCCAGCGGTAAAGCAATGCGACTGCCGGATCTTGATTTAATTTCAAAGTTCCATCGGTAAAGCAATGCGACTGCCGGATCTTGATTTAATTCCAACGTTCCAGCGGTAAAGCAATGCGACTGCCGGATCTTGATTTAATTTCAAAGTTCCAACGGTAAAGCAATGCGACTGCCGGATCTCGATTTTATTTCAAAGTTCCAGCGGTAAAGCAATGCGACTGCCGGATCTTGATTTTTATTTCAAAGTTCCAGCGCTAAAGCAATGCGACTGCCGGATCTTGATTTAATTTCAAAGTTCCAACGGTAAAGCAATGCGACTGCCAGATCTTGATTTTATTTCAAAGTACCAACGGTGAAGCAATGCGACTGCCGGATATTGATTTAATGTCAAAGTTCTCAGCGATAAAGCAATGCGACTGCGGGATCTTGGTTTTTATTTCAAAGTTCCAACGGTAAAGCAATGCGACTGCCGGATCTTGATTTAATTTCAACGTTCCAACGGTAAAGCAATGCGACTGCCGGATCTTGATTTAATTTCAACGTTCCAGCGGTAAAGCAATGCGACTGCCGGATCTCGATTTTATTTCAAAGTTCCAGCGGTAAAGCAATGCGACTGCCGGATCTCGATTTTATTTCAAAGTTCCAGCGGTAAAGCAATGCGACTGCTGGATCTTGATTTAATTTCAAAGTTCCAGCGATAAAGCAATGCGACTGCGGGATTTTGGTTTTTATTTCAAAGTTCCAGCGGTAAAGCAATGCGACTGCCGGATCTTGATTTTATTTCAAAGTTCCAGCGGTAAAGCAATGCGACTGGCGGATCTTGATTTAATTTCAACGTTCCAGCGGTAAAGCAATGCGACTGCCGGATCTCGATTTTATTTCAAAGTTCCAGCGGTAAAGCAATGCGACTGCCGGATCTTGATTTTTATTTCAAAGTTCCAGCGCTAAAGCAATGCGACTGCCGAATCTTTGTTTCTATTTCAAAGTTCCAGCGGTAAAGCAATGCGACTGACGGATCTTGATTTAATTTCAACGTTCCAGCGGTAAAGCAATGCGACTGCCGGATCTTGATTTCTATTTCAAAGTTCCAGCGGTAAAGCAATGCGACTGGCGGATCTTGATTTAATTTCAAAGTTCCATCGGTAAAGCAATGCGACTGCCGGATCTTGATTTTTATTTCAAAGTTTCAGCGCTAAAGCAATGCGACTGCCGGATCTTGATTTAATTTCAACGTTCCAGCGGTAAAGCAATGCGACTGCCGGATCTTGATTTAATTTCAAAGTTCCAACGGTAAAGCAATGCGACTGCCGGATCTCGATTTTATTTCAAAGTTGCAGCGGTAAAGCAATGCGACTGCCGAATCTTTGTTTCTATTTCAAAGTTCCAGCGGCAAAGCAATGCGACTGACGGATCTTGATTTAATTTCAACGTTCCAGCGGTAAAGCAATGCGACTGCCGGATCTTGATTTCTATTTCAAAGTTCCAGCGGTAAAGCAATGCGACTGGCGGATCTTGATTTAATTTCAAAGTTCCAGCGGTAAAGCAATGCGACTGACGGATCTTGATTTAATTTCAACGTTGCAGCGGTAAAGCAATGCGACTGCCGGATCTTGATTTAATGTCAAAGTTCCAGCGATAAAGCAATGCGACTGCGGGATCTTGCTTTTTATTTCAAAGTTCCAACGGTAAAGCAATGCGACTGCTTAATCTTGATTTAATTTCAACGTTCCAGCGGTAAAGCAATGCGACTGCCGGATCTCGATTTTATTTCAAAGTTCCAGCGGTAAAGCAATGCGACTGCTGGATCTTGATTTAATTTCAAAGTTCCAGCGATAAAGCAATGCGACTGCGGGATCTTGGTTTTTATTTCAAAGTTCCAGCGGTAAAGCAATGCGACTGCCGGATCTTGATTTTATTTCAAAGTTCCAGCGGTAAAGCAATGCGACTGCCGAATTTTTGTTTCTATTTCAAAGTTCCAGCGGTAAAGCAATGCGACTGACGGATCTTGATTTAATTTCAACGTTCCAGCGGTAAAGCAATGCGACTGCCGGATCTTGATTTAATTTCAACGTTCCAGCAGTAAAGCAATGCGACTGCCGGATCTTGATTTTTATTTCAAAGTTCCAGCGCTAAAGCAATGCGACTGCCGAATCTTTGTTTCTATTTCAAAGTTCCAGCGGTAAAGCAATGCGACTGCCGGATCTTGATTTAATTTCAACGTTCCAGCGGTAAAGCAATGCGACTGCCGGATCTTGATTTCTATTTCAAAGTTCCAGCGGTAAAGCAATTCGACTGCCGAATCTTTGTTTCTATTTCAAAGTTCCAGCGGTAAAGCAATGCGACTGCGGGATCTTGCTTTTTATTTCAAAGTTCCAGCGGTAAAGCAATGCGACTGCCGGATCTTGATTTAATGTCAAAGTTCCAGCGATAAAGCAATGCGACTGCGGGATCTTGCTTTTTATTTCAAAGTTCCAACGGTAAAGCAATGCGACTGCTTAATCTTGATTTAATTTCAACGTTCCAGCGGTAAAGCAATGCGACTGCCGGATCTCGATTTTATTTCAAAGTTCCAGCGGTAAAGCAATGCGACTGCTGGATCTTGATTTAATTTCAAAGTTCCAGCGATAAAGCAATGCGACTGCGGGATCTTGGTTTTTATTTCAAAGTTCCAGCGGTAAAGCAATGCGACTGCCGGATCTTGATTTTATTTCAAAGTTCCAGCGGTAAAGCAATGCGACTGCCGAATTTTTGTTTCTATTTCAAAGTTCCAGCGGTAAAGCAATGCGACTGCTGGATCTTGATTTAATTTCAAAGTTCCAGCGATAAAGCAAGGCGACTGCCGGATCTTGGTTTCTATTTCAAAGTTCCAGCGATAAAACAATGCGACTGCGGGATCTTGATTTTTATTTCAAAGTTCCAGCGATAAAGCAATGCGACTGCGGGATCTTGGTTTCTATTTCAAAGTTCCAGCGATAAAGCAATGCGACTGCCGGATCTCGATTTTATTTCAAAGTTCCAGCGGTAAAGCAATGCGACTGCCGGATCTTGATTTTATTTCAAAGTACCAACGGTGAAGCAATGCGACTGCCGGATATTGATTTAATGTCAAAGTTCTCAGCGATAAAGCAATCCGACTGCGGGATCTTGATTTAATTTCAACGTTCCAACGGTAAAGCAATGCGACTGCCGGATCTTGATTTAATTTCAACGTTCCAGCGGTAAAGCAATGCGACTGCCGGATCTCGATTTTATTTCAAAGTTCCAGCGGTAAAGCAATGCGACTGCCGGATCTTGATTTAATTTCAAAGTTCCAACTGTAAAGCAATGCGACTGCCGGATCTCGATTTTATTTCAAAGTTCCAGCGGTAAAGCAATGCGACTGGCGGATCTTGATTTAATTTCAACGTTCCAGCGGTAAAGCAATGCGACTGCCGGATCTCGATTTTATTTCAAAGTTCCAGCGGTAAAGCAATGCGACTGCCGGATCTTGATTTTATTTCAAAGTTCCAGCGGTAAAGCAATGCGACTGGCGGATCTTGATTTTATTTCAAAGTTCCAGCGGTAAAGCAATGCGACTGGCGGATCTTGATTTAATTTCAACGTTCCAGCGGTAAAGCAATGCGACTGACGGATCTTGATTTAATTTCAACGTTGCAGCGGTAAAGCAATGCGACTGCCGGATCTTGATTTAATTTCAAAGTTCCAACGGTAAAGCAATGCGACTGCCGGATCTCGATTTTATTTCAAAGTTCCAGCGGTAAAGCAATGCGACTGCCGGATCTTGATTTAATTTCAAAGTTCCATCGGTAAAGCAATGCGACTGCCGGATCTTGATTTTTATTTCAAAGTTCCAGCGCTAAAGCAATGCGACTGCCGAATCTTTGTTTCTATTTCAAAGTTCCAGCGGTAAAGCAATGCGACTGACGGATCTTGATTTAATTTCAACGTTCCAGCGGTAAAGCAATGCGACTGCCGGATCTTGATTTCTATTTCAAAGTTCCAGCGGTAAAGCAATGCGACTGGCGGATCTTGATTTAATTTCAAAGTTCCATCGGTAAAGCAATGCGACTGCCGGATCTTGATTTTTATTTCAAAGTTTCAGCGCTAAAGCAATGCGACTGCCGGATCTCGATTTTATTTCAAAGTTCCAGCGGTAAAGCAATGCGACTGCCGGATCTTGATTTAATTTCAAAGTTCCATCGGTAAAGCAATGCGACTGCCGGATCTTGATTTAATTCCAACGTTCCAGCGGTAAAGCAATGCGACTGCCGGATCTTGATTTAATTTCAAAGTTCCAACGGTAAAGCAATGCGACTGCCGGATCTCGATTTTATTTCAAAGTTCCAGCGGTAAAGCAATGCGACTGCCGGATCTTGATTTTTATTTCAAAGTTCCAGCGCTAAAGCAATGCGACTGCCGGATCTTGATTTAATTTCAAAGTTCCAACGGTAAAGCAATGCGACTGCCAGAACTTGATTTTATATCAAAGTACCAACGGTGAAGCAATGCGACTGCCGGATATTGATTTAATGTCAAAGTTCTCAGCGATAAAGCAATGCGACTGCGGGATCTTGGTTTTTATTTCAAAGTTCCAACGGTAAAGCAATGCGACTGTTTAATCTTGATTTAATTTCAACGTTCCAGCGGTAAAGCAATGCGACTGACGGATCTTGATTTAATTCCAACGTTTCAGCGGTAAAGCAATGCGACTGCCGGATCTTGATTTAATTTCAAAGTTCCAACGGTAAAGCAATGCGACTGCCGGATCTCGATTTTATTTCAAAGTTCCAGCGGTAAAGCAATGCGACTGCCGGATCTTGATTTAATTTCAAAGTTCCATCGGTAAATCAATGCGACTGCCGGATCTTGATTTTTATTTCAACGTTCCAGCGGTAAAGCAATGCGACTGCCGAATCTTTGTTTCTATTTCAAAGTTCCAGCGGTAAAGCAATGCGACTGACGGATCTTGATTTAATTTCAACGTTCCAGCGGTAAAGCAATGCGACTGCCGGATCTTGATTTCTATTTCAAAGTTCCAGCGGTAAAGCAATGCGACTGGCGGATCTTGATTTAATTTCAAAGTTCCATCGGTAAAGCAATGCGACTGCCGGATCTTGATTTTTATTTCAAAGTTTCAGCGCTAAAGCAATGCGACTGCCGGATCTCGATTTTATTTCAAAGTTCCAGCGGTAAAGCAATGCGACTGCCGGATCTTGATTTAATTTCAAAGTTCCATCGGTAAAGCAATGCGACTGCCGGATCTTGATTTAATTCCAACGTTCCAGCGGTAAAGCAATGCGACTGCCGGATCTTGATTTAATTTCAAAGTTCCAACGGTAAAGCAATGCGACTGCCGGATCTCGATTTTATTTCAAAGTTCCAGCGGTAAAGCAATGCGACTGCCGGATCTTGATTTTTATTTCAAAGTTCCAGCGCTAAAGCAATGCGACTGCCGGATCTTGATTTAATTTCAAAGTTCCAACGGTAAAGCAATGCGACTGCCAGATCTTGATTTTATTTCAAAGTACCAACGGTGAAGCAATGCGACTGCCGGATATTGATTTAATGTCAAAGTTCTCAGCGATAAAGCAATGCGACTGCGGGATCTTGGTTTTAATTTCAAAGTTCCAACGGTAAAGCAATGCGACTGCCGGATCTTGATTTAATTTCAACGTTCCAACGGTAAAGCAATGCGACTGCCGGATCTTGATTTAATTTCAACGTTCCAGCGGTAAAGCAATGCGACTGCCGGATCTCGATTTTATTTCAAAGTTCCAGCGGTAAAGCAATGCGACTGCCGGATCTTGATTTAATTTCAACGTTCCAGCGGTAAAGCAATGCGACTGCCGGATCTTGATTTAATTTCAACGTTCCAGCGGTAAAGCAATGCGACTGCCGGATCTTGATTTTTATTTCAAAGTTCCAGCGCTAAAGCAATGCGACTGCCGAATCTTTGTTTCTATTTCAAAGTTCCAGCGGTAAAGCAATGCGACTGCCGGATCTTGATTTAATTTCAACGTTCCAGCGGTAAAGCAATGCGACTGCCGGATCTTGATTTCTATTTCAAAGTTCCAGCGGTAAAGCAATTCGACTGCCGAATCTTTGTTTCTATTTCAAAGTTCCAGCGGTAAAGCAATGCGACTGCGGGATCTTGCTTTTTATTTCAAAGTTCCAGCGGTAAAGCAATGCGACTGCCGGATCTTGATTTAATGTCAAAGTTCCAGCGATAAAGCAATGCGACTGCGGGATCTTGCTTTTTATTTCAAAGTTCCAACGGTAAAGCAATGCGACTGCTTAATCTTGATTTAATTTCAACGTTCCAGCGGTAAAGCAATGCGACTGCCGGATCTCGATTTTATTTCAAAGTTCCAGCGGTAAAGCAATGCGACTGCTGGATCTTGATTTAATTTCAAAGTTCCAGCGATAAAGCAATGCGACTGCGGGATCTTGGTTTTTATTTCAAAGTTCCAGCGGTAAAGCAATGCGACTGCCGGATCTTGATTTTATTTCAAAGTTCCAGCGGTAAAGCAATGCGACTGCCGAATTTTTGTTTCTATTTCAAAGTTCCAGCGGTAAAGCAATGCGACTGCTGGATCTTGATTTAATTTCAAAGTTCCAGCGATAAAGCAAGGCGACTGCCGGATCTTGGTTTCTATTTCAAAGTTCCAGCGATAAAACAATGCGACTGCGGGATCTTGATTTTTATTTCAAAGTTCCAGCGATAAAGCAATGCGACTGCGGGATCTTGGTTTCTATTTCAAAGTTCCAGCGATAAAGCAATGCGACTGCCGGATCTCGATTTTATTTCAAAGTTCCAGCGGTAAAGCAATGCGACTGCCGGATCTCGATTTTATTTCAAAGTACCAACGGTGAAGCAATGCGACTGCCGGATATTGATTTAATGTCAAAGTTCTCAGCGATAAAGCAATCCGACTGCGGGATCTTGATTTAATTTCAACGTTCCAACGGTAAAGCAATGCGACTGCCGGATCTTGATTTAATTTCAACGTTCCAGCGGTAAAGCAATGCGACTGCCGGATCTCGATTTTATTTCAAAGTTCCAGCGGTAAAGCAATGCGACTGCCGGATCTTGATTTAATTTCAAAGTTCCAACTGTAAAGCAATGCGACTGCCGGATCTCGATTTTATTTCAAAGTTCCAGCGGTAAAGCAATGCGACTGGCGGATCTTGATTTAATTTCAACGTTCCAGCGGTAAAGCAATGCGACTGCCGGATCTCGATTTTATTTCAAAGTTCCAGCGGTAAAGCAATGCGACTGCCGGATCTTGATTTAATTTCGAAGTTCCATCGGTAAAGCAATGCGACTGCCGGATCTTGATTTTTATTTCAAAGTTCCAGCGCTAAAGCAATGCGACTGCCGAATCTTTGTTTCTATTTCAAAGTTCCAGCGGTAAAGCAATGCGACTGACGGATCTTGATTTAATTTCAACGTTCCAGCGGTAAAGCAATGCGACTGCCGGATCTTGATTTCTATTTCAAAGTTCCAGCGGTAAAGCAATGCGACTGGCGGATCTTGATTTAATTTCAAAGTTCCATCGGTAAAGCAATGCGACTGCCGGATCTTGATTTTTATTTCAAAGTTTCAGCGCTAAAGCAATGCGACTGCCGGATCTTGATTTAATTTCAACGTTCCAGCGGTAAAGCAATGCGACTGCCGGATCTTGATTTAATTTCAAAGTTCCAACGGTAAAGCAATGCGACTGCCGGATCTCGATTTTATTTCAAAGTTGCAGCGGTAAAGCAATGCGACTGCCGAATCTTTGTTTCTATTTCAAAGTTCCAGCGGCAAAGCAATGCGACTGACGGATCTTGATTTAATTTCAACGTTCCAGCGGTAAAGCAATGCGACTGCCGGATCTTGATTTCTATTTCAAAGTTCCAGCGGTAAAGCAATGCGACTGGCGGATCTTGATTTAATTTCAAAGTTCCAGCGGTAAAGCAATGCGACTGACGGATCTTGATTTAATTTCAACGTTGCAGCGGTAAAGCAATGCGACTGCCGGATCTTGATTTAATGTCAAAGTTCCAGCGATAAAGCAATGCGACTGCGGGATCTTGCTTTTTATTTCAAAGTTCCAACGGTAAAGCAATGCGACTGCTTAATCTTGATTTAATTTCAACGTTCCAGCGGTAAAGCAATGCGACTGCCGGATCTCGATTTTATTTCAAAGTTCCAGCGGTAAAGCAATGCGACTGCCGGATCTTGATTTAATTTCAAAGTTCCAGCGATAAAGCAATGCGACTGCGGGATCTTGGTTTTTATTTCAAAGTTCCAGCGGTAAAGCAATGCGACTGCCGGATCTTGATTTTATTTCAAAGTTCCAGCGGTAAAGCAATGCGACTGCCGAATTTTTGTTTCTATTTCAAAGTTCCAGCGGTAAAGCAATGCGACTGACGGATCTTGATTTAATTTCAACGTTCCAGCGGTAAAGCAATGCGACTGCCGGATCTTGATTTAATTTCAACGTTCCAGCGGTAAAGCAATGCGACTGCCGGATCTTGATTTTTATTTCAAAGTTCCAGCGCTAAAGCAATGCGACTGCCGAATCTTTGTTTCTATTTCAAAGTTCCAGCGGTAAAGCAATGCGACTGACGGATCTTGATTTAATTTCAACGTTCCAGCGGTAAAGCAATGCGACTGCCGGATCTTGATTTCTATTTCAAAGTTCCAGCGGTAAAGCAATTCGACTGCCGAATCTTTGTTTCTATTTCAAAGTTCCAGCGGTAAAGCAATGCGACTGCGGGATCTTGCTTTTTATTTCAAAGTTCCAGCGGTAAAGCAATGCGACTGCCGGATCTTGATTTAATGTCAAAGTTCCAGCGATAAAGCAATGCGACTGCGGGATCTTGCTTTTTATTTCAAAGTTCCAACGGTAAAGCAATGCGACTGCTTAATCTTGATTTAATTTCAACGTTCCAGCGGTAAAGCAATGCGACTGCCGGATCTCGATTTTATTTCAAAGTTCCAGCGGTAAAGCAATGCGACTGCTGGATCTTGATTTAATTTCAAAGTTCCAGCGATAAAGCAATGCGACTGCGGGATCTTGGTTTTTATTTCAAAGTTCCAGCGGTAAAGCAATGCGACTGCCGGATCTTGATTTTATTTCAAAGTTCCAGCGGTAAAGCAATGCGACTGCCGAATTTTTGTTTCTATTTCAAAGTTCCAGCGGTAAAGCAATGCGACTGCTGGATCTTGATTTAATTTCAAAGTTCCAGCGATAAAGCAAGGCGACTGCCGGATCTTGGTTTCTATTTCAAAGTTCCAGCGATAAAACAATGCGACTGCGGGATCTTGATTTTTATTTCAAAGTTCCAGCGATAAAGCAATGCGACTGCGGGATCTTGGTTTCTATTTCAAAGTTCCAGCGATAAAGCAATGCGACTGCCGGATCTCGATTTTATTTCAAAGTTCCAGCGGTAAAGCAATGCGACTGCCGGATCTCGATTTTATTTCAAAGTACCAACGGTGAAGCAATGCGACTGCCGGATATTGATTTAATGTCAAAGTTCTCAGCGATAAAGCAATCCGACTGCGGGATCTTGATTTAATTTCAACGTTCCAACGGTAAAGCAATGCGACTGCCGGATCTTGATTTAATTTCAACGTTCCAGCGGTAAAGCAATGCGACTGCCGGATCTCGATTTTATTTCAAAGTTCCAGCGGTAAAGCAATGCGACTGCCGGATCTTGATTTAATTTCAAAGTTCCAACTGTAAAGCAATGCGACTGCCGGATCTCGATTTTATTTCAAAGTTCCAGCGGTAAAGCAATGCGACTGGCGGATCTTGATTTAATTTCAACGTTCCAGCGGTAAAGCAATGCGACTGCCGGATCTCGATTTTATTTCAAAGTTCCAGCGGTAAAGCAATGCGACTGCCGGATCTTGATTTAATTTCAAAGTTCCATCGGTAAAGCAATGCGACTGCCGGATCTTGATTTTTATTTCAAAGTTCCAGCGCTAAAGCAATGCGACTGCCGAATCTTTGTTTCTATTTCAAAGTTCCAGCGGTAAAGCAATGCGACTGACGGATCTTGATTTAATTTCAACGTTCCAGCGGTAAAGCAATGCGACTGCCGGATCTTGATTTCTATTTCAAAGTTCCAGCGGTAAAGCAATGCGACTGCCGGATCTCGATTTTATTTAAAAGTTCCAGCGGTAAAGCAATGCGACTGCCGGATCTTGATTTAATTTCAAAGTTCCAACGGTAAAGCAATGCGACTGCCGGATCTCGATTTTATTTCAAAGTTCCAGCGGTAAAGCAATGCGACTGCCGGATCTTGATTTAATTTCAAAGTTCCATCGGTAAAGCAATGCGACTGCCGGATCTTGATTTTTATTTCAAAGTTCCAGCGCTAAAGCAATGCGACTGCCGAATCTTTGTTTCTATTTCAAAGTTCCAGCGGTAAAGCAATGCGACTGACGGATCTTGATTTAATTTCAACGTTCCAGCGGTAAAGCAATGCGACTGCCGGATCTTGATTTCTATTTCAAAGTTCCAGCGGTAAAGCAATGCGAGTGGCGGATCTTGATTTAATTTCAAAGTTCCATCGGTAAAGCAATGCGACTGCCGGATCTTGATTTTTATTTCAAAGTTTCAGCGCTAAAGCAATGCGACTGCCGGATCTCGATTTTATTTCAAAGTTCCAGCGGTAAAGCAATGCGACTGCCGGATCTTGATTTAATTTCAAAGTTCCATCGGTAAAGCAATGCGACTGCCGGATCTTGATTTAATTCCAACGTTCCAGCGGTAAAGCAATGCGACAGCCGGATCTTGATTTAATTTCAAAGTTCCAACGGTAAAGCAATGCGACTGCCGGATCTCGATTTTATTTCAAAGTTCCAGCGGTAAAGCAATGCGACTGCCGGATCTTGATTTTTATTTCAAAGTTCCAGCGCTTAAGCAATGCGACTGCCGGATCTTGATTTAATTTCAAAGTTCCAACGGTAAAGCAATGCGACTGCCAGATCTTGATTTTATTTCAAAGTACCAACGGTGAAGCAATGCGACTGCCGGATATTGATTTAATGTCAAAGTTCTCAGCGATAAAGCAATGCGACTGCGGGATCTTGGTTTTTATTTCAAAGTTCCAACGGTAAAGCAATGCGACTGCTTAATCTTGATTTAATTTCAACGTTCCAGCGGTAAAGCAATGCGACTGCCGGATCTTGATTTCTATTTCAAAGTTCCAGCGGTAAAGCAATGCGACTGCCGGATCTCGATTTTATTTCAAAGTTCCAGCGGTAAAGCAATGCGACTGCCGGATCTTGATTTAATTTCAAAGTTCCATCGGTAAAGCAATGCGACTGCCGGATCTTGATTTAATTCCAACGTTCCAGCGGTAAAGCAATGCGACTGCCGGATCGTGATTTAATTTCAAAGTTCTAACGGTAAAGCAATGCGACTGCCGGATCTCGATTTTATTTCAAAGTTCCAGCGGTAAAGCAATGCGACTGCCGGATCTTGATTTTTATTTTAAAGTTCCAGCGCTAAAGCAATGCGACTGCCGGATCTTGATTTAATTTCAAAGTTCCAACGGTAAAGCAATGCGACTGCCAGATCTTGATTTTATTTCAAAGTACCAACGGTGAAGCAATGCGACTGCCGGATATTGATTTAATGTCAAAGTTCTCAGCGATAAAGCAATGCGACTGCGGGATCTTGGTTTTTATTTCAAAGTTCCAACGGTAAAGCAATGCGACTGCCAGATCTTGATTTTATTTCAAAGTACCAACGGTGAAGCAATGCGACTGCCGGATATTGATTTAATGTCAAAGTTCTCAGCGATAAAGCAATCCGACTGCGGGATCTTGGTTTTTATTTCAAAGTTCCAACGGTAAAGCAATGCGACTGCCGGATCTTGATTTAATTTCAACGTCCCAACGGTAAAGCAATGCGACAGCCGGATCTTGATTTAATTTCAACGTTCCAGCGGTAAAGCAATGCGACTGCCGGATCTCGATTTTATTTCAAAGTTCCAGCGGTAAAGCAATGCGACTGCCGGATCTTGATTTAATTTCAAAGTTCCAACTGTAAAGCAATGCGACTGCCAGATCTTGATTTTATTTCAAAGTACCAACGGTGAAGCAATGCGACTGCCGGATATTGATTTAATGTCAAAGTTCTCAGCGATAAAGCAATGCGACTGCGGGATCTTGGTTTTTATTTCAAAGTTCCAACGGTAAAGCAATGCGACTGCCGGATCTTGATTTAATTTCAACGTTCCAACGGTAAAGCAATGCGACTGCCGGATCTTGATTTAATTTCAACGTTCCAGCGGTAAAGCAATGCGACTGCCGGATCTCGATTTTATTTCAAAGTTCCAGCGGTAAAGCAATGCGACTGCCGGATCTCGATTTTATTTCAAAGTTCCAGCGGTAAAGCAATGCGACTGCTGGATCTTGATTTAATTTCAAAGTTCCAGCGATAAAGCAATGCGACTGCGGGATTTTGGTTTTTATTTCAAAGTTCCAGCGGTAAAGCAATGCGACTGCCGGATCTTGATTTTATTTCAAAGTTCCAGCGGTAAAGCAATGCGACTGGCGGATCTTGATTTAATTTCAACGTTCCAGCGGTAAAGCAATGCGACTGCCGGATCTCGATTTTATTTCAAAGTTCCAGCGGTAAAGCAATGCGACTGCCGGATCTTGATTTAATTTCAAAGTTCCATCGGTAAAGCAATGCGACTGCCGGATCTTGATTTTTATTTCAAAGTTCCAGCGCTAAAGCAATGCGACTGCCGAATCTTTGTTTCTATTTCAAAGTTCCAGCGGTAAAGCAATGCGACTGACGGATCTTGATTTAATTTCAACGTTCCAGCGGTAAAGCAATGCGACTGCCGGATCTTGATTTCTATTTCAAAGTTCCAGCGGTAAAGCAATGCGACTGCCGGATCTCGATTTTATTTAAAAGTTCCAGCGGTAAAGCAATGCGACTGCCGGATCTTGATTTAATTTCAAAGTTCCAACGGTAAAGCAATGCGACTGCCGGATCTCGATTTTATTTCAAAGTTGCAGCGGTAAAGCAATGCGACTGCCGGATCTTGATTTAATTTCAAAGTTCCATCGGTAAAGCAATGCGACTGCCGGATCTTGATTTTTATTTCAAAGTTCCAGCGCTAAAGCAATGCGACTGCCGAATCTTTGTTTCTATTTCAAAGTTCCAGCGGTAAAGCAATGCGACTGACGGATCTTGATTTAATTTCAACGTTCCAGCGGTAAAGCAATGCGACTGCCGGATCTTGATTTCTATTTCAAAGTTCCAGCGGTAAAGCAATGCGACTGGCGGATCTTGATTTAATTTCAAAGTTCCATCGGTAAAGCAATGCGACTGCCGGATCTTGATTTTTATTTCAAAGTTTCAGCGCTAAAGCAATGCGACTGCCGGATCTCGATTTTATTTCAAAGTTCCAGCGGTAAAGGAATGCGACTGCCGGATCTTGATTTAATTTCAAAGTTCCATCGGTAAAGCAATGCGACTGCCGGATCTTGATTTAATTCCAACGTTCCAGCGGTAAAGCAATGCGACAGCCGGATCTTGATTTAATTTCAAAGTTCCAACGGTAAAGCAATGCGACTGCCGGATCTCGATTTTATTTCAAAGTTCCAGCGGTAAAGCAATGCGACTGCCGGATCTTGATTTTTATTTCAAAGTTCCAGCGCTTAAGCAATGCGACTGCCGGATCTTGATTTAATTTCAAAGTTCCAACGGTAAAGCAATGCGACTGCCAGATCTTGATTTTATTTCAAAGTACCAACGGTGAAGCAATGCGACTGCCGGATATTGATTTAATGTCAAAGTTCTCAGCGATAAAGCAATGCGACTGCGGGATCTTGGTTTTTATTTCAAAGTTCCAACGGTAAAGCAATGCGACTGCTTAATCTTGATTTAATTTCAACGTTCCAGCGGTAAAGCAATGCGACTGACGGATCTTGATTTAATTCCAACGTTCCAGCGGTAAAGCAATGCGACTGCCGGATCTTGATTTAATTCCAACGTTCCAGCGGTAAAGCAATGCGACTGCCGGATCTTGATTTAATTTCAAAGTTCCAACGGTAAAGCAATGCGACTGCCGGATCTCGATTTTATTTCAAAGTTCCAGCGGTAAAGCAATGCGACTGCCGGATCTTGATTTTTATTTCAAAGTTCCAGCGCTTAAGCAATGCGACTGCCGGATCTTGATTTAATTTCAAAGTTCCAACGGTAAAGCAATGCGACTGCCAGATCTTGATTTTATTTCAAAGTACCAACGGTGAAGCAATGCGACTGCCGGATATTGATTTAATGTCAAAGTTCTCAGCGATAAAGCAATGCGACTGCGGGATCTTGGTTTTTATTTCAAAGTTCCAGCGCTAAAGCAATGCGACTGCCGAATCTTTGTTTCTATTTCAAAGTTCCAGCGATAAAGCAATGCGACTGCGGGATCTTGGTTTTTATTTCAAAGTTCCAGCGGTAAAGCAATGCGACTGCCGGATCTTGATTTTATTTCAAAGTTCCAGCGGTAAAGCAATGCGACTGGCGGATCTTGATTTAATTTCAACGTTCCAGCGGTAAAGCAATGCGACTGACGGATCTTGATTTAATTTCAACGTTGCAGCGGTAAAGCAATGCGACTGCCGGATCTTGATTTAATTTCAAAGTTCCAACGGTAAAGCAATGCGACTGCCGGATCTCGATTTTATTTCAAAGTTCCAGCGGTAAAGCAATGCGACTGCCGGATCTTGATTTAATTTCAAAGTTCCATTGGTAAAGCAATGCGACTGCCGGATCTTGATTTTTATTTCAAAGTTCCAGCGCTAAAGCAATGCGACTGCCGAATCTTTGTTTCTATTTCAAAGTTCCATCGGTAAAGCAATGCGACTGCCGGATCTTGATTTAATTCCAACGTTCCAGCGGTAAAGCAATGCGACTGCCGGATCTTGATTTAATTTCAAAGTTCCAACGGTAAAGCAATGCGACTGCCGGATCTCGATTTTATTTCAAAGTTCCAGCGGTAAAGCAATGCGACTGCCGGATCTTGATTTTTATTTCAAAGTTCCAGCGCTAAAGCAATGCGACTGCCGGATCATGATTTAATTTCAAAGTTCCAACGGTAAAGCAATGCGACTGCCAGATCTTGATTTTATTTCAAAGTACCAACGGTGAAGCAATGCGACTGCCGGATATTGATTTAATGTCAAAGTTCTCAGCGATAAAGCAATGCGACTGCGGGATCTTGGTTTTTATTTCAAAGTTCCAACGGTAAAGCAATGCGACTGCTTAATCTTGATTTAATTTCAACGTTCCAGCGGTAAAGCAATGCGACTGACGGATCTTGATTTAATTCCAACGTTCCAGCGGTAAAGCAATGCGACTGCCGGATCTTGATTTAATTTCAAAGTTCCAACGGTAAAGCAATGCGACTGCCGGATCTCGATTTTATTTCAAAGTTCCAGCGGTAAAGCAATGCGACTGCCGGATCTTGATTTAATTTCAAAGTTCCATCGGTAAAGCAATGCGACTGCCGGATCTTGATTTTTATTTCAAAGTTCCAGCGCTAAAGCAATGCGACTGCCGAATCTTTGTTTCTATTTCAAAGTTCCAGCGGTAAAGCAATGCGACTGACGGATCTTGATTTAATTTCAAAGTTCCAACGGTAAAGCAATGCGACTGCCGGATCTTGATTTAATTTCAAAGTTCCATCGGTAAAGCAATGCGACTGCCGGATCTTGATTTTTATTTCAAAGTTCCAGCGCTAAAGCAATGCGACTGCCGGATCTCGATTTTATTTCAAAGTTCCAGCGGTAAAGCAATGCGACTGCTGGATCTTGATTTAATTTCAAAGTTCCAGCGATAAAGCAATGCGACTGCGGGATCTTGGTTTTTATTTCAAAGTTCCAGCGGTAAAGCAATGCGACTGCCGGATCTTGATTTTATTTCAAAGTTCCAGCGGTAAAGCAATGCGACTGGCGGATCTTGATTTAATTTCAACGTTCCAGCGGTAAAGCAATGCGACTGACGGATCTTGATTTAATTTCAACGTTGCAGCGGTAAAGCAATGCGACTGCCGGATCTTGATTTAATTTCAAAGTTCCAACGGTAAAGCAATGCGACTGCCGGATCTCGATTTTATTTCAAATTTCCAGCGGTAAAGCAATGCGACTGCCGGATCTTGATTTAATTTCAAAGTTCCATCGGTAAAGCAATGCGACTGCCGGATCTTGATTTTTATTTCAAAGTTCCAGCGCTAAAGCAATGCGACTGCCGAATCTTTGTTTCTATTTCAAAGTTCCAGCGGTAAAGCAATGCGACTGACGGATCTTGATTTAATTTCAACGTTCCAGCGGTAAAGCAATGCGACTGCCGGATCTTGATTTCTATTTCAAAGTTCCAGCGGTAAAGCAATGCGACTGGCGGATCTTGATTTAATTTCAAAGTTCCATCGGTAAAGCAATGCGACTGCCGGATCTTGATTTTTATTTCAAAGTTTCAGCGCTAAAGCAATGCGACTGCCGGATCTCGATTTTATTTCAAAGTTCCAGCGGTAAAGCAATGCGACTGCCGGATCTTGATTTAATTTCAAAGTTCCATCGGTAAAGCAATGCGACTGCCGGATCTTGATTTAATTCCAACGTTCCAGCGGTAAAGCAATGCGACTGCCGGATCTTGATTTAATTTCAAAGTTCCAACGGTAAAGCAATGCGACTGCCGGATCTCGATTTTATTTCAAAGTTCCAGCGGTAAAGCAATGCGACTGCCGGATCTTGATTTTTATTTCAAAGTTCCAGCGCTTAAGCAATGCGACTGCCGGATCTTGATTTAATTTCAAAGTTCCAACGGTAAAGCAATGCGACTGCCAGAACTTGATTTTATATCAAAGTACCAACGGTGAAGCAATGCGACTGCCGGATATTGATTTAATGTCAAAGTTCTCAGCGATAAAGCAATGCGACTGCGGGATCTTGGTTTTTATTTCAAAGTTCCAACGGTAAAGCAATGCGACTGTTTAATCTTGATTTAATTTCAACGTTCCAGCGGTAAAGCAATGCGACTGACGGATCTTGATTTAATTCCAACGTTTCAGCGGTAAAGCAATGCGACTGCCGGATCTTGATTTAATTTCAAAGTTCCAACGGTAAAGCAATGCGACTGCCGGATCTCGATTTTATTTCAAAGTTCCAGCGGTAAAGCAATGCGACTGCCGGATCTTGATTTAATTTCAAAGTTCCATCGGTAAAGCAATGCGACTGCCGGATCTTGATTTTTATTTCAAAGTTCCAGCGCTAAAGCAATGCGACTGCCGAATCTTTGTTTCTATTTCAAAGTTCCAGCGGTAAAGCAATGCGACTGACGGATCTTGATTTAATTTCAACGTTCCAGCGGTAAAGCAATGCGACTGCCGGATCTTGATTTCTATTTCAAAGTTCCAGCGGTAAAGCAATGCGACTGGCGGATCTTGATTTAATTTCAAAGTTCCATCGATAAAGCAATGCGACTGCCGGATCTTGATTTTTATTTCAAAGTTTCAGCGCTAAAGCAATGCGACTGCCGGATCTCGATTTTATTTCAAAGTTCCAGCGGTAAAGCAATGCGACTGCCGGATCTTGATTTAATTTCAAAGTTCCATCGGTAAAGCAATGCGACTGCCGGATCTTGATTTAATTCCAACGTTCCAGCGGTAAAGCAATGCGACTGCCGGATCTTGATTTAATTTCAAAGTTCCAACGGTAAAGCAATGCGACTGCCGGATCTCGATTTTATTTCAAAGTTCCAGCGGTAAAGCAATGCGACTGCCGGATCTTGATTTTTATTTCAAAGTTCCAGCGCTAAAGCAATGCGACTGCCGGATCTTGATTTAATTTCAAAGTTCCAACGGTAAAGCAATGCGACTGCCAGATCTTGATTTTATTTCAAAGTACCAACGGTGAAGCAATGCGACTGCCGGATATTGATTTAATGTCAAAGTTCTCAGCGATAAAGCAATGCGACTGCGGGATCTTGGTTTTTATTTCAAAGTTCCAACGGTAAAGCAATGCGACTGCCGGATCTTGATTTAATTTCAACGTTCCAACGGTAAAGCAATGCGACTGCCGGATCTTGATTTAATTTCAACGTTCCAGCGGTAAAGCAATGCGACTGCCGGATCTCGATTTTATTTCAAAGTTCCAGCGGTAAAGCAATGCGACTGCCGGATCTCGATTTTATTTCAAAGTTCCAGCGGTAAAGCAATGCGACTGCTGGATCTTGATTTAATTTCAAAGTTCCAGCGATAAAGCAATGCGACTGCGGGATTTTGGTTTTTATTTCAAAGTTCCAGCGGTAAAGCAATGCGACTGCCGGATCTTGATTTTATTTCAAAGTTCCAGCGGTAAAGCAATGCGACTGGCGGATCTTGATTTAATTTCAACGTTCCAGCGGTAAAGCAATGCGACTGCCGGATCTCGATTTTATTTCAAAGTTCCAGCGGTAAAGCAATGCGACTGCCGGATCTTGATTTAATTTCAAAGTTCCATCGGTAAAGCAATGCGACTGCCGGATCTTGATTTTTATTTCAAAGTTCCAGCGCTAAAGCAATGCGACTGCCGAATCTTTGTTTCTATTTCAAAGTTCCAGCGGTAAAGCAATGCGACTGACGGATCTTGATTTAATTTCAACGTTCCAGCGGTAAAGCAATGCGACTGCCGGATCTTGATTTCTATTTCAAAGTTCCAGCGATAAAGCAATGCGACTGGCGGATCTTGATTTAATTTCAAAGTTCCATCGGTAAAGCAATGCGACTGCCGGATCTTGATTTTTATTTCAAAGTTTCAGCGCTAAAGCAATGCGACTGCCGGTTCTTGATTTAATTTCAACGTTCCAGCGGTAAAGCAATGCGACTGCCGGATCTTGATTTAATTTCAAAGATCCAACGGTAAAGCAATGCGACTGCCGGATCTCGATTTTATTTCAAAGTTGCAGCGGTAAAGCAATGCGACTGCCGAATCTTTGTTTCTATTTCAAAGTTCCAGCGGCAAAGCAATGCGACTGACGGATCTTGATTTAATTTCAACGTTCCAGCGGTAAAGCAATGCGACTGCCGGATCTTGATTTCTATTTCAAAGTTCCAGCGGTAAAGCAATGCGACTGGCGGATCTTGATTTAATTTCAAAGTTCCAGCGGTAAAGCAATGCGACTGACGGATCTTGATTTAATTTCAACGTTGCAGCGGTAAAGCAATGCGACTGCCGGATCTTGATTTAATGTCAAAGTTCCAGCGATAAAGCAATGCGACTGCGGGATCTTGCTTTTTATTTCAAAGTTCCAACGGTAAAGCAATGCGACTGCTTAATCTTGATTTAATTTCAACGTTCCAGCGGTAAAGCAATGCGACTGCCGGATCTTGATTTAATTTCAACGTTCCAGCGGTAAAGCAATGCGACTGCCGGATCTCGATTTTATTTCAAAGTTCCAGCGGTAAAGCAATGCGACTGCTGGATCTTGATTTTATTTCAACGTTCCAACGGTAAAGCAATGCGACTACCGGATCTTGATTTAATTTCAACGTTCCAGCGGTAAAGCAATGCGACTGCCGGATCTCGATTTTATTTCAAAGTTCCAGCGGTAAAGCAATGCGACTGCCGGATCTCGATTTTATTTCAAAGTTCCAGCGGTAAAGCAATGCGACTGCCGGATCTTGATTTTATTTCAAAGTTCCAGCGGTAAAGCAATGCGACTGCCGAATTTTTGTTTCTATTTCAAAGTTCCAGCGATAAAGCAAGGCGACTGCCGGATCTTGGTTTCTATTTCAAAGTTCCAGCGATAAAACAATGCGACTGCGGGATCTTGATTTTTATTTCAAAGTTCCAGCGATAAAGCAATGCGACTGCGGGATCTTGGTTTCTATTTCAAAGTTCCAGCGATAAAGCAATGCGACTGCCGGATCTTGATTTTTATTTCAAAGTTCCAGCGCTAAAGCAATGCGACTGCCGGATCTTGGTTTCTATTTCAAAGTTCCAGCGGTAAAGCAATGCGACTGCCGGATCTTGGTTTCTATTTCAAAGTTCCAGCGGTAAAGCAATGCGACTGCCGGATCTTGATTTTTATTTCAAAGTTTCAGCGCTAAAGCAATGCGACTGCCGGATCTTGATTTAATTTCAACGTTCCAGCGGTAAAGCAATGCGACTGCCGGATCTTGATTTAATTTCAAAGTTCCAACGGTAAAGCAATGCGACTGCCGGATCTCGATTTTATTTCAACGTTCCAACGGTAAAGCAATGCGACTGCCGGATCTTGATTTAATTTCAACGTTCCAGCGGTAAAGCAATGCGACTGCCGGATCTCGATTTTATTTCAAAGTTCCAGCGGTAAAGCAATGCGACTGCCGGATCTCGATTTTATTTCAAAGTTCCAGCGGTAAAGCAATGCGACTGCTGGATCTTGATTTAATTTCAAAGTTCCAGCGATAAAGCAATGCGACTGCGGGATTTTGGTTTTTATTTCAAAGTTCCAGCGGTAAAGCAATGCGACTGCCGGATCTTGATTTTATTTCAAAGTTCCAGCGGTAAAGCAATGCGACTGGCAGATCTTGATTTAATTTCAACGTTCCAGCGGTAAAGCAATGCGACTGCCGGATCTCGATTTTATTTCAAAGTTCCAGCGGTAAAGCAATGCGACTGCCGGATCTTGATTTAATTTCAAAGTTCCATCGGTAAAGCAATGCGACTGCCGGATCTTGATTTTTATTTCAAAGTTCCAGCGCTAAAGCAATGCGACTGCCGAATCTTTGTTTCTATTTCAAAGTTCCAGCGGTAAAGCAATGCGACTGACGGATCTTGATTTAATTTCAACGTTCCAGCGGTAAAGCAATGCGACTGCCGGATCTTGATTTCTATTTCAAAGTTCCAGCGGTAAAGCAATGCGACTGGCGGATCTTGATTTAATTTCAAAGTTCCATCGGTAAAGCAATGCGACTGCCGGATCTTGATTTTTATTTCAAAGTTTCAGCGCTAAAGCAATGCGACTGCCGGATCTTGATTTAATTTCAACGTTCCAGCGGTAAAGCAATGCGACTGCCGGATCTTGATTTAATTTCAAAGTTCCAACGGTAAAGCAATGCGACTGCCGGATCTCGATTTTATTTCAAAGTTGCAGCGGTAAAGCAATGCGACTGCCGAATCTTTGTTTCTATTTCAAAGTTCCAGCGGCAAAGCAATGCGACTGACGGATCTTGATTTAATTTCAACGTTCCAGCGGTAAAGCAATGCGACTGCCGGATCTTGATTTCTATTTCAAAGTTCCAGCGGTAAAGCAATGCGACTGGCGGATCTTGATTTAATTTCAAAGTTCCAGCGGTAAAGCAATGCGACTGACGGATCTTGATTTAATTTCAACGTTGCAGCGGTAAAGCAATGCGACTGCCGGATCTTGATTTAATGTCAAAGTTCCAGCGATAAAGCAATGCGACTGCGGGATCTTGCTTTTTATTTCAAAGTTCCAACGGTAAAGCAATGCGACTGCTTAATCTTGATTTAATTTCAACGTTCCAGCGGTAAAGCAATGCGACTGCCGGATCTCGATTTTATTTCAAAGTTCCAGCGGTAAAGCAATGCGACTGCTGGATCTTGATTTAATTTCAAAGTTCCAGCGATAAAGCAATGCGACTGCGGGATCTTGGTTTTTATTTCAAAGTTCCAGCGGTAAAGCAATGCGACTGCCGGATCTTGATTTTATTTCAAAGTTCCAGCGGTAAAGCAATGCGACTGCCGAATTTTTGTTTCTATTTCAAAGTTCCAGCGGTAAAGCAATGCGACTGACGGATCTTGATTTAATTTCAACGTTCCAGCGGTAAAGCAATGCGACTGCCGGATCTTGATTTAATTTCAACGTTCCAGCGGTAAAGCAATGCGACTGCCGGATCTTGATTTTTATTTCAAAGTTCCAGCGCTAAAGCAATGCGACTGCCGAATCTTTGTTTCTATTTCAAAGTTCCAGCGGTAAAGCAATGCGACTGCCGGATCTTGATTTAATTTCAACGTTCCAGCGGTAAAGCAATGCGACTGCCGGATCTTGATTTCTATTTCAAAGTTCCAGCGGTAAAGCAATTCGACTGCCGAATCTTTGTTTCTATTTCAAAGTTCCAGCGGTAAAGCAATGCGACTGCGGGATCTTGCTTTTTATTTCAAAGTTCCAGCGGTAAAGCAATGCGACTGCCGGATCTTGATTTAATGTCAAAGTTCCAGCGATAAAGCAATGCGACTGCGGGATCTTGCTTTTTATTTCAAAGTTCCAACGGTAAAGCAATGCGACTGCTTAATCTTGATTTAATTTCAACGTTCCAGCGGTAAAGCAATGCGACTGCCGGATCTCGATTTTATTTCAAAGTTCCAGCGGTAAAGCAATGCGACTGCTGGATCTTGATTTTTATTTCAAAGTTCCAGCGCTAAAGCAATGCGACTGCCGAATCTTTGTTTCTATTTCAAAGTTCCAGCGGTAAAGCAATGCGACTGCCGGATCTTGATTTAATTTCAACGTTCCAGCGGTAAAGCAATGCGACTGCCGGATCTTGATTTCTATTTCAAAGTTCCAGCGATAAAGCAATGCGACTGCGGGATCTTGGTTTCTATTTCAAAGTTCCAGCGATAAAGCAATGCGACTGCCGGATCTTGATTTTTATTTCAAAGTTCCAGCGCTAAAGCAATGCGACTGCCGGATCTTGGTTTCTATTTCAAAGTTCCAGCGGTAAAGCAATGCGACTGCCGGATCTTGGTTTTTATTTCAAAGTTCCAGCGGTAAAGCAATGCGACTGCCGGATCTTGGTTTTTATTTCAAAGTTCCAGCGATAAAGCAATGCGACTGCCGGATCTTGATTTTTATTTCAAAGTTCCAGCGCTAAAGCAATGCGACTGCCGGATCTTGGTTTCTATTTCAAAGTTCCTGCGGTAAAGCAATGCGACTGCCGGATCTTAATCTCTATTTCAAAGTTCCAGCGGTAAAGCAATGCGACTGACGGATCTTGATTTTTATTTCAAAGTTCCAGCGCTAAAGCAATGCGACTGCCGAATCTTTGTTTCTATTTCAAAGTTCCAGCGGTAAAGCAATGCGACTGCCGGATCTTGATTTAATTTCAACGTTCCAGCGGTAAAGCAATGCGACTGCCGGATCTTGATTTTTATTTCAAAGTTCCAACGGTAAAGCAATGCGACTGCCGGATCTTGATTTAATGTCAAAGTTCCAGCGATAAAGCAATGCGACTGCGGGATCATGGTTTCTATTTCAAAGTTCCAGCGATAAAGCAATGCGACTGCCGGATCTTGATTTTTATTTCAAAGTTCCAGCGCTAAAGCAATGCGACTGCCGGATCTTGGTTTCTATTTCAAAGTTCCAGCGGTAAAGCAATGCGACTGCCGGATCTTGGTTTCTATTTCAAAGTTCCAGCGGTAAAGCAATGCGACTGCCGGATCTTGGTTTTTATTTCAAAGTTCCAGCGATAAAGCAATGCGACTGCCGGATCTTGATTTTTATTTCAAAGTTCCAGCGCTAAAGCAATGCGACTGCCGGATCTTGGTTTCTATTTCAAAGTTCCAGCGGTAAAGCAATGCGACTGCCGGATCTTAATTTCTATTTCAAAGTTCCAGCGGTAAAGCAATGCGACTGACGGATCTTGATTTTTATTTCAAAGTTCCAGCGCTAAAGCAATGCGACTGCCGAATCTTCGTTTCTATTTCAAAGTTCCAGCGGTAAAGCAATGCGACTGCCGGATCTTGATTTAATTTCAACGTTCCAGCGGTAAAGCAATGCGACTGAATTTTTCCCACCGTATGAATTTACGGGGAAATTCATAAGGCGACGGACGCGCCCGCGCGTGTTTGTCGCGCGCGTTTTTAGATTCGCATTACTAACTCGCAGATATTTTCGCCGATCAATCGGCGACGGTCTTATTAACACGCTTTTTTATACCGTGCCAAACTTTCCTGCGCACGACAATGTAATTATGTGTGCGTGCGATCGTACTTTTGTCGGGTATTGCCGACGATGGCATAACTTCCGACACCAAAAAAAAATGTACGCCTTGCATCGAAATAGCTTCGATTCTCGGCCCTATATCGTCCTTCGGTAACCGTAGGACTTGCACCTCCGTTATACGGGAGGTTCGTTTAAAAAACGGATCAACCACCACCCACGCCGTCGCGCTCACCACGTTTGGGCCATTCGGTCATAGACACCGACCCGTGGTACGGATGTGTTAACATGAACGTCGCATTAATAAGATCGATTCGAGCAGATCCGAATCGTGCATCCACTTGAGGATAAGGATTATTCTTGGAGGGACCGCCTGCTCGGTCCTCCACATGCAAGTTCAGCATAAATACGCTCGGTATAACTGCTCTCGGCAGCAAAGCTCTTTCGTGCATTCGAAACGAGCATTTCCCTCAGTGATACCGATTCTATGTCCGACCTGTCGGCTATACCCGGTTTTATGCACGGCGTCTTATGGAAGAAATCGAACGAGTTGTCGATCTACTTTTTGTTTCAAATTCCATATCAGGCAACTCCGATGGATTTATTCAGTCGAATGGTGCTCGACAGGAAGGTCCCACAGCGATATACCTTCTTGGTACGGGAACCCCCGTACAGCCGAGACAAATAACTTCTCCTATATATACCGATTCTGCGGCCGGTCTGTCGGCGCAGCACGGTCTAAAGCACGCTCTCTTATGGGAGAAAACGTTCACATTTCGAGGACAAACGACGTACCTCGAAAAACTTTCAAGTTTTTCGCAGTCGCATTCATATCCTCCGAAAATTTATTTTCGCAAAATCAAGTTCAAAGTACTGTGTGCCCTTTCAAGGTACGTAAGACTCGTCAAAGTACGTTCGTACGGTGATCCTAGCGCGAGTCGCCCCTTCTCGCGAGGATCCCGTGCTCTGCCGCCGTAGCGTGCATGTCCCTTATATACAGTAATATCTCTCATATTGTCCCAGAGCTTGGAATCGAATTGGGACAGTTTGGGTAGAGGAGACAACATTTCTCGGCGCGCCGCTCGCCTTTGTAGTTCGCCGAACGAAGATAAGAACAACCAATGAAACAGAATGTGGGGTCGGGTTTCGCGGCGACCGAGAGATAAAAAGCAGTGTACCAAATGCGACAGTAAAGACGATCTAAAATTATTAATTGTTTATAACAAATAATAATAACATATTGATAAGATCATTCTGATTAAAATGATACCAAACATGATATAATTTGGACCAGAATTATTTACTAATATTCATTAAATAACTCGTTTTATTTTCTTACAGCTTTGATTAAATTGCGAAAAGGGGTTAATAGAAAAACACATAAAATATCTCCATTCGATGTCCGTCGAATGTAGGCTCCTTCCTCCACATTGTCCACCGTTTCGTGTCTCCTCTACCGACATTGTCCACCGTTTCGTGTCTTCTCTACCGACATTGTCCACCGTTTCGTGTCTTCTCTACCGACATTGTCCACCGTTTCGAGCCTTCTCTACTCACATTGTCCACCGTTTCGTGCCTTCTCTACCGACATTGTCCACCGTTTCACGCCTTCTGTACTCATATTGTCCACCGTTTCGTGTATTCTCTCTTGACATTGTTCATCGTTTCGAAGTTTATAAGTGTAAAAGAACAATGTAACCCCTAACTCAACTATATGATAAGTAAATATGGTCCAAATTATATCATGTTTGATCTCATTTTAATCGGAAAAATGTCACCAATATGTTAAAAACAATTTCAGATAGGAAAAAGTACAATTAATAACGTTATAGCGTTGTTTTACGAGCTGCGAAGCTATGAGCTCGCATCAAAAGAAACCGCGTCGCGTATTCCATTAGCCACATCACACGCTTGGCTGACTCCGACGAAGATAACATAGGCGCAGGAATAACGTTTCCACAGGCGTAGGAATAACAGGGTGGACAATGTGGAGGGAGCTCCAGTTGGGTCAATGTGGGAGATATTACTGTATACCGTTTCTGCGGCCGACCTGTCGGCGAGGATCGGTCTAAAACACGGTCTCTTATGGGAGAAAAAAAAAAATTTTTTAAAAACAAGCTTTTATTTAATCGTACTAAAAAGGAAAAAATAATTTATTAACCAGTCTAAACGATAGCCTTTGAAGAATTCCCTCATATGACTAAATAAAAGCGTGGGGCGTAAATATTGTCTATTAATTAGTATTAATTTGCTGAATAATTGAATAATTAAAAATGCAGTGTATATTTTGCTTGCGACTAGTCTAATTACGCAAATTCCTAGTGTGTACAATATTATAAGCACTTTAAATGTGACAGCAAAATCGTTTCATAATTATGGTAAAAATTTTAAAGCTGCCATCAAATGATTGTCTGAGACACATTGATGAGAGTAGGGTATATAGGGGGCTTCTGGACCACCGCTCCAACGGAAATCGTTCGACGCATCATAGGCGAGGGGAAATGGGGGGAGGTGGGGGGTTCGCTCCATCGGAAAGTGGGTGGTGGGTGGTGGGTGGTAGATGGTGGGGTGTTAGAGAGGGGGTGGGTGGGTGGTGGGGTGTTAGAGGGGGGGGGGGGTGGTAGGATGTGACGTGGTGGGTGGGATGTTAGAGGGGGAGGTGGTAGGATGTGACGTGTGGGTGGGTGGGTGGTGGGGGGGTAGGTAGGACTCGAACGACAAGTGGGTGGAAGGGTGGAAGGGGGGAAGGGTGATTCTTAGAAGCGAGCGGAAGTTTAGTTAATAAATTTAACTTTGAATGACAGTTATTGGGTTAATAAATAGAAAAAACGTATAATTTATGTATTGTGACGTTGTGGAATGCACCTGACTGGGAAAGCAGGTGTTGTCTCACACCTGAGACGCACCCCCCACTGAGAGGGTTCGGTTTGCCAACATTGATACTAGGTATTTTTATTACCTTCCGCATTTAAGATGGGTTAAAAAAAAGATTGGGATCTATTGTTTCGTATTTGCTTGAGGTAGCCACCCAAGATGACAATCAACCCTTCGAATTTCCTAGTTTTCGTTGCGGATAGCAGGTGTTTTTTCACACTTGAGACGGACCACCCCCTGAGAGGGTTCGGTTTGCCAACATTGCTACTAGGTATTTTATATATTTTATTACCTCTCGCATTTAAGATGCGTTAAAAAAATGGGATACATTGTTTCGCATTTGCTTGAGGTAGCCACCCAAGACGGTAGTTAACTTTCGAATTTCCTAGTTTACATTGCGGAAAAGCAGGTGTTGTCTCACACCTGAGATGCACCACCCTCCGAGAGGGTTCGGTTTGCCAACATTGATACTCGGTATTTTATTATATATTTTATTACCTCTTGCACTTAAGATGGGTTAAAAAGATTGGGATACATTGTTTCGTATTTGCTTGAGGTAGCCACCCAAGGCGACAGTTAACTTTCGAATTTCATAGTTTACGTTGCGGAAAAAACATGTGTTGTCTCACACTTGAGACGCACCCCCCACTGAGAGGCTTCGGTTTTTCAACATTGATACTAGGTATTTTATTATATTTTTATTACCTCTCGCATTTAAGATGGGTCAAAAAAATTAGGATACATTGTTCCGTATTTTGCTTGAGGTAACCACCCATGGTGACAACTAACCCTTCGAATTTCATAGTTTACGTTGCGGAATGTACCTGATCGGGGGAAAGCAGGTATTGTCTAAAAACATCGGCATGCTTGTGCCGGTCTTCTCGAAAAAAAATATATGGGGGTGTAAACTCTCGAGTTTGAGGCGTACCACAGACACGCTGGCGTTGGTCTTCCAAAAATAAATGGGAGGAGTGTAAATTCATAAGTTTTAGGGATGTACCACATTGCGCCAAAAATCGGTCCTAGAAAGTGCAGGTCTAGCCGCACCTCTACTCCTACCCCCAAAAAATTCTAATACCCCTTCCAACGTCTAACATCTTAGAGGGTTGGCATTTATATACCATCGATGTTTTCCACTCGTCAGTTAGTCGTCTACATTTCTCACGAAAAATTAGTCGCAGGCTGGTCACAGTATTTTGACAAGTTTTCAGTGAAAGTTTCAGTGCAAGTTATACGTAGGAAGATACAGTGAAAAATAATGCAACAATCCCATTCCACACATGTGAGTGAATATGAAGTTTTTAAAAGAATTTTAAATGAATTTTAAATGAATTTTTATTATAACTAATCTTTCACATCTTTTTTCTATGGTAGAAGAAAATGGAATTTGAAACGACGGGCCAAATGTGTGCACTACGACGTTTGTACACCAAGATACTCGTGAGTGGATATGATGTTACATATAGTTTAATTTTGTAATTCTATTATAGCTAATTTCATCATTTTTTTACAGCAGAAGGAAAATTTAACACCGGTGGGGGAGGAGATGACCAGAGGACCAGCCGTAAGTAAATATAAAGTTATTACTAGTTTAAAACATGCAATATCGTTATTAATACATTGTTTTAGATAACGCACATTATGGATATGGATGGGTTTTCCGTTGATGGCAAGTTTCTGTGTAAAGAGCTTGCCATCATTGGCATTAACGATGCGAGGCCATGTTTGGCGCAATTTCGCCTAGGACGACGCTTCGGTGATCTTTCTGCGAAAGATAAAAGAACGGCAAAGTATGCATTCATTTCTCTCTCTAGCATATGTATATCATTTCTTTAAATCTAATAATATGTTTTTCCCATCTATCAGCTTCGTGTGCCATAATATCCACGGGATACCATTCAGAGATGTTGGTATCGAAAGATATGCACACGATGAGGTTGATTATGTTGTGCGGAACCACCTGGAAGGTTGCCGAAGCGTCGTCGTCGCGTACAAGGGCGGCACCGTCGAGAAAGATCTGCTACGTCGGATAGGTGTAAAAAGCATAAATTTAGAAGAGTTGGGGTGCCCCAAGTTTAATATTATTATTAAGGATGATAGATATATCAAAATACGTACTACACACTGCCCGCTGCATGTGTATAAATATAATAAAAAAAAAGAAGAAATGCACTGTAGCCTAATAGAGGTGGCCGCATTTAGGCAGTGGTATATTTTAAATAAATAACGAATATTTTATTATAAAAGCGTATTTCCACTTCCACCTTACCCGGGGCTGAAAAATTTATTTTGGGGAAAGGGAAAAATTTTGAGAGGGAAAATTTTTTACCTATATGGAGGGGGCAATATTATAAGAGCAACGCGCGGAGACGGTGGGATCACATTCGAAAAATATCATTTCACGCATCAAGAGAACGTTTTTCTATTAAACATCATGCAGAACTACTGGAGGCCAACTACTTATACTGAGGGGAGATTATCACCAGAATCATCTGTACAAAATAAAAAGCGAAAAATCACTCTGTAAGTACCATCGAAAAAAGTTTTAAAAGAATTACTTAATTAATTAAAATCGTTAACATCTATCTGTTTTTCTTCAGTGAATCAATGCGAGCATCATTGCTACCCCTGCCATCACGCGAGGAGATATCGAAAATGATACGTATCCTCGGTCGAAGATATGCGTTAACGAGCAGCTTCTCCAAATACCTTGAAATTGGTATAAACGTGAGGGGCGGCTGCTGCGTCGAATTGGCTGTAGGAGATAATCGAGGACACGAAATATTATTATGCATGCATGTGTGGGATAAATTATTAATGGCGAAATCGGCAATACACCAGTTATTCGCCAATTTCACATCCACACAGTCAACAAATGAGGTTATAAAAATCGACGATAAAACTGAATTAACTGCAGAAATTGCATTAATAGATAGTTCGAAAAAAATTATAAAGTTAAGTAACAATATAACATCTATTTTTCTTACTGAGCAAACTATGTGTAAAATTTATGAATTCGAGCATTGTATAAATCATATGTATTCCTGGTTATCGGAGAACATTACAATGGTACGAAGTAAATACACACGTTTTGTCGAAATTGTGAGGGGGTCAGACGCGAAAGACTATGTAAACGATATAATGCATGACGAGGAATTTGAAAAGCATTCTTTGATCGATTGTGAGCTGCTGGCCAGCTGTTTAAGAATGATCGTGTACGATGCATCAATAAAAAATCAATAAAAGTCCAATTGTAGATAAATTTTGACTTAAATCCTTTCTTAACATACCCCCTTCACCTTATCCTAGAATGCGATGTTGTATTTTTAAGTTTGATGACAGGATGGTAAAAAAATAAATCGTTTATTATATAATGTATTTTTTAATTTAATAAAAATCGGCTACATTTTTGGATACATGTGAATATGTTTTATTAACTTCTATATGTAAAATAAACCTTTTCTAAATAGTATGAATGTCACATTGATGAACAAAGTCGAGCCATTATGTTATCTTCCGAACAATATTCGTTAGCGGGCTGTACTCGATTATACGATCGTGTATGATCAAACAATATGCTGTAGTCTTCGGTGGCACGTTCTCCTGACACTCGAAATCCAATCGTATATCCACCGTCGAACTCTTCAGAGATTCATTCTGACGGGCGCAATTTATAGCAACAAACGGCCCGTATTCCATAAAATCCATGACATCGTGAAGAGGTTCCCCATGTCCATAGTAAGATTCTTTAAATTTTCTATACATCTCGTAAAGCATCGCGCATTTGCCATTAGCGATATCCAGGTCCAAGCCGTCATATGGATACGTTTCAGAATTTAGATGAAGTTTAACGTTCGATAGTTTACAATCATCGAATTGAGATACCATTTTTGTCACACTGTTCTTACGTGCTGTCTGCAAAGCGAATATCACGTATCGTGGTTTTTCTAGTTGTGCAGAAGTTTTTACAGACCACGTATGCTTCGTGGTGGTTTGCAACAGAGGGTACTCGTAAAGATCCCACGTTCGAAAGCTCATGCTGATCGAGCGGCCACTCTCGAGAATGCGTAACATGGACAGTCGATGCAGCTCTTCCAAAGTAACGTGTGGTACTCTCCATTGAACCTTATGCAATTTTAGCACGGGTTTAAGTTTTGCCGAGCCGAACAATGCGTTCGTGTCGACTCGTGTGCGGATCAAAACCAACTCATGACGTGCATTTATCACGATGCGCTTGTAATCTTCACAAAAACCCAGTAGCATGCTCAGCGGCACACAGAAGTTAAAATTCGATGTAGCCTTGATGACATGTTTTCTGTCACTTGCATAATTCCAGCCGGCGTTAGACAATACCCTACTTTTATCCGTCGATAAGCTCATGTGATTCTTCAAAGTGGTCGTTATTCCAGGATTTCTCGAACGATCGATCTCTACACCATCCAATTCATATCGAATTTCATCGAACATAAAAGAGACGCAATTGTTATCGAGAATTATGTATTCACTGTTTCCTTGAGGTGCCTCCTCCGACAGGCTCAATTTACCTTCCACATATAGGAAACTTTGAGATGGGAGCGTGTACAGATCCTGCTGCTGAATGGGTATTCTTATTTCATCGCTATTTTCGAGCGTTGTATTAGCACATGGATTGTACGTATGCAACTCAATTTTCGTTATACGATTGTCGAATGATGGCGCGCTCGCCACGTTTAGGATATTTTCAGACATTGTTTTTCTTCCCTTTACCGCGCGGTAATTAACCCCAAAGACCGTAGAAATTTCACGTTCTCAGCACGCAACTTCCTCTTAGGTGATACGCTGGTTTGTGCACGAACGGTCTCGACGGTGCTAGTAATTGCCGATGGAACTATGGATGGCTTATTGTTGCCGTATGTCTGCTCGTTGCTGCCGTGGTGATATATTAGCATATTACCGATCATGCGCAATACGCCGACGTACGTGTACTCACACCGATATTTCTTCTCCACGAAGGTCTATCAGATGTCCGTTCTGGTCCGTGATTCGAATGCTCAGATCGTCTATTGCTCGCACGACGATCGGCAGATAAATGATTCGTGGTGGCGTTTCCGATATTTTATATCCTGGTGGTACTTGAGGCGAGAATTCATGTATCGTGTGTACGCGCTTGTCGTTGCTATAGGAACCAGTGGTCACGTTGCACTCCACTCGAATCATGCTCACACTTATAATATTTACGGGTGTATCCGATTCATGCCATTCATTGGGCGACAAGATACGATTCCCAGAAAATCCCAACAGAGATCCAACACAGTTCGACTTTGTAAAGTTGACTCTGAACGAGCTACGAATCTCACTTTTCATAGTGTTATTATTCGCTCGCACTACAATAGGATACTCATCGCCATTATCCACCGATTTAGTGTTAGGATATTTTTTTACCATCTCCCGCCGTAAAAACTTATTAATAGCATCCAATTCGTATGAACCGTCGGGAATCGTGATCTCCTCATCCTTATCACCGAAATAAAACTTATTGTTTTTATCTGTACTGATGTTCGGAATCGTGTTGTACGTCTCCAGACATACCATTCCGAGCTCGTATTGGCCTCCGTCGTTTAGGTCTATAGGTGGGAAATATTTCGTAGAGAGTACGCTGCTCTTACCCGTTAACGTGAAGGTGAGCGACATGGTTGTAGCATGAGGGTGAAAATAACAATGAAACATTCGTTCGAAGTAAATTTATTTTAAGTTGTCATGAAGAAATTTTACACACAATTGTCCACATATGCTTTCGTCATAGATTTGAAAACGTGCATGATTGTACATGACTTTTGCATCCTCCCCAAAGTAGTCGATAAGTTCATCCGGTGGCCGAAGGTCTCCAAAGCTATCGAAATATTTGACGTTCAATCCTCGCTTCACGTATGCAACCCAGTGAGTCCCAGGACCGTAGCTATTGTCCAAATTGACGATACCGCACTCGTGCGATCGTATTTTCTTTGGTAATTCATCACGCATAAATACACCACGAAAATGTCGTATATTTTTACACAAGTTTTGTAGCTGAACGTCGGTTGTGAATCCACTGTCACGAGTTATTTTTTGGACTTTTTTTTTTTTCTTCCTTCTTAAGCCAGCTCCATGTTTGTACGGTTTGAGAAAAAGACCGCGACCTTCCATAGCACGATTATGACGTTGCAACTCCTCCAGCTGTTTCTTCGCGGTCCTCGCGTTGTTTACGGCCTTCGCGACACTCGCCGCACCACCGGTCAACGCTCCAATTACAGATAATGCAGGTAATAGGAGCGGTAGAAAGCCGCCACGTTTCGCGATAGGGAGTTTCCTCTTCTTCTTCCCCCCTCTTTTCAAGCCCATACCAAGTTTCGTTTTAGCTTTCATTGCGGACCAAACAATGACGGATGAAGCCTTCTCACCCAATGAAGCGTCCTTCGCCGTTAGACGTTGTCGTGCTCGCTCAGTTAAAATTTTATCAGCCTCGTGACGTCCTTCCAAATCCTCACGTTGAGAATAGGCAATATCGTGCTCTCTACAAGCTGCGTCTAACGGATTTATACCGCGATCGCCGCGAGCGAGCCTCCTCTGCAACCGCGTACCAGGCCCACAAAATTGATAACCGGGTATATGCAATTCGAAAGGCAGTGCGTCTATCACCCTGTTTAAGATGCTTGATCTTCGTCGTGCACATAAATAACAGTCCTTGGACATATGTGGTGGTCCGTCTATATGTGTGCGATCTTCCGGGCGATTGTAGTGTTCAAAACACCTGCGATACGTCTGCACCTCCGAATCAGCTCTTATATGGTACGGCAATTTCTCCCACACGTAATGTATCTCCTCACCAAAGTGTTTCAATATGATTATTTTCGGAATGTACTCCAACTCCTCTGCAGACAAATCGAGCAAGCTTCGTGGAAGTAGCATCCTCATACTGAGCTCGAGAGCAGTCGCGTATCGCTATAAATAGGTCGTGTGCCCTTTAGAGCAACGAGTACTATCTTCGATCGTACATCATGCGATTCATGAGGCAACCTATCAATATACGCGTTACGTCAAATCATACGCTCGAAGAACAACAGCAACAATTTCGAAAACATGGCCCACTGTTACCATGTAGCATACGTAGCGTGATATGTGGACCATCCAATTGTGGAAAGACGAACGTGATGATGAGCTTGCTTGAGAGTCCGAACGGGCTACGATTTGAAAATGTCTATGTCTACTCGAAGTCGTTGCAACAGCCGAAGTATCGATACTTGGAGGATGTACTAACGCCCGTGGAAAACGTAGGATACTTCCCCTTTTCGGACAACACGGATATCATCCCCCCATCCGAAGCTCGAACCAACTCGATATTCATTTTTGACGACGTTGCATGCGACGAGCAGAACGTTATGAGAGAGTACTTCGCGATGGGTCGACATTCGAGTGTGGATTGCTTTTACTTGTCTCAGTCGTACGCGAGAATACCAAAGCATTTGATTCGTGACAATGCCAATCTATTGATTTTATTTCGACAGGATGGGATGAATTTAAGACATGTATATCATGACCATGTAAACACAGATATGTCATTAAATGAATTTACTGACCTCTGTGCAAGATGTTGGGAGCAAAAATATGGATTTCTCGTGATAGACAAGGACAGTCCGATACATCATGGTCGATATCGTCGTGGATTTAATGAATTTGTCACCATGTAAAGAACTCAGTTGACTAACGTACTCTCTCGAAGTTGCATCGATCACCGCTATGGAGCAAGCAAAGGCGCATGCAAACGTTGACGTTCCCATGGAGAACGACATGAAGAAGGAGGCTCTTGCGAGAGAAATCGCGAAGATGAACGCAGTCATACGTGCAAAAAATTTATCACTGAAAGCCATGAAGATTAAGAGGGACAAAATACTGGAAGCTACGTTTCAACCGATAGTCGATCCTTTGAAGCAATTGGTCGAAAATACAGCATCACTACCAAAGATCTCGTCTTCACCCATGGAAGAGTTAAAATCACCACCACCACCAGAACTACCCTCATCACCAACGATGGACGCTGAAAAGTCTATGAGGGCCGAAGTGCCGATAGATGTCGAAATGCCGATAGAGGTCGAAATGCCGATCATACGGAATGGAACCAAACGTAGAGGGGCGTACCCGGTGTCATATGAGAGCGTGGACGACAAGAGGGCCCGTTTTGGCAATGACAGTGGATGCATGCCGATCATACGAAATGGAATCAAACGTAGAGGGACGTGTCCAACGTCGTACGAGAGCGTAGACGTAAAGAGGGGCCGTTTCACAAGCAATGATGGATGTTTACCATTGTCCTCAACATCGGCGATACAAGTCGTAAGACCGAGCGTACGAAAAGGGTCCAAGCGTCTAACACCGTACGAGCGTGTAAATATCAAGAAAGCTCATTTCAATGATGATGATGTATTCCCACCACCATTACCCTTGGTATCCACGGCGCAGGTCACAAGGCCGGTCGTACAAAGGGGAATCAAACGCGTGGCATCGCATGATAGAGTTAACGTCAAGAAAGCTCGTTTCGCCAGCGACGATGATGATGATGATGATGACGAATCAAACGTGACGATGACTGAATTCGATACGTCGCAAGAGAATTCCGACATATCCTTTTCGTCCGACTTTTTCGAAACATCGACGCGCAAAGATGGTATGTTACCTAAAAACAAGCGTGTATCGAAAAATCCAACTGACTATGTTTATTGGGATGATCCGAACGAGCTTGTGGATCGACTGAGATTGCTCGTTTCCTCACGAAACGCGGGTCATACCGGTCATGATAACGAAATCATATCCATAATCGACGAACTCGGTGAAGCTGGTTTGATTATAAATTGAGTGTTCTCTCGATTATCGAATCAGTGATGTGTAAAATGTCGATCAATAAATTTGGAACGTCGCCACAACCGAAGGAAGGCATTTCCAGTTCAACATTCTTATTCAGAAATTACGTACATGACAACGCCCTATGTTTGGACGATGGTGATACATTTAATGCTAGAGAAGCGAAGATACGGCGCGTAGCAGAGCCGGAGGAAGATCGTGATGCTGCAACCATGGCATACGTCAAGGGTGTTCTAAAGGTTGCCATGGAAAACATCGAAGATCTTATAGCCATGAAAGACTTTGCGTTAAAGAATGATCTAGAGCGTACTATCAGTGCGGAGATCAGTGCTCTTACAAAAACTATGACCGAGCGCATAAACGCGCTGGACACAGGCATCGATGGGCAGCGCGTTGCGTTTGCTGAAATATCGAAAAAAATGGTGACACGATCGAAACTTGAAATGGGGTATGCCATGAAAGAACGGATACACGAACATATCGATACAATTAAACAAATTATCAGTGACGAACGAGTTGAAATCGAAAAGCTGATATTTAATAAGACGAATGCACTGAGCGATCAAATACAACATAATGTTGAACAAATGCAATCTTACATGAGTGCATTAAGAGCTGAGTTTATAACGCTAATAAAATAAGAGTCGTGCGGGAGTGAAATAATGGTCAGTCGTTGGTGGGTTGTTGAGCAATGCTTTTCCCATTATACCTATGAAGATGACAAAGGATACTGTGTTTGATGAGAAACAAAAGATATTATCAGATGAGCGAAATAACGAACGCTGTGTTAAATGTATGGACTGTTTTATGCACGTGTTGGAAATACTTTTTCGCGCTCAGAAACATAAAAGGTATGACGATGAGTGGTTGCAGTAAAGATAAGGTGAAATTAGTTGATGAGCTACATGCACCAGCGAGACGTAACTTTGGACGCAGACAAGTCATCGTGCGTGGATTCGACGATCTCTGGCAGGCGGACTTGGTTGATGTTCATTCTTACGCCAAACAAAACCGTGGACATCCATACATACTTACCGTTATCGATGTCTTCAGCAAGTACGCATGGGCGATCCCCCTAAAGAGTAAAAACGGAGGTGATACGACCAAGGCCTTCGCAACTATTATACGGATGGATGGACGAATTCCAAAAAATTTACAAACCGATATGGGAAAAGAATTTTATAATACAGATTTTCAATCTCTCATGAAGAAGCATAATATTAATCATTACTCCACGCACAGCATCATGAAGGCCTCCGTAGTGGAACGCTTCAATCGCACGCTCAAGAACGCGATGTGGAAGTCGTTCTCATTGAATGGTACCTATCGCTGGATCAGCACCCTTCCCACACTAGTGCTCGATTACAATCAACGAAAACATCGAACTATAGGAATGCGACCTATCGATGTGACTCGCGATAGTGAGAATCATCTCCTATCGAACGTATACACCTACAGCAAGCTTAAAAACATTGAAGTGGCGAAATACCGAGTTGGTGATAAAGTGCGTGTGAGCAAGTTCAAGACGGTGTTTGACAAAGGATACACCCCGAATTGGTCGGCAGAGGTGTTTGAAGTTATAACGATAAAACGAACGATTCCGGTTACGTACCTGCTAAAGGATTACAGGGGAAATTCTATTGCCGGAGGATTTTATGAGCATGAACTACGCGCAACCACTTGTCCGGACGTGCATCTCATTGAAAAGGTGTTGCGTAAAAAAGGAAGTAAGATGTATGTGAAGTGGTTAGGATTTGATACGTCTCATAATTCATGGATCGATAAGAAGGATGTATTGTAATAATGCACAAATAAATTCATATTACTGATATATATATATATATATATATATATATGTATTTACAAACAATCATTTTCTTCCCTTATCCCTACCAAAGCATGCGAGTGGAGCATATATGTATTTTTACAAACTATAAAAAAATATCTATGTATTTACAAACTATAAAAATATATATTTCCTATTTTTCTATGTACATATCGATCGCGTAATGCCCCCAAGGAAGCGTGCTGGTGGAGCCGGGTATAACGAATCTTTTATTATCGTATGGACTAAGTGCCAGTTTTCGCTCACGAATCGTATAAACGTTATGTCGTTTGGATGCGATTCGATTTTGGCTAACTACCTTTTCCGCTCTATCATTTAAGCATCGAAGATAGTCATCGAACTGTATACACTTAGCCGTAACGTTTCTCTTAACACCCTTTATTTTTTTGGTTATGTTGTCAATACCTCCGTCACCACTCACACGAAAGGCGTACATCTTCGCTCGAAGACCAACAAATTCGGTCATAACCGCGCCATTATTCTCATCCTTCATCATACCCAATACTTTTTTATTTACACGTGGGATATGATAAGGATTATTTTCAGCGTAATCGCTGGTGTCGAAACGATCTATGTCAGGCTTTATTATTTCGGTATAAGCATCATCACACTCAAGCTCGTAAATAAGACTATCCGTATCCGTATATAATATTTTACATTTATCCTGGAGACGCGATTTCATGTAATTGTAGTGAAAGTCATACAAACATACTTTCGATATGTCTAGTATGGACATTCCTACATATGCAGGCTTGCACAGCGCGACGTTTAATTTATTTAATTCTACTGCTACAACATTTTCTGAAAATATCGTACGACTGTGGAAATTAGGTTTCGCTATCAGCGCTTCCGCGCCGAATCTTCCATCCCATTGCGTAATTAATTTAACATCACGATGATTGCGCACATTCTCCATTGTTTTGCCAAACACCGCGTTGTTCATTAATTTAAATAGATTTTTTTGGAAGTCGTTGGTGGCACGAATACGAAATTTCGTATTAAGATCAATGTACTCGCGTAACCAACATGATTGTTCGAATTCTAAAATGCGATGTATCTTTGTTAATTTCAAACCATGGTGTAGACACTGTTGAAGGTATCGATAGTGTACCACATATCGTTCTTTTGATTTTAATGTTACAAGTAACTTTTGCTAGCGTTTGCCCGGTGGCTTATCCTGGATGGGACAAAATGGAAGATCGGCGTGTGAATCGTGAAGCTCACGCGGGTATTCAATATCAACCTCCAAGATGTATCCCGTGGGACCGTCCACCGAAACTGAATTTATGTCGAAATCGAGCAACGCTTGTCCTTCGATCCATCGAAAACCTCTATGAGGAAGAGGTTGCGACATCGCCCAACCATATAAATTATTAACATCAAAATACATGAGATATGTTGAGGGTTTCGATGGATCGTACGTAGGTACGTATTTGTTATTCGCACGAGCATACCTATGGGAACATTTTTTTTTTTTTTTTTTTTTTTTTTTTTTTTTTTTAATTAACGTGAGGGGAAACCTTCAAAAGGCCCCCCCGCGCACACCCACGGGCTGGGTGTGAGCGGGGGGAGTTTGGGATTTTACCCACTAAAACCCCTCACGGTGACCGTCCACCTGCAGTAGGGAGGACCCGGGAACCCGTTTGGACACCACCGGTTCCTCCCCAAAGCAGGCAGGGGGAGTCGAACCCCCTCATCTCGGGGGGAGACTAAACTCCCCCGGCATACCTAAAGAAGGGCGGAGGGTGACGGTCACCCAGACCCTCCGCCGACGCCTCGAGGGCGATTTGCCCTAGGGAGCCGTGCCGGGCCATTAGCCCGTAGCCCGGCACGCTCCCGCTCTTTTTCTGCGGCCTCCTTCTGTGAGATGACACTCTCACAGAAGGAGACCGCCGCCCTCCAAGACCCCTCGCTGCCGACCATGGCGCGAACCATGGCCAGCAGCGAGAGGTCCCCTCCAATTGCGCCGCGCAGGACACGGCGCTCCTCCTCGAACGCACTACACTCCTCAAGAGTGTGTTGCGCCGTGTCCTGCGCAGCGCCACAGTGGTGGCACTGCGTGGTCGGCTCGCGCCCTATTCTCTGCAGGTACTCACCAAAGCAGCCATGCCCGGTGAGCACCTGCGTAAGGCGGTAGGTGAGCACACCATGCCTCCTCGTCAACCATGTGTCGAGGCATGGTCGGATAGCCTCGACAGTCCGGCGGCCGGCATTAGGCAATAGAAGCCTCTCTTGCCATTTGGCCACAACGGACTGCCGGACTCGGCACTTCTCGGCTTCCAGCACTTCTCCTGACAGGGGTAACCCCCTCTGACGGAGGGATTGCTTCCAGCGGAAGAGTTCCGCATATCCCTCCGCCAGAAGATCTAACGGAGGAACCCCTGCCAGGAGACTCGCCACCTCTAGGGAGATGGTCCTGTACCCTCGGGCGACCCTAATGGCCACCCGACGGGCCAGCCGGCAGAGCGCCATCCGGCGCCGCCGGGAGGCCATTATGTCGCCCGCCCACACCGGCGAGGCGTACAACGCCATCGACAGGACCACCCCCACGTAGAGGCGTCGGACTCGCCCATCAGGACCCCCGAGGTTGGGGAGCAAGCGGCATAATGCCAAGGCCGCTCCCTCAACCCGGGGGACCAGAGAGGCGAGATGCGCCTCGAAGTGCCATCCGCTGTCGAGGACGACACCCAGATATTTCATCTGGGTGCGAACCTCGACAGGTGCATCACCTACACAGAGGTGGGCCTGAGGCGGTCTCCGGCGAGGCGGACCAAACCACATCGCCTCTGTTTTTGCCGGAGCCACCCGCAGACCCAAAGCCTCTATTCGGCCGACCACCAGTGCCACCCCTACCTGTGCAAGGTTAAGGGTGCTTCTCCAGGAAGCCCCCGTGGCCAACACTAACGTGTCGTCTGCATAGCAGACGACGTAAAGGCCACGAGGCAGAGCGGCCCGCAGTACCACGTTATACCCGAGGTTCCACAGGAGCGGCCCCAATGCCGACCCCTGTGGAACCCCGCAGTTGATCTCCCTCCGGAAGATGTTCCCGCACCGACCCCTGTATGCCACCTGCCTGTTATGGAGGTAGGCCCCGACCGTAGATCTTAAATATGAGGGCACCCGATGAAAATCGAGCGCCCTCCGGACCGCCGCCCAGGGGAGGGAGTTAAATGCATTGACAATGTCAAGGCTGACAGCCAATGCAACTCCCCCCCCCGAGACCACCTCGTCCGAGAGGGCCCTCACACGACGTACTCTCGCGGTACCCCTCGTACAACTCGGCCTCTCTCGCCAGGTCCCGCCGGCGTCTCCGGCGAGCCCTGGTGTACTGGCGGCGGGCACTGACACACTCGTTGCGCAGATGCGCAATGTCATCCGACCACCAGTACACGGCGCCCCGCGAGGAGGCCGACCTGGTCCGGGGGATGCCCGCATCACAAATGCGGGTCATCATACCCCGGAACCAGACCGCCCCACTCCCGGGATCGCAGGACTCGGCCGGAAACCCCGGCCAAGTCTCAGCGAGAGCTGCCGCCATCAGGACGTCCTCGTTCATCCGTCGTAGCGACCACCTGTTGGGACGACGGCGTGGCGCGCCTCTTAAAGCCGAGGAGGCCGAGACGACCATCGTGATATAACGATGGTCAGACAGCGTCTCGACCTCCTCGAGGACACGCCATCCCGAAACCCGCCCCATCGCAGCGGGGGATACGAATGTGAGATCCACAATCGAACCCCCGCCTTGACGGATGCAGGTGTGGGTGGACCCCCGGTTGATACACCGAAGGTCCAAAGCCGCCGCCCAGTCGCTCACGACCTCGCCACGTGCGCTGGTGCGGGGGCAACCCCAAGAAACGTTCTTGGCGTTGAAGTCCCCCAGCACCAGCACGGGCCGACGTTGAAAGGGCAAAATTGCCCCCTCAATGCCGGCCAAAATCTCCTCTACTGTGGCTAGGTCGTGGGAGGGAGAGATGTACGTCCCTACCACGACGGTTTCCCCCCAGAGTGCTGCTACAAATCCCCTCCCGCTCTCCAACAAGGTGAGCGGAGGGGAGCTAACTGCTCCGTTCCAAATAATCGCCACCGAGCCGCAAGCGTCCGCCACCCAATTTGGGTTTTGCGGAAGGCTGTACGGCTCGGTGGCGATGGCCAAACCCACCTCACGCTCCGCCATGCTCTGAACAAACAAGTCTTGAGCATGGCGGGCGTGGTTAAGGTTTGCCAGGAGGAGGGTAGCCATTGCGGTCTACGCAATGGTCATTGCCTCCTCCTGGCGAACTACTGGGGGTGGGTCTGGCACCGTTGGCGCAGTTACCGCCGTTACACCCGATGGTCCCGCCACAGCGGCGGGGGCGGGCATGGCCACGCCGCCGCCGTTGCGGGATTTCTTGCCGCGCTTCGTGGCGCAGCCTTTAGCACCAAGCCGGTGGGCGCACTGCCGTCCCAGGTCCATGCAAAGTGGACAATTGGGGGCGGCAGTGCAGCCGTTAGCGCGGTGGCCAGACTTGCCGCACCGGAAACACCGGTCACTCCGGTCCACCGCGCTGGTGCACCGCTGCCTCACGTGCCCAAACTCGAGGCAGCGGTAGCACTGCAGTGGGCGGGCGTCGAGCAGTTCAACTCTGCCCGACACCCAACCCACTAGCAACCTCCCGGCTTGGGCCAATTTCTTGGCAGCAGTCGCGGGACACTGCACCCACACCGTGCCAAGGCCGGACGGGGAGGTACGGACGAGACCCGTCCGCACCTCCTCCGCCCGGCATCCCGCGGCTGCAGCCACAGCCTGCGCCACGTCTTCGGGGGTGACCGAGTCGTCCAGGCCGCGCACACGCAACTCAGCACGCTTAGTTGGCCTGGCGACTCGGACACCCCTCTCGCTGAAGAGGGAGCTCATCCTCCCGGCCAGCAGATCGGCTTTCTCTTGCGATGCCGCGCCGGGGATCTCAAGAATGAGCCCCCCGGTCACGGCACGCTTGCACCTAACCTCCGTGATGCCGAGGTCAGCCAACTTAATGCTGGATCTGGCCTCAGACATCACGGAGGCGTACGTCAGCGGGCCCCCCTCAGGAAGCGTGACAGCTATCGCTGCCGTCCTGGGGGGCCGCAGGCGCTTTACCCTGTCCCGGTTGGTCTGGGACAGGGCGCGTTTCTGCTGAATGGGAGGCTGAGCTCCCTTCTTCTTCTTTTTCTTTCCACCTCCCACTGAAGTGGGAGGAGCGGAAGGAGTTGCCCGCGCTTTTGCCGCTTTTTTAGCGGCAGACTTCTCCCCCCGCCCTATCACCCTGCTCCACACTTCGGGGGGGGGGTGGTTGGGGCGGCGGAGAGCCCTTCCCGGCGGCCTTGGAAGGGGTCTCCGACACCCCCCTCTTGGCCGCTCGCTTCGACCCTGCTGGTGGGGCTGCGGTCCCCGTCAGGGCTGCCCGCGTTCCGGGAAAGAGCTCCCTACGAAACGCGGACAGCTTGGCGTCCACAACGTCCCCGATCCTCTTCAGGAGGTTATCCTCCGGGGGACACGGTGGCGCCATTATCTTGGCGGGGGCCACAGCCCCAGCACCCACCGTTGCTGCTGCGGGAGCAGCAGGCAGACTTTTCAGCCCCCTGAGGGTCGAGACCTCGGACCTAAGTGCCGAGATCTCTCCCCGCAGAGAGCTGAGCCGCTCCCGCAGCTGCTCGTTCTCCCGCCGGAGCCACTGATCGTAACCATGTGGCTCCGAGCGGGAGACGAGCTCCTTCGCGGCCCCTCGCACTAGGGCCGCCGCTTCCCTCAGGGCCTTCACCGAGGTCCCCTTGAGGTTCCTCGAGCTGGTGGAAACGTGCTCCACCATCTCGAGGGCCCCAGCAATGTTCTGCTGGAGCTCCTCAGGGGACCTCTGCGACAAGATGGTGTTCGTCGCTTCTCGGCCCGAGGGTGCGGCGGCGGGAGCCGGAGTGCTTTTCTTCTTTGCAAGCTGAGCAAGCTCTTGCTCAGCCTGCAACTCCAGCTCCCTTTCCTCCAGGGCGAGTACGCGGGCCTTCGCCTCTGCGAGCCCGACGTATTCCCCTGTAGTGGGGGGCCGCCCTCTCTTCCTTTTTACACGCCCCTCCGAGAGGCGAGAGACACTCGAGCCATCGCTCACATCGCTCTCTCGGAGGGACGTGTCCATACTGGCCAGGGAGGGGGAGGGTGATACAGCCCCCTCCCTGACAATTACTTTCCTCAGTTTAGCGCTGAGCGCATCCACCTGGATGCGCTCAACGCTAACAACCGCAACGCGGGGTGTCTCCGACACCACCCCGCGCGCTACCGCCACTGCACCCGCACTAACATTTTCCCCCGGGCCGCGTGCGTCGCACGGCCCGGGTAGCCCATCGCTCGATGACGACGGGGGGGACCTGGGACGATAGTCCCCCTCCGCCGGCACCTGGGGTTCCGAAGCCCCTGGTGCGGTAACCACCTTCTTTTTAGAACCCTCCATTATAAAAAAAAGGGTTGGTTTGATTTCGGTGTTTCCTTCACCTAGGACGGCTGTTCAAAAACTGACGAGCCCGTCCTGCCCGGGTTTTTTCTAGAGGTTTTCCTTCCCCTGGACTGCTCTTCGTCAGGGTGCTCACACACGGCCTGTCCGGCAAGGTAGAACCTGCCAGGGACCGAAGTCCCCGCCGGCATAGCCCGTGTGATCATTGCACCACGCAAGCCCCCCCACCACGACAAGGTGGCAGCCCACGGGGGGGATGGGAACATTGACTTAACCCACCGCGTATCCCCCGCTCGACGAACATAAACATATCTACATCTGTTAACAGTTCGAGTTCGACATTGGTATATTTCAGCATCACGTCCCACGCGAAACCTGGCAGAGTGAAATAATGAGCCGGATCTAAATTGTAACTTTGAAGACAATCGTCACGAAAATTTTCAAAAATATCAGCCAATAATAATACGTCGATTTTCAAATACAAGTCGCTGTACTGGCCCAACGTTTCAATGTCAAAGCGTGTCCAAACGTTAACGGCGTGCGCGTAATCTGTGTCGGATATATCACAATCAATCAGCCTACTATAAAACGCATCACGTTCAGGTAAATGCGTCTCGCATAACTTATCATATGATGTTAAATAGTCGTATGGGAAAACGCCCTTCCTAGTAAGAAGATTGAAGTCATCGTCGTTAAGAGAATGAAATTCTTTTCTTAAAATTTTCAATTTATCTTTCTCAAGATAAGAAGCTAATTTATCAAGGCTGGCACTCAGAAATTTAAATGAATCTATAAATCTAAATTTAACATAATCCATATTCTTACTTTTCGGGGCGTTTTCACTATTTCTACGCGTTTCATCCATATGTTTTGTGAAGGAGATGTACTTTTCCTTCGTTATGGGTAATAGATCTACTTTACCCTTGAACGCGGTTGCGAGTTTCTCTATGACAAAGTGCGCGTCGTAGCCGGACAAATTATGAAATACCACCGGTACCACGAACGGTGTTTGATAATTTAAATTGCAACTTGAGTGTGCAGGACCTCTATATGCGCCCGTAAAATGACAATGATCGCGCACTTTGGTGGTGTCAGTATCATGAAAAGGTTTTTCACAAACGTGGCAAATGGTAGATCTACGAAAATCCCTTTCCTGTTCCTCGCTAAGTTGCTTCATCGGAATAATAGTGCGAAAAATTGAATTAAGCCGATGTCCCAACTTGCGCATCTCCTTCACAAACCACTCGATACAGTCTGACTCATTGCGATATGATCGGTATCCACACAGTGATGAGTCGTAAGAGCAGTGCACGTAATAACCTACACTAAACGCATGATGACGCTGATACGGCTGCGTACGCTGTTGATGTCCATCAGCAGTGAGGTTTGCGAGCAGACATTCAAAATCTGCATATACTGCAAATGGGGTGCGCTCCTTACGTGAAGAATTCTTGAAGCGCAGCCATTTATCTTCTTCCGTGGGAAGCGTTACCGCACAATCATTGATTTGTTGGCAATCGACGATGTGGTCCTTCAGCTTCTTTTCGGCGTTGAAGTAGTGCACACACCTAAAAATTAGAAATAATTAATATCTATTGCGATAGTCAATTGTACACGATGAATAAAAGAATTCTCTAACTTACCGATCACAAATGTGCTTCGTTTGTTTGTGCTTGTTAATTTGTCTTGAGACCAATCGGGAAAGATTCCGTATGCATACGAAATGGCTCCGAGTTGAACATTGGATGAGAAGCAGATTCACGTGCCTGCCACGTTTTCTCGAAGTGAGATGTAGCGGTGTGCAGAGTTTCTTATCCCACATGTACACATTAACCGAAACATCATTGTGACGTTCAAATTTTCCAATTTGCTTGAGCGTCATAGGCATCTGAAAGCCATTGGTACGAAGTACGGTGGTGTAATGTGGATATGAAGATTCTCTGTCCACATGATCGGTGGCTGGGTAGAGGCTCGCCACAACTGCTCGGAAGAAGCATGCATCGTCGCTGGACCTCACGTTAATAATCGCCTTCTTCAGCGCCAGTTCCCGTGGAATCGGAACCTTGCAACCTGCATGCATTGGTTGGCACTTGTTGATATTCATCATCAGACACAATATCTTCACTAATGCCCATCCGCTGTCACGCTCTTGAAATTCTTCAATTGCCGTTAAAATTGGTTGCATCACGTCTCCGGAGTACCAACGACGCAAATTTGATGTCGAGTATAGCTCACGATTACGCGTGCTGAAACTCTTGACGTCCACATTCCCGTTCATCATGAACTCGGCTTCTAATGTCGCGTTAATTTTAATGCAATTATTTGTAGTGATCGCGTCTGTAATTCGACTCGTCACCATACGACGCGCGTCATTTAGAAATTGTCGTGGGTCGATGTGTTCGACGTTGACGACAGCACCCGTAAAAATACGATTTTCGAATGCCGATTCAATCTTCTCCCAGACAAGGGAAGATGCTCTCGCGCCGCGATTTCTCTCATATAGTCCACGACCCACTCGCGAAAAGCGTTTCCGCACTAAAACTTTCATGCACGTCAAACGCGCGATTATTGACGTTATACTACGTTTTGCACCGATCGATAAATTGTCTTTTTTATTCTGCAAATACGCGGCTGTATTTAATAAAATATCGTCACACTCTTGCGACCACTCGTGATACTCGTCTCTTGTTCGTATCAGCTCCGACTTGGCCGCCAAAAGGCGATAAATGTTCTTTATTAGATCCATTATTTATTACGGAGCGAATATATTTAATTATTCCTCCGCTACCGCGAGCAGGATGCGATATTCACCCACACTAATAATGTCTAATATTTCTCGCGGTGAAGCACATGTTGCCCATTGTTGAACCATTTGGCTGTGCCTTTTGGTATGATAAATATACACCTGGCTAAACGGATCACATCTCATTAGCCGCTCTATCACGATCTTAGATTCATCATTGTAATATTCGTCTAAATATTGATTAATGATGATCGGCCAGGTTAAATTCCTTAATGAATGTGGCGCCATTTTTTAGTCTTCAGTGGACGACGTAGCGCTGGATACAGCAATAGGAAAAAAGTCCCGCTCCGATCCGAATAGGTGGTCGGTTCTGCGACGTGCGGGTACCTCACTGCGCACCTTTGCCGGTATGCCTCTAATTTTCCCAATAACGTATCCAAAACTGCGTCCGGAGTCAAACGACACGATGCCTCGAGAACCTCTATGTGGTTTGTTGTCACGTCACACCAAAGTGATTCTATCGTATACACTGTCGCGGTGACGTACGAATCGAACTTTGCACGTTCAAGGGCTATATAATCCCGTGATAATGGTAGCGGTTTTTCGCGTATAACACAATAAAGTTTTATAGATGAGCGGTTATAAAATGTTTGAATCACATGAGACAATGTTTCATGATCGAAACGCGTAACACCGTAACGAAAAATGCTCGCAAGGGCGAATTCTTGTAGCGATGGCACTTGTACGACCGGCATTGCCTCTCGTGAAACAATATATCAATGATAGTTCGAAGACTGGTCAGTTGGACCATATAAGAGTCAACCTCCTAAGCCGTTGGAGGGGGTATTAGAATTTTGCGGGGTTGGGAGTGGAGGATGCAAACATCTCCCAAGACGTTGGAGGGCGTATTAGAATTTTTTGGGGGTAGGAGTAGAGGTGCGGCTAGACCTGCACTTTCTAGGACCGATTTTTGGCGCAATGTGGTACATCCCTAAAACTTATGAATTTACACTCCTCCCATTTATTTTTGGAAGACCAACGCCAGCGTGTCTGTGGTACGCCTCAAACTCGAGAGTTTACACCCCCATATATTTTTTTTCGAGAAGACCGGCACAAGCATGCCGATGTTTTTAGACAATACCTGCTTTCCCCCGATCAGGTACATTCCGCAACGTAAACTATGAAATTCGAAGGGTTAGTTGTCACCATGGGTGGTTACCTCAAGCAAAATACGGAACAATGTATCCTAATTTTTTTGACCCATCTTAAATGCGAGAGGTAATAAAAATATAATAAAATACCTAGTATCAATGTTGAAAAACCGAAGCCTCTCAGTGGGGGGTGCGTCTCAAGTGTGAGACAACACATGTTTTTTCCGCAACGTAAACTATGAAATTCGAAAGTTAACTGTCGCCTTGGGTGGCTACCTCAAGCAAATACGAAACAATGTATCCCAATCTTTTTAACCCATCTTAAGTGCAAGAGGTAATAAAATATATAATAAAATACCGAGTATCAATGTTGGCAAACCGAACCCTCTCGGAGGGTGGTGCGTCTCAGGTGTGAGACAACACCTGCTTTTCCGCAATGTAAACTAGGAAATTCGAAAGTTAACTACCGTCTTGGGTGGCTACCTCAAGCAAATGCGAAACAATGTATCCCATTTTTTTAACGCATCTTAAATGCGAGAGGTAATAAAATATATAAAATACCTAGTAGCAATGTTGGCAAACCGAACCCTCTCAGGGGGTGGTCCGTCTCAAGTGTGAAAAAACACCTGCTATCCGCAACGAAAACTAGGAAATTCGAAGGGTTGATTGTCATCTTGGGTGGCTACCTCAAGCAAATACGAAACAATAGATCCCAATCTTTTTTTTAACCCATCTTAAATGCGGAAGGTAATAAAAATACCTAGTATCAATGTTGGCAAACCGAACCCTCTCAGTGGGGGGTGCGTCTCAGGTGTGAGACAACACCTGCTTTCCCAGTCAGGTGCATTCCACAACGTCACAATACATAAATTATACGTTTTTTCTATTTATTAACCCAATAACTGTCATTCAAAGTTAAATTTATTAACTAAACTTCCGCTCGCTTCTAAGAATCACCCTTCCCCCCTTCCACCCTTCCACCCACTTGTCGTTCGAGTCCTACCTACCCCCCCACCACCCACCCACCCACACGTCACATCTTACCACCTCCCCCTCTAACATCCCACCCACCACGTCACATCCTACCACCCCCCCTCTAACACCCCACCACCCACCCACCCCCTCTAACATCCCACCCACCACGTCACATCCTACCACCCCCCCTCTAACACCCCACCACCCACCCACCCCCTCTCTAACACCCCACCATCTACCACCCACCACCCACCACCCACCACCCACTTTCCGATGGAGCGAACCCCCCACCTCCCCCCATTTCCCCTCGCCTATGATGCGTCGAACGATTTCCGTTGGAGCGGTGGTCCAGAAGCCCCCTATATACCCTACTGATGAGCTATCACTATTATTAAAAAAGGACGACACATCGTTGCAAACGATGAAGAAAGATTGAACGAAAGTAATATTTGTAAAAAGTTAGTTACATAGGAGCGTTTATACGCTTCGGTTTGGTCGCAGCGTTTTGTACTGTTTTCTTCCTTTTATGTTGCTTCAGTAATGTGCGATAAGAAATCATTATGTAGGAGATTAGACAAAAGTAAAAATGAAGTTCAAGAATGTGTATGTTGTGATTAGGTTTACGAATCGTTTCATTAAGACGTTAATGGAAGTGACACGGAACCGTTTTCGTTCGAGAGGTGGTGTGGCAAGACGTGTGGAACCGAGCGTAGTTAGTACAATCTCCTACTCAAATTATTACATGTTGACTTAGTAAAATGAGAGGTAGGCATAATATTTTTTAATATTTACGCCCCACGCTTTTGTTTAGTCATATGAGGGAATTCTTCAAAGGCTGTCGTTTAGACTGGTTAATAAATTATTTTTTCCTTTTTAGTACGATTAAATGAAAGCTTGTTTTTAAAAAAATTTTTTTTTTTATTTTAATTTAATTTTATCTTTTTTAGTCTTGGAGATAATAAAACCTTTAATTTATTATCTTCGTAAAAGTTTTGTTACTTTAGAATAGATGTTCTTAATTTTCTAATTAATATATATTCTTTTGGGATAGTTTGTGTAGCTATAACTTTAACCCTCCCAAAGACAGTAGCTTTTCGAGCTATAATTAAATGCTAGGAGCTAAAATTTGATATCGTCGATCGCTAAATTGATCTTCGTGAGCTAGTATGGTAGCTTCGACTTTCGCTGTGACAGCTTCTGGATCTAGTATTTCATGTAATCTTTCTATTGATAATAGTAGCTTTGCGAGCTATATAATTAAAGCGAGCGATCTAAAATATGATAGCGCTCGTCGCTAAATGTGGTCCGTGAGCTAACTAGTAGATTTTAATAAAAGCTTGTTTTCAAAACATTTTTTTAAATTTATTTTATTTTATTTTATCTTTTTTAATCTTCGAGAAATGAAAACTTTGATTTTATTATCTTCGTAAAATTTTGTAAATTTATGACTAGATGTTTTAATTTAGTCTAACATTTCGCATTCTTTCCATTTCTGCTATAGCGTCGTTATTGCACGGTTTTTTGCCGCTTAACCTAGAGCAGTCTAATGTCTCAATGCACAATCCATCTAGTGACCTCACCCTGCTAAGAGCAACGTAGGCTTGCCCAGCTGCAAAGAGTTTCGATCCTAAATATACTACTGCATAATCAACTGTGCTGCCCTGCATCTTATGTACTGTCGACGCCCAAGACAATACCATTGGTAGCATTCTTCGTTCAATCGTTCCATAACTAAACTTAGCTGGAAACTGTACCTATTTTGGCTGAATTACATGATTGCCATCATTGCTAAAATCTACACGAACTGATGGAATGTCCGTTTTATACATTTGTGCGCGTCGGAAATGAGGCCGTATGATTTCAGTGATAAATCCAATTGCGCCATTCACGAGTCCTTTAGGTACATCGATGTTGGATCGTAGCATAATTTTTGCCCCTACAAATATTTCTAAAGTCTTAGGCAAGCCTGATGTCTTGTTGATATCAGATGGAATGATTTTGTCCATGTCGATATTATCCATTCGCCTTGTTGCATCTACTATTTGGTCTTGTGCTCTTATTTGGAACATGGTTACTCCTTTGGCTCTGTAATGCTCAACAACCGCTTCGTTGTGGTTTTGTACTTGCTGATTTGTCAGATAAATACGAAGAGCCTTATCGATAGAGAATTCACCCGTTGCTTCTATGTTCACTTTTTTCGTGAGTTCGGCGAAATGTTCGGCTCGAAGTTTACCAATTCTTAATGCATTCGAAATTTCAACAAATATTGTGCTTCCTTGCTGTCTCATATTTTCTTCCAATTCAACTAATGTGAATAATCGCCATAAATGTGTCGCGAACGCTAATCTATCAGGTTGTTGGAACACTTGATTACTCCTTACGGGTGATAGTTGCATCAAGTCACCAAAGAGTAACACATTTATTCCACCGAAGAGCTCTTCGGTGTTCTTTAGTTGCTTCAGCCGTGAGTCGATCATGCATAGCATTTCATAAGGAACCATCGAAATCTCATCAATGAACAGAAACTCAATATTTTTCCACTGTTGACGCATTAGCCTTAAGTAATTTCCAGTTAGCAGCGGCATTTGGACAATCTTCCCATCCTTTTGCACTGGTAGTTTGAAGGTGGTATGTAATGTTGAACCCCCAACTAGGCGTGCTCCTACTCCCGTTAATGCACAGACCTTAACAACGAGTTTAGCATAGCATCGATTTGCTTGATTTTTGAGCAGATTAAATAGGAATGTCTTTCCAGTTCCTGCGTTTCCAGTTATGAAGAGTCGTAAACGATCATTACTTCCATTTATTGGATTTAAGATGTTTTGTGTGATATACTTGAATACATCTCTTTGACCAACATTCATTGCTTGTTGCGCAGTCTGGAACTGGTTGTCGTTCATGTGCTCCTCCGGTATTTCTTCGTCCTCTAAATCTAGTTGAGGTGGTTCTTGTTCTAGTATTTCGAATGCATGTATTTGATTGAACGCATTCTCAAGCTGTCCATCACGTTCTCTATAAAGCTCCATATGTACGCTTGTTTGTCGAAGGTGTTGTTCTTTCGCCATAAATACTGCTCTTGCTGTATCAAACTCCTCTATCAATTCGTTTTCTCTACGATATGGCATGTATTGAAGGAGGCTGTAGTAATAATTTTCTGGATCAGTTGCTGCCATGAAAGAAGGCACACGAACAACCGCAGGAATCTTTCTAACTAGTAATTTGCTGTTGTCGTTAAGCTTAATTAATTTTTTGGTTGTAGATCCTTCTGTCTCATATTCATCAACGCATTCGTCATTATTATCCTCTTGTTTCGCATAATATGGCTCAAACAACATTGTAAACTCAAGCCGGCTCATATCATTGAAATTATAATCTGCATGCTCGGTTGGTCGTTTCTCGTATCTTTCAAACATGTTAGCATAGTACCCAATTGCTCGACCTGTTCCATCAAATTTGAGCACCTTGTACCTCTGCTCTGGCTTTCGAGTGTTGAGAAATACGCACTTTCTTGTGCTATCCCGAAGTTTAAGATGACACAGCCGGAAAGCGCATTCACATGCCGAAACTTGTCGTTCTTTCATTATCGTCATGCAGATTTTGAATAGCTTGCGAGATATATCCGATTCCTCTCGTCTGATCTGTCGTATCGCTTGTGCAAAATCAAAGCCGAGTTCTATTGGTTCCGACTTGGATATGTACTTGGCGACGTAAAATGCTATAGCCTCGTTCGAACCACACGGTTGAATGTCCATGTTGGCTTGCCAGAGTCGAAGAAGTATTGGATTGTAGTTATTAACCCATTGTTCTTCTTTTCCTCGCTTTAGTAAGCATATTCTTCCTCCGTTTCTGAGAAAGTCATCTGATGAGTGAGCGACAATGCGGGACTCGGCACATTCTTGTCTAGGGAAATTGCACCGACACGTTGTTGCTGTGTGGTTCTTCTTGCATGAGTGTGTATGGCGATGGATCTGAGTCTTTTTCACCAACTCGTATAATTCTGATCCTTCAGGCGGCATTAGGCAAGTACATACTTGATCCAGCAGACGTATTCCCTCCTCTGTGTTAAATGACGGATAATTTTCAATCCATACGACCATGTGATAGATAGAACCAAGCAAACTCTTCTGCTTTTCGCTCATGAGTTTGGTTCACGATGTTATTTTTTGTTTTGCGAATAATTTTATTCATCTCGCTCGATACTTCTAATTCTTCCTCAACATCTGGTTGCTTGCCATCAATTGGAAGCATTACAGATGTTTCTACTGGGATTGCTTGTACGTGTGATGTCACACGAAGTGATTGGTTGAGCGCTCCTTGTGATGGTAGTGGTTCATTTTCTTGCAACGGTTGATCATCAATAATGTCATTCTTTACATGTACATCAATGTAATTGAGTGTGAATTGGACGTTAAGAGATCCCGTTGCTCGTTTACAGATTCGAACATGTTCTTCAATGTTATCGCATTCGGTTACACAAGCTCTACCATCACTTGCGGGAGCACCTTTAAGACCACATGAATGGGAGTCAGTAAAATAATATTTGTTATCATAATACATGACTCCTAGTGTCTTGGATACAGCTATTAAGGCTCCAGCTTGATGATCCACGAATATTCTGTTAATGGCTTCTGTCAATGTTATACCCAAATTGTCGTGATTGACAGCATCTTTCAAACTTCCATAGAAGCTGGTTTCCTCCTCATATTCAATGGAGAATGCTTTATTATACATGATGAAATCTCGCTTGATGACATCGAAATTACGCACTTCTAAGTATTCACTTTCATCTACAGGATACGCTAAGGTGTTATTTGTAGACAACAATCTAATATTCGTATACATACTATCGCCTTCAATCATGTTTTCATTAAGAGTGTTTGTTGACTATTTACCAGGTGGTAGAATGGCAGCTCTTACAATATTGGCGAGTACCATTGCACAACATTGAACTCCTGCATAGCCTGATGTAAAGACATCCTGATTCGCTTGATTCCATGAGGCTCGTACAATTCTGGCCACTTCGTTTATTGTCTTGTATTCGGTCACATCGGGTTGTTGAACGGCTTCTATTGATCGTTGGTGAGTAACTCTAACAAAATCTTGCGGACATATCTGTGCATCGTGATTTATGATAACATCTTTGTACAACGGGTTATTAGCGATAAGCCATTGCAAAGCTTCATATACTTTAGTACGCGATATCGAAAACTCTCGTGTGATGTTTAGATTCTCCATGTGTTCTGTAATAACTACCATTGCTGTATTATCAGTCGATCTAGGCAGCATAATCGCTAACTTTTCAGTAACTTCAAAAATGTCTAGAGCCAAAAGTACTGCTTGGCCACGAAAACCATATTGTCCAAATTGTCCATTAAATTTGATTATTTTTACAAATGGAATAATTCTGGACGAGAGACGTTGCTCCGACTGTGATAGTTGCTGAATCACATCAGGTATCGCCCCAGGATTCAGGTTGTTCCAGTAAGCTTTTGATGGTGCTATAGATTTACTACTGGTAACGTGTTTATTGCAGCGACGACACAATATTAAAACTGATTTTTTACTTAACTCGTCAGGCAAATATAGCGGGGATGATGTGCTAACTCTATATATTCTAATCTGATTTTGGTAACATCGCTTTGTACATATTTCGCATGTTTTATCGCAAAAAGTGTAGATGGCTTTCTGAAACACTTGTATGTTAGCACTTAGTGCCGCTCTTACTTCGTACTTGTGTTTTCTTAGACTTTCCAATCGAGCTTCGCGTTGCTGTGGTGGTTCAGTTACTCTTACTTGCGATTTATGTTGTTTTTAACCGACTTCGAAAAGGAGGAGGTTACTCTATTCGACAGTGGGCGATCTTGCTTTTTTTTTTTTTTTCGTTTGGCCGTCCATAACTCCGCAACCGGTTGACCAATCGAAATGAAACCACTTCCAGTTGCTAGGTTTAGGTCTCCCATTGGTCCAGTTTAAAAAATTTGTCCGAAATGTTTATTATTAACAAAGTTATTGCAAATCTTTTCGAATTGGATTGATTTATTGTAATGAAAGAAATTATTACTATCTTCTTAGAAATAATTAGCAGATATTAATTATATAAAAAATTTATTAATTGTTGCAAAATAATTTGTTTATTCCTCTATATCTCCTCAACGACTTCACTCATCGGAACCAAACCTTTTCGATCCTTTCGCAAATATTTCCCACTCTCTAACATTATGCGACACATCTTCAATTGTTGTTATGTTTAAATTGTTATTGCAAAATTACTTGTTTATTCCTCTATATCTCTTCAACGACTTCACCTATCGGAACCAAACCTTTTCGATCCTTTCGCAAATATTTCCTACTTACTAGCATTATGCGACACATCTGTAATTGTTGCTATATTTAAATTGTTACGGCACAATTAAAATCGATGCACAGCTTTATCTAATGTTGTTCCTTCTAATTTGTGCACTGTTACGGCACAGCTTAGTATAAGCGGAAGCATTCGTCGTTCAATATCTCCGTAACCCTTCGTCGCTTGAGACGTCGCTGTGACGGGAGCAATCGCAACACATCCATCCGAATCTTTGTATCTATTTGCCATCGTTTCATCATCAAATTGAATGAGTACCGATGTCGGAAGTTCACCCTCTTCTAATTGATCTCTACGAAGTGCCGGCCAAAGGAACTTTTTTACGATTCCCATTGCGCCATTTACTAGTCCATCGGATAGTGATATGTTTCGTCGTAGCATAACACGTGACCCTTCACCTACTGTTATAGTTTGTAACAAACCACCGCAATTATTTGGATTCGTAGGGATGACGTTCTTAGGCGGTTTCTTTCCATATGTAGCTACCTCACGCGATTCGTCCACTGCGTTGATTGTATATACTCGAGATGAACCTCTCATTATTGCCTCAGTCATTTTGCAATTATACTCATCTACCAAATTCAACGTTGGAAATATTCTTACTGCTGCACCATCATCAAATTCTCCCGTCAAAGGAATTCTTCTGCGTTCGCATAGAATTTGCAATTGCGATGCTGTTAGTTCGCCGTATCGTAAACTATTTAGCAGATCGATGAACTCTGTATCGTCTTTTTGTCGCATATTAATCGTTAGTTCGCAGAATGAAAACTGATGCCACAAATTTATCTCTGCTGTGCACCAGGCCGGTTGCATATAACACCAATGTCCTTTTACAGGTGGTAGTTGCATAATGTCTCCTAAGAACAGTACATTTATGCCACCAAAAAGCATTTCATTGTTCTTAAACTCTTGCAGTCTTAAGTGAATAATTCGTAAATTTTCGTAAGAAACCATTGATATCTCGTCAATGATTAGCCATTTGATGTAACGCCATTTTCGCCTCTCTTGTTCAAGTCTATGGCCTGTCATTTTTCGATAAGTCATCACAGAACCTTTTTCGACGGGTAAAGAGAACATAGAATGTAGTGTTTTTCCAAATATCTGCCGAGCGGCAACTCCAGTTAATGATGCCACTTCTACGAAAGTTGCTTTCAGAAAAGCATCTACAGTTGGGCTATAGCAACGTTTAACAAGTTCAACAAGTAATTTTAAGATGAATGATTTGCCACTCCCAGCTCCTCCAGTTATGAAAAGTAACATTTGCTCAGTACATTCACCTTTAATATCCTTTTCAATCACTGAGGATACTTTTCTGAATAAATCTTTCTGTTGTATGTTCATTCCTCGTACGCACCTAAGGAAAACTTCTTCCGGCATCGCGCCTATCTCTTGTTCTTGATCTTCTATTACATCATTGTTGTAGTTGTAAACTTCTTCGTCAGCATGAATAACAAGAGCCTCCTCTGTCAAGATTTGCTCTTCTTCATCCTCGCGAGCAGCATTTAAAGCTACAGTTTGGGCCAAAGCTGCTTGAATAACTTGCTCTGCATATGCAAATTGTTCTACGGTTGTGTTGCCCAACATTGGTTTCAATTCGTGTTGTCTTCGTGCAAAACACTCTTCTGCAGATTCGTTTTCTAATTTCAGCTCATTTTCATTACGAAATGGTATGTGACATACTATCAGGTTGTAGAAATATCCTTCTCTGTCGCTGTTTAATGTGTAATATCGGTGACGAAGTACAGCAGGTTTGTTTCTTATTCGCATGCGAGTATTATCTTTCAGTTTGATGAATTTTGGTCTTTCATCGGCATCGTTTCTAAGTTCTACATCACCTTCGTCTTCATTCCACATTGTATTAGATACTGTCTCGTATCGAACAGCGAACTCCGCTAAACTTAGATCTCCCAAGTCATCCGGTCTTTGTATGTAACGATCGAAAATATTATTGTAAATCATTGTTTCGTCTCCTTCAAAACGCAGAAGGCGATATCTTTGTTCAGGTCGACAGCTATTCACAAATACTGCTTTGCGCGAACTCATTTTAAGTGGTAAATGACATAAACGGTAGGCGCATTCCGGAGCACTAACCAAGCGTTAAAAAGGATTGCCATAGATACTGAAAACAATTGATTCCATGGGGTGCCACCCCGTCTTTTAGCATGCGAAATTGCATCTTTTATAACGTTTCCGAATTCTTGCGTCTCACACTTACTTACATATTTTGCGATATAGTACGCGACAGCTGTTACATTTCCGCATGGTTGAATATCCATGTTTCCTTCCCACAATTTCAGAAGAGTTGGGTTATAATTATTTACCATTACTTCATTTGCAGTTCTTTGCAGTAAACAAAAACGTCCGTTGTTGGCAAGTGTATCATCTGGACCCAGGCATACAGTCCTTTCGCTTATTGGTCTAGGGAACCCAAATCGGCAAGATGAATTGTTCCGTTCTTTGTAACAGGTACTTGAGTGCTTGTGAATTTGTACCTTTTCAATTATGTTCTTCAACCGTGCGTCAGGTACATTTAGGGAGCATGAAACTATCTTTTCGATCATGTCGCGGCCTCCGTTCGTTAGAAAGTCTGGAATATTTGCACACCAGACAAGCATGTGTAAATGGGGACTACCTCTATTCTGAAATTCTATTCTATACCAAAAGTCAATCACATTACCACCCAAGAATTCAGATATCTTCAGATACTGCATTAACACGTTAACGCGTACTGTAAACTGTCTTGCTATGACAACCGGATGTCGTTCGACTAGTTGCATTCGTTCAACAAAAGTCAGGCTTTCGCTCTCTATACTGGTGCGACCATCTGCTAATAGTAAAGCCTTTAACATATCAGACCAGTTTAAATCATTGTAAGAGAATGTTGCGAACCACGTGGGGGGACCTAAACTTCTGACCATAGCGATCAATTCTGAGCAGCAGCGTCTCCAATACGATGCTGAACCCCTTATATTTCTCATAGTTAGGTGTATGTTATCTACTAAACCATGTTATCAACCAACCATTTCTGCCATCAGGAAATAAAAAAAACCAAGCTAGTTTTTCCATTCTCCGTTCTCTATCTAAGTTTAATGGAGGTGCTGTCTTTCTTTGTATATCAACTAGCTTTACTGCTTGAACATTAATATCATTTAAATTGTTATTAGTAACTGTGACGACACTATCAATATTCGGTACACCTTCGTCAATTGAACGTAACATGCTTGTCGAGAAAACTATATCTATTTCGTTAACGTCACGCCTCGATATTACATTTGACGCATGGTGGTATTCCACTGTATTTGACGATACATTATTGTCGAATGTTAGTTGTAAAGGTGTTAACGAATAAACGTTCATATAGTTACTATTGCCCGTTTTAAGGTATAAATTATGACGTAGAATAGCGAATAAATTGTTAATGTTATTAAATCGCATACAACATGCCACACCTTTCATAGGTGCTATACATCCTTTTGGACCTCTAGCGTGTGAATCGAATAACCAGTAACTTATGCCGTTTGATTCATTTGGCATGAGATTGCTACTGAGGTTGAATTAGCGGTAAGAATGCCATATGTGTAATTTGTGAAAAATGTTTCCAAACCGTTTCTTAAATTTGGAAATCCATCTTCGGTATTGTCATTGTCAATGTGTCCATTTATCATATCATTGCATAATATATTTATGCAAACTCTACGGTAGTTGTACAATAACTGCGGCACTAGCTCCGTCACAGCTAAGTAGTCTGCATTGATTTCTTGTGGATCAGGATTCCTCCGTGCTTGAATACACTCGCGGTAATATTTATCTCCCAATAATAGTATATAATCTACATCACTTGTACACCATGTGTTAGGATGAATTGAATAAAATGCGACACAAGCCACTGCTGCAATGGCAGTGCACTGCTTTCCGCGCGTATCGATATTGAATCGATCGTTACCTTGATGAAATGAACCTCGTAAAATACGTACGTTTTCATTTAGACTTACGAATTCATTCTTACGGTTTACGTTTCGTTCTTGTACTAATATGTTTCTGTCATTTACTTGTCTAGAAATAATAGGTCCCTCATTAACATTAGCTATCTGTGTTATATCATTTGTGATATTCGCATATACTGCTCGTACATCTTTGTACAAACAATTGTTTTTAATTAACCATTCTAAAGCCATCCGAAGTCTTCCAATATCTATTTGGAATAGACGATGACAATTTATGTTTTGTAGGTTTTCTGTAACAATTATTATACCGATTTCATTTAAATTAAGCGGCAATTGTTCCGCCACTTTTATTACATCGCGGGCGAACAAAACTACCTGTCCCTGGCACCATTTTTGGCAATACCGATTATGTAACTTAACGATTTTTATAAATGGTACAATTCTGCATAATATTCGTCTTTCGATTTCTGTTAAGTTATTTATTACTTCAGGTATATCCGTTTCTTTCATCTTATTCTAAAACGCTTGTGGTGGAACCTTGCGTTTTTTTAATAGATTGCAGCAACGGGAGCATGTTATTATTTTTTCTAACTTCAATAAATTGGCAGGAATTACGGAGGACATAACAGATGTATACAAGGTGCAACGTTGCTGTGGATATAGAGCCTTTTGACATATCGAGCACGGCACGTCTGAAAAAATGTTGATGGTCGCCTTGAAATTTTCTTCCTGCAGTATTCGTTCCTTTCTTTGCTTTTTTGCTTTTTCACTACGTTGTTTTAAACGGATATGTCGATTTTCAGTGCTCTCATTTTCTAGTCTTTTTCGACGTCTGGCTATCATATTTCTTATACGCTGGTGATACTGTTCCGATAATAGATTCTGTACTCGATTACGTTGCAATCGTAAACGATGCTGTCGCTTTTCATCGGATTCCATTAGAGAGCGTTGTCGAATTAAATTTAATCTGCGTCCACGTTGTATGACAGATTCATTCCGCAACCGTGCACGAATTATATTAGTTCTACGTTCGCGTTTTTCTTTCGTTTCGTTTTGTAATCGTGCACGAATTAAATTTATTCGATGCTCACGTTTTTCTTTCGTTTCGTTCTGCAAACGTGCACGTATTACATTTAATCGTTGTTTTCTTTTCATAGTTGTCTCGCGTCTTAATTTAGTACGAGCACGTTCCCGTATTTCAGACAATCTCGATTGTCGTTCGTTACTACACTCGTCGCAAAAATTAGCGGATCACTGAAATTTCGCGAAAATTTTGCCCATTTTCAAACGGCTGTATCTCCGTGAAAAATGGTCGTAAAAAAATTAAAAAAATAACCTCTTAGAGCTCCGTTATTGTAGTTTCGGAATCTCTTATCGAAATTGTGTTTATCGTTCGTTGTAACAATTATTTTCAAGTAGGAATAGACAAAAGCAAAATTACAAAAATTGTCTTCAACTTTGGAAAGCTCCACGGAGTGAACAAAATTTTTATAACTTAATCAGATATACGACTTTTGTAAAACATTCTTTTCTCTATAATTTGCGCTCTCATTTGTTATCATGCGATTTTTTTTACGCGTGTTATCAGCGATCAAAGCAAAAAAGGCACTTTTAACTTTGTTCGTCTGTAACTCATGAACAAATGATCGTACAATAATTTTAAGGATAGATTCAGAAATTTAATGACGTCCTCTTTAAAAGCCTCTAGTTACTTGTTGGATAAATTTACATTTTTATCATAAAAAATACACTGAAGGAAAACCCGAAAAATGGCATTTTTCTCCTTGCTTATAAAACGTTTAACTAAAACAATAAAAATGATGAAGTCATTGAGGTTTCTACGTCTTTTTGAAGGTTACGGTACCCACAAAAGTTGTGCAAAATTTCAAGTTCCTCAGCTTTTTTGTTCCTTGTGTCCTGTATGATCAATCGTGCGCTATGTGTCGAGGAATTAGAGGATCACCAGTTTAAGCACCGCAAAAGTTTTTTTTGTTCTCACAGCTTCTTTTAATGATTTTTACATCACTTTTGAAGCAATTTGAAACCTTATTTTCTTTTAAAAAAAAGGACTCTTTAGAAAATTTGTTTTGAAGAAATTTAAAAAATATGGAAAATCGGTTAATTGAAAGATCTTTATGTTTAAATGTACGCGTACGTGCGTGCGGTTTTTTTAATAACGCGTATTACCACCTCTTTTGCTAATAACCTCCGTTAAGCGTTCACGCATGTTGATGCATCTCCTTATCGTCGCCTGAGGAATTCTCTGCCAAATTTGACGAAGAGCATGCGCCAATTCATCCAAATTTGTCAGGTTTGGAAAGTCCCTCCGCAAACGACGCCCGAGAATGTCCCAAACATGCTCAATTGGATTTAAGTCTGGGCTCATTGGTCATGTTTGGCCAATTGAGCCAATGAACCAAACATGACCAATGAGCCCAGACTTAAATCCAATTGAGCATGTTTGGGACATTCTCGGGCGTCGTTTGCGGAGGGACTTTCCAAACCTGACAAATTTGGATGAATTGGCGCATGCTCTTCGTCAAATTTGGCAGAGAATTCCTCAGGCGACGATAAGGAGATGCATCAACATGCGTGAACGCTTAACGGAGGTTATTAGCAAAAGAGGTGGTAATACGCGTGTGTGTGTCGAACGGAGTGTGTGTGTGTGTGTGTGTTGTGACGTGGTATTTTGAATACCCGTCACAAACGAGAATCCTCTCCCCTTCGCCGCGAATTAGAAAAGAATCGTCGCGGACAGAGTCACCGGGTGGACCACGGGGAAAAGATGTAACGCGAGCCGGAGGGCCTCGAGGCTGGTTCTGAGTTAGAATAATGAATAAATAGTAAAGTTAGACCCTCTTTCATGACCGCGACGCCGGAAAGGGGAAGGACGAGGCCGGAGAGAGCAACGGCGGCCGACGGAGCGACGGCAGAACGAGAGAGAGAGAGAGCGAGCCGTCGAAGGATTAAGATAAAGAGAGCGAGAGAGAGGACACGCACGGCGAGAACGAGCGAGGCAGAAAGACGATCGGCGAAAGAAACGGCCGAAATTCCAAGGCAACGAGGACCACCCGACAGCGAATCATCGGAGCATCCCTTCGCTTAATGACGGATCGAGATGACCGCCGGAATGGTCATCGGTGGCGGTCATCCGGTCGAAATTCGCAAGAGGAATTATTATCGAAATCACGAAAAGCGGCCATGCGTGCGCGCGTCGCCTAGCGAGGCGGTAGAGCGAGAGAGATAGCGAGTAGGCGCTCGGCTATCTTCGGGTGGGCTCGGGGAATTTCGGTAGGCCGGCTCGTAAGGAACCGCGTGCGTGATCCTAGAAAAATTACTCTGTGCGCGACGTTTATCGAGATTAGAGGTGAGATAATTAGAGCAACCGAGAGTAATCATTTGTTCACGCAAGAAGTTCCTTTCGGGTGGCGGATCAGTAAAGTGAGGTTAATTCCGGGGTTATTCGGAGCCGAGAATAGTATACAACCGAGTTATCGGAGATTTATCGATATTATTGTTTAAATTAATTAGTTGAATCAAGTAGAAGCATCCTTCGATTTTTCTCGTTCGATTCCTTTGTTCGCGAGTAGCGGAACCAGCCTCGACCGCCGTCCGGGTGCGCGGTTAATCGTATATCTAATATATCGAAATTGTTGTTAAATTATTGGGTAACTGATTTGTTGTTAAATTGTAAGATTAGCGTGCTATTAAATTATAAATTCCTCGGTAGAATCATCGAGAAGCGAGGCGGCCACGTGTCGGCATCGAGTACGTAGCCGGCGGTTAGTTCGTCCGGGCGTTTGAATAAACAACACGGACAAAGAGATTCCGGTTTTGTCTTGTTTCCTGTAGCAGGAAATGAAGCTCGGAAAATTCCGAGGTTCATTTATTCAAATTAAATAAACGTATTTTATTGTTTTTAGTAAATCGCGCTCCGAAGGAACTTTTATTAATTTCTTTCCCCCCCTCAACCCACTACTCCCTACGGCTGCGTGAGCGGTATTTCGTGAGCCCTTATTGCGGAGAGGATTCTCGCAGATTTATAAATAAATTAATTTGTTTTAAAACGGTTATTTCGCGGGGAATGCATCCGGCACCTCCCCGGAATAAATTTAGAAATAACGTTGCAGTGTGTGTGCGTGCGTGCGTGCGTGCGTGCGTGCGTGCGTGCGTGTGTGTGTGTATCCACTCTAGCGTCTAAACGGCTGAACGGATCGAAGTAAAATTTACACGGAAAATCCAGTTACACCCGACGAGGATCCACTAACAATTTCGATTCGATCCGATTTCCGGTTTTAAAATGGCGGGCATTTTAAATATTAAAAAATTCATAAAAATTCTGTTATAAGAGCAAAACAATTAAAACTTTGCACAAATATGTAAGATAGTGACAACAAATAACATGAATTTTTTCAAAAATTTTCAGCGAAACAGTACAAAATGGCGGACTAATACAAATTTGTATCGACTCTAGCGCCTAAACGACTGAACGGATAAAGCTGAAATTTATAAGAAAAATCCAGTTCTTCCAAACATAGATCTACTAACAATTTCGAATTGATTCAACTTCCGGTTTCAAAATAGCGGTCATTTTAAACATTAAAAAATTCATAAAAAATCTGCTATAATAGGGAAACAATTCAAACTTTGCAAAAGTATGTAAAATAGTGATAACTAATAAAGTAAATTTTTCAAAAATTTTTCAGGTAAGCAATACAACATGACGAACGAAAAAACAATTTTTTTTTCAGCAGAAACGAGTTTTAATGTAATCGGTATTTAAAAAAAATTATCCCGATGGCCAGATAGCGATAGTCAAACGGCCGCAATCAGCTATCCTGTACTCTCATAAGAAAAGTGATAGGCGAGCGCAGCGAGCCGACTTTCTGTACGAATCATTACCGCGGTCGTGCCTAATACGAAACAGCAAGGCTGTTTCGTTGGGGGCGGCCCCAGCTCCCCTATAGCTGGTTCTCTTACGAGACGCTTCCTTCGACGGCCTACCCATTGCGTGTTTTATTGTTATGAGACAATTAACTTATGATTTCTATCATATAAATTTCTTGTATTTTCTATGAAACAAATATAGTATGTGTTTTTATAATGATACAACAGTTTGTCTTTTGTTCGAGACAATTTTTATGTCTTTCTACGAGTCAGTACTTCGGTGTCTACCTAAGAGACAATTTTGATGTCTTTTCCTGAGACAATTTTTGTCTCTTTTTATGAGACAGTACTTCGGTGTCTTCCTAAGAGACAATTTTGATGTCTTTTCCGGAGACAATTTCTTTCTTCTACTGGTACCTATTAAATTATATCTATAGATTATATATTATATCTATGGATATAAGAATCAATATTCTTTACCTAATGACTACGGTGATGTAAAGCTATTAAGTAGAATATTGGTTCGAAATTCTTTTCGAAATTCTATTTAAAATAGACGCCGTGGTAGCGATTCTGTACAATCACTATATTCAATGTGAATGTGTCAGCTAGGTTAGATCTATCTATGGAAGGAACGATGGAGAAGTTTCACGAACATTTACGTTCTGCTACGGTTAACTGCGTGTACATTGAAAAAATGTAAATATATATCGTACGATAGCTCGACCGTTCTCAATATTCCTTCTGTGATGAACTTCGGCAATCAAGAACTACGAAATTCGTTCTAATACATTTACACTTTTACTACGTTTATATTTATTCTCTAAACTAACACATTTCAAGTGCAAATTTGTTTCCCCCACTTAGTAATATTATACTGTCGGTTAATACTTGCCGTGCCTTCAGTTATAATGAGTTCGCCGGAAAGTATGGATGTAAGTATTATTACTATTATTTCCTTATTTACGCAGTATTTGTGCACGAATAAAATTTATTCGATGTTCGCGCGTTTCGTTTTGTATTCGTGCACGAATTAAATTTATTCGATGTTCGCGTTTTTCTTTCGTTTCGTTTTGTATTCGTGCACGAATTAAATTTATTCGATGTTCGCGTTTTTCTTTCGTTTCGTTTTGTATTCGTGCACGAATTAAATTTATTCGATGTTCGTGTTTTTCTTTCGTTTCGTTTTGTATTCGTGCACGAATTAAATTTATTCGATGTTCGCGTTTTTGTTTCGTTTCGTTTTGTATTCGTGCACGTATTTCATTTAATCGTTGTTTTCTTTTCATAGTTGTCTCGCGTATATAAACGTAGAATCATTTCCAGTTTAGCTTCATTATTTGTACTTATGTCTTTTTTGCAGCTCGACCAAGACAACTTGCCGGAAGGCTTGACCCACCGTAAGTAATAAAAAATGCGACATATTATTCTTTATGAACGAAGTCTTTTTATTTTTTTTTTAACTTACTTCTTCATTTAGAAATTAGCCATGAACAACGTATTCATCATCTAGAAATGCAACTGCGTCAACGCGACCGTCAGTTGGCGGAAGCGTTGGCGCAGTTGCGACAGCATGCGGCGCATGGTCCACCGCCTCCACCGCCTCCGCCGCAGCAGCCACCGCCACCGCCGCCGTCACCGCCGTCGCCGCAGCAGCAGCCACCGTCGCCGCAATCGGTGCCGGAGAGGCGTCGTCAGATAGCTGGTAAGGTTTTCATACCTCAAGTTCAAGTTTTTCTCAAAGTTCTATTTCTCATTGTGTTTGCAATATTTATTTCTGGTCTGTGCACGAAGTTTCTACATACCTTATTTTATAATATCGTTAAAAAAGTTAATGGTTTTCCATATGAATAAAGAAAGATTAATATACTTAATGACATATATGAAAAGTTTTGTGTATTGTTGTAAAGTATTGTCGCAATCTTATATTTCATTAGGTAGATTACATTTTTTTTTTACTGTCATTTAAGCCCGATTGCTGAGATGATGTTTCCATGATTTTTGGACAATCATAGAAACTATAGTCATACAATTGCCTTGTGTTTGAAGTCATTTTCCTAATAGTATTAAAATTTGTTAGAAATTTCCCAATTATCGGTACTTTCTTCCGAATTTAATGAAAACCTCCTAATTATATGTACAGAGAAATGCATTAACTCTTTGAGGCACAGGATTTCAGATCAAAAATAGACCCATGTTGCACAGGAATTTTATCGGGTTTTAAATGAAACAAAATTGGTATATTTTTATTAATAAAGGTATAACATCATGTAAAAACATAACAAAATAGTAATAGTTAATTAAATTTGTTGTTATTGGGCGCGGCTCAAATAGTCCCCCGTGCCACATGGGTTTATGTATGGTACTTGTTAAAACACATATTTTTTCCGAAGCACAGGGGCACTTTGCACACAGTACAAGACCAGAGTGTTCGAACCTCCTTTTTCTTTGTACTACAAAGTGCACATCGTTTACGAGACGAACGTTCTGGTAAATGTTTTGAATCTCGCTTTCTTATTTCTAATGAAACGTTAGGTTTGTGTTTCTGTATTTGGACTGACAATGAGTTATTAGTACACTTAGTTAGTGCGTTATTATCTATAAATGTTTGACTAATAAAACCTTCGGCACATTGATCTTTAAATACTTTTAATGTGATTGTGTTACCCAATTGTTTATATGAAATATATGCATTAACAACACACGCGTCAAGGAAATAAAAGAATATGCGGTGCCACCATTTCTTACTCCGACGATCAAGGTTGTAATTAGACATTAATTGATCAAATTTATCTACTGCATTCATATTATCATTATAATCCGCGATCAAAGAAAGACAAATAATCGATTTTCTAATCCCCATAGGATTTCTTCTGTATACTATGGAAAGTTGACTTGGACTGTGAAAATTTAAAAAAAAGAGGACGGGCTTATTATCTATCCACCGTGTTGCCATTATTCCCGTATCACTTACAAATGATTCATATTCTCTTTGATTTTTCATATTTATACTGAAGGATGGCAAATATTTTCTCATTTTATTAACAACGCCACAAGCATTGATTTGTTTAGATTTTAAGTTTTCTAATAAATTTACACTTGTAAAATAATTATCAAAATAAATTTTATGTTCTTTTCCAACTAAATCCGAAGTAATAGTATTCACAACTTCCTCACCAAGATTTTTTGTTAATTGATTGCCAACTTTTCCAGTATATAAATCAAATCTGTAGCAATAACCCGATTTATCTGCCAGAAGCCATAATTTGTATCCTCTTTTGATTGGTTTTTTCGGAAGATATTGTTTGATCGAACTACGACCTTTAAATTTTATCATAGATTCATCGATCGCTAAACTGAGACCAGGACTATAATTTTTTTTGAAATTTTCTTGTATCTTGTCCAAGAATGGACGAATTTTGTACAGTTTATCATAGTTGGCATTTTCTCTTACTGGAGTTAGGCTATTATCATTTAGATGAATATGGCTGAGAAGCCACCCAAAACGATTTACACTCATTATTTGACAAATGTATTCATTCCGTAAATATGGTTTAGAGCTCCAGGCATCTCTGTAACTCGGGAGTTTATTGATTCCCATTATAAAATTTATATCAATAAATGCGCGAATTTCTTGGTCATCAGTTGGCTTGAATCTTTTGCCTTGCTGTACTGCGCATAAATTCGTTTGAAAAACGATGAACTGAATAATGTCCTCAGTCAAAAATGTGCAGCACACGTCATATGGTGATGGGACTGGCAAATCTGTGATGTAGCGAGTCGGACCAAAATCTGAAGAAAATTCTCGCGCTGGAATTGTTTGTCCGTCAGATGACCATTTTCTACTCCTTTGGGCGGTATGGTTCTGCTGATCCGGTGACCGCGTAGTTCCATCCATAGGAATATCGTCTTCAGATTCATCCGAAAATGAAAGTACGCGTATTTTCTTTCTTATTGGCGCGAATAATTCCGAGTCATCAGAATTATCAGTTTCAAGATCGATGAAAGATTCTTGATCTGAAGTTATTTCTTCAATTATTTCTTCTGATCGCGTGTCGTCTTCATTTCCGCGATGATGCAGTTTGAGGTCAGAAATTTTCGAAGAAATACTTGAGCAATTTGTTCTTTTCATTTTGAAGCTGAAGGGTAAAACATTACCTACACTATATTCAAACCACATTTATATTTATAGTTTTAAGAATATACAACATAAACAATGAAGAAGAATTGCTTTTCTGTGTTACTCCACAAGTTGCATGGTGGGACAAATAACATCCCACCATACTTTCGTCATTTGCAATCAAATTTAACCATTGATTTTTATTATAAAACTCGTTACTCGCTTATAAAGAACTAATTTTTATAAAAATTAACTTACCTTTGCGATTTTTTACATGAAACTAAGAAAAAAATGTTAGTGAAATACACCCTCCGTTTATAACAATTGGTCAACCGGTAATTGCGTGTTGAATGTTACCAACACAAAGAAATACATTTGTAACATTGTTTGAAGACATTACCAACTGCTTTACATAAATAAGGCGAAATATAAACCTGTGGACATGCAGCTACTGCAAGATTTCGAGGTGGGACTAAAAATGTCCCACCATGCCGTGAAATACATCAAAAAGGTGGGACACTTTTAATCCCACCGTGCCTCAAAGAGTTAATGCCGCATGGTGGGGATACCCCCAAAGCATGCGACGTGCTTTCCGTCCATAAGGAGAGGTACCTGGAGGGGGTATCCCCACCATGCGGCATTAATACATCTCTCTGTACACGATATAATGTAGTAGCCGAGTATCGTGGTACCCTGGTATACATGCATGTCCAGTCAGCATCTGATCCACCATGTTTCTTTACATTAAGATTTTTTTTTTACAGTTCACATAGTATTTCTTTACGGTTACGAAGTTCAATTTGCTTTGTGTTCTAATAGAAAAGTTAAAGATTTTTTTAGATATTACTATTAAATAAGGTATGAGGAATGTTTTTGCATAGGTTATATATATATTGGATATTTATTAATTAAATATGAATTATACAATTTTGCTGAATACACAGATTATATCATTGTAAAATATTGTGGTGTAAACTTCATGACGAAATAATGTTTATATATATATTGCAACGACAATCTCTCCTCTCGCGGATTCGTAAGTCGGGGGAAAGGGTTAAGCCCTGCCGAGAATCGTTTCCACCCGGATTGTCGATGTCAAAAAAGTAAGATACGGAATAAAAGATAATTTCTCGAAAGCGGAATACGATAGCTCTCGGTACGAAATGCTGTTACCAGAACGCTAAATAATTTAAAGAGGATTCTACCCAAAGAAGGATTCGCGTTCGCAACCAGAAGGGTTAGGGGCTCGATAAACTCTACTCGAGACAGTAAAGACGATACAAGATATAAAATAAAATAAAATCAAGGTTTATTTGATAATAATTCGGTTGGTCGGAGTCTCTTACAAAAATCAGAGAAGAAACAAAGCAATCAAAGAATTACAATTTCTCCCGTATTCGAATTCTCTAACGGTTTCGGCCCGGCCGAACTTTCTCGAATTACGGTTAACAAAGACTCTCTTAAGCAAAAGATTTTTACACAAAGCTCTCGGATACGAATTCCGAATTCTCTAAATTGTTCGATACAATAATTTCTCCGATACGCAATCGGATTCGATACTTTACAGAACTTTACGATAAAAGAATTCGTCTCTTCGCGGAGACCGAACGACTTCGCAAGCTCGATTCGCGTGTCCGGAAAATTCAATAATCTTTTTCGAAAACTAAAAAGAAAGAAAGCTAAATCGATATGATTTTCAATTTATAATATAGAATTAAGCAAAGAATTTACTTTCCAAAGACTCCGATGAACCGGTATTAAAAATTCAAAATTGAGGTTAAATTCCCTCACCTGTGACCTCAAGCACGCACGAAACTAGAATAATTTTTCGGGATCTATTGTCCCGAAAATCGAACTCCCGTGCTGGGCCGACGGCGCCCGAACCTACCCGAACGGACACGTGCGATCCTGCGGATCTTAACCTATCCGCGCTCTCGCTTGTCGCCTCGCAGGCGCGCAATTCGAACGCGTAAGATTTCTTTCGCCACGTTCGCTTCGCTCTCGTCGACTTTATCGCACGCTTTTCGCTGCTCTTCCGAATTCGCTGCGTTGCTCTTCTGCACGTCGACTACGAAGACTTCGATGACGATGATTCTCGTAATTTCACGTGTTCTTTTCTCGTGCAAGACGTCAACTGTCGAATTCGTTGTTCGTAGCTTTCGTTGATTCTCTACGTCGTGTCGTCGCTCTCGTATGAAACGAAGTTCGCTCTTTGTAGCGTCTTTTACGTCGGAGTTCGTCGCTCGGCCCTTTATCTCGGATTCGTTGTCGTTATCTCGTCGGTTCTCTCGGAGTAGTTGTAATGCATGAAATATATCGAAAATAATAAGTAAAAGGTTCGAAATCGCTTTTTCGAGGCCTCGGAAGTCGTTCGATCCCGCTTTCTTTCGGTAACGCAGATCCCTGCAGGAGGCAACAGAAAATTAATTAACAGTACACCCATAGCCAGAAATTCACGGACATTGATGGATATTTATATATTAGGCACTCACTCCTTTGTTCGTGAAAATGACCGTGTTGGAATATTTTTTGTCGCCTCCGAAAAAGTTGCAATATTCTGAGTATGATAATGATGAAATCGAATATTGTAGGTATACATAAAAAATTATTTCGTTCTTTTTAGCGCTTTTTTCGAAGTCGGTTTTTATTTTTTTTGTTAACAATTTTTTTATTGTTTTTGTAATCGCGCTTCTCGGTGAGAAGTAGATTCGTTATGCATATATTCACAACGTTTTTCTATCTTTCGTCGCTTTATTTCATTCCCATGATTTGCGATCTTTTGCTGTCGCTTAAATTTTTCCTTCTCCAACCGTCTCTTCCGTTGCGTGACGGTTTCCCTAACTTTATTTGTCATTTTTATTAATCTTTACTTCTTATTTAAACGATATTTTAATCTGATGCGTTTTTTAACCGACTTCGAAAAGGAGGAGGTTACTCTATTCGACAGTGGGCGATCTTGCTTTTTTTTTTTTTTTTTTTTTTGTTTGTCCGGCCATAACTCCGCAACCGGTTGACCAATCGAAATGAAACCACTTCAAGTTGCTAGGTTTAGGTCTCCCATTGGTCCCGTTTAAAAAATTTTTCCGAAATGTTTATTATTAACAAAGTTATTGCAAAATTAGTGCTTTATTCAGATTTATCGCAATTTCTTTTTGAATGGGATTGATTTATTGTAATGAAAGAAACTATTACTATCTTCTTAGAAATAATTAGCAGATATTAATTATATAAAAAATTTATTAATTGTTGCAAAATAATTTGTTTATTCCTCTATATCTCCTCAACGACTTCACTTATCGGAACCAAACCTTTTCGACCCTTTCGCAAATATTACCCACTCTCTAACGTTATGCGACACATCTTCAATTGTTGTTATGTTTAAATTGTTACTGCAAAATTATTTGTTTATTCCTCTATATCTCTTCAACGACTTCACCTATCGGAACCAAACCTTTTCGATCCTTTCGCAAATACTGCTCACTTACTAACATTATGCGACACATCTTCAATTGTTGTTATGTTTAAATTGTTACTGCAATATTATTTGTTTATTCCTCTATATCTCCTCAACGACTTCACTTATCGGAACCAAACCTTTTCGATCCTTTCGCAAATACTGCTCACTTACTAACATTATGCGACACATTCTCAATTGTTACTATGTTTAAATTGTTATTACAAAATCATTTGTTTATTCTTCTATATCTCCTCAACGACTTCACATATCGGAACCAAACCTTTTCGATCCTTTTGCAAATATTACTTACATAACTTTATTTTCACATCTTGATCGATTATACACTAAAAAGTATGAAATAAAAAAATTTTTAACAAAAAAAATAGAAACCGACTTCGAAAAAAGCGCTAAAAAGAGTGAAATAATTTTTTATGTATACCGACAATATTCGATTTCATCATTATCATACTCAGAATATTGCAACTTTTTCGGAGGCGACAGAAAATTAATTAACAGTACATTAATAGTCAGAAATTCACGGACATTGATGGATATTTATGTATTAGGCACTTACTCCTTTGTTCGTGAAAATGACCGTGTTGGAATATTTTGTGTCGCCGCCGAAAAAGTTGCAATATTCTGAGTATGATAACGATGAAATCGAATATTGTCGGTATACATAAAAAATTATTTCACTCTTTTTAGCGCTTTTTTCGAAGTCGGTTTCTATTTTTTTTGTTAACAATTTTTTTTATATATATATACATTTATTAAGAAAATTTACATATATATTCTATGCTAGGCAGGTGAACTTATTTGGAATAAAGACCTAACAACATAAGCTAGTTATTTGACAGCAGTTACATCATGGTCTGTACAAGATAGATTTACTGTACATCATATCTACTGAGCATTGTCATTTCCAAATTACCTTATTAATCTCCAATATTACATAAATATTAGAAATATATCGTGTACCAAGAATTGTATAATCAACGTTTTAATAAATAAACTATTTCGTCATCATGTAAACTGAGCATTATCATTTTAAAATTACCTTATTACTTTTCCATATTATATAAATATTAAAAATATATTGTGTCCAAAGTTGCACATAAAGTCAGAAGTAAATTAAAGTTAGTTGCGAAGGATTTTACATATTTTTTCAAAATTTTTGTCCAATCGTCTGTCATTTGCAATTTCAAATTTACTACGTCCGGTCTATTCCGTTTTCTTCATGATCTGTATTCATAGCAGATGCTCAATTTGTTTCTCTTTCGTAGTGAGAAACTGAATATATCGATTCTCACCTTTTTACGATCATCTCCCGTAATTTTAGATTTGAGTCAAATTGTTTACCCTGATTGGTGAAAGCGATGCTATACAAGAAAATAGTCGTATCACAATGAATATGACCGACTCGGAAGTTTTTAGTGACTTTTTTCATAAATTAAAAAATGAAGTGGTAGCTTTGACCTATTGTGACGGTAGCGACTAAATCATAATTAAATCGTAGAAATAATAAAGGATAATCGGATAGGATACGCGAAAAAGATAACAATTAGAATAAAAGTACGGGACGCGAGAAAGTACAAAGATGAGGTAAGAACAGAAACGCGTAATCGGCTAAAATTAGAACGGAGAAAAGGTGACAAACACATAAAAAAGAGTAAGAAAGATAGAAAAGGACGGGAAGACAGGTAGGCCTAGCAACGGATGACGTACACGAGTGAACGACCGACGAATTTTCCCGAACGATAGAAAGACAAAGGTAAAGGCAATGACCCAGGCGCATCGGAAAAGTAGGGAGCCAATTAAGATGCGGAAAAGACATCACGCGAGGAAGGAAAAGTAGGGAAATCGCCTTTAAAAGGACCGCGAAAGAAAGGAAAAGGCAATCCGTTCTTTAAAGTTTTGAGTATCGAGTAAGAGTATAAACGAGTAGCAGTAGTGCGCGAAGAGAAAATTAACGAAGTGCAAAGTGATCAAGTAGAGAAGCGTCGGGGAAACTCTGGCAACCGTTTTGGGTGGAGAGCAGGGAAATCGGCCGCCTCAATATTAGAATATCCAAGTAAGATCACCGATAGAAAGAGAAAAAGAGACGACCTGTACGTAAGTGCTTTACATATTTAAATTACTTATACAGTCAAACGACACAACGTCTCCGAAGGTAAACGTAATATTCTCATTTCACACACCTAAACTATCGAATATAAGTGTTCGTGTTAGTCCTAGTTTTTATACGTAAGTTAAAATAGAAATAAGCCATAGCTTAATAATAGTGTGTGTGAGAACGCTTGAGTGAGAGAGCGTACGACAACAGACGCGTGAGTGAGAGAGAGCGAGCGTATGGGTAAGCGAGCCGAAGCGTAGACATAAGCATTCTTAGGTAAGTGTGAGTAAGTAAACGCGTCGTCGACTAGCGCGTCGAAATCCTAGGCATAAAAACCATCCGGCCGAACAGCTGATCGAGAGCATCGACCGCAACGTGCGGATTAGCAGATAATAAAGAAAATATACGAGAATCCGGTGTCGTTATTTGCGAGATCCTTTCCTTTTCCCACTGCCAGTCCTTTTGAGGAGCGAATTGTGAAGGAGGTAACGTCCAGAAAGGGGTAAGAAAAGCGATACGTTACACTATATTTATAGCACATGGCCTATTTCCTTCTTTGCCTTGGCGGTGATCGCACGCGCCCAAATTCGGTAAGTACCTGTTAACAATTTATATGCTTAATTTATTTAAAATTTACTGTCACATACATTAAGCGGTAAATATGCTGTTTAGGGGAACCACCTCCAATGACCTTGACCTTGATATATATTGTCAAGCTCAACGTCCTGAGTAACCTTCAAAAGGTTTTAGCCGTCGCTCGTTGTTTGTTAAAAAGTTATTAACAAAATAACTTTAATAAGTAAAATCGATCTTTTTCGAGACTGGGTTTGGTTTAATGACTTTGTACGGGTCAAGTTAAAAAGTTTATTCCGTATTAGGTGGTATCGACGGGTACATCAAGCGCATAATTTCGACAAAAGCGTTAATACGTTCATTGAAATTGTATTTTCTTTTAAATAAGAATTTCGCAATATAGTGCGTAAAGTGATGATCGCGAATAACATACCAAGTACGAATCTCGACAGAAAATATCAAAACAAGATGGTAGGTGTTGGAATATTTGTATACAACACGTACATGCTGCTCAAATCAAAACAAGATGGTAAGTGTATACTATACCCACCTATAATTATATTTTAAATTACTCGGGTAATAACATATTAAAAAATTACCGTTTGATCAGTGACGTGTGGCCGCGGCCGTTAGGCCAAGACCCACCCCCAACTGAACCACCTTTCTATCTTCCTTCTTTCTGTAAAATACATTTGACCTAAAATTATGATATATATGTATACATATACCTTATATATATAAGGTGGTTAAAGATAAAAAGGTGGTTCAGTTGGGGGCGGGTCTTGGCCTAACGGCCGCGGCAACACGTCACTGATCAAACGGCAAAAAAAGTGTGTTTACGCAACCCTGACCCAACCCAGACTCAAATTTTACGCGAAATAAGTGTTACATTTTGCAAATTTCTTTTGTTAACAACTTTTTAACGAACAATGAGCGACGGCTAAAACCTTCTAAAGGTCACTCAGGAGAGTGACCTTGACAACATATGTCAAGGTCAAGGACATTGGAGGTGGTTCCCCTAAACAGCATATTTACCCAAGTGAGTGCATTATTTGTAATGAACGACGTACACGACGTCGTGGATGGCACGAGGAGCACGCCGGCCGAAGGAACAACGGGATACGAGGCCGCGGTGAAGAAGAAAACAAAAGACGACGCAACAGCAAAGTTTATTATTCTGTCCAATCTCGATGAAAGGCAACAATTGTGTGAGCTCTCGTATAACACGGCTGAAGAAATGTGGGACAAAATGAGCCTTATCCACGAGCAGAAGACAGCAACGAACAAGCTGGGTTTGCTACAAAAATTTCATGCGTACAGGATGAGTGAAACAGATACAGCGGTACAGCACGTGGCTAAAATAATCAACATGGCGAGTCAACTCAAGGATGTCGGCGAAAAGGTATCAGACGATACGATAATGGCAAAAATTCTCGCGAGCCTAACTGCAAAGTTTAGTACGCTGCAGGTAGTGTGAGATAGTGTTGACCCCACCCGGCAAACTCTCGACAATCTGCAAGAAAGACCAATGCGAGAAGACGCGAGACTCAACAACGATGAAGACGTCTCGGAAGCGCTGGTTTCAACAGCAGAAAAACGGAAGCAGATAGAAGAAAAGAGTGCTGCGAACAAAATGACCAAAGATAAGAGAGAACATAAAAATGTGAAGTGTTACAGGTGCCAAGGAAGAGGACATTTTGCGCGTCAATGCAAAAACAAACGTAAGCCGCGTGACAACGGCGAAGAATCACGGAACCGGAAAAAAACCAGCGATTGTGCATTTGTGACTCAAACGAGCGAAAAGTCGATAGTGGCACATGTAAAAAGCGCGGGAAACGCCTGTGTGTTATGGACACGGAACCATATTATGGTTGCCGATCAAAGCGATGTCTGGCTTATCGACAGTGGCGCGTCGCGACATCTAACTTACCGACGCGACTGGCTTACCGACTACAGAACAAACAACACTGGCGCCAACATTTCACTGGGAGACAATCAAATCTGCAACGTTGCCGGTGAAGGCACAGTGCGAATAAAGAAACTCATCGATGGTGTGTGGAATGATGCTCGTATCGAAAAAGTTTTACATGTTCCAAAATTACGCAAAAATCTGTTCTCGGTCGGAACGTGCACGAAGAACGGGTTCACAGTGAGGTTCAAGGATGATAGAGCCGAAGTAATGCGAAACAACGAGATAGTCGCGACTGGTATAAAACAGAACAACGACATTTTTCGCATGCTGTTCAAGGTCACAAGAGAAGACATAGCCAAAGAAGCAAACATAGCTACGACAAATCTAACCGTGTGGCACGAGAGGCTGGGGCACGTTGGAAAACGTGCGATATGCGAACTAGTATCAAAAGGACTGGTAAATGGAGTGTCGATAACAGATAATAATGACGTTTTCTGTGAACCGTGTCGATTAGGGAAATCACACAGGTTGCCTTTCAAGAAGAAACCAGACCGCACAGGGCCGACCGAACCGGGTGAGAAGATGCACTCTGATGTCTGCGGGCCAATGTCACCGAATTCAATTGGCGGATCAAGGTATTTCGTCACGTTCAAAGACGACGCAACCGGTTACAGGCATGTATACTTTATGAAAAAGAAATCTGAAGTATATGGTAAACTTAAAATATTTGAGAAAATGATTGAGAACAAGTTTGGTCGACGAATAAAAATATTACGCTCAGATAATGGTCGAGAATTCTGTAACAGGGAGATGAACAACTATCTAGAAGAACGAGGAATCCGAAGAGAAACAACAGCACCGCACAATCCCGAACAAAACGGAAGAGCGGAACGCGATAATAGAACGATAGTCGAAAGTGCACGGACGGAGATCATCGCGAAGAATCTTCCATTAAGTCTATGGGCGGAGGCAGTAAACTGCGCTGTGTATCTTCTAAATCGAACTGTATGGACGAGTGACGCGGTCACACCATATGAAGCCTGATTCGGAAGAATTCCAAGCCTCAAGAACCTGCGGATATTCGGTTCTGATGCGTACGTACACATTCCCAAACTCTTTAGACAAAAGTTCGACGCACGAGCGTGTAAGAGGATATTCGTTGGATACACCGAAGAGTCAACAAACTACCGAGTTTTTGACCCAGAAACGAAAAAAATCAGCATAGTTCGAAATGTGACTTTCAACGAAGAAGTCGGAACAGTAATTACTGAACCCGACGGAAGCAATGAGGAAGTCGAAGAAGTAATTCTACCGTTGGGCACTAATAATGATGTTGAAGAAGAAAATGCAGCGGGCGAAGAAGACAACGAAGAATGGGAAGAGGCAGAAAAACACGAGAACGAGCCAGTACAGGGAAGCTAAAGAGTTCTTCGTGATCAAACTCCTCAAAGGTAGAAGTACAATGCAGACGTAGCCGATTACACGGAACCAACCACATATGAAGAAGCTATGAACAGCACCGAAGCCACACAATGGGCAAGTGCGATTCGAAGTGAGTTTGAAGCGCACAAGGAAAACCAAACGTGGATACTTGTGAAAAGAACAAACAATATGAGACTGATTGACTCCAAATGGGTGTTCAGAGCGAAACCAGATGGTAAGTCATATCGATTTAAAGCACGACTGTGTGCAAGAGGCTTTATGCAACGTGAAGGGGTCGACTACAAGGAAACCTTCTCTCCTGTGGTGAGATACGATTCTCTAAGAATATTATTGGCAGTAATTGCTGCAAAGGATCTCGAAATGATGCAATTTGACGTTCAAACTGCATTCCTGTATGGCAAGCTGGAGGAGACCATATACATGGAGGTACCGAAAGGACTCAAAATAGAAAAAGGTGCAAGGAATGTCGTGTGCAAGCTCAAAAGGTCCCTGTATGGACTAAAACAGGCACCACGATGTTGGAACCAAAGATTCATCAAATTTCTGAAGGAGTTCGAGTTCAAGGAAAGTGAGGCAGACAAGTGCGTGTTCACCGGAGAATACAACGGTGATATAGTGTATCTAGCGTTGTTCGTCAACGACGGACTCATTGCCTCGAGTAATGTAGAGACTTTAGAGCTAATTATTAAAAGACTGAGCGAAACGTTTAAAATAACGATCGAAAATTCAATAATATTTGTAGGAATGGAAATCGATCGCGATAGAGAAGTAAAAACGTTACGAATTCATCAAAGCGCCTATATGCGAAAGACAATTGAAAAATTCGGTTTGAAAGATGCAAAAACGGTAAGCGTACCCGCGGATCCACACGCGATACTGTCTCCAGCTGAGGAGACTGACGAAATAGTCGTAAATGTGCCATATCACGAAGCAGTAGGTCCTTTAGTATTTTTAGCAGCTGTTTCGATGCCGGATATCGCGTTTGCTGTAAATTCCGTGAGCAAGTATTTAGGAAAGCACAATGCGACACATTGGCAAGCTGTAAAACGCATTTTTGCGTATCTGAAAGGCACAATCGAATACGGCATAGAATACGGAAACGGCGGTAGCGCAGTCGAATTAATTGGTTTTTCAGATGCTGATTACGCCAGTGATATCGAGACAAGAAGATCAACAACTGGGTACGTTTTCTGTCTTACAAACGGTGCTGTCACTTGGTCGTCACAACGACAACGGCTTGTGACGTTAAGCACCACCGAAGCTGAATATGTAGCTGCATCAACAGCAGCTCGAGAAGTAGTCTGGATCAGGAAACTACTTTCAGACATCGGATACCCGTGCAATAAAGAAACTACTCTTTTCGTAGACAATCAAAGTGCAATACAACTAGCCAAAAATCCGGTGTTCCACAAACGAACGAAACACATAGATATTTATTATCATTTTATCCGCAAGAAAATAAATAATAAAGATATAAAAGTGTTATACATTGCGTCAGAAAGCCAACGTGCATATATATTTACAAAGGCTATACCAAGAGATCGCTTCAGAGAATTATGTTTAATGTTGTGACCGTACGGCCACAATAGCATGTAATAAGGGGCATATATCGATTGCATCATCGATTGGGAGCGCTCTACGATCCTGGATGCTCGAGCGTCCGAAGACGACTCATCCCCTCCACGTTGCTTACGGTTTGAACATGCGCCGAGTATGTGATTCTTCGCAGTCATTCTTCATGGTCCGTAATTTTTACTCGGGTGCGGTTCTCTAATTCCTCCGCTAAATAATGGACATCACTCTGTCTCGAGCCGTCGAGCTGCATAGACATGCTGCGTATTCAAGTGTATTCTCTTGCTTCTACTTTTCGAACTTCAGTTTTACTTTAGTTCATTTAAACTTTTTCTTTTTCGCGTTCGCGAGTGTTAGTGTTCAACTAATTTACAGCGATTATTTATAAAATCCATTGCCTGTGGGAATTCGTAAGTTTTTTCCTTTTCGAGGACTTAGTCCTCGAAAGGTTTGTGATTTCCTTCCTTTCTTTTTCCTCATCACGCTTGGATAATTCAAATCCTTTTGATTTATATTAATTTTAACTTTTATAAAATCATAGAAATTATTTTGACCATATATTTGACCTTTTTTCTAGTTCAGTCTTATTTTCGCGACCGCGTGGATTTATTCTACGCTTTCTTTATCCCGTTTCGAGTAACTGCAATTTCATTTTTCAGTTAATAACCAATATTAACTAATAATAAAGTTAATAACTTTATATTATAGAGTTTACGCTTTATTTTTGGCCTTTCTTTGATTCTCGTATTCTTATTATCGAGATATTTTCTATATTAATTTACGCTTTACTTTTGTAGTAATTTCCGTAATTATAATTAATTTTTATATCATATTTTATGGTCTTTCTAGCGTATTAAACCGCTAGAAAATACGTTATATCGTTAAATTTTGCCACGTGCCTTCGCCTATAACCTCCTTGGAGGTCATAGGCTAGTAGCCAATGTTTACCGCGCGCACGTCTCGTGCACGCGGTAAACACAGCACGCTGCCTCGCACGGTGCCGGGCCCACCTGCGGGGGGGAGGTGTAAGTTAAAACCAAACATCCTTTCCTTGAAAAAATCTTCCATACCGATGCCAGCTCCTTCGACTGCCTCGTCCATTGTAGCTTCATTGTCTCGTGACAAAAACATTGCCACAGCCACAGCTGATATTCCTGGAAAATCGTCTTCAATTCCGGGTACAGAAATTCCCTCGGCTTCGTCAAGCAAATGTATTACTGTTGACGAGCGCCGTTTAAATCTCACTGCCGCTTCCTTAGCCATTATGGAACAATCAAGTTCTGACGAGTCCATGCAGGACTTCCAATCTCTTTTACCTCCTTCGGTATTCAACCCTTCAGATATCATACATTCCTCCATCGAGCCTTCCTACATCGGACACTCTAACCCTACCACTCCTGTCTCTTCTCCGAAGAATAAGAAAGCCAAGAAAAAAAATAAGTCAAAGTCAAATTCTCCTGAAACCTCGACTTCTGCTATTCCTTTGCAGAACAGATTTCAGGTCTTAACTTCATTTCACGAGGAGATCCCTCCACCTAAAGTTGTGACTCCCCCTCCCCCCGCTCCTGCTGTCTCTGCTCCTTCTCAACCATCCATCGAGAAGAATACTCATCAAACTCCTGCCAAGGTCATCCGTCCTCCACCTTTTTACATCTCCGGTTTCGACGGGAACATTCCCGCTTTTCACAAGAAAATGAACGCGGACTTCGGTCCATCGTCTTATCACGCCAAATTTTTAGGCAAACGTATCAGGCTACAATTCTTTTCAATGGAACATTATAATGTTTTTAAAGAATCTTTGAAATCATCCCAAGTTCCCTTCTTCACGTTTGGAACTCCCGCCGACCGGGCTCTCGTCATGGTCCTTAAAGGACTACCACCCATCCCCTCCACCGAGCTCGAGGAGGAGCTAAGATCAAATGGCCTTACTCTGTCCGCCTGCTCGGTCATTACTCTGAAAAATACAAACTCACTCTATGAGATATATAAAGTCATTTTTCCTGTCTCTACCCTGCCATCCACTGTCACTAAAGTTGGATATCTGTTTAATACCCGAGTCTACTGGGAAAGATTTCTCTCTAAGAGAATCTATACTCAATGTTATCGCTGCCAATCGTATGGTCACTCGGCCAACAATTGCAATCTCCCTCCCCGGTGCGTCAAATGCGCTGGTCCTCATACGTCATCTTCTTGTTCCAAACCCTTTGAAGTTGCACCTCGTTGCGTAAACTGCTCCGGCGCACACACTGCGAATTATAGTCAGTGTCCTGCACTCACCAAATACCTTGAAAAAAGGGCCTCACCTTCTCCTGACCCTCGCTCTAAATCATTGACTCATCCTCCAAACCCACAGAACTCGGTTAATTTATCTGCTTTCCCTGGCCTTCCTAATCGTCCACCTATGAATGTGCCTTCTTATTCTTTAAATCCTTCACGCTCTTATGCTAACGTGCTTAAACCTCAGCCTGACATTCCTCCCTCCGGTGACTTCTCTCAATTCAATCAGTTAAATAACGCATTCAATGAACTGAACTCACTTTGTGACTTTAACCTCATGTTTAATACTGCTAACGCTTTAATTCAGAAACTCCGTACTTGCTCTACCAACCTAGAGTGATTCCACGCCTTCTGGCAAGTCGTTTCTCAACTTAAATAATCCCCTCCAATGGCTACTTTTCCTCATATAGTCACTTGGAATGCTGGCTCCATCATTCCACGCAGAAACGAAATTATTTCTCAACTGCATGCTCAAGCTTGTGACATACTTCTTGTCACTGAGATCTGTCTTTCTCCAAGCTCGACCTTTTCGATCCCCGGCTACACCGTGGTTCGAAAGGATCGACCCACCAGACGTGGTGGAGTAGCTATCATTATTAATAACAGTATCGATTTCACAGTTGCACGGATTCAAACGGATTTGGAGCTCCTAGTAATTCATCTGCATCAACCCAAAATATCAGTGGGAGTCATCTATCTAGTACCAGCATACGTCCTCTCCAAGGCTGACCTTGACGCCATCACACACTGTGCTTCGTCCTTTTTAATCGGTGGTGACTGGAACGCTAAGCATCGCTTCTGGCACAATAAATTTGCTAACAAGTCAGGTACTGTGCTGTACAACTTTATGCTAAATTCTAACTTCCGGGTTATTTCGCCTGTGTCACCCACTCATTTTCAACCTCGGTGTGAACCTTCGATCATTGATTTTTACATTACTAATATCAATCTTCCTTTTAGATGCGATGTTTTGGTCATCTTTGGCACTGCACTTCGTCCTGTCTCACTTAAAAAAATCTCTGAAGGAGACCTTCCTGCTCCATCCTTTGTGAATTCAGTTATTGACTGGGATGCATATCACTTATGCACCCTGGACTGGCCTATTCAGTCGCAATTTACATCCTCCAAGGATATTGACGACTCCATCTTGTCACTTAATGAATTCCTCCATTCTTGCATCATAGCAAATGATGCCACTCTCATCTCATTGATAAGAGCCAGAAGGAAGGCCCGGAAATACTTTCAAAACACTTATTTGAATTATTTTCTTGAGAAAATGAAAGAACTATCCAAATCCATCTTCAGCAGAATTGCATTCTTGAGACAATCTGCCTGGATCAAAATGTTAAATTGCTTTACTAGACCTGACCCAACTTTTTGGTCTACCTATAAGTCATATTCTACAAACCGGCCTCTTCCTTCTCCTTTCTTTGAGGTTAACGGAGTTAAATTATACTCCTCTTTCCATAAAGCTGATGCTCTGCCCAATACCTTTGCGCAGGTTCATAAGGACGCCCGTAATTTACCTTCTAATCACACGTATAAAGTCAATTTCTTTTATAATAATTTTGAATGGGATTCGTTGGAAGACAACGACAATCCCGTATTATTTTCTCCGAAGAAAATTTTTACTATTGTTTCTAAAATGAAATCCAAAAAGGCTCCTGGACCCGATCGTATCTCAGTGCCAATGCTGTCCAACGCATCACATAAAGTTTTCTGTCAAATCTATTACTATTTTAAATTTTCATTTCACTTTTGCCACTTTCCTCGTCCATGGAAAGAGGCAAAAGTGATTCCAATACCTAAACCAGGGAAACCGATGACCGATCCCTCGAGCTATCGTCCGATCAGTCTTCTTCCGATAATCGGAAAGATCTTTGAGAAAGTCATTTTATTTAATTTAAACGAGTTTACAGTCAGTAAAAACATTCTAATCAGCCAACAATTTGGCTTTAGAGCCAAACATTCAACAATCCAGCAAGAAGCAAGAATCACACAGCATGTCTCACACAGCTTTAACACCCGGCGTGACACTGCTATGATCTTACTTGACCTCTCTAAAGCCTTTGACACTGTCTGGCATCATGCTTTATTATATAAGTTAAATCGTTTAGGACTTCCATATACATTTTTAAGACTTTTAACATCCTATCTAGAGGAGCGTACATGCTACGTCATGTACAACTCCCACAAATCAAATTCGTATTTCATTTTTACTGGTGTACCTCAAGGTTCCGTTCTAGGTCCTTTTCTGTTTATAATATATATTAACGACATTCCGCAACTCGTATCCTGCGAGATTGCTCTATACGCAGATGACACTGCAGTGTTGTAACTCGCGCTTGTAAGCCGGCTACCGGTTATCTTTGGAAGCGGAAGGAAGGTAGTGTCTGAGGTATAGATCAGATTCTTCTTGAGTATAAGTATGACTTTTATTAAATAACTGGTTATTGGTGAGGCACAAGTAACCCTCCTAACTCTTTGCTCGCTCTCGATGATCTGTCTATTCGTTTCCTCGCTTCTACGCGTGCCACTCCTTAGCGTTCGGTGCTAAGAAGGGAGAATCGCTGAATTGCATCTTAGGCTCGGGACTCTCGATGCCCAGGCGCTTGGGTGATGCCAACACATCGTGGCAACATGTGTGGCATCCAATTGTATTTTAATTTAATTCTATTATATGTTCTATCGACTCCTTGATGGCCTCCTAGGGGGGAGTCGTGATATTCGTATAAGATTCGTTTCTTCTCATCGGCGGAAAATTCTTTATGTTCCGTATCGTCGGTGTCGGATATCGCGTTTGTAACGTATACGCGGCTTAGCGCGTCAGCATTGCTGTTATTCTTTCCTTCTTTGTACGTGGTCTGGTAATTGTATTCTTCTAGCTTAATACGCCATCGCATGAAGCGTGATCCGAGATCTTTTACATTAAATAGCCACGTCAGCGGTTTATGATCTGTTACTATCGTGAATTTCGTTCCGTACAAAAATGATCTGAAATATCTTAATTCCCATACTATGGCTAATAATTCTTTTTCCGCGGTACTATCTTTAATTTTTGCTTTATTTTGTGTTCTACTAGAGTATGCTGTTTGCAAATTTTTATTTATCTCATCTTGGGCGTCTACTTTTGGAAAGTGTTTTATAATTTGGTAATAATTTGCTGAATCAAGAAATGTTTCTACGTTCTTTACGTTTACCGACTTTGAAAATTCGTTTGCTATCTGCACTTTCATGGGATCCAGTTCTATCCCTTCAGAGGTGACGGTATGGTCTAAGTAAGTTGCTTTTTTTCTTAAAATTTCGCATATTTCTAGCTGTAGCCCTAATTTATGTTTTCGTAGCTGTTCCAATTTATTGGGTACTGTTAATCTGGGGGCGTTCCATGAGCTAGATCCTTTACCTATTATTCCGGCCTCAGTTATTTCCTTTGCCTGCCTATTTATTTCTTCTTTTTGTTTTTGTGTTAATCTATATGACGCCACATTGATAGGTGCCGTTCCCGATTCTACATTTATGCAATGCTCGGTCGCGTTAGTACTTTCTAATATATCTCTTTCTAGATAAAATAAATCGTTATATTTCTCACAATTGTCCCATATTTTTTGTTTTTCCTCTTTGTTTAATTTCTCTCTTCGGAGCTATTTGGTACCCATCATCGTCCAGTGTTACTAACTCCTACAGAGGCCAGGGTATTGCCAAATAAAGATAAGACTGACCAAAGCATTGACTGGGATTTGTACAGGAGATTGGTAAATAGCTACCCCATTCAGACTACGTTTCAATCGGGACTAGAAATTGAAATGGCCATGAATTCCAATTGAATGGCCAAAAATTCTAAATGTTCTAATGTTTCTACGCAAGCCTGTCCGGCAAATTCTAGACTGGATGCCTTAGTAAATGATGCGAATCTTAAAGCTCTCATAATAGAGCGTAGGAGGATGCGTCGAATGTTTCAGAGGAGTGGTGATCACTTTTATCTTGACGTTTGTAAGGAACTATCCAGATCCATCAAGTCTCGCATCTCCTATGTAAGACAGATGGAATGGGCTAAATTTATCAGAAGTTTTAAATCAGCTGACCCTACTTTTTGGGCCACTTATAAAAAAGTCAAAGCTTTCAAGTCGTTCGAAAGGTCTCCACCCTTTGAAGTAGACGGCGCTGTCCTCGTTGATTCATTCGCCAAAGCTGATGCTTTGGCATCCAACTTTTCCAAGATTCACAAATCTGCTCACGATTTAGAATCTTCTCTCTCTCACGAAGTAAACTCTTGTATCAATAATTTTACTCAAAATGTAATTGAAAACCGTGATTCTGAGTTTGAATGGGGTAAGTTTTGCTCCCCCAGATTAATTGCTAAGTCTATTTCAAAACTTAGAAATAATAAAGCGCCTGGCGATGATGGTATAACCGTTCCAATGCTCAAAAATCTTGGTAGAAAACCGATCTGCCAATTATATTATATCTTTAAATTCTGTTTAGAAAATTCGTTTTTTCCTGACATCTGGAAGGTGGCAAAGGTTATCCCAATTTTAAAACCTGGGAAGCCTGCTGCTGATCCTTCCAGTTATCGTCCAATTAGTTTGCTTCCCATTCTTGGTAAGCTTCTCGAGCGTTGCATGTTTGACGCGATCCTTGATTTCTCAGACACTAATAAAATCATTCCAAATTCTCAATTCGGTTTTCGTGCTGGTCATTCTACAACCCATCAGGTGGTTCGAATTGCTCAGCATATTGCAAATCATATTAATATGAAAAGAGATACGGTTCTCGTTCTTTTGGACTTGGCAAAAGCCTTTGATACAGTTTGGCATGACGGCCTCATTTCCAAATTCATCAAATTAAAATTTCCGCCTAGGATTACTTTAATGTTATATTCATATCTTAAGAATAGGGTTTCCTATGTGTTCTTTGACCATAGGAAATCCTCTATCTTTAACTCTATAACGGGTGTCTCTCAAGGTTCTATCCTGGGTCCCTTGCTGTTTATATTATACTTATACGACTTTCCAATCGATGATTGGGTCAAACATGCAATGTACGCGGACGATACTGCCTTGTTCGCGTCTACAACCAAAGGTCGTAGAAAAACTTTAATTTCCAAAATTAATGAATATCTCGCGATTATTGTAGAATATTTTAAAGCCTGGAAGTTGGTGGTTAATCCCGCCAAGACGGAAGCAATTTACTTCACTAGAAGGCGCAGAGATCTGACTGAGCTAGTGTATAATAATTCTAAAGTCACTGTTGACAATATTCAAGTTAATTGGAAGCCAACTGTCAAGTACCTAGGCGTCGTGCTCGATTCTAAGTTTAACTGGCATGAAGCTTTCCTTGATAGAATTAGAAAATCTTTCGCTGCTTTCTACTCGATTTCACAGTTTATAAAACCGGGTTCCGATATTACGCTAAATCTCAGAATCCGCACGTACATTGCTTGCATCCGTCCTATTCTTCTATACGGGTCGCAAATATGGTGGAACAGTCTTTCTGAAACTTCCAAATGGAAAGTCAGGAGATGTCAATCAAAAATGATTAAAGTAATTACTGGGACCCCATTACGGGAGTCAACCACTGCATTATACAGAAAACATAATATACCGATTGTTGACGCGGCTATAGCTAAATTAATTTCGAATTATAAAGTCGATAACCACTCTAATCCTCTTGTCTCTCAAACCGGAAGTTTCAGGACTGATCTACTACCATACAAGGTTCGGGTTAAAATTCCGATGATCCACGATTGATAATCATATCATTACTTTCGCGTGCCTTCTGGTTGTGAATTTTTCCCATCTCTTTATATTTTTCGGGAAGATATTCTCCCCTTTTCTCTTCTTTATCGTGCTTCAAGCACTCTTGTCTGTGAGTGAATGTGGGTGCATGTATGAATGGTTATTTCCACACTGTAACGTTTCGCCTTCCTTACCTTTTTAATGCTTACGTTACTTCACCGAACGATTCGGTCTTTTTTGGACTGGCAGAGGAAAGTGGGAAAGTTAATAAATAATAGTCGCGAAAATTCGATTAATTTGCGTTTATTTAAAGCCTTTTATTCTTTGGAACTCGCTCGTAGCTCCTGAACAGCTGATCGCGCCGTGTTTACGTTTTTTTTCTACGTGTCTATGTCTTCGCCGATCTCGCCTGACTCACACACGCAGTCACACGCCTACCCACGTTCGCACACACGTATGCTCGCTCGGTTCTACTAAGACGCTCACTTGCCCACGCACACCCAGACGCTTGCTCACACGGACATTCGCTCTTACACACACTCTTAATCTACTGCTTATGACTAATGGTATTATGAGGTAATAGAAATAAAGCGATACACCTTACTTTAGGCGACGTTGTGTATGGTATAGCTTCGCACGCCGTAGCACTGTGTCTGTGTTCGTGCCTTCCCCTCTCACCCTCCGTTGTCGTTGATCCTTGCTTCGCCCCTTCTCGACACTCGCGAAAGCACTTTTTCAACCCGTGATTTTAAGAGCGTTTCACGTACTTTAACTTTCTGATTATGCACAAAACTGTAACTTCTACGAACTGCGATCTTTAAGAGAAAACTCGGAATGCACTGCTCTTCCTTGCCCGGGCTTTCTATTTAAATGCTTGTCCCCACCGCTCTTACTTGCGCGCGATCGAATTTCTATTGTCTATTAGGATCCCCTCTCTTAATTATTACATGCGGTTATTGTCCTCGCGGCTGGCCCTGAACTCGTTGGCCATCAAATTCCTATCTCGCCGAATTCCGATCTATTTCGCGTATTTTCCTACCTTGTCTTTCTTTACCGTTTTTTCTATGTTTTCGTGCTCGCGTGCCGATCTCGCTGTGCGTTTACCTTTATAAATTCTATTTTTAGGATATTCGCGCATTTCTTCGTTCGTGAGATTGACTGCTATGTGGTTTTACTTATTATTTATTGTATTTCAATCATCGACTCAGCTATACCGTATCAACACGTTATGAGATTTTTTGAAAATTTTTGCTTGAAACTCTCTGCTTTTTTTAAAGCAATTGATAAATAAACACATATTCCTAATCATACCATATTCCTCAAGGACGTATTATCAAAATTAAATTAAATTAAATATCAAGAGATTTAAATATCATCACAATGTTAAAGATAATAAATGTGAATGAGAAACGCTTGGACGGCGGTAGTGTTAAGAACGGATAGTTCCGCGCATTTCTCTCTATATAGTAATATAAGAGACCGCGCATGCGAGGAGCCGGATGTAACTCGGGCGTTTTCGCCTATGCTCGGGAGCCTTCGAGAACGACGACCACGCGGACGCTCACTCGCAGGCCAGTCGTTGTATTGTGAAAACCGTTGTAATGAAAGCCTACTTAAAATCTCTTTTCTATTCACACACCATCCTGCTCTAACATTTTTAATTTATTAGAAACCGAGTTCGAAAGAAACAAAGATTGGAGACGCGCGATGGACAAGGGAGGTGAGAAAATGGATTTGGGTAAGTATAATTTGCAGAGAGAATAAAAAGTAAATGAACACTTTTTTAAGGAGAATAACTTTTTAGAATTGCTTTTTTCTACAAAATAGAATTTTTATTTTATTATTTTTAATGTGTTCTTGGTTTTTGAAAAATTGTAATATTGTAATTTTCGTGTGAGTTCTCGAGAGTATGATACTCGTCGAGATCTCGAGACTATTCCGCTACATACGACTATTTCGAGATCTCGAAAATATCGCGCATAACCTAACAGTATGCGAAGAAGGAGCGTGTCTCGTCATGTTTCCGATATGATCTTTCTAGATTAATCTAGTTAAACGATGTTGAAATATTAACATGTAAAAACGTTTAATCGTTTAACTAGATTAATCTAGAAAGATCATATCGGAAACATGACGCGACACGCTCCTTCTTCGCATACTGTTAGGTAGAGGTGTGCTTATTGATAAATTATCGATAACTTATCGATAAGTTACGCCAATTATCGATAAGATGAGTTATCGATAATATCGATAATTTTGGTATGTAGGTACATATTGCCCGTGTGTTTACAAACAGCGCGTAGATAGTCTATTACCACCGTTACAATTTGAACAAAATGAAAATGAGCTCTTGGTAACAGTCGAAGAAATGTCTTGTGACACTACAAATCAGTGTTGTTGGTGCGGTCCTAGTACTTAGAAGTATACCAAAGAGAACGCGTGCTAAGCGAAGTTTAGTTAGGACGTATTATACAGCCGAAGATAATAATAATGAGTCTGCAATGTGCAATATTTGTAATCTGTGTATTGTTACGTCCCGGGGGACAATAACAATAATTATATTAATGGATGAATAAATTGGTAAGGAAAAGGAAAAGCAAAGATATTTTACCTCTTTTGGGGTTGTAGCGTCCACGCGACACAACCCTGGTATGAGGAAAAGAGTGTCGTTAGAGAGGAAAAGTAAAATAAAATGGATAAATTTACCTTTACTTATTTACGAATTTTTGCAACGATGCCTCGAATTCTTTCACAAAATCCGTGTACGGATGTATCGTGGCCAAATACTCTTCCAATAGTGAAGGAGAAGAAGAAACGGGAGAATATTTTGCCCCTTCATGCATCTATACCTTCACCTTAGATTTAACCCTATTATTAACATTATTTATTTATACGCGTTGTTTATTCCTTCCTTATTCAATGGTACGTTTTATTATATGGAATTTTAAATTACTTTAATAATCAACATGATAATATTCATTCGTTTCAACATTATTTGACCATTTATAAGGAAGAAAAAAAAATTTTTAACAAAAAAAATAGAAACCGACTTCGAAAAAAGCGCTAAAAAGAATGAAATAATTTTTTATGTATACCGACAATATTCGATTTCATCATTATCATACTCAGAATATTGCAACTTTTTCGGCGGCGACACAAAATATTCCAACACGGTCATTTTCACGAACAAAGGAGTAAGTGGCTAATACATAAATATCCATCAATGTCCGTGAATTTCTGGCTATTAATGTACTGTTAATTAATTTTCTGTCGCCTCCGAAAAAGTTGCAATATTCTGAGTATGATAATGATGAAATCGAATATTGTCGGTATACATAAAAAATTATTTCATTCTTTTTAGCGCTTTTTTCGAAGTCGGTTTCTATTTTTTTTGTTAAAAATTTTTTTATTTCATACTTTTTAGTGTATAATCGATCAAGATGTGAAAATAAAGTTATGTAGGTAATATTTGCAAAAGGATCGAAAAGGTTTGGTTCCGATATGTGAAGTCGTTGAGGAGATATAGAGGAATAAACAAATGATTTTGCAATAACAATTTAAACATAGTAACAATTGAGAATGTGTCACATAATGTTAGTAAGTGAGCAGTATTTGCGAAAGGATCGAAAAGGTTTGGTTCCGATAGGTGAAGTCGTTGAGGAGATATAAAGGAATATACAAATGAATTTGCAATAACAATTTAAATTTAGTAACAATTGAGAATGTGTCACATAATGTTAGTAAGTGGGCAGTATTTGCGAAAGGATCGAAAAGGTTTGGTTCCGATAAGTGAAGTCGTTGAGGAGATATAGAGGAATAAACAAATGAATTTGCAATAACAATTTAAACATAGTAACAATTGAGAATGTGTCACATAATGTTAGTAAGTGAGCAGTATTTGCGAAAGGATCGAAAAGGTTTGGTTCCGATAGGTGAAGTCGTTGAGGAGATATAAAGGAATATACAAATGAATTTGCAATAACAATTTAAATTTAGTAACAATTGAGAATGTGTCACATAATGTTAGTAAGTGAGCAGTATTTGCGAAAGGATCGAAAAGGTTTGGTTCCGATAGGTGAAGTCGTTGAGGAGATATAAAGGAATATACAAATGAATTTGCAATAACAATTTAAATTTAGTAACAATTGAGAATGTGTCACATAATGTTAGTAAGTGGGCAGTATTTGCGAAAGGATCGAAAAGGTTTGGTTCCGATAAGTGAAGTCGTTGAGGAGATATAGAGGAATAAACAAATGAATTTGCAATAACAATTTAAATATAGCAACAATTGAAAATGTGTCGCATAATGCTAGTAAGTAGGGAATATTTGCGAAAGGATCGAAAAGGTTTGGCTCCGATAAGTGAAGTCGTTGAGGAGATATAGAGGAATAAACAAATTATTTTGCAACAATTTATAAATTGTTTATATAATTAATATCTGCAAATTATTTCTAAGAAGATAGTAATAGTTTTTTTTCATTACAATAAATAAAAAAAATCAATCCCATTCAAAAAGATATTGCGATAGATCTTAATAAAGCACTAATTTTGCAATAACTTAGTTAATAATAAACATTTCGGAAAAATTTTTTAAACGGGACCAATGGGAGACCCAAACCTAGCAACTGGAAGTGGTTTCATTTCGATTGGTCAATCCGTCGCTGAGTTGTGGCCGGACAAACAAAAAAAAAAAGAAAAAAAAAAAAAAAAAAAAAAAAAAAAAGCAAGATCGCCCACTGTCGAATAGAGTAACCTCCTCCTTTTCGAAGTCGGTTAAAAATACCAACATTATTATTTACGAAATGCATTCTCCTAATTTTCTGTAGCGGACTGTACCGCGTGCCTTGTATGGCGCCTTTGTTCGAGGGGTTGCGTACGTGACTTAGGCGATGTGCGTTCGAGAGTTTGTATATATTGAGAAAAAACTAAGCTCCGATGGTGTCCGGTTTTACGGGTAGGCGCATGGTTTGTTTCTTCTTCCGTGGGACGACGATGCATTATTCGACGCCACACGGAAAATTCCAACGCCTGTGCCTCGTACTCTTTACGAGATTTATGACCGTCAATGACCTGAGAGTTTTTAACCCGTCTGCCGCGCAGACTTTTACTTTATTAAATTGAAATTCGAATTATTACTCAGGTAATTGGCGGACATAACAGTATATCTCATAGTGGCAATACGACAAATATGTGGTCGCATTTAAAAATAAAATATCCAACCGTTTTTGAAAGTGATTCATCTGCTAACGAATCAGACTTGCTTAAAAAACGGCGAAGTATAATAATTCGGTAATTGTAGAATTAAGTTCAGAAGTGGTTGCCGGGACATCATCGCACCGACTTACGAAAGACAAAAGCGGTCAGGAATCTTTTTCGCAAAAACAAAGAAAATATCCTACAGATTCGAAACGGGCGAAAGATATAAATGACGCTTTACTAGAAATGATCGCGGTAGATATAAGACCATTTAATATTTTAGAGGGGAGAGGATTTCGTAAGTTTGTAAATGCTCTAAATGATAAATACGAAATACCCACAAGAAAGCATCTTTCGGAAACACTGCTTAAAAATACATATACGAAAGTGTGTTCAGATATAAAAGAAAAACTTCGAAAGACTGAATATGTACATCTTACGACTGATCTGTGGTCTAACACACATCGCCAAATGTCATATCTGGGAATTACAGCACATTACGTCCTAAGCAATGAATTACATCATACTGTGTAAAATGTCGAATATTTTTCACAGAAACACACGGCAGATAATTTGAAAGAAGCTCTTTTGAATACAGCAAATACTTGGGACATTCTGTCGAAGATTACTTTCACAGTTACAGACAATGGAGCTAATATAGAGGCAGCTGTCAATCGTATTCCTTGGATACATTTATCTTGCTTTGCACACAATCTTTATCTTATTGCAAATGCTACTTTAAACAAGTGCACAGAGCAGATATCAGACATTATTTCGAAATGCAGAAATATCGTACATATTTTTAAGAGTAGTAATTTAGCATCAGAGGCTCTACGACATCAGCAAATCGTTGAAGGGTCAAAAAATCCATTGAACTTGAAGAAAGATGTGCCAACGCGTTGGAATTCGCTTTATCTAATGATCGATCGTATACTAGAACTTCGCCAAATCCTTCCATCAGTCCTTATAAATTTGAAACGGAGTAATACGCCTATTTTGACATTTGATGATCTAGAATTACTGCAGTGCATTCGAAATGTTCTAAAACCTCTTTTTCTTGCTACGAAAGAAATGTCTGGTGAAGGCTATGTAACAGTTTCTAAAGTAATTCCCATTGTTCACTATTTGGTATCGTGTATCGAAAACATCACTGATGTCTCTCCAAACGTATCGGAATTGCGAGATAATCTAATGACTGAGATTAATAGAAGATTTGAACAGTTAGAAGTTAATCCTATTTATTCGGTTTCAACAGTACTTGATCCACGGTATAAAGGTGTTCCATTCAAGTCTGTTAATTATTTAAAAATAGCCAAGCAGAAAATTCTGGCTTATTGTCAAGAGAACGAGATCAGCGACTCAGAATCTACTCCGTCCAACAATGAAAATATAATGACAAAAAACGATGATCTTTGGGCTTCGTTTGATCGCAAAATTGAAAACAACAAGACTGATCTTTATAGATCTTCTGCCAAAGTAGAATTAAAAAGGTATAAACTCATTTCTGGAAGTTGATTTTATAATAATACTATTACGTACAAAGCAGTTGCATATATATTAATTTGTTTTTTAAAGATACTTGAAATCACCGTTACTTAACCGTAAAAGTGATCCTATTATCTGGTGGACTACGGAAGGTAATCAATATTCAAGACTGAAAGAATTGGCTCTGAAATATCTAACAATTCCATGCGAACGGGTATTTTCAAAAGCTGGAGAGATCTTATCAGCAAAAAGAGCTATGCTCCAGCCTAAGCATGTAAAGATGTTGTCAATTATCGGCATGAATTATAAAAATTAAAGATATCCAAATCTGGATAGTATGTAATTACACAATTCATTGGAAATTTCATATTTTAGGTAATAGTGCCTGAATAAATATTATAATTGTTTAACAAAAAGTGTTAACATTAACTAAACTCTTATTTCTTACATACAAAAAAAAAAAAAAATTATCGATAAATAATTGATATTATCGATAAGCAGGACAATATCGATAATTATCGATAATCGTTAAGCACACCTCTACTGTTAGGTTATGCGCGATACTTTCGAGATCTCGAAATGTTCGTACACGTTCGGATACTTTCGGGATCTCGGCGAGTATCATACTATGGAGAACTCGTTCGATCTCGATCGATTTTTCCGGACTCAACCCGCAACTGAAATGTCGGGAAACTGCACATCCCTACTTTTCAATGACATTAATGAGATATTTGATCAATACAAATAGATTTTGATGTAGTTCACAATATACATATATTATCCCTTAATTTCAATAAATTGTTTTTGTAATAGCGAAAATTCCATTTTTCTTTTCAACAACGAGAACATGATATCTAGTAAACTACTCTTTCTATTTTTTGTCAAACATTCAAATGGTTTAGTTCAATTATAAACAAGCGATTCTACTTTAAAGAGTGTACACTTCCTTTTTTCTCTCACAATCCATTCATACTGGACATATATTCAAAAAACATTCATTATTTATTTAATTATTTAAACAGATGCTGCATATGCTGATAAAATGGTAGCTGAAGATAAGATAAAAGATCTGCAGGAGGAGCAAGCACGAGAGAGAGCGAACTTTCTCGGGCAAATACAAAAAATGGAACAACAGTTCCAAAAACATTTAGCCGAGCAGCTGAGCCTCCAGTAGCAGCACCATCAAAAACAGCTTAATGAAATCCAGCAACACCAGGATCGTCGACAGCACCGCCAACAACAACCCGTAGCGCAGCAGCCGCAGCCGCAGCAACAGGAGGCGCAGCCAGCAGGCCCCGGTAATTAATATTTACAATATAATTAATTAAAGTCACAGAATTTCCTTTATAATTATGTCTTAATTTCAGTTCGAAGAAGACGACCGCGTGCTGGGAGATCTGCGCGCCTGTGGCGCTTACGTAACCAACAGAAGAAGGCACGGGAAATGGCGGTGCTGTTCGGCGAATTGGCAGAGGAGTCTGGGAAAACAAAAAAAAAAATTGTTAACAAAAAAAATAGAAACCGACTTCGAAAAAAGCGCTAAAAAGAGTGAAATAATTTTTTATGTATACCGACAATATTCGATTTCATCGTTATCATACTCAGAATATTGCAACTTTTTCGGCGGCGACACAAAATATTCCAACACGGTCATTTTCACGAACAAAGGAGTAAGTGCCTAATACATAAATATCCATCAATGTCCGTGAATTTCTGGCTATTAATGTACTGTTAATTAATTTTCTGTCGCCTCCGAAAAAGTTGCAATATTCTGAGTATGATAACGATGAAATCGAATATTGTCGGTATACATAAAAAATTATTTCACTCTTTTTAGCGCTTTTTTCGAAGTCGGTTTCTATTTTTTTTGTTAAAAATTTTTTTATTTCATACTTTTTAGTGTATAATCGATCAAGATGTGGAAATAAAGTTATGTAGGTAATATTTGCAAAAGGATCGAAAAGGTTTGGTTCCGATATGTGAAGTCGTTGAGGAGATATAGAAGAATAAACAAATGATTTTGTAATAACAATTTAAACATAGTAACAATTGAGAATGTGTCGCATAATGTTAGTAAGTGAGCAGTATTGGCGAAAGGATCGAAAAGGTTTGGTTCCGATAGGTGAAGTCGTTGAAGAGATATAGAGGAATAAACAAATAATTTTGCAGTAACAATTTAAACATAACAACAATTGAAGATGTGTCGCATAACGTTAGAGAGTGGGTAATATTTGCGAAAGGGTCGAAAAGGTTTGGTTCCGATAAGTGAAGTCGTTGAGGAGATATAGAGGAATAAACAAATTATTTTGCAACAATTAATAAATTTTTTATATAATTAATATCTGCTAATTATTTCTAAGAAGATAGTAATAGTTTCTTTCATTACAATAAATCAATCCCATTCAAAAAGAAATTGCGATAAATCTGAATAAAGCACTAATTTTGCAATAACTTTGTTAATAATAAACATTTCGGAAAAATTTTTTAAACGGGACCAATGGGAGACCTAAACCTAGCAACTTGAAGTGGTTTCATTTCGATTGGTCAACCGGTTGCGGAGTTATGGCCGGACAAACAAAAAAAAAAAAAAAAAAAAAGCAAGATCGCCCACTGTCGAATAGAGTAACCCCCTCCTTTTCGAAGTCGGTTAAAAAGAGAAAGCGTGGTTTATTGCAGTTTTACAAGCTAAAGGTTAAGTAAAGGGCTGTACGCATAACACCCCCTCACTTAGATTGAAGACATTACCTCATTTTAGGCAATGTTTTCGTCATTACGCTAATTGAGATAACATTCTCCTTTTATCTGCTAGGTTAATATGTGTGGTGTGTTTACATGGTTGTGTCAGTTTTCGTAAATGTTCATTAGGGTCCTTTAACATTCAAATTTGCAAATTTGCATCGGTTTTTATGAATTAGCATTGCCTTCTGATTTTTCCTAATTAAGATGTTCGTTTCGGATGGGACATCCAAAATGAGGTAAGGTCCTTTGAATGGGACGCTCAGTCCGCTTGCTTTGTCCCGACCTTCGTTCGTGATCCATACGTAATCTCCCTTTTTGAAATCGTACGGCCTACAGTTCCTATCAAACCTTTCTTTTGTTTTTCTTTTTGCTTCCTCCAAGTTGTTCCTTGCATTTCTTTGGAGGTCTTTTATGCGTGTAGATAACTTTTCTAAGGTATCGTTATATGATAAATTCTGTTTTTGTTTGTTTAATGGAAGGTTAGCACGCCTCCCATATACAAGCTCGTAAGGAGAATACCCGGTGGTTTCGTGTATGTTGGTATTGTAGTTAAAAATGGCCAGATCCAAATAATCGTCCCAGTCGTTCTGTTCGTTGTTCACGTAGATCTTTAAGTAATCTTTTAAAACTTGGTGACTTCTCTCCAGTGAGCCATTGCTTTCTGGATGGACTGCAGTAGTTGTGACGTGTTCAATACCAATAATCTTCTCGAAGGTCTTCATAAATTCCGACACGAAGTTCCGTCCATTGTCAGTTAGTACAATCTTCGGTGCTCCATAACGACAAACATAATTCTTCAACAAGGCATTAGCGCAATTCTCGGCGGTGTAGCTATTTAAAGGCCAAGCCCAACTATGCTTAGTCAGTAGGCATTGGATGGTAAGTATGTATTTATGTCCTCTATGTGTTTCTTTTAACGGTCCGACAATATCCATTGCTATCTTCTCGTTAAATTTCTTCGGTGTGTCAGTCAATTCTAATGGTGTGATGCAGGGTTTCCTATTGGCCTTAACGCGTTGGCATTCGAGGCAATTCCTGACGTAATCCCTGATATCTCTAATCATGTGTTTCCAGTAGTAGTTGTTTAGGATGCGTGTATACGTTTTCTTTTCGCTTTTGTGTCCTCCGATCGTCGTTATATATACGGGGAATATCCTCGGATCTTGGAAAGATTAGCTCTTCGTCATGGAACGTGATACAAACATCTGGGTTTTCCTTTGCATGAATTTTAATTGCTTGTAAACCGTTTTGACGAGATATTTTGCAAAAATGAAGCCATTCTGATAGGTTTAAATGTAATCGGTGACCCGTTCTGTTATTAACCTTCGGAAATACTATCTTTCGCTCGGGGAAGTATAAGACAACTTTCGTTACTCTTCCCTCGTCGTCCGTTATTTTTTCATGATGTTCCTGTCCCTCTTGTAGGCACATCGGTGTATCGTCGTCAGTTCTGTATCGTGGCATCGGATCGTCGGAAATCTGTATTTGTCTCTTTATCTCCTGTACTGCTAATACCGGATTACGGGAAAGTGCGTCAGCGTTCTGGTTACTTGCATCCTTTTTGTATTTAATTTCGTATTCGTATTCTTCCAACGCAATACGCCACCGCATCAAGCGTGAGGATGGATCTTTATTGTATGTATGTATGTATGTATGTATGTATTTATTTCTGCTTCCCCTTAGGGATACACAACTTCCTTCTGTCTTACACTTTTCTTTTCTTTCCTTAAACTACCCCTTTCTTCCCCCCTACTCTCCCTCCCCTAACCCTCCTGCCTTGCCCCCTCTTCTATTCTTCGCTCCTCCCCTCTCTCCCCCTTTCCTCGTCCGCTCTTGCTTCCTCTCCCCTGCTCCTCCTTCTCTCCTCCACCTCTCTCATCCACCACTCTCCCTCCCCTTCTTCTCCCAGTATCTCCTCCACCATCTCCTGCCATCCTGGTCGCTCCTCCTCTCCTCTTCCGCATCTCTCCCAAACATGCTCCCACGATTCCTCTTCTCCTCCGCATACCCTACATCTCCTCCTCTCTTCCTCCTCCCAAAATCTTGCTTCTCTCATGGCTCCTCCTGTCCTAAATCTCGCCACCCTTCTCCATCTACTTTCTCCCCAGTTCTTTCTTAGGTACCTCGCTACCCCGTCCGGCCTTACTCTTTTGTACCATCTACTGTATCTCGATTCCCTTATCCTTCCCCCCTCTCTTCTTTATCCTTCTCTTTTACCCTCCTTTCCAACTCTTCGTACTCCTCCCTTCCTTCTTCCCGCACCCCCTCTTCTCCTCCCTTTCTATATTCCTTCCTCTCCTCCTCCCACCTGGATAGATTGACTCCCTTCCTTTCTCTCTCCTTGATCTCCTCCAGGCACCTCCTCGCCAGTTCGCTCCCCGTCCCTTCCTCCAGCCTCCTCTCGTACTTCCACGCCTTCTCCGCCGCCCTTATTTTCAACTTCTCCCTGTCCATCTCTTCTGTCAGTATATAGCCCGGTGTCCTCCTATCCACTCCCAACACCCACCTTATCGCCCTTTCCTGCACTTCTTCTACTCCTTTCCTTTCCCCCCAACCCCATATTTCCGCCGCATACCCCATCACCGTCCACACCAACCTGTCAAACAGCCACAACCTTCTCTGCCAATTTCTACCAAACCTCCTTTTCCCTATCCCCCACACCTGCCTCCATGCCATCGCCGCCTTCCTGACTCTCTCTCTCACATGCGCCTCCTGTCCTCCATTCCCCCTCAGCGTGTACCCCAGGTAGGTAGACTCCTTCACCTCCTCTATCTTCTTCCCCTGCCACCTCCAATCTATCTCCTTCTTCCTCCCTCCTTCCTTTCTGAAGCGCATGATCTTAGTTTTCTCCACATTCACTTCTAGCCTTTTTCCCTCCATGTACTCCCCTACCTTCCTTATCACCCACTTCATTCCTTGTTCATCCTCCGCCAGCAGCGCCACGTCGTCCGCGAAGGCAAGAGTGTACACCCTCTCTCCCCGCAGTTTCACCCCCCCCCCACCTTTTCCCTCTTCCTCATCTCCTCTTCCAGGTCCGCCGTTAGAAGGTTGAATAGGCTCGGGCTCAACGGACACCCCTGCCTTATTCCCTTTTCTGTCAAAAATTCTTCTCCCACCTCCTCCCTACTCTTTGTCTCCCTGTATATCTCTTTCACTCTCTCCCTTAACCCTTTGCTCACCCCCCTCCTTTCCATTTCCCTCCATAATATTTCCCTATCAACCGTGTCGAACGCCGCCTTCAAGTCGACGAACGCTGCCACCATTTTCCCCCCCTTCTCGCATACACTCCTGTTTACCAAATAATTTAGCACGTAAATATTGTCCGTCGTCCCCATTCCCCTCCTGAACCCCGTCTGATTGTGCGGTACCATTCCTCTCTCCTCCATTTCTTTCTCTAACCTTTCCTTCAACACCATCGCGTACACCTTGTAAAGCGATGGCATCAGCGTTACCCCCCTATAATCCTTCGCCGTATCTCCTTCCCCCTTCTTCACAATCGGCACAATCCATCCCTCCTTCCATTGCTCTGGCCATCCCTCTCCTCTCCATACCCTGTTGCACATCCTCCTTGCCCACTCCTCCACTTCCTCTCCTCCGTTTTTCCATATCTCGTTCTGGATCCCATCGCTCCCCGGTGCCTTTCCTCCCTTCATCTTCCTTACTATCCTCTCGAATTCCTCCCTCCCTATCTCATCCGTTTCCCCTCCATCCTCCTCTCTCCTCCAATTCCCCACCCTCTTCTCTTCCGTCCCCCCCCCAGTAATCTCCTGAAATGCTCCTTCCATTCTGCCATTGTTATATCCTCGTTCACCCCCTTTCTCTTTTTCCTTCCTCTGTTCACTATTTCCCACACTTCTTTCTCTGTTTTCGCTTCTTCTACCTCTCTATTAAACCTCTCCCTCTCTTCTTTCTTCTTCTCTTCACACATCTCCTTGTATTCTCTTTTCCGCTCTCTATACTCCTCCTTTTCCCCTTTTCCCTCTCTCCACCTTCTTAGCGCCTTCCTCACCTCTCTCTTTTTCTCCCAACTCTCCTCGTCCCACCATCCTCTTCCTTTCCCTTTTTCCTTTCCTTCCTCCGCTTTTTTCATCGCCTCCTTAAGCTCCTTCCCTGTCTCCTTCATTTCTTCTTCCCAGCTCTTCCCCTCTGCCTCCTTCCACGCTATCTCCCTCCTGTACCTTCCCCACTCTTCTCTTGACCATTCCTTACACCTCATCTTCCCCTCTCTTCGTTCCTTCCTGCCCGCTATTCTTTTCCCTCCTTTCATCTTCAGAATCAGCGGGAGGTGGTCTGCGTCCACCCTTTCTTCAACTGTCATTTCCTCTATCTCCCTCTTTACCTCTTCGCCCCCTATCACATAGTCAATGACTGTCGCTCCTCTTGGTCCCACATAGGTATACTCTCCTTCCTCGTCTCCTTTTGTATTTCCGTTCATAATCTGCCATCCCACCTCCTCTACGCAATCCAGTAGCATCCTTCCTTCCGCATGTACCTTTTTGTCCTTCGACCTCCTTCCTGCTTTTCCCTCCTCCTCTTCCCACCCTCCGCCTAGTTCTCCCGTCCTTGCATTAAAATCCCCCCCTACCATTGTCTTTACCTCCTCCACCCCCTCCTCCGCCCACTCCCTTATTGCCTGCAAGCCTTCCCCTATATTTTCCCCCAGGTATACCCCTACCACTCTCCACCTCTTCCCCTGTACCCTTAGCCTCCCTGTGAGAATCCCCTCCATCTCTTGCTTCTCTTCCTCCCCCTCTTTCTCCACCATCTCCTTCCTTATCCCCATTATTATTCCCCCCATCGCTCTTCCCTTTTTGTTCCTCTTCCTCGCCCATTGCTTCTTCCACTCGTATCCTCTTGGAAGTCTCCCTTTTATCCCTTCCCAGTCCTGTCTCTCCAGCCACGTCTCCATCAGCACCATCACTTCCCAGTCCCCCAGTCTGTCCCAGAACTCCTTGTCTTTATTTTTAACACCTGCGACGTTCCAAAAACATACTCTCCAACCCTCTTCCACCCCCTTTCTCCTTCCTTCCTCTTCCTCTCTCACCTCTTTCCCTCTTACTCTTTCTGCCTTCCGCCTCTGTCTATCTCTCCCCTCTTCACTCCTTCCCCCTGTTCCGGGGTCCTTCTCTCCTCTCCTCTCGTGTTCCTTAGCTTCCTTTCCCTTTCGTTCCATCTCCACAGCTCCCCATCAATCCACACTTTCCCATATCCTACTCTCACTCTTCTGCCCCTTTTTCCTTCCTCCCACGCAATTCTTCTCAGATTCCATTGCGTCATCCTTTCTTCTCTCGTCAGGTCGTCCTCCACCCTTTCCTTTCTTCCCCTCAGCGCTCCTTTCTTCATCATCAACTCCCTCTTCTGCTCCAGACTTCCTAGTTTCACTAGCATCATCCCCTCCCCCTTCTCCCTGCTACCCCCCACTCTTCTCATACTTATTATTTCCGGCTTCACTCCCATCCTTCCCATTAATTCCTCCACTTCCTTCTCTTCCTTTCCCTCCACCTTCAGCCCTTTTATTATAATGTTATTCCTTCTTTCCTCTCTATCCTTCTTCTCCAACGCTTCCTCTATGCTCCTTAACCTCCTCTCTTTCTCCTGCTCCTCTGCCTTCTCCTTTCCTCTTTCCCCTTCTAGCTCCATCTCTCTCAGTTTTCTCTCCATTTCCTCTATTTTTTCCGTCGCCCCTCCCCCCGTTCTCCTATCCACCTCCTCGATCTTCCTTCCTAGATTCTCTATCTTCTCCTCCAGCTCTCTCTTCTCTTTTCTCCACCTTTCCTCCCTTTTCTCTATTTCACTTTTCAGCTTCCCTATCTCTTCCTTTAGCTCCTTCTTTATCTCCCCTCCTACTTCCCTCATCTCTCTCTTCATCTCTTCTCTCATTTCCCTGAAGATCTCCCTCATCTCGCTGCTCCCCCCCTTTCCTCCTCCCTCTGCCGGCGACCTTGCCACCTTCCTGCTCTTTTTGAAAATCCACTGTCCTTCCGCCTCTCTTTCTCCCCCTCCGCTCTCCGAGCCTTCCTCCTCCCTCTTCCTCTTCCAAAAGTCCTCGAGGCTACCCGTGCTCGTGCTTCTTTCTCTCGTTTCCTTCTCTCGTCTTTCTACCTCTCCCAGCTTTCCTTTTTTCCCTTCTTGTACATTTCCTCCCCTTCCTTCTCCCTTCCCTCCCTTCTTCTTCTCCGCCTCCATTTCTCTGTCTCCTTATACCCTCCTTTTCCTGCGCCTCTCTACTTTATCGGCACTCCTTACCTTGCTCTCCTTCCTTTTCGCCTCGCCAGGTGTCGCTACACCCTCCCTTCTCTGACCCTCCTTTCCCGCTCTTTCCTCCTAACCTCACACTCGCTCCTCCTTTCTCTTCTCCTTTACTCTTTCCTTCTCCCATCCTCCACCTTCTCTTATTCTTTCCCGCTGACCTTCGCGATACCCCAGCCAAAAGATTTGGGCGCCAGACGCATACCGCGTCACGGGAGGAATACCTCAACTCCCGTTTTTAATTAACTTCGGGGGATGGTTCAAGCGGAAATCCATCGCTCACCGTCCACCCCGAGAATCAAAACTAACTCTATGAAGGAGAAGCTAGGGTACCCGCACCAGCTAACGGGGTGACCAGTCGGCTTCTGCATCTCCCGTCGGAACGAGAAAGCGTGAACCGGAATGCCAGCTAACTCAGCCCCACGAACGGTATGGTAGAGGGGCTGGTCCTTTTCCAAGTATAGTTCGAGCCGAAATCACGGAGCGTTATATTCGAGGAAGGGATAGGATACGCCTCAATAAAGCAAATAAAATTATATAAAACAGAAAGAATTACGGTAAACCAAGATCAGTTATTTATTTTAAAAGGAACACCATCGCAGTAAAGTAATCTAAAAGCAGCGTATAAATAAAATATCAATAAAGTAAAAAAAACAAAGTAAACTCGATAATGAATTACCGACTATTTACGCCTATGACTAGAGAACAGCTCTGTCTTATGATCCAGATACTTAGGTTAATATTATTACGAGTGCAGAAACCGAATAAACAACTAGCTTTAAAATATAAAATTCAATGGTCTTGTAATCTAAAATAGAGAAAATAACTCGAGCATACGCCTATGAAATCTGAACGATTTTCAAAGAAAGCTAAAGTCCTTACGTTCGGTATGCTCGCTCGTCGACGCTTGTGTTTACGTGTTTTTATACCTAGAATATTCGGTCACGCGTGCGACTTCGATTACCCGAGTCTTATATCTTTGGTCTTATATCTTTCCTTAAAATACCGAATAAAATGGTAATTCCGGCTTCATACCGAGGTTAATTAAACTAACGTTGTACTGAGCGGTCAATATAATTTTTAGTAGACTCGTGAGGAGATATTCTTTCCCCTTCTTTTCGTATTTTACACGTGAACACGCTTCGAGGAATATAGACGTCGTTATTATCTTCGACGAATAATTAGCTTCGTAGTGGTTTTAGAGATCTAGTAATTATGAATTCAGTGGAGACGATTATCGGTGATTACGCATAATAAAGGAGATATTCATTAGGACCTCTCTTCGTGTGAAACTTTGAACACAGAGAAAGAGGAAAATATTCGCGTTATATTCGATCTTCGATCTTTACGTCGGAAATTAGGCGGCTACGCGTGCTTTTTCACGCGTGCCTCGCCTTTCTCTTTCTTTTCGCCGGTTCGCCTCACGCGCGTCTTTGTTGACGGCGGGCGCGTAGCGGTCATCGGGGCTTCGCTTTGTCGCGCGTAACCTCTCCGACAAAGACAGCACTACTCCTCGGCGTAATTTTCCACAGAAAGCCCTTTATTAAGATCGACTATTAAAATTTAATATGCGAGATAGATAATTATTCGGCTCAACCACGCTCTCACGGGGAGCTTTCCTCTATTTCTCTCTGTCTTAAATACGAGAATATCGATACTTTTCTTTGAATAGCGAGCGAGTTTGAGTGAGTCGTACATGCAGAATTTTATGCGCGTTCAAGTTCGAGTGCGACGCGACAAGACAGCCGATTGCGAGGAAGAGCGGTTCTTTCCGTGCGGCGAGTTCCATTTTCTACGTACATTCACACCCGGAGGAATTAACAACGTCCGTTGGATCGGTCGGGGATACCTTTCGTCTCGTTACATTAGACGATAAATAGGTTAAGATGGGTGCGAAAGGTACCCTCGCCGATCCACGGCGTGTACATGATAAATTTATTGGGACTTACATCCTCGATACCTCCTTTCTCCTTCTCGCTTCCCGCTTGGCTCGCCCTCTCGCTCTCCTCTCTCACAGCACACTCGAAGTTTCTTTCACGACTCGAAGACTCTCTAGCACGAACGATCGAAGAAGACTCTCTCACGAAGACTACTCGACGACTACTCTGCTTCCGGCTTCCTTCCAGATCGCGTGGTCCTTCTCCCCTCCCGAGCTCCTTTCCGCGGTGTCGCCAGATCTTCTGGGCTTTGTCCAGCGATTTTTCACCGCTGATTGGTCCGAGTGTCGGCTCTACGCGTTGCCACGCGCTCGTCCTACACGGTACGAGACGCGCGCGATTTGAGCCGGGGCGCTCTCATCCTGAGACACGCCACGACCCTGACACACGGCTAATCCCCGGTGGAGGGCTCGGGTGCAACCCTGGTTGGCGGGCCACCTCGGTCAGCACCTCCACTCGGCGGACGCCCCCAAGGTCGCCACTCGGACATCGCTGGACCCCTTTCTCGGCCGTCTCGCTCCGCGGACTCGGAGGTTTGAAGCGACCCACGCGATCCGCCGGTCCTCGCCTCGCTCGCTCGCCCCGGCGCACGCGGGTTGCCTATCGCCAGGCGCTCTAGCGCCTTTGTAACGGGCGTTCCAAAAACGCAACGTTACATCGTAATGTCCATTATTCGTTGAAAAGGCCGTTTTCTCCTGTGACGTGTCTTCTAATGGTATTTGGTGAAAGCCAGAAGCGAGGTCAAAAGCCGAGAAGTACCGTGCCTTCCCTAATTGATCCAATATCTCATTGATATTTGGGAGAGGGTACGCATCTTGCCGTGTTAACTCGTTTAACTTCCTAAAATCTATAACGATGCGCCACTTCTTTTTCCCTGAAGCATCTCCCTTTTTAGGCACTACCCATAATGGCGAATTGTACGGTGAATTCGATGGTTTTACGATCTCTCTCTCTAACATTTCCTCTACTTGTCGCGCTATCTCTTCTCGGTGTATCAGCGGATATCTATATTGCTTCTGATTTATGACCCTATCTTCAGTCAGCTCGATCTTATGCGAGGCCAATTTAGTTTTAGAAACAGTCTCGTTCGATATATCAAACAGTACGGACGTGTTTATAACCCGCTCTCGAGATCCATAGGATACAATTAGTTCTCCTCCTTTTTTGTTTTTCTTTATTTTTCATTCCTCTCATTTCTACTAGTGTTAAGTGACCAGTGTTTCTTGGTGAGAAAAGTTTGTTCACCCTCACGGGAATCCGCGTGTGCAAACTATGGAACAATTGACTGACTATGCATTAAGCAACATTCCTCCTATTAAAATCGCTAATAAAGGCGATAGCTATATCATTCGTACTATCGAAGATACCATAACATGTCAACAGACCACGGAACCACAACAATCTTCTAACCTTGCAAGTACACAAAAGAAAATAATCAAAGCCGTTACAAACCCGTCCTTCGAAAGTGAGATAGAAACAGATTCGGAAGCCTCGCAAAACTGGAAATCTGCCAAGCCTTCCAAATTACAAAAGTCCAAGAACCGTAAGATGATTGAACCAAAATATAACGACGCGAACACCTCTGAACCATTTTCAAAAAAATGGCTTCAAGATATACCTCTAATTATAGATATACCAATAATTCCTACGATATACTCCAAGATGAGTCTGAACCTCAAAATTCCACAAAAAGTTCCACGAATAATACAGAAAAAGAAAAAGCAATAAAACCTCCACCAATATACGTAGATGCGCAAATCATCGACCCTCTGCTGGAATTACTGGATGAAGTAGCAGGACAAGATAACTACATAATAAAACAACTCAAGGACAACCAAGTTAAAGTACAAACAAGCACTCCAGAAACGTACAGAAAGGTAATTAATGCATTAAAAACAAAAAACGCGGGATACAAACGTATCAGCAAAGAAACGAGAGGAGCTACAAAGTTGTTATTCGAGGTCTGCATCCCAAATCAAACACAGTTAAAATAATAGACGAATTAGGTAAACTTGGTCATAATGTAAGATCAATAAACAATATAATAAAATACGACACCAAACAACCGCTACCATTGCATTATATTGAACTGGCTCCTCAAGATAATAACAAGGATATATATTATATTAAAACTTTGCTTAATACAATAATCAAAGTCGAACCACCCAAACCAAAAAGGGAAATACCACAATGCATCAAATGCCAAGCCTACGGTCATACCAAAAACTATTGTAATCGTAATCCAGCCTGCGTCAAATGTGCGCAAAACCACCTAACAGCGCTTTGTCCTCAAAATGGCAAAATCGTAAACGTCAGATGCGTTAACTGTAACGGTAATCACCCTGCAAACTATAAAGGATGTCAAACAAGGAAACTGCTGCAACAAAAAATATTTCCAACACTAAGGAAAAAAGTATTAGAAAATACTACCCTAGTCGGTTATCATAAGGAAAACCACTACAATAAAACGAACGCAATAGATAACAAGGATAAGCCACTAACAATCGAACACACTGTACAAGGAAAAAGTTATGCTGAAGCGACCAAACGAGTACAAACTAACTCAGAAGATCATAACGTAGATGAGACATCAGACATAAAGGAACTTTTAAAACAAACAATTAAAAACACTGAAATCATAACTAAAATGATAATGGAGCAAAATGCCATCCTAAAACAACAAACACAACAAATAACCTCAATGCTAAATCTTTTAACAAACATGCTTTTACCTAACAAATAATGAACTCTCAACTAAAAATAGCGGTATGGAATAGTAATGGACTACAACAAAGAATTCAAGAAACCAAAGCATTTTTATATATGCAAGACATTGACATTATGTTAGTCTCCGAAACACATTTTACCGAGAGAAGCTACGCAAAAATCCCTCACTATACCATCTACGATACAAAACACCCTTCTAAAAAAGCTCACGGTGGAACTGCCATTATCATAAAAAATGAAATTAAACATCACCTACACAGCACTACGTCTCATGAATACCTACAAGCCACCACAATCACTGTAAATACCGACAATAATTCATTCCAACTCTCGGCAATTTACGCACCGCCAAGATTCAAAATCACTGTAGACCAATGGAGCGACTTCTTTAAGTCACTAGGTAACAAATTTATTGCAGCAGGCGACTTTAATGCCAAACATCCAAAGTGGGGCTCGAAAACAACATCGCCACGAGGTAAAACACTGTACGCACATTTGTATAACGCTAAACTTGACGTCCTCACGACAGGTGAACCAACCTACTGGCCTTCAGCTTACAATAAAACCCCCGACTTACTAGACTTTGGCGTTCTAAAAAATATAAACCAATTACACTTCAAAATCGAATCATGCCTTGAACTTAGCTCTGATCATTCACCCATAATAATTACATATCAGAACAAACCTATTCTTTATAAAAAATCACTAACTTTGTGCAACAACAGCACAAACTGGATGCTTTTCAGAGCAACTTTAGAATCAAAACTAGATTGCAACATTCCACTTAAGACCCCTCTGCAAATCGAGGATGCAGTAAACAACTTAACAGATGCAATTCAAGAAGCAGCATGGGCAGCAACCTCACAATGTGATCAATCCAAAAAATTCCCGTCACTTCCTAATAACATTTTGGATAAAATAAAACAAAAAAGACAGGCCAAAGCTAGGTGGCAGAAAAATAAAACAAGTAGCAACAAAAAACAACTAAATAAATTAACCAAAGAAGTAAAACAAAATATACGAGACCACAATAACGCAGAATTTGAAAAATATCTTCTGTCACTTTCATCTTATGAAGATACTAAATACTCTCTTAGGAAAACAGCAAAAAAATTCAAAAGACCAGTAATACCGATACCAGCCATACGTAAGTCCGACGGTTCATGGGCAAAAAATACAGAAGACCAAGCTGAAACATTCGCGGAACACCTAGAAAACATATTCACAATGCACAACTTCAATATCCAAACAAATATGAACACCAACGAAAATGACTATGGAAACGAAACGCATTCTGACGAAAATATTAGCAGCACAACAGCAGAAGAAGTAAAAACATTAATATCACAAATCAACATAAGAAAGTCTCCAGGCTACGATCTAATAAATGGCAGAATACTAAAAGAACTGCCGCCTAAAGCAATCAGAATGCTCACTATTCTATTCAATGCAATATTACGTATACAATACTTTCCTAGCACCTGGAAACTTGCGGAGATCATAATGCTCCCTAAACCTAATAAAGATCCGCACGACACAAACTCCTACAGACCGATATCGCTGTTGCCATTATTATCAAAATTGATGGAAAAAATAATATATAAAAGAATGAAACAAATCATATCCGACAACAAACTGATTCCCGACCATCAATTCGGATTTCGAAATAAACACAATAATAGCAGCACTAGAAAAAAAAGAGTACTGTACAGCCGTCTTCATAGACATAGAAAAAGCCTTCGACAAAGTATGGCACAATGGGCTTTTACACACACTCAAAACTCACTTTCCCTATCCGTACTATAAACTTTTTAAGTCCTACCTCTCTGATCGAACTTTTTACGTAAAAATTAAGGACACTCACTCAAGCATTAGACGAATCAAAGCTGGGGTGCCACAGGGTAGCATACTCGGGCCAATTCTCTACACCCTTTATACGGCAGACATACCAGTAATGGAAAACTGCATAATTCTAACATTTGCGGATGACACTGCAATGCTTGCCATAAACAAAGATCCGCAACAGGCAACCAATACACTACAAAAACAAATTAATGCTCTTGAAGAATGGTTACGCGAGAAAAAAATTAGGACAAACTCTAACAAGTGTAAACATATTACGTTTACATTAAGGAAAAATCAAATACCGAAACTAAAACTACACAACGATGAAATCCCGCAAGTAACGACAGTCAGATATCTGGGACTACATCTAGACTCAAAACTAACGTGGAAGAAACATATAACTGCTAAAATAGAACAAATTCGACTAAAAAGGAGACAAATGGCCTGGTTAACCGGTAAAAAATCCAAACTTAGTATGGAGAACAAACTGTTAATTTACAAAACGATAATAAAACCAATCTGGACATATGGAATACCGTTATGGGGTATAGCAGCGAAAAGTCACATAGCTAAACTCGAGGCTCAACAGTCAATTACCTTGCGCACAATTGTGAACGCTCCATGGTATGTCCGTAATAACGAAATTAGGAAGGACCTAAAAATCCCCTCGATAGAAGAAGAAATAATTAAATCAACTACAAGCTACAAAAGAAGAATTGACACTCATGATAACCCGTTAGTCAGCGATAATTACAAACAACATACGCCGAGAAGACTAAAAAGAATACACCCTGGTGACTTAATAAAAAACTAAAACAAATCGAACCAGGACAGGAGACGCTATCTCAGTGGAGATACCGTCACACATGCTACCTTTATACAGTTATAACAATTTACCAAATGTCTAACGGACAAATTGTAAAGAACATGGGAGATATATATAAAAAAAAAAAAAAAAATTTTAGAAAGAGGGTCGCCAGGTAAATAGAAACGGTCGTTATACCTCGATATTATCGACCATACGGCTTGGCGTTCACTTTCCGGTACAACGTGTTCCAAGCGCGTGTTTTCTTTCAATAATCTGATCCTTCCATAATCATTATTGAAGTTCAGAATTTGGTGCTGGCTGGTCTTACCACGGAATATAATTTTCCTTCCTTGGACGTCTACTAGGGCATTTTCGTCGTGCAGAAAGGGTTGGCCTATGATGCCGTCCTGTTCCATCGGAAAGTCATCTTCTACTATGGTGAATATGTGAGTCCTTGTGCCGCAATCGATCTCACAATCCTCGGTTGTGGTTACTGTCGTTTTATTTATTCCTAAGAGGGTCCTGTTTTTAGGCACGACCGCAGGGAGTTCCTTATGCTCTCGATCGAGCAAAAAGTGTAACGGACGATTATCTCCGAAACTATTCGAGATATCCAAAAATCCTTTTGGATCTTTACGTTTCATAACAAGATCTAAATGTATGTGTGTGTGTGTGTGTGTGTGTGTGTGTATATGTGTGTATCCACTCTAGCGTCTAAACGGCTGAACGGATCGAAGTAAAATTTACACGGAAAATCCAGTTACACCCGACGAGGATCCACTAACAATTTCGATTCGATCCGATTTCCGGTTTCAAAATGGCGGGCATTTTAAAAATTAAAAAATTTATAAAAATTATGTTATAAGAGCAAAACAATTAAAACTTTGCACAAATATGTAAGGTAGTGACAACTAATAACATGAATTTTTTCAAAATTTTTCAGCGAAACAGAACAAAATGGCGGACTAGTAAAAATTTGTATCTACTCTAGCGCCTAAACGGCTGAACGGATAAGGCTGAAATTTATACGAAAAATCCAGTTCTTCCAAACATAGATCCACTAACAATTTCGAATTGATTCAACTTCCGGTTTCAAAATGGCGGTCATTTTAAACATTAAAAAATTCATAAAAAATTCTCTATAATAGGCAAACAATTCAAACTTTGCAAAAGTATGTAAAATAGTGATAACTAATAACGTAATTTTTTTCAAAATTTTTCAGGGAAGCAATACAACCAGAACGAAAAAACATTTTTTTTTTTTATGACCAGAAACGAGTTTTAATGTAATCGGTATTTTTAAAAAAATTATCCCGACGGCCAGATAGCGATAGTCAAACGGCCGCAATCAGCTATCCTGTACTCTCATAAGAACAGGGATAGGCGAGCGCAGCGAGCCGACTTCCTGTACGAATCATTACCGCGGTCGTGCCTAATACGAAACAGCAAGGCTGTTTCGTTCGGGGGCCCCAGCCCCCCTACAGCTGGTTTCTTGTGATTCTGTGTCCATCGGTAAATCGTCTTTTAATGATGTTGACTCCAGCGCCGGTATCTGCCAAAAATCTGGTGGGTTTACCAAGCACTCGAATGATGAGCTCGGCTCCACTTGCTCCATTGATTGTATATATTTTAATTGGAAGTTCCGATTTGGCGGACGTGTCGTGTTGGATGCCTCGTGAAAATTTGGACAGTTACGTGCAATGTGATTCCCCCCGTTGCATCGGTAGCATATGAAGGGTCTATTAGGCCTATTCGTCCCGTAGTTCGGTTTATTGTCTGCTCTTACTACCTGCTGATTATTGGCGTGAAAAGAAGGCTGTCCCAAGGGTTTGGGTATTGGCGACGCGAATCTATTATAGCCGAAAGCTTGCCGTCTTGCGAGTTGAGTGGAATGTGCGGTGCGTTCCTCGTTAAGCGCTAGCTCCTGAGCTTCTTTAATAGTGGCCGGTCGATTACAAGTGACCACTATTCTTAATGACTCTGATAGTCCGCGTAAGTATAGCATTAATCCCGTTTGTCTCTCGTGCATAAGTAAATATTGTTTTTGCTCTGGCGTCATATTACATTTATTGTTTATTGCTTGCTCGAGAGCAATTTGACAGTCCATAAATCTCTTATTATAATCTAAGATTGTTTCATTTGGTTTTTGCAAACAGAAACTCCTCTCGGTCTGCACTACATCAAATGATTTGTGTTCTCCAAATTGCATACGCAACACTCTTATTAAGTCTACTATATTCGTAATATTATATCCATCAAGTAGCCTCTTTTCGTTGGAGCGGATTTTATGTGCTTTTATCAATTTTACAAACCGTATATGATATTCTTGTGGTATTCGTTTGGAACTTTCTTCTACTTCTGATATAAAAGATTCTATGGAAGTGGACCAATTATCAAATTCCGGTAGGTGTTTTGTTATGTTCCATAAAAATCTAGAAATTTTTTCCTGTTCTTCGAAGTTAATTGTAGGTAGTTCTATGGATGGTGCTGTGGGTTCGTTTTCTGGTTCTATTCTGTTGGTCGTGCTTCTATCTTCGGATACCACGGAATTACTTTCTGTGGAGGCTTGTTTATTTTTCAGTGTATTTAGGCTCGTCGCAAGTGAGAGAACAATTTCTTTTAATTCACTAAAATCTCTTTGAAGGTTTTCCATCGTGCTACTTGATGTCATATAATTATCTCTGACAATAGTGTTAATCGACTCGGTAGAAGAGCTGTCTACTTCGAAAAATTCCGGAGGGTTGCGATATGAATTGAAAGACATTCACTTACAAAAAAAAAACAAAAAAAATTATTATTGTGTTCTTTACGCGTATGCTCTTCTGTCTCGTTTCTTCTTATTTCTGCTGCCTTTCTTCTCAATTTTCTTCACCTCGATGAAGGAGTCTGAAGTCTTGATGCACAAACACTGACTCGACAGTACTTACAAGGGAACATTCCCAACCCGGAAATTCTGATTTTAATGAAACTTTGTGGGTAAGTAGAGTTCATCGAGTTGTTTAAGGAACAATTTTTTTTTTCGGCGGAAATTCACTTTAAAGGGGTGAAATCACCCCTCAAAGTTTTGCGAATTTTTGGTTTTTGTGATATAACTATGTAACTGTGAGACTGTGATTAGATATATTTCATAAAATATTGTAACGCCTGACAAACAAGTGTTTTTTAAATTATCGACGATTAACCCAATGTATCGAAAAGAAGCAAAAACATATACAGACGAATAGTACGCTGGTGGCGAATATTAACAAAAATAAGAATATTTGCACGATGTAAAAATATTGCTTCATAAATTTGTAAAGTGTATGACGTAATAAGAGTTTATCTATACGCAAATACAAATTGTATATAAATAATCGCGTAAACACATATATATGTATACACACGCGCCATATAGCAATTACATTTATTTTAAAAATTAAATTTTTTGTAAATGTTTTTTTAAGTGTTTCGTAAACTAGACGATGTAATAAGAGTATGCATCTAAATAAATCACATATACATATGTATTTTCATATATAATATATATATATTTTTTTAAATTGTAAACATAAAAATTTTTTTTTTCCGCAGTCTGATAGATCTTGAAATATCATGCAAGTTTTACATTTAAAATTTTTTTCTATCTCTCACAGTTACATAGTTATATCACAAAAACCAAAAATTCGCAAAACTTTGAGGGGTGATTTCACCCATTTAAAGTGAATTTCCGCCGAAAAAAAAAATTGTTCCTTAAACAACTCGATGAACTCTACTTACCCACGAAGTTTCATTAAAATCAGAATTTCCGGGTTGGGAATGTTCCCTTGTTAGTGAAAAATCGAAGACTAATTTGCTATCTTCCACGATGGCGATCCCACTTCTGACACCAAAAGTTTGTATGTGATGCCCGTTTCAGTTAGGTAATATTGGAAAAGAGAAAGCGTGGTTTATTGCAGTTTTGGGAAAAGGGAAAAGGGAAAGTCTATATCTATTTACAGCTAAAGGTTAAGTAAAAGGCTATACGCATAACAGTCTGTCATTTGCAATTTCAAATTTGCTACGTCCGATCTATTCCGTCTTCTTCATGATCTGTATTCATAGCAGATGCTCAATTTGTTTCTCTTCCGTAGTGAGAAACTGAATATATCGATTCTCACCTTTTTTACGATCATCTCCAGTAATTTTAGATGTGAGTCAAATTTTTTACCCTGATTGGTGCAAGCGATGCTATTCTACAAAATAGTCGTATCACAATGAATATGACCGACTCGGAAGTTTTTAGTAACTTTTTTCATAAATTAAAAAATGAGTAAAAAGTGGTAGCTTTGACCTATATTCATAGGACATGGCCTATTTCCTTCTTTGCCTTGGCGGTGGTCGCACGTGCCCAAATTCGGTAAGTACTGTGACGTGGTATTTTGGATACCCGTCACAAACGAGAATCCTCTCCCCTTCGCCGCGGATTAGAAAAAGAACCGTTGCGGACAGAGTCACCGGGTGGACCGCGGAAGAATATGTAACGCGAGTCGGAGGGCCTCGAGGCTGGTTCTGGGGTAGAAAAATGAATAAATAGTAAAGTTAGACCCTCTTTCATGACCGCCACGCTGGAGAGAAGGACGAGGCCGGAGAGCGAGCAACGGCGGCCGGCGGAGCGGCGGCAGAGCGAGAGAGAGCGAGCCGTCGAAGGATAAGATCGAGAGAGAGAGAGAGAGAGAGAGAGAGAGCGGACACGCACGGCGAGAACGAGCGAGGCAGAAAGACGATCGGCGAAGGAAACGGCAGAAATTCCGAGGCAACGAGGACCACCCGACAGCAAATCATCTGAGCATCCCTTCGCTCAATAACGGATCGAGATGACCGCTAGAATGGTCATCGGTGGCGGTCATCCGATCGAAAATTTGGAAGAAGAATTGTTAGCGAAGTCGCGGAAAGCGGCCATGCGTACGTGCGTCGCCTAGCGAGGCGGTAGAGCGAGGGAGATAGCGAGTAGGCGCTCGGCTATCTTCGGGTGGGCTCGGGGAATTTCGGTAGGCCGCGCCGGCTCGTAAGGAACCACGTGCGTGATCCTCGGGAAAATTACTCTGTGCGCGACGTTAAGCTAGTTAAGAGGTGAGATAATTGAGCCGATAGAGAAATCCTTTGTTCGAGAAAAGTTCCTTCCGGGTGGCGGATCATCATCGCGAGGTCTTAGTCCGGGGTTATTTAGAACCGTACGACGGTAGATAACCGAGTATAGAGAGTATTAGTAATTTTTATTGTTTAAACATTGAATAATTAACGTAAAATATCCTTCGATTTTCTAGTTCGAATTCCTTTGTTCGCGAGTAGCGGAACCAGCCTCGATCGCCGTCCGGGTGCGCGGTTAATCGCACATTAAGATCGCTTAATTGTTGCTAAGATAATTATTGACTGTTCTTTGTTTCAATTATAAGGTAAAAATATTAATAAGTTGCAAATTCCTCGGTAGAATATACGAGAAGCGAGGCGACCACGTGCCGGCAACGAGCACGTAGCCGGCAGTTAATTTGTCCGGACGTTCCGGTAAACAACGGAGATAAAGAGAATCCGGCTTTGTATTATTTCCTTGCCGTTAACGGAAAATTTCTGATACTTTCGTTATTTTAAATTGAATAAATTCTTTTATTGTTTTTCGTTAAATCGTGCTCCGAAGGAACTTTGGTAAATTTTCTTTTCCCCCCTCAACCCACTACTCCTTACGGCTGCGTGAACGGTAAGAACGTGAGCCCTTTTTCGCGGAGAGGATTCTCGCGGAGTAATAAAGAAAATAATTTGTTGAGACGGTTATTTCGCGGGGAGTGCATCCGGCACCTCCCCGGAATTTTAGGAAATAACGTTGCAGTACCTGTTAACAATTTATATGCTCAATTTATTTAAAATGTACTGGCACATACATTAAGCTTTTCGTAATATTACGCAAACGTGGCCAACTATTTTATTTGTATTTTTAATTTATTAGAAACGAAGTTCTAAAGAAGAAAAGAAAAATTCGAGACGCGTGATGGAGAAGGGAGGTGAAGACATGGATTGTTGTAAGTATAATTTACAGAGATAATGAAAAGTAAATGCACACTTTATTAAAGAGAATAACTTTTTATAATTGCTTTTTTCCACAAAATAGAATTATTATTTTTAATATGTTCTTGGTTCTTGAAAAATTATAATACAGTAGAACCCCGATTAACCGAGCCCGCTTTAACCGAGTTCGCAATTATCCGAGGTTCGATCTTGTGATAAAAACGTGATACGATTTGAATATTACAAACGAAAAGTAAAATTTTCACATCATTGCACAAATTATTTTTTAATAAACAAAATATGTGAAAAAGTGCAAATAAAAAGTAAAAAGCAAAAATGATTGAATAAAATGCACAAATAAGAAAATACAAAGAAAAAAAAAGTGCACGTGTCGAGACTCAAACATGGAACCTCTCCTCTAGGTTACCAGAGTGACCCGCTACCGCCTCAACCGCTGAAGCGCTTGAAGACTAAATCTTTTTCATATGTAAGCGTAGATGAAATCTTTGTAGCGTTATTTCTCAAAACTGGCTGGCCAGTGCATTTTTTCCGTTTGCCATAGTAACACTCTAAGGTATTACTACAACCACACAAAGTCTCGTGCCAAACTTCATTTCCCAAATCGTGTAGTCTTCTAGTAAAACAATGCTGCTGCTGGATATGGCTTGGAGTACGCTGAGCGAGTCAGAGAATATTGCAAATATTTGAAAAGGATTCATTATTATGACATCCAGAGCATTAGATATTGCTATACTTTCTGCTATGTAAATAGAGAAATCATTGCGAATACTGTAAATCTCATAGTAATCCAAATCTATACAGGCTGAAGAGATTCTGGTGGAAGGTTCTGCTTTAGTTTTGGAACCATCTGAAAAAGTATTGTAACGTAACGCGTTAATCGACAAACAATTAAAATAAAATATGATAAAAATAAAGTAAATTCCAGAAAGATGAGATCAGTACAATCGAAATGTAGGAAAAAAAGATCGAATACGTAGAAAAAAAACGCGAGAAGGTCTAAAAATAGACATAGGGAATGCGGCAAATATCTAAGAAAAAAGTAAGGGAATTAGAAAAGGACGGATGCACTCGAAGGAAGCGGAACGCGGAAGCGCGTATGCGCAAGCGACCAAAAGTTGCCATAACTAAGTAAATTCCAGAAGCGAGGCAATGACCTGGTTAAACGGCGAGGTAGGGCACCAATTAGATTCAGAAAAAGAAAGGCACGCGAGGTCATAGAGTAGGAAATTGCATATAAAAGGAGGGTCAAGGCTAGAAAAGATGAGTCTTGTCTGGGAAGTAGAGCGCAGTGGCAAACGGTTTCGTTCATCTTTACAAAAGATAGAATTATTAAAAGTCAGGGAAAGTGTTGAAATCAGAAGCAGTTAATCACAGAAGCATCGAAGAAAGTGAGAGTGTTCGATACCAAAGTCAGAGGGAAGGAGAGCTCGACGTTAGAAGGATAGAGAGGTTCGAGAGTGCGAGATCCATCTCCACGGTCGATATACCAACACAGTCATACGTTACAACGTCTCCCGGAGTAAGAGTATTAATCTTATTATATATTTCCTAAGATTCCCTTAGTAGTAGTGATAGAATAAGGCGTTTTTGAATACATCGTATAGTCGGATATAAACAATAGGCTAAGAGTGTGCGTGAAGGGTACGTATGAGTGAGTACATGAGACGAGCGAGGGCGAGAGAGTGAGAGGACGAGTGAGTGAGAGTGAGAAGACGTGTGCGAGCGGCGATATAGAATAGGACCGAGCGTAGTTATAAGAACCTAGGTAAGTGTGCGTAAGTATAAGCGTCGTCGACAAGCGCGTCGACAACCCGGGCATAAAAACAACGGCCGAACAGCTGATAGAGAGCATCGACCGTAATGCAAAGAGCATAAGGAAATAAAGAAAGTCAAAGAGAATCTGGTGTGATAATTTGCAAAATCCTTTACTCTTCCCACTGCCAGTCCTTTTGAGGATCGAATCGTGTGATAGGTAACGTAAATAAACGGGTCAAAAAAGCGATACGTTACATTTGGCGCCCAACGTGGGGCTGGCAGTGCGAGAAAAGAGAAGGAAAAAAGAACGGAAACAAGTGAAAACATGGCAGAAAAGGAATCACAAAGTACCGTGCAAGATACGGGCATAAGTACCATGGAAACCAGCGACCATCTCGAATTTACATTCTCTGTGCCTCCAACCGTCAGCACAAGAAGAAGTGCCACACTCGCCGAAGAGCTCGAACAAGCCGGAGCCGAAGAAATGGTACGGCGACCACCGACGAGACAGGAGGAAATAATCATAGAAGAAACGGCGGCAGAAGAAGTCCCCGAGACCCCGGATCTGCCCACGGTGTCGATGAATGAAGTACTGGAGGCAATCAAGGAAATGGGGTATCAATGCGAAAGGATAAACCTGAAAATCGATCGCAAGGTGAAGGAACTCGAAAGGAAAATGGAAGAAAAATTCGATGAATGGTCGAACGCTATGGCGAGAAAAATCTCGCAGACGTAAACGGGCCACACAGAGATCGTACACATCGTCATCGGTCCGCTCAAACGGACAATCGAGGAGATGAGCCGAAGAATCCACGAAAACGATGAGATCGTGGACGAGTTGGCGAGAAACTTTCGGGAAACCAGGAACACCGTAGAAGACTTCAGGAGAGAAATGGAAACCATACAGAGAAGCCTGGAAGACATCAAAAATACACGGGGAGAAGCCCCAATGGCACCTACAACGACAGGCCCTGCGCACCACTCTAACCTCCGGAAATAAGCCCTTCGCCGAGCACCACCAAATTTTGACGGTTTAGGAAGGGAGAGGCCGCTTAAATTCCTACGGGAATTAGAAAACTACTTGCAAGCTACGAGAGTTCGAGACCACGAATTCAAATTCGTCGTGGAGCAGAGCTTAACGCGAACGGCACGAGACTGGTGGAACGTCGTGGAAAACCGCGTGACGACCTTTAAAGAGTTTGTACAAAAATTCGCGGAGCGTTTTCGGAGCCGGGAACAACAGGTCCGCATTCGAAGAAACTTGAACAACGGATACTACCAGGAACACCGAAATACCACCAGGATCGAATATGCATCGAGATTATGTGCAAGCGCATACGATCTCTCATCACGCGTGAGCGAGGAGGAAATTGTAGAAGCCTTGGCGGCACACTTCACGACCGATATAAGAGACGAAATAATTCTAAAAGGAGCAAATACGGTCGAAGGACTAATCCGAATATTAGAAAGACACGATCTAAAAAGACCTGTCAACGTGCAGCGAGGAGCACCGGCACAAACTCCAAATGCAACACCACGACGACCGATCCAGCCGACAAGCAACACGGCACCAATGAATCAGTCAACACCATACAACCATCGTAGCGGCAATAACAACAACAATGGTAAACGAGAGGGAGACCGAGGGTGGGCAAGACCGCCGCACGTGAATGCGATAACGCAAGAAGAAGTGCCGGCAGAAAAAACGCTAGACACAACGAACAGCCAAAAACGCAACACAACAACCACGGAGTGGGGAAACGCCGGGGTGTCGTACCATATGTAAAAGCCGCACACGCATATGATAGTACGACACGAATAGAAAGAGCAACAAAAAAGGAAACAGAACCAGAGGAAAAAGATGTGCGGAATAAGGAAAATGAGAAAGAAATACAGGTAGTCACGAAAGAAAAGGGAGAAATAAACACGAATGGGCAATGCCCGACTATACAAGTAGAAATAGAAGGAAAAAAGGTACGAGCACTAGTAGACACAGGCAGTGAAATCACCTGCATCTCGGAGGAAACATATGAAAACAACAACAAAAAATGGGGACAATGTCCCACAGTACCAACGAAAACACTAAGAGTAATAGGAGCAACGGGACGAAAATCGGCAATCATAAGGAAGCAAATGATGACGAGCACAAGGATAGGGAGCATACGAGCGGATTTGACGTTCTTAATCATTCCGAGTTTAGTAAGAACTTGTATCCTAGGGATGGACAGCTTAACACATCTACAATGCAAAATCGAAATGGGGAAGGGATTGGTGAAATTTAAGGATGGAGAAAAGGAGGAAGAAATAAAAGTAGAAAGCGTAGAAGAGTCAAAAGGAGAGAAGAGAGTCGAAATAATGGAGGAGTTCGAGGGAATGGACCCAAAGCGCGGCGTTCCAAAGGCGAACTCGAAGGAGGAGGAGATGCGAAGGGAGATAGAGGAAGTAAGAATGAAGGTAGAGGAGTGTGAGGGGCTCACCACGAAAGAAAAGGAAGCGTTTCGAGATTTAATATGGAAGTATAAAGATGTGTTTAGCGAAAAACCCGGAAGGATAAGCGTGTATCAACACAAACTAGAAGTAACCGATAAAACGGCATACATCTATCGATCATATCCGATTCCTATGGCATATAGAGAACGCGTAAACCAGGAAATAGAAAAAATGCTAGAACAAGGAATAATTCAGAGATCAAACAGCCCGTATATAAATCCATTAGTGACCGTCATAAAAAAGGATGGCCGAATCAGATTATGTCTGGATGCAAGGCAGCTCAATAAAATTTTATTACCGGATCACGAGTGCCCAGTACCACTAGAAACCATCTTCCAACAATGCGGACACGCAATAGTCATGTCAAGCTTAGACATGGTGAGCAGCTTTTGGCAAGTACCTCTCACGCCCGAGTCACGAAAATACACGGCGTTTCTCCATAATGGGCAATGCTACGAATTTAGAGTAACTCCGTTCGGTTTAAAAACGAGCAGCGCGAGCCTTATCAGAGGACTGGCACACGTCCTGAAAGGGCTGGGGGACAACATTATAAATTCCGTGGACGACATTTTATGCATTTCCACAAGCCCGACGGAACATATGACCCACCTAAGGAAATTATTCGAGCGTTTAAAAGAAATGAAGGTCACTCTAAACCTCAAGAAATCAAAATTCTTTAGGAAGGAAGTAAATTTTCTCGGACACGTACTAACGACGGAAGGCATTAAACCATAGAAGGAAAAAACGGAGGCTATAAAAAACTATCCGCGGCCGAAAAACATAAAACAACTCCGAGGCTTTCTCGGGCTCATTAATTTCTATACGAAATTTACGCAAATGCATGCAAAGGAAATCGTCCCGCTCCTGGAAATGATAAAGAAGGGCGGCCGCTGGGAATGGACAGAAGAACGAATAAAGGCGTTCGAACGCGTAAAAAGTCTATTTCTCGATAGCATTATTTTAAAGCACCCCGACCCGCGAAAACCGTACTACCTACTGTGACGTGGTATCTTTGATACACGCCACAAAATCTCTCCTCTCTCTTTAATCGAGCCATAAGAATAAAACACGCACGGAACCGGACAAATAGGGACCTGCGTTACCGATAACCAGCGGGATCGAACGACTTCCGAGGCCTCGAAAAAGCGATTTCGAACCTTTGATTTATTATTTTCGATATATTTCATGCATTTCGACCACTCCGAGAGAACCGACGAAATAACGACGACGAATCCGAGATAAAGGGCCGAGCGGCGAACTCCGACGTAAAAGACGCTACAAAGAACGAACTTCGTTTCACACGAGAGAATCGACACGGCGTAGAGAATCAACGAAAGCTACGAACAACGAATTCGACAGATAACTTCTGGCACGAGCTAAGAAAACGTGAAATTACGAGAATCATAATCTTCGAAGTCTTCGTAGTCAACGTGCAGAGGAGCAACGCAACGAATTCGGAAAAGCAGCGAAAAGCGTGCGATAAAGTCGAAGAGAGCGAAGCGAACGGAGCGAAAGATATCTTACGCGTTCGAATTGCGCGCCTGCGAGGCGACAAGCGAGAGCGCGGATAGGTTAGGATCCGCAGGATCGTACGAATCCGTTCGGGTAGGTTCGGCCGCCGTCGGCCCAGCTCGGGAGTTCGATTTTCGGGACAATAGATCCAAAAAGATTATTCTAGTTTCGTGCGTTACAAAGGCTACAGGTGAGGGATCTTAACCTCAATTTTGGAATTTTGAATACCGGTTCATCGGAGTCTGTAAAAAGTAGATTCTTTGTTTAACTCTTTATTATAAATTAAAGATCCTATCGATTTAGCTTTCTTTTTTTGTTTTCGTAAAGATTATTGAATTTTCCGGACACGCGAATCGAGCTTGCGAAGTCGTTCGGTCTCCGCGAAGAGACGATTTCTTTTATCGTAAAAATTTGTAAAGTACGGTCAGCGAAATTTCCATAGTTCCATGTACCATTTCTTTGTAATTTGTGTTCATATATGAAAAATGCATAAATTCGGTCTATTAATGTTTTGCAAAGTTGATTACAAAGACGTCTTGACAGTTTCAAAGTAATATAATCTATCAATATAAATATAATTGAAAAAGTATGTACTTTTGCTAAAAGAATATGCGAAATTTCCATAGTTCCACTGAATATATTATTTAATTATATGCATATATACACACAATATAATTATATTAGTATGGTATATTACTACCATTTTTTCGAATAACTAGAAAAATTCGATTAGCCATACTGTTGACTAATGTTTCCAGTGTCGATTTATTTATATCCGCCCACGCTTGCCTTATACTATTTTTAAGATCTGCAACTGTAGCATATTGCTTCCCATTTGCATATACGTTGCGGGCTAATATTCCCTAAAGGTTTTCTATGGGGTTTAGATCAGGAGAACGCGCAGGCCATTTCATTAAAGGAATATTTTTCCTTCGAAACCACTCCTTACTTACTTTCGAAGTGTGAATGGCCGCGTTATCCTGCTGATAGATGAAGTCATCTGGATCCGTTTCTTCTATAAATGGAATTAAAATATCTTCTAAAAGTTCAGTATACATTACTGAGTTCATTTTTGTCGATATCCAACATATCGGTGTCTTCGCAGAATAGTTAAATGCGGCCCAAACCATAACGCTTCCACCACCAAAATTTCGACTCATGGCAATGTCATGTGGTTTACTCAAATCATGCCAATAATATTTAAAACCATCCGGCCCATCTAAATTAAACTTTTTTTCGTCTGAAAAAATTACTTTCTTCCACTCTTCACTCCAAGACATATGAGCTTTAGCAAAAGCAAGTCTTGCTTCTTTATGCTCACGCGTTAATGGCGGTTTTGATATCTTTTTAGTCCACACGAAACGCTTACTGGTTCGTAAAATCTGTTGGACACGCCGTTTAGATATCGGAAGATTTAAATTCGCTTTTATTTGCCCCGCTGTGACGTTTTGATTCGACGCAGTACGTAAAATTAAGGAGGTTTGCCTTCGACTTAGCTTTTTATTTCCGCCTTTCGGATGATTTTTTCCATATAAATCACCTAACTTTACGAAATTATTGACCACATGATGGGATCTGCTTATTTTTAAGGCAATTTGTCTGTTAGAAAGTCCTGCATCTTTGTAAGCTAATATTTTAACCTGCTCCTCTCTAGTTAACAATTTGCCACGTGGCATTGTTAAAAATAATTTAACTAACCTAAAAATATACATTATTTCGTAATGATAAAATTAAATCAATTAAATTTTTATAATATAAACAATACCTGCACAACAGAAGATCAAGGAATACAATTATATAACAATTGGAACTATAGTAATTTCGGTGAAATTCGCAGCTCGATATGAAATATCACTGTAATAATGAAAACTTTACGCAATGATATGAACTATTGATACAGAAAACGATTGAAATCCGAGAAACAATGAAGCATCGTATACATTACATACATCAACTATTCCAGTCGGTAAAAAGTACAAACTCAATCGATTACATTAAAAAACAGATTAAATTTTTAGTGGAACTATGGAAATTTCGCTGACTGTATCGTATCCGATTGCGTATCGGAAAGAAATATTGTATCGAATAAGTTATAGAATTCGGAATTCGTATCCGAGATTTGTGTAAAAATCTTTTATTTAGAGAGTCCTTATTCACCGTAATTCGAGAGAGTTCGACCGGGTCGAAACCGTTAGCGCATTCGAATACGGGAAAGATTGTAATTCTTTGATTGCCTTGTTTCTTTGCTGACTTTGTAAGAGACTCCGACAAACCGCATTATTAGTGAATAAACCTTGATTTTATTATATTTTATATTTTGTGTCGTCTTTACTGTCTCGAGTAGAGTTTATCGAGCCCCTAACCCTTCTGGTTGCGAACGCGAATCCTTCTTTGGGTAGAATCCTCTTTAAATTATTTAGCGTTCTGGTAACAACATTTCGTACCGAGAGCTATCGTATTCCGCTTTCGAGAAATTATCTTTTATTCCGTATCTTACTTTTTTGACACCGACAATCCGGGTGGAAACGATTCTCGGCAGGGCTTAACCCTTTCCCCCGACTTACGAATCCGCGAGAGGAGAGATTGTCGTTGCACTACACACCGACGCGAGTGAATACGCACTAGGCGCAGAACTCGCACAGAAGGACGACGAAGGTCACCTGAGAGTCATCGCATTCGCAAGCAGGACCCTGAAGGGAGCGGAGATAAGATACTATACGACGGAAAAGGAACTCCTGGCAATTGTATGGGCACTCCAGAAATTTCGATCGCATCTCGTAGAAGCAAAAACGATCATCCGGACAGACCATAAAGGCTTAACCTTCCTAAAAACCTGCCGATTTACAAGTGCAAGGCTCATGCGATGGGCAATAAATATTCAAGAATATGATATCGAAATCGAATATTGTCCGGGAAAAGAAAATAAAGTAGCGGACGCGTTGAGCCTAATCCCACGCGAGGAGGGCGAGACGCGGGAGGGGGACATAGTCATAGCGAGCCTACTCGAGGAAAACAAAGCCATGACTTTGACCGACTGCTTCGCGGACATAGCCGAGAGACAACGAGATGACGAACGTATAGGTAACGTAAAAAAGGCGTTAGAAAAACTGCCGAACGAGCAAGATGAGCGATACAGCATCTTCCAAAATCTATTGTATAAGCAATGCGGGCGAAACGTATGGAAGCTAATTATTCCGGAAAGTATGATTGGAAAATTAATAGAAGAATGCCACAGAACCTACGGACATATAGGCACATACAAGTGTTATAAAATAATCTCGGAAGACTTATACATCCCGAAACTGCAAAAACGAATCGCGAACGTAATCCGAACGTGCGACGTGTGCCAACGAAGTAAAGTCGCAAATCAAGAAAGTTATGCAGAAATGCAAAACATCGTCATGGCGGGACCACTCGAATTGCTTTCCATCGATTTTTATGGTCCGTTGCCAACAACTAAGAGAGGCTTTAAGCACATTTTAGTAACAATAGATGCGTTTAGCAAATACGTGGCATTATATCCGCTCAGAAAGGCAGACGCAGCAGCTACCATACGAAGTATCTTCGGCCACTATATCCCGAACCACGGACGACCGAGAAGGATACAATTTGACCATGGCACACAATTTACATCTAAGAAATGGTTGGAAAAATTAAAACAGGAAAACATTCAGCCAGTATTCTCATCCATTCGACACCCACAAGGAAACATAGTAGAACGAGTAAATCGGGAGTTAGGGCGATTCTTTCGAACCTTCGTGGGAGATAATCATGCAAGCTGGATTAAGTGGATACCAGTGGTTGAAAATTGCATAAATGAAGTACACCACGAAACCACGGAAATGACACCAATCGAGCTCCATAAAGGAGAGAAACCAAGAAGAGCATGGAGCACATGGATAGCCGACCAGGCAAGTAATAAAGCACCATCGCAGGAAGAAAAACTCATGCTCGCAAGAGAGAGAATAAGGAGAAAGGGAAAGAAGCGTGCTGAAAGATTCAATAGAATGCACAAATTAACAGACTTTAAAGTCGGAGATTGGGTAGGGCGAAGAGGAGGGGAAATGCATTTACGCACCATACGAGGCAGCTCAGCTTGTCACTGCCTCCCGTGTGCCGGACTCCTGGGGTTGCCCCCAGACTACCGGCTAAAACCCCTCCTCTTCGGCTCGAGACCCCCACCGGGACTTGGTTACTACTACTTCGGTGGGGTAGCCTGTGACGCTCTTGTCATCTCCGAGCCTCTGATGGTATCTGCTCTTTTACACCGGACTCAGTGTTCTCCCGGCTTTCTCGCGTTCCCGTTCATGCTCCTCCTTGACGTCCATAACCTTGCCCGCGAAAGTGACGAAGGCTTCCCACCCCTCTTTAGTGAGGAGCTTTCCACAGATTCCCTCCAAGCTGTCTGCTTGCATGTCCCTTGTCATACTCTCTCTTTCCCGCACCCACGCGGGGCACACATATAGGGTATGTGCCGGGCTGTCCTCCCGCGCATCACAGTGGTGGCATCTTGGCGAGGGTTCCTTTTTGTACTTAAACAAGTATGACCCAAAACATCCATGTCCCGTCAGGAGTTGTGTTGCGTGGAACGTGAGGTTCCTGTTCTTCTGGGTGGAGTACCACGGCTCAAGCTCTGGTATGAGGGAGAACGTCCACCTTGCCCGCGTCTCCGTCTCCCACCTTCTCTGCCAGCCCACTAGGGTGACCTCACGTTCTTCCCTCTTGATGCGATGGACATCCGGTAACCCCACGTTACATCTCCTCCACACTCTCTCCCTTTCCTCCGCCATCAGATCGATGGGGAGTTCGCCCGCTAATACCAGCGCAGCCGGCAGAGACACCGTCCTATAGGCCCTAATGGTGCGCAAGGCACATAGTCTCTGGACTCCCAGCAGTTTCCCCCTTTGCCCGGCCCCTAGCCTACTGGCCCATACAGGTGCACCATATAAGACAATTGAGCCGATCGTGGTGTTCAGTAGCTTCCTTCTTGCCGAGCTCGGGCCTCCAATGTTGGGCATTATCCTGGCTAATCTGTTAGCCACCTGGACTGCCTTCTTGACCGTTCTGTCTACGTGTTCTTTGTACTTAAGCCTATTATCTAGTATAATTCCGAGGTAATTGCAGGTGTTCGCAAACTCGATCGGGTGGTCTCCTATTCTAATCTGCGGAGGCCTCGGGTGCCTTGCCTTGGTGAAAAACACCGCTTCCGTTTTCTCAGGGGCCAACTCCAGTTCATGGCTCCTAAGCCAGTCCGCGACCCTTTCCAGAGCCGTCTCCGCAGCTCTCACAAACGATGTGCGCTTCCTTCCTACCACTAGTAGGCCTACGTCATCTGCGTAGGCATAGATGGTAACACCCTGCGGTAAGGGCAGCTCCAGGATACCGTTATACGAGGTGTTCCATAAGGTGGGAGCGAGCACAGCTCCCTGTGGAACTCCCGCTTCTGGATTCCTCCGGACTATCGCGCCGTCAACCGTGTATTCAAGGCTTCTGGACCACAGGAAGCTGACTACCAACTCCCTTACGTAGTCCGGTACCTCGAACCGCTCCAAAGACGCCAAGATATGGTGCCACGCTGCCGTGTTGAAGGCATTCCGGACATCCAAAGAGAAGAACGCACAAAACATTCCCCCCTGCATCGCAACCCTGATGTTTCCGGTTATCTCCTGTAGTGGGTGCATCGTGCTGCGACCTGCGCGGAACCCGTACTGGTGCGGGCTAAGGTCTCCCGCATCCCTGATGGCTGAGAGTAATCTCCCCAGAACCATTCTCTCCAGGAGTTTTCCAATTCCACTGGCCATGGCCAGGGGGCGATACGTGCCCGGCAGATCCGGCGGGCCTCCTTTGCCCTTGTCTATAAGGACCAGCTTCTGCCTTCCCCACTCCGCTGGGAACGTTAATTTCCGAAGGCAACCATTGAAGGCTCTCAGTATGATTTCTGGCCTGGTGTTCCCCAATATCACGATGACCTCATTGGGGACGCCATCTGGTCCCGGGGCCTTGCCTCCCTTCAACTTCTTTAGCGCTCTACTCAGCTCCTCACTGGTGAAAGGGGCGATGTTGTGGTCCTCATTTGGGTCCCCCGTATAAATCCTGGGTCTCGACATGCGATTCCTGGCGGGGTAGAGCCCGTCTAGCACCTTTTGTAGTACTGCAGGGTCATTGAGCGCCGGTGGTGGGGCAACGGCCAGCTTCCTCAAGACTAGTCGGTACGGCCTGCCCCACGGGTCTCTTTCTACTTCTTCGCAGAGCTCCCGCCAGGCCCGCTCCTTACTCCGCATGATCAAGAGGCGTAGCTCCTTCTTGGCCGCCTTATATGTATCTATTTCGTGATCGGGGGCAGCCCCTCTCCTTCTCTTCCTCTGTAGCCTCCTTCTCAGGCGGAAGCATTGTTTCCTCTGGCCTTCAATATCCGCATTCCACCAGTGCGCAGCGGTCCGATTCCTGGCACACAAGCGCTTCTTCGGCATGGAGGCATCACATGCATCGCGAAGCGCCTGGTTCAGCTCTTCAATCAGGTCCTCCGGCCTATCTCCTACGACCTCAGCCCTTTGCCTCAAGGCTTCGACGCACTTACCCTCATCCAATTGGTTCGTCCTCCATGCAGGATAAAGATCTTGCCGGGGGCCTAGGGGGCTACTCCTTTCATATGTGAACCAGATATACTGGTGGTCGCTGGCTGTGAAGTTCTCCATTACTCTCCAGCCCCTGATGTTCCTGGCTATCCTAGACGAAGCAAACGATATGTCTACGTGGGATCCTGTCCCTCCACGTCTGAACGTAAACGCCGTTCCTTGGTTACAGGAAACCAGGTCGTGTACGGACATAAAATCCAACAGGGCTCTCCCCCGCCCATCATCCCTGTCACTGCCCCAAAGTGTGGCCTTGGCATTAAAATCTCCCGCCACCACCACGGGAGAGTTCAGCGATGAAATTCTGCGCGACATATGTTCCAACTCCATGCCCAGTTCAAGTGGGGTTAGCTTGGGGCGATGATACGCAGAGAACCAAGTTACACCTCCAACCCTCACCGCCACGTAGTGCTCGCTAATCTCGACCGGAATCTCCTTCACTGCCACGTCCTTCACTACGCCAATCGCAGCCTTGTTGTTCCTAGACGTGTACCATCTCACCATGGAGGTCCTGGCTCTGGTGTAGGGCTCAGACACAATAAGTAGGTTCACCTTTTCTTCTAAGGCCGTTTGCAGGAGGAGGTCTTGAGCCACACTCCCTCTGCCAAGGTTCACCTGCACGACTCTAAGGGCCTTAGTCCCCATTTCTGACCCTGCTGCACTCCCTCAGATACTCTCGGAACGCTGGGCATTGCCCACTGCCCAGTATGTGGTCCACCTCGCTGCTTCCTTTGCTGTGGCAGATATCGCATCGCTGCGGCTGATCACAATCCTTGGCTATATGCCCTGCTCGACCGCACTTCCTGCAGTCCTTACTACGGTCTTTATCCTTACATTCGCCGGCTCTGTGCCCAAAGCCGCAGCACCGGTAGCACCTTAACACATTTATTCGTCTCCTTATCCTGCAACGGACCCAGCCAATGGCGATCGGGCCGGCTGCAATCACTGTGTTCGCATTCTCACAGGACATTTTGATGATCGCCATCCTCGTGCTGCTATAGGCAGCACGGATAGAGCGGAGCTCAACTTCATCCGTGGACAGGCCCTTCTCCTTCAAGACCTTGTTCACCGCCTCCAGGACTTCAGCGCCTTCTACAGTCTCATCAATATCCATGATCTCCACTTCCTGGGTTTGTATAACTTCTCTTACCCTGCCTGCATCCCCCACAACACTGCAAATCGATGCCTTGAGGTTCTTTATTTTTTCCTTGTCTTTTCCTCCTCCTGCCACAATGAGCAGGTTGCCAGTTCGGCTTCTCCTAACCGAGGTGATCTGAGTACCGATCTGTTGCAGGTCCACTTTACTTTTTAAGTTCTTTAACATATCAGCATAGGATACCTGCCCTGTTGCCTTTATGACGATAGCCCCACCATTTAGGGGTCGGGGCCTCCTATTCCTGGCCAAGACATTCACCACCATAGATGTTGACTCCTGCGTGTTCATCCGCGACCGGTTCCTCCTGTTGGTAACCTCCCGCCACTCTTGTGCATTCGGAGTTCCGGTTGGCGTCTCCTCTCCCCTGACTAACCGGCTAGTTCGAAGTCGCTGGTTCTCATACTCCTTCTCTTGCTCTGTTACGGGTCCAGATGCCGAGTTATTCTTTCCCCTCTCCTTCTTCCTTTTTCTGGCTTCCTCTTCCTCTATCGGGGAGATCTGTTTCCTCTTTCCCCTGTTGGACCTATCAGCACCTCCATCTCTTTGTACTTCCTCAGTGCGTGACGGACCCGCTGTACCACTTCCTGGCGGAGGCGGCGGTGGCGATAGTGGTCTCGGTCTTAATGGAGAGGTCTGCGTTTCCTTAGCCAAGGCCAGGTTCTCCGTCTGCGTCCCCTTAGCCAAGACCAGGTTCTCCGTCTGCGTAACTTTCTCCCATGTCGTTACCGCGGGCGACGCAATCTCTAGCCCAGCCTTTTCTTGCAACCGTTCGATTAGATCAATAATGTTAGCGTCAGCTATACTTCTGAGTTCCTTAGCGTTTCTTTTCACCTCACTAAATTGCTTCATTAGTGAAATTCCACTTTCAAATAGTCTTTTCTTTTCCGCATGGATGTTCCGGTTTTCCTTCACATACTCTTCCATGGGAACGAACGTCTTGCAGATTTTGCTATATATAGTGTCCATCCTCTCTTGTGCAGCCGCAATGTTGTTAAGTACGCCCGTGATACCCTCCAGAGTCGGTGTAGGTGAAGGTGATTCCCGCCCAGTATCCATCCTTCCGGAGATCTCCCACACCTCGGGGGGACCAGTAGGCCATTCCATTCCCTCGTCTATCCGTTCGATGTTCCTTGGGCTAGGGCGCCCCTCCTCCTCGGTTTCGGTACTTTTGATACTGTTCTTTTTTCTTTTGTCCGTCATTTTGGTTGCTTGTACGTTTCAGAGTATAGGTGTGGTGGCCATCCCGCCCCAATCCGCGGTCGTCCCCCCGAGGACGCCATACCCTGGTCCTGGATCCAACAGCAGCGCAAATGGTGGCCTCGGCAGAGGCCCCCACCAGATGCAGCACGGTCCCTTTCCGGTCACCATCCGGCAGTACTACACCTGGCGAGATTATTCATCGGCTGATAGGGCAGCTAGGCTATGCTGGTTAGGCTAGCCCGGGCCCCTGTACTATCCGACGCCCTGGGAGTACCCAACCCAGTTTATCTGCTGTACCCTCCATCCTGCGCTGCCGCCTTTGCCAGGATCAGGAACGTCCCCGTGAGTCCGGCCACGAACCGTGATGGGCTGCAAGGTAAGTTGTGTTAGTGTATTTTGATGCTAAAACCATGCCTGCCAAAATGTGTGAGCGTATGTATGTCTGTGTATGATTTTGTGTGTTAAGACGGAACCGGGAGAGCCCCTGCCCTGTTCCCAGGGCAGATGCCGACCCGGGCCCGCATCAGTGTTGTGTTTGAGTGTTGCCTGCATGGATGTTGTGTGTAAGTGTGTGTACATGTACTGTACGTGTGTTTGGTTTTTCTTTGGGTTTTCCTTCCCGCAGGATGGTGGCCATGCCGCCTTAAGAGCCCATCCAGCCCTGCCAGCTGTCCGCGGCCGCTTATTCAGGAGTGACTCGCGCCACCCCCTATTCGCGGCTGGCCCCCTCAAACGCCTCCGAACATCTAGTGTTCCGCGAGACGCCTGAGTTGGCTCTTCCCCTATCCGCAACCCGGGGACGCGCTCGATCGCCCTGGCCAGGCGCCCTCCAGAACGGTGCAAGGCAGCGGTCCTCCCACATTGAACTTGCCCCCACGGTTCGATCCCGGATGCCGTAATTTCAGGGCTTACTCCGGAATAGAATCGCAGGGGCAAGTCAGGTACTGACTTACCTTGCACCGCCCAGGAGCCAACAAAAAAATCGCGAAATTTCTAGCACTTTACGAAGGGCCATACGTGCTAGAAAGCCAAATCGGGGCCGCTACTTTTGTAATTCGCGAACCAACTACGGGGAAGGAGCGGGGAAGATTCCACGCAAATAACATGAAACTATATTACCGTAAAGAACAGAAAAAGACAGAGGGCAGGGAGGACGAGGTATATCGAGAAGAAAGGAGAAGTACGAGAGACAAGGAGGAAGAAAGCACGCTAGCAAGACAGAGAGAGAGAGTAGAGAAAGAAGAAGGAGTAATCCAAAAAGAGATGGAAAATCGGGAAGCGACAGTAAACCAAAAAGAGACCGAAAACAAACCTAATGTAATAGACAAGGACGGGAAAAATAAAAAATGATGGCGTGACAATGAACAGCGAATCGGCGTGACTTTAGACGAAAACCCCGAGATCGCAAAGGAGTCAGAAAAGAAGGGAGAAATTTCCGAAAAGCGGACAGTACGTTATCCGCTACGGGTCAGGAAACAGTAATAAACCAAGAACAATGAATACCATAAACTATCTCAACCAAAGGGAAATCACGGGGAGAAGCGGGCGTCTGTGGACACCATACGTCATGTCCACTACACCCTGGGCCATACCGTTTCTGCATAACCGGCGAACCCTCCCCAGGCTGACCAGGGGAAGGATGATCCGTGCGCTATCAGCACAGAAAATAGCAGTGCGACTGCAAGAGGACCAGCCGAGATATATAAGGATCCAGAGAGCGCTACTAAGACACGCACAAGAACATCCGACGTTAATACCTCTACCTGAGTGTCTGATCCAGGAGGGCAGCGCATGTATCGTGATCTACCACTGGCGGTATGAGCGTGGGATCATCGAGCAAAGAGGAGAACGGCGTACGAGGATCTTTCTCCCGGACACCTGCCAGTTGGTAACCCGCCGTAATAGGAACATCTATCCGCTTACACGGGAACTCGAAAGAGAGGGAGCAACAGCGCTTATCATCGCCCTTAGGGGAATAGAAAGCGCCGAATCGCCAGCCCGAATCCGAGAGGAAGCGAAATACCTGGAGCAGGAACTTCGGGGAAAGCGGCTGGTACTGGACCTCCGAACGCAAGGTCCAGAAGAGGAAGACCGGGTACCGGTGCCGGCAGAGGTGGGATATCGCAGATGGGGTATCCTATATAATCTAGGGAGAGTGGTCCGATTCCACCTGGATCATTGGATGGACGACTAGCAAGAAAAAAAAAATAATAAACAAAATTTTACCGGTAAATGTAAGAAATTTTATATTATTTTGGGGGACATTGTAACGTAACGCGTTAATCGACAAACAATTAAAATAAAATATGATAAAAATAAAGTAAATTCCAGAAAGATGAGATCAGTACAATCGAAATGTAGGAAAAAAAAGATCGAATACGTAGAAGAAAAACGCGAGAAGGTCTAAAAATAGACATAGGGAATGCGGCAAATATCTAAGAAAAAAGTAAGGGAATTAGAAAAAGACGGATGCACTCGAAGGAAGCGGAACGCGGAAGCGCGTATGCGCAAGCGACCAAAAGTTGCCATAACTAAGTAAATTCCAGAAGCGAGGCAATGACCTGGTCAAACGGCGAGGTAGGGCACCAATTAGATTCAGAAAAAGAAAGGCACGCGAGGTCATAGAATAGGAAATTGCATATAAAAGGAGGGTCAAGGCTAGAAAAGATGAGTCTTGTCTGGGAAGTAGAGCGCAGTGGCAAACGGTTTCGTTCATCTTTACAAAAGATAGAATTATTAAAAGTCAGGGAAAGTGTTGAAATCAGAAGCAGTTAATCACAGAAGCATCGAAGAAAGTGAGAGTGTTCGATACCAAAGTCAGAGGGAAGGAGAGCTCGACGTTAGAAGGATAGAGAGGTTCGAGAGTGCGAGATCCATCTCCACGGTCGATATACCAACACAGTCATACGTTACAACGTCTCCCGGAGTAAGAGTATTAATCTTATTATATATTTCCTAAGATTCCCTTAGTAGTAGTGATAGAATAAGGCGTTTTTGAATACATCGTATAGTCGGATATAAACAATAGGCTAAGAGTGTGCGTGAAGGGTACGTATGAGTGAGTACATGAGACGAGCGAGGGCGAGAGAGTGAGAGGACGAGTGAGTGAGAGTGAGAAGACGTGTGCGAGCGGCGATATAGAATAGGACCGAGCGTAGTTATAAGAACCTAGGTAAGTGTGCGTAAGTATAAGCGTCGTCGACAAGCGCGTCGACAACCCGGGCATAAAAACAACGGCCGAACAGCTGATAGAGAGCATCGACCGTAATGCAAAGAGCATAAGGAAATAAAGAAAGTCAAAGAGAATCTGGTGTGATAATTTGCAAAATCCTTTACTCTTCCCACTGCCAGTCCTTTTGAGGATCGAATCGTGTGATAGGTAACGTAAATAAACGGGTCAAAAAAGCGATACGTTACAGTATTAATGTATTTACTTAATAGTCACCAGACTGTACGTCAATTAAAATTGTAACAAGACTTTACCTCGACTAGAATGATAGCCAGACTTTACATCGGTTGGAAATGTAGTCATTCTTCACGTCAACTAGAATGGTTACAAGACTTTACTCGACTGGACTACTAGACTTACCTCGATTAGAATGGAAGCCAGATTTTATGTCAACTGCCATCCTTAATTATCCCTTCTAACCATACATATCCTCTACGTTTTCCATAGACAAGGTGGTGAAAGTACCGACAGGTACAATAAATAAATAGAATGTGATAGGATAATAAGGGTAGGATAATTAGCAACAGAGATAGACTATTTCTATTATGCCTTAATAAAGTTAAAAAATATGCTGATATAATATTCTCTGAAAATGAATTTGTGTGAAATATCTGTGGGATTGAAAAAATGAAGCGATCACGGCAGTGATCTCCGTAACTTTCAAAGATATGTAATTAACAATAACAAACAGAATACAAAAGGTTACTACACAAAGAAGTCTCTCGATCTTTCATCCGTTCGGATGGTCCGTTCCTTCGCGAATCATCTCCCCTCTACCGCTCCTTTCTTCTTCCAACGTTTCGCAACACGCTCGCCTCTAGCGCCATCCGCGCGCTCCGCACGCACCCTGCACGCGCGTGCACACACTCATGCTCCCTATCCTACATTCGGCCATTCTGACAACCATCTGACCTCAGATGCCGATAATGAAACTTATAAACTATTGTGCACATTTTAAAACTTATATCTATTAGTTCTTATTCTATACTTATCTCTATAATATATGCTTTTATACTTATTCCTAATAACTAGATTCGCTTTGGTTTTCTTTTTCAAACTTATAAACTACTGTGAACATTGCAAAACTTATATCTATTAGTTCTTCAAATATACGCTACTAATTAAAATATACGATACTAATCGCTAGTTTTTCTTTTTTTTTTTTTTTTTTTAAACAAAATCAAACCACAGTCACTTTTAATCACTGTTCGCTTCTGTCCACCTTTTCATGTGGTCCGCCGACACGGACGTACGACGTGGACCTTCATGTTCTCCCACTTTTTCCACGAGGTAACGGTCGTGTCGCAGAACCTTGGTTACACGATATGGCCCCATGAACTTTGGACAGAATTTTAATCCAGGACCGAGTTGGGTTCGTTGGATGGCCACCATATCGTCTTCGCGGTATTCTTCCGGTTTCTTACGCTTTCTATTGTAGCCCTGTCGATTTTCTTCCTGTATTTTCTCGATTGCCGCCTTTGCTTGTTGGCGTGCTTCATTACGATCTTCTAGAAAGAGTTCCGACTTTTCTCGTTCTAATATTTCTTTTATTTGAGGATCTTCTTTAATTCTCATGCGTGTTCCAAATAATAAATAAAAGGGTGTCATACCCGTGCTTCTGTGGGGTGCATGGTTTAAGTATTTTTGAGTCACACCTACGTACTTGTGCCACAGCTCAGGATTGGGTGCAGCCAGCTTGGATAGAATCGGAATCAGGCTTCGATTCACGCGTTCTACCTGACCGTTTCCTCTGGGCGTTCCGGTGACTATCTTCGTGTGCTGAATCCCCTCATCTAAACAATATTCTTCGAATTCATGGGATGTAAATGCCGTTCCCCTATCGGAGACAATTCTTCTCGGGTTGCCAAACACCACCGCTTGCTTTCTCAAGTGCGATAAAGCCTCGGAGGTACTTGTCGATCTTGACGGGTACAGCCACGTAAATTTCGTGAACGAATCTACGACCACAAAAATGTGTTTATAAGCCTTCTTCGTGGAAGGCATCGGGCCTAAATGATCTATATGATATGTGTCCATTGGAAGTTCCCCCTTTTCGATAGGGTGTAGGAGACCTTCCTGTTTTCCAGCTTTTCGTTCGACTAGAATACAATCAATGCAATTACGTATAAATTTCTCAATCTTTTCGCGCATACCGTCGAACCAATAATCACGCTTGATTAACGCTTCCGTTTTCGCAACTCCTAAATGGCCTTGTTCGTGCACACGACGTATAATACTATTTTGCATTGATTTCGGTACTATAATTACAGATACGCCTTCGATTTGCTTACAAAGAATACCGTTTTCTAACAAATAGTCTTTAGAACCTTTTTTCCCGACAAGCTCTCTTATTCGCATTAAGTTCGAGTCTTTTATTTGCGCCTTCTTTAAACTCATTAATACACCGTCATACTCGTCGATTAGCATAGCGGTGGGGAGGGGATTTCGACTAAGCGCGTCGACGTGCCCCATACCGCTCCCTGATCTATGCATTACCGTATAATCGAAATCCTGCAAGAGCAATGCCCATCGTGCAACGCGCGGGCAAATATCTTTTTTGGTCATCGTTAAGGCAAACGCTTTACAGTCAGTGATTATCTTAAATGGAATCCCGATTAAGTATACTCGAAATTTTTTAACAGCTTTTATGACAGCCAGTACCTCTAATTCATAACTAGCATATCTTTCCTCGCTCGGGGTAGTCTTACCACTCGCGTAGTAAATTGGATGAAATTTTCTATCCTCACTCTCTCGTTGCATTAAAATCGCGCCATAACCCATAGAAGAAGCGTCCGTATGAAGTTCCGTTTCGGCATTGACTTTATATAAATGTAAAACTGGTTCATTACTCAGCGCTAATTTTAACTGAGAAAAAGCTTCTTGTTGTTCTTTTCCGAATTGAAATGGCACCTTGTCTTTCAATAAATCCGTCAAGGGTCTAGCTACATACGCGTACCGAGGAATAAACTTACGAAAATAAGCCGTGAGGCCTAAAAAACTTTGTAACGTTTTCGTATTAGAAGGAGTAGGAAAATGTTTTACCGCGTTTGTTTTATCTAACGATGGCTTTACGAGTCCGTTCTCGATTATATAACCCAAATAATTTACACGTGTTTGGAAAAACTGACACTTCTTCCAATTCATGCACAATCCGTATTCGCTTGCGACCTTGAGTACCGTTTGTAACCGAGTCAGTGCTTCCTCATAATCAACCGCGGGTATTATGAGATCGTCCATATACACTAAAACAATCTTAGAAGTAATCAAATCCCTAAATATTGCAATAATATATTTTTGAAAGACTGCAGGCGATGTGGTTAGACCGAAAGGTACACGTAAGAATTCAAAATGGCCATCAGGCACTACGAATGCAGTGTACTTGATCGATGCTTCGTCTATGGGCACGTGGAAAAACCCTTGTTTCAAATCTAATGTCGTGAATATCTTAGCACCTTGCAGTTTGTCTATTTGATCTTCTATTAACGGTAACGGGAAACGCATTTTAACTATCTTTTCATTAAGTTTACGGTAGTGAACGCAAATTCGATTCGTACCATCTTTTTTCTTTACCAACACTATAGCGCTAGCGTAATCTGAATGAGAACATCTAATTATGCCTTCGTTTAGCCACGTTTGAATCTGTGCATCTACTTCCTCTTTTTCTTTCGATGATAATCTTCGCGGTCGGTGATAAACCGAAACATCGTCCTTTAAGACTATATTCAACTTAACACCGGTATCTTTAACTCTCTCTGGCTTATAAGTTTCGATCATTTTTCCTACTTTCTCCCTATGTTCTAAATTTTCGACGTGCGTTAAATCTATCTCAGGTTCGTCGGTGATATTTATATTGAAAACTTCCGGGACACCGTTTGTATCGTCGGCGATTCTAGATATAGCTATATCTCCGCGAATTATTCGTATATCCACACCGTTTAGGAAATCTGCCCCCACCAGCATTTCGTGCGACAACAGCGCATCGGATACTACGTGTAATAAAATATCGTATACTTCTCCGTCAATCTCGATTTTAAGACGCGTTCCTCCCAAAGTCGTATTATTTTCCGATCCGACACCGTTAAAACTTAATTTCTTATTAATCAGGGGAGGCGCCCCTAATCTAATATATTGTTCCGCTTTTATAAGACTTATGTCACTGCCCGTATCTATTAAGGCATTAACTTCGCAACCGTTAACAAAAATTTGCTTACAATACTTTTTCTTATTCGCGTTCGTAGCATTGACTTTATTCTTTACCGTTGACGCCTTTTCCGTACATTTCGAAGCAAAGTGTCCGTATTTGTTACATTGAAAACATTTTACGCCTTTTTCTTTCGACGGGCAAGAATTGCTCTCGTGATTTTTCGCGCCGCAGTAAAAACAACGCTTTTCGTCTTTCTTTCCGCTAGCCATGGGTGCTATTTTCTTTTCACTATTAATCTTACCTCTAATTTTCGCATTCGCACGCATTTTCTCGTATAGCTCGAATTTCTCTTTTAACTCACGTATCGTTTTCGCCCCGTATAAAACGATTTTATTAACCTCTTCATCTTGTACGCCATCTATGATGTAATCGATGACCGTTGTCCTGTCGATATTCGCTTGTGCTGCTATCTCCAACATTGCATAGATGTATTCGTGAAACGATTCATCGTGTTTCTTCTTTCTTGCACATAACCTCTTATGCACATCGTGACTGTTCACGCGTTCTTCGAATTCCGTCGTCAATGATTTTTTGAGCTTCGACCACGTTCTTGCGCATTGTTCATAATTCACGTAAATTTTTGCGGAACCCCGTAATAAACTTTTCGCGTAAATTGTTTTTTGTATATCGGACCACTTACATAATTCGGCCACATCCTCAAAGTCCCTTATCCACCTTCTTATACATTTCTTGTCGTCTCCGCTAAAAGTGTTTAGCGTGTCCGATACCTCTCTGAATGAAGGAAGGTGTCTCGCCGCCCGCGTGGTATCTTCCTTTGTTCGTGCATTCGTTTCGCCAACTTCTTCTTCGCTGTTTTCTTCCGAGCCAGATTCTTTATCTTCGGTTTCTTCACGGTCATCACGAGCATTTTCATAATCAGATTCTTGGTTTTCCTCGTTTTTCTTATTTTTCTTATGGCAAGCCGCCATGAGTCGTTCGCATAGTTCTTCCTCGTTTCCTGTTGTTTTTAAGTTTAGTTTCTTCAGTTCGTCTTTTAATTCAATCAGTTTCATGTTACCGATCGCCGATTGCTTCGGCAGTCGGGTACTTTCTTCGCCTCCAGCTTCGTTTAATTCTTTGTCCGCCATTTTGCGATGGACGTTTCTCGATTTTTCTTCTCACTTCCCAAATCACTTACTTCAATCCCGGACGAGCCCCCAATTGTGGGATTGAAAAAATGAAGCGATCACGGCAGTGATCTCCGTAACTTTCAAAGATATGTAATTAACAATAACAAACAGAATACAAAAGGTTACTACACAAAGAAGTCTCTCGATCTTTCATCCGTTCGGATGGTCCGTTCCTTCGCGAATCATCTCCCCTCTACCGCTCCTTTCTTCTTCCAACGTTTCGCAACACGCTCGCCTCTAGCGCCATCCGCGCGCTCCGCACGCACCCTGCACGCGCGTGCACACACTCATGCTCCCTATCCTACATATCTCATATTATAATGATAAAATCGGTAGACTGCAATACTTAAATTGGTAGAACTTTTAAAAATTCTCATATTCTGAATATAAAGTTTACAGGGTATGTTAGTACTTTCAATAATACGTACATTAATATTTTCTCAGATGGTTCCAAAACTAAAGTGGGACCTTCCACACGGATTGCTTTAGCCTGTCTAGATTTAGATCACTATGAGACTTATAGTATTCTTAATGATTTCTCTATTTACACAGCCGAAAGTATAGCAATCTCTAAGGCTCTGGATATCATAACGATATTCTCTGACTCGCTCAGCGTACGCCCAGCCTTTTCCAGCAGCAGCTTCTCAATTAACACCAATAAATATATCATACAATTTAAAGAAAAATTAGAAATAATCAATAAACAAGGAAATCGAGTTAAATTCACATAGTACCCGAAACTTGATTCTTAATGAAAAAAATGTGATAGGTTAAGGACATTGACATGTCAAACATTCCAGCGCTGGCTAGATTTCCACCTGATGTCGACGCTAGCACCACTAGCGGCGAATTTAGGAAAGGGGACAAAATTCGATATATACAGGGTGTCTGGTTTGAAGTGTCTGAGCGGCCAACTACATGTGCCCAGGTATGACTTGAGTCGAAAAGTCTAATGAACTTTTTCAAAATTCGGCTTAGTTAACGAGTTATTAATTAACAAAAATTGCGGAGGAAGGCGGTACGCTGGAGCTCGTAACTAGGTGATAGACGAAGCAGTAGGAGGAGTGATCCACAATAACCAATAACAATCGTCGGAAGGTAACGCTTGATCAACGTGTTTACCTATCTCCCTTCTCTCTCACTCTCTCTGTTTCTCTCTTTACAACACTCCCTCCCGCAGGAGGCTCACGATGACTCTTTGTCTCTCTTTTTCTCGCTCGCTCACTCTTTCTACGACACTACCTTACCCCCTCATATGATAAATAGTGAAACAGACAGAGAGAGAGAGAGAGAGAAGAGGAAGGAACGGATGAAGAACGTTAGCGCGAGCCTCCATCGTAAAGTAGTGTTGTCGAAAGAGTGAGCGAGCAAGAAAAAGAGAGACAAAGAGTCATCGTGAGCCTCCTGCGGGAGGGAGTGTCGTAAAGAGAGAAACAGAGAGAGTGAGAGAGAAGAGAGATAAGTAAATACGTTGATCAAGCGTTACCTTCCGACGATTGTTATTGGTTATTGTGGATCACTCCTCCTACTGCTTCGTCTATCACCTAGTTACGAGCTCCAGCGTACCGCCTTCCTCCGCAATTTTTGTTAATTAATAACTCGTTAACTAAGCCGAATTTTGAAAAAGTTCATTAGACTTTTCGACTCAAGTCATACCTGGGCACATGTAGTTGGCCGCTCAGACACTTCAAACCAGACACCCTGTATAGATATAGTCGCAATGTTAACGAAAAGGTCGGAAAAAAACACTGTGACAGAATTAATTCTTCAAAACACATAAATTAGATTATTAACTTATTGGAAGCCGCGATCCTAATAAATTATATATCAACGGATGGGAAAAAGTTCCAGGATTATAATGAAACAAACCAAAATTATGTAGCACTTCACGTCTATGAGATATTAGCATTTTAAGGTTCCCCCTCCCTTGAAATTTCGATTTTGCTGTAAATATACCACCGGTGTTAGTCCTACTTTTTTGCGACGGACAGGCCTAACTGCCGTTAGTCTGTAATTTACAGAGATAATGAAAAGTAAATGCACACTTTATTAAAGAGAATAACTTTTTATAATTGCTTTTTTCCACAAAATAGAATTATTATTTTTAATATGTTCTTGGTTCTTGAAAAATTATAATATTGTAATTTTCGTGCGAGTTCTCGAGAGTACGATACTCGTCGAAATCCCGAGACTATCCCGCTACATACGACTGTTTCGAGATCTCGAAAGTATCGCGCATAACCTAACAGTATGCGAAGAAGATGCGTGTCGCGTCATGTTTCCGATATGATCTTTCTAGATTAATCTACGTAAACGATTATGAAATATTAACATGTAAAAACGTTTAATCGTTTACGTAGATTAATCTAGAAAGATCATATCGGAAACATGACGCGACACGCATCTTCTTCGCATACTGTTAGGTTATGCGCGATACTTTCGAGATCTCGAAATGTTCGTTCACGCTCGGATACTTTCGTGATCTCGGCGAGTATCATACTGTGGAGAACTCGTTCGATCTCGATCGATTTTTCCTGACTCGACCCGCAACTGAAATGTCGGGAAACTGCACATCCGTACTTTTCAATGACATTAATGAGATATTTTATCAATACGAATAGATTTTGATGTAGTTCACAATATACATATATTATCCCTTAATTTCAATCAATTGTTTTTGTAATAGCGAAATTTCCATTTTTCTTTTCAACAACGAGAACATGATATCTAGTAAACTACTCTTTCTATTTTTTGTTAAACATTCAAATGGTTTAGTTCAATTATAAACAAGTGATTCTACTTTAAAAAGTGTACACTTCCTTTTTTCTCTCAAAATCCATTCATACTGGACATATATTCAAAAAACATTCATTATTTATTTAATTATTTAAACAGATGCTGCATACGCTGAGAAACAAGTGGCTGAGGACCGAATACAAGCTTTGCAAAAGGAGCGAGCTTTCTCAGCCAGATGCAGAAAATGGAGGAGCAATTTAAAAAACACTTGTCGGAACAACTGAATTTGCAGCAGCAGCACCACCAGAGACAACTGGCAGAAATGCAGCAACCCCAGCCCCAGCACCGTCAGCAGCACCGCCAACAGCTAGCGGCGCTGCAACCGCAGCCACAAGAGGCACAACAAAAAGAGGCGACGCAGGCGCCACAGGCGCCGCAGCCAGCAGGCCCCGGTAATTAATATTTACAACATAATTAATTAAAGTCACAGAATTTCCATTATTATTATGTCTTAATTTCAGTTCGAAGAAGACTGCGTGCTGGTAGATCCGCGCGCCTGTGGCGCTTGCGCCACCAGCAAAAGAAAGCGCGAGGAATGGCGGTGCTCTTCGGGGAAATGGCAGAGGAGTCCGCAAAAATTAACAAAAATCATTAAAAACTGTTTGTCTCAATTGGTGGTGGTGCTGCTGCTGGTGCTCTCTTGAGCTCGCTCCTCTTCCAAATCTTGTATTCGATGTTCAGCTACTATTTTCTCAACGTATGCAGCATCTGTATAAAACTAATAAAAGAAAAATTAATGAAACCAAAGTCTCCTAATTTTTTGCTAGAAAATAGAACCGTGCATGTATTCCTCCCTTTTGACTCTCCAAAATTATAAATCTCCATTCTATAACCTTTTTTTAGACATAATTATTGTTTATTTCTTTTTTTTTAAGGGAATTATAAGAATTTGAAATTTAATTAACGTAGTAAGGATACCAAGAAATCCAAAAATTAGTAGATTACTATGGTAGAGATGCAACAGCATGGAGATTAATACTTGCATAACCCAGACACATTGCATTTTGTGTTTTTATCCTTGTTTAAGATTGAAATGGTCTTGTAACAACATCTACCTATGATGCTCTAATTGATCTTTAGACTGAAGAAGTCATGGCGTGTTCACGACAATTTCAAAAATCAACGTCTAATCAAGTACGTAAAACCAATTTGATAGTTTGTGTATTTTTTTATATATATCTACATTTATTAATAACATGTATATATATTCTATTCTAGGCAGGTGAACTTATTGGAGATAAGAACTACATCATGATCTATACAAGATAGATTTACTCTTTAAACATAACTATCAACCACATATTTTATAGGAAAAGTAGAATAATCAGTAGATATAATTAAATAATTAGGATTTCTTTCTCATTTCAGATGATGGAATCTGTAGAATATGTAGACGTTCCAAAAAGCTACTCAATCAGAGAGTGGGAAACAATTTGAAGACTATGGACAGAAATCTTCAATCTTTTCAAAAGTTTCTTATATACACATACAGATTCAAGAAGACAATAGATGTATAAAGAACATATTCAACTTATGTTTGAGTGTAGTCAGGTAACAAATCAGTTTTTATACAAACTATAATGTCTTATGTGTTTAAAATTATGAAATTATTAAACTTATAAAATTATTTTTAGGTTTCTATGGAATTATCGGTCAAAGTGTAATAGTTGAAGAATCTGCAGTTGGAATATCAGCAGGAAGGTTAACAAGAACTTTAAAAATCAGTAGATTACTGTGGTGCATATGCACAAGCATGGAGATTTTATTTTGTATAAAGAATTGTATTATCGACGTTTTAATAAATAAACTATTTCGACGGATATTAATGGCCCAATTCATTCATTCATTACATATACAAGCTTTTATTAAGTTTGGCTGGTATGTCAGGTACAAATCATGCAAGCTTAATTTGACCCACTTCTAGTTATCCGATCGACTTGAAATTTCACACACGTACGTAACTCGGATGACAATGCATTTTTTGAAAAAAAATTTTCGAAAAAGTAAAGGGTTAATTTTGAAAATTTTGTTTACCTATTTCTACATATTCGATCGACGTGAAATTTTATACACATACGTAACTCGGATGTTAATACATTTTTTTGAAAAAAAATGTTCGGAAAAGTAAAGGATTCTTTCGAGTAATTTTTAATGATACTTACATATAGAAAAGCGCTATAGTGTATCAAGTAGTACAGTACAGTCTTTCGAGGTGAACTGACGTGTTTACGCTTGCTCCGAGTGTCACCGTTATCCGTTACACTTTACCGTCCGGGGCTTTGTAGTTCTCTCTCGTTTTGAAATTATTATTTTCTATCATGGATATCTGCAAAGGCTGCAGCTCTAAAGTAGCAAAACCTGTGGTTTGTGCATCGTGTGGCACTGCTTCGCACCTGGGTGCCTCCCGGCCATCCTGTTATCAACGGTCAGTTGGATTGTTCTGGCTCCTCAATTGCCTCTCCTGCCGACACACAAGATTCTAGACTTCTGAGTAAGTTTCGGGCGATTTTTAAGCAAGAGCTTCAAGAGCTGTCGTCAAGATTTGAGACCTTTGAAAAGTCGGTTCTCAAGTCGTTAGAAGATTTAAAAACCGAATTCAAAACTGACATCGACAACCTTAAGTCGAGAGTAAACAGTTTGGAGGTTAGAGTCTCCTCTACTCCGCATAATTTAAATAGTACAGAGGATGTCATAACGGAGATGGCCGATCGCGACCGTTGCTCGAAGAACCTTATTATTTTCAACCTTGAGGAGGTGAATCTTCAACAAGGATCTTCGGCCCGTGATGCTGCTGTCCACGAGCAAGGTTCGCAAGATGCGCAAAGGGTTACGGAGATATTCAAGCTAATTCATCCTCCTGGCATTCCGTTTACAAAAACTTTTCGCGTGGGGAAGAAAAATACGGATCGTCCGAGACCGCTAAAGGTGGTCTGCACTTCCCGTGAGGACGTCTTAACTGCTCTTCGGAAGAAACGTCATTACAGTGGGCCCGCAGTGATTTCGGAGGACCGTACGCCGATGCAACGTGCTCACCTGCAAGATCTTCGTAATGAACTTAACCGTCTACATGCTTCTGGTGAAAGCAATAAAACAATTCGCTTTGTGAACGGTATTCCGCGGATAGTGAACTCTAATAATGCGCATCGTTCCTCCCAGGGAAACTAGTTTCTTGCCCTTTAGTTTATTACCAAAATGTGAGAGGTTTAAGATCTAAACTGAATATTCTTAGGTGTGCAATAGCCGCTGCATCTGAATGTTACAAAATTATTATTTTTGTTGAGACTTGGCTTTGTAGCGGCATAGACAGTTCCGAACTTGGTTTAAACGGTTATAATATTTACAGGTGTGACAGATGCTCCGTCGAAAACAGTAGTCGAATGGGGGGAGGTGTTTTGATTGCGGTACATGAGTCCTTACCCAGCCGTGTATTATTGTCGTCATCGCCATGTGTTGAGCAAGTGTTAGTAGAAATTCGTTTTCCTTTTAAATCTCTATTAGTCGGCGGGGTTTATTTACCCCCGGCTAGCGATCCGTCTGTGTTTATAAGTCACTGTAACTCGATTGAGCAGCTGTTATCATATTTTCCTACCAACACTGATATTATTCTTGCGGGCGATTACAATGTTCCGAATACTTCCTGGTTCAATGACCCCATGGGTAATCTAAGTTTTTCTTTTACTTCGACACATATTCTCCGAAATCAGTCCTCTATTTTACAGGCGTGCTTTAACATCTTACAGTTTTACCAGTCAAACTTTATTAAGAACTCCTATGGTGGCGTATTAGATCTTATTTTCTCCTCTTTTTGTAACTTACATGTCTCTCCTTCCTGTGATATCCTTATCCCATCCGATCCTTACCACCCACCTCTCCAGTTCTCTATTCCTATGGCTTCCTCATCTCCTTTCTTACGCACCTATCACGTAGTTAGGGATTTTCGTTCAGGTGACTATTCGGCTTTGAACGATTATCTATGCTCCTTTGATTGGGATAACCTATTACGGGACTTACCGGTTGAGGAGTCAGTTGAAACGCTCTATTCTCATTTAAATTATGCTATTGATTCCTTTATTCCGACCAAACGTTTTCATTCATCTTCCTATCCGTCTTGGTTTTCTTCTAGTTTAATTCGTTGCATTAAATCTAAAAAGCGCGCGCATACGCTTTACAAGCAGAGCAGCTCACTGTCGGACTATCTAGTTTTTTCCAAACTTAGGGAAGAATGTAAAAAACTTACTCATCTTTGCTGGAAAAACTATGCTTTGCGAATGGAATCAAATATTCCTACTAATATAAGGTCTTTTTGGCAATTTACACGCTCCATACGTAAACCGAATGCGAATCCATCGATGTTCTTTAATGGTGCTCTCTTAGAAGATGATACTTCTATTGCGAATGGCTTTGCTAAATTTTTTGAGTCTGTTTACACTTTGGACAATAATTCGAATCAAAACTTCGACAATAATGTTAATCTAAACATTTCGAATTACTCTATTGATATTATTGACATTTACAATAGTATCGATAACTTAAGTTTAAATTCCTCGCCTGGTATTGATGGTATTCACCCGTTAATTATTAAGTCTTGTAAATTTATTTTATCTAGGATACTATGGTTTGTTTTTAATAAGTCTCTGTCTACAGGAGTATTTCCGACTTTGTGGAAATCTTGTATTATTAGACCTATTTTTAAGGGTGGCGATCCGTCATTGATTGAGAACTATAGGCCAATTAGCCTGCAAAATCTATTTCCAAAAATTTTTGAGCGGATCGTTGCACGTAACCTTTCCTTCCTTTGTAAAAATGTTATTATCAATGAACAACATGGCTTTATAGCTGGTAGATCCACTTGTACGAACTTACTGGTTTATCATCACTACCTGGCAAATTCCTTGGAGAGAAGGTTGCAAGTTGATGCGATTTATACCGATTTTAAAAAAGCCTTTGATTCTGTCAGTCACTCTATTCTTATATCTAAACTTGAAAGCATGGGTATTACTGGTGTGTTCTTGTCGTGGTTGGGCAGCTTTATTTCAGGCAGATCTCAATTTGTGAAATATAAACATTGTCTTTCCTCTTCTATTAAAGTACTATCTGGGGTCCCCCAAGGCTCTCACCTTGGGCCCCTGCTTTTTAATCTTTTTATTAATGACATATCTTCATGCTTTCGCTATTGTTATTTTCTCTTATTTGCGGATGACCTAAAGCTGTTCCATACCATTGATGATCTCACTAGTATACTCCATATACAGAATGATCTTCATAATCTTGCTGCGTGGTGCGAGCGTAACAGGCTTTACCTTAACTTATCTAAATGCTATATTATCCGATTTTCTCTTTTAAAGAATAGGGTCAGTTATAATTACACCATCAGCGATATTTATTTAAACTCGGTGGACGTTATTCGTGATTTAGGTGTTATTTTTTCTTATAACTTATCATTTTCCGAACATATTATGAATATTTGTAGTGCGGCTTACAGAATATTAGGTTTCATTAATAGGACATCCAGGCATTTTGTTAACGTTAGCACTCTTAGACTTCTGTATGGCGTTTTAGTTCGCTCTCGCCTGGAGTATTGTTCAATTATCTGGTCACCTTATCAGCATTACTTAATTGTTGAATTGGAACGTGTCCAGCATAGATTTTTAAGGCTTGCTGCGCATAAACTAAATTGTCCGATGTCCATCTATGACCACAATTATAATCATATTCTCTCTCGGCTCAATTTGGTTACTCTTGAGCGGCGTCGACTTATGTGTGACCTTATTTTTGCTAATAAAATGCTAAATGGGTTAATTACCTGTACAGATATCGTTTCTCTTTTTGGACTTTGCACTTCGATTACGTCTCTTCGTCACTATCATTTATTATTTATTGAGCATCATAGAACT